>OX336395.1:265868096-267311596 GCA_946902985.2 Meconema thalassinum | reverse complement strand
AAACGCTTGCAAGGGAAGAGATTTAGCGGCCCGCTACGAGAAGGTGACCTTGTGTTAGTCAGGACTCCTGTGAAAGCCAACGTACTGAAGAAGGTTTACATCAAATTCAGTAGTCTTTTTAGAGGACCTTTCAAAGTAGATACAGTCTACGGTAACAATTGGTACAAGATCGTGAGGATTGAAGACAACAGATCCATTGGAAAATGTAACCACTCCAAATTAAAGAGATTTTACCCAATGTTTCAGTAAATAAATAATTTCAGTCCCAAGAACAGAGAAACCAACTGTTATTAAACAAAGTACAGGCTATCCTTTACTTTAAATTGGCAACGGGGAATTGCGCCCGAATTTATTTAAGGCCAATACTAAAGATCCAGACGGGATATGAACCGGGACCCAGGAAAAATAAAAGAACGATTTAAAATCTTTTATTCCTCAAAATTTTGTGAGACATGGAAAACCTAAGTTGAAATAGAGTGTAATACTATGCATCATTAATAATTAAACAATTACGGAAGGCAAGAAGGAACTATTTAAATATGGTTGTGTATTTATTATCTGAATGTAGGGAGGCCTACATTGTAAGAATGCGTCACACCACGAGAAGTGAGAGAAACGTCATGCAGGGGGAGAAGTGATCAAGGTTGACGACACACTCAGTGAAGGGGAGTCTATGGAGCTACGTCACACCGCTAGAGGGGAGGAAGAGCGAGGAACTTGCCGTACTCGGAGGGCAAGGATGAGGAGTTCATTCCAAATTCATATCGAGACGAGACAAGATCGCGAGTGTAGAAACAAGTAGTTTCTAGAACAGTGCCACGCATCACGAAAGTTGAGAGGAGGAGTGTGAAGTCAGAAGGCTGTGACTTGCGGAGCAAGGGACATTCTTACTAAGACCAGCACAGCATATAGACCAGTGATTTTGAAACACAGCTTGTTACTTCGGTATTACAATACGAAGCTATTATACAACTCACGCAGATAGATGCAAACGATTCACTTCAGGAAAAGAGCTTCATTATTCCTACAATTCAGCTCATACTTGGGAACTATACAGAATGTAGT
The DNA here is from genome assembly GCA_946902985.2 of Meconema thalassinum. Taxonomy (NCBI): domain Eukaryota; kingdom Metazoa; phylum Arthropoda; class Insecta; order Orthoptera; family Tettigoniidae; genus Meconema; species Meconema thalassinum. The sequence continues at coordinate 267,310,531 of OX336395.1, read as the reverse complement.
TTATGAATTGGCAACGGGGAAGTTATATAGGTGTAATCATTAAAATGAGTATGACTACGTGCTAAGATGCACATTATAGGGAAGTAAAAACTACAGAAATGAAGTGTTGTGTCCAGAATTCCACAACATGAACGGCGCAGTTGAACATCTGCGCGATGCGCAGAAATGCACAGCAAATCTATACTTCTTAACACGAGTTCATATACATCCAGTATACTCTCAAAGACTCTTATAGAACAATCGAATTTCAACCTTGAGAAGCGATGTCGGCGCAGTGAAGAGGTATCGTCAGAAGATCCAGACAATTTGCGGGAGACGAGCGAAGGAGTGAGGAAGAGACGTGCTGTTACACGGAGAGGTCGCTAACCCAGTTATGTCACCGACCTTGTCCCACTGTGAGAGCCAGCTAGCAGGCCCCGTCACTACCGGTTCGCACAGCTGTGAGCGTTGTGTTCACTCACACATTTGGCTGGCCAGACGAGACATGTTACATCAGAGACCGTCTCCAACTCAAGGTAGAGAAGAGATTGATTTATATTTAGTAGAATTGTAGTCATGTTCTGTGTTTATCCTAATTGACCAATCGTATAATTTTGGCATTGTATTTAAAATTGTGTAGATTTTATTCCAGTATTTCAGTATTTTCTTAGGAGTCATTTTCATTGAAAATTTTCGTCATTTGGACGAAACTTTATTTGCGTATTGCAGTTGTTAACGTTAAATCATTTCAATATAAAATCGTTTAGAATTATAGATACTTGCGTTAAATTAAATAAATCTGTTTTATGCGCAGCGATGGAACGTATATTGAACAATTTAAGTACCGTATATTCAAGAAGCTATGTCACGAAGTGTCAAATATTTCGACAACTCAAGATGTTGATTCGAGTGTCAGAAGTTTATTTTAAACCAACTGTGAACAAAAATGGATTGTTACACGACACAAAATCTGATAAAAGATAGTCCAAATACTTGATAGATAATTAAATCAATGAATGCCAAATTCACTGTAATGAAACAGATAGATATGTAGAACTATGCTGTAACGTAATAAATCATATTTCCTAGTAACAAAGGGATTTCAAGAACCTTTATATATATGTCCAATAAAACATTTACAGCATTAAAAAGCCTAGATAAATTTGTTAAACAAATATTCCACGAAGATAGTTAAGACTTAAGTATATTCACAAACAATAAGGACACACATATCATTTGTTAAATATGAATTCTTGCTGACAATTCTCTGAAAGTTGCAATAATGTTATAACTGAATTTAAACACGTGAAAAGGAGTTAAGAAAAAATCACAGGGTGATATAAAAGTAACTGTACAGAAAGTAATTACAGAATTGGAGTTATAGGCACGATGAAATTTTGTATAAGGATAGAGGAGATTGTTAACTTTGTTTCTTGAACAATATTCACAATGATCGTGGATATTTAATAAAGTCACTAATTTTCTTTGCATTGATTGAGAAAATGCACTGAAATGGGAGTTTAATTTTGGAATACCGTGCAAGAAAGGAATCGTAGACGTAAATGAGTTACTTATTTTCGCGAAAGGAGACTGAGGAGTCACGTTTCGTAGTTTTTGATCACAGCGAATGTGACATTGTTTAATTGTATTTGAGGCAAATTCTGTACAGGGTGTTTTAAGAAGTAATGTGATTGTTGTATAATATTTGGAATAGGAGTGAGGAATGAAATTCAAATGCCATGCAACTTCGAATATTCACGTTTTTCAATGAAAATGTAAGCCGAGCAAAGAATTTCAAGAATTTTTCGAGATTTAATGATCAAATGGGAGAAGACAAAGTTAGAGCAGTGCTGAACTTAAATGTTTGTCACCTATGTTCTCTTGATTCAGACTAGTATTTATACTTTCAACCGATAGAGTTACGGTGTTTGTTACGGTAGTTTGAGTTGTAAAGACTCGTTTATATTATAGGTAATTAAATCACTTCAACGCAGTTAAGTGAATATTTGTGCGAATCACGAATCATTGTACAAAAAAATATACATTTAATACTGAGTAAATTTTGATCTTTTATATTTAGATGTGGAACTACGGTTCAAATATGAAACGCAATGTATAATATAGGGTAATGTTTGAAATCACGCCGTTTCATAATCTTCTCATATTTCAGTGGAGTACCGAATTCTCCAATCTTTATTTCAGGACATGTTGTATTATTGCCACGTTTTTTTTAGTTTATTTTGAATTTTATTTCTTGCAGTGTCAAGCAGACACTAATGATAGATATGCAGTCAGGATATGTGTGTATTTTCTTAGCACAATAAACGGCTGGCGCTTTTTAGCAAATTAGCCAATTTTTATCTTAGCTGACATCGTTTTTATTTTGTCATCACCGAAAATAGTACTGCTAGGTATGATACAGGCGCTCACTATAGACAGACCTTATCACCCCTCGAGATTGGAGTTTTTCGATTTGCTTAAATGTAAATGCTAGTAGAATTTTGTACCTACGCTGGTAGTACTATTTTCTTTTATAGATCTACCCTGTGTGTTCCTGGAATTCCCAATTTTTACTTAGCAGACAATGGTCAATTTGTGAGCTGGGTAGCTACGTGTCTGCAATCCTTTACAGTGCAGCGGATATAGGTACTGATTGGTGAATTCGGGCGCATATAGATGGATAGATTTAAATGGCCGGCCCATACTTTGGGCGATCGAAAGCGGCACTCGAGAGAGGCAGTTGGAAGCACTCGAGTGTGAGGCCATGTACGTTTTGAAATAAAAGAAATACAGATCCGAAATTTAATGATTGTTGAGGTGAACGCAACATCAGCGGATTAGTGGAGTACATTACAGTTGTGAGGCATATTTCTAGAACCAGCTAAAGACAATTTGTCATGTAATATTAAATTAAAGAGTAAATTCACGTTGTTAAACATAATTAAAGTCGGATGCTAAAATGTAATGATGTCGGTTCAGTAAAATGGGACAATAAAAAAAATATACGTAATAACTCTCGATTTAAATAGACTTAAGTAGTACTAAGATGTTCAATGCATTCCATCACTTGTATAAAATGTATACGTTGGTCAATTCTGGATATCCACTTGTAGTTTTTGTAGTTGATACTTCCCTTAGTCTCAAGAAAGAAGAAATTATGTCAGCGAACGATTTGACGTTCATAAGAACGATGTTGGAAAATATGAAAGAAGGTCAAAGCGTATTGACTTAAGACCTTGAAGCCCTCCACCAATTAACACACTCTAACACTAAACAAATGAAAGCCGAGATTCATAAATCTGTAGCCGCTGTGAAATCCGAGGTCAAGGCCGTGTTATCGGTTGCTCAAACACTTACCAAGGCTAGTATGACGTTAGCACAGGAGGAAGCCAAGTTAGCTGTAGAAAAGGCCAGAAAGGAAGATAGGTTAGCTAGAGAAAAGATAAGAGAAGAAACTAGGTTAGCTAGAGAAAAGGAAAGAGAAGAAACTAGGTTAGCTAGAGAAGAGGATAGAATGGAACGTGAAGTAATCAGGTTAGCTCAAGAGAAGGCACAGGAGGAAATTAGGCTAACATTAGAAAAAGCACGAGAGGAAGACAGAAAGGTAGAAGAAGAGGCTAAAAGGATGAGAGCGGAGATGAGATTAGCTCAAGAAAAAGCTCGCGAAGAGGACCGATTGAGTCAGGAACAGGCTAGATTAGAAGACAGAAAAATCCAAGCCGAAATAAGAACAGCGCAGGAAGAGGCCAGGAAAATTCATGATGAGGTTAGGAAAAATCAGGAAAAGGCTCAGAAAATTTTAGAAAAGGCAGGAAATGCACAGGAAGAATTAAAAACCTCATTTGACCAAGTCAAACAGGACATTAGTCTTACTAAAACAGAAGTAGGAATTTTAAGATCCGACATGATAGGCAAAGTATTAGAAGTGAAATTAGCTAACAGTAACCACATAATAGAACTAAAGGAAAAATTACAGGCTAGTATTAGCTCCATTAAGGAGGAAAACACTACACGTCATGTACACATTTCAGGGGCCCAGAACAGACTCAAGGAGCAACTTGACAGTCTAAATGATACTGTTGGTGACTTACAGGTCATATTGGAAGGTCAAAGGAAATTGATTGAAAATGGCATTAATGTGGACATAAATGCCTCTATTTTAAAGGCTGTTACGGACATGAAGGAGGAGGTCGTAACAGTTACTACTAAAATTGTATCTGAAATCCATAATAAATTATCTAATGATATTAAGGCCATAGAATTAAGTTCAAACATAAATGTTGGTAGAGTACGTGAAGATCTATCCAAGCGGATAGATGCGCTTGAAATCAATAACGTAGCCACGCTGACCGATATTGTAAATAAAGCAGATTTAAGTAATTCAGACAAACTTGACAGGGTTAAACGTACAGTCGATGACCAAAAATTGAACTGGCGAAAATTATGTCGAGGCAGGAAAAGGAAACCAGCGAATTGGAACAACAATTAGTCACTTACGTTTGGGGACTCTACATTTTCATCTACGTTAAGAGCTGAAGTCAGGGAGGACATCAGGAAGGACTTAACTAGATTCTTTGAAGCATGAGATGAGAAATTGAAGGAAGAAATCAGGAAATTAGAGGCTAGGACAGATAAGATAGAAGAGGATAAGGAAAGCGTAGATAGTCAGCAGCTTCCGAAATCCAGCTTTAACTTCATTCGAGAGCCATTTCGAACAGAAACAGAGGAACTTGGAGGAGATTTTGAACCTTTCCAGAGTAGGTCAAATGCGAACATTATCGTCATCAAGAGTAACGACGAAAAGCCCAATAAATTCAGCGGGGTTGGAAATATCACTGGCGAGGAATTTCTTAGAGACATGAGATCGTATCTAGAGGATAACAGAATACCTCGTGAACGACACATGAGGGTAGTAGAGAAATATTTGGACTCAGAGGCATTAGTTTGGCACAGAGCTTTCAGGTATACTTATCATACATTCGAGGAATTCGCTATTGCTCTACAGAAGCGATTCTGGAGCAAAGAACTTCAACAAGACATACGCGCCGAAATTTATTCGAAAAAGTATGCTTACTCTAGTCCGACGAAGTACGCAAGCTTCTTTACAAAGCAATTAGCACGCTTGCAATATCTTCAACCTCCATTGGCAGAAGATGACCTAGTACATGCTATTTCATGCCAGTTACCCACTGAAGTTAGAAAGCACCTCGTTTCGGCAAACGTCAGAACATTAGAGGGGATGGCGGAAATTTTGAGGAGGTTGGATCACACGTCCAATGTGTCCAACAACTCAACCGGAAACCAGAACCAAAGAAGAAGAAATCCAGAATATAGGGAGATCCACACCATCCATGTTGATCAAACGCAACAGACGGAAGGTAATAAAAATGGAGCAGGACCAACTAGATCGAGAATTTTTGGACAAAATCGCTTTCAACCTGGTTATCAGAGACCTAGAGAAGGGAGACCATACCAGAATCAGCGATGGAACGAAAATCAGTGGATGAACAGCTACCACCAAAGGAACAATGATTATCGCCGAGAGGGATACTTCAACAGAAATAACCCGACGAATAATTACGGATATCGAGGATATCAAAACTGGAGGAACACAAACAACTATTCGAGACCGCAACAACAGCAGAATCAACAAAATCGAGGATGGAGAAACAACAATAACGTGAGGTGGTATTACGATGATAGAGGGAGAGAAAGTCAAGAATACCTGAGAAACCTTAGAGAAAGGGAAGAAGGAAACGCAAGAAACCAAAAACAGGGACAGCGTAACCAAAATCAGGAATCTCAGCCCGGATCAAGCAGAGACCGGAGCAATGAAGACCCAGGAGGTGTACAAAAAAAACTTCAAATTCCAAAAAGTAAAGGAGGACGAGAACATCACCGTAACTAGACACGTAATCGAGATAAATGAGTTGTATCAGGCCACGAACGAAGACCTCCTGTATGAGCGAGAAGAGCCAAAAATAGGAAGAGTAGCGAGGCTACCCATCATAGAAAAAGTACCAGAAGGTGAATGCCTGAGAACACTCTTAGATACGGGTGCGACAGCGTCCATTTTGTCAGAGAACTGTTTTCACAGATTAAAAGACGGTAATTCACTCACAGCAATGCCCGCTTCAACTATCAAGGTCAGGGGTGTATTCGATTATAAGACCATGAAATGTAAAGTCCAGGCATTAATGGAATTCTCCATCAATGAATATAAATACGAGCAGATATTCATAATCTTGAACCAGATAAATTTCGATGCTATTCTAGGTATAGATTTTATAACGAAGACAGGAGCCGTGATTGACTTGCGTAACGGAGTTATAAAATTTAATGAAGGCCAATATCAGCCAGAAAACTCGAAGACGGAGGAGAATGAGTGTAGTCTGATTGACGAATCTACAGAAGAAAATCTAGTAAGAATAGTCATGGAAGTCGAAGCAGAAGGGATACCTCAATATGGTAGGAAAATTAAGAACTTCGAAGATCATAGAGAGAGAGATAAGAAGAATTGGTCACGACTTTTGCAGATGTATTTAATGATAAACCAGGCATTATCAGAGGATATAAATATCAGATCAAGCTCGCAGATGACACACCCTTTCAAAAGAAATTGTATCCGATACCGGATAAATATCAATCAGAAGTGACGGAGCTAATAAAAGGCATGGAAAAGGACGGCATAATAAGAAAGCAAGCCACTCCTTATTTAAACCCTCTTACAGTCGTAAAGAAAGCTGATGGAAGTCTGAGACTATGCTTAGATGCCAGAGGCATTAATACTCTTTTGTTAAAAGAATATGACAGGCCACCAAAAATCAGGGAACTACTGAGGAGATTCAAGAATAAAACCTGTTTCTCAGTGATTGATTTAACGGCCGCATTTCATCAAATAGAGCTTACAGAAGACAGCAAATGTTACACGGGGTTCATGTTTAACCAAACCTGTTACGTGTATCAGAGAGTACCATACGGGTTGGTAAATTCAAGCCCAGCACTCATTAGAGCCTTTGATGATAAGTTAACTGATGAAGTAAAACAATTTGCCATTTGCTACGTCGACGACATTATCATATCTTCAGAAACGCCAGAGCAACACTTCATGCATTTGAAAAAGCTATTTGAAAACCTCAGAAGTGCGAACATCAAGGTAAAATTAAATAAATGCCGTTTCTTTCAAGAAAAGATCAACTTTCTTGGACATAGGATAGACAGATTCGGTTACCACCCGAATGAAGACAAGATAGAAGCAATATTTAAGTTTCCCAAACCCAAGAAGATCAAAGACATCCGAGCTTTTGCGGGTCTTTGCCAGTTTTTCAGTTGACATTGCCCACGTTATTCAGAAATTATGGCTCCACTACATGAGATCCTGAAGAAAAACAATAGATGGAAATAGGATGCAGCTGCCGAGAAAGCCTTTATTCAAGCAAAGGAAATGCTCAAAAACAACATCAAATTAGAATACCCAGACTTCGAAAGATCATTCATAGTAGAAACTGACGCCTCACGAATTGGTATTAGCGCAGTCTTGTATCAGAAGGATCAAGACGGCAACAACCACTACATTTCCTTCAGCATCAGGAAGTTACGCACGCACGAGTTAAATTATTTCACGACGGAGCTTGAAGCTTTAGCCCTCATAAATGCCCTACAACAATGGAAAAATTTATTGCTGGGACACAAGATTGTAATCAGAACGGATCACAAAGCACTGGAGTTTATGTTAAAGTCCGACTTGTCAAGCGATCGGATGACCAGGTGGACTATGTTTCTACAACAATTCGATGCCACGATAGTACATGTTCCTGGAAAAGACAACCTACTGGCAGATATTCTTTCCAGACATGCGACTCCTGAAAATAATGTAAGAATTAACGTTATCCAAACGGACGCGGAAGATCAGGAAACGTTGGACAAACTAAGAAGGATTCCTCTCTTTCAAAAGAAGCATGCACAATTTAGGAACATTTAAAGATTCTTGTCAGGGAGAATGACAACGAGGCACGCCACATATTTCGAAACTAGAAGGAAAGCTAGACATTACATACTTGTGGGAGAAATCGTATGCAAATACATAGATGCTGGACACAAGAAGGTGCGAGTTGCTATTCCACCTGAACTTATTGTGCCACTAATTTGGTTAGTGCACAAAAGCATAGGTCACGGTGGAGTTGATAAAACATACTATACCATGTTAGAAAAGTTCTATTGGGTTAACATGCGACAGTCCATTACCATAGTGGTCAGATCTTGTGAACTGTGTCAGAAAAACAAGTACAACTCTGAACTTTTGAAGGAACGACCTAAGGCAATTATTCCTACTAAACCACTGGAACTGTTTAGCCAGGATATTTTTGGGCCTGCACCTAAAGGAGAAAGGGGAAACCAATATGTGCTAGTCACGATGGCTGTTTTTTCCAAAGTTGTAATGCTTAAACCAATGCAAAAAGCCACAACGAAAACTGTCGTATACCACTTGGAGAAAAACATTATTCCTAAGTTGGGAATACCAGAAAGACTTCTAACGGACCAAGGAACGCAATTCGCCTCTGCAGAATTTCAAGGAGCGATGGATAGGTTGGATATTGTTCACCTATTCTCATCAGATCGCAGCCCAGAGACAAATCCCATTGAAAGAACAATGCTTGAATTTTCTAAGTACATTCGCTTGTATAGTGCAGATAATCATGCAAATTGGGTGAAGATTGTACCCCTAGTAGAATTTTGCATCAATAATACGAGACACGAGAGCACCAACGAAATTCTAGTAATGTTACACTTTGAGGAAAAACCCATACGACCCTGGAACGGAATCTTCAACATTCCGGAAGATAACGAACCACCGATGGACCAGAGAATCGAAGCAGCGCGAGAACAGCTAAACAAAGCGGCCGAGAAGAGATTAAAACGCTTGCAAGGGAAGAGATTTAGCGGCCCGCTACGAGAAGGTGACCTTGTGTTAGTCAGGACTCCTGTGAAAGCCAACGTACTGAAGAAGGTTTACATCAAATTCAGTAGTCTTTTTAGAGGACCTTTCAAAGTAGATACAGTCTACGGTAACAATTGGTACAAGATCGTGAGGATTGAAGACAACAGATCCATTGGAAAATGTAACCACTCCAAATTAAAGAGATTTTACCCAATGTTTCAGTAAATAAATAATTTCAGTCCCAAGAACAGAGAAACCAACTGTTATTAAACAAAGTACAGGCTATCCTTTACTTTAAATTGGCAACGGGGAATTGCGCCCGAATTTATTTAAGGCCAATACTAAAGATCCAGACGGGATATGAACCGGGACCCAGGAAAAATAAAAGAACGATTTAAAATCTTTTATTCCTCAAAATTTTGTGAGACATGGAAAACCTAAGTTGAAATAGAGTGTAATACTATGCATCATTAATAATTAAACAATTACGGAAGGCAAGAAGGAACTATTTAAATATGGTTGTGTATTTATTATCTGAATGTAGGGAGGCCTACATTGTAAGAATGCGTCACACCACGAGAAGTGAGAGAAACGTCATGCAGGGGGAGAAGTGATCAAGGTTGACGACACACTCAGTGAAGGGGAGTCTATGGAGCTACGTCACACCGCTAGAGGGGAGGAAGAGCGAGGAACTTGCCGTACTCGGAGGGCAAGGATGAGGAGTTCATTCCAAATTCATATCGAGACGAGACAAGATCGCGAGTGTAGAAACAAGTAGTTTCTAGAACAGTGCCACGCATCACGAAAGTTGAGAGGAGGAGTGTGAAGTCAGAAGGCTGTGACTTGCGGAGCAAGGGACATTCTTACTAAGACCAGCACAGCATATAGACCAGTGATTTTGAAACACAGCTTGTTACTTCGGTATTACAATACGAAGCTATTATACAACTCACGCAGATAGATGCAAACGATTCACTTCAGGAAAAGAGCTTCATTATTCCTACAATTCAGCTCATACTTGGGAACTATACAGAATGTAGTTTATGAATTGGCAACGGGGAAGTTATATAGGTGTAATCATTAAAATGAGTATGACTACGTGCTAAGATGCACATTATAGGGAAGTAAAAACTACAGAAATGAAGTGTTGTGTCCAGAATTCCACAACATGAACGGCGCAGTTGAACATCTGCGCGATGCGCAGAAATGCACAGCAAATCTATACTTCTTAACACGAGTTCATATACATCCAGTATACTCTCAAAGACTCTTATAGAACAATCGAATTTCAACCTTGAGAAGCGATGTCGGCGCAGTGAAGAGGTATCGTCAGAAGATCCAGACAATTTGCGGGAGACGAGCGAAGGAGTGAGGAAGAGACGTGCTGTTACACGGAGAGGTCGCTAACCCAGTTATGTCACCGACCTTGTCCCACTGTGAGAGCCAGCTAGCAGGCCCCGTCACTACCGGTTCGCACAGCTGTGAGCGTTGTGTTCACTCACACATTTGGCTGGCCAGACGAGACATGTTACATCAGAGACCGTCTCCAACTCAAGGTAGAGAAGAGATTGATTTATATTTAGTAGAATTGTAGTCATGTTCTGTGTTTATCCTAATTGACCAATCGTATAATTTTGGCATTGTATTTAAAATTGTGTAGATTTTATTCCAGTATTTCAGTATTTTCTTAGGAGTCATTTTCATTGAAAATTTTCGTCATTTGGACGAAACTTTATTTGCGTATTGCAGTTGTTAACGTTAAATCATTTCAATATAAAATCGTTTAGAATTATAGATACTTGCGTTAAATTAAATAAATCTGTTTTATGCGCAGCGATGGAACGTATATTGAACAATTTAAGTACCGTATATTCAAGAAGCTATGTCACGAAGTGTCAAATATTTCGACAACTCAAGATGTTGATTCGAGTGTCAGAAGTTTATTTTAAACCAACTGTGAACAAAAATGGATTGTTACACGACACAAAATCTGATAAAAGATAGTCCAAATACTTGATAGATAATTAAATCAATGAATGCCAAATTCACTGTAATGAAACAGATAGATATGTAGAACTATGCTGTAACGTAATAAATCATATTTCCTAGTAACAAAGGGATTTCAAGAACCTTTATATATATGTCCAATAAAACATTTACAGCATTAAAAAGCCTAGATAAATTTGTTAAACAAATATTCCACGAAGATAGTTAAGACTTAAGTATATTCACAAACAATAAGGACACACATATCATTTGTTAAATATGAATTCTTGCTGACAATTCTCTGAAAGTTGCAATAATGTTATAACTGAATTTAAACACGTGAAAAGGAGTTAAGAAAGTTAAATCACAGGGTGATATAAAAGTAACTGTACAGAAAGTAATTACAGAATTGGAGTTATAGGCACGATGAAATTTTGTATAAGGATAGAGGAGATTGTTAACTTTGTTTCTTGAACAATATTCACAATGATCGTGGATATTTAATAAAGTCACTAATTTTCTTTGCATTGATTGAGAAAATGCACTGAAATGGGAGTTTAATTTTGGAATACCGTGCAAGAAAGGAATCGTAGACGTAAATGAGTTACTTATTTTCGCGAAAGGAGACTGAGGAGTCACGTTTCGTAGTTTTGATCACAGCGAATGTGACATTGTTTAATTGTATTTGAGGCAAATTCTGTACAGGGTGTTTTAAGAAGTAATGTGATTGTTGTATAATTTTGGAATAGGAGTGAGGAATGAAATTCAAATGCCATGCACTTCGAATATTCACGTTTTTCAATGAAAATGTAAGCCGAGCAAAGAATTTCAAGAATTTTTCGAGATTTAATGATCAAATGGGAGAAGACAAAGTTAGAGCAGTGCTGAACTTAAATGTTTGTCACCTATGTTCTCTTGATTCAGACTAGTATTTATACTTTCAACCGATAGAGTTACGGTGTTTGTTACGGTAGTTTGAGTTGTAAAGACTCGTTTATATTATAGGTAATTAAATCACTTCAACGCAGTTAAGTGAATATTTGTGCGAATCACGAATCATTGTACAAAAAAATATACATTTAATACTGAGTAAATTTTGATCTTTTATATTTAGATGTGGAACTACGGTTCAAATATGAAACGCAATGTATAATATAGGGTAATGTTTGAAATCACGCCGTTTCATAATCTTCTCATATTTCAGTGGAGTACCGAATTCTCCAATCTTTATTTCAGGACATGTTGTATTATTGCCACGTTTTTTTTAGTTTATTTTGAATTTTATTTCTTGCAGTGTCAAGCAGACACTAATGATAGATATGCAGTCAGGATATGTGTGTATTTTCTTAGCACAATAAACGGCTGGCGCTTTTTAGCAAATTAGCCAATTTTTATCTTAGCTGACATCGTTTTTATTTTGTCATCACCGAAAATAGTACTGCTAGGTATGATACAGGCGCTCACTATAGACAGACCTTATCACCCCTCGAGATTGGAGTTTTTCGATTTGCTTAAATGTAAATGCTAGTAGAATTTTGTACCTACGCTGGTAGTACTATTTTCTTTTATAGATCTACCCTGTGTGTTCCTGGAATTCCCAATTTTTACTTAGCAGACAATGGTCAATTTGTGAGCTGGGTAGCTACGTGTCTGCAATCCTTTACAGTGCAGCGGATATAGGTACTGATTGGTGAATTCGGGCGCATATAGATGGATAGATTTAAATGGCCGGCCCATACTTTGGGCGATCGAAAGCGGCACTCGAGAGAGGCAGTTGGAAGCACTCGAGTGTGAGGCCATGTACGTTTTGAAATAAAAGAAATACAGATCCGAAATTTAATGATTGTTGAGGTGAACGCAACATCAGCGGATTAGTGGAGTACATTACAGTTGTGAGGCATATTTCTAGAACCAGCTAAAGACAATTTGTCATGTAATATTAAATTAAAGAGTAAATTCACGTTGTTAAACATAATTAAAGTCGGATGCTAAAATGTAATGATGTCGGTTCAGTAAAATGGGACAATAAAAAAAATATACGTAATAACTCTCGATTTAAATAGACTTAAGTAGTACTAAGATGTTCAATGCATTCCATCACTTGTATAAAATGTATACGTTGGTCAATTCTGGATATCCACTTGTAGTTTTTGTAGTTGATACTTCCCTTAGTCTCAAGAAAGAAGAAATTATGTCAGCGAACGATTTGACGTTCATAAGAACGATGTTGGAAAATATGAAAGAAGGTCAAAGCGTATTGACTTAAGACCTTGAAGCCCTCCACCAATTAACACACTCTAACACTAAACAAATGAAAGCCGAGATTCATAAATCTGTAGCCGCTGTGAAATCCGAGGTCAAGGCCGTGTTATCGGTTGCTCAAACACTTACCAAGGCTAGTATGACGTTAGCACAGGAGGAAGCCAAGTTAGCTGTAGAAAAGGCCAGAAAGGAAGATAGGTTAGCTAGAGAAAAGATAAGAGAAGAAACTAGGTTAGCTAGAGAAAAGGAAAGAGAAGAAACTAGGTTAGCTAGAGAAGAGGATAGAATGGAACGTGAAGTAATCAGGTTAGCTCAAGAGAAGGCACAGGAGGAAATTAGGCTAACATTAGAAAAAGCACGAGAGGAAGACAGAAAGGTAGAAGAAGAGGCTAAAAGGATGAGAGCGGAGATGAGATTAGCTCAAGAAAAAGCTCGCGAAGAGGACCGATTGAGTCAGGAACAGGCTAGATTAGAAGACAGAAAAATCCAAGCCGAAATAAGAACAGCGCAGGAAGAGGCCAGGAAAATTCATGATGAGGTTAGGAAAAATCAGGAAAAGGCTCAGAAAATTTTAGAAAAGGCAGGAAATGCACAGGAAGAATTAAAAACCTCATTTGACCAAGTCAAACAGGACATTAGTCTTACTAAAACAGAAGTAGGAATTTTAAGATCCGACATGATAGGCAAAGTATTAGAAGTGAAATTAGCTAACAGTAACCACATAATAGAACTAAAGGAAAAATTACAGGCTAGTATTAGCTCCATTAAGGAGGAAAACACTACACGTCATGTACACATTTCAGGGGCCCAGAACAGACTCAAGGAGCAACTTGACAGTCTAAATGATACTGTTGGTGACTTACAGGTCATATTGGAAGGTCAAAGGAAATTGATTGAAAATGGCATTAATGTGGACATAAATGCCTCTATTTTAAAGGCTGTTACGGACATGAAGGAGGAGGTCGTAACAGTTACTACTAAAATTGTATCTGAAATCCATAATAAATTATCTAATGATATTAAGGCCATAGAATTAAGTTCAAACATAAATGTTGGTAGAGTACGTGAAGATCTATCCAAGCGGATAGATGCGCTTGAAATCAATAACGTAGCCACGCTGACCGATATTGTAAATAAAGCAGATTTAAGTAATTCAGACAAACTTGACAGGGTTAAACGTACAGTCGATGACCAAAAATTGAACTGGCGAAAATTATGTCGAGGCAGGAAAAGGAAACCAGCGAATTGGAACAACAATTAGTCACTTACGTTTGGGGACTCTACATTTTCATCTACGTTAAGAGCTGAAGTCAGGGAGGACATCAGGAAGGACTTAACTAGATTCTTTGAAGCATGAGATGAGAAATTGAAGGAAGAAATCAGGAAATTAGAGGCTAGGACAGATAAGATAGAAGAGGATAAGGAAAGCGTAGATAGTCAGCAGCTTCCGAAATCCAGCTTTAACTTCATTCGAGAGCCATTTCGAACAGAAACAGAGGAACTTGGAGGAGATTTTGAACCTTTCCAGAGTAGGTCAAATGCGAACATTATCGTCATCAAGAGTAACGACGAAAAGCCCAATAAATTCAGCGGGGTTGGAAATATCACTGGCGAGGAATTTCTTAGAGACATGAGATCGTATCTAGAGGATAACAGAATACCTCGTGAACGACACATGAGGGTAGTAGAGAAATATTTGGACTCAGAGGCATTAGTTTGGCACAGAGCTTTCAGGTATACTTATCATACATTCGAGGAATTCGCTATTGCTCTACAGAAGCGATTCTGGAGCAAAGAACTTCAACAAGACATACGCGCCGAAATTTATTCGAAAAAGTATGCTTACTCTAGTCCGACGAAGTACGCAAGCTTCTTTACAAAGCAATTAGCACGCTTGCAATATCTTCAACCTCCATTGGCAGAAGATGACCTAGTACATGCTATTTCATGCCAGTTACCCACTGAAGTTAGAAAGCACCTCGTTTCGGCAAACGTCAGAACATTAGAGGGGATGGCGGAAATTTTGAGGAGGTTGGATCACACGTCCAATGTGTCCAACAACTCAACCGGAAACCAGAACCAAAGAAGAAGAAATCCAGAATATAGGGAGATCCACACCATCCATGTTGATCAAACGCAACAGACGGAAGATAATAAAAATGGAGCAGGACCAACTAGATCGAGAATTTTTGGACAAAATCGCTTTCAACCTGGTTATCAGAGACCTAGAGAAGGGAGACCATACCAGAATCAGCGATGGAACGAAAATCAGTGGATGAACAGCTACCACCAAAGGAACAATGATTATCGCCGAGAGGGATACTTCAACAGAAATAACCCGACGAATAATTACGGATATCGAGGATATCAAAACTGGAGGAACACAAACAACTATTCGAGACCGCAACAACAGCAGAATCAACAAAATCGAGGATGGAGAAACAACAATAACGTGAGGTGGTATTACGATGATAGAGGGAGAGAAAGTCAAGAATACCTGAGAAACCTTAGAGAAAGGGAAGAAGGAAACGCAAGAAACCAAAAACAGGGACAGCGTAACCAAAATCAGGAATCTCAGCCCGGATCAAGCAGAGACCGGAGCAATGAAGACCCAGGAGGTGTACAAAAAAAACTTCAAATTCCAAAAAGTAAAGGAGGACGAGAACATCACCGTAACTAGACACGTAATCGAGATAAATGAGTTGTATCAGGCCACGAACGAAGACCTCCTGTATGAGCGAGAAGAGCCAAAAATAGGAAGAGTAGCGAGGCTACCCATCATAGAAAAAGTACCAGAAGGTGAATGCCTGAGAACACTCTTAGATACGGGTGCGACAGCGTCCATTTTGTCAGAGAACTGTTTTCACAGATTAAAAGACGGTAATTCACTCACAGCAATGCCCGCTTCAACTATCAAGGTCAGGGGTGTATTCGATTATAAGACCATGAAATGTAAAGTCCAGGCATTAATGGAATTCTCCATCAATGAATATAAATACGAGCAGATATTCATAATCTTGAACCAGATAAATTTCGATGCTATTCTAGGTATAGATTTTATAACGAAGACAGGAGCCGTGATTGACTTGCGTAACGGAGTTATAAAATTTAATGAAGGCCAATATCAGCCAGAAAACTCGAAGACGGAGGAGAATGAGTGTAGTCTGATTGACGAATCTACAGAAGAAAATCTAGTAAGAATAGTCATGGAAGTCGAAGCAGAAGGGATACCTCAATATGGTAGGAAAATTAAGAACTTCGAAGATCATAGAGAGAGAGATAAGAAGAATTGGTCACGACTTTTGCAGATGTATTTAATGATAAACCAGGCATTATCAGAGGATATAAATATCAGATCAAGCTCGCAGATGACACACCCTTTCAAAAGAAATTGTATCCGATACCGGATAAATATCAATCAGAAGTGACGGAGCTAATAAAAGGCATGGAAAAGGACGGCATAATAAGAAAGCAAGCCACTCCTTATTTAAACCCTCTTACAGTCGTAAAGAAAGCTGATGGAAGTCTGAGACTATGCTTAGATGCCAGAGGCATTAATACTCTTTTGTTAAAAGAATATGACAGGCCACCAAAAATCAGGGAACTACTGAGGAGATTCAAGAATAAAACCTGTTTCTCAGTGATTGATTTAACGGCCGCATTTCATCAAATAGAGCTTACAGAAGACAGCAAATGTTACACGGGGTTCATGTTTAACCAAACCTGTTACGTGTATCAGAGAGTACCATACGGGTTGGTAAATTCAAGCCCAGCACTCATTAGAGCCTTTGATGATAAGTTAACTGATGAAGTAAAACAATTTGCCATTTGCTACGTCGACGACATTATCATATCTTCAGAAACGCCAGAGCAACACTTCATGCATTTGAAAAAGCTATTTGAAAACCTCAGAAGTGCGAACATCAAGGTAAAATTAAATAAATGCCGTTTCTTTCAAGAAAAGATCAACTTTCTTGGACATAGGATAGACAGATTCGGTTACCACCCGAATGAAGACAAGATAGAAGCAATATTTAAGTTTCCCAAACCCAAGAAGATCAAAGACATCCGAGCTTTTGCGGGTCTTTGCCAGTTTTTCAGTTGACATTGCCCACGTTATTCAGAAATTATGGCTCCACTACATGAGATCCTGAAGAAAAACAATAGATGGAAATAGGATGCAGCTGCCGAGAAAGCCTTTATTCAAGCAAAGGAAATGCTCAAAAACAACATCAAATTAGAATACCCAGACTTCGAAAGATCATTCATAGTAGAAACTGACGCCTCACGAATTGGTATTAGCGCAGTCTTGTATCAGAAGGATCAAGACGGCAACAACCACTACATTTCCTTCAGCATCAGGAAGTTACGCACGCACGAGTTAAATTATTTCACGACGGAGCTTGAAGCTTTAGCCCTCATAAATGCCCTACAACAATGGAAAAATTTATTGCTGGGACACAAGATTGTAATCAGAACGGATCACAAAGCACTGGAGTTTATGTTAAAGTCCGACTTGTCAAGCGATCGGATGACCAGGTGGACTATGTTTCTACAACAATTCGATGCCACGATAGTACATGTTCCTGGAAAAGACAACCTACTGGCAGATATTCTTTCCAGACATGCGACTCCTGAAAATAATGTAAGAATTAACGTTATCCAAACGGACGCGGAAGATCAGGAAACGTTGGACAAACTAAGAAGGATTCCTCTCTTTCAAAAGAAGCATGCACAATTTAGGAACATTTAAAGATTCTTGTCAGGGAGAATGACAACGAGGCACGCCACATATTTCGAAACTAGAAGGAAAGCTAGACATTACATACTTGTGGGAGAAATCGTATGCAAATACATAGATGCTGGACACAAGAAGGTGCGAGTTGCTATTCCACCTGAACTTATTGTGCCACTAATTTGGTTAGTGCACAAAAGCATAGGTCACGGTGGAGTTGATAAAACATACTATACCATGTTAGAAAAGTTCTATTGGGTTAACATGCGACAGTCCATTACCATAGTGGTCAGATCTTGTGAACTGTGTCAGAAAAACAAGTACAACTCTGAACTTTTGAAGGAACGACCTAAGGCAATTATTCCTACTAAACCACTGGAACTGTTTAGCCAGGATATTTTTGGGCCTGCACCTAAAGGAGAAAGGGGAAACCAATATGTGCTAGTCACGATGGCTGTTTTTTCCAAAGTTGTAATGCTTAAACCAATGCAAAAAGCCACAACGAAAACTGTCGTATACCACTTGGAGAAAAACATTATTCCTAAGTTGGGAATACCAGAAAGACTTCTAACGGACCAAGGAACGCAATTCGCCTCTGCAGAATTTCAAGGAGCGATGGATAGGTTGGATATTGTTCACCTATTCTCATCAGATCGCAGCCCAGAGACAAATCCCATTGAAAGAACAATGCTTGAATTTTCTAAGTACATTCGCTTGTATAGTGCAGATAATCATGCAAATTGGGTGAAGATTGTACCCCTAGTAGAATTTTGCATCACTAATACGAGACACGAGAGCACCAACGAAATTCTAGTAATGTTACACTTTGAGGAAAAACCCATACGACCCTGGAACGGAATCTTCAACATTCCGGAAGATAACGAACCACCGATGGACCAGAGAATCGAAGCAGCGCGAGAACAGCTAAACAAAGCGGCCGAGAAGAGATTAAAACGCTTGCAAGGGAAGAGATTTAGCGGCCCGCTACGAGAAGGTGACCTTGTGTTAGTCAGGACTCCTGTGAAAGCCAACGTACTGAAGAAGGTTTACATCAAATTCAGTAGTCTTTTTAGAGGACCTTTCAAAGTAGATACAGTCTACGGTAACAATTGGTACAAGATCGTGAGGATTGAAGACAACAGATCCATTGGAAAATGTAACCACTCCAAATTAAAGAGATTTTACCCAATGTTTCAGTAAATAAATAATTTCAGTCCCAAGAACAGAGAAACCAACTGTTATTAAACAAAGTACAGGCTATCCTTTATTTTAAATTGGCAACGGGGAATTGCGCCCGAATTTATTTAAGACCAATACTAAAGATCCAGACGGGATATGAACCGGGACCCAGGAAAAATAAAAGAACGATTTAAAATCTTTTATTCCTCAAAATTTTGTGAGACATGGAAAACCTAAGTTGAAATAGAGTGTAATACTATGCATCATTAATAATTAAACAATTACGGAAGGCAAGAAGGAACTATTTAAATATGGTTGTGTATTTATTATCTGAATGTAGGGAGGCCTACATTGTAAGAATGCGTCACACCACGAGAAGTGAGAGAAACGTCATGCAGGGGGAGAAGTGATCAAGGTTGACGACACACTCAGTGAAGGGGAGTCTATGGAGCTACGTCACACCGCTAGAGGGGAGGAAGAGCGAGGAACTTGCCGTACTCGGAGGGCAAGGATGAGGAGTTCATTCCAAATTCATATCGAGACGAGACAAGATCGCGAGTGTAGAAACAAGTAGTTTCTAGAACAGTGCCACGCATCACGAAAGTTGAGAGGAGGAGTGTGAAGTCAGAAGGCTGTGACTTGCGGAGCAAGGGACATTCTTACTAAGACCAGCACAGCATATAGACCAGTGATTTTGAAACACAGCTTGTTACTTCGGTATTACAATACGAAGCTATTATACAACTCACGCAGATAGATGCAAACGATTCACTTCAGGAAAAGAGCTTCATTATTCCTACAATTCAGCTCATACTTGGGAACTATACAGAATGTAGTTTATGAATTGGCAACGGGGAAGTTATATAGGTGTAATCATTAAAATGAGTATGACTACGTGCTAAGATGCACATTATAGGGAAGTAAAAACTACAGAAATGAAGTGTTGTGTCCAGAATTCCACAACATGAACGGCGCAGTTGAACATCTGCGCGATGCGCAGAAATGCACAGCAAATCTATACTTCTTAACACGAGTTCATATACATCCAGTATACTCTCAAAGACTCTTATAGAACAATCGAATTTCAACCTTGAGAAGCGATGTCGGCGCAGTGAAGAGGTATCGTCAGAAGATCCAGACAATTTGCGGGAGACGAGCGAAGGAGTGAGGAAGAGACGTGCTGTTACACGGAGAGGTCGCTAACCCAGTTATGTCACCGACCTTGTCCCACTGTGAGAGCCAGCTAGCAGGCCCCGTCACTACCGGTTCGCACAGCTGTGAGCGTTGTGTTCACTCACACATTTGGCTGGCCAGACGAGACATGTTACATCAGAGACCGTCTCCAACTCAAGGTAGAGAAGAGATTGATTTATATTTAGTAGAATTGTAGTCATGTTCTGTGTTTATCCTAATTGACCAATCGTATAATTTTGGCATTGTATTTAAAATTGTGTAGATTTTATTCCAGTATTTCAGTATTTTCTTAGGAGTCATTTTCATTGAAAATTTTCGTCATTTGGACGAAACTTTATTTGCGTATTGCAGTTGTTAACGTTAAATCATTTCAATATAAAATCGTTTAGAATTATAGATACTTGCGTTAAATTAAATAAATCTGTTTTATGCGCAGCGATGGAACGTATATTGAACAATTTAAGTACCGTATATTCAAGAAGCTATGTCACGAAGTGTCAAATATTTCGACAACTCAAGATGTTGATTCGAGTGTCAGAAGTTTATTTTAAACCAACTGTGAACAAAAATGGATTGTTACACGACACAAAATCTGATAAAAGATAGTCCAAATACTTGATAGATAATTAAATCAATGAATGCCAAATTCACTGTAATGAAACAGATAGATATGTAGAACTATGCTGTAACGTAATAAATCATATTTCCTAGTAACAAAGGGATTTCAAGAACCTTTATATATATGTCCAATAAAACATTTAGAGCATTAAAAAGCCTAGATAAATTTGTTAAACAAATATTCCACGAAGATAGTTAAGGCTTAATTATATTCACAAACAATAAGGACACACTTATATCATTTGTTAAATATGAATTCTTGCTGACAATTCTTTGAAAGTTGCAATAATGTTATTACTGAATTTAAATACGTGGAAAGGAGTTAAGAAAGTTAAATCACAGGGTGATATAAAAGTAACTGTTCAGAAAGTAATTACAGAATTGAAGTTATAGGCACGATGAAATTTTGAATAAGTATAGAGGAGATTGTTAAACTTTGTTTCTTGAACAATATTCACAATGATCGTGGATATTTAATAAAGTCACTAATTTTCTTTGCATTGATTGAGAAAATGCACTGAAATGGGAGTTTAATTTTGGAATACAGTGCAAGAAAGGAATCGTAGACGTAAATGAGTTACGTATTTTCACGAAAGGAGACTGAGGAGTCACGTTTCGTAGTTTTGATCACAGCGAATGTGACATTGTTTAATTGTATTTTAGGCAAATTCTGTACAGGGTGTTAAAGAAGTAATGTGATTGTTGTATAATTTTGGAATAGGAGTGAGGAATGAAGGTCAAATGCCATGCACTTCGAATATTCACGTTTATCAAAGAAAATGTAAGCCGATCAATGAATTACAGGAATTTTTCGAGATTTAATGATCAAATGGGAGAAGACAAAGTTAGAGCAGTGCTGAACTTAAATGTTTGTCACCTATGTTCTCTTGATTCAGACTAGTATTTATACTTTCAACCGATAGAGTTACGGTGTTTGTTACGGTAGTTTGAGTTGTAAAGACTCGTTTATATTATAGGTAATTAAATCACTTCAACGCAGTTAAGTGAATATTTGTGCGAATCACGAATCATTGTACATATAGATATACATTTAATACTGAGTACATTTTGATCTTATATATTTAGATGTGGAACTACGGTTCAAATATGAAACGCAATGTATAATATAGGGTAATGTTTGAAATCACGCTGTTTCATAATCTTCTCATATTTCAGTGGAGTACCGAATTCTCCAATCTTTATTTCAGGACATGTTGTATTAGTGCCACGTTTTTTTAGTTTATTTTGAATTTTGTTTCTTGCAGTGTCAAGCAGACACTAATGACAGATATGCAGTCAGGATATGTGTGTATTTTCTTAGCACAATAAGCGGCTGGCGCTTCTTAGCGAATTAGCCAATTTTTATCTTAGCTGACATCGTTTTCATTTTGTCATCGCCGAAAATAGTACTGCTAGGTAAGATACAGGCGCTCACCATAGACAGACCTTATCACCCCTCGAGATTGGAGTTTCTCGATTTGCTTAAATGTAAATGCTAGTAGAATTTTGTACCTACGCTGGTAGTACTATTTTCTTTTATTGATCTACCCTGTGTGTTCCTGGATTTCCCAATTTTTACTTAGCAGACAATGGTCAGTTTGTGAGCTGGGTAGCTACGTGTCTGCAATCCTTTACAGTGCAGCGGATATAGGTACTGATTGTTGGATTCGGGCGCAGTGCCATTTTCAACATTCAATTAATTGATAAACCAAGCTAGGTAAATCCTGATGTAAAATCCTATATTTACCACGCGACAGACATTTTACGCTATGCTGTAAAATATACAAAAAAATTACACAATTATGTACAACAAGAACAATCTCAACTGTGTCATAATCGTACGCTTACAGTCAGTCAGCTGTTTCACCTTCAAGTCGTCTCACCGTGAATGAAGTCTCGAAATTTGGATTAAGATATCATGGCATGTTCGTCAGCATATTAGAATATCGTTGTGTTCAACATCTGATGTAAATTTCATGTGCATTCATTTCTGACCAGCACGTTTGGATACATTCTGAACCAACATAACATTCGGCTGTTCAATATGCTTTTATACCCGTCTGTAATATTTGTCAATGTTTTTCTACACGTGGCTTGTCATTTTGTTTACACCCATATCTTATACAAATATTTACTCTCAGATTGTTGCCTCTGTTGCCGTTCTCAATGTTTATATTTCAAAACAAAAATACCAAAAATTAAAATTAAACCATGCTTGTTCCTGCAACTTCAGATAATATCTATAGTCGCCCATAGCTTTCTGTATTCTCCTGATGTTAGCAAGCCTCTGTGCCCTTGCTAAATTACACTTACCATAAGAAATGTCATATCATCCCTGTCCTAGCGAATTGTTCAACCACCATTCTACAAACTTTGCCCTGTTAACACTTCTAAACGAATAACGAAATTCATCGGCAATTTAATAAGACAATAAGGTGAAGTAGTTAATATCATCAGCACCTTCGTTCCCTTAAATAAACCCTGTGATAGTCGTTAGGGTTATCCCTTCTAGAACGGATTGGATTGCCATCGTGATCACGAAGGTACCTGCTCACCCTTCGTGTATGATTTTATCTGGCTATAACGTGATTTAGAACTAGTGATATCGCGTACATTTCTCCATCATCCACGGCTTCTACACTTCATGTTATGTGATAAAAAATTGCTCTACTTTCAATCTAACACTGATTCCTTCACTGTTGCACTTGTTAATATTTTTACATAGCACAGTCGCTTGGCCATTTCCTCGTTAGGTATTAGATGATTATGGCTCCCAAGGCCTTCAATAATAAAGTAACACTACGCACACTGTGTTATACAGTATAATATTAGTTCTGCTCTTTGGCTCTGATATAGTACTTTGCATTTTGTAGCAAGTATTCACACTGCACGACAACTGACCTTGCGGTGCACAGTTTCCACCCTCACGCTGCCAAGCAATTCAACAATAAGTAATAAGTAAATGTTTCCGACTTTCACCTCATGTCCTTCCGGATCACTCTAATTGTTAATTATTTCCTTGTTTATAAATGTCCAAAATCTTGCAGTTCATTGTATTGTCTATCTCTTCTGTTATTTAATTGTTCATTTCCTTTAAATCTGGCTCAGGCCACAGATCATTCGCTCCTGCCACAGCCTTCCCATGCACTTTTCTCCATGTAATATCTTCCTAAGTACACTCGGCTCGTAATATCTGAGTATACTTTGTTGCCGTCCTGTATATACTGTACATACGGTTACAAGCTAAAGAACATACTGAAGTCTGGTATGTTAGATCTGAAATAGAACCAATATTCTATACAAAATTTCTGATTAAGTTCTTGTATGTCGCATTGTGTTTGGAAGGAGTTCTTAGCAATGGAACTCCTTGTAAGATAAATTTCACCGGTACAATGGAACGTGTTTGTGAAACTAGTAATTTTTCTGCAGGATGATTCTAAACTCACTGAGGATAGAGAGACAGAAGGATTTTCCATACCGGTACCAGAGTTTGTTCCATGCATGAAAATAGAAACACCATGTTTAGTGGGTGTTGGAGATTTCAAATCGGTAAGTACCTTGTTTGGTTACTGTTTGTTGCATCTTATAAATGACATGAATTGATCGCTATCGTCTTCTCAATAATGATATTTAGGGGTTAATGGATTGTGTATTCAAACCGTGCGGATGGCAAATTGAAGCGGTCAGCTAATATGTTGTGTATGGTACGAAATGTACATGGCGGTGAATGAAAGATAGTCACTATATTGTCTGAATAGTGGTGGACTCGGACCCACGACTTACTCTTGGTATGCCGTTGCTCTATCCACTGAGCTATTGGAGGATAGATCTTAGATTTCGTAGGTGAAAGGTACATCTTGTGAAGTCAGCATATCTTAGCACATCCTACTGTTATTAGGTGCCTGTTGTAAACTTGGTATATTTGTGTGGATTGCAGAATTTTTACGGTAAAGGTATCCAAATGATCGGGGGCCGACCAAATTACTATATTCTTAAACCAGGAAAACTGGGATATTTCGACATGAGAGATTTGGTGAGGAGATGGTTTTGACTACTTCCAAAATTGTCTTTTTATTCTTCTTTGGCATGCCTTTAATTTTATGCAATTGGAGGAATGCAGTGGCCACCAACCTTCCTAATTATTCATGATTATGCATCAAATTGTTATGTTTTTCAGTCGGTCAACACGATTAATCCTGAAACAAATTTACGAGATTAATAAATACACTTGTATGACCAGTTTCCACCGTCAAGCGATCATCTGATTCTTTACACTTAGCTTATTAAAGCTTTGCCTACAAGTGTGGGTAATGATTTTAAATTATATACCCAGTAGTAATTAAACATTTTGCACAGCTTAAACGTGTTTTTCATCAATCATAAAAAAATGTTCAAATATAATCATGGAATTACTGTAATAATGGCTTATTCGATCACATGTAGAACCCTCGGTCATGTGACTGGATTCAACAATGTCGTTTGTTTTCCTCGCGCATTGCTATATAGTCTCTACTTCTTTCATAAAATATTCCGTTTCCATCGTGCAGGATCAAACAACTTCATCATACTTGGCTGAAGGTTTTAGTTCTCTTCAATTGCTGGGCCTATAATTCCTTAAGGATCATTATATTTATAAATTCGCGTTCTGTACGGGCATGTCTTCGCTGTTCCATGTCACGCTCCGTAGGTTTCTGTAGTCTCAGGCCTCGACTGGAGATTAACCGAATCGACACCTGTCAAGAAGTTGTCGGTACGCAACTTGGCCTTCATCCTGTATATTTGTTATCTACAGTATTTTGCTAGTCCCCTTTGTCAACATGCATTATAAAATCCTTCCCTTCTTTTACCGGTATTTATAACTTCTACACGTAATTAATTTTTAAATTTCATTTCAATTAAAACATTGCCATATAAATTTTTGGATATTATCCTGTAGTGGTCTAGGTTTTGAGTCATAGACTTAAGGGCACAATACGTTCCACTGAACGTTGCATTTGTAGTTGAGGTAACTGTGGTCAAGCAGAGGGCATTGAAATTTAAATATTAAGTCCAAAGGGAGTGTATATCCACCTTGAACTGGGAGCTGTGTGCCAGACACACGGAAGATAACGGATAAGATCTGAAAGGAGGCGTTCAAGGCCTTACATGTTCGCCGTTGATTTGTATCAGCTTAACTTTAATGCGTATGTAAACTCTGGAAAATCTTTGTTACTATATTTCTCATTAATCATATGGCTGATAAAGATGTGTATATATTTTCTGCCCTATTATTCCAGTTGATACTGTCGGATACCTTTCCGCCAGTACTAGAGAGGTTTTATAAGAACAAAACACCTATGTAAATGAGCCTACTCCAGCAGCGTTAATATGTTGGTTTTTGTTCATGTCCTCAGTGATCCATCATGTGTGATATTTCTCAATATTGCTACGTGTCTATACAGGAATTAAGCAGCGCTTTAAGCAGTGGGGTGAGGAAATTGTTGATTAAATCACAAAAGACGAGATTGTCAAGGCAATGGAAGTTGAAGGGAAGAGACGGGTCGAGTCGGATGTGGTGGTGTGTGATTGTAGAGACTCTGTGTTTGTATTAGAAAGTGTGGTGAATAAATATCAGATTTACCCACGGAACGTAACAATTGGCGTCAGAAGCGGGATAGAAATTGGCCGTGAGTGTGACTTTTATTTTTGAAACTTGTAACTGTTTTCGTTCTTGGGATTATGGCTACTGTGAGAGTAAAATTAAGTGAAATGAAGGTTATAGAACTGAAACAGGAGCTGGAAGAACGCGATCTAGACACTACTGGAAACAAGGCCGCTTTGCAGATGTGACTTCGCTCGGCCTTGGAGAATGAAGGTAAGGATCCGGAGGCCCCCCTGTTCGAATGAGTCATAAGCATGAAGGACCTTGCCTAGATGATGAAGAACCAAGCTGAAAGCTCCAGACTGCTAGAAGAAAAAATAAGTGAAATTTCCAGAAACCAAACTGAAACTTCACGGTTATTCGAAGGAAATATGGTGGAGATGCACCAGTCGTTGGAAAACAAGTTAAATGAAAGAATTCATGAAAATTCTAGGGCGTTCAGAGAGGAACTTGAGAAAGTTGAAAAGGATGTCCAGTTAAGAATTACCGCCATCGAAGAAAAAATTGATTAACTCCAGAACATCATGGAAACACATGCCAACGAAATTATACCAACAACCGGAGCCAATGTTAGGAGCGTCCATATAAAGCCACCCGCGTTTGACGGGAAAGCCCTATGGTCCGCGTACGGTACCTGAAGCAGTTCGAGCCCACAGCTACTGCCAACAGATGGACAGAAGCAGATAAAGCCGTTAGCCTGGTAACTGCTCTCCAAGGAGACGCTCTGAACATTCTACAGACCATTCCGGACAACGAGCAAAAGGATTACACATCCCGGGAGGCAAGATTGGATATGAGGTATAGGGACAATCATCTACAGCAAGTCTATCATAGCCAGATGATTAACAGACAACAGAAGAGCGGAGAGACACTGCAGGAATTCGAGGCAGATATCGCGCGTCTTGTTCGGGTGCATAACCTTCTGCCTCGAATGATTTCGTCGAGCGGCTGTCAGTGGGAACCTTCCTCATTGGCGTGAAAGACCCGGAACTGCAACGAGACCTCCATCTTGCTCATCCTCAGTCGCTAGTAGACGCGTTGGCACGTGCATTGGAGTTCGAGTCTGCCACGCAGACGTCAAGGGCGAACGCACGGCTACGATGCATCGTCGAGTAAGAGTCCCTGGACGAGAAGGTTCAACGGATCGTCACGAAACTTCTGCCGAGCAACGTTGGTCCGCGCTGGAGAAGGCAAATACGCTGCTGGAACTGTGGTGAGTTAGGTCATGTGAGAAACCGCTGCCAGAATGAAACCAAGAACCAGAAAAACTAGATTGGGCCGCTGCTGAGGGGCGAGCATCGAGGAATGGCCCTACAGCCCCTAAAGGGCATGTGCAGGTTATCTCCCTAATGCGTCAGACACAGAGTTTCTTCATGGATGGAACCATCAATGGTATGGAACGTGACATGCTCCTTGACACTGGGGCTACTATGACGATCGTGAGAAAAGGCACTATTAAAGGAGCCCTCCAGTCTACGAGAGTTGTATTGAAGACAGCGACGGGTGTGCCGGCGAACACTTACGGTGGAATCAACGTCAACATCGGACTGGGCAGCAAGAAGATCAACCACCGAGTGATAGTGGCCGATATCACTGAAGATGTCATTCTTGGTATGGACCTGATGATTAAATTAGGACTAACCCTGGATTTAAAACATAGAAGCCTCAGATTCACTGATGAAGAAATCATCCTTCATGGACAAAGCGATGGAGTGGTGCGAATGGTCCTGAACACGGATCAAGTTCTTCCTCCCAGAAGCGACAACGTGACCCTGGTTTGACCGGACTCAGATAACCGGGAGGCTACTGGGATCATCGAAGCTGTTAGAGGTGAAGAGATTTGTCGAGGGGTTTTACTGGGAAGAGCTGCTGTCAACGCCACGGGACCGGTGCCGGTTCGAATGATGAACCTGAATGAGTACCCTGTCACCCTGAAGAAAGGCACTCAGGTCGCTTGGTGTAGCCCGGTATCAACGATTGTGCATGGGAAAACTCCGAATGACGTCTGGAGAGACATCGAAGCCGTCGGGAAGCTGACGGAAGATCTTCAACTTGAACGAGCAAGGCTAACCAAGGATCAAAGAACCAGGATCGAGGCACTTCTGACGAAATATCTGGATGGCTTCGCCATCAAAAAGAACCAGCTCGGCAGGACGAATGCGTTGAAGCATCGGATTAACATTGGAGATGCTCAGCCAATCCGACAGTGCCCTCGACGTTTGCCACTGCCCAAGAGGGAAGAATCCGAGAAGATAATATCCGACTTGTGCCAACAGGGTGTCATCGAGCCTTCTAATAGCCCTTGGACTTCACCAGTTGTGCTCGTAAAGAAAAAGGACGGCTCAACAAGATTCTGTGTGGACTACGGACAGCTCAACAGCAAGACCGTCAAGGACAGCTATCCACTGCCCAGTATTGACGATACTTTGGATACCTTATCTGGGTCCCAAGTGTTCTCCACATTGGACCTGAAGAGTGGATACTGGCAGGTTGAAATGGAACCCCAGGATAAAGAGAAGACGGCTTTCTCCATTGGGTCGGGCCTCTGGCACTTCACTGTGATGCCCTTAGGATTATGTAATGCGCCAGCTACGTTCGAGAGGTTGAAGGAGACGATGCTACGGGGCCTTTCATGGAAGACTTCCCTGATCTACTTTGACGACGTCATAGTTATAGGGAAGACCTTCGACGAACACCTGTCGAACCTGGAGGACGTTTTCAGGCGACTGCAGAGCGCCAACTCGAAGTTGAACCCGAAGAAATGCCAGAGGACGTCAAGTTACTGGGACACGTCGTATCTAGGAATGGTGTAGCCGTAGATCCTGAGAAGGTCAGCGCGGTGAGAGAATACCAATCCCCAAGGACGTACATGAACTACGGAGCTTCTTGGGGTTATGCTCCTACTACAGGCGTTTCGTACCCGGATTTGCCAGCATAGCCAAGCCATTGACGACGCTCACCGAGGAAGGACAAGACTACTGTTAGGACGAACACTGCCAATCATCCTTCGAACAGCTGAAGATGTTCCTGGTTACTTCACCTATCATTAGTTATCCGTGCACCGTCGGCATGTTTATACTAGACACTGATGCTAGCAACAAAGGCATTGGTGGAGTTCTGTCACAGATACAGGATGGCCGGGAGAAAGTAATCGCCTACTTCAGCAAGGTACTATCCAAGCCCGAGAGGAACTACTGCGTCACTCGACGAGAGTTACGGGCTGTGGTGGAGTCTGTGGACCACTTCTGTAAGTACCTGTATGGACGACGCTTTCTACCGAGACCGGATCATGGAGCCCTGAAATGGCTTATGCCGTTCGAGAACCCCGAGGGACAGATTGCTCGATGAATTGAACGCCTACAGGAGTACGACGTCCACCTTGAGCATCGAGCCGTGATCAGCCACAAGAACGTGGACGCACTCTCAAAAAGACCATGCCCTGCGGACTGCAGCCACTGTGCACTGCAAGAATCGAAGGCTGGTCTGGTCATACGACTGACAGTCGTTAGCGACTCATGGCAACCTGCGGAACTTCAGAAAACTCAGAGTGAGGACGCAGATCTTGACCACATCATCCAGTGGCTCAAGAGAGGACGCCGGCCTACGAGGGAAGAAGTCGCTCCGCGTAGCCCCAAGGCTAAATCTTATTGGGTCCAATGGGACTCGTTACGTCAGGAAGATGGAGTACTGAAGCGCATCGTCGTAGACTCGAATGGTACATCAACCAGGACACAGATCGTTGTTCTCAGAAGAAGACTTCGGATGTACTGCATCATCTGCACAACGAGAGTTCAGGAGGACATCTTGGTGTGAACAGGACCCTTGCGAAAGTCAGAGAAAGATTCTACTGGGTTGGTTGCAAGGAAGGCGTCAAAAATTGGTGCAGGAAATGTGAGGTCTGTGCTGCTGGAAATGGTCCGAAAGGAAGGAAGAAGGCACCCATGCGCCAGTACAATGTTGGAAGCCCATTCGAACGGATTGCGATCGACTTTGCAGGACCATTCTCCGACACAGACGCCGGGAACAGGTACATTTTGGTGGTCATGGACTACTTTTCAAAATGGGTGGAAGCTTACGCAATCTCCAACCAGGAATCGGTCACCGTCGCGAAGATCCTAGTGAATGAGTTGTTCTCGCGGTTTGGTGCTCCTTTGGAATTACACTCGGACCAAGGGTGGAACTTTGACTCGGCAGTGTTCCAGCAAATCTGTCAAATCATGGGAATTCGGAAGTCCAGAACGACGTCACTACACCCACAGTCGGATGGAATGGTAGAGCAGATGAATCGGACAATCGGGAAGCATCTCTCTAAGGTGGTGGCAGAGAACCAACGCGACTGGGACGAACATCTTCCCCTGTTCTTGATGGCATACCGATCTTCGGTCCACGAGACAACGAGGCAGACACCGGCTTCTGTACTTTTCGGGAGGGAACTGCGATTACCCTGTGATTTGGCATTCGGCTGTAAGCCCGGCGAAGAACTTGTGGCAGGAGACGATTACATCATCTGCCTGAAGGAGAAGATGAACCAGATCCACAACCTCGTCCGAAGGAACCTCGGAAATGCTAGCGACCGGATGAAGCACGCCCATGATGCACGGGCACGAGGAGGTGGCTTTAACGTGAAGGATTTGGTATGGCTGTTCAACCCACAACGAAGACGCTGTCTCTCACCCTAGCTGCAGCAATCCTGGGATGGACCGTACGAGGTGATAAAGAGGATCAACGACGTCATCTACCGGATACGAAGACTTCCACACGGGAAGCCTAAGGTGGTCCATTTCAACCGACTAGCACCTTATCAGGGAGCTAATCCGACGGTTGTTAACGGTTCCGTAATGACCTTGGACTGTTCCGGGACGGAACAGGCTTAAGGAGGGGGCAGTCTATACATGTCTATACAGGCATTAAGCAGCGCTTTAAGCGGTGGGGTGAGGAAACTGTTGATTGAATCACAAAAGACGAGATTGTCAAGGCAGTGGAAGAAGAAGGGAAGAGACGGGTCGAGTCGGCTGTGGTGGTGTGTGATTGTAGAGACTCTGTGAAGATATAAAATATAGCTATTGTATTAGAAAGTGTGGTGAGTAAATAACAGATTTAGGAAGAGATAAAATTAATTTATAATTTTACCCACGGAAAGTAACAAACTAAACCCACTCTTTTACCTCTATGTACTGATTCATCAGATTGCAATATGCTGAGCATACGAAGGAAGTGTCCACGGTCCAGTGTCCACTGCCTCGAATTTGAAATGCGAGAAATCGTAAACGATTTCGAAGTTGGCTGACTGTGGGTTTCAAACCTATTTGTCTTCAGAGGGCAGAACTACACTGACTACATGGCCTGGGTCTCAAAGTTTTGCTATATTAAAAATTAGCCCAGCACCATTCTCGAAGGCATTTTTCGTATGATACCGACTACATTCATGAGTGTTTTTGAAATGGCCAATCAGAGGGACGAAACTATAAAAACGGTTGTCGAAGTCACTGCAATAAGAACTGCTTCAGGCATTTTATTGGAGATAAACGATACTGGCAATTCCACACGGAGATAGAAATACTGGCTCATAGCCTTGGATCTTTTTCAGTTTTGTATAGATCAACTTCCAGCACGATAAAATCATGCCTTTCAGAGGAACCACTTGAACGTGCATCAATTCAACCAGGCCAGCCTTAAGAAGGGAACACATGATCATTCATGTTGGCTTGTCGCATTTTATTTCACCTTTGTTGGCAGCCCGGGTTAACGGTAAGGTTTTTTCTAGAAAATAAATGCTATCTCCCTGTACCGAGGTAACTCTGATGGCTGCTGTTGATATGTAATGTGAACACAGTTGGCCTATTGCTCGCAGTTAATAGCATTATGCAGTGGGAAAATGTGTGTTAAACAGTCTACGAATCTTTCTCTCTAGAGGCACTTGCTACAATTGGCTCATTTGAAGTTTTTAAATTAAGAATTGTGCAGTGTTTTGTGAAATTGTCCTTGCAGTTTCTTTTGTGGCATATATGAGTGATTTATACGTTCATTCTTAAAAACTGTGCTAATACAACTATTGTGGGCCAAGTTACATATTTGTGACTTGTGCACGTATTAGGAGCTGTGACTGAAATGGAACGACAGATTGGACTAGTAAGGGAAAATCCTCTTAGAATCCTACTGCTAAGAAAGTAAAAATAAATATTGTTTGTTCAGTCCTTAAGCCTATTACTTTCTTTAAAGCACTGTTCACCACATTTTCTATCACACTGTAATAGACCTGTGAGGCAGTGATTGCTTTTATATGTTTACGATCTAGGTAAGACATGTATAGTGCAGTATGATATACTACGGAGATTAAGGATGTAATCTCAATCAGATTTGCTGCTGTAATAACCGTAGTTTTACATGTGCTGTGCTGTAAGTCATGCGGTCAAGGTGCCTTTCCTTTTTTCATTTTCTTAATGGCGGCATCTACTTCAACAAGCGTGATGGCTGGAGCTGGACCAGGCTCTGAATTTGCTGGTATTATAGGCGGAAGTGGAAATTCTTTGTTGGAGATTGTTTGAAAAGGTTTCTTCCTTCAGTCAAGGATCATCAAGTTCGTCTGTGTAACAGTTTATGGTGTTCATCCTTTATGGTCATGACATGTCCGATGTCATTTAAATAATGTCCAATATCCTCTGTGAATATTATTTGCTATTTGTTGTGTGAAAGCATATGATATTAATGAAGTTAAAGATTCATTCTTGTCACTAGGTTATAAAAGAAGAAGCAAATAATGAAGAGATTCATACAAGCAAAAATCATCGAAATGAGTAAGTGGACAACTTAATTAGAAAAAAGTATTCTTTCTATTTTATGTATGTAAACAAACGATGTTAGATTTGAATAAGTTTTGTTGGCATAATCAGTTATCATCCTATTATATTTATCATTATATGTATTTGTTTTTTTTATTGTTTACCTTAAAGGGATAATGATATTTCCCTTTTACTTAGCAACTGAAATACTATCCGTTCTTATTCATAATTATTGGAAATATTTAAGAAAAGTTTATAACTCTATTATTGTTATTGAGTCTAGGATATTTAAACTCTCAGAGTTTCCACTGTTGGAAGTATTTATGTACAGAAAAATGATATCAGGTATGCATATTAGTGAGGAGATGAACTCTGCACATATATTATATTTTTTGGAAACCGTTTCTGATGTGTGGAAAACCCTCTTACTTGTAGCAGAGATCAGATAATATCTGTGATATGAGTTCCACTTCTTACATCCTGCCCAATTGTGTTTGTGTATCCAGTGTATTTGTTCTCAGTCCCATAGATGTCTTTTGTTGTTGATTCACACAAAACTGTGAATGAAAGCAGCTTCGTCCTCACCCAATGCTGCTACATGTAGAAACCACATCAAAGGTCAATTATACTGATCTTCATTTCGGGTGCGATTTACGTAATTTCCGACGTTTAATTAATACATATTTAATGCATTATAAACTTTATCGAATTATTATCCAATATGCCCAACCCATTTACTTATTTCTGCTTCTAAGGAGCTATGATTTACTGAAACCGTGTAGTAAACTCTTTTCATCCCTAAATTTTCTTTGTCTATTAAATGCGACATAATGAGCATCAAGTGACATTTACTAAGACAAGGTAATCTGTTTCCTGTGAATTCACTGTATATATAACTGTTCTGTGGTTTCCTGGATGAGTTTTTGTGTTGTTTTCTTTAACATATCTAAGCTAGAATGCAAGTCAATTACGGGAATAGCGGAAGAATAAGTCCGTACAATGTTGGAGACGAAAGTCAAAAGATTCATCGAAATGAATTCCAAAGTAAATTGGGCGTCTGAAAACAAGGCTATGCATATAGCTCTGGGTAACTTTAAGTTATCGGTTCCTTGTGCCTATATATATATATTTTTTTTTTCTCCGCGCACGAAAATCATTAATTATTCAGTTATTTGGTGATCCTATGCAACAGAGATCTCTCTAAACCCCATGACGTTACGGCAAGCGGTTCGGGAGAAAACATCTGCCCTTGAACTGAAGTGATAATGTAGAGTGTGAAAAATTAGGCCTTAATTTATTAAAATTCGCTGCGAAAATTGAAACTAGAGTGACAGTATTCCTGAATCAATTTTGTAGTGGAGCTTTAAGAAGCGTGGAGAGCTAATGTTTTGAACTCATAATAAAGCCCCTTAGCAAGCCGAGTGGCTGTCAGTAGGTAATATAAGGCGGTTCTGGGAGAGGGTGCTAATGGGCAAGATGGCCGCCGCGCGCAATTATCCTATGTTATTCTTATGGAGGGAGAGTTATAGCTGGGCCAGGAGCTAGTGGGTAAGATGGCCGCCACATGCAACCACACTCTTAAATGGCGGGCTATTCAAATTATGTTTTATTTCTTATTAACTTTAAATTACTTATTATTTACATCTTATTTATTTTTTTGTTTATTATAAATTTCCTTTTTTTTTATTGTGTCTAAGCACTAAACTACAAGGTCACATACCGTACCTAACCTAACCTAACTTGAAAGTTTGAGCAAATATACATCAAAAAGTGCGAGCAAAAATTGAGAACAAATAAAATTGCGAGCAAAAAGTGAGAGCAAAAATTAAGAGCTAAAAACTGAGAGCTAATAAGAGAGCAAAAGTAATAAACTTAGTTATAACCTAACCTATCCTACCTTCACCTATCCTAACCTAACCTAACTTCACCTAACCTAAGGTAACCTAACCTAACCTACAGAAACCTCGATTAAATATTTTAATTAATGCATGTAAGATTTTTTTATTTTTGCATTTTACATTTTAAATTTTTTATTTTTAGTTATTAGATTTTTAGATGTTAGTTTTACATTTATGTTTTTTTCTTTTTACATTTAAGATTTTAAATTTTATATTTTATTATTTTAGTTTTTTTAGATTTTCTGAAATGAGTAAACTACAAGGTCACATACCAAACCTCACTTAACCTCACCTAACCTAACCTAACTTTACCAAACCTAACTTACGCTAATCCAAAGGCTAATGCACATACACAAAGTATATCAGGACACATGCAACTATTCTTATGCTAATCTTATAGGCTACTGTACAACATGTTCACTACCCAAACCGGCTTAATTTCTTTTTCATTTTGTTGTTTGCACCTTTGTCAATTTCCCAATTTCCCATTTCCTTTTTTTTTAAATGTCAGTTTTAAGCTTTCGAATTCCGTGATATGGAAACATAGATTTTCCATTTTTGCTGTTTACACATTTGTCAATTTCCCAATTTCCCATTCCCAGTTTTTGAAAATGTCAGTTCTACGTTTTTTGAATGTTGTCAATATGCATACATAGATTTTCCAATTTTGTTGTTTGCATGTTTTTTTTTAATTTTATTTAGTCCATGTACAAAGTGAATATTTGGCAAACACGAATTTTCTTTACATATAACAAGGCTGTATACCTTATCCCAAAGCATATATGTAATACATGAGTTATACTATACTTTTGACTACCTAGTTTTAGTTAACTAAAGCAATTTCTCAAAATTATCAGAGGTTAACAGTTTGGATTAGGAGTGGGAGGTGGGTGGTAATTAAAAATGTCCAAGCAGTGTTCATAAAATATTTTTATTCATTTTAAATATATTTACACTATTTACACATAATACATTTGTTATAAATTGTACAGTTGTTTTCTTCTTCTTCATCAGCGCGAATGGGTCTCCAAGGACCACGCGGAATCAACAATTCTTGGCCTTGGATGTTTGCCCAATAACTCTTCATGCGCAACGATTGAGCTAGTCTTTGTTGCTGCGACCAGACGTGTCTGATAGGTCTTCTCTCTTCTGCCTCGTAACCCCGTGTATGAGTAATTTTTATTTTGTTTTCTATGTTTATTTATTTTTGATTATGAATACCATTTTTTTCTTTTTGTGTTTTCTATTTTGTAGTGCTATTGTTTTATTTCCTAAATTGTTTTGTTTTATGTATTTGCTACATGCAGGCAGAGGATTATGATATTCATAACTTAACTCTTTAAGCATGGACAATGATTGAGTAATGACCATAGGCATGTGTACCTATACCATCCAAATCAATTACTCTTTTATCATCACCAGGACACAAAGCAATTTTGTTTAGTCTTATAGATGATATGTCATGTTGCTTAGAAGCGATAATGTTCATCGGTATTCTTTTTACCATCTTTTTCTTAACACAATTCCTATAATCTTGAAAGCTTATACAATTTTTGACAACGCCTCTGCTAATTTCTTTAATCTTTTTGATTTCTATACCATTTATGTCTAAAGCATACATTTTAGCTCTAAGTCCAACAAATGCTTTAATAATTTGTCCACAAGCCTCGTCTTTAAATTTCCCCCAACGTTTTCTTGTTTGATGTAGAGTAACACACATGATTAGCAGGATAATCTGATATGTTCAGGTGTTCTAGGAGATCCAACTTGTCTTTATAATCATCTTGGGTATTAACCAAATAAATGAACGAGTCGGTATCCATATAAATGAGTTTAAGATTGTCCATCCCATAACTGGGTAGAAGGACATCATAGTGGTGGGAATACATTAGAGTATTTGAAATATCCAGTATACACATTCCAATATATATAGGCTTATTGAATACAATATTACGTTTAGCCACGTGGTAAGCAGCTAGATTAGGACCATAAATTGTTCTGTCAATGAATGTTGGTTTAGCTATTCGCTTTTCAGCCTTTTTGCTGTCAGTCATAAGACGTATGTCTATTCTTTTACGAATATTTTCCATTGTTTTTCCAAAAATGGCATTGTTATATAATTTATATATATTTTTCTCAAAATCATTTTACGCTTGTTTTCTAAGGCTCTTATTAAAATCAACGTAAGCCTGCAGCCAAGGTCTTTGTTTAAACTTTAACACACGATGACTCTTTATCAATTTTAGTCCATGATCTAGAGCCTGTTTAAGTGTCATGTAATGAACAACGTACCGCCTTCGATTTCCAAGATGAGGAAATAGTTTTTTCAAGGGAGAATCCTTAGCTTGTGTACACTCTGGTAGGAAAGGTAAATCGTTGTGTAGATCAGGAAGGTCAGATGGGTTATCAACATTTACGTCTAAAATGTATCCCACAGGGTCGTCTTTCTTTAACGTTTCTTGATCAACAGTATCTGGAGAGACCCACTGAAATCCACCATAAGGAAGTGAATGGCACATAGCCCACCCGTATTGGTTGTTGGCATCATCATAGGTAATAAACTGCGAAGGTTTCTCAGATTCATAGGTTTCCATGTATTTATTGTTAGCTTCAACATACCGATGAGACACCTGGCATATGCCTCCACGTATTCCAGACTCGATTAAAAGAATCTGATCGTAATTCTTTAGCAATTCCAGTTCAATGCCCGTGTAAAGGAGCATTGCCTCAAAACTTAAACCAGGCGAAGTAAAGAAGTGTGCATGCCGCGTGTGCGGTGTGTTTCTAGTGTTTTGTTTCGAAAAGTTTCAAAGCTGTCTGCAAGAAGAAGTACATCTGAAGTTAGGTAGAGGTCACTATATTCCCCTAGAGTTTTAATGTTTAACTGATTCCAGATATTTTTTGGCATGTTCATAGTCTTTTTGACTAACATCTTCTTGACTTAATTTGTTAAAGAATGCCTCTTTCGGAGGCAAACACGTTTCACTTAACTTTTCCCATGTATCAATGTAATCATAACAAAATACCCTTTTACGAGTCATGAGCGTGGCATTTTCTTTTCCAGAGTACTTGTCTGTTTCAGGGTATGATGTTAAGTTGGAAACTAAGTTTTCCAAACTACTCGGCATTAACCGTAACGTTTCCACAAATGGAAGCATAACATTTCCTACATATTTGGTAAAGGAAAAGTACTTTTCTTTGGAGTTAGCGATAACATCCACTCTCTCAGTAGTACATCCCAATTGCTTTACAATGAAATTTGCGTCGTAGCCACTCATATTATGTAGAAATACAGGAACGGGATTACGTGTTTTACACCTCAAATTACAGTTATTATGAGTACTTCCACGATATTCCCCTGTAATATGGCAATGGTCTCGAACTTTCCAGTCCTCTTTGGTAAATGGTTTATGACACAAAAACCAGGTTTCAGAAGATTGGAACTCTGCTTCTTGATCCTCAGTTAAAGCATTTGGAACTTTTAAGCTGTAAAGGCGATGAATTTCATTAGCTATCGAGATCAAAGAGTCCATAAACTTTTCTGCAGCGTCAGGTCCACGATAAATAACAGGTTGGCTCGGAAGTTTTTTAGCCTACTTTTCACATTTTGCAAAAATGAGGAAAAAGTAGACTTATGAGATCGGGCAAATGTGTGTCAGTCTGTCCTTCTGTCTGTCTGTCTGGCTGGCTGTCTGTGTGTGTGTGTGTCCCCCTATCAACTCCTAAACGGCTGGAGCAATCGAAACAAAATTTGGTAGTAGTAAAGATCTATACCTCAATATCTCACGGCCATATTTGAAAATGATGTCAGAGCTACCAACTGCTAAAAAATCGCAATTGAAATTTGAGCTCCATGTTGGATATCTTGGAAGGTATAAATGGGAGCTATTTCAAAATTGGCACACGTATAGATAATAATATTGCAATTTAATTTCCAGGCGACCATACATGGCAGTGTTGCCAAAATGATTATAAGCTTGCTGATAGGTCCAATTTTTAATTGCATATATCTTCTACACTATCAATTGGAATTCAACCAAATTTCGTATGTTGTATGTGTACATAACCAGATATTACTGAGCGTATTCTTGAGACCCGCCGGGGCTGCCAACTGTTAATAAATGCTCTTAATTTCTTTTAACCAAATACCTATATATCAGAAAGTATGCAAGCCGACAGCTTTAAACTATGCACACGTATAGTACATGACATTCTATATTAATTTGGAGTAACTTAAATACGTCAGTGCTACCAACATGATTCTAAGCCTGCTGAGAGGTCCAACTTTAAATACATGTAACTTCCATACTATCATTTGGATTTCAACCAAATTTCGTATGTGCTATGTGTACCTTAACAGATATGACTATGCATATTCTTAAGAGCAACCAGGGCTGCCAACTGTTAATATGTGCTGTCTCTATTTTTGTTACCCTAATATCAATATTATCAGAAAGTATGCAAGCCAATAGCTCTACACTTTGCACACGTATAGTACCTGGTATTCTAGATGAATTTGGAGTAACTAATATACGTCAGTGCTGCTAACATGATTCTAAGCCTGCTGATAGGTCCAATTTTAAAATGCATGTAACTTCTATACTAACTAATGGATTTCATTCAAAATTGGCACAACAAAAGATCATATTATTTCAGATTATTTCTGAATTTTACATGCGTGACATTGTTGCCAACATGATTTTACGCGTGCTGTTAGATCCAATGTTTAACTGGATGTAACGTCCATGCTATTCAGTGGACTTCAACAAAATTTTGTATTCTGTACCTTAAGAGATGGAACTAAGTCACCAGGGCTGCCAACTGTAGTGCTCTATTAGGCTACATTATGCCAAGTATACAGTATTTCGAACTAATTAGAAATTTCAATATTAGCAACTTAATTTCGTCATTATTCTTGATAGATCCATATACAGTAGATTAATCATTGGCATGAATCTTAAATTTTAAGAAAAGTAGGCTCTTTAGTTCGTCATGGAACTTCTTGTTCTTTATATGTTCCACAGCAGGTGAGGGTTTAACGTATATACCAAAGCTCATAGGAACATGATTCTGGTATGGCACTGTATAACTTGCCTCAGGATTGAGTAGACATGTTTGATATGGTAAGAGTGTACTTTCAAAATCTGCATAAATAACATAGAGTTTTCTCAACATTTTTCAACATTTAAGAATTTCAGAATGGCGTTTTTAGTAGGCATTTCAACCCTAGCAATGTCATGCAGGACACACAAAGCTCTATGTTCTTTCAATTTTTTCCATTCCTTGTTGTCCATATTGATTATCGAAGTGAGTATAACACCGTTTACACGTATATATCTTATTTTCATTGTGGGTAATCTCATGTCTTCTTTATTTATTTATTTATTTATTTAATAATTATTATATACAACCATGAAGGGTCATTTTACACTAATATTTTAACAATTTCAAATAATATTAACAAAAACAACAACAACAATAACAGGTAATAATTGGCAGTGATGGCAGTACGGGACAAATCTCGGGAAAGACGCAGGGAATGATTGGGGTAGTGGGCGATTAGGAGGGTGAGGGGGTAGGAATTCTGGATGAAAGGGATCTTCTAATGTTATGTTTGAATGTTCTATAGGGAGAGGATATGTCAATATTTTGACGGGCGTTGCTAAGGGTAGGTAGACGTTGGAAAATAGAGCGCTTCTGTACTTAAAGACGTGGGCGAGGTATGTGGTGTATATGGTTCTGACGTGTTGAGCGGGAGGGAACATGGAGTGGGAAGTAGCTGAAGACCATGTTACATTGTGTAACCATTCATAATTTTATGTGAGGAACACAGGTCAGTAAACTGTAGACCGCTTCCCAGGTCGAGTACATTGAGCTCATTTAGAATATCGGATTTGGCAAATTGCCTTAGTGAAGGATGGCGAGTTTTGACTATTGATATGAAGAAATTAAAGACACGATTCAATTTAGAAATATTGGTTAGAGCCGAAGTAGACCAAATCGGAGAAGAGAAATCTAGGATAGGGAGAACATATGTGGTGAAGTATAATTTAAGTGCAGTGAGGTCTTTCATTTCTGTGAATCTGTATAGAATGCCGAGACTGCGCATTGTGCGAAATTTGATATGGTCAATGTGGGGAGAGAATGTCAGTTTAACATCGTGAATAATACCTAAATATCTTACCAGAGAAACCGTATCCAAATTATTTCTACATATTTTATAGTCCGCTTGATTTCCAGAATTCAGTAGTGAGAAAGACACATTGAAGCACTTTTTGGGATTTGGAGATAACCTCCATTTGTTAAACCAATCAGTACATGTATTCACTGCTTCCTGGAGCTCAGCGTGGTCGTCAGAACTGGAAATCTTTCTGAATATCTTGAGGTCATCAGCGTACAGAAGAAGGGAACACGGGGAATTTTGCACGCATGTGTTTATATCGTCCATATACAGCACGAAGAGGAGGGGTCCCAGGACACTGCCCTGAGTTACTCCTGATAAGACTGGGAGCCAGGACGATACAGACCCTGGAGCCACTACCCGTTGTTGCGTATTGGACAGGAAGCTTAGTATTAGGGATAAGAGGGATCCATGTACGTTGTATCGTGAAGCAAGCTTGTGGAGGAGAAAGAAATGGTTCACGGTATCAAATGCTTTGGCCAGGTCAACGTAGATTACATCTAGCTGAGATTTTTGATCTATTGCAGAAATTATGTGATGGTTCAGAACAGTCAGATTTGTTAAACATGATTTTCCAGGGACGAAGCCATGTTGTTTTTCTGAGAGGTGTGGTTTGGTGAAAGTGAGGAGACGGCAATTTATTATTCTTTCGAAGACTGAAGAGAGTATAGGGACGATAGAAATAGGTCTGTATGAAGAAATTTCGTGCTTGCTACCCGATTTAAAGACAGGTGTGACACCAGCTCTTTTCCGTGAGTCAGGAAAAGTGTCGGAAGCCTTGCACCTGTTGAGTATTATGGACAGGGGATGCTGAGAGATGTGGAGGTGTTTTTCAGGAATATAGGGCTTATGTCTGATGGTCCGGTAGATCGGTATGCGGGCAGACTTTTTAAAATATTTTGGATTTCATCGGGGGTCGTTGAAATTTGATACAGTGAATCAGAACAGACGCTAGTAAGTTGAGGGGGACTGGGGATTGGTACGGGAACTGAAAAGGCTGAGTGAAAATATTCATTGAAATGTGTGGACCTCAATTCAAATGGGATTTCTTCATTATGGAGGTTTAGGTTAAGTGGAATTCTAGGAGACTTTCTATGGGATTATATAAGTGTCCAGAACTTCTTCGGGTTATTCTTGAGATTTCCTGTTATGGAAGAAATGTAGCGGTTGTAATCTTCTGTCATACGAACTCTTGAAATTTTCCGTAGGTGAATAAATACACTGCGTGTATGAGGATTAGGAACTGATTTCCACAGTGACCATGTTCGAGTTTTGTATTGGAGAAGAAGTTTGGTGTTTTGACTTAGCCAGTGCGGGTATTTGTTGGATTTGGGTAAGGAGAAAGGAACGTGTTGGTTAATGGTCGAGTAGAGTAAATCCTCAAAGAAGGCCACTGCGCTATTTACGTCTCTGTAAGCTGTTAGAAGGCACCAGGGTAGAGATGATAAATTCTGATTGACAGCTTGCCAGTCGACCTTCCTCCTAACAGGGAAAGCTTTCTTATTGGCAGTTGAGCTGTTTTATGTCTGCTGGCTGGGACGGTGAGGGTAGCTTCTATTGAACTGTGATCGGTGTTCAGGATATATCTTCCAACGGTCATGGTGACATTACGCAGGGTTGAAAATATGAGGACCAGTGTTTCGGATTTCCTTGTTTCAGATGTATACCGTTTATAAAATTTGATAGGATGAAAGTATCTATTCGGGGTGAGTGTATGGTACCATTGTCTATTGATGTACAGGAGATATGGGAGTTAAAATCACCTAGTAACACTATTTCATTTTCTTGGTTGAGGGCAAGAAGAGTAGAATTGGAACATTCTTCTAAGGTGTCAATTTTGCTGGTAGGTGGGCGGTAGAAGCAACCTACGAGTAAAATCTTCCTTTTTGGGATATTAATCTCAACCCATATTATTTCACAGGAAGTTTCTAGGTCAGGCCGATGTTTTGCCTTCAGTTTGTTATAAACTGCGATTGCAACTCCGACACCCCTTGAAGACCTATCGCGCCGAAACACATTGAACTCAGATGAAAACGGAAGTTCCCCACATGATACGAAATCTGACAACCATGTTTCTGAGAGGCAGAGGATATCAAATTGATTAATTTCTGTTACATTTGCTAAACAGTCGGTTAGTTTATTTTTTGTGCTTTGTGCGTTCTGATAGTAGAGGGTAAGGGGTCCTGGGTTTAAATGAATGTCACCTGATAGTAGTAGTAGACTCAAGTAAACTGCACTGGAGAAAGCACCGCAACGTTGTAACGGTCCACGAGGTGTGATGGGAACATGGCAGTGCACTGGGAGGTTACAAGCTGCCGAGATCGAGAAAGTTAAGTGTCTCTCTGCACAGTACCACTGAATTTCTTGATCACACGACACATCACTACGGTCGGAAATGGCTTTATACACAGTTCCACACCATATAGCACACTTAAACTAACAAAATTAAACTAAAATACAGTAATATGTCAGAGCTACTGAAACATGAGTTCTGTCACTTGCCGCCATGTTGCTGTTCGGAATGTGCTAGTCTGCTTCAGCGCAGGTGTGGTTTATGAAAATCTTTGATAAAGACGCAGTGGTTCTGCCCAGATGAAGAACTTAGCAGAAGGAGGTCGCGATGGTCTTGTAGCCCATGATCCACAACCTTTAGAGGAAAGAGTTACTTATCTTTTTCCAGTCCAAATACATTTATGGATATGTCGTTGGCTTTCTCAAATTTGGGAATGTCAGCTAATGACGTAGGAAACGATATCACTGAAATATCATACTTGTTTTCCAGGACCTTGTACTTCCTAACGCGTTCAGCTTTCGTTTTAACCAGTTTTGCTAAAATGGCATACATAAAACACTTTTCATCCTTTAAGTTTTGAGGATTAACGCAGGCTTTTCTTGTCTTTATAGCTGCTGGTAATGGAATGTATGTGCTACCACGCAAGGGATTGTACTTATTTATTTTCAATCGTACTCCTTCCACTGCTAACAAAGCCCAATTACTCCCTTTAACCGGCCGCGGTGGCCGAGAGCGCTAACGCAATACCTCGTGCTTCGCTGGTATCGGGAGAGCTTGGGTTCGAAACCCACCTCGGCCGTCCTGAAAATGGTTTTGGCGGTTTCCCTTTTTCTCCACCAGGCAAATGCCGGGACGGTTCCATTCAATAGGTCCACGGTCGATTTCCTTCCAATATCCCTTCCCTCACCCGTGCTGAAAGGAAAAGTACAACACCATTGGCTGCAATAATAATAAAAATTACTGCCTTTTAACTCCGATTCTTCCATTTCAGTAGTTAACTTTGTAAATTGTGTTTCCAAGAAACGACTTAAGGCTGTTTTCAAAAATAGGGCTTGATTTCCTGTTTTAAAAGCCCGATCTGTAATTTCGTTGGAGGTTGTATGAATAAATCTACATTCAGCCAGAAGATTCACTTTTATCGACTTGTGAATTGCTAGTTCTTTCT
Source organism: Meconema thalassinum (assembly GCA_946902985.2). NCBI lineage: Eukaryota > Metazoa > Arthropoda > Insecta > Orthoptera > Tettigoniidae > Meconema > Meconema thalassinum. The sequence continues at coordinate 267,265,683 of OX336395.1, read as the reverse complement.
GCATAGCTTGTATTATTTGCTGTTTGGACTCATTAAGGTATGAATTTAAATCCTTACACGTATCACAACGTATGAAATAGGATTAAAGTCGACCAACAAAAGATGTCTCATATTCAATAAGTCCATTTTCGTCAGGGACCAATGACAGTTGGTAATGTTTTGTCGGCTCCGCTTTTTGTCTTTTAGCTACGGACACAACATTAAAACATTCTTCATGACGACGTCCGTTGTACACATTGTTGAATGTACTACAACAGGTCACGATACTTTATGTTGCTTCCTATGATAGTCTCGAAGAAAAGTTTTGCCACACTCTTTGCACATATAGCTAGGAATGGTTTCTTCCATCACGGGTGTTGTTTTCTGTCAAACAGCTGCTTACTGTATAGTTCAAGGCTGTACAATGGTGGTTTCAACAGTCTTTCACGATGTGAACACCGTGAGAGGTAGTAGTCAACTGGTGATATTGTTGTTAAGGGTCCTCTAATATATCCTAGTCTAGGCCAACAGCTCTTTACAGCGTATGACAAGGCTGTAGACTGGACAGTGAGACGGTCTTTCACGATGTGAACACTGTAACAAGTAGTAGTAAACTGATTGTATTCTTGCTGAGGGTTCTTAAATATTGTATAGTCTAGACCAACAGCTACTTACTGTGCGGTACAAGTCTGTAAAGTGGTTGCTTTGGTAGTCTTTCACGATGTGGTCACTGTGAGAGGTAATAGTCAACTGACAATATTCTTGCTAAGGGTCCTCTAATATACACCTAGTTAAGAGTAACAGCTGCTTACTGCTTATGACAAGGCTAAAGATTGGTTGTTTCAACGGTCTTTCACAATGTATACACTGTGACAGGTATTAGTCAACTGAAAATATTCTTATACCCTATTCAAAGTAATCAGGTACTGACTGCATAACAAAAGGCTGTACACTCGTGGGTTAGACACTCTTTCTTGCTAAGGACCCGTATATTCCTACACAAGGATATATATCTTAGTTCTAAACACATAGTGGTTAATTGTATATTAAATTTATACACACAGCTTATACAAGCACGTTTTTTCACGCGGTAAAACTTTGTCATATAGCCACATGCGACACGCCAAGTATGTTTCCGCTATCTAGCGGTAACTATGAGAACTACCTGAACGACCAGCATGCTACCTAGCGATCCATATCAATACTCACTCACTGAACGACCATCATGCTATCTAGCGGTTGATGTCAACACTCACTCAACTACCAGCATGCTACATATCGGTCAATAAAAAAACCACTCAACTACCAGCATGCGTTCCATTAATGAGCGCAATTGTTCATACCACTAACAATACACACAGTGGGGTTGCTTTATCGTTTAATACAAATATATCTTGTTTAAATAATGTAACAAAAAAGTTGCAATTGTATTGGCTTTTTTGTATTGGCTTTTATGTATCCTTTTTGTTGGCATTTGTTGGCTTTTTAGTTGGCTTTTGTTGGCCTTTTGTTGGCTTTTTGATGACTTTTGTATTAGCTCTCTCATATTTGCTCTTGCTTGTTTGCTTATTTGATCTTGGAAAGTATCTCAGCCCTTTTATCATAGCAAAATGCTTACCGCCATGTATAAACAACAACAAGAACAACAACACACTAAATTTCCAAAAATCCAAAGTACTCTAAGGATTATGATTGACTCTCAACTCTTACTCTTACCTCTGTCCCATGCCTAATCCAAAAATAATATAATTTTAAATTTTTCCTATAAGTTGAATTGGAAAAGTAGGCTATGTATTTAAAGTTGATATCCTAAAAAGTCATATGTTAACTGTACACCTACCTTTATCCCACTTTGAGGCCGATAACTTCGATGATAGGCCTCTTAAAACAACAATTATCATCTTATCATTTATCCTACTCAGTCCAAATGTAGTGTATTTTTCCAAATTGTCCAGAAATATTTGGAGAGTAGGCTATATATTTAAACTAAAAATCCTAAAAAGTCATATGTTATCTCCTACACCTACCTCTATGCCACTTTCAGTCCAAAAATTGTTTTATTTTATTTTTTCAAAGCATTATTGGGAAAGTAGGCTATATGTTTAAACTAAACATCCTAAAAATTCATATCTGAACTCATACACATACCTCTATATTACTCGCAGTCCAAAAATTGTGTATTTTTCAATTTTTTTCAAAACATATTTCCGAAATGGGTTCTATCTCCAAAATTAGAAAGTTTACAAAAATGTTTGTTAGACGTAAATGAATGGCCTTTGCCTCCCTCTACAGCCATACCAAGCAAGTCCCAGATCTCTAGAACAAAACAATTTTTTTTTGAAAACGGGCTATATTTCCAAAATTAGGATTTTTTCAAAAACGTTTGTGTGACTTGAATGAATGGCCCTGAACCCCTCTACCCCCATACCAAATTTCAAGTCTCTAGGACAAAACAAAATATTTTTTTTTGAAATGGGCTATATTTCCAAAATTATGAATTTGACAAAAATGTTTGTTGGATATAAATGAATGGCCTTTACCCCCTCTACCTAAAATCCAAGTTCTAGGTCGGTAGTACAAAAATGAAAAAGTTGAATTGGGAAAGTTGGCTATAGTTTGAAAAGCAAACATCCTAAAAAGAGTTATATAGGCTTAAAAGAATGGTCTTTACGTCCTTTATTTTTATAATAGAATTTTATATTTTATATTTATTTTTCCCATAATGTCCAATTTTGAAATTGGCTATGTTTTGGAAACTAAGAATTTTACATAAATGTTTAGTTGACGTAAATTAATGGTCCTTACCCTCTCTAGCCCCAACATGAGATTCAAGTCTCTAGGACAAAAAATAACAGTAGGTTAGTAAGGCGGTTTTATGCCATTGCGTCATACGCGCGCAATTTATGTCAAAGAAACTTTTTTGACAAATTCATAATTTTGGAAAAAGCCCATTTTCAAAAAAATAATTTTCTTTTGTCCTAGAGACTTGAAATTTTGTATGGGGGTAGAAGAGGTCAGGGCCATTCATTTATGTCAAGCAAACGTGTTTGTAAAATTCCTAATTTTGGATATATAGCCCAGTTTCAAAAAAATATTCTAGAGACCTGTTAATGATAATGGTACTTACAGAAGAAGATATAACAATGAATTATTTGAACATATAGAAGATTTGGTGAGTGTGATGAGGAAAAGGAGAATGTCTTTCTTTGGACATTTGGAACGGATGGAGCATCATTGACTTTCATAGCGAATACACTCATCAATCTCTAAAAAAAAAAAAATCTGTTGTAAATGGTCGATGCAAGTTAAAAAGGACCTAACAGAAGCTCGAATCAATCAATCTCTGGTTTGGGATAGGCACCTGTTTAGAAAGGTGGTTAAATCAACCAGTAATCTACTCCCTTTCACATCTGTGATGTCTCGCCCTCACTGCAAGTGGACGGAAGAAAGGAGAGCTGAACATTCGTCAAGAATGAAGATCTACTGGAGACAAGAAAACACGCATTACAGTGATCATATGAGTGAAGAACAAGAACATCGTGGTCCATTGATGGTCGAAACGACTAAAAAAAGAGACCTGGGACTCGGTATGGCTGTAGAGGGGGGCAAAGGCCATTCATTTATGTCAAACAAACATTTTTGTAAACTTTCTAACTTTGGAAATAGAACCCATTTTGGAAATATGTTTTGGAAAACTTTGAAACATGCACTATTTTTGGACTGCGAGTACTGCTCGAGTCTAAGCTGCGTGAACCTGACAGGATGTGCATCGCGGACTATGAGAAACGGTGTTGACGAGTGATGAGGTTTCTCGGTCCGTGCATAGTAAGAACCAAATACATTCGTCGGTGACTCACTGACTCATTCGTAACACCACACTGGTTTCAGAGAAGACCCTATGTTAGCAGTATTGGAATAGAAGAGCATGTCATGTAACTCTGCGGGCTGTTGACAGGCCCTTCTCTTCTCGCCTGACTCTTCCCTGCTCTTTCTCCTCACCCCGCAAGTTCATAGAGCTTTGACTCGCACAGTAGTATAGAGGTAGGTGTATGAGTTAGGATATGGTTTTTAGGATTTTTAGTTTAAACATATAGCCTACTTTTCAAATATTTTTGGAAAATTTGAAAAAATACACTACTTTAGGACTGAGAGTGAGATAAAGGTAGGTGTAGAGTTAACATATGATTTTAGGATTTTTAGTTCAAATATATAGCCTACTTTTCCAATTCAACTTTATAGGAATAATTTCGTTTTCTTCTCTCATTTAAATTCGCCAATTTCTTAAAAAAATCAAGTTTACCCTCCAGGGTGGTGGCTCCCACGGACTCAGCGAGGGAACGCACCCCTACCGCCTTTTCAGGCAGTGTCCTAGAGCTGGGAATATTAAAATTATATTATTTTTGACTAGGCATGGGATAGAGGTAAAAGAAAGAGTTGAGAGTCAATCATGAACCTTAGACTACTTTCGATTTTTGGAAATTAAGTGTGTTGTTGCTTACAAATATGGCGGTAAGCATTATGCTATGATAAAAGGGCTGAAATACTTTCCAAGACCAAATAAGCCAACAAGCAAGTGCAAATATGAGAGAGCTAATACAAAAGCCGAAAAAAGCCAACTAAAGCTAACAAAAAAAACCAACAAAAGCCAACAAAAAGCATACATAAAAGCCAATACAAGAAAGCCAATACAATTGCATTATTTAACATTTTTGTTACATGATTTATACAAGATGTATTTATATTAAACGATAAAGTAAACCCACTGTGTGTATTGTGAGTGGTATGAACAATTGCACTCATTATTGGAATGCATGCTGGTAGTTGAGTGGGTTTTTATATTGACCGATATGTAGCATGCTGGTAGTTGTGTGAGTGTTGATATCAACCGCTAGATAGCATGCTGGTCGTTCAGTGAGTGAGTGACGATATGGGGCGCTATTTAGCATGCTGGTCGTTCAGGTAGTTCTCATATTTACCGCTAGATAGCGGAAACATACTTTGCGTGTCGCATGTGGCTATATGACAAAGTTTTACCGCGTGAAAAAACGTGCTTGAATAAGCTGTGTATATAAATTTAATATACAATTAACCACTAAGTGTTTAGAACTAACATGTATAGCCTTGTGTAGGAATATATGGGTCTTTAGCAAGAAAGAGTGTCTAACCCACGAGAGTACAGCCTTTTGATATGCAGTTAGTACCTGATAACCTTGAGTAGGGTATAAGAATATTTTCAGTTGACTACTACCTGTCACAGTGTATACATTGTGAAAGACCGTTGAATCAACCAATATTTAGCCTTGGCATAAGCAGTAAGCAGCCGTTACCCTTAACTAGGGGTATATTAGAGGACCCTAAGCACGAATGTTGCCAGTTGACTACTACCTCTCACATTGACAACATCGTGAAAGACTGCCAAAACAACCATTGTACAGCCTTGTAATACAGAGTAAGTAGCTGTTGGTCTTGACTATGCAATATTAGAGAACCCATAGCAAGAATACAATCAGATAACTACTACTTGTTACAGTGTTCACATCGTGAAATACCGTCTTACTGTCCAGTCTACAGCCTTGTCATACGCCGTAAAGGTGATAAAAGTATATTAGAGGACCCTGAACAAGAATATCACCAGTTGACTACTACCTCTCACGGTGTTCACATCGTGAAAGACTGTTGAAATCACCATTGAACAGCCTTGTACTACACAGCAAGCAGCTGTTTGACAGAAAACAACATCCATGATGGAAGATACCATTTCTAGCTGTATGTGCAAAGAGTGTGGAAAAACTTTTCTTCGAGAATATCATAGGAAGCAACATAAAGTAGCATGACCTCTTCTAGTACATTCAACAATGTGTACAACGGACGTCGTCGTGAAGAATGTTGTAATGTTGTGTCGGCAGCTATAAGACAAAAGGCGGAGCCGACAAAACATTACCTACTGTCATTGGTCCCTGACGAAAATGAACTTATTTAATATGAGACATCTTTTGAAGGTCGACTTAAATCCTATTTCATACGTTGTGATACGTGTAAGGATTTAAATTCATACCTTAATGAGTCCAAACAGCAAATAATACAAGCTATGCAGAAAGAACTAGCTATTCACAAGGTGATAAAAGTGAATCTTGTGGCTGAAAGTAGATTTATTCTCACGTCTACCAACGAAATTACAAATCGGGATTTTAAAACACGAAATCAAGTCCTATTTTGGGAAACAGACGTAAGTAGTTTCTTGGAAACATAATTTACACTGTTAACTACTGAAATGGAAGAATCAGAGCTAAAAACAGTAATTTGGCTTTGTTAGCAGTGGAAGGAGTACGATTGAAAATAAGTAAGTACAATCCCTTGCGTTGTAGCACATATATTCCATTACCAGCAGCTATAAAAGCAAGAAAAGCCTGCATTTATCCTCAAAACTTAAAGGATGAAAAGTGTTTTATGTATGCCATTTTAGCAAAACTGGTTAAAACGAAAGCTGAACACTTTAAAAATACAAGGACCCGGAAATCAAGTATGATTTTTCAGTGATATCGTATCCTACGTCATTAGCTGACATTCTCAGAAAACCAACGACATATCCATAAATGTATTCGGACAGGAAAAAGACAATAAACTGTTTCCTCTAAAGGTTGTGGATCATGAGCTACAAGACCATCGCGACCACCTTCTGCTAATTTCTTAATCTGGTCAGAACCACCACGTCTTTATCAATGATTTTGATAAACTAGTAAGATATCTGAATACCCTCCATGAACATACAATATATACGTGTAACCGGTGGTTTACTCATTTCGATAATCAATATGGACAACAAGGAATGGAAAAATTGAAAAAATATAGAGCTTTGAGTGTCCTGCATGACATTGCTAGGGTTGAAATACCTATTAAAAACCCCATTCTGATTTCTTAAATGTGGAAAAAATGTTGAGAATACCCTACGTTATTTATGCAGATTTTGAAAGTATACTCTTACCATATCAAACATGTCTACCCACTCTTGGGGCAAGTTACACAGTGCCATACCAGAATCATGTTCCTATGAGCTTTGGTATATACGTTAAACCCTCACCTGCTGTAGAACATATAAAGAAAAACTTCCGAGTCAACCTGTTATTTATCGTGGACCTGACGCTGCAGAAAAGTGTATGGACCCTTTGATCTCGATAGCTAATGAAATTGATCGCCTTTACAGCTTAAATGGTTCAAAGGCTTTAACTGAGGATCAAGAAACAGAGTTCCAATCTTCTGAAACCTGTTATTTGTGTCATAAACCATTTACCAAAGAGGACTGGAAAGTTCGAGACCATTGCCATATTACAGGGGAATATCGTGGAAGTACTCATAATAACTGTAATTTGAGGTGTAAAACACGTAATCCCGTTCCTGTATTTCTACATAATATGAGTGCCTTCGAAGCAAATTTCATTGTAAAGCAAATGGGATGTACTGCTGAGAGAGTGGATGTTCTCGCTAACTCCAAAGAAAAGTACATTTCCTTTATCAAATATGTAGGAAATGTTAAGCTTCGATTTGTGGACACGTTTCGGTTAATGCCAAGAAGTTAGGAAAACTTAGTTTTCAACTTAACATCATACCCTGGAACAGACAAGTACTTCGGAAAAGAAAATGCCATGCTCAGACTCGTAAAGGGGTATTTTGTTAAGATTACATTGATTCATGGGAAAAGTTAAGTGAAACGTGTTTACCTCCGAAAGAGGCATTCTTAACAAATTAACACAAGAAGATGTTAGTCAGAAAGACTATGAACATGCCAAAAATCTGGAATTAGTTTAACATTAAAACTCTAGGGGAATATAGTGACCTCTACCTAACTTCAGATGTACTTCTTCTTGCAGACAACTTTGTAACTTTTCGAAACAAAACACTAGAGACACACCGAACGGATGCCGCACACTTCTTTACTTCGCCTGGTTTAAGTTTTGAGGCAATGCTCCTTTACACGGGCATTGAACTGGAATTGCTAAAGGATTACGATCAGATTCTTTTATTCGAGTCTGGAATACGTGGAGGCATATGCCAGGTGTATCATTGGTATGCTGAAGTTAACAATAAATATATGGGAACCTATGATTCTGAGAAACCGTCGCAGAAACCAACAACCAATGCGGGTGGGCTATGTGCCACTCTCTTCCTTATGGTGGTTTTCAGTGGGTTTCACCAGATACTGTTGATCTAGAAACGTTAAAGGAAGACGACCCTGTGGGATACAGTTTAGACGTAGATATTGATTACTCATCTGACCTTCATGATCTACACAACGATTTACCTTTCCCAACTGAGTGTATTCAACCTAAGGATTCTCCCTTGAAAAAACTATTTCCTCATCTTGGAAATCGAAGGCGGTACGTTGTTCAATATATGACACTTAAACAGGCTCTTGATCATGGACTAAAATCGATAAAGATTCATCGTGTGTTAAAGTTTAAACAAAGACCTTGGCTAAAGGCTTACGTTGATTGTAATAAAAACCGTGGAAAACAAGCCAAAAATGATTCTGAGAAAAATCTGTACAAATTATTTAACAATGCACTTTTGGAAAAACAATGGAAAATATTCGTAAAAGATTAGACATACATCTTGTAACTGACAGCAAAAAGGCTGAAAAGCTAATAGCTAAACCAACATTCTTTCCCCAAACAATTTAAGGTCCTAATATAGCTGCTTTCCACATGGCTAAACGTAACATTGTATTCAATAAGCCTATATATACTGGAATGTGTATACTGGATATTTCAAAAACTCTAATGTATTCCCACTACTATGATGTCCTTCTACCCTTTTATGGGATGGACAATCATAAACTCATGTATATGGATACCGACTCGTTCATTTATTTGGCTAATACCCAAGATGTTTACCAAGACAGGTTGGATTTCCTAGAATACCTGGACACATCAGATTATCCTACAAATCATGAGTGTTACTCTACATCTAACAAGGAAACGTTGGGGAAATTTAAAGACGAGGCTTGTGGGCATATTATTAAAGCATTTGTTGGACTTAGAGCTAAAATGTATGCTTTAGACTTAAATGGTAAAGAAATCAAAAAGATTAAAGGTATTAGCAGAGGCGTTGTCAAATATTGTATAATCTTTCAAGATTATAGGAATTGTGTTATGAAAAACATGGTAAAAAGAATACCAATGAACATAATCGCTTCTAAACAACATGACATATCATCTATAAGACTAAACAATATTGCTTTGTGTCCTGGTGTTGATAAAAGAGTAATTGATTTGGATGGTATAGATACACATGCCTAAGGTCATTACTCAATCATTGTCCATGCTTAAAGAGTTAAGTTATGAATATCAAAATCCTCTGCCTGCATGTAACAAATACTTAAAACAAAATATAACAACAGCACTACAAAATAGAAAACACAAAAAGAAAAAAAACTATTCATACTCGAAAATAAATAAAAATAGAAAACGAAATCAAAACAACTTAAAAATTTATAGCAATTAATGTATTATGTTTAAATGGTGTAAATACCGTATATTTAAAATGAAAAAAAAATATTGTATGAACTCTGCTTGGGCATTTTTAATTACTACCCACCTCCCACTCCTCATCCAAACTGTTGATCTCTAGTAATTTTGAGAATTTGCTTTAGTTACCTAGAACTAGGTAGTCAAAAGTATAGTTTTACCCATGTATTACCTATATGCTTTGGGTTAAGGTATACAGCCTTGTTATATGTAATGAAAATTCGTGTTTGGCAAATATGAACTTTGTACGTGGACTAAATAGATAAAATAAAATAAAAAACATGCAAACAACAAAATTGGAGAATCTATGTTTCCGTATTGACAAAATTCAAAAAACTTAGAACTGACATGTTTAAAAACTGGGAATGGGAAATTGGTAAATTGACAAATGTGTAAACAGCAAAAATGGAAAATCTATGTTTCCATATCATGAAATTCGAAAACTTAAAACTCACAATTTTAAAAACAGGAAATGGAAATTGGGAAATTGACAAATGTGTAAACAATAAAATGAAAAAAAATTAAGCCGGCTGGGATAGTGAACATGTTGTACAGTAGCCTATAAGATTAGCATAAGAATAGTTGCATGTGTCCTTACATACTTTGTGTATGTGCATTAGACTTTGGATTAGCTAAAGTTATGTTTGGTAAAGTTAGGTTAGGTTAGGTGAGGTTAAGTGAGGTTAGGTATGTGACACTGTAGTTTACTCTTTTCAGAAAGTCTAAAATGTAAAATCTAAAACCAAAATATCTTAAATTTAAAATGTATAATCTTAAAAAACTAAAATCTAAAATAAAAATGGAAAACTGTAAAATCTAAAATGTAAAATAAAATAAAAAAGAACTGAAATGCAAAATTAAAAATCTAAAAATCTAAAATCTAAAAATAAAAAATCTAAAATGTAAAATGTAAAAAAAAACTTACATGCATTAATTTAAATCTTTAAACGAGGTTTCTGTAGTTTAGGTTAGGTTAGGTAAAGGTAGGTTAGGTTAGGTTAGGTGAGGTTAGGTTAGGTTAGGCGAAGGTAGGTAAGGTTAGGTTATAACTGAGTTTATTATTTGAGCTCTCACATTTGCTCTCACCTTTTTTGCTCTTACATTTTGCTCTCACTTTTTGCTCGCACTTTTTTTGGCTACCACTTTTTGATCTATATTTGCTCACACTTTCAAGTTAAGTTAGGTTATGTTAGGTTAGGTTAGGTAAGGTATGTGACCTTGTAGTTTAGTGCTTTGACACAATAAAAAATAAAAAAATAAAATTAAAAAAATAAAAATAAATGAAATTTATAATAAATAAATAAATAAAATAATGAATAATTTAAAGTTAATAACAAATAAAACATAATTTGAATAGCCCGCCTTTTAAGAGTGTGGTTGCGCGTGGCGGCCATCTTGCCCACTAGCCCCTGGCCCAGCTATAGCTCTCCCTCCATAAGAATAACATAGGGTAATTGCGCGCGGTGGCCTTCTTGCCCTTTAGCCCCTGTCCCAGAACCGCCTTATATTACCTACTGCTGTCGAACAGTTTACGCAGCCAGACAAGAAATATATAATTTTCAGTCTTTCGAATACATAATTATGTAATAGCACACGTTTCTCTAACGAGCTGTGTTATTGTGGTGTCTGCAATTGTGTGCGCATTTGTAATTGAGGCGAGGAAACCAACCTCTTCTCAGTTTTACCTCACAAGGCATAGTGTACCCGGTTCTAACCCTGAGAACAAATCTAAATTTCTTAAGTAAGCCGTTAACCGAATCCAGACCTTAAGCGTTACAGCTATATATGCTAACCACTACACCGAAAGATGGTCCCCGATAAACTAACACTGATCCTATTAAATTGTTTTCTGTATTTGTTTTTCTTATATTCCCTCCACAAGCATTATTACATAAAATATCATGCGGTGTAGATTTGGTCACGTAAAATAAAAACGTTGTTGTTGATGTTGTTTCATTTGGAGGGGTGGATATCTAAGTCATTTAGCCCCGTGTACTTGTGTGTGTAAAGAAAGGAACGGACGCTTGTAGTTTTACGTGAATGATAATCATGCGATCATGAGTCACCTTTCACGTACAATCTGAACCACAAGACCTGGCATTTCACTTCGAAAATATCACATGCATTGACCGGGAATCTCTTGTGTTTGTGTATGCATATGTAAATAAATGAATAAATAATTAATTGGTCTGATAACCTGTTATATTTTCGTGTCTGTATTCGAGTGTGTGTATTTGTAATTCAGCGGAGGATTTTGAAGGAGGTGGCCGAGGCCATAAATTAGGAATCATCCTGGCATTTACCTGGAGTAGAAATGGGAAACTACTTCCAGGATTGCTGAGGTGGGAATCGAACTCTAACCACAGTTTTGCCTCACGAGGCTGAGTACACCCTGATCTAGCCCTAAGGCCAGAATTAATATTTTTGGCAGAGTTGGGAATCGAACCCGGATATCGGGACCGACAGCCAGGAATGCCAGTCATTACACCAAGAGGTTGACACATGCACGAATAAGTTTTGTGTGACATTTTTATGTACAGTATATCAGCCTCATACCGCAAAAGGAAGAATATGCGGACTTCGTAGTAAGCATGGATATTCATAGGATCAGTAGACCGTACATCTCGTATATACATTTGGATATGGAGCGTTTTGTGTTAAGAGGGAAGGTAGGTTGTATACTGCGAGCGTTGAGCCGTGTGTACTTTCGATTGTCTCATTGCGGCAACAGCGCTCAGCAGGACGTGCGCTACTGTACGAGCCCATGATCCAGTTCTTCTGCGTTTGGTATAGTTATATGGCAGGGCCATGTATTTCGTAATACATGTTTACTTACGTTGGTGTTGATCTATTAGCAAGTAGCAGAACTTTGTTATGATACGTTAGTGCTCAATGCTTTGTTCTGAAGAGGATTAACAGCGCAGAATTAGCTATGTTTTATTTGTCCCTTAGAGGGTAGAGACATTTATAACAATAGGTAAATATTATCTATTATGCGCATGGCTGAATGCAACGGGAAACTACAGCCATAATATTCTTCCCGACGATATGCTCATGTCTATGCGTATTTACTGGTGGTGGTTCCCTCCTCTCCTGTAAATTTTGAATCTGATCTCCGTCCGAGAACTACTCGAGTGGGTGTTAAAATCACATAGGTTACTAAGGTGAAATCTGTTATTGAACTGGACAGAACGTGGATGTTGGAATTTTGATTGACAAAGGCAGGTTTAAGAACAATGAAAGGGAAATAGGTAGGTTGAGGTTGGATGTGGTTGGGATTATTGAAGTATGGGGCTTTTGGTGATGAGACTATTGGATTATTTGCAAAAAATGAAAAAACGGTTAAAGAGAGTACGCCTCACATTGACTAGGGAACTTGGACTGCTAGTGAAATATTATGAGCAATTTAGTGAACGGCTTCCTATAGCTTAAATCGGAACGAAACCTACGTGCACCTCAGTAGTAAAAGTCATTATGGCTATCAGTCATGCAGATGATAAGGAAGTTGGAGTGGACTGCAAAGACAGAGGTGGAGTTCAGAGATTCGTCAAAGTTGATATTCCGTAACCTGGTTAAGGATTTCAAAACATACTTTTAAGCAAATATAAACCCTGACGACAATTTGGCTGTAATGACTTATTTGGTAAGTACAAGTGTAAACTCTTACGCAAATCACTGCGAACTATTGAAGCTTTAAATAACAAAATCCTTTGAATAAAACTTTGGGAGAAAGTGGAAATTGACAGAATTATTAGAATGAAAATATCTTCGAGTCAATTACATACATTAGGATTAATGGATGAATAACGGAAGAACAAGAACAACCGGACATATGTACTATGCCAGGCTGAGTTGCTACGTTGAATAAGGGGGATAAGTTAATTTCGCTTATAATTATGTTGGATTTTTTGACAGGTATATCAAGGTTAGCAAAAGTTTGTATTCAAGAAGTATGTTATTATGCCTATACCTAAGAAAGTAGGAACTGACAGATCGGAAGATAATGAATGATACAATGTTTTTAATAATTAATGCATCAACTATTCTGACAATGGAACGACAGTCGAGTTAGGCTATGACCAGTTTTAGTCAGCAGAAGCGTAGGATTAAGGGAAACTGGAGTATGTTTTAGACTAATCTTGGAACCTAGAATTAGGAAAGAGAAGAGAACGTCATTGAAATTTTTTGACTTAGATAAGACTGTCAATAACGTTGATTGGAGTAAATTCTTTTTGACATTTCGAAATTGATTAGAATAAAATCATGGTACAGCTTTTGGCTTGTCAGTTCCGGTTTCAAAGTCGTACAGAGGACAGTCGGTGATTCTTAGGTATGTGCAATTCATACGTGAGTTTTCAGTTGCGTGGAAAGTCACGCACATACCAATTGCACATGCCTGACGTTCGTCACCACTCCTCTTTACGACTGTGAAATCGTGGCTCAAAAAACCGTGGAGTGAACTGTATAGCAAGGTGTCTGCAATAATGCCGAAACCACTTGGCAGTTATTACATTTGTTGTACATGAGAGAGGGACTGGTATTTCGATAGATTTATTGCAGTTTGCCCGTTAGACAAGGTCATCCAGGGACTGTCACAAACAGCCTTCCCGACTTCCTTTCCCTTCAGGCCCACATATTGAGAGGATTGGATGTGTCCTTAGTTCAGCTCCGGCACAAGACCAACAACCTAGGGGTATTGGGTAAGGAGAGAGAAAAGGCAATGAAATGCCGAGGAAGCACATCCCCGAAGGAAATAAAATCTAAGAATGAACAGTCCAGGCTTATGTAGATTTCGTTAAACATTTACTGAAGCAGAACAAATCCCTATCCTGCTTCGGAGGGTTTAAAATATCGGCTAGTCCGCAAAGCTGTCTGTTTGGTAGTCAGCCCGAAGGCTGGTTGGATCCTCAAAAGCACCGCCGTTACGTTATGTGAGTAGATACCCACAAAAACCCAAGGCAGTGCTATATTGAGGCGTTCTAGGTAAAGCTAATGAAATTAAAATGAATAAATAAGTAATTCCTTCCTAAACTGAAGTTAAAATAACCCTCTCGAAAGTCCTAATTACAAAATTAGAATGAAGTTTAAAACCAATGCTAAGATTGTGACACGGAATGAAATTCCTAAGCAATTACAAAAGAATCATTAAGTATACGAATAATCACATACTGAATATACTGCAAAGAAATAATGTTAAGGCGACACTCCTAAGATAACAGATATTTTTACATAATGCATGGATTTTCACGAAGCTGTGTGGGAATGTCACCCAAATAAAAGGAGAGATATCACAAACATTTCTTTCATATACAATTAATAGATTTTGCAAAATAATCTTTTTTTTGTTGAATTTTTAATTCCATTCTTTTCAAAGATTTTAAATGGCATGTTAATGCAAAGTTGAAATTAGGTAGATAATACTTGTTTAAAAAGTACTACGTATCGACTCTCTGAAAATAATTTATATAATGAGATATTATCGTACTAAATTTGTGTAATATTAATGTTCAAAAACTTTGGCCTTTTAAATCCCTACTATTGGGAAAAAATCTGCAATCAAGAATTCCGTACACAGGTTTCCTACTTTAGCTGTGATATATATATACCATACGAATTTTGTTACATTTGGCAGAATATTATGGGAGAAAAATGGGATTTAAATTTAAAATTACAATTGGCGGGAAAATTAAAGCAAAGTTCAAGTGACGTTATCTTCCTGATCCATTGCCTAAAAGTCACCAGAACCGTATGGTTTTCCTTCCTTTTCCTTCTTAGCCGCTTCTGTACGAATATTGGTAGTTCTGGAAGCTTGTCTCTTCTTCTTCTGCTTCTCCTACTCCAAAGAACGGCGTACACTTTGTTTCACTCTACGACGATCCCTTTCTTTACACAGGAGTCTCTTCACTTCGCATATCGGGCTCCTATCTGGAGTTTTGGCAACTTAAGTACTATATATATAGTTGATATAGTTGATGCGACACTTTACTGATGAGAATAATCTGCTTCCGATAACATTTCGTGACATTTTGTCCCTGGTTTCTTCAATGAAGACTCCTGTTTGGTAATAACTGGTCCCCATCTCGTTCCTATCAAAAGTTTAGCATTTCGTCGCTTAGATAAGGCTGATTTTTATTTACCCATATTGTTTATTCCCTTCAATACAAGCTATCAAATATTACAGCAAACTATCTTGCAATAATAATACTATATTGATACACAACTACAAGAGGTTAATTGCGCTTGAACTTCACAAAAGTAAACAGACTGGCTACCGCCACAGAACTCACAAGAAAGAAGCACCATACAAGAATAATAAAACTTATAGTTGTCGTCAGTATTGTAGTGACTCAGGAATACCAATACAAGCATACAAGTTTGCTCAATGACAGTAGAGTCAAGTACTGAAATATTAGTCCTTAACAGGCTTTATAAATTCATTCAGAAACATGGTAGATCTTATAGCTCGATTCTTTAGAAATATGTATGGTGGGAGAGGGGGTGGCTGTTGGGCCATCCCCTGTATTCGTAATTGCAAAGAAGAGGGATATTTTATTGATTTGATTGAATGGAAACATAGCAATGACATCATAATCTAACAAAGCAGTGCTGCAGATGCCACGCCCATTTCTGCTGTGTGCAGACTGACAAACAAAGCATTATTAATGTGATAAAATGCTTGAATTCAACGGAATAACATTATGTCATGGAAGAAGAAACCCAATCCTTTCAATTTCAGTCATTAAAAAATGAACAAATTGCCGACTTTTATCTCCGGAGTGTCGCCATAATTGACCTGCAGCAATTAAAGTGTAAATTATATTTAATACAACAATAGAAAATTGGCTATGTTATGATGGTGTCACTTTCAATATTTAAATGTAAAATAATCCGCTAGCTAAATCCTATCTGAAGTTAACACTAGATGATTAGCATGTCTGTCGAAGAAAAATTGAAATCAATTACAGCAACGAGTTTATTATTAAAAGAACAGCTAAATCATCGCACCCATAATGCAATGAAGATAAGTAATTGACACACTCAACATTAAAATTTTTATATTGACTACAACTCTCCTTCGTACTGCGCCCGAATTCTCCAATCAGCACCTATATCCGCTGAGATGTAAAGGATTGCAGGAACATAGATACCCAGCTCAAAATAACTCACCGTTGCCTGCTAGGTATAGAATTGGGAATTCGTGGATCATACAGAGTATAAAAATAGTACTACCAGTTACATACTTCTACTATTATTTACATTAATAGCAAATCGAGAAACTCCGATCTCGAGGGGTGATAAGGTCAATACTATAGTGGGCGCCTGTATCTACCTAGTAGTACCATTAACGTCGATTATAAAATGAGTGAACTGTCAGTTCAGATAAAACATGGAGACAAGCAGACTAAAAAGTGCTTGCAACGTTTATTAACAAAGGTCAATACACTAATGTCCCTAACACAAATACTTGTAAATAGTGTCCTATTTGACAACTCAATTAATTTAAAAAAAATTGGCAATCTTCATGTGGTCCTGAAAATAAATTGGAGAATTCGGCATTCCACTGAGCCCTTATTCACTCCCTGAAGATTATGAATAAATATTGAATATTAAACAAACATTAAAATTTTGATAAATATTTTAACACTGTGAAGTACCACTGAACCTTCACTAAATTCGTGAAATATGAAACGACGGTAGTTTCAGACATTTACCTAGTCTATACAATGCGTTTCATGAATGTGAACCGTAGTTCCAAATCTAATTTATAATGAAGAAAATATTAAAAGTTTAATTTATTTACACATGTACAGAAATTTGTGGTATGCACAAATTTTTATTTCTTTAATTAACGTTGAAGGTGTTATTCCTTTCGCAATTTTTAAGAGTCCACAACACTCATTTCAACATCAACCACACCTTTATAGATTTGGAGTATTTATATACTCGTCGTGCCTATGGGAACATCCGTGCCAAACAATAAAGTTAAGTACTGTTCAAAAATTGTTACACCCAACTTGGAATAACTCCGATAATAATGAATTCCGCTGTAAGACGCTCATTTAAATACATAAACGTAGATATTAATGAGGTGCATGATATCTAACATCATTACACATCTCTGTTTCAAATTTGCATAAGTAATTATTTTACTTGTTAAACACCCTGTACAGAATCTTGCCTCAATGCAATTACTTACTTCACACTCTCTGTGAATAAATCTCGTAAACATTTCTATTATGCCTCCCTTATAACAATGTGCAATTTCATTCACGCCAAACTTTCGCACGGAATTCCAAATGGTAATCCATTTCAATACATTCTATACTAATGATATAAAAATCAGTATCTTTATTTCATATTCACCTCAACTGTGAATATTTTTCATGAAACACTGCAACAAACTTTCCACTATTCCTTATACAATTATTTTCTCGTGCTTTCAAAATCAAAAATCAAATAATTCTGTACAGTTTCTTGATAACCTTGTTGTTTTAATTCGTCAACTTTAATTCACATATTAATTTCGTTGTGACATTACCGTAACTTTCTGAGATTAATCTGCTTGAATTCATATTAAATAAAAATACAAACATTTCCTATCTTCCTCTGAATTCTAATGCTGAATATAATTCAGTTAAGTCCATCCTGACTTATTTATAACACTGGGTTAAACTCAAAAAGGATCACCCTGTCAATTCTTTCGATACTTAAATGCCTTGTTCTTAACAATGAAGTTACTCGGTTTCCTTCATGAAAGATTTTAATCACAAAAATTATTTGGATTTATTAACGCTCTAATAAAAATATTTTACATACATAAATGTTCTCCGAACATTATATCAACTGGAAATATTATTTTATTCCATTACTTGGCATACAGAATAGTTTCCAACAACTATCTGTTTCAACAAAAAATTTATGACATTTAATTAATAAACTTGATATATTAATTATTAAGACTTTCTTTTGCATGATATTAGGCTTCTTGTAATAAATCATTTGTTACACGCAGTAAATTTTAATAATTTCGAAGATCGCATCAACATCATAAGCTTTCGAACCTTCCTGTACTTTTACAAAGTTACGAACTTTCTTAGCATACTGTATTTCGGACTATCGATCCATTCCTTCACTCTCATGAAACAGATTCAGTTAACGCTTCGCATGTTTTAAGAATAATCATCAAAGAATTTACAATTTGATTTATTTAAATGTCAAAACGACATCTTGCTAATGAAAATGTCATAACTGACTGAAATCTGCAATGAAATTAGCAATAAAAACTTGAATTTAATACCTAATTAATCTACACAAAAATATGATAGCTAATTGGGGAAAAGAAAAACTATATGTTGGTCAACCCTGAATTAAACACGGAAAATAACTACACTTACATATAAAGAAAACGTTCAACTACCGTTGCTGCCGAAGAGAGATTCTGCAAGAACTGCACTGCGAAGCAAATGAAATTTGCCTGAGATTCTGGTCCCAGCTGGGTCGGACCACCTGTCAGTGCGCTGCTTGTGATGTAACGGGGTCTCAAGGGTAAGGCTAGGCCATTCACCTCGCTGCCTACGTCTGGCTTAACTTCCAATCTGCTTCCGACTTCCCGCATTTTCGTAAGATCTTCAAGCGTAACACCGCCAATTACGACCGGATCTCTTGTTCTAGAAGAATCTTCTTTTGTAGCAAATGTCTTTAAGAGTATTCCCAGATGTACGTGGAATCTCATTCTGTAGGGTTGGTGTATTCTTGGAATACACGGTATGAGAGAATATAAATTTAATGCTCTTTTCTTGTTCATTTCTTCCTTTTTATCAAAAACCAACAGTGATCTTCTATTTTCTCTTTGGTGGTCATGTCTCTTATGTTCTTTGTGAGTCTGTTCTAGATATATATCTTCCATGACCCACCAAGCGTCATCTAGCAGCGAATCTCTGAAGCTTCTCAATTCATCCTGGTGCAAGAGGACTTTCTTATCCATCTGGCCACCATATCTCGTTGCCATCGCCAGCTATCATCTCCGTGAGCAAGAGAACTTCGTCTACTTTTTCACTCACCATGCTGCGTTAGTATCGCCTACTATCAACTCTTTGAAGACCATTCATCAAGAAGAACATTTATTTTTGATAGGTTGTCTATTCTGATATGTATTCCTTTTGTCTCCTTTCCTCTTTTCCCTTCCTTGGACCCTCCGCGCTTCGCTGAGTGGGTCTCACTTGTAAGTCGGCAGTTGACTTGGTCAGTCAAGGCTCAACTAGAGCCAGTCTCCTCAAACCAAGAGGCACTCTCTACATTCTACGCCATGTTGGCACATTAAGTATCCGTCAAAGGGAACTTCACCTTCGCCATGCAACAAAGATAAGTACATACTTCAGGTTTTAACCTCATCTTCATCGGTTTTACTGTCTTCATGCTTTTAACGATTATTTTATAGGCAGTGTGAGATTACTTATTTGTGGCATCCTTCGCGGGATTTACCATGTTGGTCTTTTGTCTGTCTAAGCCAACCTTAAAAGAAAGTAGCTTTCTCAAGCTAATTAAATGAGAAATCTTCTCACCACGTGGGATATTATCGAATACCCGCTGTCTATAAATATGAAGCTTGTTCCACCGCTGGATTAACTTTGGCCCCATTCTTCTATTAGGAGCGTTCTGGAACCTTCCAGATTCTGTACTCTATCTACAAGTCTTGCCGTCATGTATTTTTCACTCACTTGTGGGAATACTATTTAAAATGAGGAATCTTCCTTATAAATTAAAGCTCAATAGCTAATTTTCTTCCACCGTTGGAATGTTCTATGGCGCATTTAATCGTAATCCACAACTTTCTCAAGCAATAGACTTTCGCCTATCTAGTGCAACCAGTCATTTTCCACGATTGCAATAACTTTCTTTGTCATAAACCGTTGCGCTACTACAGTGCACTTTTCATCCATTTCAACGAACTATAGTGATAAGCAGTGTTTTTTCAGTATTTCTTCCGCGTCGCGCTCGTCCGTATATTATAACACGGCCATGAACATTTACCTTTCATCCGAGTTGCTCTTTCCTAAACCCCTTACTAACAAACCATATTAATAAAGTTATTTCTAGGTCTCACGAAAGAGAAACTTGCCCCATTTGTCACGTGATTCCTATTTAAACATAGGAAGTCTAGAACCTTCCTTTTGACTTTCTCTTCAGGTTTCACAGTAAGTTACCTGCCCTATCTTGTATAATTATTATAAAAGTAATTCAGCATAATTATAAGAAGGTATAGGAACTTCTTTTTCATTCTACCTGCTTTCTTTTTTGTTATTTTTGAAGTTGTAACTTTTTCTAAGATAGGTACTTGGAAATTTCTGAAAGTACACACCTTGTATTCGATTTAATGTATAACTTTAATCACTTCATTTGTCTTTTTTAAATCTTACGCAGATTTTAGTACGTATAAAGGGTTGAAACCTAAAGGATTGTTAATTGCCTGGAGCAAAACTTTAAATGTTAGGAGGTCTGCGACCCCAAATTGTTAACCAAATTGAAAATATATATTTGTTAAAGTTATCAACTTCCTTTGAATTGTTAAATAAACTTAAACTTTCTTTCATTGACTCATCATTTCTCTAATACAACGGTTAGGCAAGATCCTGTCTTCCCTGACTCTTCCTAAGTTCATGCCATCGTTAATACAGAATGAATCTGTTACTATCTCTCTTGCCAGACTATCACCCTTCCCTATAATAGTCTTATGCATGCTTGAGAGGGAATACGCTAAAGCCATTCTCTGGCAAACCGCCCAAGTCCTAGCTGCGTTTCCCGTTAGCTTCGACCAGGTCCCTACTCACTTTAGGTATCGGAGAGCTGATTTGCAGTGGCAACCGCCTTTAAGTGTATTTAAAGTTAAATTTATAACTTTTGTGGGACTCTCATCCTATTTCTCTATCCTTTTTCTCCAGTCCGAAACCCACCTCCCTTTCTTCATCATCTTCCCTTGGTGGGTAGGTTATTCCTCAGCCAATAATCTACCCAAAATTTGGTGTCGAAACCCGGGAGAGTCCATTTGTCATTTGTTTTAAAAGGTTATTTGACAATACCTTACAAATTATTAATATCAGCTTTGAATCTTTCAACTATAACTACATCGTGCAAATCCTGTGAAGTGGAAAGAGGCCACTCCTGTCTCCCGTGGTGTGTCCCTTTCTTTCAACTTATTCGCTGCTGCCAGCCTGACAGCATTTCCAAGGTTCCACAGTTTCGTGAGTTACATTTTAATTTATTTACCTTGACATGGCCCCTACTGAAAAGGATGAAACTCTCATTGCCAGAAGTTCTTCCTACAAAGGGCAACTCACCAGATTTAGAAATATCATTAACAAAATAAATCCCGCCGAGTGTGATCTAGACATCTTGACACAACGCCTTAAGTTGTACGAACGGTCCTATGATTATTACGATCATATTCAAACCGAGATTGAATCCGCTTGCCCAGAACTTCAATCGGATCGGGACGAGGTTGAACCCTTGTATTTTGAAGGGATTGCCAAGGCCCACCAACTGATCCGCAGTATCTCAGAACCGGACACTACGATCATCAATCCGGCCCAGTTCGCACCCGCTTCAGTTCACAAGGATAAACCGAAACCGTTACTTCCAAAGATAAGCCTACCTCACTTCTCAGGCCAGGAAGGTGAATGGTATTCCTTTTATGAACTTTACTGCTCACTCATTCATGAAAATAATGAAATTCCCGACATTCATAAATTCTACTTCTTGCGTACGTCCTTGGAAGGCGAGGCCTTGGCCTTGGTGGAGTCACTTCCTTTAAGCGCAGATAACTACCACATCGCCTTTAATCTCCTTAAAGAGAGATATGGCAATTTACGTTTGAGTGTCGCTCGACACATCCGCTGTTTGTTCAACCTGCCAGCCGTCAAACCTAATGACGTCACCTCTTTAAGAGACCTGTTAGACTCTATGCAATTAAATGTTAGAGCATTATATCAACTTAAGCAGCCAGTCCAAACTTGGGACACCATCCTTATTCATCTAGCTACATCCAGATTCGATTTTTCGACACTAAAGGCTTGGGAGATTGAACTCACTCGCAAGGAGGAATTTTCGTTCGAACACCTCATCTCGTTTCTCAACAGCCGGTGCCAAGTCCTTACAGCACTCTCATTTCAGTGCGAAAATGTCGAAACGAGTCATCAGTGTCACATTTTTGAGAAAAAAATTGCTTCTTCAAAGGTTCATCAGCCCCCATCTGTCGAGAACAAGAAAACCCGTTCTGCTTCTTTCAACCATCCAATAGAACATATCAGGCCGCTCAACAAATCTTTAAAATGCACGTTCTGTAAAAAGTTTCACACTTTGTACTCCTGCAAATCTTTTAAAGAATTTTCTGTCGAGGACCGAAGGAAGTTTGTCTTCAATAGTAAACATTGCTTCAACTGCTTGTCACCTAAGCATTCTTCTTCTAACTGTACGTCATCCAATCTCTGCTTTCATTGCAAAAACCCGCACCATTCTTTATTGCACGTTCATGATAAATTGAGGTCATCAGTACCCGCTTCTTCAAACTCCATGCAGAGCAGCTCCGAACAAACTAATGCTTCTTCCTGCATCTCTAACGCCGAAACTTCTCACAGTGCGCAAGCCCTTTTGTCCACTGTATAATTCGAAATCCAAGATAAATTTGGAAATTGGTTTCGAACCCGCGGTCTTCTCGATTCCGCTTCAACTCACAACTTTGTTTCGCGATCGTTAATTAAAAAACTAGGTCTTTCATCATCGCCTACTTCTATCAATGTATCCGGCATTGACAATTTGAAAACTCAAGCCCTGCAGTCTTCAAAATTGAAAATCAGAGACGTTTGCCAAAGAAACACCAATCTTAACTTAAACTGTCTCATTCTTACCAGTATTGGCAAGGACACTCCTAGCAGCTCTATTATTACTTCCGGTTTAAACATTCCTTCGCACTTAAGGTTAGCTGATCCTCAGTTTAATGCTCAAGGTCCCATTGATGTACTTTTCAGTGCCAATGTTTTTTGGAATTGCCTTCGCAAACAAACACGTAGGCTATCTTCAACCGTGGTCGCTAGAGACACCGATTTTGGTTGGGTTATTACTGGTGAAATCCAACAACCCAGTCATCAAACCAAATCGCAATGTCATTTTGTTACTGCTGATATAAATCCCTTTTCTGAAAAAGAGAACACCTATGTTTTCGATCTCGATACTTTTGAAAAACACTTGCCGAAACGATGTCTCATCGTGAACAACTACGCCACCTTTGTAAGTTGTTTAAATGATTTTGCCTTATTCCCGCATAAAATGGCAATTCAAGTTCGCCTCGCCTTGGGTTACTTAGTTTACTTTCTCATGTCATGTTTTATAGCAGGTAATTGCTTAAACTCTCTATCGAAAACTATCTTCCCCTTGTGTAAAACCATGGCTATCAGTCACCATCATTTCGCTGTAAGCTATGTTTCACTTCTTTCGTTATATAGTAGGATGGCCACGGCCAGCTCCTTCCCTCTTCCTCACAATTGGAAGCCGCTTTTGAAACCGCATGAAAATCTGAATTCCCTAGCATCTAGAATAACTATTCTTACGCATAAACTCCTTCACAATGTCCCAGCTTCTCTTCTTTTTTCGGAAGAATTAAGCTTTTTTCTGTTGAAAATTGTCGGATTCCGTGATCCTCAAAATTATGCGAAATTGATTTCCTACTTTATTTCATGTGTCACTAAATTGGTTTTTCACGTCCAAGCTACGAATGACTGCATGTCGTGTCACTTGCTCCGCTTTAAGTCAAAGCTGATTGCGCTAGTGTTGTTTGTTTATTTCGAACTGCTTGTTTGTCAATCTTGTTTGTATGCAAGCTCGAGTAAGGCCAAGTTACCGTTTATTTCCTTTATGCTTGCCAAAGGTCAGAGCAAGTTTTCCGTATTTCAACTCTGGCTGACTGCCAACCATTGTCTTGCGAGTTGCTCCCGTAATCTCGGAAGCTGTTCACCTCATTACCTAAATAAACTTGTTCCGGTCAAGGACTCTTTCAGATATTTATATTCCTTATCTCGCTGTACTATGTGGGTCAAGGCCGTGTTCGCCTGTCTCTCCCACTTGCTTACGCTCGTATCCTACAACTGCTTCGATTCTTGTTTCATAACATCGTTGCATATTTTTTACGCGCTCATGTATTGCACTCTGCTTCCATAATTTGCACCTTTAATGTTCATTGATGAACAAACTTGTTTTTTCTCGTCGTTACATTCGATGTGTTTTTGTATTTATGCTTGTCATGTCACGTTTCTCGCTGACTTAAGTATTTTTCTGATTAACCCCTTTGATGCTTATTATTTCTTGAGGTCATTGTTTATGGCTACTAGATTGTTGTTACCTATGGCGTTCTTGCCTCCTACTCGCATAGTTCCCTTGTTTATTTGGTATATTCCTATCCTTAATCGAGGTACTTGTTTCTATACGCCTCGTTTAAACTTGTTAATTCTCCTTTCGCATCTTATCGCAATCTTTACTAGAGCTATATTTCCCGCAGCTTCTAGCTACTTTGTGATTGAAGGTGTTGTTACATCTCGCCCTCTAACTCCGCTTTCCAATGACCCTGATGACCTGCTTCCACTCACACCTGGTCACTTCCTTATAGGCACTTCTCTTTCTGCCCCTCCTCCCCTTTCCAATTCTTACAGGGATTCTAATTTACCTATTGTTTGGCGTAAACTTGAAGCCCTCGGCAATTCCTTTTCGAAGAGATGGAACTTGGAATATTTAACTTCCTTGCAACGGAGACAGAAGTGGTTTCTTTCCAGTCCCGACATCAAAGTGGGGGACTTGGTCTTGGTTAGGGATGTCTCTCCTCCCCTGGTCTGGATTTCTGGTAGAGTGACCGAGTGTTATCTTGGAAGGGATGGAAGAGTCAGGGTGGTCAGAGTCTTGACCACTAATGGTAGATCACTAGACCACTGTCTTTGATCGCTCCATTACCTTTAAATGTTTAACTGCCTATTTGTTCTCTGTTGGTGTTTGCCCCTCCCAGTATGGTGTATTCTTGGAATACACGGTATGAGAGAATATAAATTTTAATGCTCTTTTCTTGTTCATTTCTTCCTTTTTATCAAACACCAACAGTGATCTTCTATTTTCTCTTTGGTGGTCATGTCTCTTATGTTCTTTGTGAGTCTGTTCTAGATATATATCTTCCATGACCCACCTAGCGTCATCTAGCAGCGAATCTCTGAAGCTTCTCAATTCATCCTGGTGCAAGAGGACTTTCTTATCCATCTGGCCACCAGATATCGTTGCCATCGCCAGCTATCATCTCCGTGAGCAAGAGAACTTCGTCTACTTTTTCACTCACCATGCTGCGCTAGTATCGCCTACTATCAACTCTTTGAAGACCATTCATCAAGAAGAACATTTATTTTTGATAGGTTGTCTATTCTGATATGTATTCCTTTTGTCTCCTTTCCTTTTTTCCCTTCCTTGGACCCTCCGCGCTTCGCTGAGTGGGTCTCACTTGTAAGTCGGCAGTTGACTTGCTCAGTCAAGGCTCAACTAGAGCCAGTCTCCTCAAACCAAGAGGCACTCTCTACATTCTACGCCATGTTGGCAGATTAAGTATCCGTCAAAGGGAACTTCACCTTCGCCATGCAACAAAGATAAGTACATACTTCAGGTTTTAACCTCATCTTCATCGGTTTTACTGTCTTCATGCTTTTAACGATTATTTTATAGGCAGTGTGAGATTACTTATTTGTGGCATCCTTCGCGGGATTTACCATGTTGGGCTTTTGTCTGTCTAAGCCAACCTTAAAAGACAGTAGCTTTCTCAAGCTAATTAAATGAGAAATCTTCTCACCACGTGGGATATTATCGAATACCCGCTGTCTATAAATATGAAGCTTGTTCCACCGCTGGATTAACTTTGGCCCCATTCTTCTATTACGAGCGTTCTGGAGCCTTCCAGATTCTGAACTCTATCTACAAGTCTTGCCGTCATGTATTTTTCACTCACTTGTGGGAATACTATTTAAAATGAGGAATCTTCCTTATAAATTAAAGCTCAATAGCTAATTTTCTTCCACCGTTGGAATGTTCTATGGCGCATTTAATCGTAATCCACAACTTTCTCAAGCAATAGACTTTCGCCTATCTAGTGCAACCAGTCATTTTCCACGATTGCAATAACTTTCTTTGCCATAAACTTTTGCGCTACTACAGTGCACTTTTCATCCATTTCAACGAACTATAGTGATAAGCAGTGTTTTTTCAGTATTTCTTCCGCGTCGCGCTTGTCCGATTATTATAACACGGCCATGAACATTTACCTTTCATCCCAGTTGCTCTTTCCTAAACCCCTTACTAACAAACCATATTAATAAAGTTATTTCTAGGTCTCACGAAAGGGAAACTTGCCCCATTTGTCACGTGATTCCTATTTAAACATAGGAAGTCTAGAACCTTCCTTTTGACTTTCTCTTCAGGTTTCACAGTAAGTGACCTGCCCTATCTTGTATAATTATTATAAAAGTAATTCAGCATAATTATAAGAAGTCACAGGAAATTCTTTTTCATTCTACCTGCTTTCTTTTTTTTGTTATTTTTGAAGTTGTAACTTGTTCTAAGATAGGTACTTGGAAATTTCTGAAAGTACACACCTTGTATTCGATTTAATGTATGACTTTAATCACTTCATTTGTCTTTTTTAAATCTTACGCAGATTTTAGTACGTATAAAGGGTTGAAACCTAAAGGATTGTTAATTGTCTGGAGCAAAACTTTAAATGTTAGGAGGTCTGCGACCCCAAATTGTTAACCAAATTGAAAATATATATTTGTTAAAGTTATCAACTTCCTTTGAATTGTTAAATAAACTTAAACTTTCTTTCATTGACTCATCATTTCTCTAATACAACGGTTAGGCAAGATCCTGTCTTCCCTGACTCTTCCTAAGTTCATGCCATCGTTAATACAGAATGAATCTGTTACTATCTCTCTTGCCAGACTATCACCCTTCCCTATAATAGTCTTATGCATGCTTGAGAGGGAATACGCTAAAGCCATTCTCTGGCAAACCGCCCAAGTCCTAGCTGCGTTTCCCGTTAGCTTCGACCAGGTCCCTACTCACTTTAGGTATCGGAGAGCTGATTTGCAGTGGCAACCGCCTTTAAGTGTATTTAAAGTTAAATTTATAACTTTTGTGGGACTCTCATCCTATTTCTCTATCCGTTTTCTCCAGTCCGAAACCCACCTCCCTTTTTTATCATCTTCCCTTGGTGGGTAGGTTATTCCTCAACCAATAATCTACCCAAGGGTAGTTTAGTTCTCATATTCAGAGTGTCGCGGACATGATCTGCCACGATATCCATCATGTGGAAACATCCTGGATCTTGCACCCTTCATTGATGTAGCTGAACTTACCTTCATAATGAATTTAGAACATGACAATCACTTGACTAAAGATTGAACACGTGTGGCTTCCCCTTTGTCAAACTGTTAATTGCATTATATAATACTGGTTGAAATATGGAGTAACGTTTTTGTAGTATATTGCTTTTATAAATGCGAAGTTGTTCTGTAGTATAACAAGCAGTGAAAGAATGCTATGTTTGCTGTGAGCTTGTATTATAGACTGCGTTATAAATGTGATGTGTTCTGCTGAAGGACGCGTTTGTACAAATGTGCTTAGTTCTGAGCGATTCTGTTTCACAAAATGAAACACACTACTAGTCCGGCCTTCGAACTCGCCTTGCCGGGTGGAGATGTATCTCCTCACTGGTCTCAGCCTTGATGGCTTTGCACTGTCACTTATAATATCGTGCTACCAATAAAGCACTATCTTTACAACTGCAGGTCTCACTCGGACCTGATATGAGCAGAGAATGAATTCTTGGTTAGGACTCGCTAGCAGGGTCAAGATCTCCGCTCTCCTCTTACTCTTGTGTTGTGACGTCACTCAAACCTCTCCTTACGCGGCGCGCACGTGCCGTTTTCCACCCCTCCCTGGTGACGACTTTGCGCTCCACCGGAAATAAAATCCGTGGCTTCACTCGCGTAGGCCTGTCTTCTTCAATACATTTTCCTATTGATTTAAACAATTCTAGAGTTTTCTAAAATCACTCTGGCCTTCTGTAATAGTTTATAATTACTTCAAAACATTATGATATACTTATTCACCCTATAAAATACTCAAATATTTGATTTGATTTTATTTATGAGATTTTATTGTTTCCCTTATAAAATTCACGTGTTCCAGTTCTTATCTCGGCTGAATCATGATTATAGCCTTAAATAAATTCGGGCGCAGTATGCATATCCAAATACTCTTTGCATTGGATGGTATCTGAATGCATGTACTAACATTGGCTACAAGGCAAATTGTCACACATGGTAGTCAATTATACACGTTTACTGGGGTATCGTGACATTGCAACTTGTCGCCTAGAAGGTACTGTCAGCTAGTTCTAAAATTCTGAATCCCAAATATCAGCATCCAAAGTGTATGTCATAATAATAAGATATAATTCAAATTTAGAAAATCCATCTTTTTTTAGTTGGCTCGATTTATGACGTAGGTTTAGATTAATTGTGCTTCACGATTTAGTTATCAGTTTATATTCAATATTAATCATTCATGGTGATAATTTCACCTAATGACCATAGTGACATGAAGCAACAACAGCAATAACGCTGAAGTGGCTGTGTCTCAGAACACAACATTACTCACTCACGGGTAACACAATAACACGCGCTAAGTATAGTGAAAATGGCGCAGCACACATGCTCGCTGAACCTCGGTTGATGTGACGAAAAGCCAATCACCATCAGCGGAATAAGAATACCTCATAATGATGTGGGTGAATCATGGTCAATCCCAACATCCATCATAAGACATGACAATAACATGGGTCGTTAATGTATACATGAGTCGTCTAGTATCAAAACCGGCCAAGTCACAAAATTTACGAAAATGAGTTATGGTTATCAATTTGAAATAGATGTATAGCACTATCAGGTGAAACAAGAATATGCTTCAAAATCGTCCATGTCTTCATGTTACAGAGCACTGAATTCTTGGTCCTGCAACAAAATGGGCCAAGTCATGCAGGCAGTGCTTTCATAACCGGCCATGTCAAAGAACGAGTAGCAATCTTCATGTCGCAGCATTATTGTTTGGAATCTTGCGTTGTTAGATTATGCAAGAATGTGATAATATCAGTAGGCAACTTTTTTCCTTACATTGTATACCCTTCGAAGTCATAATAATTTGTATTTTGTTCGTTTACAACACTGACTTCCGTATTCGCGGGCTTCTTACCGCATTGGCGAGAAAGCAATCGTATATCCTGTGTGCTCGTATTTTGTCATTATTGTGTAGTGTAACGTGTATATTGTTCCTAATTTAATAAGTGACTCAATTTCTTTTACTGTGTTCAAGATCTAAGTGAACTGCTAACTTTTAATGATATAATACCTATTTTGTATTCTCCTTAGCTTTCTGATGTTCATTTTCATATATTACTATCCAATTTAAGCAGAATGCTTTCGTTTATATTGCAATAAAGACAGGTAATTACAATGTCAATTTATTTTAATTTAATTGCCTTTTTTCACTGGAATTTGCAATTTAAAAAGAAAAGTTTTACAAAAAAAGAATAGAATTATACCAAATTGCAACAAAAACGGCCAAGTCAAAATTAATATTAGCAAAAAAGATGAGTTCATTATGAATCAGATTTCTCAAAATAGCAGAACTTAAATATTAAACCATTACGGATATAAATATGCAATAAAATCATTTGTGACCACCATTGCTTTGTCTCTAGAGGTTTTTCATCCATACTGAAAAATATGCCTTCAGTGACTTGGCCGGTTTTGATACTAGACGACTCACATGGTCTCTGTTAGATCATAAATAACAATGGAAAAATCCCTCTAAGTGGAATACTTAAGAAATTGTACCAAAAATTGTCACAAGCGTGAGCTAGATTATGAATAATACCATGAGAGACTTCAAATAATCATAAACAATGCAAATAATTCTATTCCAGAATTATTCCTGCAGCTAAATTAAGAAACAATACAGTCAAAGCTTAAATCATACGTCTCATCTTAGTTGTAACACACAGTGGGTATTTAAACGTGACTCCGCACAGCTGTTCGATTATCTGCGACTCATGCATAACAGATATGGTGTGTGTCACTGGTCTCTGCATTTCGTTCCAGTATAATTCACTTCAATTAAAGCGAGCAGTCTTAAAAGTACTACTGTGCTATCTGCTGGCTCATAAAAGTTTACTCTTAATTATACCCATATCGTATAGTCAGCCTTCACTAAGGCTTGTAGATATAACTCAAACAATGTCAAAGAGTTGAAAATGTGGAATGTCAACTGATACGCTGACTGGGTAACAGCTATTCCTATGTTCTAGGTTCTCGATGTTACCTCCTAACACACATTTTCCAAGTTCATAACAACATAAGCAGTGCCGTCGAAGCACACCATAACGTAATATCTCAAAAGTGGCAGAGTAAAAACCTCAGCTTCCGCCAAGTGATACGAACAATGAGTGCGTTAGCTTCTCCTCTGTGCATCTGCACCTCTTTACCTACTAGCACATGTAGAAAATAATCGAATTAAGAACGTAGCATCAAATATAATTAATATTTACAAATTGAGTGTATAAGAGAGCACGATCATCTCCTGATAGTAAGTAATATACGAGGCACGTCCAGAAAGTAAGATCCGTTTGGTAATAAAATTGAATTGTGTACAGATACAGAAAAATTATTTATTGCACAACATTCTACACCTCTTGAACTACTATTTCACATAACTGCCGAACTTTTGCAGGCATTTGTCATAGCTTGGCACAAGTTTTTGGATACCTTCTTCATAAAAGTTTGCCGTCGGCCGTAAACGAGAGTGAAGACTCCCCTGTAAGATATCCTACCGTTTGGCCACCACTGTTAGGCAAATTGCGTGCTTACCAGGAGAACTGCGTTTAGGAGTTTTCCTGACCACATACGCAATTTGCCTAACAGTGGTGGCCAAACGGTAGGATAGCTGGCAGAGGAGTCTTCACTCTCGTTTATGGTTGGTGGCTAACTTCTATGAAGAAGGTATCCAAAAACTTGTGCCACGCTCTGACAAATGCCTGAAAAAGTTCGTCAATTATGTGGAAAAGTAGCTTAAGAGGTGTAGAATGTTGTGCAATAAATAATTTTTCTGTATCTGTACATAATTTAATTTTATTACCAAACGGAACTTACTTTCTGGACGTGCCTCGTACGTGTGTACACATCGTGTTTCGGCATCCTACCACGTAGCGTTCTCAAACAATTACATGACCAGTATAAGGTCATATAGAGGCTGTATAGCTTAATTTAGGCATGGTGAGTAATATAAGATCCTACTTAGGGTTGCTTTAAAAGTGCAACACTAAAATTATACAGCATGACTTTTAGGCCTTGACATGGGTTTATGGTTGTTCGAAAACCAAAGCATCGCTCTTGTAATGAGGTCTCGAGCTGTGGCCCTTGGAATAGAGCCTGGGCTCGACTCTCGGCTCCATCGTCTTCTCCATCTCATTAAGCAGACTCAGTCCCCAGTATTTCCCCCAACATGGTTGATTTAGCACATCATGGAACACAACTGGATACGCAGGATACTATTCCACATCGTCTCATTGCAGTCGGATAGATTAGCCATGACGTTCTAGAATGTCTTGTTGAAATTCGATTTACGGTCATTAATAATGTTTTCGCACACACAATAATTAATATGGTGGATGTCTGCCACGATGCTAAATGCGTCTTTTCATTGATTTACCAGTGGTTCAGTAATCGAAGCAAATCCCAGCGATCTCAAGCTTTATAATAAAACTCGGTATGCCATTTCACTATTTAAAACTAGTTATAGCTGATTATTATCAATATTGAAGCAGTCTTCACTGTCGAACGAAATTGTGCGATCACCTCGTGGTCTCGCCATACAGATCGATAATGTGGTCTACCACACTCGTACAGAATTATCACAATAAACTTGAGATATAGTTAGATTACTGGTACCTTCACTTCAGTGTTGTATCATGTTTTTACTACACACGTTAATGTTTATATCGCTTTGTAAAAGCTCAAGATTAATTAAATTAGATACACATTTCACTCGCACAAAATTCCCGTGCTGACCTTACACAGATCACGAAGGGTAACAACCCTTCCCGGTTTCAGTAAGAGTGCGCTAGTCATTTAGCAACTATTATTCCATTATTATCAATTCAATCGCATATCTGCATTGTAAAATATACTCCTTTGATTGTCAAAAAATCTAGAATCAGTCCATCATGTCGACAATAAACACAGTGCCTTTTCAAATTCAGTGGCGTAGAAGTTCACACTGGGAAAATATTTCCTCCTGGTCTAAGAATTTAATAAATGTCCCCGGCCATAGCCAAAATACTATAAGAATAAGATCGCGGCTCGTTCTGGCCCACTTGGTGCAATGCCAACTTCATCTCAACAAACGATATCTTCAGCCAAGAGCTAACGGGCTCACTAGGACAACAACTCGTATTTTACAATCTATTCATTTAACAACTAATGGAAAACACGAGATCAAAATGGAAAGTATAAGCTAAGGATCAATGTAAAGTTATTTCGATTCAGAGATATACCAACGATGTTTTCATCTGAGCCGATTCACTAGCGAAGTTTTCTAATCGGTATGAACTTAACTGCTGAGAAAATCCGAGGTAGTTAAATAGAAATACTGTAATGCGACCGGAATAAATAATACAAAAATGTCATTGACATCGATTGGCAGATGAATCGCTCAAGGAAATTGATGACTCCTACCATCTAGGAAACAATACGGACAAAGAAAAGAAGATAACTAAAACTTGAGTTGCCATAATGTTGACATCTAATATAGATGTTGATTTTATGATTTCATATTTGTAGCCATGGTTTGGAGCGTGGTGCTATATGGAAGTGAAAGTTTGATTGTTTTGGATATAAAAAAGAGAAAATAGAAGCATTTGAATATGGTGTTGTAGGAGAAAGGTGAAGACAGGATGGGTTGATAGGGTGAAAAATTAAGGGAATTGACATGAATGGGGGTTGGGTTAGATAATTCTGGCGAGTGGTAATAAATGGAAGATATATATTGGAATGACACATACTAAGGCGCAGTAGTTATGGGAGGAAGGGTCTAAGGCATGATCTCTAGGGGTTAATCAAGTTTAGAATATGTGCAATATATTGTTTCGGATTTATCGTGTGGTAGCTATGTTGAGATGAACCCATTGGCTCAGGACAGGGAGGCACGAAGAGCTGCAATCCAAAGATTGCTACACAAACAACAACGGCAACAACAGTTAACTCCTCTCCCGGTATTGTAACTGCCTGTGCGATATCTCACTCCATAAAACCCAAAGAATAGGTGCATTTACTTACATAAGTTCGCATTGATAATCCATTTGCGAAGGTTAAGCAGATTTGAAAAAGTTGGAGGCAACAACACGTCCTTTATGGCACTTGGTATGTAAAATTATAACGACTTGCGATCGATAGACTGTGGTGACTAAGACACAATCCTTACACACTCATGCTCCCGCAGGTACGATACCAAAATCTTCATGACACACTACTTAATCTGTATAATATACAAGTATTTGTGAAATATTCAGACTGTATGATCAACATATTATGAGTAGAAACGACTTCAGTTACTGGTACTTCTTGGAGACAAGTATTCTGGTAGAGGTATTATTAAAAGTTGACCCAATAATATTTACAGTACATTGATATCTTACCATTGGTAATGTACTGCAATTCAAACTGTTATTTCAGGCTTATATGTCCAGATGTGTTGGATCCTGCTCTAGAGAAAAATTACGTAGTAGGTAAAAGTGTTAGACGTTATACTAATACTGCTTCAAGAGAAAAATTTTCTATCAAACAAAATTTGAAGTCCAATCTTCTAAGCCATTCATGCAACGTATGCGGAGCCAAATTTAGGCGTAGGGGGAATTTAAAGGAACACTTGCTAATTCATACCGGAAAGAAGCCATACACATGTAGCGAATGCGAAGGAAGCTTTCGCCGGCGAGGGGACTTCAAGCGGCACATTCCAATCCATAGCGGCAAGAAGCCATATACATGTAATGTTTGCGAAGCCAAATTTAATTTAAGAGGGAATTTCAAGAAACACTTGCTAATTCATTGCGGCGATGGTGAGAAGCCTTTTACATGTAACATATGCGATTCCAGCTTTAGCGAGAGATGGATTTTAAAACGGCCCATGCTAATCCATAGCGGTGAAGGTAAGAAGCCATATACATGTAACGTATGCAAGGCCAGCTTTAGCGATAAATGGATTTTAAAACGGCACATGCTAACCCACAGCGGTGAGAAGTCGTATACGTGTAGGGTATGCGAAGCCAGCTTTAGCCTGAGATGGATTTTAAAACGGCACATGCTTATCCATAGTGGTGAGGCTGAGAAGCCATATACATGTAAAGAATGTGAAGCCAAATTTAGGCAAAGAGGTCATTTTAAGGATCACTTGCTTATCCATAGCTGTGAGAAGCCATATAGTTGTGGCGTATGCGGCGCCAACTTTGCCCAGAAAGACCTTCTGATCCATCACATGGTAATCCATAGCGGCTAGAGTCTATATCCATGTACCGTATGCGGCGCTAACTTCTGCCAAAAAGTACATTGAACCAACACATGGTAATCCAAAGCGGCTTGAATCTGTGTCCATGTACCGTAGGTGGAAACGAATGTTCACGAAGAGGATACCTGAATAGACACATACTTATCCATACCAGTCACAAGCCATTTTCATGTAGTGTATGCGAAGCCAATCTTTGCTGTATAGGCGTCTCTAATAGCCAGTGTAGTTAAAAGGACGTAAAACCAATAACATTATTATTATTATTATTATTATTATTATTTGCCGTATAGGATCATTGAAGCAACATGTGCTTGGCCATTAGGGCGAGAAGCCGTATACATTTGGTGTATAAATATGAAAAAGAAGATGTGAAGTTAATGTGCTAAAACATAGCGGTAAGAAATCATAATCATTTAGCGTATGAAGGCCATATTGAACCTGAGAGCAACGACGAAGAAACACTAACGGGAGAGGATACTTGAAACGACGCATGCTATTACATAGCGGCATGATGCTATATACAAGTAGCGTGTTTAGCAAAAATAACCTCAAGAAGGAATTTAAAGGGACTGCTTCCATAAAAGCGAGGTGCCGTATTCATTTAGCGTAAGTGTAGAAACATTTACCCAAAGAAGAAAGTTAAGGCACAAACCCTAATCCCTATCATTCAGATGGCAGTTTAAACTACTATCCGCAGAGCAAAGTTCTCTCTCAAGCAAGATTTGAAGACTTGCATTTAAACATTTGCGGTGAGAGAAAATTCGTATGTAGCATATGCAAAGTCAAATTTTCTTAAAATAGAACAACATTTGAGGACACACGCTGTACTCCATAGAGGCTTGTAACCATGTTCATTTTTGCAATTAAAAATTGGTTTCATACGATATTTGGATAATCGTATTTTAATTTGTGTTCACACTTTTTATTTGTGTTGTAATTGCTTTTGTTTTCTTCAGTCTTTTGACTGGATCTTTTGTAGCCCTTCATATATTTTTGTCCTAATTTATTCGTTTCATCTCCACATCTAACATCCCAGGAGATCCTATTAACATATTATAACCTTGGTCTTTTCTTAAAGTTCTTACCGTGGACACCTCCTTCCTAAACAAATTTTTCTATTACTGGGTGTCTTAGTATGGTTCATATCAATCCATCTCTTAACCCAATTTGCAGTAGCTAGAAACATCTCCCCTCGCCCACACGTCTTTATACCCTTCCATATTTCACTCTTTCTACCCATCTAAACTTCAACAATTTCCCATAACACTGCATTTCAAAAGCTCTGGGACGTGACAGCAGTAAAATATTTTTGCAAATGACACTCTTATACCTAAACCTAAATTTGATGTCAACATAGGTGCTTAATGCTGAATGCAGTCTTTTCCTGAGCGAACTTAATTTTAATATCCTCTTCGTTTCTTCCATCACTGGTTCTTTAGCTTTCAATAACACAAGTCTCCTATTTCTTTTAGCTTCTCACATTCCAATATAACGTGAATAGGGGGTTCTGATTTCTTTCGGCTGTAAGCCACTATTTTTGTTTCACATTGTTGACTTTCATCTTGAATTATTCCCTTAAGACGGATTATTGCCGTTAAGTAACGGAATTTTGTTATTTGGGAAGTGTGATTCATTATGATAACAGATGCATCTCAGAAATTATGAAAAGAATAGTGTTGAAGAAGAGAGCCTATCAAAATAAGGAGAATTTGCGGCTCAGTGAGCACCTCAACTTGAAGATAAGAAAGTCATTTCTTAAAACATTTGTTTGGAGTGTGTTGGCATATGGTTGTGAAACATGGGCACTTGGGAAAAGAGAAGAGACAAAACTTAAGGCAGCTGAAATGTGGTTTTGGAGACAGTTGACCCGAACAAGCTGGATGGAAAGACAAATGTGCTTGTTCTGAAAAAATTCAGGAGAATCGATGCTTGTTGAACCCCGTCATGAATAGGAATGCAACATTCATGCGACATGACTCAGACATGACACACTCCACCAGGTAATCATTGAAGGAAAAAGTTTGGGAAAAGAAACCAGGAGACGACGAAGACAATCGTATCTAGAGAACATTGTCTTTAAAATGTAATGTGACTCTTATGCCCACATGAACAGAACTGCTGAAGATTTAGGCCATTATATGACCCTGCGTATAAAAATATTATTTAGGATAATGAAAAATGTATGATAATCACCCCATGTAACAGCTAAATCAACTATAATTTTTTTGTATAAAATTATATAGGTTGCAGCGACAAGGCTTTTAGCCTTTAGAGGCTGATGATGATTAACTAATTCAAATCGTCTGGCGAATTGGCTATGGTGACAATGTCTATAGAAAATCTCAGAGTTGAGATAATTTCTCCCTGATTATTTACCCCCACTTTGTATTTTTTTTTTTTTTTGTAATTTTCTCCAATTGCGTTCATTGAGTGTTCAATGAAGAGATTGATAATTATGGGTGAAAAGTTACAGCCTGGCTTTTAAAAACACCAGCTCTTGTCTCTCAGCTCGTATATCTGCCGTCTGGTTTCGCTATAGATTCCCTGTAATTTAATCCAATGTGTTTCAATATGACAATCATTTTACTCCAATCAATGCTATAAATAGCCTTTTCTTACTTTACATGTTCTATGAACGATGTCATATTTTTTTTCTTATTCTACCGTCCAAAATCAGACTAAGTCTTAGTACAGCTTCCCTTGTTCCTACGTTTTCTGAAAGCCTAACTGGTCTTGACCCAACTCTGTTTTTTCCATCCTCTTGTAAATATTTC
This sequence comes from Meconema thalassinum, assembly GCA_946902985.2. Classification (NCBI taxonomy): domain Eukaryota; kingdom Metazoa; phylum Arthropoda; class Insecta; order Orthoptera; family Tettigoniidae; genus Meconema; species Meconema thalassinum. The sequence goes on along the minus strand of OX336395.1, from coordinate 267,227,723 downwards.
TAGTCAGGATCTTTGAAACATTGGTCATCAAGCTGATAGTTCGATAATCTGTCTATATGTCAGCTCCTGTATATTTCGGTATAGGGATGACAACATTTTTTTTTAAATGTTGGGGATACTTCAACTGACTGATAAATCCTACGTACTAGGCTAAATATTGTTGGTAGGACTCCATTACCTATGAAATATGGCAATTCAGTCGGTGTATCTCCTATTCCTTGTTTTTTTGTTGGTATTCCTAGTGCTCTATTAAATTCTGATATCAATATTAAATCTTCCTCTCATCATCATCATCATCAATTTCCTCCTCGCTTTATTTTTCCAACTTTCAGATAATGATTTATAACGGCACATTACTCTTTTTATATTCTTATTTCGTTTCCTAGCGCTCCTTTTTACCTCATTGTTTAGCCTTCCCCACTGTATCACCTGCAATCTTGAGCTTTCGCCTTTCGTCCATTGATTCTAGTGTATCCTGAGTGATCCACGGTTCGCTGCCAATTTTTTCTACGGCAGATTTTTTAATTTTATTCTTCAAAAAATCCCGTTCCTCTGCATTTGAAGTTTGTATAGGGTTCATCTTTAGCCCTTCTCGTAAACACCTCATGAATCTTTCAGCTTGACTAATGCCCACATTTTTGGCTTTCGACTTTCTTCAGTTTCTTACGCTTTAGTCTGAATTTCATATCAACCAACTTGTGGCAAGAAATTGTGTAGATCCGGGAGAAAATTTTGCAATCTAAAATCCATTTTCGGAATCTCTGCTTGAACGTAATGAAGTTGAATTGGGAACGACATGAATTGTCTAGTCCAGAAATCCATAAAGTAGGGGCGCAGAGAGTTGAAATAATTATAATTCATATTCTGTAACAAATTTTGTCGTCTTCATATCCATGAACATATCATAGGCAGGAAGTCCCCACGACCATTCAAAACTAATAAACTGGAACTTTTGCTGTCTCATTTCACAAGAACTGACCAGTAGATCCGTCCAGCATGATTTGTGGGAAAAGATGTAGAATAACACTTTGCACCCTTTCACCTAACTACCAGTAATGACAATTAGTCGCAAAAATTTGTTGAACTTGAATGTGCTCTTAGAATTTTAAATTGTGTATTGTTATTATTAATGCTGTAACTTGTAGTTGCAGTAATTAGACAGAAGCTAATACCGTTTATCCATGCTGCTATGCTGCTGAATATTCTCCTGCCATCAACCCAATTAAAACACAAGCTATCGTAGTAGGTCAGACTAAATTGCTTTTCCATAATTCAGCTAAATGGTGTTGCTATGCCGTTCTCTATGTCGGTAAAAATTCTTGGAGTCACACTAAATGAAATATTCAATTCCGATGAGCACGTTACTATTACATGCATCAAAGTTTGCTCATCACTTCATCCACTTAAGATTCACCAGACCGTTCTACCCCGTAACTTGAAAGAAAGACTCGTCCAAACCTTGATACACCCTATATTTAACTATTGCTTTGTTTTATTAGTAGAAGCTACCGGAGAATAAAACAAGAAACTTCAGATAGCTTATAATTCGGGCATTACGTTTATTTTCTCCTTAAAATGTTCCTCACTCGTGTCTCCTTTTCATGCTCTACTTTCCTGGTTAAAAGTAGAACAACAAAGAATTCTATGCAAATGTACACACATCTATCGACTTCTCAATAAATGTACCCCTCACTATCGCTCTTGTAATTTTAGTTTTCTCCTTTCCTTTCATGATCGTCACACGCGATCTAGATCTATTTTTGCAATTCTTCTACGTCATTCATCTGCCTTCAGTAACGCTTTTCTCGTGTCGGGAACATGAATTTGGATCAATTTTATTGTCCTCGTTACGTTAGAAATTGTACATCCCTACTAACTTTCAAACGTGCATGTAAAGATATCCTCTTGAAAACGTAGGCCAACTGGAACAATTTGTGAATTAATGTGTGAGTGAATGACCATAGTAAAACATTGTTAAATATTCATTTATTTATTTATTTATTTATTTATTTAGCGTATGGCAATAACAAAACTGAATTACAACATAATAAATTTACAATATTAATTAAACTAAGTCATTCAATTTATAATTTAATATCTAAATTCTATATCCATTGAAGCCTCTGTCACTTCATAGAAATCGTTAAGATTTCCAGGGTACGCTCGACGGCTGCAACTTGATATAATGTATTGGATGGTCTGATGTTCATTGCCACAATCACAATGGGGAGATGGGACCTTTCCCCAGCGGTGAAGACTTTCTGCGCAGATGCCTTGGCCTGTTCGAATCCTGTTAATTGTCTTCCATGCATGTCGCGGGAGTTCCATGCCTGGTGACGTTGTGGTGGTTCTTATTAGAGTCTGAGGTTCGACGTTATTAGTTCTACTCCACATTTCCGACCACTTCTTGTTCATGTTAAAGCCCATTTCTTGCTACGATTCTGCCAATATTATGGATGGCCGCCTAGATTTTAATCTACTCCTTTTAAGCAGAGGAACGTCAGAGTGAATTGGGAGCTGTGGATTTTTAATCAATTTTTCATATTCCTTGAGAAGGGCATCCTGTCTTTGCAAATCGGGTGGAGCAATATGACTTAAAGGTGGTAGCCATTGTAGAGGAGTAGATCCAATGCATCCTGTTATTGTCCTCATTGCTGTATGTAGTTGAACATCAATTTTCCTCACATGAGGGCTATTAAGCCACACTGGGGCGCAATATTCAGTAGCAGAGTAGACAAGACCTAAGGAAGAGCATCTTAAAGTTGTAGCTGTTGCACCCCATGAACTTCCACTCATCTTCTGTATGATGTTATTACGTGAGCTCAACTTTGCAGCGATGTTTTCTATGTTTTTCTTGTAGGACAAAGTTCTATCAGGAGTAACACCTAAATATTTTGGGTAGACTTGATGGTAAGGACATGACCGTTGAAGGTTACGTTGAGCTTTGCATTAGCCAGTCTATTGCTAAGATGAAAACAGCTTACTTCGGTCTTCGTTGGATTTGGTGTCAATCTCTATTACTGGAAGTAATCATGCATAATATTCAGATCTGCAGTAAGTATCTCTTCACCAGCTTCAAGGCTTCTATGTTGTGTTATTAAAGCCAGATCGTTTGCATATATGAATTTCCTTGACTCTGTTGCAGGTAGGTCAGATGTATATAAGTTGAATAGAACTGGGGCCAAAACTGAACCCTGAGGAAGACCATTGTTAATTTTTTTCTGTCTGCTTAATTGATTGCCAAGAACCACTTGAAAATATCTCTCAGATATTGTTATTACTGTATGCAATTATTAGAGCTTAGGTAATATCACACAGTTGCCACTTTAATTGTAGTATTTAAGTATTCCTAGTATTTAAGTTTGGTAGGTTAAGAATAACATATAAATGTAAGTTGCATTGTGTGTGAATAAATGTAAGAGAGGGCCTAGAGCCCGAACTTTGCCACAATAAAGACACCAAGAACAATAATAATAGATCTTGTGATCCGACTTTTTGTGCGAAGTAGCCTATGATAAGTATTAAAAAAGTAAAGAGGAAATTGGGGGTGGGGCTAGATGTTTCATGTCTCAGAACCAGGGTTTGACAGAAATAGTTTCAGAAAATCTGGCTGGTCTATTCCATGTGTATATGATTCTATTGTGGTTATTTAATAAAGTGTTAGCTATGGACAACTCGTGGTCGGTACAGAAATCCGTCAGCCTTCTTCCTCGCTCATTCCTTTCGTCTTGACCGAATTCTCTTTCTATCTTTACTTTTTTTCTATTACAGCAAGGCTTCAACCACATTATTATAACGTTTTTGACAGCCTTGAATATTTAAATCTATTTCTTCGTTTTCAACTTCTTCATCAACAGCTTAACTGGTGGGCATATATACTTGTATTACAGTAGTGCACGGTGGTTTTGTGTTAATTTTAGCTTAAATTATTCGTTCACTATACTGCTCACAATAATCCACCCTTGTCCATTTTTCCTTGGCAAGTTTCCTGCGTAGCCATTGATTCATTTGCGGTACTGCTAATGATCCTATAGTATCCTGATCAAAAGTCCTGTTCTTCTTGCGCACTTTACCAATCCCAACTAAATCCAAGTCTAATCTATCCACTTATCATTCTTTTTTATCTATCCTTCCACTACCATTTAGACTTCTAACAGACACCGCTTTCATCCGTGGAATATCTGTTTTTCCGCGTGTTGGGCTATACTACGGAATAGTTTATTGGTGATAATATCTGTGAAATTAAGCCATTGGCACTTATGTTAGTATTTTTGAGACCAGTACTTTCTTGCCCACTTACACTATTTGGAAGCGAAACCATCGTACTTCACCTATCATCTCCCTTTACGTTGATGTCAGCCTAGGAAGACCAACTCCCTTGTAATTCTCGGGATCTCTATTATTTCACGATCTCCCGGTTCCCGTATTTTCAGTCTCGTTGAGTGAATTTCTCCCGTATTTTTTCGTCAAGTAAAATAATTCAGTTTGAATTCTTAAAATTTGCGCACACTATAAACGTTTGTGAGCATACGCAATTGAGCGTTTTCTATTGATTATCCCGTTTAGAAATGATCAACCAATAAGTTTAAATCTCCTTGTCTGTTACACCAATGAACGCGTACTTACTTACTTCCTTTCTTTCGACCTTTGTGTTGCTCAGTTAGCGGTGCTCTGGATTCAGTGGTTTATGGTTTTACTCTACATGACCTATGAGCCAAATTGAGGCAAGAGTTTATAATACGATAAAGGGCAGTGATGGCGAAGCCACCAAAAAGAAAAAAAAAAGGAAATTAAGTGGACGGATGTTAGGAATAGGAGCAGTAGTTAACTCAGCAATGTTTCTAGCTTTATGCCGTGTCTTGTTTACAGTTTTGTCTAGGAACACAAAGCTGGTTCATCAGCGGGCTCTTGGTGCCCGGACAGGCACACTGTAATGACTCCAAAGGAGAAATATGGCAGTGATGCTGCTGTCCGCTGCTATGAAGCCGTGAAATCTGCAATACTACATTATTTAAAGACAGTTCTAACATGAGTAAAGAGTCACCTGAATTCTTCGCTGGAAAATTACGAAATTTAAGGACACTCACTGACATTTCTCATGTACACAACCTTGTAATAGGTGTAGGCCACGTGGATAGGTTTATTTGTTAATACATAGGTGGTTAGAATGCGGTCATAAGATTTTGTTCGTGAGTCAACCTAGAGTAAAAGCGATTATGTTGAAAGGTATATAAACAATCAATAGCATGGGCACCCGCAGAATTTTTTACAGGTGTGGGAGGGGGGAAGTAAAAATTTCGGTTTCAATACCTACTCCCCCCCCCCCAAAAAAACCGTTTCAATTCTTACTTGCTTCGTGAATTATTTGACTGCTCTGAAACCGTTGGATATTTTGTGGCAAGAATGAGAGGAATATTTTGTTTGGGTTTTTGTCCTTAAAATTTTGCTTTTATTTAGTGATTCATGGTCGTAATGTTCAGTTCTTAAAAACAGGTAAAAACGATTGGTATCGACCAAAATAAGAATCAAATCCCGTACCACAGTTCATTATAATGGTATTGTTAATCCAGTTCGCCAACTTTCTAAATAACTGTACCAGATAATCCCAAAGTACTAGGTTAAATTAAACTGTGGAAATATCCCTACATCAGAATCAGACCAATTATTTAAATAGCACTGTTTCCAAATAAGGTACGGTATCAGGTTTGTACTTTCCGCTACAGCAGATCGTCACGTTTTTCCACTTCTGCGCAACGAATCGGATATACTTCGCATTGCCCATATTAGGATCATAAAACATTTGTAGACTACGAAGTGATAAACTCGTAGCGTGAGCCAATGGTTTTAGTAAAAATTAATGTTGGCAATACAAATATTTCGCTTGATTATTACTAACCACTAAATAAAACAGTTAAAAACCACTATATCACGTACTTCTTACTACGGAATTTGCATTCTCAATTGGCAGTACTGCCACTTTACTGAATCATGAGGAATGGTGATGCGAATGTAAACAATCCACTGCTTTCAATGTGTAATTGAGCGTTATGCTCAAGCTTTTCTCTATGAAATTAACAGACGATAAAAAGAAACTATCAGATATTGTACAATTTCGTCTAGTTTTCTAAAATTAACAAGTGATATTTCGTCGTATTATTTTTCCTAAATATAAGACATACTGTATGATCGAGTGCGTCATGCCACCCGACCGGCTTCGAAGAAATACACTGATTGGCGTTTTACATAAGATGATGACTTTTTCCAGGCCATTGAGTATTCTTTTGTACCTGTGACGTAAATAATATAATGTCTACCCATTATAATAAAAATGCTTCGGAGTTCTTTAAATTTATGTACTTTATGTTAAGGATACCCTAACCTTACCTTACCTTACCTAGATGGCCACTCAAACCTAAGCAGGCTTTTGTCATCGCCAACAGCATGGCGCCATCTTGCTCCATCAACCATCATGTCCTCTGTGACTCCAATTTTTCTCATATCTTTTTGGACTTGGTCCCACCAGCGAAGTCTCGGTCGTCCCAATGGTCGCCTGCCTCTGGGTACACCTTCCAAAACTGCCCTTAAATTCAATTCTCTACTTCTTCCATGTACATGACTGGCCCAGCGTAGTCCTTGGCTTTTGGCACGGGCCACGATATCCGATTCTTTGTAGAGATCCCGCAATTCCATTTTGTTCTAATTCTCCACTGGCCATTTTCTACTATCGGTCCGAAAATGCGTCTTAGTATTCTAATTTCAAATGTTACTAATTTCCTTTCAGTTTGCTTGAACTATACCCAGGTTTCTGAGCCGTACGTTACAACAGGAAGTATAATGCTTCTCTAAACTCTCACTTTAGTTTTTCTAGATATAATTTTACTCTTTAAGAGATTTTGCAGAGACCCGTAGCTTTTGTTGCCACTAAGAATTCTTGATTTTATTTCTGGTTCTTCCATATTATTCTGGTCTTTGATAATCCCCAGATGTCTGAACTCAGTACATCTGTGAAAAGCGTATGAAGCAACTGTTAAGGGGCTTTGTACATGTGCTGCATTCCTTCCTACAACTGGATTTTTTTCATTTATCATTAGACCTACCTCCTTGGCTTCTTCAATAAGGGTTTTTGTGAGTATTTTTAGATCGTTTTCGTTTTCTGCCATGAGTGTTATGTCATTAGCATAAGCTAATATGTTTATTTTGTTTCCCACTTAAAGGCTTGGGTGGAGCTGGTCTACCCGTTTCAATGTTTCTTTTAAAGGTAACTTGAATAATAAAGGCGAGAGTCCATCTCCCTGTCTTACTCCAGTGTTGACATTAAATTCAGCGATATATTCATTATTGATTCTAATTTTGCATTTGGACCCTTCTGTGCACAGTTTTGCCATACTGATAAATTTTCTGGTATTCCATTCCTCTGCATGTATTTCCACATTTGTTTCCTATTGACACTATCGTATGCCTTGTTGAAATCTACAAAAATAAGATGGGCTGTATTGTCAAACTCCCAATATTTGGATATTACTTGCTTTAAGACAAAAACTTTGTCTGTTGTAGATCTTTGGCCTCTAAATCCTGCTTGGTGGTCTCCAAGAATTTCTTCTGCATAGCATGCTAGTCTGTTGTTGATTATTCATGACAATACTTTGTATGCGCTGCTTCATAATGATGTCCCTCTGTATTTATTGCACTCAAATTTATCTCCCTTTTTGTGAATCGGAACTACTACTGACGATGTCATCAGCAAATCTCAGAGTTGAAATTATTTCTCCTTGAATCTTCACTCCCACTTTAAATTTTCTCCAATTTCCTTCATTGCTTGTTCAATGTAAAGATTGAAAAGTATGGGTGATAAGTTGCAGCCTTGCCTTACACCTTTCTGTATACCAGATTCTCTCTCACGTCCTTCAGCTCGAATGACTGCTGTCTGGTTTCGGTATAGATTGTATGGGCATATCACCCTCCTGTCCCTGTACTTTATTCCAATGGATTTCAAAATGTCAAACAATTTAGTCCAATCAAGGTTATCAAAAGCCTTTTCTAAGTCTACAAATGCCATAAACGTTCTCTTATCTTTCCTTATTCTCAAAAAAAAAACAAAAAAAAGTCAACCCCTGGCACTATCCAGCCCATGACGGGCTAAGGCCGACCAAGCGACCGCTGCCCAGCCATTTGGCCTGCAGATATTGGGGTGACGCGTGATCAGCGCGTCGGGTCCCCTCGGCCGTTAATCTTGGTATTCGTGATCGGGGCGCTGTCTCACTGTCAGACAGCTACTCAATTGTCCTCACGAGGCTGAGTGCACCCCGTTCCAACCCTCACGTCAATTTTAAAATCCCTGACGGAGCCGGGGATCGAACCCGGGGCCTCCGGGTGAGAGGCAGGCGCGCTACCCCAACACCACGGGGTGTTATTCTACCATCCAAAATCAGCCTCAGACTTAGTACAGCTTCCCTTGTTACTACATTTCTCCTGAAACCAAACTGGTTTGTATCTGGCTTTCCATCCTCTTGTATTCTAGACAGAATCTTTGAAGCATGAGTAATCAAGCTGATTGTACGGAAATCTTCATATCTGTCAGCTCCCCCTTTCTTTGGTATAGGGATAATAATATTCTTCTTGAAATTAGGGGGTACTTCACCTGTCTCATAAATCCTACACACCAAGTGAAATAGCCTGATCAGACCTTCATCTCCTATGCAGCGTAGCAACTCAATCGGTATATCATCTATGCCTGGTGCCTTGTTCCTGCTTAAGTCCTCCAATGCTCTGTCAAATTCTGATCTCAATATTAAATCTCCTTTTGCATCCTCATCTAGTTCCTCCTCCCTTTCCATTACATGATTCTCAATCTCCTTTCCCTTATACAAACACTATATGTAAGAAGATGGTATATTGGCTTTCACGGCCAGTGAATTAAAAATCAGCAAATCTTCTCGGTTTGTGCCGTGTCTTGTGTGGGGTTTCACCTAGGACACAAAGCTGGCTCATAGGCGGGCTCTTGGTGTCCCCACCCGGACACACACTAGAGTAGCGAACTGCGCACCACCTCCCTTTATATATGGTGCAACTGCACCTCTTGACTGCGAGAACAAGCTCAAGCAGCCTCAACCTCCCTATGAAGGCTTCCGGGCGGGGACACCAAGAGCCCACCGATGAGCCAGCTTGGTGTCCTAGGCGAAACCCCACACAAGACACGGCACGAACCTATAAGAATTGCTGAGTTTTAATTCACTGGCCGTGAAAGCCAATATACCATCTTTTTGAAGCCTTCATAGGAAGGTTGAGGCTGTTTGAGCGTTTAGTTTTCGCAGTCAAGAGGTACAGTTGCACCTTATATAAAGGGAGGTGGCGCGCAGTTCTCTACTCCAGTGGGGGTCCGGGCGGGGTCACCAAGAGCCCGCTGATGAGCCAGCTTTGTGTCGTAGGCGAAACCCCACACAAGACACGGCACAAACCTAGAAGAATTGCTGAGTTTTAATTCACTGGCCGTGAAAGCCAATATACCATCTTTTTGGAAGCCTTCATAGGGAGGTTGAGGCTGCTTGAGCTTTTAGTTCTCGCAGTCAAGAGGTGCAGTTGCACCTTATATAAAGGGAGGTGGCGCGCAGTTCGCTACTCCAGTGCGGACAACAAGAGCCCACCGATGAGCCAGCTTGGTGTCCTAGGCGAAACCCCACACAAGACACGGCACAAACCTAGAAGAATTGCTGAGCTTTAACTCTATGTAAGCTTTCCATCTGTCAACCTTTTCTTCCCTATCTGTTAGAGGCTTTCCATTTGTGTCCTTAATATTACAGCACTTAGTCTTCTTTTCCCCCAAAGTATTCTTAATCCTTCGATGAGCTGTGTCTACTTTTCCTAATTTCAGACAATTTTCTATACTTGCACATTTCTCTTTCAACCATTCTTCTTTTGCTTCTTTGCACTTCTTGTTAACCTCATTTCTCAGACGTCTGTATTCTGCTTTCCCATTTTCAACTCTTACATTCTTGTGTTTCCGCCTTTCATCCATCAATTCTAGTATATCCTGAGTGATCCACGGGTTTTACCTATTCTTTCTTTCCTACCAATGTTTTCTTCTGCGGGGTTTTGTTATTTCATTCTTCAAAACTGCCCATTCGACTGCAATTGAAGTTTGTTTAGGGTTTCTCATTAGTCCTTCCTTTATATTCTTCTTGAATCTTTCGTTTACATCCTTCACTTTCAGTCTGTCTATTCCCACCTTTTTGGCTCTTGACTTTTCTTCAGTTTCGTCAACTTTAATCTGCATTTCATAACAACCAGATTGTGGTCAGAGTTTATGTCAGCACCAGGATATGTTTTGCAATCCAAAATCTGGTTTCGAAACCTCTGCTTGACCATAATGAAGTCGATTTGGTAACGCCCTGTATGTCCTGGTCTCATCCATGTGTATATTCTGCTATTGTGGTTATTGAATAAGGTGTTAGCTATGACCAACTCATGCTCGGTGCAGAATTCCATCAGCCTGCTTCCTCGATCATTCCCCTCACGTAATCCGAAATCTCCTACTATCTTCCCTTCTCTCCCTTTTCCTACCACAGCATTCCAATCTCCCATTACTATAACATTTTCATCACCCTTGATATACCTCAGAATTTCATCTATTTCTTCGTAGACCTTTCCAACATCTTCATCATCAGCTTGACTGGTAGGCATGTAGACTTGTACCATTGTGGTGCACGTAGGTATAGTATTGCTTTTTGCTACAATAATCCGTTCACTATATTGCTCATAATATTCCACCCACTGTCCAAGTTTCCTACTCAATATGAGACCAACCCCTGCTTGGCCATTGTTTGATTTAGTGCTAATGACCCTATAGTCACCTGACCAAAAGTTCTGTTCTTCCTGCCAGCGCATTTCACTAATCCCAAACAAATCCAACCTATCCTATTCCCTTTCTAGGTTTTCTAATTTTCCACTTCCTAGCAGACTTCTAACATCCCACGCTCCGATAGGTAGGAGGGTTAATCTTTTGTTGCGCATTTAGGTATGATTCCTCTTCATTGTTTGTTGCACTTCTTTACAATTTAAGAGGTTTTCAAAGTATTTTTTCCAAGTTGCTAGCACTTCTGATTGGTTGCAAACTACATTGTCATTCCTATCTTTTACCTCTACTGATCTTGCCTTGTACCCTTGTTTAAAATATCTTACCAAGCGAAGAAATTCTCAAGTATTATTTTTGTTGCTATCTTCTTCTGCTTTCCTTAGCTGATCTTTCACAAAGTTCCGTTTAGCTGCTCGTACTGTTTTGTTAGTCTCCCTATTTACTTGTTTGTAATTTTGTTTGTTGGTTCGAGTTTCATTGGTAAGCATTGGTGAGGCTACCCTTAAAGTGGGGAAAATTAACCTTCTTATATTCAATAACTTGAATTGTAGTAAATGTTGCTTTATTTGTGAACAGGTTAAACTTCACCCCTTGTACTTGACTCTGAGTGAAATTCCGATTTATGTAACAACCTGTGTGGTGTCCGTAGGCAAGTGCATAAATATTGTTATTTTTGAGTACTGGTACCGTAGTTTTGAGATGAGTGCCCTGGAACGTGAAACATGATACGAACATGGTATTTCCATGAAGGTATTGTTGAAAATATCGTACTAGGGATGGCTGCTGTCAGCGTCGGCAATCAAATTTCGAATATTCAGGTAACCAGTCCTCATCGTGGAGTTTTATTGAGGTGCACGGCTATACAGATGGGCTTAAGGATCAAATTACTACATTGTACCCTTTCTGACAATGCATGCCAAGTATGGATTTAAGTCGAATTGGTGATATTTTGGCAAAATAACAGATCTATTGTGTCCAGGTCTTCCACATTTATAATAGGAACCTGGAGAAGAAAAGTGCTACTCACGCAGCCGTTTAACTTAAATCGTACATTGTTATACCCTTCATTTATAAGTTTCATTTTTACACTATTACCCATAATTGTCAGACTAAGGCCAAAATATGCAAGTTATGATTTTTATGGTTACTGATGTTCAGATATCTTTTTAATTTGTTGAAGTACCGTAACCCTTTCAAATTGCTGGTTGTTACGATTAAGCATCATATCGAGCTTAATTTTTATTCTGTGAATAATAATACTGTCTAACCAATCTAATAGAAAATACTTTTGAGTTTTTTTAAATTTATGTATTTATGTCTCATAAGTAGGCCTACATGTTGCGCATCCAAAATTGCCTGCCCTGCAAGAGGGTTTCTTTGGAATCATATACAACATTACGAAGTGTATCACCATTGAATTCACCATTTTGTCTACATTGGATTGAGAGTGGGAATCGTAGTCGCTTTGGTGGCACAAAAAACTTTACACGACAATTTAACTACGGTTCTGTATTATAAATTTATTAGATTGCAGAAAATGTAACTTTGCAGGGAATCTACAACTACAATGGTATATTGCTGTTCATTCGTAGCGACAATCACTTTGTTCTCAAGAAATGAGTCATCGTACTATTGCACACTTTTAAAATAAAAATGTACAGCATTGCGCGGCACGAATATCGATCACGGAAAGGCAAGCCGCCGTTAAATGGCGAGAGTATTATAAAGTCAGGTCCATATTTAGGGTTTGATATCTCTGGAAAAAAAGACAACTTTGCTGACCCCGACTTGGATTCTGCAGACTTTTTACAGTTTCTATAAGATATGGGACTGTTTCTTACCTGAGTGTGTATTTAACTTCATTCATTCATTTCCGTAGCCGGTCAGCATTTCCAAAAAACTGCAGCTGTCATGGCCTTGTTGCGCTCTCTAAAAACATCTTCCATTGTGCATGGGTTGTCCGGGAGGGGCACATAAGGAGGTGGCTTGGGTCTTGTTCAGCTCCACAATCACAAGTGGTGTCTTCGTCTGCTGGAAGGATCCCCCATGTTTACAGGTTGGTCCTGCATCGAGGGACACCCACTCATAAACGGTTGAGGGACCTCCACACAGGATAAGGTAGGTAGGCGCCAGGAGCCAGTTCTTCTTATGGTGACATGTCTGTGGGCAGTGAGCTCCTCCATCTGTTAAGATGAGTTGTTTCTGGTGTTCTCTCCAGCGGCGTAGTCCTAGCAAGGAAACTCTTGCAGGATCTGAGGCAAGACCTTGCTGCCTGGTGACCATATAGTGGATGTCGATGGTCATTCTCCTGCTTTGTTCCCTCGGCGTCCGCAGCATTGGTCCTCCGGATGTTGGGTGGGGCTATTCCAACAATAGGGTATAGTTTGTGCGCTGGTGTTTGTGTCAGGAATCCCGAGATTATCCTTGAAGTGTCGTTGATCGGAGTATCAACCTACTTAGCATGTGCTGAAGCGTTCTTCACAGGAGTGGCATACTCAGCGGCTGACACACACAGTGCAAGTCCGGAAGTCCTCAGGATGTGCGGGCTGGGTCCCCAAGTGCTGCCGATCAGCTTCTTGAGTATGCCATTGCGAGCACTGACCTTCTGTTTCGTGTTCAGGCATTGCTGTCTATAGGTTAGAGCGCGGTCTAGTGTGACTGGTGTTGGGCAATGTTTCATTCGCTCCCCTAGCCATGTGATGTCCAGCTGTCGCCGTGATTCCCTAATTCGTCGATGGAACGCACACACTCTTGTGTCTTACAGGGGTTTGGCTTCAGATGGTTGGCATCGTAGTATTTGTTGAGTTCGTCCATCGCTGAAGTCAGCTTTCCTTCTTCTTCATCTTCAATGGATGAGCCCTGAGCATCTACTGATTTGTCGTCGGCATAGATGAAGAGCGTGGTACTTGCTGGTATTGACTGATCATTTGTGTATATGTTGTACAGCGCTGGAGCCAGCACGCTACCCTGAGAGAGACAGTTCTTCCGGGTACGCCATCTACTCCTCTTACCCTGTAGCGAGACTTGGAATCTTCTGTTCTGAAGGAAGATGATGATAAGGGATGCTAGTTGGTGGTCCGTGGAAAGGTCATACACTTTCTTTGACAGCTCCCTATGATTCACGATGTATTATGCAGCTTTTAATTCAACGAAGGTGACTCTCGGTATCTCACCACGCTCAAAACCATCCTCGATGTGTTGGGCGAGATTCAAGATCTGGCTACAGTATTGTATGGATCCTGATTGGGAGTCCAATACAGGGTTGGATAGGGGCGTGTGTGGAGTTGGATAATGCGAGAGGGTGTGAGAGTGAATGTTCAGTGTTGGGCGTGAGTAGGTGTGCTTCGAGGGAGAGCTCCAGTGATTCTGACCAGCTGGATAGCTCGGGGGTGTTTTGGCGGTGGTGAGGGTTGCTTTACAAATAACCGTTTAGAGTACTATCATGTTGCTCAGCTTGCCGGTAACACGTATGGGCTGGCGAAGGCTGGAGCGATTAAGCTGACGCTAGCAAAATGGCGGTGCGCCCAGTGATGGCTCAGCTGACTCCTTGAAACAATTAATACTAGGAGGTAGAATGTCCTGCTCTGGGGAGGTCAAGGGGATAGGACCTTATCAACTAGGGAAATGAGTCGAAAGACCAGTGAGGTGTAGACTATGAATTTAATAGGTACTTCTGTAAAGGCGACCCTCAGATCAGTTCTTAGTGCTTTTGATTTTAGATGCGCTATGGTACAAGTATCAACAGATCAAGGGTGGAAGGGAGGATGTCTGTGTGTGAAGGGATGCTCGCTATACACTCACCTGGATAGTAGTACTCGTGACGATGCCCTGCAGCGGTTCGGCACTACACAAATAAGACTTGTCTGGGGGGCTGAGTTATGTGCGCTGCCGGTTTTATAGTTTACGATTTGCTATGTGTGTGTAATTTGCACATCTTGCTGGGCTAATACCACTGCCGGGGTCATGGCAGTTTATCCGGAAGCTCACCGGGGTTAAGACAGTTCATAGGCGGTATTAGAAAGTGTGCAAGTGTTTGGGGACTGAGGGTGTGATGCCTGGGATAGTGGTTGTTTCTACCCCTGGGGGTGTGAATGGTAGGGTGAGGGGAGGGGGGGGGGGGAATACGGGCCTGAATACAGTAAATTTTCATACGACAGTATGATTTGCCAGCACGAAAGCCTGCTTGTTGAGGAATTAACTTCTCTTAGAGGATGCTACTGATTCTGTTTAGTACCAGGCGTTCCTGTATCTTGAAGGTATGGCATATCAGGGAAATAGGTCGAAAATTTCTTGGGTCGTTTGGTTCTTTCCCAGGCTTGAGTAGTGCAATGATTCGAGATTTCCTCCACGTTTTAGGGATATGTAACTTGGCAACATATGTTTCCTTAGGCTTAGTAACCAATGTTTTGCAGCCAATGTTCTTTATCTCTTCTACTCGTAGGACATTGACACCAGCAGCATTGTACATCACCTAGCTGGAGATGTCAGCTTCAAGCTCAACCATCGAGAAGGGATCTCGAAGCAAATGATTCTCTGCTTCTAAATCACGCTGAAGAGCTCCCGAGGTCGCCCTTCGTTTTGTTTTACCATTCAGCAGGAGCTGGGTCGCCACTTGAACAGGTGTCACTCCAGTGAAGTTCTTCTGTGGTTTTACAGGGTCACCGGTAAGGTTCCAGACCTGTCTACTATTGAGGTTCATGTCGAGGTCTCTACCAGGTTGCACCACTTGGCCATGCGAGTTGTTGTGATGGTTTCCAATAGTGTTTCTCCAGCTTGGATTGTTTCTTAAGCAAATGGATCCTCTTAATAGAGGGTCTGATGCCTTTCTAACAGCTGTTTTTCATCACCGGACATGCCTGGAACATTTTAACTACGAGTGGCATACACTATTGCGTTTACTAAAGTTACAAATTTAAAAAAAAGAATTTAACATTAAATATATATAGGTATCAATCAAAATTTCGGATTTCCTCATTGGTACAAATTCACATTCAAGTCAGATCAACAGGAAGAACACCAAGATGAATAACACGATCCTATTATGTATGTCCTAAAATAATTAACATTGCCAGGGTATGAATTTTAATAACTTGATCTTTAATGACCAAGCAGATTTCCAAAATTGTTTGTCGTCCCTAAGACCTGCCAGCCTGGGCAGTATTTACGGGGGGGGGGGGTAAATACGGGCCTGAATACAGTAAATTTTCAATTATTGTAATCACGACCATACAGGACCAGTGTTTTACTAGTCAGCATTGAAAGGCGTATTTTAGGGGTTGAGATCCGCTAGTGGTGTTGCAATGGTTAAAAATCTCCAGAACGTGCTTTCATATCGAGCATACCTAGAAGTTAGTCCATTTAAAACAACGATTATTATCATCATCATCATCCATTGGTGGCAGAGTGCATGATAAATTAAAACCATATTTCTTAAAAATTGTAAATTCATATTACGTCAGCAACATTACAGATTTTTGTTGTTGTAACAGTTTTCAGTTGACTGTTATGAAATAAACTGGCGTGACAATGAACAATCTTACTTTTACATTCTCGGAAATCCACGCACCCCCCCCCCCCCCCCCGACCCCCTCTCTGCGGGTGCCCGTGATATTAACCCAAGCATGAGTGTCAAATGGCCGAACAGACCCACTTAAGGCTTGCATATTCTAAGAACAATTCTTAGTGAGCCCCCACAAACTGAGAGTAATCAACATGCAACATTTCAGTTTGTGCTTACAAAGATGCGATGATTAACGAGTGAGTACCTCTTTTTTCGATTATATATAATAATACAAGATTACATTACTTACCTTTAAATGAAATATAAATCCATTCGTAGACGATGCACACGAAATAAATAAATAAATAAATACATACATAGATAATACTACAAACACACATACAGTGTCTAGGCGGTCGTTCATAGAAAACACAATACACAAGGATGGAATGTACGCGAATATAAATTAAAATATGCCTTTGTAATATCACTCAAGTGTCTAATATAAAGCTAAAGCACTCCAGCACCATTGCATAACTGAGATATGTAGGTTTATTTTAACCTTCCGGTGGATGCAACTGATCTGACAGGCACACGAGTTAATTCTTATGTCATATTCGTCATTCGCCGGGGCGAAGGTACTTCCCCCTTTCAGTAGGTACCTCAATGACCCTCCTTCACATTTGGCTGATTTTGCAAAAGTGATCTGCCAGATAGATTGCACCTGATCGAGCACCATTACGTAACATGTGGAGAACGATTGAGTGTATTCGCTAATTGTAGCAAAACTATTCTCTAGCAAATATTGTAATATTTAAAAATTCAGATTTCTGAGCTGTGCCAGACAGGCTTAATGCGCCCACTGCCACTATATTTAATGTTACGCCCGACGGAAGGTTAAATATCTGAAGTAATATTTAGCACAAAATTACTTAGAATAATGTAAGCACTTTTGCAATAAACCTTTGTTCTCCCCCACTCTGCGGGCGCCCATGGTCATGGTTGAAAAAAACACATTGATCTGGACGCCTTAAGCTGTAACCTTCGTCAAAACTCATTAGCTTGGTGCTTCTTTGATTTACAGAGTAGCATCGTAAGGGAGGGGGAGCTGGCAATACTGTCTTCATAATTCATGTAGACAAAGGCAGACATAGCTGGAATTTTGCTTATATAAGTCGAGATCGTCTTTGGAATGGCTGGGTGGGCTACAGACAGCGGAGGAGTAATCATCTATTACAACGTCATTCCCTGATTTACTTCTCATCGTTTGATAGGGTACTTTGTCTAATAAATGTAGCCTACTATAGAAAACGTTATCGCTCGTTCGTGTCTCTTTCAGTGCTACTTATTTTATTCCCAAGACTTGGAAGTTTGTTTGGAGGCTGCCCTCATACTTCAACTAATAAGTTTAATGTATTCCTAAACTGATTGGCAGGCCTACACTGTTGAATGAGTCATGTACCCAAATATGAAGTGAAGGTTAAGATAGGTCCATTAATGAGCTCACAAGTTGGGAATGCAACAGTGAAGGTGTAAAAGCATGCCAACATGAACTAAACCAATAGTCCACCAACAAATGCTTTGCGCAACCATCCATGTGTGTCTTGAAGTTTATATAACCCCTAAATACTGTGGGATATTAGCAGTATATTAGGCTACCCACTGCATTGTCAGCTGACTATGTCCAGAACAAAGCATTAACGTAGACTTCTTAACTGGTAAATGCCTGGATCATTACTCAGGAGAGAGATATTGCCATATTCCTCTGCAACATCGATAAGCAGCATTTGACGATTTGTTGTGTTTTTTCTCTCTTCCTATAATATATTTTAAATTTTGTTTTGCTTTTTACACGTTTCGAACAGTTTCTTGACGGATGCAAGTAAAAAGTGGTTTTGTCTGTCTATCTTACTGTGTATCTTTCTGTACGGCTTTAACTCGTATTCGGCTAGTTGGATCATCGTAATTTTAGGTATCGTATCCATCAGAGGCAATCATTTATGTAACTCTTCACCGCACTTCTCATAAAAGTAGTGGAAAACTCTTCAAAATACACGCTAAAATAGGCAAAATATAAAAATTATCTTAGAAGGACGGCCATAACTAATTTTGAACCCCAAGACGCAAAGCTTGGGAGTCTGTAAAGTGTCTCCGGAAACTTCATTTTAAGGCCTTAAAATGAACAGTGTGTGATATTACTCCGCTGTGATAAACTGATTAAGGAATGGCAGGCCCCTATCCATTGCAACAATAATAACTTAATAATAATAATAATAATAAAATTAGCCTATAGACTTCCCGTACCAGTAAATCAAAGGCCTCCTGTTTGCACCGGGACGTGCTCGTGATTAGGCTCCGAAGGTGAGCATTCTTGGGAGCTTTTGTCTTGTTGCGCTCACTGCCATTGTCTTTCTGTGTTGTTTGGTGCATGTTGATTCCTGTTTGGTTCCAGCTGTCTCCATGCTTCCCTGTCTCTTGCCACGCTCGACCATTGGTTTCCCGCTTTAGCTCTGAAGTAGTCTACCCATCTGGTGTTTTGGCGTCCCACGTTTCTTCGTCCTTCTCTCGGGTCCCACATTGGGGTGCGATGTGTCCATTTCTGGTGATCCATGCGTGATACGTGTCCTCTCATTTCCATTTTAGGCTTTCTGCCCTTTCTACCACGGTGCGTATGTTTGTCCTTCTTCTTAGTTCCTCGTTCCTCAATACCGTAGATCAATTGATAACTTCTGGCTATTAATTCTGAAGATCGATCGAAGAACGGGTACTTCTGCTACCGGTAGTGTATATATATATATATCGACGAGATGTAACTTACTGTAAGTGTAAGATTTAAAAGAAATAAACTTATATACCGTACATAAGTAAGAAATCCACGTTAGAAGAAAATAAATGTTGTGTGGGGGACATGACAAAAACCCGGTTATGATAACGTGTCTTACAACGGAATTAAATACGGAAGTGCCCAGTATAGATTATCAGCGACACTCCATATGCAATATTTGGCTGTCGGAGATACCGAGGTATGGCTGTGTATCTAGGAACAGACTTATGACGACAATGTACAAGTTAGTAACAGATGATAATGTTTCTAGTTTGAACTAGGTGTTGTGTAAGATGGATACATGGAGGAAGTTGGATATCGTGGCGTCTGAATGCCTGTAAGCGACTTGTGCCGATTTACAATACTTGTGTAGCAACATTACTTCACTTACACGTAGACTATTTAAATGAGTTTCAAGGTTTCGAATGTAGATGCATTAAAGTCTCACAATATAATACCGGTATTTAATGTGTTTGCCCAGCATCAAGTTTGTGTGTAGGCCTACATTGGAACATCAAGACGAATGTAGAATTCTTTATTTCCTTCGTCCACAAGTAAGTGGCAAATATAAATAGTAAAAACAGATTCGACCCTGACCGGACGGAAGTGCAAACATATAACTTAGAAAATATAATTGCAAGGTGAGCACCGTGGTTGTAGATATTTGGAGTTATTTACAAACATTATAACCGATCCTTATCACTGTGCACTTAGAGGGGTCTGAAATTACCCCATTTGCTTTGTTAAATGACAGATAAGGTTTACTATTGTAAGTAAGGATTTTAATTAATTCTTACATGCTCTCTCTCATTTTCTAGTTTTCAGACAGGCAAATCATAATGGAAGAACCATCGATCAAGAGTGAGCCAGAATGGTTGGCTGATACACATGAATTATATAACATTGTAAGTTGCATTTTTATTCTTAACCCATGCGGTGTAACATTGCAATATTGGTGTTGTGCATGACAGGTAGGTAGACTACTTAACAGTAAATGGTACGCTAAGGATCTAACAACTACCGGTAACTTTGTACCGTACTCTTATTTATCATTATAATATTAATAATATCGTATGGCCTCGGATGCCGGGTACAGGCTTTGTTTTTGGCACACAGAGGGCAGCTTGCATGTCGAATTTTGTTGTTCCTTGAAACACTTTGAGAGTCAAAGAGGTTAGATATCTAAGCTCCTTGGCACTATAGCGCTTTCTAGTAGAGAAATGAGGACGTTTGTGTTCGTAGAAAATCCCGATATTAATTTTGCCATTATGAACACGCCCTACTGAATTCAAATGGGTTCTTTAACATGCCAATAGCGTATAACATGCGTGTGGTGCTTTTTGCCGCCATTCAAAAATCACTTACCAAGGCCAGGAGTGAACCTGGAATCTTGGGGTTAGTAATCCGACACGATAACCACTCACCTACCGTGGCAGCATTTAACATTAGGTCTTACTTGTTATACTCCACAGGAGCCAAGTGATCCCCTGCAGGACGAGGATGGTGATATATTAGACGATATTGAGAGGATATCTGTTAAGGAGGAACATGAACTACAGGTGATTATATGTTCTGCATTACTTCTCTTATACTGGCTGAATGGCGCATCGGTAACGCTCTCGCCTGCTGTACCCAAGGTTGCAGAATCGAAACTCGGAGCAATCAGTTGGCATTTGAGAGTACGAAAATGTGAGGGACCTGTGTGAGTAGATTACTGGCATGTAAAGATCCCATTCGAGGCATAAATTCCGACACCCTTGCATGTCTGAAGTCCACAGTATTTTAAATGGACATAGAACTAATAATATTTTATTTATTACTTCTCTTATAATAATACGAGTGATTTTTAGAATGAATATTTTTTGGAAGATTGGATTACATAAGTTAGTCGTGTTTAAGATCACCTAACAATGGCTGATGTCATTGGACTGATACTGCAGTTCCACTCGGCTGGCAAGCTAGATCATAGAAGTCTACACAATGTGCCATGTTAATTCTCAACCATATAAGGCATTTCAGATATTATTGACTTTAAGTAAAAGCGTTGCTGGTTGTGTATCCTATTACTTATAGGCCAGTGGGGGAAAAGGTAAGACTGCCCTAGCAAAGCAAACTCGTTACCGCCATGTTAAGATCGTAACTTGGCCGTCAGCAAACATATTTCTAATGAATGATCATCACTACATATTTCCTCCTCTTGTTTTTTGAAACGTGACCGCCAACGGAACAAACAGAATAGGCCTATCTTACTTACCAGAAAGTTGTGCTAAGCAATTCCATGACTAATGGTCTTGGCCTGTGGTAGCTCAATTGTGAACCTTTAATGCAAAGGATATACAAGAGAAATATTCTTCCCGGAAGTACAAAATCGGCTGTTATCAAAA
The DNA here is from genome assembly GCA_946902985.2 of Meconema thalassinum. Classification (NCBI taxonomy): domain Eukaryota; kingdom Metazoa; phylum Arthropoda; class Insecta; order Orthoptera; family Tettigoniidae; genus Meconema; species Meconema thalassinum. Next base: position 267,206,166 of record OX336395.1, on the reverse strand, counting down.
TTATTAGTGTCAAACTTCGTCCTCACACAATTTTTAACTGGTCATGGAAAATTCAAGTCTTATTTTGAACGTTTTAAAATAGCAACAGACGACTATTCATGTTTTTGTGGATTGCCCCAATCGGTGTGTCACCTTATTTTTGAGTGTCCAGTTTTTGAAAACAAACGATACGATTTACAATGCCTCCTTAATAACTGTAACCTGGAACTTTCAAAACCGCTGTTCCTAATTTTTAAGAGGCAGTGCTGTTTAGGATAATTTCTCACTTTCATCAACAAATTGTTTTGTAAACTATGTTAGTAATTTTTGTATTTGCTTTGTTTTTAATCTACAACCCTAATATACCTCTGGTAAAAAGGGTTCCTGTATTGTTTTTTTGATATTCAATAATAATAATAATGTAGAGGATATGTTTGTGGAGTGCCGTGCTCCGTAGAATAATTTGTGTAGAGTCTATATACCAACTCTCCACAATTACAGTAATAGGAAGTACCTAGAAAGACACATGACCTGAGTGGCCGACATTGCATCTGGCTACTTGTGCCAGGCAACTCTTTTCCATCTTTTCGTTGCACCACCCCTGGTCAACTTTCCGTCAATTCGGATCCCGACATTACACAGGAAGTCATCAATTTTCTCACATTATTTGACTGTTTTCTTTACAACCTTATGACAGTCTAATCTATTAAGGGGTCAGACCTTTTCCATCTCTCCATGATATAATGGTGTATTTGCATAGCACAACTGCCTGGAATGTAAAATATTCCGATATAGTCCATCTTTCATAAAATGGCGGTGGGTACCCCACCTTCAATGGTGCATACCGTGTAACACTAACAAGATAACACTGAAATGCAATTTCCCTACCCCAATGAAGCGTTGTACAAATATTAATTAGATTCGAAGTTGTACATCCGTGACTTATTTAGTTTCGAAATGCAATTATGCCTCATAGCCCAGTAGAGATAGCTCATAAAAGGGGTTGGCTTGCAAAAGGTGCATCTCGTAAAAAAATCTAAGCTTCTGACCTCCCCCTCCTTATGCTTTGTCCGTTATCTTGAATTTACTGACAAAAAATGATCACTTTTTTCTTTTTCCCTCCATTACTCACTTCCAGCGCATTTTAGGCAATGTATTGGCATTACCAATTTTAAAGAACGCTAAATTATCTTCAAGTTTCTTAAAGTAACACGTTGGAAAATTTGGAACAGATACTGAGATATGGGACGTAAACATTTGAAATCATGTCAGAAAAAATTGGGGGTGTGTCCCCCGGTGGCAAATTAGATATACATACCAAAAAATTATTGTACATAACAATTCACTAACAATAGTCAGTCTTTTCTATTTGTGTAAATACTCCAGTTTAATTGTTAGTGAATTGTTATGTACAATTATTTAGTGCAGTTTAGTGCAAAATGCATAATAAATAATTTTGTAGAGGTGGACTGGAAACTTAAAGAAAACTGATTATATCTACTGATATCTATATCTACTACCTCTGTTCAAATCAGTATTCCAGAAATTAACACCATCTATAATCATTATGTATGTGCTTTATATGTGTAGTTCATGATATTCATGTAAATTCTGGGGAATAACTAATTTTTGAAAAAGAAAAACTTAAATTTTCAACACATTTACCAATACGTATACGTCCAGAGTAGTGAATGGAATTAAGAATAGTTATTTTTAGAAGATACATTTTCGATGTAATGAGGCAGCGGTTTCTCTGGCAAAAGTTACTCACCCCATCAACACGACAAACGAAAGGTAGCTCTGGATCCTCGCATGCGTTTCCACAGGATTATCATCTCTATGCAGTCTGATAATCATCAGAAAGAATACTCGTGTACCGACTTGCCCCGTTTCATCGTCACATTTCTCAGAAGAAGGCTTTTGCAAAAGGAAATAGTTCTCATTTTACTCTGATTTCGCGCCCCTGCCAAGTTACATAAATGGTAAAGAGCATAATTCATGTAATTGATGGAAGCTACCTCCTACATAGAGTTCACAGGAATCGGAGCGAACTTTTTTTCTGCTATTAGCCTACTTTCGATTTTTGCAAAAAATGAAAGTAGACTTATGAGATCACTACAGGGCGAAAAAAAGTGTGTCTGTCTGTGTGTGTGTATGTGTGTGAGTCTGTGTGTGTGTGTGAGTGTGTGTACTCTGAATGTCTGTCCCCCCCTATCAATTCGAACACGGTGAGCGAAAATTAAACGAAATTTGGTACAAAGGTAGCACTAGCAAAGGACACCTCAGTGTCATGTTTTATATCGCCGCCATCTTGACGGAAACGTAATGGCGGCCACACAAATGTTCAAAGCTTAAACCAAATTACGACTAACCTAATCATCCGATCTCTACCAAATTTTGCAACAACATACCTTTATGGGGGCAGCATCCTTTGACCAAACTAATAGGTCATCAGCCTAATAGTTTGCGGATGGCGGCCATCTTGGTGTGAAAATCGATTGCCCCTATTAATTCGAACACGGTGAAACCTAATGGAATGAAATTTGGTACAGAGGTAGTACTAGCAAAGGGCACCCCAGTGTCATGTTTTATATCGCCGCCATCTTGACGGAAACGTAATGGCGGCCACACAAATGTTCAAAGCTTAAATCAAATTACGACTAACCTAATCATCCGATCTCTACCAAATTTTGCAACAACATACATTTATGGGGGCAGCATCCTTTGACCAAACTAATAGGTCACAGCCTAATAGTTTGCGGATGGCGGCCATCTTTGTGTGAAAATCGATAGCCCCTATTAATTCGAACACGGTGAAACCGAATGGAACGAAATTTGGTACAGAGGTAGTACTAGCAAATGGCACCCCAGTGTCATGTCATATATCGCCGCCATCTTGACGGAAACGTAATGGCGGCCACACAAATGTTCAAAGATTAAATCAAATTACGACTAACCTAATCATCCGATCTCTACCAAATTTTGCAACAACATACCTTTATGGGGGCAGCATCCTTTGACCAAACTAATAGGTCATCAGCCTAATAGTTTGCGGATGGCGGCCATCTTTGTGTGAAAATCGATTGCCCCTATTAATTCGAACACGGTGAAACCGAATGGAACGAAATTTAGTACAGAGGTAGTACTAGCAAAGGGCACCCCAGTGTCATGTTTTATATCGCCGCCATCTTGACGAAAACGTAATGGCGGCCACACAAATATTCAAGGCTTAAATCAAATTACGATTAACCTAATCGTCCGATCTCTACAAAATTTTGCAACAACATACATTTATGGGGGCAGCATCCTTTGACCCAAATAATAGGTCATCAGCCTAATAGTTTGCGGATGGCGGCCATCTTTGTGTGAAAATCGATAGCCCCTATTAATTCGAACACGGTGAAACCGAATGGAACGAAATTTGGTACAGAGGTAGTACTAGCAAATGGCACCCCAGTGTCATGTCATATATCGCCGCCATCTTGACGGAAACGTAATGGCGGCCACACAAATGTTCAAAGCTTAAATCAAATTACGACTAACCTAATCATCCGATCTCTACCAAAGTTTGCATCAACATACCTTTATGAAGGGAGCATCCATTGACAAATCTAATAGGTCATTAGCCTAATAGTTTGCGGATGGCGGCCATCTTTGTGTCAAAATAGATTACCCCTATTAATTCGAACACGGTGAAACCGAATGGAATGAAATTTGGTACGGAGGTAGCACTAGCAAAGGGCACCTCAGTGTCATGTTTTATATCACCGCCATCTTGACGGAAACGTAATGGCGGCCACACAAATGTTCAAAGCTTAAATCAAATTACGACTAACCTAATCATCCGATCTCTACCAAATTTTGCAACAACATACCTTTATGGAGGAAGCGTCCTTTGACAAATCTAATAGGTCATTAGCCTAATAGTTTGCGGATGGCGGCCATCTTTGTGTCAAAATCGATTACCCCTATTAATTCGAACACGGTGAAACCGAATGGAATGAAATTTGGTACAGAGGCAGCACTAGCAAAGGGCACCTCAGTGTCATGTTTTATATCACCGCCATCTTGACGGAAACGTAATGGCGGCCACACAAATATTCAAGGCTTAAATCAAATTACGATTAACCTAATCGTCCGATCTCTACAAAATTTTGCATCAACATACCATTATGGAGGGAGCATCCTTTGACCAAACTAATAGGTCATTAGCCTAATATTTTGCGGATGGTGGCCATCTTTGTGTGAAAATCGATTCCCCCTATTAATTCGAACACGGTGAAACCGAATGGAACGAAATTTGGTACAGAGGTAGCACTAGAAAAGGCCACCTCAGTGTCATGTTTTATATCACCGCCATCTTGACGGAAACGTAATCGCGGCCACCCAAATGTTAAAATCTAAAATGTAATTACAACCAACCTAATAATCTAGTCTCTACCAAATTTTGCAACAACAAATCTTTATGTGGGAAGCATATTCTGACCAAACTGCTAGAATATCAGCCCAATAGTTTGCAGATGGTGGCCAAGTATGTGTGCAAATCGATTCCACCTATCAATTCAAACACGGTGAAACCGAATTGAACGAAATTTGGTACAGAGGTAGCACTAGCAAAAGGCACCTCAGTGTCATGTTTTATATCGCCGCCATCTTGACGGAAACGGAATGACGGCCACCCAAATGTTAAAAGCTTAAATCAAATTTCGACCATCCTAATAATTTGATCTCTACCGGATTTTGCAACAACATGCCTTTTTGTGGAAAGCATCTTATGACTGACTACAAGCTCATCAGCCCAATAGTTTGCAAATAGCGGCCATGTATGTGTGCAAATCCATTCCCCAGATCAATTCAAGCACGGTGAAACCGAATTGAATGCATTTTTTTACAGAGGTAGCACTAGCAAAGGGCACCTCATATTCATGTTTAATATCCCTATAGCACGTTGTATTTCAACAAGCTACTACAACCAACATTCAATTATACTCCTTGAAAAGGACAAAGAGTTATAACAATACCCATGCATTTAGGAGAAAGTAGGCTATATGTTCTTTACTGAACATCTTGTTTTTAAGAAATATGTGACATACGTACAACCTCATTGGCAAAATGCTCTTGTAGTCTTCAATTGATACCCCACTGAAGAAAAAAATAAAAAAGCTCGAAAAGCACTGAAAGAGCTCGTCGTTCCAGGCTACAATCTTGAGCAGACGTTCTCTTTGATGGTACAATGTTTCCGCAAATGTCAAAGGATAAATTGTTATCGAATGAAGAAGACAAATCACCCTTCATCTCATTGCTTCAGAAGGAATTTCTACAAGCATAAATGGTCACCATGCAGGCAACTAAAGATGGAGATGTGTCAATTGTGAAAACTGCCATTTCGTTGTCTTCCGAACACGAATCTGTTGTTATTGGAGAAGACATTAGTCCCTTATCTTTTGTGACGATTTTAGCACCAGACAATGTGCTCTTTTCCAAATCTGGACGGGGTAACATGTGAGATGCGTTGAACTGCATAGCCTCTTTCAAATATAAAGATTCTCCATGCGATAAGTGGTTGCGATACCACCTCCGCTCTGTTACGGCAGGGGGAAATTAAGTTTTGTACCACACTTGAGAGTGATGCTTCTCACAATATTAATAAAATAAAATAATTTTCTAAGATTCAGCTGCAGAAAATGGGAAGATCGTGGAAGCCACTACAACTTTCCTTGTTGCCCTTTATGGAGGTGAGTCGAACACCTTTGTTAAAGCTACTAAAAACACCAAATTCGATTTAGAACGCCTATCTCCAACAAGGGATGTAGATCGATATATTGCATATAGAACTTATCTGCTTGTACAAACGTATCAAAATGATACTCTCAACTGGGGCTGGAAGAAGGATATTGCTGGCCAAATTCCAGTGCACATGAAAAAAGAACCAGCTCCATTGGCATTGCTGAACATAATTTCGTGCCAATGCAAAAAGGCTTATGGCAACAAATGCAGCTGCAAAAATGCAAGACTTTGATGCTCCATTGTATGACTTCATTATGTATTCGAATCCTGCGGTAATGCAACACAGGTTGAACTCAACATTAAAGATAACGAGTTAGATGATGCACTGCCTTTTGGTCGAAGTATGCAACAACCAAATCTCAGCCTAAACAAAATAAAACAAAAAAGATGATGAACTTTTAATTTATTCTTTATTGAAAAAAATCCTTTTTTCTAATTGTATTTCGGCGAATTTTTTTTTAAAAATTGTGTTTTTCTTTTTCCAAAAGAAGTGCATGAATTCCATGAACTATACGTATATTGTACATACATAACGATTAAAGATTATATTACTTTCAGGAATACTGTTTTCAACATATTTCAGTAGATATATTAAACTTTTTTATAGTTTCCAGTTCACTTAGTTGCACAAGATTGTTTACCATGCATTTTGTACTAAACTGCACTAAACGAATGTTATTAAGGCGAAACCACTGACATATCTGACATTTAGCGTTTTTTCTTTGTTTTTTTGTTTTTGACACGTTTGCACATGTTCACGTCCCCATATATCAGTGCCTGTTCTGAATTTTCGAACATGTTACCTATGAAACTTGCAGGAAATGTAGCGTTCTTTACAATTGGTAATGGCAATAATTAACCTAACTGGAAGTGAGTTACGGAGGAAGAACTGAAAGAATGCCCACGTGAGAGAGCGAAGGGGTGCCTTTTTCTCCAATTCTCTCGTTCCAAATAAACTCTGTATGCACAGATCCCTTTTGGTATGTTGATAGACTGCTGTGGGAATGGTTGAAGTAGTGCAGTAGATTGGAAGGATATGAGAAAGCAGTAAGTCCTTTCACATGGGCTGCTCCAACTTTGGCTTAATTTCTTCCTCCTAAGTTCCTTATCCTTTGAGGATTACGGGTATTCTTTGAACTTTGTTATTTAATATTATCCTAGAAAATTAGGAGCCATATTTAGCCTAATTTTCTCATACGAACAATGAGTGTATGAGGTCACATTTGTCCCTGTGTGTGTATATGTGTGTTTGTGTTTGTTTCCCCGTAATAAAATGTAAACGACTGCAGCGATTTCAATGAAACTCGATAAGAATTTACTAGTGCGTTTTTCTATCTCGACCGTGCCTAAAATGTTACTACAATTGACCAATCCAACATGGCTGCCGTGCGAAATATTCCACCGGTATTTTATATCTCTCAAACTTGAACTGATAAACCCTGAAATTTTGCATGGTGATAAAGAATTCTATGAAAAGTTTACGTATTTGACTTATAAAAATTCCTCTCGGCACGCCGGAAGGCAGAGGTAGATTTCACCGGGCAAACTAAGGGATAGGCTATAATAGTCAAAATGTGCAGGTTTTCTTAGAAGGATCCGACCTCATTTATTTCGAGTAAGTATTTCACAATTGGAGCTTAATTAACCTTTTTTTTCGTCTTTCTAGGCATACTTTTAACATTTTATTGTCTTATGGGGATGGTAACCTTCTTGTCATTTCGGGTTCATTTTTTTTTATACTTGTAGTCACATTGTCCTTATGCAAGGTTTGGAACTGATGTATAACTATCCAACAGTTTGTTACTTCTTCACGCAAATTTTATCTCCCGCAGAGGTTTTGGTCGGTTCCTTAGTTTAAGGGCTAATCTATATACCTTTGTTTATTGGTTTCTTTCCAATATGATCTGATTATGTATTGTAATATTTATAGAGAGGTTTTGTGGAGTCTGAAACAATCCGTGATTTTTAGTCTAATTTTATACACTTCGTGCCGTCTGTATAATGTGAGTTACTGTCTTTGTAAGATTTTTAAGAAGGTATAATACATAATTAATTCTGATGACGGTTTTTATTTTTCGTCAATTGAATATTTCCGTTTGCCAGTACTTGACTGCTCTTTGCTGTTTTTTTAAACCTACAGCAACTTGAATTCACAGATTAATGTGACGAATCCTACCGACTTTCAGAGTTTTTATTTTATTTTTCTGCGTTAACTTTACGGTTGCATTGGACATACGTATTTAATATAACTGGTTCGGTATTATAACTTAGAATGATTAAAGTTGGTTTTGTTTCTGTAAATCTAAGTCATGACATGATATATTGTTCCTCAGTTTAGGGGCTGCGACAACGTGGTCATTTAACTCCGTGTACATTGGGTGTGTGTATAATCTCTCTGATAAACGGTGTTAATTGTGATGACTGTATAAGTCTGTAATTCAGGTAAGGACTGCAGACGGTCAATTTCAAGCAGTAGTTCCTAATTTTGCTACCGAATACTACCATCAACGACACCTAGCTGTGAACTTAGCTGCTAGATGCCACCGCAACCAGCATCTTGCAACGAACGTTGGAACTTCCCCTCCGAAGGAAAACATGTTGAGGGATTTTTAGCGCTCTTAGGAAATCCGTCGACTTTGGCCGGCTTTGAACCCGCGACCTTGGGCATTGAAGTTCAGCATGCTACCAGTTACGTTACCGAAGCCGCTTTCCACAGAGTCAGATGGTGATCTCGTGCAATGGCGTTGTCATGGCAACCTCTGATAGCTCATCCCTCATATATTTAGAAGCGTTGTCATGGTAACGTCTGATGGCACTTGGCATGTTCTTTAAATTCCGAAATCATTTTTCTCATTCCTTGGCGTAATGGTGGGTCATATCAAAAATTATTTCAGACAAAAGTTTTAGGTAATTATTAGGGGAATATGTTCCATTGTGTACGGTTTTGGTATTGTGCCTATTAAGAGAGATATGATTAATGTTTCCAGAAAAACCTACTTTTTCCACCCCTTTGCTCAATGGTTGGTGCTATCAAAAAACTTTTTAACCATAAATTTTTGACACTTATCCGACGCATAGTATGAACTTCGAATGGACTCGATATTTCACGTATTAAGAGAGTTATAGCGATATTTCACTTTTTCGAAAAATGCCCCCCATTTTCACCCCCTTCGACCGATTTTGCCCATTAACGAACTCGACCGAGATTTTAAAGGGATACATATTATGCCATGGTAAAGGTTTTAAGATTTATTCCATTGGTATCTACCTAAAATCAATTGCTTTCATATATTTAATATGTCGGCTGTGTGAAAGTTTATAATTAATTTTCATCGTGTCCTAATCTTCCGATCGAATTGAAAGTTTGTATAATGTGCCAACGAAATAACCTTCATCTACTGGTGCTTAGCTCTCTGGTTAACAGATAGAACAAACCAATATGGTGATCATCGAAATAATTTACCGATTCTGAATATCTGCTAATCTATTAGAGCAATCGAAATGAAATGAAGTTGATAGAGGCCATTAAAATAATTTCACTTCTGGAACTTTTAATAACCTCGGGAGGCGTAATTTTACTTTTTAAATTGATTTTTCGAGCAGTTCCTATTGACAAATTATCCCTCCCATTTCTCTTTTCATTCTTCTACTGGTTAATTCTTATAAGGGGAATTATATGTATTGTACCCATATTGCTCTGACATGCCACAGGGCCCAAGGCGAAAATCGATATTCATGAGATCCAACCACAGACATGTACTGGAGCTAGTTTCAGCTGAGGTACGGTTACTCTAAGAGCATCGGGTAAGGATTGGGTGGAGTTACGAAACTAGCCCTAAATACTCGTTAATTAATTAAATAGAAAGGTATAATCTACTGCAAGTAACCAGCCGTAAAATTAACAAATTGTCCTCGAAAGATTGAATTATTATCAAAAGATGCTGAGCAATTGAACAAAAGCAACATTACTGATAGAAATTATACACTACACTATTGTCCTATCGCCCTCTTAAGGAATCCTGTTATAGAAAAAATCGCGGAACTTCAAAGCTATGGAACGGCACAACATAAGTTCCTAAGAAAATACGAATGTTATTAACCCACAAGAGTTAATCCCATTGCTCATACTTTCTGCAGCAGACATCTAATGCATTGACGTTCAATTGAATCCGACTTATCATGCAAAATAAATACATTATAAGTTATGTTGGTAGGATTTCGAACATTCAATTAATTTATGAAACAAGCTAGCTAAATCTTGATGTAAAATCCTATATTTATCACGCACCAGACATTTTACGCTATGCTGTTTAATGATCAAAATGTTTTACACAAATATTACCTGTGTCGTAAACTTATGCTTATAGTTAATCAACTGTTTGTCGAAATTTGGATCAAAATATCATGGAATGTTCGTCAGTCTATTAGAATATCCGTGGTGTTTAACATCTCATGTAGGTTTTATTCGAATACATTCTTAATCAACATAACACTCGGTTGCACCAAATGCTGTTATACTCGTCTGTAATATTTGTCCATGTCTGTCTACACATGGATTTTCATTTTGTAGGCACAATTGAGTCTGGCTAAGAACAATGAGGGTCGTGAGAAAACGACGTTTCAAGTTGACGCTTACATATACAGTAAGTACATATAAGTAATGAAACTTTGAAACTTGTTTCCTGAACATTTTACTTTATTTGACATTGCCCCTTCTTCCCGTAGACCCTTCATTTCAAAACAAAGATACGAAAAAAAAACTTGCTTGTACTGGCATCTTCAAATAATATCGTTTAGTTGGTTCCTTAGTTTTGGGGTTGCGACAACATGGTCATGTTTCTCCGTGTACTTTGTGTGTGTGTAGAATCTGTTTTTTAACCGGTGTTAATTGTGATGACTGTATTAGTGTGTGTTATCTGTTTTAATTAAGGACTGCAGACGATAATTTCAAGTAGCTCCTACTTTTTCAACCAAAGGCTACCGTCCACGACACCTATCTGCAAACTTGGCTACTCGATGCCATCGCAACCACCACCTGGTGACGAACATTGGAACTTAGGAGCATTAATCAGATCCAACTTACAAATTTTGCTTCACACAATTGTAGTGGAACGTTCTTTTACATGCCATAAATCTATGACATGGGCCTGCTGGCTTTACTTCCCTTCCGAAGTAAAGCATACTGAGGGATTTCTAACACTTAAACAATCCGATGACTTCGGCCGGGTTGGACCCCGCGATCTTGGGCATAGAAGACTTGCATGCTACTAACTACGCCACCGAAGCCCCCTTAAATAATATCTACAGTCGCGTACTGCTTCTTGTATTCTCCTGATATTAGCAAGCCTCTGTGCTTGTGCTAAGTTAAACTTACAATAAGAATAGCGTCATAATAATATGCCTGTCCTAGTGAATTTTACAGTTACTATTACATAAAGTTCGGCCTGTTAATCTTACTAAAGGAATAACGAAATTCATCCACATTTTATCAAGATTACAATAAGTTTAAGTATTTAATATCATCAGCACCTTCGTTCCCTTAAGTTTGCGCTTTGATTTTCGTTTCGACTTATCCCTCCCGGATCGAATTGGATCGCCATTGTGATCACGAAGGCACCTTCTCCCCTGTAGTGAAGGGTTTTAGCTGGCTATGACGTGATTTAGAACTAGTGATATCGCGTACATTTCTCCATGATACACTTCATGTTATGTGATAAATAATTGCTGTGTTTTCAATCTGATACTGATTGCTTCACTATTGCACTTGTTAATATTTTTACACAGAACAGCCGCCTGTCCTTTTCTTCGTCAACTATTAGATGATTTTATTACTGCAACCTGGCACCCAATGCCTTCTATAATAAAGTTGCACTGCACACATTGTATTATATCATTTAATTTCTGCTCTTAGCTCTCATAATTATAAAACTTTGCAATTTGTGGCTCCTTTTCACACAGCACGATGACTGACCGTGCGGTGCACAGTTCGCAGGTATTTAATTATTACACAAGTAATTATGTGAAATGTTTGATGCGTCACTAGCGTATTCCGCTCTAACGAATTATAGTGTACAATATCTTCAAGAATTTCGCTCACTTTGTCCAATTTTCAATACCATGCGGTTGGATGCACACTCACACTGCCAAGCCATTCAACAAGTATTGTACTGTGATGAGTAAGTGTTTCCGACTTCCACTTCATGTCTTTCGGGTTCATTCTAATTGTTTATTATTCCCACATGTATTAATGTCCAGTAAACTTCCAACTCAATTTATTGTCAGGAGTTTAGTGCTTCTCAGTCGGTCAACACGAATGTACCCAAAAGAACTGGGTTATGCCCTAAACCTGAAATAAATTACATGAGATTAATAAATACACTAGGATGACCAGTTTCGATCGTCAAGCGATCATCATCAGATCCGTTACTCGTAGGCTATAAAATCTATGTTTGAAAATACAGGTGAAAATATTTACAATATGTACAATTATTTAGTTGCAGTATTGGTAATGCAACTGTCGTTGTATGCTAAATGTAGTATATGAATGATGTTAGGTGAAATGCTAAGTGGTGATAGATATCCGCAGATTGTATATTTGGAGTGACAATATGGTTGTAAAAAATCAACTATTGTTAAACTTTAATATTACAGTCTACTACTTATCTGGTTGTCTTCCTCGCTGGAGCTACGAGCAGTTTCGTGTTCACTCTTACTCTAGGTGTGGTCGACTGAAATGGGCTGTTAACTCAACGACACTGGTTTTCCCCTTTCTCTGCCCCCCCCCCTGTTCCTATGTGCTGTGCGAAGTCATTGCGATCTGTTTATGTGGGATGTTGCCAAATCTAGATAAGATGTATGTTATTGAATGAGATGGGTATACAACTATTAAAGACCGTGGAACATTCCCCGCCACGCGTGGACCCATAGCCATTCAAACTAAGCCCTGCCCGGTCTTTGAGGACACCTTTAATACGGCCGCGAATACGGGCCTTGGTTTATTGCAGAAAAAAGTACATCGTACACCTGATCCAGATAACTTTTACCTATTAAAACCCTCTGATTCCCCCCCCCTCCCTTTTTTATCTAGTTTGTCTGTATCCCTAAGTTGTGTCTTGATTCCGACAGGGTGTTTTTTTTAGTAGTGTGAAGATGGGTGAAGCTCTCCATTAAAGTGTGTTCATTTAGATTGTTGGGATTGTTTCGTTTGGCCAAATCTGGATAAGATGTATGTTATTGAATGCGGTGGGTATACAAATATTAAAGACCGTGGAACATTCCCCGCCACGCATGGACCAATAGTCATTCAAACTAAGCGCTGCCCGGTCTTTGAGGTTGTCCCGGCACCTTTAATACTGCTGCGAATACGGGCCTTGTTTTTTTTACAGAAAAGAGTACATCGTACACCTGATCCGGATAACATGTACCTATTAAAACCCCCTAATCCCCCCACCCTTTTTATCTAGTTTGTCTCTATCGCTAAGTTGTGTCTTGTTCCCGACAGGGTGTGTTATTTAGTAGGGTGAAGAGGGGTGAGCTCTACATTAAAGTGTGCTCACTTAGATTGTTGGGATTGTTTCGTTTGGCTAGGTGTATCTCTATTGCTTACTTTATGTCAAGAGCTCTGCCTTTCGATTCGTGATGAATTATTTTTAGGTCCGTCTCGGTGTTAGTAAAGCTGTGTCCCGCGTCACACATATGTTCGCATACGACTGAATGTGTTCCGTATCTTATCGCATTCCTATGTTCATTATAACGTGTGTCTACTCGTCTTCCCCTCTGTCCGATGTAATTAGCTTGACAACCAGTGTCTTGGCTCGTTGTAGAATATACCCCTGACTCTGAATATCGGTCATGTTTATTTATATTACTATTTTGTAGGTTCCTACCTGTTGTGTATTGTCTATCTCTTCTGTTATTTATGTATTCATTTCCATGTATTAAATCAGGCGCAGTTCAGAGATCGCTTGCTCCTTCCGCAGCCTTCTCGTGCACCTTTCTCCCTGCAATATCTTCCTAAGTAGACTTGGCTCGCAATCTCGGAGTATACTTTGTTGTCGTCACATATGTACTGTATGTATGGTTATCAGCTAAAAAACTTACTGAAGTCTGGTATGTTAAATCTGAAAATAGAAGTTATATTCTGTACAAAATTTCAGATAAATTTATTTTATGTCGCATTTTGTTTGAAAGGAGTTCATAGTAATGGATTCCTTTGTAAGATTTAATTCCACCTAGGAACGTGTTAGTGAAACAAAATATATTCTCTGCAGAATGATTCCAATCTCACTGAGGATATCAAGAAAGTAGAATTCTCCATAACAGAGTTTGTTCCATGCATCAACTTAGAAACACCGTCTTTAGTGAGTGTTGGAGATTTGAAAGTGGTAAGTACCGTACCTTATTCGGTTACTATTTCTTGCATCATATAAATGAAATGACCTGACCGCCATCGTCTTCTCACGAATGATATTTAGGGATTAACAGGTTGTGTATTCAGATCGTGCTGATAATAATTCGAAACTCTTAGTTATTATGATGTGTATCGTACGGGAAGTGCAATCCGGGTAAATTGAAGTTAATGCATTATATTGACTGGCTCACGCTGGACTCAAACCCATGTCCTCCCTTAAGGTATGCCGTTGCTCTATCCACTGAGCTATTGAAAAATAGATCTTATTCTCATACGGGAAATGTACATTATGTTAAGCACAACCACATGTTATTAGTTGCCTGTCCTGAACTTTGTATATTTGTGTGGATTCCAGTATTATAACGGTATAGGTAGCCAAATGATCCGTGGCCGACTAAATTACTATATTCTGAACACTGGAAAAGAGCGAGATCCTGTCCTAAGAAAATTGGTAGTATGATGCTTTTGCGACTACCTCCAAACGTATCTTAAGTAGTATTTTTGGCTTGTCATTTTAACTCCAGGCAATTGCAGGAATAGTGTGGCCACCATCCTTCCTAATCTTAAATATTCTATAATTATGCATCGAAATTTAATGTTCTTCAGACGGTCAACACGATTGCACCCTATTGTATCAGGTGGTTCGTTAATCTTAAAATAACTGTAGCAAATTATTAAATAAACTTGGATGACCTGTGTCGTTCGTCAAGCGATCATCAGATCCTCTACACTTAGGTTACATGCCTACAAGTATTGGTTATGATATTTACAATATATACCTAGGTACACTTATTTAGTTGCACTAGTATTTAAACGTTTTGCACAGTTCTAAGTGTTTATCACCAATCCGATCAATATGATTTAATTTCAAATTTGATCCTGGGAACAATCATAAATTGTAGAGTGTCATAAGGGCTTATTCGCTCACATGGAGAACCCCAGGTCATGTTACTGGATTAACAAATATATTTGGTTTTCCTCGCAAAGTGCTATAGTCTCTGCTTATTTCATAAAATATTATGTTTCCACCGTGCTTTGCCGAAGCAAATGACTTCATAATATTTGGCTGAAGATTTATAGTTCCCTTCAAATTCTACAATTCCCTTATGATCATTACATTTCTAAATTTGCGTTCGAGTGGGCGTGTCTACGCTGTCGCATGTCGCACTTCGCGGATTTCTGTAGCCTCAGGCAGAGCAGAAAGGAGCAGATAGGTGGCGTTCAAGGCCTTTCATGTTCGCCCTCGATATGTATTGGCTTATCTTTAATGCGTATGTTAACTCTGGAAAATCTTTATTACTGTATTTATCGTTTCATATAGCTAATTAGGATGTGTATGTTTTTCTACCCTTATTATTCCCGTTTGTACCGGGTTGGGATGGAGGTGGAGAAAGTTCCAATGAGGCAACGTTTTTTCCTGCAACCGAATGCATTTCCGCCAACTCTAGAGAGGTGTTTATTAAAAGAAAATACATGTGTAGATGTGACGCTTCGAACATGTGTTAATATGTTTGGATTTTTTTATGTCTCTTATTTGAAGATTTTGTTCTTTGCCCTCAGTGATCCATCATGTGCGATATTTCTCAGCATCTTTATGTTTTGAAGACTATACCCGCTGTTACCTCTATGTACTCTTTCATCGGAATTAAATATTTCGAGGAGTAGGAAGGAAGTGTGGTAGGTTAATACTGAGTGCTAACACTACCTAAGGAAAGATGATGAGAGAGAAAAGGAGGTGGGTGTAGGAGTGGAAACAATTTTAGACAGAGAGGAAGAGATCCAACACCAAACAGAAAGAAAGAAAAGATTTAGAAAGAGGCTCCACTGCACGAAGCCTGTGAAGTCCCTAAAATGTGCGGGGACATGGGCAATGCCAACGGGGGGTGCAGCGTGAGCTGAGGTCTCCTGTAAGCAATCTCTAAGTGCTCTTTCCCTCCCGAGCAGATATTCTGATACTATGGGGAAGGGTGATACTCTGGCAAGGCAAGGTATGCCAAAATGAAAGGATTTAGGCACTTTCCCTTCGAAAGGGTGTGATTTTAGAAAGCATTCTGAAATTCCAGAAGGATTTGAATTTGTCGTGATAATTTTATTACTAGACACTGTCGGTTGTCCGACAGAACGGCCGAATGCCCCCAAAGTGGGAAGAGATTAAGCAACTCGAGTACTTTTAGCAAAGTTTTTATTATTATTAGTGGAATCTTTAAAGAGTACCAGTTGTTGCATCCAACGCAGGCTAAACTCTTACCCAGCAAAGTGACGACTAAAAGTTTAGAATAGAGGAAAAACCTCAAACCTTAACTTATACAAAACCAAAATTTGAACGGTAAATTATAAGTCAGATAGAAAATCTCTGCAAAAAGGAAGCTGGCAGAGCGAGCTATACTGGCCTTAATAGTTTTCCAGAATTTGCTGTAATAGCTAAGAGAAACTTTGCAAATGTTGTTATTGGAAGTTATGTTTTAAACGCCACAAGTGATAGAGTTTTCGTTAATTCAGTCATTGCCTTTTTCAATAAATAGAAAGTAATTTTAGGAGAAGAATCAAGGAAGAGAAGGTCCTGCCTAACCGTTATTCTAGCAAGAGAGATAAAAACAAAATAATGAATGATTTATTTAACAAATTGAGAAAGTTTGAGACTAGTAACAATTTAGCTATTTCAGGCTAAAGAAAGAGATTTTGGTTTTACCACTTGTAAGTCTAAGACCCCCATTTGTACAAAAAAAAACTTACAAGAGTTATTTAACAAGCGTATAATTAAAAGGTTTTAGACCTGCTAGGTTAATTATAAAAGACCTGTAATTTAGTATATCTTTTTGTTAAATTTTTTAGGTAGGATACAAACACTATTAGAATGCCCTGATGGCAAGCGAAAAGGTATTATACAAATAGATTAAATTCCTGATCGTAGCAGGAGGAGGGAAGAGAATTACAAGCGGAGGTTACCGCTTATTTAAACAGAAGTTAATAAATATTACATTCAAAAGGGCCAGGTCGTATTAACGAAGCCTGGATTGAAAAAAAAAACAGGTACAAAAGGTTAACAATTAGAAGATCACCAATTCCTGGACCAGCAGGGTTAGAAAAAGAAGATTAATAAGTAGTTTCTCTGACCACTGCTATTGAAGCAGAATTGAATATGTGATACATTCAAATTGGGATGGTCACCTTTTGTGAAGCCTGGATTTTACATTTAACAATTGGAAAATTAGAACTTCCTGATTGCGGCAGGACGAAAATGCTTATTAAAACGTGGATTTAACCACCGTTATATAAATTCCTAAGCAAGCAGGATAAGAAGAAAGATATTAATAAGAGGTTTCTAGAACCTCTATTATTTAAACAGAATTGAATAAGTTGAACATGGAGAAAAAATGGGTAGGCGCCTAGATTTAAGCGAGGCCTCGTAGAGTAATAACTAGTTTAAATTACACAAATTTTGTTAATAAGGGGGATTAGGAGTGTAGGGAGCATGGGATTTGAGTCCTGGCCAGTTTTATTAATACGAACGAATCGCGACGCGGTAGTTTGTTGAACGGACACTGTTTTTGTGGCACGAAAGTTTCTTGATAGTTTGTAAATATTCATTATTGAAGCATTGAAAGTTCATGGACCAAGAGAAAGGTTATTGCGGTTTATGTAGATGCACTTAGTTGAGTTTTAACTTGTTTCTTGCGTTATGCAAGTTTTAAGTTGCAAATAATATGAGGGTTGGGGCAAAAGTCATGGCAACTTTTTTTTTTCATGAAGATACCAGTCCGGTTGAAAAATGTGACGTATACAGACGAAAGGACAAGGTGTTAACTACATTTGTGGACAATGAATAGAACCGAAATATTGTAACACACTAATTTATTACGGTAGTATACAGGGCAATATGGCCTTCACGGTGCAAATGTATGATAAAACTGTACACATACAGTTGACATTACAAACCTGGGCCTAAAGACCCTCAAAGTAGTCCCCTGCTACTGTCACCACACGCTGCCAACGATGTGGGAGGCGCTGAATACCATCTGCCTGTGCATTTGACGCACCATGTGTGAATCGGGTCACCTGTTGGCGCACAGCATTAGCAATGTCCTCTCGTGTTGCAAACCGCCTACCACGTAGTGGTTCCTTAATCTTTCGAAAGAGATCAAAGGCACAGGGCGAAATGTCGGTAAAGTACGGTAGGTGCTCCAGTTCTTCCCAACCCCAACGTCGCAGTAGCTGCCCTACACAACCTGCTTTATTCATTGTCGTGCCGGATTATTGCACTGTCCACAAGATCCGGACGTTTCTCCCGAACGCCACGTCGAACCTGTCGCGCCAGGAAGTCCCTGTAGTACTGTGCGGTCACTGTTCTGCCATGTGGAGCAAAGTGGCAAACAACGACACCCCTGACGTCATACACGATGATCACCATCAATTTGACTGGGGAAGGATTCTGACGGAACTTCTGCCCCTTGGGTTATCCAGCATGTCGCCACTCCGCGGACTGACGTTTCAGTTCTGGTTCGTATGCACTGGACCAAAATTCATTGATGGCGATTATTCGTGACAAGAATTGATCGCCGTCCTGTTGCAAGGTGGTCGGAGCATATTGTATAGCGCACCCACCATTGAACTTCCGTCAGTGCATGCGGTACCCACCGCGATGCGATTTTGCGTAGTTGCAGCTCATTACGCAATATCCTGTGGTCGGTGCGTTTCTCGATGGCACTTGCCCACTCTACCTCCAGTAGCGTCCATCGTCAGTCTTCATCCAGGAGCTGCTCGATGACGGCACGTGCCACGTCGGTCCGCACACTGACAGGTCGTCCCGAACGTTTTTCATCACTGGTTGACACACGTCCTTGCTGAAACGTTCCTACCCACCGTGCTACTGTGCGGTATGGTAGGGCATTATTCCCAATTTACTGTGACATTCCATTGAATTTCTCCTCGAAGAACGGCTATTTTGATGTAAACGCGCTGCTCAACACGGGTTACTTCCATCTCGCACGTCACTCACCAACTGACTGATTTCACAGCCCTCGCTGCACTACTACCAGCTATCACAGAGCCATCTGCTGTTCTGCATACACAATATGCCTGCATAACTTCCACACGACACCTATCCATTTGTGATCCGTTCACATATCTACAAGACAAAAAATAGTTGCCATGACTTTTGCCCCAACCCTCGTAGTTCCAGTTAACTTGAGGTTATCAGCGATTTGACAGTATTGAGCATAGTTCTTTGCGGTTTGTAGTCTATTTTGAATGGAAAATTCCAGAACTGTACTGACAGTTAAATGATGCGGTAATAATCCCTTGGCGGAAACAAGTTAAGTTTTAGACAGCGGTTAATTTGACATGAATCCCTCTTTGCGGTAAAGTATTCCCTTACTTGGTATGGGAAATACAAGATTTCATGACTAGTAGAAAGCTTTGTGAGCTAAGAAAAACGATTCCCTCGAGGGGCAGATGTTGCACAATTTTATGAAATCCCAACACTGCCTATAACTTTTAGCAAAAGCATTCCAAATATTGATTAAAACCCCTTTAAAATGGTTTAAAATTCAATGTAGATAATTACTTAACTTGCATGGTGGTTTGAAGTTGAAGCCTCCTTCGACCGTTACTCGAAAAAATCAAACATGGCGTCGAATTTAAATTTTCTTCATTTGAAGAGGAAGAGAGCCTCTGAGAGGAGACTGAACTGTTAACTTAAAAGTCCGGACGAGACGTGAGAACGAGCAGAGATGCACACGAGGGGGCTAGGTAGGCGAGGAGGAGGAGGAAGAAAACAAAGGAACATATAGCAGAGTGGGAAACATTAAAAAGTAAACACCCTTTACAAAATAAATTTTCTTCATGGAGTAGTGTCTTCAAGGACATGATAGCTGACGACAGCGGCGAAGCCTGTTGGATTGGTATGTAAGTCCTCTTGAGCTCGAGGGGACTGAGGAACTTAGGCGGGTTGCCGCGAGATGACGCTAGGTAAATTTCATAGAAGATACACATCTGGAACAAACTTAAAAACAACTTAAGCACATGTTTGGAGAATAAATGGAATACAGAGGGTCGCTGTTGGTGCCTGCAAGAAGGAAAATTTAATAAATGAAACTAATGAAAAGGAGAGCAAAGAGCAGCAAGACCTGACTCTGACTGACGTGTATTCCAAAGAATACACCAAAGTGTCCACGGTCTATTAAGAAGTACTATCCAGCAATTGCCTGGAAATTTAAATGTGAAACAAGTTATACCATTTCGAAGATCGCTGAAGATGGGTTTCAAACCCACTTGGCTTCAGATTGCGGAACGACCCTGACCACATGACTTGTATCTCAATGTTTCGTGATATTTAAAATGAGCTCACCTCTAAAGGCATTTTCTTATGATACCGACTACATTTATGAAAGCTTCTGAAATAATCAATGGATGTGCCGAAGCTATTGAAATCTTTGTCAACGTCACTGCAGTCAGAACTGCTCCAGTTGCAGTATCGAATCCTGGCGCAGTCAGTTGGCACCATAAAATCGTGTCCTTCATTGTTGTCAGAGGATAAATTTAAACTTGGTTAAATCCAACCTGGAGGCCAGCCTCAAGAAGGGAACATATGATAATTCATGTTGGCTTGTCACATTATTCTTAGCCTTTGTTAACTGCCAGTAAAAACGGAAAAGTTATTTCCAGAAAGTGAATTCTGTTTCCCTGTACTGCATAAACTCTAATAACTGCTGTCGATGTATAATGTTTGTTCGGTTGGCCTTTTGCTTGCAGTTAGAAAAATTACACCGTGGCAAAAATTAATTTTAAATAGTATACAATACACTCTGTCCAGAGGCACTTACTGCAATTGACTTATCAAAAATTGAGCAGTGCATTGTGATAATGTTCTTGCAGAAATTTGTTTCAGTAATTTATACGTTTATTCTTAAAAGCTGTGCTGGTGCAACTATTGACGGCCAAGTTACTTGTTAGGGGCATACCTGAAATGGGACAAAAGATTTTACTAGTAAGGGAAAGTACTCTTAGACTCTTTCTGCTAATAATGTCAAAATATATTTTCTTCAGTCCTTAAACCTCTTACTTCATTTAATGAACCGTTCACTACATTTTCTATCACTCTTAGATTTACTTGACCTGTGAAAGAGTGGTGGCTCTGATAAGTTTCAGATCTACATATAGTACATTATGCAACGAGCCTATAATGGCAATAATTAAGACACGAGTATGTTTATAAAACGAGCGGAGCGAGTTTTATAATTTTCATACGAGTGTCGTAATTACCTTTATAGGCGAATAGCATACGACTGTTTATGTTCGACGATAATTATAACTTTTATTATACATGTATGTTCTAACATCTTCTTCTTCATCTATCCCTTTTGCCTCTCGGCGTCGGGTCTGCCAGCCACTTTCTGTATTCATTCCTATTCCCTGCGAGTCTCCTGGTTTGCTGCAGAGTCCTTCCCTTCTTCTCTGCCACCTCTCCGACATATTGGATCCATTCTTTCCTTGGACAACCTCTTCTTCGAGTGTCTTCAGGCTTTGCCTCAAACACTTGATTCAGTTTCCCTTCTTCATCCATCCTTATGATATGCCCATACCATTGTAAAGCATTCTTCTGGATAGTATGTACTACCGATTCCACCTTTAATTCTTCTCTGATCGCTATATTTCGTACCCTATCTCTTCTAGTTTTATTCACTATCTTCCGGAGGTATTTCATCTCTGAGGTAGTCACTCTACTTTCATGTTTGTCCAGCATCATCCATGTCTCAGCACCATCGGTCAGTGTAGATAAATAAACTGTCTTATTGATTTGAATCTTGGTTTTCTCCGAGACTTCCTTCTTTCCCACAATACACTGACTCAACTGATAATATTCGTTATTTGCCTTCTTTACTCGAATATTAACCCTCTCCGTCGATTCTTCCATCTTCAGTCAGCATTGTTCCCGGATATGTAAAGCTGTGGACCTTGATCCATAGTCCTTCATTGCCACTCTATCAACATATCATCCCTATCTCCTCCTATCTTCATCACCTTACTCTTATTTATATTAATGGTGAGTCCTCTGTCTTGTAGGGAAGTTGGCCACTCTGTGACAGCTTGTTTCAGGTCTTCTGAACTATTATTAATAAGTACGATGTCGTCAGCATACTGAAGGTACATTGGTCTCATTTTCCAGTTTCCAATTTTCATTCGCCTTGTCCTAGCTCTGCATTGACTGATCACTTGATTCATGAATACAATAAAGAGGAGTGGACTCTGGCTGTCTCCTTGTTTCACTCCTCTGTCCATCCTGAAATGTCCACCCTCATGTCCATCCAATCTCACCATTCCCTTGACCACCTTATACACACTTTGAATTACTCTGATCAACTTCTTTCCTATCGGTAAAACTTCCAGTGCTCTCCATAATTCCTCTAGGAATGCTAGATATGCTTCCTTCCCTTTGTTGTTTATTCTCTCTATGAGGTGTCGAAGACAACTAATCTGATCTTGAGTTTGCCGATGTGGGCGGAATGTTGCTTGTTCTTCTTGTAGCTCTGGCTCCACCTGTCTTCGTAGTCTTTTCTCTACAATTCTCGCGTATAGCTTCAATACAACTGATGAGAAGCAAACGGCTCGATAGTTCCGACAATCTGTTGTACTTCCTTTCTTATGGATTGGGATGATGATGTTGTTTGTTTATTCCTCAGGTATTATTTCTTCCTTCCAGCAAATGTTAAACAAAATTCTTAACAATTCTTTTAATCCATCACTTCCTTTCTTAATCAATTCAGGAGCTATATCAACCCGACCCGATGCTTTACCATTCTTCATCTTGGTTATCGCTTCGTCAATTTCGTATCTACTGATTACTTCTTCTTCTTCCTCTTCTTCATCCTCCATCTCTTCTGATTGTAGTGTTGCTCTTGCTCTATATCTTCCCTCTCAGTTTCGAACTCCTCTGCACAGTAATCCCTCCATGTTTCCAGTACTTCTTCTACTTTGGTTTTAAGTATGCCGTCCTTGTTTTGCATACTTTTTACTTTCTTCCCATATTTTCCTCTAAGTCCTTTGACAAATGTCCAGAACCTTCGTTTATTTTCATGGAAATTTTTCTCTGTTTCATCTCCAAATTCTTTCCAACTATCATCTTTCGCTTGCCTGACAACTTGTTTTGATACATTTCTAGCTTCCACGTATTTCTCCCAGTCATCCCTCCTCTTGCATTGTACATATTTCTTCCATGCTTCTTTCTTATCCTTTATTGCCTCCTGCACTACTTCATTCCACCATCTAGTTCTCTTCTGATAGCCTCCTACTGTCTTCATCCCACATACGTCTTTTGCTGTTTTCTTGATGATGTCTCCTAGTACTTCTCAGACTTGTTCGGCTGAATTCATGTCCGTATTCCCTCTAGCTGCCTGCAGCCTTTGATCCAAGGCATCTCTATATCTCTTCTTCTTTTCTTCATCATTAAGTTGGTCTATGTTGAACTTGGAGTACATTCTGGGTCTCTAGGCTTTGGTGTCCGGAAGTGCGTAGTCATGACTAATAGATGATGTTCAGTACGCATCTCCGCACTTCTCAAGACTCGTACATCGTCGATTGCATATCCTGCACTCTGTATGTATGTAAAATAGTCTATAGCACTAGTTGCATCTCGTCCTTCAGCCACGTATGTCATCTGATGACATTTCTTATGGGGAAAGAAAGTGTTTCCAATAAGTAATAGATTATCTATGCAAAACTCAATCATTCTGTCTCCATTACGATTCTTAACTGCTTCTGCCGCATATTTGCCAACACATCCATATCCTTCCTCAAACGCATTACCTATCCGTGCATTCCAATCACCCATGACAACGACATGTTTATTCCCATCCTGAGCTCTGTTAATTGTTGTCTGCAAGGCTTGGTAGAAGTCATCTTTCTCTGCTTCACCTCTGTTTTCTGTGGGTGCATATATATGGATGATCGAGATGTCCTCTTGTAGGCTGAGGTCCATTCTGATTATCCTGGAATTTACTGCTTCCCAGTATCTCACTTGGTTGTTGAGTGTAGGAATTAGTATGACTCCCACTCCCTCTTTGGCTCTTTGATCTCTATCCACACCTGAATACCTCAAGGTATATCCTTTTTCCTTTGCCAATTGTCCACTACCCTTCTTCATTGTTTCACTAATCCCCAGCAAAGGAATTTTATATTTCTGCATTTCATTTATTATTTCTACTTCCTTTCCTGTCAGAGAAGTTAGATTCCATGTAGCCCATCTCATTGTCCTTTTCTAGCAGGGTCGGGAAACTACAGCCGTATTGCTATTCCCGAGGATATGCACCTCTCTATGCATAATTATATGTGATGATGGCCTCCTCCCTTGTAAAATTTCAATCCGGAGGTAAACTAGTCCCCCGTTTGGATCTCCGGGTGGGGACTACTCGAGAGGAGGTTAACATCACAGAAGTGACAAAGAGGAAATCTGACATTCTACGGATCAGAGCGTGGAATGTTAGAAGTCTACTAGGAAGTGGAAGATTAGAAAACTTAGAAAGGGAAATGGATAGGTTGAGGTTGGATTTGGTTTGGGATTAGTGAAATGTGCTGGCAGGAAGAACAGGACTTTCGGTCAGGTGACTATAGGGTCATTAGCACTAAATCAAACAATGACCAAGCAGGGGTTGGTCTCATATTGAGTAGGAAACTTGGACAGCGGGTGGAATATTTTGAGCAATATAGTGAACGGATTATTGTAGCAAATATCAATACTAAACCGACGTGCACCACAGTGGTACAAGTCTATATGCCTACCAGTCAAGCTGATGATGAAGATGTTGAAAAGGTCTACGAAGAAATAGATGAAATTCTGAGGTATATCAAGGGTGATGAAAATGTTATAGTAATGGGAGATTGGAATGCTGTGGTAGGAAAAGGGAGAGAAGGGAAGATAGTAGGAGATTTCGGATTAGGTGAAAGGAATGATCGAGGAAGTAGGCTGATGGAGTTCCGCACCGAGCATGAATTGGTCATAGCTAAAACCTTATTCAGTAACCACAATAGAAGAATATACACATGGATGAGACCAGGAGATACAGGGCGTTACCAAATCGACTTCATTATGGTCAATCAGAGGTTTCGAAACCAGATTTTGGATTGTAAAACATATCCTGGTGCTGACATAAACTCTGACCACAATCTGGTTGTGATGAAATGCAGATTATAGTTGAAGAAACTGAAGAAAAGTCAAAAGCCAAAAAGGTGGGTGATAGCCAGACTGAAAGTGAAGGAAGTAAACGAAAGATTCAAGAAGTGTATAAAGGAAGGACTAATGAAATACCCTAAACAAACTTCAATTGCAGACGAATGGGCACTTTTGGAGAATGAAATAATAAAATCCGCAGAAGAAAACATTGGTAGGAAAGAAAGAATAGGTAAAAAACCGTGGATCACTCAGGATATTCTTGAATTGATGGATGAAAGGCGAAAACACAAGAATGTAAGAGATGAAAAGGGGAAAGCAGAATACAGACGCCTGAGAAATGAGGTCAACAAGAAGTGCAAGGAAGCGAAAGAAGAATGGTTGAAAGAGAAATGTGCAGGTATAGAAAATTGTCTGAAATTAGGAAAAGTAGACACAGTTTATCGAAGGATTACGAATACTTTTGGGGAAAAGAAGACTAAGTGCTGCAATATTAAGGACACAAATGGAAAGCCCCTAACAGATAGGGAAGAAAAGGTTGAGAGATGGAAAGCTTACATAGAGTGTTTGTATAAGGGAAAAGAGATTGAGAACCATGTAATGGAAAGGGAGGAGGAAATTGATGAGGATGCAAAAAGTGATTTAATATTGAGATCAGAATTTGACAGAGCATTGGAGGACTTGAGCAGGAACAAAGCACCAGGCATAGATGATATACCGATTGAGTGGCTACGCTGCATAGGAGATGAAGGTCTGATCAGGTTATTTCACTTGGTGTGTAGGATTTATGAGAGAGGTGAGGTACCCCCTGATTTCAAGAAGAATGTTATCATCCCTATACCAAAGAAAGTGGGAGCTGGCAGATGTGAAGATTACCGTACAATCAGCTTGATTACTCATGCTTCAAAGATCCTGTCTAGAATAATTTACAAGAGGATTGAAAGCCATATAGAAACGGAGTTGGGTGAAACCAGTTTGGTTTCAGGAGAAATGTAGGAACAAGGGAAGGGGTACTAAGTCTTAGGCTGATTTTGGAAGGTAGAATAAGGAAAGATACGAGAACGTTCATGGCATTTGTAGACTTAGAAAAGGCTTTTGATAACGTTGATTGGACTAAATAGTTTGACATTTTGAAATCTATTGGAATAAAGTACAGGGATAGGAGGGTGATATACAATCTATACAGAAACCAGACAGCAGTCATTCGAGCTGAAGGACATGCGAGAGAAGCTGGTATTCAGAAAGGTGTAAGGCAAGGCTGCAACTTATCACCCATACGTTTCAATCTTTACATTGAACAAGCAATGAAGGAAATTGGAGAAAAATTTGACATGGGAGTGAAGATTCAAGGAGAAATAATTTCAACTCTGAGATTTGCTGATGACATCGTCATCTTGGCCGACACGCCTGAGGATTTGAATGAGATTTTGAATGGTATGGACTCCGTCTTACGGAAAGGATACATGATGAAAATTAATAAATGTAAAACAAAAATACTGGAATGCAACCGAAATAAGTCAGAAACCTCTATGGACATCAAATTGGCAGGTGAAAAGCTGAAGGAAGTAGGAGGCTTCTGTTACTTAGGAAGCAAAGTAACCAGTGAAGGACGAAGCAAAGGGGATATTAAAAGTAGGTTGGCTCAGGCAAGGGAAGCATTTCTACAAAAAAGGAATCTGTTGACATCGAATATAGATTTAGGTATTAGAAAGTCATTTTTGAAAACCTTTGTCTGGAGCGTGGCGCTCTATGGAAGTGAAACCTGGACTATTAGTGCAGCAGAAAAGAGGAGAATTGAAGCATTTGAAATGTGGTGTTACAGGAGAATGATGAGGATCAGATGGTTAGATAGGGTTACAAACGAAGAGGTATTAAGACGAGTGGGAGAGGAGAGATGTTTCTGGCGACTGCTAATGAAGAGAAGAGATAGGTTGGTAGGACACATACTAAGACACCCAGGAATAGCAAGCTTAGTGATGGAAGGAAGGGTTGAGGACAAGAACTGTAGGGGTAGACCAAGGTTAGAATATGTTAAACAGATTGCCTCGGATGTAGGGTGTGGTAGATATGTAGAGATGAAACGATTAGCACAGGACAGAGAGGCATGGATAGCTGCATCAAACCAGTCAAAAGACTGAAGACTCAAACAACAACAACATCGTATCATGTTTATCCGTCCGGCTCTTCCGTTTGTTCTCTGAATTTTATAAGCTTCACCCGGCGTGGGTTATCACCCCTACGCGAGCTAGCACAGTGGAGGGGCAGCCTCCTCACAGCATCTGTGCCTACTGGACTTTTCTGTCAGGGTTGTTCCCCATTATCTGAGCATATCCCGCTTTAAGGCGCAAGAAACTCGCCCTCGCCCCTCCCTTACGGGCTAGAATTTGTTGGTTGCATTGCTAGGCAGAGCCTCCCAACTAGGGCATTTCTCAGTATTTACCAGAGACAGCTGGTGTCCCCACCGAGGCCCAATATCCAGCCATTCACCCTCCTCCTTTCTCAACCGGGCTTGGGACCAGCTATGGCGGAGTTATGTTCTAACATAAATATTCATAAACATCTGTCATGATTCTGTCGGTTGAATTTTTCTTCTTGGGAATTGTGTGGGCTCAGCATTTCATTTGTACTCAATATTGGACCCAATGCTCTGAAACATTGTTTATCCTGAAAGAGCACCAATCCATTTACTGAACAGAGAACTGGATTATAATTTCCGTGGAACTAATGCCATATGTCTGCTTCCTCCATGACGTTCTGGTATGTGTATGTCAACAACACCATGAACTAAAATTGTCCGCGAAATCTTACGAATGTGTAGAAATAGGAGTTGCGGAAATTAAGGTACAGTGCTATTTCTTTTGCAAAATTGCCCAGTTTGTTTATGCATTGTAACTATAATGGTTGATCCAATGTAGGCTACATTGTCAACTATCAAATCCTGTAATTCATGTCCGACATATTGGAGTTTGAGTGCATGCAGATGCTATCCTTACCTAATTGGTCATGAAGGAAAATATTGAGCTCTGTTTGGTTGGAAAAACTGTGTTATAATGAAAAGTAGTACTTTAATAACCCCCATTATGAAACAGTTTTCTGTCATATAATATTTACATATCGACATCGTCGAACATAAAGACATGTATAATGCAGTGTGGTTTATTTTGGAGATTAAGAATGTAATCTCAGTCAGATTTACAGGTGTTATATCCTTAGTTTATATTCCACTATTATAGTTATTTATTGTGTAATAGTATAAGGTAATAGCAAAGAAGTTAATGATTCATTCTTGTCTCTAGGTTATAAAAAAGAACCCAATAATGAAGAGAGTGATACAAGGAGAAATATTCCAAATGAGTAAGTTGACAACATAACAACAAAAGGTATTCTATCCTTTTTATGGAAATTAAAAATGTTGGATTTGAATAAGTTTTGTTGGCAAAATCAGTTATCTTCCTATTATATCTATCATTGAAAGTGTTCTTGTTATGATCTGCCTTAAACGGCACAAACCTAGAAAGATTGCCCTCGTCATCAGGCAAAATACTATCCATTCTTATTTCGAATTCTCAATGTTAAAAGGATTTAGGAAAAGTTTATTACCCTATTATTGTTATTGTTTGAGTCAGTCGACTAGTTTGATGCAGCGCTTCGCTGCTTCCCAGTCCTGAGCTAATCGTTTCATCTTTACATAGCTACCACACCCTACATCTGAGGCAATCTGTTTAACATATTCTAAACTTGGTCTACCCCTACTGTTCTCATCCTCGACCATTCCTTCTATAACTAAGTTTGCTATATCTGGGTGTCTTAGTACGTGGCCTACCAACCTATCTCTTCTCTCCATTAGCAGTTGCCAGAAGCATCTCTCCTCTCCCACTCATCTTAAAACCTCTTCATTCGTAACCCTATCTACCAATCTGATCATCATTTTCCTGTAACACCACATTTCAAATGCTTCAATTATCTTCTTTTCTGCTTCACTAATAGTCCAAGTTTCACTTCCAAAGAGCGCCACGCTCCAGACAAAGCCTTTCAAAAATGACTTACTATTGTTATTAAGCACATAAATTATCTACTCTCATAATTATCACTGTTGGAAGTATTTAAGTATATATATGGTGTCCAGTATGATTTATTCTTTTCATCCCTTATATCCTATCTGTGATGGAAACTGTTTAAAATGTAAAATTCAGCAATCATTCTAGGTTTGTGCCGTGTCTTGTGTGGGTTTTCGCCCAAGACACCAAGCTGGCTCATCGGCGGGCTCTTGGAGTCCGCGCCCGGAGCCCTACAGGAGTAGCGCAGTGAAGAGACGCAAGTGCGTTGCATAAAATGGGAGGTAGCGCGCAGTTCGCTACTCCTGTGGGGGTCCAGGCGTGGACACCAAGAGCCCGCCGATGTGCCATCTTGGTGTCCTAGGTGCCCCACACAAGTAACGGAGCAAACCTAGAAAGATTGCTGAGTTTAATTCACTGACCGTGAGAGTCAATATACCATCTTTTTGGAGCCTTCATTGGAAGGTGGAGACTGCTTGAGCTTTCAGCTCTCACAGTGAAGAGTCGCAGGTGCGCTTCATTAAAAGGAAGGTAGCGCGCAGTTTGCTACTCCTGTGGGGTTCCGGGCTCGGACACCAAGAGCCCGCCGATGAGCCAGCTTGGTGTTCTAGGCGAAACGCCTCACAAAACCGAGCACAAACCTAGAACGATTGCTGAGTTTTAAATCACTGGCCGTGAAAGCCAATATACCTTCTCTTAATAATGTGTTGAAAACCCTCTTACTTGTAGCTGAGATGAGATAATATCTGTGATATCATTGCGTAAAGGAAGATCCACTTCTAGGATCTTCCCCTATTGTGCTCTTATCTCCAGTGTACTCGTTCTCTGTCCCATAGCTGACTTTTGTTCTTGATTTACCCAAAACTGTGGATGGAAACAGCTTCTTACATGTAGCAACCACAACTAAGGTCAATTGCAACGAATTTTCATTTCAAGTAGGATTTAAGTAATTTCCGAGGTTTAAATATAAACTTTATAAACTTTAACAAGAAGTGCAGTGATGAACTAAAGAGCCTCTTTTCTCAAAATTAAGGTTCATGCCAGTGATTAATCTACACGCACCTATCTAGAATCATGACGAAATTAAGTTGGTAATATCGACATTTCTAATTAGTTCGAAATATACCTCGTTTAATGTAGCTTAATAGAGTACTACAGTTGGCAGCCCTGGTGACTGAATAGGCTATATTCTTAGTTCCATCTCTTAAGCTACAGAATACAAAATTTGACTGAAGTCCAATGAATAGCATGGACGTTTCATGCAGTTAGACATTGGATCTATCAGCGCGCGTAAAATCATGTTGGCAACAATGCCATGCATGTGTTGGTCAGTAATAATCTGAAATATTATGATCTCTTGTTGTGCCAAATTTGGATGAAATCCATTCGTTAGTACAGAAGTTGCATATATTTCAAAATTTGACCAATCAGCAGGCTTAGAATCATGTTGGCAGCACTGACTTATATTAGGTACTCCAAAATAATCTAGAATGTCAGGTACTATACGTGTGCAAAGTTTATAGCTGTTGGCTTGCATACTTTGTGAGTAGGATATAAAGGGCGATTCTGGGACAGGGGCTAATGCGCAAGATGGCCGCTGCTCGCAACTATCCCATGTTATTCTTATGGAGGGACAGTCAGAGCTGGGCCAGGGGCTAATACGCAATATGGCCGCCACGCCCTGAGACCGTGAATGACGTCACAGGGAGAGGTCGGCCGTGTACTTGCTAAATGGAATATTTATTATTATTATTATTATTATTATGATTATTATTATTATTAGGTAATTATTGATTGATCGTGTACAATCAAGACCAGCCTTATATTGTCCACTTTTTGGTGTAGTGGCTAGCATTCTTGGCGGTCAATCCTAAGCTTCGAAGCCCCGGCTCTGCCAAGAAATTTAATTTCTGGTCTCAGGAGTGGAACGGGGTACACTCAGCCTTGTGAGGCAAAACTGACAGGAGCTGGCTTTTGATTCATACCGCAGCCATTCTGCCTAACCCAACTTTACCTAACCTAACCTAACCTAACTTCAAATTCAGAGCAAATATGAGAGCAAATGTGCGAGCACACATAGTAAACTAAGTTATAACCTAACCTGACCTAACCCACAGAAACCTCATTTAAAGATTTTAGATTTAACATTTTACATTTTAACATTTTAGATGTTTGATTTTTTCATTTTACATTTTTTAGATTTTACATTTTACATTTATGATTTTTTTGTATTTTAGATTTTAGTTTTTTAGATATTACATTTTAAATTTAAGTTTTTTGATATTAGATTTTACATTTTACATTTTCCAAAAGAAAGTAAACTACAAGGTCACATACCTAACTTAACCTAAGTTAAAAGTGCGAGTAAAAAAAAGTAGGAGCAAAAAGTGTGAGCAAAAAGTGAGAGCAAATGTGAGAGCACAAATAATAAACTTAGTTATAACCTAACCTAACCTAACCCACATAAACCTCATTTAAAGATTTTAGATTTTAGATTTTAACATTTTATATTTTAACATTTTAGATTTTTGATTTCTTTCATTTTACTTTTTTTAGATTTTACATTTTTTCATTTTTGATTTTTTGTATTTTAGATTTTAGTTTTTTTAGATTTTACATTTTAAATTTAAGATTTTTTGATTTTAGATTTTACATTTTACATTTTCCAAAAAGAGTAAACTACAAGGTCACATACCTAACCTCACCAAACCTAACTTTACCAAACCTAACTTAAGCTAATCCAAAGGCTAATGCACATACACAAAGTATATAAGGGCACATGCAACTACCCTTATGCTAGTCTTATAGGCTACTCTACAACATGATCACTACCCCAACCGGGGTATTTTTTTTCATTTTGATCTTTACACATTTGTCAATTTTCCAATTTCCCATTTTGAGTTTTTTTTAATGTCAGTTTTAAGTTTTTCAATTTCATAACATGGAAACCTGGATTTTGCATTTTGTTGTTTACACATTTTTCAATTTTCCAATTTCCCATTTCAAGTTTCTTAATGTCAGTTTTAAGTTTTTCAATTTCATAATATGGAAACATGGATTTTGCATTTTGTTGTTTACACATTTATCAATTTCACAATTTACCATTTACAGGTTTTAAAATGTCAGTTTAAAGTTTTTAAATTTCATGATATAGAAACATGGATTTTCCAATTTGTTGTTTACACATGTGTCAATTTACCAAATTCCCATTCACAGTTTTTTAAAATTTCAGTTTAATGCTTTTTTTCTATTTTGTCAATATGGAAATATGGATTTTCCAATTTGTGTTTTACATGTTCATTTTGCATTAGGAGTGGAGAGAGGTGGGTAGTAATTAAAAATGTACAAGCAGTGTCCGTACAATATTTTTTATTTTAAATACATGTACACCATTTACACATAATACATTTTTATATATTTTTTTGTTATAAATTGTATAGTTGTTTTTATTTTGTTTTATATTTTACAAGCTGTACTCGGCATGCGTTGCAATGCCAATCAAAGAAAGTGTTAGCGTTGAAATTCTGTTTCTTGAAGTGTCTTGGATACACAACATGTTTTTCAATTTCCGTTAACTGCCTCTAAGCGATCGTAAAATGGATTTTCTAATTTAAAATCATTCTTGGGAGCGTGCACAACTTTCAAAAGTTACACCGCAATCGGTTGAATGGCATATGAACGTATACGTTATTTTGTTTGAACAATTCGTGCGCTGTCACTCATTTGTTGATTCTACTCGTACGCTACCTATTGAGAAATGGATTTACTAAGTCGAAACCCTACCCTGGCGTGTACACAATAACTCATCAAGGTTTCATCACAATCGAAGAGGGTTATATGAACGCATAGGGGATTTTGTTGAAACGCTTCGCGCGTCGTCAACCATTTGTTGCATATTCTTGTGCGCTACCTATTGTGAAATGGATTTACTAAGTCGAAACCCTTCCCTGGCGTGTACACAATAACTCATCAATGTTTCATCGCAATCAGATGAATGGTATATGCACGTATACGGGGTTTTGTTTAAACGATTCGTGCGCTGTCACTCATTTGTTGAATCTACTCGTGCGCTACCTATTGAGAAATGTATTACTAAGTCGAAGACCTTCCCTGGAGTGTACACAATAACTCATCAAGGTTTCATCGCAATCGAAGAAGGTTATATGAACGCAATATGGGATTTTGTTGAAACGCTTCGCGCGTCGTCACCCAATTGTTGCAATTACTCTTGCGCTACTTATTGTGAAATGGATTTACTAAGTCCCCTTCCCTGGCGGGTACACAATAACTGATCAATGTTTCATCGCAAACGGATGAATAGTATATGAACGCATACCTGATTTTGTTTAAACGATTCGCTCTCCGTCACTCATTTGTTGAATCTACTCGTGCGCTACCTACTGTAAAATGTATTTACTAAGTTAGAAACCGTCACGTAAGTGTCCACAACATCTAACCCAAGTTTCATCGCTATCGGACTAATGGGATATGAAGACATAGGGGACTGTATTGGAACGCTCCGCGTGTCGTCGTTCATTTGTCGGA
Organism: Meconema thalassinum; assembly: GCA_946902985.2. Classification (NCBI taxonomy): domain Eukaryota; kingdom Metazoa; phylum Arthropoda; class Insecta; order Orthoptera; family Tettigoniidae; genus Meconema; species Meconema thalassinum. Next base: position 267,172,229 of record OX336395.1, on the reverse strand, counting down.
TCTACTCGTGTGCTACCTAATGTGAAATGTATTTACTAAGCCAGAAACCTCCCTTGGAGTGTCCACCATATTTCACCCAAGTTTCACCGCTAACGGCAGAATGGTATATGACCTTATACGGGACTTTGTTGAAACGCTTCGCGCGTCGTCCCTCATTTGTTGAATCAACTTGTGCGCTGCATATTGTATAGTGGATTTACTAAGCCAGAAATTTTCCATGACGTGTACACAACGTCTCACCCTAGTTTCTTAGCTATCGGACGAATGGTATATGAATGCATACGGGACTTTGTTGAAACGCTTTGCGTGTCGTCGCTCATTTGTTGAATCTACTCGTGCGCTATCTACTGTGAAATGTACTCACTAATTTGGAAACCTTCACGTAAGTGTATACAACATCTCACCCAAGTTTCATCGCTATCGGACGAATGGTATATGAACACATACGGGACTTGTTTGAAACGCTTCGCGCATCGTCACTCATTTGTTGAATCTACGCGTGCGCTACCTATTGTAAAATGGATTTACTAAGTCAGAAACCTTCCTTAGAGTGTACTCAACATCTCACCAAGTTTCATCGCAATCGGTTGAGTGGTATATGAATGCATAGGAGACATACACACACACCCACAGACAAACTATCACGTAAGATTGATTTTTATATATATAGATTTATTTATGATTATGAATACCATTTTTTTAATTTTGCTTTTTTAATTTTGTTTTATTTTATTTTTGTAGTGCTATTGTTTTATTTCCTAAATTGTTTTGTTTTATGTATTTGCTAGTTGTAGGTAGAAGATTTTGATATTCATAACTTAACTCTTTAAGCATGGTTAATGATTGAGTAATGACCATAGGCATGTGTACCTATACCATCAGCATCAATCACTCTTTTATCATCACCAGGACACAAAGCAATTTTGTTTAGTCTTATAGATGATATGTCATGTTGTTTAGAAGCGATAATGTTCATTGGTATTCTTTTCACATTGTTTTTCATGACACAATCCTTATAATCTTGAAAGCGCATACAATGTTTGACAACACCCCTGTTAATACCTTTAATCTTTTTGATTTCTTTACCATTGATGTCTAAAGCGTACATTTTAGCTATAAGTCCAACAAATGCTTTTATAGTTTGTCCACAAGCCTCGTCTTTAAATTTCCCCAACGTTTTCATGTTTGATGTAGAGTAACATACGTGATAAGTAGGATAATCTGATGTGTCCAGGTGTTCTAGAAAATCCAACTTGTCTTGATATACATCTGGGGTGTTAACCAAATAAATGAACGAGTCGGTATCCATATACATGAGTTTAAGATTGTCCATACCATAATAGGGTAGCAGGACATCATAGTGGTGGGAATACATTAGAGTATACACATTCCAATATATATTTAGGCTTATTGAATACAATGTTACGTTTAGCCATATGGAAAGCAGCTAGGTTAGGACCATAAATTGTTCTGTCAATAAATGTCGGCTTTGCTATTAGCTTTTCTGCCTTTTTGCTGTCAGTCACCCGATGGATGTCTATTCTTTTACTGTTATTTTCCATTGTTTTCCAAAAATGGCATTGTTGAATAATTTGTACAGATTTTTCTCATAATCATTTTTGGCTTGTTTTCGAAGGTTGTTATTAAAATCAATGTATGCCTTTAGCCAAGGTAATTGGTTAAACATTAACACGCGATGAATTTTTATCAATTTTAGTCCGTGTTCTAGAGCCTGTTTAAGAGTTATGTAGTGAACAACATATCGCCTTCGATTTCCAAGATGAGGAATTAGTTTTTTCGGAGACGAATCCTTAGGTTGTGTACACTCTGGTAGGAAAGGTAAATCGTTGTGTAGATCATGAAGGTCAGATGGGTAATCAACATCAACGTCTAGAATGTACCCCATAGGATCGTCTTTCTTTAGTTTTTCTAGATCAACAGTATCTGGAGAAACCCACTGAAATCCACCATAAGGAAGGGAGTGGCATATAACCCACCCGTATTGGTTGTTGGCATCGTCATAGGTGATAAACTGCGATGGTTTCTCAGAATCATAGGTTTCCATGTATTTATTGTTAGCTTCAGCATACCGATGAGACACCTGGCATATGCCTCCACGTATTCCAGACTCGATTAGAAGAATCTGATCGTAATCCTGTTGCAATTCTAGTTCAATTCCTGTGTAAAGGAGCATTGCCTCGAAACTTAAACCAGGCGAAGTAAAAAAGTGTGCAGCATCCACTCGGTGTGTTTCTAGTGTTTTGTTTCTAAACGTTTCAAAGCTGTCTGATAGAAGGAGTACATCTGAAGTTAGGTAGAGGTCACTATATTTCCCTAGAGTTTTAATGTTAAACTGATTCCACACATTTTTGGCATGTTCATAGTCTTCTTGACTAACATCTTCTTGACTTAATTTGTTAAAGAATACCTCTTTTGGAGGTAAACACGTTTCACTTAACTTTTCCCATGAATCAATGTAGTCATAACAAAACACCCCTTGACGAGTCATGAACATTGCATTTTCTTTTCCAAAGTACTTGTCTGTTTCAGGGTATGATGTTAAGTTGGAAACTAAGTATTCCAAACTACTCGGCATTAACCGAAACAAATCGAAGCTTAACATTCCCTACATATTTGGTGAAGGAAATGTACTTTGCTTTGGAGTTAGCGATAACATCCACTCTCTCAGTAGTACATCCCAATTGCTTTACAATGAAATTTGCGTCGTAGCCACTCATATTATGTAGAAATACAGGAACGGGGTTACGTGTTTTACACCTCAAATTACAGTTATTGTGAGCACTTCCACGGTATTCCCCTGTAATATGGCAATGGTCTCGAACTTTCCAGTCCTCTTTGGTAATTGGTTTTTCACGCAAATAACAGGTTTCAGAACATTGGAACTCTGCTTCTTGATCCTGAGTTAAGGCCTTTGGAACATTTAAGCTGTAAAGGCGATCAATTTCATTAGCTATTGAGATCAAACAGTCCATTAACTTTTCTGCAGCGTCAGGTCCACGATAAATATCAGGTTGCCTTGGAAGGTTTGTCTTTATGTGATCCACAGCAGGTGAGGGTTTAACGTATATACCAAAGCTCATAGGAACATGACTTTGGTATGGCACTGTATAACTTGCTTCAGGATTGGGTAAACATGTTTGATATGGTAAGAGTATGCTTTCGAAATCTGCATAGATAACGTAAGGTATTCTCAGCATTTTTTCAACATTTAAGAATTTCGCAATTGAGTTTATAATAGGCATTTCAAACCTAGCAATGTCATGCTGGACACTCAAAGCTCTATGTTCTTTTAATTTTTCCATTCCTTGTTGTCCATATCGATTTTCGAAGTGAGTAAAACACCGTTTACACGTATATATCTTATGTTGATGGTGGGTAATCTGATGTCTTACTAGTTTATCAAAATCTTTGATAAAGACGTAGTGGTTCTGTCCGGATGATGAACTTAGCAGAAGGAGGTCGCGATGGTCTTGAAGCTCTTGATCCACAACCTTTAGAGGGAACAGTTTGTTGTCTTGTTCCAGTCCAAATACATTAATGGGTATGTAGTTGGCTTTCTCAAATTTGGGAATGTCAGCTAATGACGTAGGAAACGATATCACTGAAAAATCATACTTGTTTTCCAGGTCCTTGTATTTACTAACGCGTTCAGCTTTCGTTTTAACCAGTTTTGCTAAAATGGCATACATAAAACACTTTTAATCCTTTAAGTTTTGAGGATTAATACAGGCTTTTCTTGCTTGTATAGCTGCTGGTAATGGAATATATGTGCTTCCACGCAAGGGATTGTACTTATTTATTTTCAATCGTACTCCTTCCACTGCTAACATAGCCCAATTACTGCCTTTTAGCTCAGATTCTTCCATTTCAGTAGTTAACGTTGTAAATTGTGTTTCCAAGAAACTACTTAAGTCTGTTTCCAAAAATAGAGCCTGATTTCGTGTTTTAAAAGCCCGATCTGTAATTTCGTTGGTGGACGTATGAATGAATCTACATTCAGCCACTAGATAAACTTTGATCGACTTGTGCATTGCTAGTTCTTTCTGCATAGCTTGTATTATTTGCTGTTTGGACTCTTTAAGGTATGGATTTAAATCCTTACACGTATCGCAACGAATGAAATAGGATTTAAGTCGACCTTCAAAAGATGTCTCATATTCAATAAGTTCGTTTTTGTCAGGGGCCAATGACAGTAGGTAATGTTTTGTAGGCTCTGCTTTTTGTCTTTTAGCTGCCGACACAACATTACAACATTCCTCATTACGACGGCCATTGTAGGCATTGTTGAATTTACTGCCACACATTTTACACTCATGAAATTCCCCACACGAAACTTCATGACGCTTTCTATCATAGTCCCGAAGAAATTTTTTTCCACACTGTTTACACATATAGCTAGAAATGGGTTCTTTCATCCTGAATGTTGATTTCTGCAAACAGCTATTTACTGCGTATCACAGGGCTAGAGGTTGGTCGGTGAGACGGTCTTTCACGATGTGAACATCGTGAGAGGTAGTAGTCAACTGGTGATATTCTTGTTAAGGATCCTCTAATATACCCCTAGTCTAGACCAACAGCTCTTTACAGCGTATGACAAGGCTGTAGACTGGACAGTGAGATGGTTTTTCACGATGTTAACACTGTAACATGTAGTAGTCAACTGATTATATACTTGCTAAGGTTTCTCTAATATACAATAGTCAAGACCAACAGCAACTTACTGTGTGGTACAAGGCTGTGCAATAGTTGTTTTGACAGTCTTTCACGATGTGGTCACTGTGAGTGGTGGTAGTCAACTGATGATATTCTTGCTAAGGGTCCTCTAATATACCCCAAGTTAAGGGTAACAGCTGCTCACTGCTTATGACAAGGCTAAATACTGGTTGTTTCAACGGTCTTTCACAATGTAAACATTGTGACAGGTAGTAAACTGAAAATATTCTTATAGCCTTCTCAAGGTTATCAGGTACTTACTGCATATCAAAAGGCTGTACACTCATGTGTTAGACAGTCATTTTTTTTGCTAAAGACCCTCTATATTCCCTACACAAGGCTATACCTGTTAGTTTTCAACACCTAGTGGTTAATTGTATAATCAATTTAAATACACAGCATATACGAGCACGTTTTCACTCGGTAAAACTTTATCAAATAGTCAAATGCGACACGCAAAGTATGTTGCCGCTATCTAGCGGTGACTATGAGAACTACTTGAACGACCATTATGCTACCTAGCGCTCCATTTCCACACTCGCTCACTGAACGACCAGCATGCTATCTAGCGGTCGATATCAATACTCACTCAACTACCAGCCTGCTACCTATCGGTCAATATAACAACTCACTCCAATACCAGCATGCTACATGTCTTTTTTCGTCAGTTTTTTGTTGGCTTTTTTTGTCGGCCTTTGTTTGGCTTTTGTTGGCTTTTTTGTTGGCTTTTGTATTAGCTCTCTCATATTTGCTCTTGCTAGTTGGGGCTTATTTGGTCTTGGAAAGTATGTCAGTCTTTTTTATGGCTGCATAATGCTTACAGCCATGTTTGTAAGCAGCAACAACAACAACATACAAAATTCCAAAAATTTCCAAAGTACTCTAAGGTTTATCAATGACTCTCAACTCTTACACTTACCTCTATCCCATGCCTAGTCAAAAAAAATAGTGTATTTTTCAAATTTTTCAAAAAATATTTGGAAAGTAGGCTATATCATGAAACTAAAAATCCTAAAAAGACATATGTTAACTCCAACACCTACCTCTATACCACTCTCAGTCCAAAAAACAGTGCATTTTCCAATTTTCGAAAACATATTTCCAAAATGGGTTATATTTCCAAAATTAAAAAGTTTACAAAAATGTTTGTTTGACATAAATGAATGGCCTTCGCCCCTATACAGCTGTATGAAGTCCCTGGTCTCTATGACAACAAAAATAATAAATTTGAAAATGGGCTTATATTTCCAAAATCAGGAATTTTACAAAAAAGTTTGGATGACGTAAATCAATGGTCTTTACCTTCTCTACCCCTACACTAAGTCTCAGGTCTCTAGGACAACAAAAAAAAAATTGAAAATGGGGTATATTTCCAAAATTAGGAATTCTACTAAAAAGTTTGTTTGTCATAAATGATTGGCCCTGACCCCCTCTATCTCCATACCAAATTTCAAGCCTCTAGGATAAAACAAAATTAATTTTAGAAATAGGCTATATTTCCAAAATTAGGAATGTTACAAAAAAGTTTGTTTGACATAAATCAATTGTCTTTACCTCCTCCTCTAGCACCATACCAAATTTCAAGTTTCTAGGACAAAAGAAAATTATTTTGAAAAATGGTCACTATTTTGGAAACGAGGAATTCTACAAAAAAGTTAGTTTAACATAAATGAAAGGTCTCTATCCCCTTTACCTGTAAACCAAGTTCCAGGTCTGTATGACAAAAATGAAAAAGTTCAATTGGGAAAGTAGGCGATTTTTCATAAAACAAAACATTCTAAAAAGTGTTGGTTTACAGGTAGAGGGTATAGAGACCTTTCATTTATGTTAAACGAACTTTTTTGTAGAATTCCTAGTTTCCAAAATAGTGACCATTTTTCAAAATAATTTTCGTTTGTCCTAGAAACTTGAAATTTGGTATGGTGCTAGAGGAGGTAAAGGCAATTGATTTATCTCAAACACACTTTTTTGTAACATTCCTAATTTTGGAAATATAGCCTATTTCCAAAATTAATTTTGTTTTATCCTAGAGGCTTGAAATTTGGTATGGAGATAGAGGGGGTCATGGCCACTCATTTATGACAAACAAACGTTTTAGTAGAATTCCTAATTTTGTAAATATAGCCCATTTTCAAAATTTTATTTTTGTTGTCCCAGAGACCTGAGACTTAGTGTAGGGGTAGAGGAGGTAAAGACCACGTCAGCCAAACGTTTTTGTAAAATTCCTGATTTTGGAAATATAAGCCCATTTTCAAATTTATTATTTGTGTTGTCCTAGAGACCAGGGACTTGGTACGGCTGTAGAGGGGAAGATGCCATTCATTTATGTCAAACAAACATTTTTGTAAACTTTTTAATTTTGGAAATATAACCCATTTTGAAAATATGTTTTCGAAAATTTGAAAAATGCGCTAATTTTGGACTGAGAGTGGTATAGAGGTAGGTGTTGGAGTTAACATATGTCTATTGTAGGATTTTTAGTGTCATGATATAGCCTACTTTCCAAATATTTTTTGAAAAATTGGAAAATTACACTATTTTTTGACTAGGCATGGGATAGAGGTAAGTGTAAGAGTTGAGAGTCATTGATAAACCTTAGAGTACTTTGGATTTTTTTTGGAATGTTTGGTGTTGTTGTTGTTGTTGCTGCTTACACACATGGCTGTAAGCATTATGCAGCCATGAAAAGGACTGACATACTTTCCAAAACCAAATAAGCCCCAACATGCAAGAGCAAATATGAGAGAGCTAATACAAAAGCCAACAAAAAAGCCAACAAAAGCCAACAAAAGCCAAACAAAAGCCAACAAAAAACTGACGGAAAAAAGCCATGTAGCATGCTGGTAGTTGAGTGAGTTGTTCTATTGACTGATAGGTAGCAGGCTTGTAGTTGAGTGAGTATTGATATCGACCGCTAGATAGCATGCTGGTCGTTCAGTGAGCGAGTGTGGAAATGGAGCGATAAGTAGCATGTTGGTCGTTCAAGTAGTTCTCATAGTCACCGCTAGATAGCGGCAACATACTTTGCGTGTCGCATTTGACTATTTGGTAAAGTTTGACCGAGTGAAAACGTTCTCGTATATGCTGTGTATTTAAATGTATTATACAATTAACCACTAAGTGTTTAGAACTAACATGTATAGCCTTGTGTAGGGAATATAGATGGTCTTTAGCAACAAAAAAAAGACTGTCTAACACATGAGTGTACAGCCTTTGGATATGCAGTAAGTACCTGATAATCTTGAGAAGGCTATAAGAATATTTTCAGTTGACTACTACCTGTCACAGTGTTTACATTGTGAAAGACCGTTGAAACAACCAGTCTTTAGCCTTGTCATAAGCAGTGAGCGGTAGGGGTATATTAGAGGACCCTTAGCTAGAATATCATCGGTTGACTACCACCACTCACAGTGACCACATCGTGAAAGACTGTCAAAACAACTATTGCACAGCCTTGTACTACACAGTAAGTAGCTGTTGGTCTTGACTATTGTATATTAGAGAAACCTTAGCAAGTATATAATCAGTTGACTACTACTTGTTACAGTGATCACATCGTGAAAGACCGTCTCACTGTCCAGTCTACAGCCTTGTCATACGCTGTAAAGAGCTGTTGGTCTAGACTAGGGTTATATTAGAGGACCCTTAACAAGAATGTCACCAGTTGACTACTACCTCTCACGATGTTCACATCGTGAAAGACCGTCTCACCGACCAACCTCTAGCCCTGTGATACGCAGTAAATAGCTGTTTGCAGAAATCAACATTCATGACGAAAGAACCCATTTCTAGCTATATGTGTAAACAGTGTGGAAAAAAATTCTTCGGGACTATGATAGAAAGCGTCATGAAGTTTCGTGTGGGGAATTTCATGAGTGTAAAATGTGTGGCAGTAAATTCAACAATGCCTACAATGGCCGTCGTAATGAGGAATGTTGTAATGTTGTGTCGGCAGCTAAAAGACAAAAAGCAGAGCCTACAAAACATTACCTACTGTCATTGGCCCCTGACAAAAACGGACTTATTGAATGTGAGACATCTTTTGAAGGTCGACTTAAATCCTATTTCATTCGTTGCGATACGTGTAAGGATTTAAATTCATACCTTAAAGAGTCCAAACAGCAAATATTACAAGCTATGCAGAAAGAACTAGCAATGCACAAGTCGATCAAAGTTTATCTAGTGGCTGAATGTAGATTCATTCATACGTCCACCAACGAAATTACAGATCGGGCTTTTAAAACACGAAATCAGGCTCTATATTTGGAAACAGACTTAAGTAGTTTCTTGGAAACACAATTTAAGAGTTACCTACTGAAATGGAAGAATCTGAGCTAAAAGGCAGTAATTGGGCTTTGTTAGCAGTGGAAGGAGTACGATTGAAAATAAATAAGTACAATCCCTTGCGTGGAAGCACATATATTCCATTACCAGCAGCTATACAAGCAAGAAAAGCCTGTATTAATCCTCAAAACTTAAAGGATTAAAAGTGTTTTATGTATGCCATTTTAGCAAAACTGGTTAAAACGAAAGCTGAACGCGTTAGTAAATACAAGGACCTGGAAAAAAAGTATGATTTTTCAGTGATATCGTTTCCTACGTCATTAGCTGACATTCCCAAATTTGAGAAAGCCAACGACATATCCATTAATGTATTTGGACTGGAACAAAACACAAATTGTTCCCTCTAAAGGTTGTGGATCAAGAGCTACAAGACCATCGCGACCTCCTTCTGCTAAGTTCATCATCCGGACAGAACCACTACGTCTTTATCAAAGATTTTGATAAACTAGTAGGACATCAGATTACCCACCATCAGCATAAGATATATACGTGTAAACGGTGTTTTACTCACTTCGATAATCGATATGGACAACAAGGAATGGAAAAATTAATAGAACATGGAGCTTTGTGTGTCCAGCATGATATTGCTAGGGTTGAAATGCCTATTATAAACTCAATTGCGAAATTCTTCACTTTTGAAAAAATGCTGAGAATACCTTACGTTATCTATGCAGATTTCGAAAGTATACTCTTACCATATCAAACATGTTTACCCAATCATGAAGCAAGTTATACAGTCATGTTCCTATGAGCTTTGGTATATACGTTAAACCCTCACCTGCTGTGGATCACATGAAAACAAACCTTCCAAGCCAACCTGTTATTTATCGTGGACCTGACGCTGCTGAAATGTTTATGGACTGTTTGATCTCAATAGCTAATGAAATTGATCGCATTTACAGCTTAAATTTTCCAAAGGCCTTAACTCAGGATCAAGAAGCAGAGTTCCAATGTTCTGAAACCTGTTATTTGTGTGAAAAACCATTTACCAAAGAGGACTGGAAAGCTCGAGACCATTGCCATATTACAGGGGAATACCGTGGAAGTGCTCACAATAACTGTAATTTGAGGTGTAAAACACGTAACCCCGTTCCTGTATTTCTACATAATATGAGTGCTACGACGCAAATTTCATTGTAAAGCAATTGGTATGTACTACTGAGAGAGTGGATGTTATCGCTAACACCAAAGCAAAGTACATTTCCTTCACCAAATATGTAGGGAATGTTAAGCTTTGATTTGTTTCGGTTAATGCCGAGTAGTTTGGATTACTTAGTTTCCAACTTAACATCATACCCTGAAACAGACAAGTACTTTGGAAAAGAAAATGCAATGCTCATGACTCGTAAAGGGGTATTTTGTTATGACTACATTGATTCATGGGAAAAGTTAAGTGAAACGTGTTTACCTCCAAAAGAGGTATTCTTTAACAAATTAAGTCAAGAAGATGTTAGTCAAGAAGACTATGAACATGCCAAAAATGTGTGGTATCAGTTCAACATTAAAACTCTAGGGAAATATAGTGACCTCTACCTAACTTCAGATGTACTCCTTCTAGCAGACAGCTTTGAAACGTTTAGAAACAAAACACTAGAAACACACCGAGTGGATGCTGCACACTTTTTTACTTCGCCTGGTTTAAGTTTCGAGGCAATGCTCCTTTACTCAGGAATTGAACTGGAATTGCAACAGGATTACGATCAGATTCTTCTAATCGAGTCTGGAATACGTGGAGGCATATGCCAGGTGTCTCATCGGTATGCTGAAGTTAACAATAAATACATGGAAACCTATGATTCTGAGAAACCATCGCAGTTTATCACCTATGATGATGTCAACAACCAATACGGGTGGGCTATGTGCCACTCCCTTCCTTATGGTGGATTTCAGTGGGTTTCTCCAGATACTGTTGATCTAGAAAAACTAAAGAAAGACGATCCTATGGGGTACATTCTAGACGTTGATATTGTTTACTCATCTGACCTTCATGATCTACACAACGATTTACCTTTCCTACCAGAGTGTACACAACCTAAGTATTCGTCTCTGAAAAAACTAATTCCTCATCTTGGAAATCGAAGGCGATATGTTGTTCACTACATGACTCTTAAACAGGCTCTAGAACACGGACTAAAATTGATAAAAATTCATCGTGTGTTAAAGTTTAACCAATTATCTTGGCTAAAGGCATACATTGATTTTAATAACCACCTTCGAAAACAAGCCGAAAATGATTTTGAGAAAAATCTGTACAAATTATTCAACAATGCCATTTTTGGAAGAACAATGGAAAATATCAGTAAAAGAATAGACATCCGTCTGGTGACTGACAACAAAAAGGCAGAAAAGCTAATAGCAAAGCCGACATTTATTGACAGAACAATTTATGGTCCTAACCTAGCTGCTTTCCACATGGCTAAACGTAACATTGTATTCAATAAGCATATATATATATATATATTGAAATGTGTATACTCTAATGTATTCCCACCACTATGATGTCCTGCTACCCTATTATGGCATGGACAATCTCAAACTCATGTATATGGATACCGACTCGTTCATTTATTTGGTTAACACCCCAGATGTATATCAAGACAAGTTGGATTTCCTAGAACACCTGGACACATCAGATTATCCTACTAATCACGTATGCTACTCTACATCAAACAAGAAACGTTGGGGAAATTTAAAGACGAGGCTTGTGGACAAATTATAGAAGCATTTGTTGGACTTAGAGCTAAAATGTACGCTTTAGACATCAATGGTAAAGAAATCAAAAAGATTAAAGGTATTAATAGAGGTGTTGTCAAAAATTGTATAAGCTTTCAAGATTATAAGGATTGTGTCATGAAAAACAATGTAAAAAAATACCAATGAACATTATCGCTTCTAAACAACATGACATATTATCTATACGACAAAACAGAATTACGTTGTGTCCTGGTGATGATAAAAGAGTGATTAATGCTGATGGTATAGGTACACATGCCTATGGTCATTACTCAATCATTAACCATGCTTAAAGAGTTAAGTTATGAATATCAAAATCTTCTACCTACAACTAGCAAATACATAAAACAAAACAATTTAGGAAATAAAACAATAGCACTACAAAAATAAAAAATAAACAAAATTAAAAAAGCAAAATTAAAAAAAATGGTATTCATAATCATAAATAAATAAAATATAAAACAAAATAAAAACAACTATACAATTTATAACAAAAAATATATAAAAATGTATTATGTGTAAATGGTGTACATGTATTTAAAATAAAAAATATTGTACGGACACTGCTTGTACATTTTTAATTACTACCCACCTCTCTCCACTCCTAATGCAAAATGAACATTTAAAACACAAATTGGAAAATCCATATTTCCATATTGACAAAATAGAAAAAAAGCATTAAACTGAAATTTTAAAAAAACTGTAAATGGGAATTTGGTAAATTGACACATGTGTAAACAACAAATTGGAAAATCCATGTTTCTATATCATGAAATTTAAAAACTTTAAACTGACATTTTAAAACCTGTAAATGGTAAATTGTGAAATTGATAAATGTGTAAACAACAAAATGCAAAATCCATGTTTCCATATTATGAAATTGAAAAACTTAAAACTGACATTAAAAAACTTGAAATGGGAAATTGGAAAATTGACAAATGTGTAAACAACAAAATGCAAAATCCAGGTTTCCGTGTTATGAAATTGAAAAACTTAAAACTGACATTATAAACCGAAAATGGGAAATTGGAAAATTGACAAATGTGTAAACATCAAAATGAAAAAAAAAACGGTTGGGGTGGTGATCACGTTGTACAGTGGCCTATAAGACTAGCATAAGGATAGTTGCATGTACCCTTATATACTTTGTGTATGTGCATTAGCCTTTGGATTAGCTTAAGTTAGGTTTGGTAAAGTTAGGTTTGGTGAGGTAAGGTATGTGACCTTGTAGTTTACTCTTTTTGGAAAATGTAAAATGTAAAATCTAAAATCAAAAAATCTTAAATTTAAAATGTAAAATAAAAAAAATCTAAAATACAAAAAAACAAAAATGTAAAATCTAAAAAAATGTAAAATTAAAAAATCGAAAATCAAAAATGTTAAAATATAAAATGTTAAAATGTAAAATGTAAAATCTTTAAATGAGGTTTCTGTGGATTAGGTTAGGTTAGGTTAGGTTAGGTTAAAAGTAAGTTTATTATTTGTGCTCTCACATTTGCTCTCACTTTTTGCTCACACTTTTTGCTCTCACTTTTTTTTACTCGCACTTTCAACTTAGGTTAGGTTAGGTTAGGTTGGGTATGTGACCTTGTAGTTTACTTTTTTTGGAAAATGTTAAATGTAAAATCTAAAATCAAACAACTTATATTTAAAATGTAAAATCTAAAAAACTAAAATCTAAAATACAAAAAAATCACAAATGTAAAATCTAAAAAATGTAAAATGATAAAATCAAAAATCTAAAATGTTAAAATGTAAAATGTTAAAATGTAAAATGTTAAAATGTAAAATCTAAATTCTTTAAATGAGGTTTCTCTGGGTTAGGTTAGGTTAGGTTATAACTTAGTTTATGTTCGACCCTCACTATTATGTGTCAGAAAACGGTGTCATAATGATGGTCATTATAACACTGATTTTCATTATGATACAGTTTCTCTAGCCAATCAGAGCTCGTTCATTGACCAATTAGGTAACGATACCTTCGCGCATGCGCTCAAAATCCAACATGTCGGACATAAACACAACATCGAACTGTAATAAATTACCGACATGGAATACGCACCGTCCATATGTTCGCGTGAATAAACTGGCGAATATGAAACAAGAAATAGCACTGTACCTTAAAATCACCAACACTAATTTCTACACAGCGCATTCAAACGACTCCGGTGACAATATTACTGAGGGACGGCAGATGTAAACAAATGGCCTGCATATGGCATTGCAAGCACACAGAGCGCATGCGTCGGACGTTCAAAGATCATGAAAGACAAAGATATAATACCCAACCCTCGCTCTGCGATAATTCAAGTAGCTGACTCGCAACAGATATTTATGAATATTTATGTTAAAACATATAATTAAGTTATAATTATCGTCGAACATAAACAGTCGTATGCAACTCGCCTATAATGGTAATTAAGACACTCGTATGGAAATTATAAAACTCGCATACGCTCGTTTTATAAAAATACTCGTGTCTTAATTATAGCTATTATAAGCTCGTTGCATAATGTACTATTATTATGTGTGCTCTCACATTTGCTCTCATATTTGCTCTGAATTTGAAGTTGGGTTAGGTTAGGTTAGGTAAAGTTGGGTTAGGCAGAATGGCTGCGGTATGAATCCTGTCAGTTTTGCCTCACAAGGCTGAGTGTACCCCGTTCCACTCCTGAGACCAGAAATTAAATTTCTTGGCAGAGCCGGGGCTTCGATACTCAGGAATGACCGCCAAGAATGCTAGCCACTACACCAAAAAGTGGACAATATAAGGCTGGTCTTGACTGTACACGATCAACCAATAATTACCTAATGATAATAATAATAAATATTTCATTTAGCAACTACACGGCCGACCTCTCCCTGTGACGTCATTCACGGTCTCAGGGCGTGGCGGCCATATTGCGCATTAGCCCCTGGCCCAGCTCTGACTGTCCCTCCATAAGAATAACATGGGATAGTAGCAAGCAGCGGCCATCTTGCGCATTAGCCCCTGTCCCAGAATCGCCCTTTATATCCTACTTTTGTGATATATTGATATATGGGTAATTAAGTAGAAACAGGATTTATTAACAGTTGGCAGCCCTGGTTGCTCTTAAGAATACGCTCACTCATATCTCATTATGTACACATATTACACACGAAATTTGGTTGACATCCAATTGATAGTGTAGAAGTTATATGCATTTAAGAATGCGACCTTTCAGCAGGCTTAGAATGATTTTGGCAATACTGCCATGCATGGCCTCCTGGAAATTTAACTGAAATATTATTGTATATATGTGTGCCAATTTTGGATTAGCCCCCTTTCATACCTTCCAAGATATCCTCCATGGAGTTCAAATTTCAAGTGCGGTTTTTCAGCAGTTGGTAGCACTGACATCATTTTCAAATATGGGCTTGAGATATTCAGATATAGATCTTGGCTCATACTGAATTTGGTTTCGATTGCTGCAGCCGTTGAGGAGCCAGCCAGACAGACAGAAGGACATATAGACAGACGGACAGACAGACACACATTGCCCAGATCGATCTCATTTTTGCAAAATGTGAAAAGTAGGCTAAAAATGCATTTTGTCCAATATGCTCAACCCATTTATTTATTTGTCCCATGTCATTGATTTATGGCATGTAAAAGAACCTTTCACAGACTAAACTTGTGTAAAGCTAAATTGTTAGGTTAGATTACGTCTGAACGCTCTATCAAAATTCCAACGTTCACCTCTAGGGTATCATTGATATCTGGAGGCGAAATTTGGAACTACTTGACATTGAACGGAACATGTAACTCACCCTAATAAGGGTGTCCGCTGGAAGCAAGTACAGACTCAGGCGAGCCGAACATGTCCTCGGACTTTCCCGACACTAAAAGCCATACGAAAAATAAATAAATAAATAAATATTATCTATCTATGTATATAAAAAGCAATATTACATGATAGTTTGTCTGTGGGTCTGTGGGTATGTCTCCTATGCGTTCATATACCATTCATCCGATTGCAATGAAACTTGGGTGACATGTTGAGTACAATCCAAGGAAGGTTTCTGGCTGAGTAAATCCTTTTTACAATGGGTAGCGCACGAGCAGATTCAACAAATGAACGACGATGCGCGAAACGCTTCAACAAAGTCCCGTATGCGTTCATACACCATTCATCCGATTGCGTTGAAACTTGGTTGAGATGTTAAGTAAACTCCAGGGAAATGTTCTGGCTTAGTACATCCATTTTACAATAGGTAGCGCACGAGTAGATTCAACAAATGAGCGACGATTCGCGAATCGCTTCAACAAAGTCCCGTATGCGTTCATACACCATTCATCCGATTGCGTTGAAACTTGGGTGAGATATTGAGTACACTCCAGGGAAGGTCTTTGGCTTAGTAAATCCATTTTACAATAGGTAGCACTCGAGTAGAGTCAACAAATGAGCAACGCCACGCGAAGCGTTTCAAAAAAGTCCCGTATGCGTTCATATACCATTAGCCCGATAGCGATCAAACTTAGGTGATATCTTGTGTTCATTCCAGGGAAGGTTTCTGGCTGAGAAAATCCATTTTACAATAGGTAGCGCACGTGTAAATTCAACAAATGAGCAACGGCACGCAAATTGTTTCATCAAAGTTCCGTATGCGATCATATACCATTCATCCGATTGTGATGAAATTTTGATGAGTCGTTGAGTTCCCTCCATGGAAGGTTTCAGGGTTAGTAAATCAAAGTTTTAATGTGTAGCGCACGAGTAGATTCAACAAATGAGTGAGGGCGCGCGAATCGCTTAAACAAAATCCCGTATGCGTTCATATGCCATTCATCCGATTGCGATGAAACTTTCATGAGTTGTTGTGTACACGCCACGGAAGGCTTTCATCTTAGTTAATCCATATCACAATAGGTAGCGCACGACTAGATTCACCAAATGAGTGGCGACGCGCGAAGAGTTTCAACAAAATCCCGTATGCCTTCATATACGATTCATCCGATTGCGATCAAATTTTGGTGAGATGTAATGCACACTCCCAGAAAGGTTGTAGTCATAGTAAATCCAATTTACAATAGATAGCGCGCCAGTAGCTTCAACAAAATGGCGTGCGATTCATTTCAACAAAGTCCCACATGCATTCATATATCATTCATCCCATTGCGATGAAACTTGGGTGAGATCTTGGCTACACTCCAGGGAATGTTTCTGGCTTAGTAAATCCACTTTATAGTAGGTAGCGTACGAGTATATTCAACAAATGAGTGACGACGCGTGAAGCGTTTCAAAAAAGTCCTGTATGGATTCATATACCATTCGTTCGATAGCGATGAAACTTGGGTGAGATTTAGTGTTACGCCATGGAAGGTTTCTGACTCCGTACATGCATCTTATAATAAGTAGCGCACGAGTAGATTCAACAAATGAGCGATAGCGCGCGAATCGTTTCAACAAAGTTCCGTATGCGTTCATATACTATTCACCCGATTGCGATGAAACTTGGGTGAGGTATTGTGTACACTCCAGGGAAGGTGTCTGGCTTAGTAAATCCATTTTACAATAGGTAGCGCACAAGTAGATTCAACAAATGAGCGATGACGTGCGAAGTGTTTCAACAAAGTCCCGTATGCGTTCATATACACTTCGGGCGATAGCAATTAAACTTGCGTGAAAAGTTGTGTACACTACATGCATTTTACAATAGGTAGCGCACGAGTAGATTCAACAAATGACTGATGGCACGCGAATCGATGACACAAAACCCCGTATGCGTTCATTTACCATTCATCCGATTATGGTGAATATTTGGTGATTAGTTGTGCATGCTCCCACGGATGTTTCTAATTTAGTTAATCCATTTTATGATAGTCTAGAGGCAGTTAACGGAAATTGGAAAACAAATGTGTATCCAAAACCACTTCAAGAAACAAAATTACAACGCCAACAGTTTCTTTGATTGGCATTGCTACGCATGCCGGGTACAGCTTGTCTATATATATAAAAATCAATTTTACGTAATAGTTTGTCGGTCTGTCTGTGGGTGTGTATGTCTCCTATGCGTTCATATACCATTCATCCGATTGCGATGAAACTTGGGTGAGATGTTGAGTACACTCCAAGGAAGGTTTCTGACTTAGCAATTCCAATTTACAATAGTGTTTTAGATCCCTTATTTGGGGGTGGTTGGATCTAAAACGGAAGAGTTGTTGTGTTAATTTATAAGGAAGTGCCTAAAAGGGGGTAGCTTCCCGTAGTCGGGCAAGCTGACCAGTGTAGAGTGTTGTTTAGTGTTAGGAACTAAGGGGCGCTCCTATAAATGATGTAGGTGTATTTTAGGGGATGAACTTAGCGTACAGGTCAACGCGCTGGTCTTCCAGCTGGCTGGCTGGCTGGTTATATAACCGATGTGCACGCGTCAGCGTTATGGCGCGCGCTGCTCTTAGCAGTCGGGCCTATGCGGGAACACAATGATACTTGCGCTAGCAAGTATCTGGCTACTGTAAGTCACGTCTAATCGTGACGGAGGATTCAGGATGGACTTTAGGTCGTGAAGAGGCGTGTAAAATAGTAATACAGGTGTAGCGTACTGACCAAGTGTTTATTGGTCAGTAATATGGAATTGTGAGTCCCTTCTAGGGGATGTAGTAAATGTTACAATGTGCACAAACTTGTGTATACAATTGGTGGGTAAAGGTTACAAAGTTACAGGATTCTGAACACTTGCTGACTCACCTGATGATACCAGCGATAGCCTCCGGCCGCCGCACTGTAAGACTGGTAATTGAGAGAGCTTGACCCCTTTAAGGCTCCCTCTTGTATTCTTCGGCGTTGCTTCGTCGACATTCTGATGGTATAGATGCCCCAGTTAATTGTGTGTCGCTGTTTGTGGTAGTGATGCAATTATTGGGTAAGCTTCCCAGACTGGTTAGCCGCCCTTGCGGTGTTAATAGATGTTGGTCTGGACTTATAAGGGTTGCCAGTTAGGGGTGATTTAGATAGATGATGGGGGGATGGCCTCCAGGGGGTGCATACCCCTGGGGGGCTGTACAAGCCTCTTCCCCTATTTAGTTCGCGTCCTCGCGAACGGGAACGGAACTAGGGGTTGGGATGTCGATGTAATAGATGTAGTTGATGTGGTTGTTCTTGAAGCCCCCTCGTATCTTCTGTTGGTGTCCTCTTCTTCGTATCATGTTGTGATGTCGTGTTGCTGTGTAGGTGTGAGATCAGCTCGTGTTCAGAGGGGCGGGTTATGGGATATACATATATATATAACATGGACATTGGCATAGACATTATAAAATATTGCATGAAAAAAAAATCGATATTGACATTTTGAAAGTTTGAAGGAAAAAATACATGGTGCTGATAGTTATTCGGTACATTGTTGTGCAGGGAGGAAAAAAACCCAGGGCCGGACGGATGATTGCGTCGTCCGCCCTATCTTAGGGAAAAAGTGCTCCCTGCAATAAGAAAGATAGGAGAAAATAGAAAAGATGGGTGTTCCAGGGTAAAATTTAAGGGAAATATTCAAAATGCATTTATTGATTTGGGATAAAACGGAACACCCTGACAAATGGGGAAGTTAGAAGAAAGAAAAAGGAAAGAAAACAAATCATAGACATTGTGTACATGTGAATTTAACAAACAAACAAAAAAATATACTGTTTAATGTGCTATGTTGCGATGTTCATATGTTAACATTTAGGAATATTATTGATTTCTAGTGAAATAATTGCCCGTGGGTGCATGAATTTGTATTAAGTTACCCTTTAAAATTATCAATTACAAAGATCTTACATCTAACTTAAGCGCGCTAATCTCTTATGACTCTAGTTTTTGGTACCTCGCGTGCACGCTACCCCTTTGTACGTACGCTTGCCGTCTCACGGCTAATCCTGTACGGCCACCTCCTGGTACGGTTTAGTGGTCGTACCGCTTGCAATGTATCCTTAATATCTAATCTGTGAAGCATTCCCTGTGGGTGAATGCTTTCACACTTGACAATGAGAGTCGCCGCCACAGCCGGTTGCGCCCTCATTGCCGTAATTTTGCGCCGCATTTTTGACGCCTTATGTATTTTGTGTATGTTGATCTGCCAGCGAGCCTGGTACCCCACAGGTATCAACCGTGCTGTGCAGATTTTTAAAGTGTAGGTGTAAAAATGTGGTGATCCTGTAAGTGAAGATTAATATTAAATATAAATTAGTGCGCACAGGTGTAATACAATAGTAAGGGGGCATTAAAAGCATACTGCTGCTATATGGCAGCAAAATCATAGTCACCAGTGCATTCCTGGTGACGATCTCTGAAAAAAATGGAGAGGTTAGTAAAACATTTAAATATTGCCTATTTTCTATGACGCTCCCTGTGGCAGTGTATCCACAGTCTGAAGCTCTTTTGACCTGTGAAAAAAAAATGGCATGGTTAGTGTTAAGCGATGTGTGGCCGGGCTTACCCTATACGGTGCCGTAATGCCGTTTCTTAATGTGTTGTCGGTCTTACCCCGGTAGCGGAATTTTTGTTACCGGGTGCCGATATATTCCATCTCAATTATACTTATTTTACTGTATTATCGTTACCCTATGTGTTATCGATAACCTATGTGCTATCGTTAACCTATGTGCTATCGTTAACCTATGTGCTATCGTTAACCTATGTGCTATCGGGCTTACCCTGATGACGGATTTGCGTCGCCATCAGGTGCCGAGATATTCTACCTTAATTTAAAAAGAAATTTCCTTAATTTTAAAAATTTCCTTAATTGTAAAACTATGCTGTATGTACAAGCCGAGTAGACCTTATTCTAAAGCCGAAATGTGCTGTGCCCAATTGTAGCAACAGCGCTTGTTGAATTTGCTTACATCTAAGTGACCTTAAAAATGGCACTGTACTTAAATACTAAAATTTAGATGGAGGCTCGTCCGTCCGATTTCTCTCGCGGGGGCCCTTGTAGTACATTGTTGAGACCGGAACCCAACAATGCCTCGTAGTCCCCTCCGTCTTAATCCTAAATGTCGACGTTTATTCTAAATGATTATGAACTAGTATTAACCTAGTCACAGGCGGCTTACGGTGCCCCTAAGCAAACCGTTTCGCCCGCTGTATTTATCAGCTCTTTACCTTTGCCTTTGCGTATGTAGTCGTAGTTGGGTCTGCCCACTGTAACCCCTCTAGACAGCTCGTTGCATGTCTATTTAATGCCCTTAGGCTGCCCGATGCGTCGCCATTTATGTGGGCATTGGACATCGTCCAATGGCATAATGTTATCTTCGCCTTCATTGGCAATCGTAGTATGCTTTTCGCAGTATAATATTCTCTTCGCCTTTGTCGGCCGCAATAATATTCTCTTCGCCACTGTTGGCCGCAATAATATTCTCTTCGCCATTGTTGGCCGCAATTATATTCTCTTTGCCACTGTTGGCCGCAATTATATTTCACTCCAACTCACAGGAGTCTTGCTTCCCGCTGTAGAAGCCCTACTTACTTAAATTTAACTATAAGTCTAGTCATAATTTGGGTCGTCCCTAGGTTCATCCCCTGAGTCCGGCGCGGAGTGAGCTATTTCTCCCACCATCCTCAGAAAGTCTTCCCTGCAGGTCTTGGCGTCGATGACCGTGGCACATAGTGGGTGTAGCATCCCTTCCTCCCAGGGGCAATTTAGGCGCACCTAGGATTCCAGAGCTTGCCCGGCCAGGCCGCGAGTGCCTCAACCTTACGTGGTTCGTCTGTTTGGTCTAGTCGTTAAGTTAAGTGAGGTCACTGCGCTGTTGAGCCAACTGGGGTAAGGGTCAACATCACCTTCCCCAGCTCTGCTCCAGTGTGGTGCCTTTGGCCTTCGGCTTATGCCGTTATCACCAATCAGAGTGTTTCAGATTCCTTTTCATGTAATAAAAAAATATGGGCGTAACCTTTGTAAGTAATTTATTTCTGTGTAAAATGTAAAATATTTCAGGTGTTGTGGGGTTGTAGAGCTTCTAGGTGCATAGACTACTTTAGGTCTCTATTGCTACGTTGGCTGTCCAGCGATAATGCTCTGTTACCCTTCATGGAGGTGTTAGTAGGGTCTATGACGTCAGGTACCCTGTTATTAGGATCTGGGGGTAGTTATTTGTAGAGTGGGCTGAAAGCATGGTAGGAAGAGGTTGCGCATCTTTGGGCTCAAATAAATGGAGACCTTGAGCCGGTAACGCTGCTAGGATTGCTCTTACAATGAGTGGACTGAGGAGGGTAATTCCCGGGATTGCAAAAATATAAAAATTCCATGCAGGTTTGATAGTAATAACCCTTGGTAAATGGATGGGATATTCCATGCACGTATCTGGATGTGAGGCATCTGCACTCATGTACGGATAGGTGTAGGGTGAGGCATAATAATAAGAATATATTCCTGTCATGCGGGAGTATTTGATTTTAAAAAAATGGTTAGTATGTGATTGTGGCCTCATCTCTCATTTGGAGATGCGCATTATGCTTATTTGTTGTTTGCCGACCCACCCCTAATACTCAGGTGGTAGCATCGAGGTCCAAGGCGTAGTAAGCCTTCTCTTTAAACGCATGAAGTCTATCAACCCCTGTGTATACTTTGTAATGTAGTGTAGCTGTTTTCATCGTGTTCACGTGTCTGCGTTGTTCATGTTGGACGTGGGAAGGTTATTGGATGGGAGTAAGGTGGTACGATGGTAGCCTGTGCTCCTGTCATCCTCCCTTGGTCCATGTCTGCTTTCTATCCGCTCCTTGGGATAGTAAAGCGTCGTGACGCTGTGACGTCACGACTTAATCTGGTCTGCCATTTGTAGTGTGAATGTGACCAGTGGTCGTAGTGCGACTGGCCATGTCCTAATCGCCTGGAATGATTTCTTTTTATAAATAAAATCGCGAAAGGAAGTTATTAGGGGGGAGGTCTTGTTTCCTCAGAGCCCCTGTCTGTGTTCGCCCTTGATTAGTGAGCGCGTGTGTTTGTGACTATGTTCCGCTACACCACGCGGACGGTTGGTCTGTTATAGGCTAAGTCCTAATATGTATCGCGTGTATGGGCAGGAGGTGCCCGTGGCCTGTCAACGTCTTTGAGAACGTGCTCCTGTGGGCCCAAGATAATTTCGGTCTGCCACGTCTGTCCATTGCTAAATGTCATAATTGTTCTTGCGTGTTAAAAAAAATGTGTGGCATGAAGATTGTTTTGTGCTTGTAATTTCATGGTCAATGCCGATACAACAATAGTGTCTGTCACCAGCAGTATTGCAATGTGACGAAACCTGCAAGTCAGCGGTTTGTATGTGTAATGGCAGGCTCGGACGTTATGTATGTCAGCTGCCGGCACGTGTTTTCCTGTACGTATGCGAGTGTTGTCATTGTTCTAGATTCCGGGCGGACTAGTGTAGCAATAGCTAGTACTGTTGTGTGGCCACTATTCCATAAGACCTTTGTCTTACGAAATTTCTGTACCTGTGTTTGGGAAATATATTTTCCATGTCAGGTGTAATTGAAATTTCATGCCTGGCTTTTGGCCGAAGGAAATGTGGTATTATCTGGTTCTGTAGTTGTATGGGCCAATTTCGGTGTGATTGAAAGCCTGGATAGTTGTTTTCCCTGGTGTCCAATTTTTGCTGGGATTTGGACCCGTGATCTATGTAATTCTCTGTGTTATATGTCTGCGTTGTGTTTCAGGGATTGAGGTGTTCCCAGTGTGGTTTTTGCTTATGTCTCTCGTACCAAAAATACCGTTGGTTAGTTAGTTTTTGGTACGAGTGTGGTGTGTGATCATGGGTTCGGATCCGGCTTAGTGTAAAGGCTTGTTACGACGGTTTTTGTGCCGTATATTTGAAATGCGCAGATGGGAATACGCATTCCTGTGAAGAGTTTGTGTGTTTTTGAATTCTCCTCGTAGTGTAATTTGGGGAGTTATGAGGTGTTTGTATCCGACGTGAATGATGGCGTCTTTCCTGTCCACTTGGAGCTGGCTTAGTTCGTCTGTATGCGTGAAGGTCGGCGAGTCATGCGGGCCTTATCGCTGACAGTGGTAGTGTAGAATTACAATGTCGTGCGCCCTCATTTGTTTATGTTCTGACCATGCTCTTGTTCGCGGCACGTGTACGTGTGAACTTGATTGCTGTCTCTTGTGATTGCGGGCAGGATCTCCGTAATGCAAAAGAACCTCTCACTAACTACATTTGTGTCCCCAAGTTTTGTGTTAATGTAGCGTGGGTCGATTATGTCCCTATCCATTGTACAAAATGTCGTTATACACGAGTGTCTCCGGGCCGCTAGTCGCGGCTAGTCTACAATCGGTAGAGCATGAGTAGATTCAACAAATGAGCGACGACGCGCGAAGCGTTTCAAAAAAAAGTCCCCTAAGGATTCATATACCATTAGTCCGATAGCGATGCAACTTGGGTGAGATGTTGTGGACACTTACGTGAAGGTTTCTAACTTAGTAAATACATTTTACTATAGGTAGCGCACGAGTAGATTCAACAAATAAGTGACGACACGCGAAGCGTAGCAAAGTCCTGTGTGAAATCTTAACCCATTCGTCCGCTAGATATGCAACTTGGGTGAGATGTTGTGTACACTTCAAGGAAGGTTTCTGGCTTAGTTAATCCACTTTACAATAGGCAGCGCACAAGTAGATTCAACAAATGAGGGATGACGCCCGAAGCGTTTCAACAAAGTCCCGTGTAAGGCCATATTTCATTCGTCCGATAGCGATGAAACTTGGGCGAGATATTGTGGACACTCCAAGGAAGGTTTCTGGCATAGTAAATACATTTCACAGTAGGTAGCGCACTAGTAGATTCACCAATGAGCGACAACACGCGAAGCGTTTCAACAAAGTCCCGTATGCGTTAATATGCCCTTTATCAGATTGCGATGAAATATTGATGAGTTATTGTGTAGTCGCCAGGGAAGGTTTCCGACATAGCAACTCCATTTGAGTTATTGTGTACACGCCAGGGAAAGTTTCCAACATATCAACTCCATTTTTTAATATTTTGCGCACATGTAGATGCAACAAATGAGTGACGACACGTGGAGCTTTTCAACAAAATCCTGTATGCGTTCATATACCATTCATCGATTGCGATGAAACTTCGATGATTTGTTACGCACACTCCCAGGATATTTATAGGCGGAGTTAATCCAATTTACAATAGATAGCGCGCGAGTAGTTTAAACAAATGAGTGACGGCGTTGCGTTCAAACACAATTCATCCGATTGCGATAAAACTTTGGTGAAATGTTGAGTACAATCCAGGGTTGTTTTCAGGCTGATTAAATCTGTTTTACAATAGGTAGCGTATGAGTAGATTCAAGAAATGAGTGACGGCACGCGAATCGTGTGAACAAAATCCCGTATGCGTTTATATGCCATTCATCCGATTGCAATGAAATTTGGGTGAGATGTTGTGTACACTTCGTGGAAGGTTTCTGGCTTAGTACTAGCATTTTACAATAGGTAGCGCACGAGTAGATTCATCTAATGGGTGACGGCACGCGAATCGTTTCAACAAAGTCCCGTATGCGTTCATATATCATACATCGGACTGCAATGAAACTTTGGTGGATCGGTGAGTACACTCCAGGGCAGGTTTCGACTTAGTAAATCCTTTTTACAATATTTAGCGCACGAGTAGATGCTGGTGTATTCTTGGAATACATGGTAAGTTAGAGTATTTTTAATGCTCTTTTCTCGTTCATTCCTTCCTTTTTCTCAAACACCAACAGTGATCTCCTATGTTCTCTTTGCTGTTTAGGGTTCTCATGTCATTTGTGAGTCTGTTCTAGATATATATCTTCCATGACCCACCTAGCGTCATCTAGCAGCGAATCTCTGAAGCTCCTCAATTTTTCCCGGTGCAAGAGGCTTTCCTTATCAATCTGGCCACCAGATCTCGTCGCCATCGCCAGCTATCATCTCCGTGATCAAGAAAACTTCGTCTACTTTTTCTCCCACCAGGCTGCGATAGCGTCGCCTACTATCAACTCTTTGAAGACCATTCCTCAAGAAAAACATTTATTTTTGTTAGGTTGTCTATTCTGATATGTATTCCTTTTGTCTCCTACCCCCACTCTTTTCCCTTTCCTGGTCCCTCTGCGCTTCGCTGAGTGGGTCTCACTTGTACGTCGGCCGTCGACTCAGTCAAGGCTCAACTAGAGCCAGCCTCCTGAACTAAAGAGGCATTCTTTAGATTCCACGCCATGTTGGAACTTTAATCGTCAAAGGGAACCTCACCTTCGCCATGCAGCAAAGATAAGTATAGACTTCAGGTTTTAACCTCATCTTCATCGGTTTTAATTCTACATGCTTTTAACGATCATTTTATAGGCAGTGTGTCTATAAAATATTAAGCTCGTTCCACCGCTGGATTAACTTTGGCCCTATTCTTCTATTAGGCTCGTTCTGGAACCTTCCAGATTCTGTACTCTATCTACAAGTTGTGCCGTCATGTATTTTTCACTCACTTGTGGGAATACTATTTAAAAATGAGGAATATTCCTTATGAATTAATGCCCAATAGCTAATTTTCTTCCACCGTTGGAATGTTCTATGGCGCATTTAATTGCAATTCACAACTTTCTCAAGCGATAAACTTTCGCTTACCTAGTGCTATCAATTATTTTTCATCATTGCAATAACTTTCTTTGCCATAAACTTTTGTGCTACTACAGTGAACTTTTCATCCATTCAACAAACTATAGTGATAAACAGTGTTCTTTCAGTATTTCTTCCGCGTCGCGCTCGTCCGATTATTATAAATACGGCCATGAACATTTACCTTCCATCCCAGTTGCTCTTTCCTAAACCCCTTACTAACAATACATAATAAAATTGTTACTTCAGGTCTTTTTCAATGAGATGTCACTCTAAAGACGTGCCCTCCCACTTTTGCTAATATGTAATTAATTAACTTCTGCATAACCACGTGTTTTATACACGTTTCAAATTTACATTGTTTCTCCCTTATAATTAGGGAATACAATTCTTTCAACTCATAAGTGAGTTATTTCTAGGTTTCACGAAAGGGAAACTTGCCCCATTTGTCTCGTGATTCCTACTTAAACATAGGAGGTCTAGAACCATCCTTTCTACTTTCTCTTCAGGATTCACATTAAGTGACCTGCTCTATTTGTATAACCACAAAACAGTTATCCAGTATAAATATAAGAAGTTATAGGAACTTCTCTTTTATTCTTCCTGCTTTTTGTTATTGTTATTTTCGAAGTTGTTACTCTTTCTAGAATATTCTCTTAGAAATTTCTTAAAGTACACTCCTTGTACTCGATTTACTGTCTAACTTTAATCACTTTAATTGTCCTTAATTTTTGTACTTTATCCTCTCTATTTCAAATTCTTGCGAGGATTTTATAAAGGTTTCAAACCTAATTGTTAATTGCCTGGTGCA
Source organism: Meconema thalassinum (assembly GCA_946902985.2). Taxonomy (NCBI): domain Eukaryota; kingdom Metazoa; phylum Arthropoda; class Insecta; order Orthoptera; family Tettigoniidae; genus Meconema; species Meconema thalassinum. Next base: position 267,145,039 of record OX336395.1, on the reverse strand, counting down.
AACTTTAGATGTTTTTTCGAAGGTCTGCGACCCCAAATTGTTAATAAAATTGCAAATATATCTTTGTTAAATTCATCAAATTCTTTTGAATTGTTAAATAAATTAAGAGTTCCTTTTCATTTTTCTAGTATAACAGTTCGGCAAGATCCTGCCTTCCTTGACTCGTCCCACAAATGCAACTATTGGTGCACTTACCAAAATTTTTCCCAAAAGTATAATTCTTTTATCACTATCCTTCTTGGAAGCACTTGGTCGCTTTTTAGGAACTCTACAACTTCGAAAACTGGAAACATCAAAATCGATTCAAATTATTGGCATTCTTCGAATTACTTGTTCAAAAACGAATTCCTTTGAACAGACATACAATAAGTCTGTTACTCTCTGTCTTGCCAGACCATCACCCTTCCCCATAGTAGGCATATGCATGCTTGAGAGGGAATACGCTAAAGCCATTCTCTTGCAAACCGCCCAAGTCCTAGCTGTGGTTCCCGTTAGCTTCGACCAGGTCCTTACCCACTTTAGGTATCAGAGAGCGGATTTGCAGGGGCAACCGCCTTTGAGTGTATTTAAAGTTAAATGTATAACTTTTGTGGGACTCTCCTCCTATTTCTCTATCCTTTCTCTCCAGTCCGAAACCCACCTCCATTTCTTTATCTTCTTCCCTTGGTGGTTAGGTTATTCCTCAGCCAATAATCTACCCAAAATTTGGTCCCAGAAACCCGGGAGAGCCCATTTGTTATTCTTTTTTAAAGGTTATTTGACAATACCTTGCAAATTATTAATACCTGCTTTGAATCTTTCAGCTATAACTACATCGTGCAAAGCCTCTGAAGGGGAAAGAGGCCGCTCCTGTCTCCTTTGGTGTGTCCCTTTCTTTCAACTTATTTGCTGCTGCCAGCCTGACAGCATTTCCAAGGTTCCACTGTTCCGTGAGTTATACTTTAATCTATTTACCTTGTCATGGCTCCTACTGAAAAGGATAAGGATGAAAAACTTACTTCTAAACGAGCATCCTATAAAGGACAAATTACCCGATTCAGAAAATACAACAAAGAGCTAGATCCCTCAGAAGCTCAATTAGACTTGTTGAAACATCGTGTAAGGGATTTTGGACGTTCATATGAAAATTATTGCAACATCCAAACTGAAATAGAAACTTGTATGCTCAATCAAACCGAAGATCGAGTCGAAGTAGAAAACCAATATTACGAAGGCATAGGTTCTGCTTTCAAAATAATACGCCAACTCGAAGAGGAGCAGAAAAAGGACGCTTCTGTTCTTGGTTCCCTTCACGAACCACAAACTTCTTTTCGCGATGGTACTCACAAGCCCAAACCAATTTTACCTAAAATTGATTTACCCCACTTCTCTGGAGATGAATCTACTTGGGATTCTTTCTATGAATTATTTTGTTCTCTTGTTCATGACAATGAAGACATTCAAGTCATATACAAGTTTCATTACTTGAGATCTATCCTTCGAGGTCAAGCTCTGCAGTTAGTTGAAGCACTCCCTTTAAGTGCCGAAAATTACCCCATTGCCTTTAACTTATTAAAAGAAAGATACGGGAATTTACGGTTACGTATTCAACGCCATATGAAGGCTCTATTCAACCCACCTGCGTCACAGCACAAAAACGTCACTAGTTTGCGTACTCTAGTTGACACTACACAACTTCACGTTAAAGCTCTGTCCAAATTAGATCAACCCACTGAACACTGGGATACTTTCCTAGTACATTTAGTGGTTTCTTAAGTTGATGCTGCTACCCTCAAAGCTTGGGAAATTGAACATTCTAGAGAAGACGATTACTCTTACGAGCATTTAGTCACTTTCATAAATGCCAGATGCCAGCTGTTAACCGCTCTAGCAAATCAAAGTGAACCCTCATCACCGAGTTCTAAATTTGAATTAATGTCTATCAAACCTAAAAGCGAACGCTTAGCGTCTAGTATCCAAAAACCTGGGTCCAGCTCATCCAAATTTAAGCCAAACACCACGGGTTACCCAACTAGGTCTAGTGAACGCCGTATTGCTAGCTCTCTCGTTTTAAAAACTCAAAGCGAACCTCGCAAGAGTTTAAATGAACCATTAAGGTGTATACTCTGTAAATATTCCCATGCCTTATATCTATGCAAATCCTTCAAAGAACTGTCAGTCGACGACAGAAGAAAATTAGTTTCTCAAAACAAACATTGCTTCAACAGCGCCCACGCATTCTGCTTCTAATTGCCAGTCCACAAGACTTTGCTTCCATTGTGAAAAGGCTCATCACACTTTGCTACATCGTCATGATCAGACAAGGTCATCGACAGCATCTACTTCTCAGAAAAGTGATAATGCTAACAATTCCAATGCTTCATCGTATATTCAAAACAAGATGTTCAGCAAAGAACATATAGCCTACTTTCTCCTAAATGTATGGGTATCTTTATGACTCTTTGTCCTCATCCCTAACACAATCACCCCTACCACAATGTATTGTTTGTTTTCTTTTATATTGATAATAAGCCAGTAAGTGTCAAAATCAATATTATATACTTTATGATGATTGAATAACAAAACTATTAACTTATTGTAATGCATTCACGTCCGTTAATCTCTATATTAAGCCAGCCTGCAAAATTAAGAATCTTCCGCCCCAATCACAGTAGGTGGTGCTGCGACCTATCAGTGAATTAATCTTTATCTTGTACGCCTATGCACTGCCATCGTAATGTACTACGGTGGCAGTGTTCTATGGGTGTTGAATGAGTAGGCAGTTTAAAGTAGCCAAGAGGGAGGCGATCCAGCTGGCAGTGTTTAAAGGTATTCGGAGCGCGATCGTGGCTAATAGTTGAACTACCAGTATTACAAAATTGCCATACTTCAGGAGGCCAGCTCAGGCATTTACACAGCGTTATGTTTGGAACAATATTATCCACATAACCCACAAGAGAACAGCACCGTACAGAGGCATTAAGAAGGCTGTGGTTAATGACAACGTGTATCTAGTTCTTATATTCTCCTTTTCCTAATGGCTTCTGTTTATGTGCGATGCTGGGACTGTGAATTTATTAATATACGAGTGTATACATTATCCTCTCCTTTGAGCTAAATGACATTTTATTCAGTATCTGTGGAAAAAGCTCGTGCACATCATTTGTAAAAGAATTCAAGAAAAAAAACCTAACTGTAGCAGTACTCAATCCCCAGTCTACTGCGTGTCAGACTAACATGCTGGCCCAGAGCTAACCGTATCCATGACGTCAGGTGTTCTTAACTGACATATTAGATACAAACTGTTGGCAAATAATGACTTTAAATAAACGATTTCTTCACTGCAGTACATCTTCATTAAAGATCATTTCATACAAAGTTTATATTATTGTATCAGTACGGTATATCACATACAACATACTAAAACTACTGAAATATAAGACAGGCACATGAGGACAGCTGCCATCTTGTCGTGTGACACAAACGGCTCAGCTCTTTTAAGCCACTCATACTGTATAATATTATAATATTAAATTATAATAAATAACGGATCACGACCTTCAGGATAGCTTAAACCCCCCTAGGCTCGATAATCGGAATTGGTGGGTCTTAAGCTATTTATTAAAATGGTTGCATAATTCACACGACCGCCATCCTGAAATGGCATGGCCGATGACCTTGAATTTTGGGTGAAAGACGCATCCTATATAAAGGTATGTTGTCACCGAATTTGGTAGAGATCGGATGATTAGTGTAGCCGTAATTTGATTTTACGTTTTGAACATTTGAGTGGCCGCCATTCTGTTTTGGTAAAGATGGCGGCGATATAAAGTATGACACTGAGGTGTCCTTTACTAGTGCTACCTCTGTACCAAATTTCGTTCAATTCGGTTTCACCGTGTTCGAATTGATCGGGGGGGACAGACATTCAGAGTACACACTCTCACCCACACACAGACACACACACACACAGACTCACACACACACATACACACACACACAGACTCACACACACACATACACACACACAGACAGACACACTTTTTTCGCCCTGTGTTGATCTCATAAGTCTACTTTCATTTTTTGCAAAAATCGAAAGTAGGCTAATGACAAGTCCATTCGTAGTGCCCAAGTATTATTGTCTACTGTCCAAATCGAAGGTCAGGATAACTTTGGCAACTGGGTCCGTGCACGCGGTCTTCTCGATTCAGCGGCAACTCATGATTTTGTGTCTAATTCTTTGATTAGAAAACTAGGCCTACCTGTAAACCCCACTTCTATTAATGTATCGGGCATTAACAGCTCAAAATCGCAAGCTTTACAATTCTCAAAGCTAACCATAAGAGATATTTGTCACAGAAACAACTTTCTCAAACTGAATTGTCTAATTCTTAATAGCATTGGAGAAGACACTCCCAGTCACTCTGTGGATATTTCAGGGTTAAACATTCCCTCGCATTTAAGGCTAGCCGATCCTTTGTTTAACATACAAAACCCCATTGACATTCTCTTCAGTGCTAATGTTTTCTGGAATTGCCTTCGTAAACAGGTTCGCAAGTTATCCTCAAACGTGGTCGCCTGAGACACTAACTTTGGATGGATCGTCACCGGTCAACCTCCCCATTATTCTCCCCAACCCGCATTGCAATGTTACTTCTCCAATACTGACCTGGAACAGTTCTGGAGGCTTGAAAGCGTTGATCCTCCTAACGTGACCTCTTCAGAAAATGAATTCTGTGAGCAACTTTTTTTGAACACCACCACTCGCTCTTTTGATGGTCGGTTCATTGTTCAAATGCCAAGATTACATAATCCCCCTAAACGTATTAACTCTCAACCCAAAGCTCGAAAAGCTCTCTTTGCTATCGAGAGCAAATTCAAGAAAGAACCTCTCGTTAAACAGCAGTACACTGATTTCATGGATGAGTATGAAAGCTCAGATCATATGGAAGTTGTTAACAAATCTGATGATGAATTGCACCCCCCAACTGAAACGGTTTTCTTAAATCATCATCCCGTGTGGAAAAACTCTCTTGTAAAGGATAAAATCCGAGTTGTTTTCAATGGTTTATCACCTGACGTTAATGGCAACAGCCTTCACGACACTCTTTACTCTGGTCCTGCTATTCAGTCAGATCTATCTGCTATACTCTTAAACTTTCGATTATTTCCCATAGCTGTTATAGCGGATATAAAACAGATGTACCGCCTAGTTTTAATTCAACCGGAACAACGAGATCTCCAAAGGATCTTGTGGCGTGATGAAATCAATAAGCCCATTAAGGTATTTCGCTTAAAAACGGTTACTTATGGCTTAAAACCCTCTGCTTTCCTGGCTATCCGATCCCTACACTTGCTAGCCTCACAAGATGGTCATTTATTTAATTCCAAAGCCTCTGAAGCACTAACTACGTCATTCTAGGTTGACGATTATTTGCAGTCCTTCCCCACTTTGGAGGAAGCTTCTTTTGTGTCTTTAGAACTTCAGGCATTGCTAAGGAATGGAGGTTTCCCACTTCATAAGTGGAATTCCAACTCCCCTGAGTTTCTCGCCCAGTTTCCTATTGAAGACGTAGATCCCTCCTTTGTCGAAATTTGTGGAAACTCCGAATCCATAAAATCTCTTGGAATTCATTGGTGCACTAGCACTGACACTCTCATCTACAAAGTTTCGCTCGCTGAAGAGCTCCCTAACACGAAACGTCAAATTCTCTCTGAAATTGCAAAAATTTTTGATCCGCTTCAATTCCTTGCCCCAGTTATCGTTATAGCCAAACTCTTCATGCAAGAGCTGTGGTTGCTCAAATGTGAATGGGATGACACTGTTCCCCTCTCATTTCTTAACAGATGGCTTTCTTTTCGCAGCAATTTGCTTGATCTTTCCCTTATTGAAATTCCCAGGAATTTAATTAACGCTCATTCTAATTCATCTTTCTTCCTTCATGTGTTCGCGGACAGTTCCGAAAAAGCTTACGGTTGCTGCGCATATTTGGTTTATCGCGGTTCATTATATGGATCTTCAGTTTCCAACCTTGTTTGGTCCAAATCTAAGGTGGCTCCTCTTAAAACTATCACTTTGCCTAGGTTTGAATTGTGTGCTGCACTCATGGCCGCAGCACTTGTTAAGAAATTACAAGAAGTTTTAAAAGTCGAATTCTTGCAAATCTATCTCTGGAGCGATTCCATGATCACCCTTTCTCGGATCGCCAAAAAACCCTCTCACTGGCAAACTTTTGTTGCAAACAGGGTTTCCAAAATTCAAACTCTTTCTTCGGGATGTCAATGGAGGCATGTGCCCAGCGCTGACAACCCAGCCGACATTATCTCTCGTGGATGTTTACCCTCTCAATTGGCAGCTTCCCAGTTGTACTGGCATGGGCCCTCGTGGTTAATCGAAGACTCTTCTTGTTGGCCTCCTAAACCTCCAGCTACAAACTCCAACTTGCCTCTATCTACTGCTTCGTGTCTTGTTTCCAACGTTTCTCATCCCTTGTTGTCCCGCTATTCTTCCTTTCATAAATTAATACGAATTGTCGCCTATCTCCTTAGATGGAAATATCTTGTGGTTGACCAACCTCTTCTCCCTAAACCACACCTTACCAATCATGAATTGAATCTCGCTACCATTAAAGTTTTACAACTGACACAGCAAGAAGCCTTTTCTTCTGAATTGTCTTTACTTTCTTCTAAAAGGGATCTTCCCAAATCCAGTCGTCTTTGCGCTTTAGTCCCGTTCCTTGATGACAATGGGTTACTCAGGGTAGGTGGCAGGCTCTCTCAATCTTTGCTCTCTGAAGACAAAAAGCATCCCGTTATTTTGCCTTCTAAACATCACGTAACTTCCTTAATTATACGTGACTTTCATTATCGCAATCTGCGTGTTGGTACACGCACATTGCTTTGCCTCTTAAGGGAAAAGTACTGGATTATAAATGGAATTCACGAAGTTTCCTCTGTAATTCACAAGTGCATTCCTCGCTTCAAGCGAAACCTAAAGTCAATACTCAATTAATGAGCGATCTGCCCTCCTTTCGCTCTTCTCCTATACGCCCATTTTCTCTAACTGGTGTGGACTATATGGGTCCGTTCCAATATCAACGAAATTCCCCTGAAGCTAAACGCAAATTGTTTGGTAAGCTCTATGTTTCTCTCTTTGTTTGCATGGTCACTGGCGCAATTCATTTGGAACTAGTAACGAATGCCTCTACTTCTTACTTGTTATCAGCTGTCGCTCGCTACGCTGCTAGGCGTGGTGTTCCTTCAGAGAGGTTTTATGATAACGCTTCCACTTTTCAGGGCGCAGCTTCTCTGTGGAAGAAAGCTCTCACATCTTCTCCTGCCATGGAACAGATCTCTAATTTTTCCTACTCAAAGGGTTTCAAATGGCGTTTTATACCTCCCTACGCTCCTCATCACGGTGGTAGGTGGGAATCCTGCATAAAGCTCACTAAACGTCATTTAAGAAAGGTTTTAGGTAATCGCATTCTGACTTATGAAGAATTTAATTCACTGTCCGTGCTGATTGAAGGAGTTGTTAATTCTCGCCCTTTAACTCCGCTTTCCAATGACCCTGATGACCTGCTTCCACTCACACCTGGTCACTTCATTATAGGCACTTCTCTTTCTGCCCCTCCTCCCCTTTCCAATTCTTACAGGGATTCTAATTTACCTATTGTTTGGCGTAAACTTGAAGCCCTTCGCAATTCTTTCTGGAAGAGGTGGAACTTGGAATATTTAACTTCCTTGCAACGGAGACAGAAGTGGTTTCTTTCCAGTCCCGACATTAAAGTGGGGGACTTGGTCTTGGTTAGGGATGTCTCTCCTTCCCTGGTCTGGATTTCTGGTAGAGTGACCGAGTGTTATCCTGGAAGGGATGGGAGAGTCAGGGTGGCCAAAATCTTGACCACTAATGGTCATATCACAAGACCACTGTCTTTAATTGCTTCATTACCTTTAAATGTTTAATTGTTTATCTTGCTCTCTGTTGGTGTTTACCCCTCCCAGCTTGGTGTATTCTTGGAAAACACGTTAAGATAGAGTATTTTTAATGCTCTTTTCTCGTTCATTCCTTCCTTTTTTCTCAAACACCAACAGTGATCTCCTATGTTCTCTTTGCTGTTTAGGGTTCTCATGTCATTTGTGAGTCTGTTCTAGATATATATCTTCCATGACCCACCTAGCGTCATCTAGCAGTGAATCTCTGAAGCTCCTCAATTCTTCCCGGTGCAAGAGGACTTCCTTATCAATCTGGCCACCAGATCTCGTCGCCTTCGCCAGCTATCATCTCCGTGATCAAGAGAACTTCGTCTACTTTTTCACCCACCAGGCTGCGAAAACGTCGCCTACTATCAACTCTTGGAGACCATTCCTCAAAAAAACATTTATTTTTGTTAGGTTTTCTATTCTGATATGTATTCCTTTTGTCTCCTACCCCCACTCTTTTCCCTTTCCTGGTCCCTCTGCGCTTCGCTGAGTGGGTCTCACTTGTACGTCGGCCGTCGACTCAGTCAAGGCTCAACTAGAGCCAGCCTCCTGAACTAAAGAGGCATTCTTTAGATTCCACGCCATGTTGGAACTTTAATCGTCAAAGGGAACCTCACCTTCGCCATGCAGCAAAGATAAGTACAGACTTCAGGTTTTAACCTCATCTTCATCGGTTTTAATTCTACATGCTTTTAACGATCATTTTATAGGCAGTGTGAGATTACTTATTTGTGGCAATAATCATCCTTCGCGGGATTTTCTATGTTAAGCTTTTGTCTGTCTAAGCAAATCTTAATAGAAAGCAGCATTTCTTATGAGAAATCTTCTCACAACGTGGGATATTATCGAATACCCGCTGTCTATAAAATATTAAGCTCGTTCCACCGCTGGATTAACTTTGCCCCTATTCTTCTATTAGGCTCGTTCTGGAACCTTCCAGATTCTTTACTCTATCTACAAGTTGTGCCGTCATGTATTTTTCACTCACTTGTGGGAATACTATTTAAAAATGAGGAATCTTCCTTATGAATTAATGCCCAATAGCTAATTTTCTTCCACCGTTGGAATGTTCTATGGCGCATTTAATTGTAATTCACAACTTTCTCAAGCAATAAACTTTCGCCTACCTAGTGCAACCAATTATTTTTCATCATTGCAATAACTTTCTTTGCCATAAACCTTTGTGCTACTACGGTGAACTTTTCATCCATTCAACAAACTATTGTGATAAACAGTGTTCTTTCAGTATTTCTTCCGCGTCGGGCTCGTCCGATTATTATAAATACGGCCATGAACATTTACCTTCCATCCCAGTTGCTCTTTCCTTAACCCCTTACTAACAATACATAATAATATTGTTACTTCAGGTATTCTTCAATGAGGTGTCACTCTAAAGACGTGCCCTCCCACTTTTGCTTATATGTAATTAATTAACTTCTGCTTAACCACGTGCTTTATACACGTTTCAAACTTACATTGTTTCTCCCTTATAATTAGGGAATACAATTCTTTCAACTCATAAGTGAGTTATTTCTAGGTTTCACGAAAGGGAACTAGCCCCATTTGTCTCGTGATTCCTACTTAAACATAGGAGGTCTAGAACCTTCATTTCTACTTTCTCTTCAGGATTCACATTAAGTGACCTGCTCTATTTGTATAACTACAAAACAGTAATCCAGTATAAATATAAGAAGTTATAGGAACTTCTCTTTTATTCTTCCTGCTTTTTGTTATTGTTATTTTCGAAGTTGTTACTCTTTCTAGAATATTCTCTTAGAAATTTCTTAAAGTACACTCCTTGTACTCGATTTACTGTCTAACTTTAATCACTTTAATTGTCCTTAATTTTTGTACTTTATCCTCTCTATTTCAAATTCTTGCGAGGATTTTATAAAGGTTTCAAACCTAATTGTTAATTGCCTGGTGCAAACTTTAGATGTTTTTTCGGAGGTCTGCGACCACAAATTGTTAATAAAATTGCAAATATATCTTTGTTAAATTCATCAAATTCTTTTGAATTGTTAAATAAATTAAGAGTTTCTTTTCGCTTTTTCATTTTTCTAGTATAACAGTTAGGCAAGGTCCTGCCTTCCTTGACTCGTCCCACAAATGCAACTATTGGTGCACTTACCAAAATTTTTCAAAAAGTGTAATTCTTTTATCACTATCCTTCTTGGAAGCACTTGGTCGCTTTTTAGGAACTCTACAACTTCGAAAACTGGAATCATCAAAATCGATTCAAATTATTGGCATTCTTCGAATTACTTGTTCAAAAACGAATTCCTTTGAACAGACATACAATATGTCTGTTACTCTCTGTCTTACCAGACCATCACCCTTCCCCATAGTAGGCATATGCATGCTTGAGAGGGAATACGCTAAAGCCATTCTCTTGCAAACCGCCCATGTCCTAGCTGCGGTTCCCGTTAGCTTCGACCAGGTCCTTACCCACTTTAGGTATCAGTGAGCGGATTTGCAGTGGCAATCGCCTTTGAGTGTATTTAAAGTTAAATTTATAACTTTTGTGGGACTCTCCTCCTATTTCTCTATCCTTTCTCTCCAGTCCGAAACCCACCTCCTTTTCTTTATCATCTTCCCTTGGTGGTTAGGTTATTCCTCAGCCAATAATCTACCCAGATGCAACAAATGAGTGACGACGCATGACGCGTTTCAAAAAAATCATGTATGCGTTCATGTACCATTCATCGACTGTGATGAAACTGTGATGAGTTGTTGTGTGCACTTACGTGTAGTTTTCTAATTTAGTAAATCTATTTCACGGTAGGTAGCGAACGAGTTGATTCAACAAATGAGTGACAGCACACGAATCGTATAAATGAACATCCGTATGTATTCATATGACATTCATCCGATTGCTATGAAACTTAGGTGAGTTGTTGAGGACGTTCCCACGAATGTTTCAAAATTAGTTAATCCATTTTATGATAGTTTGGAGGCTGTTAGCGGATATTGAAAAAAAGAATTGTGTATCCAAAGGCACTTCCAGAAACCAAGTACAACGACAACACTTTCTTTGATTGTCGTTGCAACGCATGCAGGGTTCAGCTAGTAAATAAATAAATACATTTATTTGTTAAATCATTCCTTGGATGACATTAGCTTCACTGCTCAACAACATGCTCGGCAACCGACTAATTGAAGTATACCTTAATGGAAATATAAGCAGGCCCTATAGATTAAATGATGGATAACCACACGGCTCAGTCCTTGCTCCACGTCTTTTCTAACTTTACACTGCAGATCTTTCACCTACTACTTGCAGAAAGTTCATATATGCTGATGATGTAGCTCTGACAGCCCAGTCCACAAACTTTGAGACCATTGAAACAATTCTCACACAATATTTTTCCCGGCTAGTCTATGGTTCTGCGGCATACGGTTCAGCAAGGCCGGCAACCTTGAAAATGCTGGACATTATCCACCATAGTGGCGTTTGGCTGGCTACCGGTTCCTTCCGGACCAGACCGATACCCAGCCTACTCCCCGAATCGGGTGTTCCACCTCTAAATTATAAACGCCAACATATGCTTTTAGCATATGTTGCCAATGTGCGTCAAATGCCGCAACATCCGAGCTATCAAGCTCTCTTCAGTACCCAATACCACCAGAATTGCGCCAACCAGCCTCGTGCCACTCGACCGGTTGGTATTAGACTTGATAACTCGTGTACTGAAATAGGAGTGGTTGTAAGTCCCTGTATGATCCGGACACCTAGCGAGGTGCCTCCGTGGCAAGTCCCGCGTCCGGATATTCGGTTAGATCTACACAGAGGTCCTAAGGTGAACATGGATGCCTCCATTTATCGGAGGCATTTCCACAGCATACAGTAGTTCACCAATTTCCGGACGCTGGCATTCTCTACACGGATGGTTCGAAGGACGACGAGATGGTGGGTTGTGCATACGTTATTGATGGTGCAAATACCAAGATCTCTTTGCCTGAGGCCTGTATTGTGTTTACTGCGGAGCTTGTTGCCATCTATGAAGCTCTTCAGTTTGCACTAAAGGATGCACGAATCGACTTTCTCGTGTGTACCGGCTCTTTGAGTTCCTTGCAGTCAATTGCTGCATGTTTCCCGCAACACCCCCTAGTGCAGCGAAGCCACGACCTACTAGCCGGGCTGTGCCTCGCTGACACTCGAATCACCTTTCTGTGGCTTCCAAGCCACATGGGAATTACGGGAAATTAGTTAGCGGATCAAGCTACAAAAGAGGCGGTATCACTACCACCTCGACCAATGGAGGTACCCGCTAGAGATATTCGCTCTCAGTTACGCCTACAAGTTCTGGCATTTTGGGAGAGTCAGTGGCTACCTGACTCACTGCCCAGTAAACTGAGACCGATCAAGGGAACTACTCGCGTGTGGCGTAGCTCCTTCCGGTCACGGAGAGAGTCCTTCATTTTGTGTAGGCTAAGGATAGGTCATACAAGATCCACCCACTTGTACCTAATGAGGAGGGAAGACCCCACACTTTGTACCTGTGGAGCCGTTTTCACCGTGGCCCACATTTTATCCGAGTGTGTGGATCTTGCTGACTTACGAAGAAACCTTGGTTTGCAGATGACACTCATACTTATATTAGCCGATGACGTGGTGGCTGCTGATCGCGCTATCCGCTTTATAAGTGTGAGCGGGTTAGGGCCAACAATCTAAATTTTCCAGTGAACATTGACTCAACGATTTGTTCATTTTTAAATGATAATTTTTTGTATTTCCGTAATTTTTGTTTATTTTTATAATTATTATTTTTATTTAATGGTTTGATTTATTAATTTTAGGTCTTTTTAAACGTAGGTGTCCACTCTAAATTGTAAATTCAATTCCAAATTTGTATTCTTTAATCTGTGTTAAGAGGGGCAGATGACCTCGAAGTTCCGCCCCCTTAAAACAACAATAACTAACACAATATTTCCTAAAATTGGACTGCGACTGAAACCCAACATCAGCAAAACATAGGTCAGTGCCTGGATAGTAGGAGGGCGCATTACGTTCTCCGAGTACAATTCAGAGGTCAACAGCTAAAATGTTGCACCCAACAAAGACATGTGGGTGTTTTACTGGATCGCTCTTCGACATACAAAGGACATCTCTGCAGAATAGCAGCTAAAATCAGAACACGTAACAACATCCTTCGCAAACTCTGTGGTACAAGTTGGGGAGCAAATGCGACTGTTCTTCGCACAACAGCTCTCGCCTTAATATACTCGGTTGCTGAATATTGTAGCCCCGTATGGATAAATAGTGCACATGTAGGAAAAGTTGATGTCCAGTTAAATGACACAATGAGAAAAATATCGGGCACTCTCAAATCCACACCACTCAAGAGGCTACCGGTATTATCCAACATTCTCCCTCCTCCCCTGTGAAGGCTAACAGCTCTAAAAAGGGAATGGCCAAAATGCGCTGCGAATGATCTCTTACCCATACATCAGATCTGTAATCCACAGAATCTAGGTAGATTAAAATGTCGACATCCATCATGGCAACTAGGCAAGATAATTGTTGAATCAATGTTCAATATAGACGAAACTTGGCAAGAAGAATGGACTACATCAAACTCTGAAGAGCTAGGATAGATCAGGTTTCAATCTTCCTAGAAGAATATGGATGTCACTGAACAGAGTGCATACCGGTCACGGAAGAAGTAACTTTTGGCTCCACAAATGGGAGAAAATTTGTAGCCCTCGGTGAGATTGTGGCGATGCAGTGCAGATAATCCATCATATTGTGTTGGAATACCCTTCACGGTCCATCTAGGGAGGATATGACGACCTGCAGAATTCAAGTGATGATGCAGTGGAGTGGATTACTTCTCTGGACATTCAACTGTGACTTTTAGTGATCACGAATAGTGGATTTTACTAGATATTTATTACATATATATATTGTACATATAGTATTACTGTATCCTCTGTGAGTCATACGAAATATATATATTTGTTTCGCCATTTAAGGAACTAAATGCGTGCAGTAAACTCTTTTCAGCTTTTGATTTTCTTTCTTATCTTATAATTGGGATATAATGCGCATCAAGTAACTTTTACTAAGACAAAGTAACCTCTTTCCTGTGAATTCACTCTGAATATAACGGTTCTGTGGTTTTCCAGGATGAGTTCTTGTGTTGTATTAATTAATATACGAGGGTTGCCTTTTAAGTTTTGGCAACAATGCTGCTGCTTTATGTTGCAAAGGTGTTGGACTCTGCCATTGTTACCAAAAGTTGCTAACCTGTTTCCCCTCCCTTAGAGCACATGACCTCGTCCGTCCCCTCCCCCATTCGTATGCAGTGGCGCCTGTTAGATGAGTAGTTGTGAGCAAGTGCTCGCGAAAGACGGTCGCAATATTTTCGAATTATAAGTAGAGATCGTGGATACAAATTCAGTGTGCTAGGGGTCGCGCGGCTCGAGAGTACCACCAAGGACTGCACGAGGCGTGTGGTGCAGCTGCGTTTCCTTACAGAACGGTAGCAAGATGGGTTGTAGTCTTTCGACAGGGGCGTGAACGTGTGGAGGACATGCCTCGATGTGGTCACCCACCAGTAAGTGATGAAAATGTACAGATGGTGTCCGCATTAGTGGAGGCGGATCGGAACGTAACTCTTCGTGAATTAGCGCAAGATTCAGGACTGGCGAATTCGACTGTCCTCCACTTCCTGAAGGACTGCCTGAAAATGTGGAAAATTGCGTCAAAATGGGTTCCGCATGACTTAACCGACATGCAGAAATGGCTGTGATATGATGCTTCTCGTACACACTCGCAGCGTTATGAGCACGAAGGAGAGGATTTGTAACGGCGTATCATAACCATTGACGAGACGTGGGTCAAATCTTATGAGCCACAGTTGAAACGCCAATCGAATGAGTGACGGCACTACGGATCACCACGAAAACAAACAGTTCGACAAACCCCCACCAATGTGAAGGTAATGTTGATTCTTGCCTCTGATTGGGATGGTGTTATCATAAAACATACCGTTCCCACAGTGGAAACCGTTAATGCGGCGTACTATTGTTCGTTCCTGCAAGACCATCTCTTAGCAGCTCTGAGAAGAAAACGGCGACACCACATGGATATTCCGCCCATCGTTCTGCATGACAATGCTAGGGCACGCACAGCAGGAGTTGTGTGTGCATTGTTGAATCGCTTGAACTGGGAGGTGCTCTATCATTCCCCCTACTCTCCCGACTTAAGTCCCTGCGAATTTTGATCTCATCCCGGAGATGAAGGCGTCACTGCGCGGGAACCGCTATCTTACAATTGGAGATGTTGTGCACGCTGCTGACCACTCTCTTCGCCCCATTGATAGGTTGGGCAGTGCCTACGGCTTTCACGTCGCTGGGAACATGTTGTTCGCAGTGCTGAAAACTACATCGGGGACCTATGAAACTTGGAACCATGTAGGTGTGTTATTAAGCAATTTATAACATACTTGCCAAAACTAAATAAGCAACCATTGTATTTTCACTAGAATGCAAGTAAATATCGGGACGATAAGATAGCGGAAGAAAATGTCTGAATAATGTTAGAGACGAAAGTTAAAAGTTGCTTCTAAACAAAATCCCAAGTCGAATAAGCCTCTGGAAACAAAGCAATGCATATAACATGTTGTAATTTTTGTGCCATGCAACTCCCTCATGGTATGCGGCAATGTCTGGATAACAAAACGCTCTTGGTTCTCGCTGTGCCGTACGATAACTCTCATTTCTCTCCGAGTACGAAAATCATTAAATATTCAATTATTATAATGATCCCATGCAACAGAACTTAATATTTTGACGCTGACTCTCCGAACGACCAGCCGTTCGGGAGATAACATCTGCCCTTCAACTGAAGGGGTAATGTAGAGTGATAAAGATTAGGTGTAAAAACATTTAGGTTCACCGGGAAAATACAAACTAGAGTGACAGTATTGCTGAATCAAATCGTTAATGGAGCTCTAAGAAGAGCTGTGAGCTGAAGTTTTAAACTCTTAATAATGACCTTTTGCCAGCCGATTGCAGTCGAACAGTTATACGCAAACATACAAAAAATATAATGTTATCTTTTTATAGCTTTTTAATGAAGCTTTCGAAAATTGAAGAACGTGATTACACAATTTTTTCTGACAACCTGTGTCATTGTGGTGTCTGCAATAGTGTGCGTATTTGTAAATCCTCCTCTCTTTAGTTTTACCTCACGTGGCATATGTACCCCGTTCTAATTCTGAGACCAGAACTACATTGTCTAAGCCGTAAATCACCTTATTGGTGACAGCTAAGTATGCCAGCCACTACACCACAATGTGGTCACTCATAAATCAACACTGATCCTATTGAACAGTTTTCTGCTTTTCTCTTATATTGTGTCTACATGCAATATTATTCAAATGGGCATGCGGTGTGGATTTGGTCATGTGAATTACATTTTTGTTAATTCATTTGAGGGGCGGGATACCTCGGTCATTTAGCCCCGTGCACTTGTTTGTGTATAGGGGAAAAAAGAAGCATGTTGTTTAACGTGACCGTTAATCATGTTATCATGAGCCAGAGGACCTTCTTTTTACGGAGAATGTGAACCTCTGGACTCGGCTCTTCACTTTGAAAATTTGACAAGCATTGACCGGGAATAACGTGTGTGTATGCATATATTATATAATATAGCCAGTATATGATTGGTCTGATACCTGGTGTTATTGCCTTGACTGTATAAGAGCGTGCGTATTTGTAGTTTAGGGGAGGATTAGGAATGAGTTGGCCGTGGACTTAAATTAGAAATATTCCTGGCTTATAGCTGGAGTAGAAATTTGAAACTACTTCCATAATGGCTGAGGTGCAAAACGAACTCTCACCTCTTCTCAGCTTTGCCTCACGAGGCTGAGTGTACGCTGATCCAGCCCTCAGACCAAAATTAAATTTCTTGGCAGAGTTAGGAATCGATCCTGGATCTTGGGGGTGACTACATTTGAATGAGATTTTATAGACAGATGTGATGATTGACAAATAAAGGGAATGAGATGTTTTAGCGAATGGTTATGAGTAGTGGAAATGAATCGGTTCAGATGCCTCCACCTCCACACCCTCCACACAAGATGGCGGCAGCCCGATAACTCCCGAACCCGTGGTCGGATTTTGACGAATGAGGTGTCATTGAACTCGGGCTGACACCCCCTTTCCAATGGACAACATATTTCAACCCCGAAATAAAACCTACCCCTACTAGGGGGTGAAATTGTATTTTTTTTGAGAATCTCTCTTTCCAATTGCAACATGTGAGAGTTTGAACGCTAATATGGAATGAAAAGTTGTTCTACAAAAGAGACATGTGTGCGGTGGAAAGCCACTATGAATTAGCATGCCCACTCATGGCTTTTGAAGAGGGTGGGGGAGCGGATCCCTGTGGATGGGTTATTGTTGACGGGTCATTGTTGGCGGGGTCATTGTTGCCGGGTCATTATGGACAAGTCCTTGTGGACGGGTCCTTGTGGACAGGTCTTTGTGGACGAGTCCTTGTTGATGAGCCCCTTTGGACTGATCCCTTTAGACCGGTTCCTTTGGACTGGTCCCTATGGACTGACCCATGGTCATTAATGCTATGATGAAATTAAACGTTGTTCCACATGAAACGCATGTGAAGAGCCGATTGCTACTATGAATTAACATGTTTGTTTTCTGTTTTTACGCATGCGCACTTGGGGTTTTCGTAAGAGGGCGGACTTTTTAAATAATGATTTATAGATGAGTTATTAAAAAAATAACCAAAAGGTCCAAAACTAATAGGTCATTGGCTTTTTAATATCTCATGAACCAATAAAGCTAGGGACTTGTATGAGGAGTCGTTGGACTTGGTATGACGCCCCGTTTTTCAATGTATTTTTGATTTTTGTCAAAAGGGCCTAAGTACACTTTTGTTAATATCTCGTGAACCAATAAGGCTAGGGACTTGTATGAGGGGTCGTAGCAAATGGGATGACATTCCCTTTTTAAATGTGTTTTTTGAAATTTTGACACTCTCTTTTTGAATGTATTTTTGATTTTTTAACAAAAGGCCTAACTACACTTTTGGTAATATCTCGCGAACCAATAAGGCTAGGGACTTGTATGTGGGGTCCTAGCACTCGGGGTGATGCTCTGTTTTTAAATATATATTTAATGTTTGTCTAAAGGGCCTAACTGCACTGTTATTAATATCTCGATAACTAATAATGGGAGAGAGTCAAGTGAGGTGTTATAATACTAAGGATGGCCAACCCTTTCCCATGACCATCGAATTTACCCCAAATATTCAAAACAACCAGGACAATGACCTGAGATTATATAAACTAATACTTGGATATCGACATGTGAGGTGTCATAGGACTTAGAATGGTCAACTCTTTCCCATGACCAATGAATTGACCTAAAATATCCAAAATATTAAGGTCATTGACCTGAGATTTTATAAATTAATAATTGGATACGGACATGTGAGTTGTTTACCGTGAGTGATGAAACATAGCTAGGTAGAGAAAGAAATAGTGTAGACTACATGTATGGTGACTGACAAGTCTTTCACTATTGGAACTTGTTTTCAGATCAGACTGTAGTACAGAGAGAGTATAGGTTGCAGGCATGGGTTAATAAATGACAAACGGTGTATACAAAATCGGATTTATTGATTCAAGAATTAAGAGTAGACTATCTTTAATTGATTGGTTAAAGAGGATAGCTAATGAAACAAAATGGTGACTACATTGAACTAAACTGAACCAAGCTGAATCAAACCCAACCAAACCGAACCAAACCTAATCGAAAACAAGCCAAGGGTTTAAGTGTAAAACTTGTGGGTGGATGAGGTCATTGGTAATGTCAAAAAGGAAAGGGATAACGCTCTAACTATAGAGGGTAAGGTAAAGCTAGTGCATGGTGCTAATGCACACACCCAAGTCCATGAACCTCACACTACTATCCTATGTAGTTTTTATGGGTTGACTGTTAAAACTTGCTCAGTAGTTACTGGGATAAGATGGTCGCTACACACAACAAGCTTTAAATATCTGAGGCTAATAATCTATACACACACTCACACACACTTGTTCTAAACTAAACTGTCTTGCTGGCAGAGCTCACACAGTAGGCAAATGACAGAAATGCTTGGTTAACAGAAATACAATCATTTTCGGTTGTCTAATGTTACCAGCTAAACATTACGTGCTATAGTGGTGAGCACATGTGCCTCTTTCACTGGAGATCTTAACTCGATTTCGAGTTCTAAGGCCTAGAACGAATCAAACTAAGAAAAAAAGGTATGGTGACGCAGTGGTTAAACTGTTAGCCTTTCACTAAGGTAGACTAGGGTTTGATTTTAGGTTAATATGCATGTCATAAACAAACAAATAAAAGCAGATAATGTTTAAAACTGATTACACTTGCCTCTTTTCAAATTATTACTTAGATTACAAATACAAACGTGGACTGGGTTTGACATACAGTTAATGCTTCCTATCACATACTAGACTGTAAGAAAACCAAACAAGAAAAAGGCGTATGCAAAGCAGTGGTAAAATCGTTATGTGTAGAGAAATACCTAACGGTTTTATGAACTGGCAAAGGTATGTCGCATAAACAGTGCAGGATACAATCCAGCAACCATAATTTTTATCTTGTGGACAAGAGAAAACATATATAGAGAGAGATATATATAGAAAGCTTGTGTATGTGTGGGTAGCATTGGTTGTTTGAGCAGAGAAAATACGGTGAGGTAGGGTGGGGAGAGGGAGAATTAGCACTTATATATGAATGGAAAATAGATTTTTTTCAATCGTTTTGTTTTTCAAATGCAGTGGTAGATAGTCGTTATTTTGTAAAACATTCTAACTTGCAGTAGTGTAAGCCTCTATGGTTCCGCTAACACATAGATAGACTGTATTATTGCCATGGTCAAGCACTCACATTAAGATTATTTACAAAATCATAAAATGAAAAATAAAAAATCTTGTTTTGTAAATATTGTTTTTCAACATACACAAAATAAATATATAAAAAATTTGTAAACAGCAAAATAGAAAATCCATGTTTCCATATAGACAAAATTTAAAAACCTTAAACGGACATTTAAGAAAATATATGCAAATGGGAAATTGACAAATGTGTAAATATGAAAATGGAAAAATCCATGTTTCCATATCATGAAATTGAAAAACATCAAACTGTCATTTAAAAAAATGCAAAATGGAAAATTGACAAATTGCAATGTGTGATATGTGAAATTGAACAAATGGTTATCATTTTTTTTAAATACATGGTGCTCTATGGTTGAGGTGTGAATCAAACCCTCTCTACATATTTAGACCACTCGAGACTGAGTAGACTAGTTTTAGTTGTCATGCCACTTTTAAAAGTTTGTGTTAAATCTAGGAATTGAACCCAAGAGCTTGTAGGGGGGATCCAAGGTTACAATATGTTAAACAGATAGCCTCGAATGTAGGGTGTGGTAGTTATATAGAAATGAGACGTTTCGCTCGGGGCAGGGAGGCATGGAGATCTGCATCAAACCAGTCAAAAGACTGACGACTCAAACAACAACATGTAGAACTCACCAAAATAATGTGTGTAACGGTAAATGTTATTCAACGAACAGTAATGCATTACTAAAACCCATGACACGATACCTAAGAGCTTTTCTAAAATTATTTTAAAATGCCTTTAACCCTATATTAAACACCCAGTTCACAAGACTCATAACTGCAATGTTATGGTCAAACAAAACAAAATCTATATTTCAAAACAAACAAGTGGTTTAGTCAATGTATACTGGAAAAAGTTTTATAAACACTCAAGTCCACAAAAATAATTAAGTTAGCAACTGTCAGGTTGACCGAGTGGTTATGGTGTTTGACTTAAGTTCAAATTTTCTGTACAAGAAAGCAAGGGTTCGAATCCCTTACCTGATATAACTATTGCCTCAACATGGCTTGACCACACTGTATTATTGTGTACTCGGTACACAAACCATAGATAGAGTGTATTGTTTAAGGTCACTCTCTTTGCGAACATAGTCAGAGACTGTTGATGGTTAACAATTGCATTAATAGTGGGATATAGGGATAGCAATTAAGAAAAACAGACAATACCCATACACTATTTTTATTTATTTAATGTAAGTACTTGTACAATAGTTATATACAAACTACAACTCTCTTTTGTCTATTACTATCTAGTCCTTTTCGATCCACTTGCATATCAAGGGCAGATGACTTTGTAGTTCAGCCCCTTAAAACAACAACAACACTACCTCTTGCATAGTCTGTGATGTTGATGATTCTTGATGCGTGGAAGATGGATACAACATAACTTTTACAACAGGGGTTAAACGTTGCTCAACAAACAATGCACTATTTTGAGTAGCAACATCTTTCTCTTGTACTAACTATTTAACATTCTGATGATTTTTGTCAACACCATCAGTGTTTTGTCTGGAGCACTACATTGATGATCACTCACACTTAAAACCACACCATTTCTACTTTTCATTTTGCCTGGACATTTTGTTGACCTCTGTTTTGAGCATCGCCAGAATAGTATTCCTTTTACATTTTGTCGTCTATAGTTATAAGAGTAGCCTTTATAGAGTACACGTTGTTTACCTCGGTTAGTTGTAGTAAGTTCCAAGTAGTAACTAACCTGTTAGTATGATTTGCACACTACAAAGGTTATCTCTGTTCTGGTAATAGAATTATTTAGCGTTGGCTTTTATATTTAATATGTACAGTTAAAAGTGATAGAAAAGTGGTAGAAACGTGGTAGCAAAGTAGTAGACAAGTGGTAGACAATTGGTAACATAGTGGTAGCAAAGTGGTAGCAAAGTGGTGGAAAAGTGGTAGAAAAGTGGCAGAAAAGTAGTAGAAAAGTGGTAGTAAATTGGTAGCAAACTAGAAAAGTGGTAGAAAAGTGGCAGAAAAGTAGTAGAAAAGTGGCAGCAAAGTGGTAGAAAAGTGGTAGCAAACTAGAAAAGTGGTAGCAAAGTGGCAGAAAAGTAGTAGAAAATGGTAGCAAAGTGGTAGAAAAGTGGTAGCAAACTAGAATAGTGGTAGCAAAGTGGTAGAAAATATTACATGTATTGATAAGAAATAGTTTAAGCGGTTACATGGATTCATTACACTATAATTTTAGCATCACGAAGCTCATTTTCTATATCCAAAAGTTCTTCCTCATATTTAGTATGACCAGCCTGTTTACAGGTATGCAAGTACTGAAGCCGCTGGATTAGCTTATTGGGATTGTTCCAGTAAACAAATTTAACAAATTATTTTTTGGGTGTAAACCATTATCATCATCATCATCATCATCATCATCATCATAATCATCATCATCATCATGGTTATCATCATCAATATAATTATCATCAATATAATCATCATCACTATTACTATCTAATCCTTTTTGTTCATCTTGCAATGCAACAACCTTTGGCATAGTTTGTGTTGTATTTGGTAGTGGTAGAGGTTTCTTAGACGTTAACGACTGTCCTAAAATGTCTTTTTCAGGAGATAATAAATGCTCTTTAAAAAACAGAGCACTATCTTGAGCCACACTATTTTTTTCTTGGTCTTGCTTTTTTTTACCTTGGTTAGAGTATTTTGTCCATTTAAATGAGTATTATTTTGAGATTTACAATGATGATCGATTGAAATAAGTATGTTGGAGACTTTTGTTTTAATCATTCCTCGACACTTTTTAGATCGTTGTTTCGAACAGCACCAAATAACAGTTCCATTTTTATTAGTTTTTTTTTTCAATATATGCATATCCTTTATAGTAAGCACATGGCTTACCATAGCTAGTCGTTGATACTTCCATGTCAACTGTTAAGCATAAACTAATCTCTAGTAACGTTAACTCGATAATAAAAATGATAGTTTGTAGTATGTGCAGTTTAAAGTAAGAGCAAAAGTGAGAGTCAAATGGTAGAAAAGTGTTAGCAAAGTGGTGGAAGAGTGGTAGCAGTTTATAGTAGTCATGATCTTTTTTACCAGAATGTGATTTGAGTAAATGTAATTTCTAAACCTTAGCAGTGAGTAGTCAGTTAGTCTTGGTTCAGACAAGCGTAAACAGTTCTCCAATGAATCAGAGATCAAGATTTTCATTATGAAACAGTTGTGTAACCAATTAGGTATCGGTACTTGATAGCTTCACACATGAACAAAAATTCCAACCTATCTGACATGAATTACATGATTTGAAAGTTGACAAAGAATATCCAATCAACCATTGTAGTTGCAATGTCAAACACAAAGACAAAATCAGCATGAACTTTTAAGTTACAGGGAAATTCTATGAAATAGACTATGCAGGAAATTTGGAAATACACATCAGAAGTTTGCAACACCATCCTTCTAGCCTATATAAATTATCGACATGGAAAGTGTGCACTGCCCCTAACATTAAACCAATTTATCAATAACGCAAGTCAACAATCAAAACATTTTGTGTTGAGTCTATCATTTAATGCATATATTCTGTCTAGATTGAACAGTAACAAAAAACGTCATTCATAATTATTTAAGTTTGCTTTAATTCTTTATGTAATGATAAACACATATTAAAAGTTTTGGCTGACTGTTCAGGGTGAATCGGCTTAGAACACATAAGAGAGGGAATATTTTAAGACTTAACCTCAGCTCACCTAACATAACCTAAATTTACCTAACCTAACCTTGTCATATAGGTAAGAAACGGGTCAAGCTATGCTTACGACTACCGAGTTTCAGCTACTTTTCAAGGTTACTCTCCCGAACATTGCCGGAGACTGCTGATAAACACCTATGTTCCCACGGCGGCGGCGCGCAACGACTTACATGACGCGCTTCCCCCTTTTCATTGATCCCCGTTGATTTGTCCCTTTGGAATGGTCCCTGTTGACTAGCCCCTTTGGAAGGGCCCTTTTTGAATGGAGTCATTTTTGACGGGTCCCTGTGGACAGGTCCTTTTGGCTGATCCCTTTGGACCGGACCCTTTGACATAATTTGGATAATTGCATGGGCCAGTCCATAGGTACCAGTCCAAAGGGACCGACCCAAAGGGATAAGCCAAAAGGACCTGTCCACAGGGACCCGTCAAAAATGACTCCATTCAAATAGGGCCCTTCCAAAGGGGCTAGTCAACAGGGACCAGTCCAAAGGGACAAATCAACAGGGATCAATGAAAAGGGGGAAGCGCGTCATGTAAGTCGTTGCGCGCCGCCGCCGTGGGAACATAGGTGTTTATCAGCAGTCTCCGGCAATGTTCGGGAGAGTAACCTTGAAAAGTAGCTGAAACTCGGTAGTCGAAAGCATAGCTTGACCCGTTTCTTACCTATATGACAAGGTTAGGTTAGGTAAATTTAGGTTATGTTAGGTGAGCTGAGGTTAAGTCTTAAAATATTCCCTCTCTTATGTGTTCAAAGCCGATTCACCCTGAACAGTCAGCCAAAACTTTTAATATGTGTTTATCATTACATAAAGAATTAAAGCAAACTTAAATAATTATGAATGGCGTTTTTTGTTACTGTTCAATGTAGACAGAATATATGCATTAAATGATAGACTCAACACAAAATGTTTTGATTGTTGACTTGCGTTATTGATAAATTGGTTTAATGTTAGGGGCAGTGCACACTTTCCATGTCGATAATTTATATAGGCTAGAAGGATGGTGTTGCAAACTTCTGATGTGTATTTCCAAATTTCCTGCATAGTCTATTTCATAGAATTTCCCTGTAACTTAAAAGTTCATGCTGATTTTGTCTTTGTGTTTGACATTGCAACTACAATGGTTGATTGGATATTCTTTGTCAACTTTCAAATCATGTAATTCATGTCAGATAGGTTGGAATTTTTGTTCATGTGTGAAGCTATCAAGTACCGATACCTAATTGGTTACACAACTGTTTCATAATGAAAATCTTGATCTCTGATTCATTGGAGAACTGTTTACGCTTGTCTGAACCAAGACTAACTGACTACTCACTGCTAAGGTTTAGAAATTACATTTACTCAAATCACATTCTGGTAAAAAAGATCATGACTACTATAAACTGCTACCACTCTTCCACCACTTTGCTAACACTTTTCTACCATTTGACTCTCACTTTTGCTCTTACTTTAAACTGCACATACTACAAACTATCATTTTTATTATCGAGTTAACGTTACTAGAGATTAGTTTATGCTTAACAGTTGACATGGAAGTATCAACGACTAGCTATGGTAAGCCATGTGCTTACTATAAAGGATATGCATATATTGAAAAAAAAAAAACTAATAAAAATGGAACTGTTATTTGGTGCTGTTCGAAACAACGATCTAAAAAGTGTCGAGGAATGATTAAAACAAAAGTCTCCAACATACTTATTTCAATCGATCATCATTGTAAATCTCAAAATAATACTCATTTAAATGGACAAAATACTCTAACCAAGGTAAAAAAAAGCAAGACCAAGAAAAAAATAGTGTGGCTCAAGATAGTGCTCTGTTTTTTAAAGAGCATTTATTATCTCCTGAAAAAGACATTTTAGGACAGTCGTTAACGTCTAAGAAACCTCTACCACTACCAAATACAACACAAACTATGCCAAAGGTTGTTGCATTGCAAGATGAACAAAAAGGATTAGATAGTAATAGTGATGATGATTATATTGATGATAATTATATTGATGATGATAACCATGATGATGATGATGATTATGATGATGATGATGATGATGATGATGATGATGATGATAATGGTTTACACCCAAAAAAATAATTTGTTAAATTTGTTTACTGGAACAATCCCAATAAGCAAATCCAGCGGCTTCAGTACTTGCATACCTGTAAACAGGCTGGTCATACTAAATATGAGGAAGAACTTTTGGATATAGAAAATGAGCTTCGTGATGCTAAAATTATAGTGTAATGAATCCATGTAACCGCTTAAACTATTTCTTATCAATACATGTAATATTTTCTACCACTTTGCTACCACTATTCTAGTTTGCTACCACTTTTCACCCACTTTGCTACCATTTTCTACTACTTTTCTGCCACTTTGCTACCACTTTTCTAGTTTGCTACCACTTTTCTACCACTTTGCTGCCACTTTTCTACTACTTTTCTGCCACTTTTCTACCACTTTTCTAGTTTGCTACCAATTTTCTACCACTTTTCTACTACTTTTCTTCCACTTTTCTACCACTTTTCCACCACTTTGCTACCACTTTGCTACCACTATGTTACCAATTGTCTACCACTTGTCTACTACTTTGCTACCACGTTTCTACCACTTTTCTATCACTTTTAACTGTACATATTAAATATAAAAGCCAACGCTAAATAATTCTATTACCAGAACAGAGATAACCTTTGTAGTGTGCAAATCATACTAACAGGTTAGTTACTACTTGGAACTTACTACAACTAACCGAGGTAAACAACGTGTACTCTATAAAGGCTACTCTTATAACTATAGACGACAAAATGTAAAAGGAATACTATTCTGGCGATGCTCAAAACAGAGGTCAACAAAATGTCCAGGCAAAATGAAAAGTAGAAATGGTGTGGTTTTAAGTGTGAGTGATCATCAATGTAGTGCTCCAGACAAAACACTGATGGTGTTGACAAAAATCATCAGAATGTTAAAAAGTTAGTACAAGAGAAAGATGTTGCTACTCAAAATAGTGCATTGTTTGTTGAGCAACGTTTAACCCCTGTTGTAAAAGTTATGTTGTATCCATCTTCCACGCATCAAGAATCATCAACATCACAGACTATGCAAGAGGTAGTGCTGTTGTTGTTTTAAGGGGCTGAACTACAAAGTCATCTGCCCTTGATATGCAAGTGGATCGAAAAGGACTAGATAGTAATAGACAAAAGAGAGTTGTAGTTTGTATATAACTATTGTACAAGTACTTACATTAAATAAATAAAAATAGTGTATGGGTATTGTCTGTTTTTCTTAATTGCTATCCCTATATCCCACTATTAATGCAATTGTTAACCATCAACAGTCTCTGACTATGTTCGCAAAGAGAGTGACCTTAAACAATACACTCTATCTATGGTTTGTGTACCGAGTACACAATAATACAGTGTGGTCAAGCCATGTTGAGGCAATAGTTATATCAGGTAAGGGATTCGAACCCTTGCTTTCTTGTACAGAAAATTTGAACTTAAGTCAAACACCATAATCACTCGGTCAACCTGACAGTCACTAACTTAATTATTTTTGTGGACTTGAGTGTTTATAAAACTTTTTCCAGTATACATTGAC
The DNA here is from genome assembly GCA_946902985.2 of Meconema thalassinum. Taxonomy (NCBI): domain Eukaryota; kingdom Metazoa; phylum Arthropoda; class Insecta; order Orthoptera; family Tettigoniidae; genus Meconema; species Meconema thalassinum. The sequence goes on along the minus strand of OX336395.1, from coordinate 267,117,814 downwards.
TAAACCACTTGTTTGTTTTGAAATATAGATTTTGTTTTGTTTGACCATAACATTGCAGTTATGAGTCTTGTGAACTGGGTGTTTAATATAGGGTTAAAGGCATTTTAAAATAATTTTAGAAAAGCTCTTAGGTATCGTGTCATGGGTTTTAGTAATGCATTACTGTTCGTTGAATAACATTTACCGTTACACACATTATTTTGGTGAGTTCTACATGTTGTTGTTTGAGTCGTCAGTCTTTTGACTGGTTTGATGCAGATCTCCATGCCTCCCTGCCCCGAGCGAAACGTCTCATTTCTATATAACTACCACACCCTACATTCGAGGCTATCTGTTTAACATATTATAACCTTGGATCCCCCCTACAAGCTCTTGGGTTCAATTCCTAGATTTAACACAAACTTTTAAAAGTGGCATGACAACTAAAACTAGTCTACTCAGTCTCGAGTGGTCTAAATAAGTAGAGAGGGTTTGATTCACACCTCAACCATAGAGCACCATGTATTTAAAAAAAAAATGATAACCATTTGAACAATTTCACATATCACACATTGCAATTTGTCAATTTTCCATTTTGCATTTTTTTAAATGACAGTTTGATGTTTTTCAATTTCATGATATGGAAACATGGATTTTTCCATTTTCATATTTACACATTTGTCAATTTCCCATTTGCATATATTTTCTTAAATGTCCGTTTAAGGTTTTTAAATTTTGTCTATATGGAAACATGGATTTTCTATTTTGCTGTTTACAAATTTTTTATATATTTATTTTGTGTATGTTGAAAAACAATATTTACAAAACAAGATTTTTTATTTTTCATTTTATGATTTTGTAAATAATCTTAATGTGAGTGCTTGACCATGGCAATAATACAGTCTATCTATGTGTTAGCGGAACCATAGAGGCTTACACTACTGCAAGTTAGAATGTTTTACAAAATAACGACTATCTACCACTGCATTTGGAAAACAAAACGATTGAAAAAAATCTATTTTCCATTCATATATAAGTGCTAATTCTCCCTCTCCCCACCCTACCTCACCGTATTTTCTCTGCTCAAACAACCAATGCTACCCACACATACACAAGCTTTCTATATATATCTCTCTATATATATGTTTTCTCTTGTCCACAAGATAAAAATTATGGTTGCTGGATTGTATCCTGCACTGTTTATGCGACATACCTTTGCCAGTTCATAAAACCGTTAGGTATTTCTCTACACATAACGATTTTACCACTGCTTTGCATACGCCTTTTTCTTGTTTGGTTTTCTTACAGTCTAGTATGTGATAGGAAGCATTAACTGTATGTCAAACCCAGTCCACGTTTGTATTTGTAATCTAAGTAATAATTTGAAAAGAGGCAAGTGTAATCAGTTTTAAACATTATCTGCTTTTATTTGTTTGTTTATGACATGCATATTAACCTAAAATCAAACCCTAGTCTACCTTAGTGAAAGGTTAACAGTTTAACCACTGCGTTACCATACCCTTTTTTCTTAGTTTGATTCGTTCTAGGCCTTAGAGTTAGAAATCGAATTAAGATCTCCAGTGAAAGAGGCACATGTGCTCACCACTATAGCACGTAATGTTTAGCTGGTAACATTAGACAACCGAAAATGATTGTATTTCTGTTAACCAAGCATTTCTGTCATTTGCCTACTGTGTGAGCTCTGCCAGCAAGACAGTTTAGTTTAGAACAAGTGTGTGTGAGTGTGTGTATAGATTATCAGCCTCAGATATTTAAAGCTTGTTGTGTGTAGCGACCATCTTATCCCAGTAACCACTGAGCAAGTTTTAACAGTCAACCCATAAAAACTACATAGGATAGTAGTGTGAGGTTCATGGACTTGGGTGTGTGCATTAGCACCATGCACTAGCTTTACCTTACCCTCTATAGGTAGAGCGTTATCCCTTTCCTTTTTGACATTACCAATGACCTCATCCACCCACAAGTTTTACACTTAAACCCTTGGCTTGTTTTCGATTAGGTTTGGTTCGGTTTGGTTGGGTTTGATTCAGCTTGGTTCAGTTTAGTTCAATGTAGTCACCATTTTGTTTCATTAGCTATCCTCTTTAACCAATTAATCAAAGATAGTCTACTCTTAATTCTTGAATCAATATATCCGATTTTGTATACACCGTTTGTCATTTATTAACCCATGCCTGCAACCTATACTCTCTCTGTAATACAGTCTGATCTGAAAACAAGTTCCAATAGTGAAAGACTTGTCAGTCACCATACATGTAGTCTACACTATTTCTTTCTCTACCTAGCTATGTTTCATCACTCACGGTAAACAACTCACATGTCCGTATCCAATTATTAATTTATAAAATCTCAGGTCAATGACCTTAATATTTTGGATATTTTAGGTCAATTCATTGGTCATGGGAAAGAGTTGACCATTCTAAGTCCTATGACACCTCACATGTCGATATCCAAGTATTAGTTTATATAATCTCAGGTCATTGTCCTGGTTGTTTTGAATATTTGGGGTAAATTCGATGGTCATGGGAAAGGGTTGGCCATCCTTAGTATTATAACACCTCACTTGACTCTCTCCCATTATTAGTTATCGAGATATCAATAACAGTGCAGTTAGGCCCTTTTGACAAACATTAAATATATATTTAAAAACAGAGCATCACCCCGAGTGCTAGGACCCCACATACAAGTCCCTAGCCTTATTGGTTCGCGAGATATTACCAAAAGTGTAGTTAGGCCTTTTGTTAAAATGTCAAAAATACATTCAAAAAGAGAGTGTCTGCCCAAGTCCAACGACACCTCATAGGTCAAAATCCCATCATGGGTTCAGGAAATATCAACAAAAGTGTAGTTAGGCCCCTTGTCAAAATTTCAAAAAACACATTTAAAAAGGGAATGTCATCCCATTTGCTACGACCCCTCATACAAGTCCCTAGCCTTATTGGTTCACGAGATATTAACAAAAGTGTACTTAGGCCCTTTTGACAAAAATCAAAAATACATTGAAAAACGGGGCGTCATACCAAGTCCAACGACTCCTCATACAAGTCCCTAGCTTTATTGGTTCATGAGATATTAAAAAGCCAATGACCTATTAGTTTTGGACCTTTTGGTTATTTTTTTAATAACTCATCTATAAATCATTATTTAAAAAGTCCGCCCTCTTACGAAAACCCCAAGTGCGCATGCGTAAAAACAGAAAACAAACATGTTAATTCATAGTAGCAATCGGCTCTTCACATGCGTTTCATGTGGAACAACGTTTAATTTCATCATAGCATTAATGACCATGGGTCAGTCCATAGGGACCAGTCCAAAGGAACCGGTCTAAAGGGATCAGTCCAAAGGGGCTCATCAACAAGGACTCGTCCACAAAGACCTGTCCACAAGGACCTGTCCACAAGGACTTGTCCATAATGACCCGGCAACAATGACCCCGCCAACAATGACCCGTCAACAATAACCCATCCACAGGGATCCGCTCCCCCACCCTCTTCAAAAGCCATGAGTGGGCATGCTAATTCATAGTGGCTTTCCACCGCACACATGTCTCTTTTGTAGAACAACTTTTCATTCCATATTAGCATTCAAACTCTCACATGTTGCAATTGGAAAGAGAGATTCTCAGAAAAAATACAATTTCACCCCCTAGTAGGGGTAGGTTTTATTTCGGGGTTGAAATATGTTGTCCATTGGAAAGGGGGTGTCAGCCCGAGTTCAATGACACCTCATTCGTCAAAATCCGACCACGGGTTCGGGAGTTATCGGGCTGCCGCCATCTTGTGTGGAGGGTGTGGAGGTGGAGGCATCTGAACCGATTCATTTCCACTACTGTTATGAATGGTTATGAATGGAGCATATATAGTGGTAGGGCACATACTAAGGCGCAGTCATTATGAGAGGAAGAGTCCATGACATAATCTCTAGGGGTACCCAAAATTAGAATATGTGAAATAGTTTGCTTCGGACGTAGGATGCGCTAGCTAAGTAAAGATGTTAGTTATTGAGGTTCTAAGGGGTAGAACTACGAGGTAAAAATGTAATAGTTAACATCAAAAAATGGGAAACAGTCTAAAGACTGAATTCTTAAACAACATACACAACGTATCCGTGTCGACCGATATATTCGTTGCCTGTGCGAAACCTGACACTATTATGGCGAAGAATAGCACCATCTACTTCGACATTTTTGCATCGATAATATAATGGCAAATGTCATGCAATTTTCATAGGGTTGAGGACAAAGCACCTTGTCCTTTACGGCACCTTACATGTAAAAATGTAACGACTTGAGATTGATAGATCGTGGTAGCTAGGAAACAATACCAAAACACTAATGCTCCCGGAGCTATGACTCCAATATCTCCGACGAGACACATTTCCTTGTATAACATAATAAGTCAACAAAAACAACCCCTGGCACTATCCAGCCCATGACGGGCTAAGGCCGACCAAGCGACCGCTGCCCAGCCATTCGGCCTGCAGATATTGGGGTGACGCGTGATCAGCGCGTCGGGTCCCCTCGGCCGTTAATCTTGGTTTTCGTGATCGGGTTGCTGTCTCACTGTCAGACAGCTACTCAATTGTCCTCACGAGGCTGAGTGCACCCCGTTCAACCCTCACGTCAGTTTTAAAATCCCTGACGGAGCCGGGGATCGAACCCGGGGCCTGCGGGTGAGAAGCAGGCGCGCTACCCCTACACCACGGGGCCGGCTTGTATAACATAATACATATTGAAAATTGTTCAGCCTGCATGATCAACATATTATTGATGAGTAGAAACGTCATTAGTTACCGGTACTTCTTGAAGACAAATTTCATCGTAGTGATATAATTGAAAGTTGCACCTGAGGTAATTTCACTATTTAGATCTCTCGATTTCCACAGTTTCATTAAACGTCCAATAATAATAAACCCCTAATTAAACTGTTGGTACTAAATTTTTCAGGCTGATTTGTCCAGATACGTCCGATTCTGGTCTAGGGAAGTATTATGCAGAAGTATCTAGAAGAAAATTGACTATTGAAGAAAATTTGAAATCGAACCGTCTGCGCCATAGCGGAGAGGAGACATTTTCGTGTATGGAATGCGAAACCAGATTTACCCAGAAAAGAAGCTTGAAGGGGCACATGCTAATCCATAACAGTGAAACGCCATATACATGTAGCACATGCCAGCATAGTTTACCAGGAAAAGTACCATGAGGGAACATACTGTAATTCATTGCGGAAAAGAGCCGTTTTCATGTAGCGTATGCAATGCCAAGTTTACATGGAGAAAAGCTTGAAGGCACACATTCTCACTCATAGCGGGGACAAGCCGTATTCATGTCGGGTATCCGAAGCCAAATTTATCGGAAGTGGAAACATGAAGACACACATGCTCATCCACAGCGGCGAGAAACTACATTCGTGCAGCGTATGCAAAGCCACGTTCTCCATCAAGGGAAATTTGAAGAAACACATTCTTATCCACAGCGGCGAGAAGCCGTATGCGTGTAGTGTATGCGAAGCCAATTTTTCTTTAAAAAGAAACTTACTCACCTGCTTCACAGCGATGAGAAGTCTTACTCGTGTAGCGTATGCGAAGCCAAATTTACACAAAGACAAGTACTGAAGGCACATATGCTCATCCACAGCGGTGGGAAGCCCTATTCGTGTATTGTATGTGAAGCCAACTTCTCTTTTAGCCGCAACTTGAAGACTCACATGTTTCTCCACAGTGGCGAGAAGCCATATTCGTGTAGCGTATGCACATCCAAATTCGCCCTCAACGGACACTTAAAGAGACATACATTAACCCATAGAGGTGAGAAGACAAATTAATGCACCTTTTCCAAAGAAACTTCCCTTTCAATCAATAGTGGCTAGAAGCCATAATCATGCAGAAAAATGCAAAGCTAGCCTAGATAGGATGTTTGTCGAGAAACAAACACCAATACACAACGCGGCTTCATCCTGTAAGCCTAGATGATAAAAGATATTTCTTGTTGTAGTTGTTGTCCTGAATCCTTTTTACTGGTTCTATGTAGCCCTCCTTAAATTTATTTCCTGAGTTACTCGTTTCATATCTACAGCTTACATCGAAGGCAATCTTTTCCACAAATTCTAACTTTGGCGTATCCCTAGTTCTTATCGTTGACACCTTTTCTGTAACTATGTTCGCTATTCCTAGGTGTCTAAGTAAGTGTCCTATCAAGCCATCTCTTCTCTTCATTAGTAGTTGCTAATAAATTTCCCCTTGCCCACACGTCTTAGAAACCTCTTCATTTGTCATTCTCTCTACCCACCTCTTTTTCATTAATCTCCTGTACACTGCATTTCAAATGCTTCTTTCTACTGCTATCATGTCCCCTAAATATCTATATGTGATGTCAACATAATTCTATTCTGCGGAAATTCCGTCTCTGCCAGAGCCAACTTTATTTTATATCCTCTTTGCTTCCTCCATCACTGGTTATTTCTTCTTTAAGCTTTTCGTCTTCCAAATTGACGTGAATAGGTGTTTCTTTTCTTTCGGCCCTTTTACTTTTATATTAATTCCACATTGTTGGTTTTCATCATGAATTACTCCCTTAAGATGGAGTTCATGCCATTTAGAATCTCATTCAGTTCCTTCGGTGAATTTACTATGATGACAATGTCTATAGAAAATCTCAGGGTTGAGGTCATTTCTCCTTGAATATTTACCCCAGTTCCCTATTTCCCTGTTTTTTTTATTCCGATCCCTTTCAATATGTCAATCAATTTACTCCTTTCAGTGTTATGAAAGCCTTTTCTAACATGAAGTATAACATAAATTTCTCGCCAAATCAATACTTTTTACTTACATAAAGTAAGAACAAGAGAATAAATGTGAACTGTGTTTTTGTTATTTAGTGAGGTTATCGATGTTAAATGATGTTTAACAGCAATAAGTGGGCTGAGGAAGAAAACATTGTGTGTTTTCGAAACATGTACCTATAGAATATTTATGTAAGTAAAAAGTATTGATTTGGCGAGAAATTTATGTTATACTTCATGTTAACATGGTCAATACGGAACCTGGAATGAGTGCAATTAAGCCTTTTCTAAGTTTAGAAGTTCCAAGAACGTTGTGTTATTTTTCCTTACTCTACCTTTTGAAATCAGTTAAAGACCTAATACAGCTTCCATTGTTCCTATGCGTCTCCAAAAGCCAAACTAGACTTGACGCAACTCTGTTTCTATTTGTCTTTCCATCTTCTTGTAAATGATTCTGGTCAGGATTTTTGAAGCATGATTGATTGTACGATAATCTTTCTTTATGTCTGCTTCTGTATTCTTTGGTATAGGGATGGCAACATTCTTCATAAAATCGGAGGATACTTCAACCGTCTTGTAAATCCCACAAACCAGGATATATAACCTAGAGAGACCTCCATTACCTATACGATGTAGCAACTCAGTCGGTATATCATCTGTTCCTTGTGTTTTGTTGCTGCTCCTAGTACTCTATCAATTTCTGATCTCCGTCTCGTACTCTTCAATTTCGTCCTCCCTTTCTATTACATGATTCTCAATCGCTTTAACTCTATACAAACACTCTATATAAGCGTTCTGTCCCTTTACCTTTTTCTTCTCTGTTAGAGTTTTTATATCTGTGTCCGTAACATTACAGCACTTATATTCCTTTTCACCCAGATACTCTTAATCCTGCATTAAACTGTATCTACTTTTCAAACATTCAGACAATTTTCTATAATAGTACATTACTCTTTCAAATGATCTTCTTTAGCTTCCTTGGACTTCTTGTTTACCTCATGTTCTTGTCTTTCCCTTTTCATCTTTCGCAATCTTGTACTTCCGCCTTTCGTCCATCAGTTCTAGTGTATCCTGAGTGATCCACGGTTCTCTACCAATTCTTTCTTCTGCGGATATTGTTGTTTCATTCTTCTAAAGTGCCCATTTCTTTGCATTTTAAGTTTGTAATGGATTCTTCTTTGGTCCTTCTTTTAAATAATTTGTTCATTTTGTTCTGTTGGAGTTTGTCTAATTCCCACCTTTTTGGCTTTTGATATTCGTTGGTTTTTGGCTTCAATCGAAATTCCATTACAAGAATTCAAAATATTTGCTGAAAACTCTGATTTTTCATTTTTCGATACCATTCCCAATTTGATTGATGATTGTCCTTCCGCTGTCACTGATTCTTATTTGATTATGACAGTAAGACGCATAAACCTATTTAACATTGATGTGCTCTAAGAATTGTAAATTGTGTGCTGTTATATTTATTATTGTAACTGGTAGATCCTGTAATTAAAGAGAACCAAATACTGAAGATCTTGTGATCCCATATTTATTGTTTGAAGCAGCCTGTGAGAAGTGCTAAGAATGAAAAGATGAATAGGGGGTGGATGGCTAGATATATCATGTTTCAGAAGGAGGGGGTGACAGAAAAAGTATAATCCATGTGTATATTATTCTATTCTGGTTGTTGAATAAAGTGTTAGTTATGAGTATGACCAACTCGCAGTTGCTACAGAATTCCATGAGCCTACTTCCTCGATCAATCCTTTCACCTTCTCAGAATTGAAGTTTGTTTAGGATTCTTCTTTAGTCCTCTTAAATGTTTCGTTCATATTCCCATTCAGTTTGTCTAATGCCCACCTTTGGGCTTTTGTCTTTCTCCAGTTTCTTTGGCTTGAATCTGAATTTCATAACAGAGTTAGTGTAAGCTCCGGGATAGATGTAACTATATATGATCTGGATTCTGCTTGACCATAAGAATGTCGACTATGGTACTACCTGTATCGCCTGGTCCAGAGGCCCTCAAAATGGGGGGTTGAGAGAGTTTACATACTGATATTTCTTATTTTGTAACATATCTCCATATCTATGAATGTTTTGGCAAATAGCTCTCACGACTATTCAAGACTAATGAACTCTTATATTTTTCTGTCTTATTTCACATGAACTGACCAGCAGATCTTGCCAACAGGAATACTGAGAGAAGGTGTAGAGTAACATTTCCCACACATCACCCTTTCACCCGCCAACCGTAGTGACATCTGCTTACCAATCAACTATCAACCACTAATGGCTATATGCCAAAATAAATGATTGATTTTGATTTGCTCTAAGAATTGTAAATTGCGTGTAGTTATAATTATTATTGTAACTGATAGGTGCAGTAATTAGATAGAAGCAAATACTGAAGGTCTTGTGATCTGATTTTTTGTGCGAGGTGGCCTATGAGAAGTGCTAAGAATGGAAAATGAATAGTGAGGTAAGACGTTGCTATATATATCCAGTTTCAGAAGGGTGGCGTGGCAGAAAATCTTTGAGAACAGCTGGCTGGTCTAATCCATGTGTATGTTCTTCCATTGTGGTTATTGAATAATTCCTCGATCATTCCTTTCAGCTTCTCAAATTCTCCTACTATCTACCGTTCCTATTCCTAGCACAGCATTCCAATATCCCAATACTCTAACGTATTCATCAACCTTAACATACCTGAGAATTTCTTCTATTTTTTCGTTTTCAACTTCTTCATCACCATCTTGACAGGAAAGCATATAGAATTGCATTACTGTGGTGCACGGTGGTTTGTATTGATTTTAGCTACAGTAGTTGTTCGCATATTGCTCATAAAAATCCACCCTTGTCCAACATTCCTAGTCAAGTTTCCTGCTTAGCCGTTGGTTGATTTGGTGCTAATGATGCTATAATCTCCTCAACAGAGGTCCTGTTCTTCCTTCCAGCGCACTTCACCAATCCCAACGAAATCCAACTTTAACAAATCCATTTCCCTTTCTAAATTTTCTAACCTTTCACTTCCATTCTGACTTCTAACATATCGCGCTCCGATCCGTAGAATATCTGATTTCCGGTTTGTTGGGTTATACTACTGAACAGTTTATTGGTGATGTTATCTGTCAATTTACACCATCGGCACTTATGTTAGTATTGTACTTCACCCATCATCTGCCTTTACCTTAATGTATGCCTGTCCTGTTTCTATGTGTACTGTTCTCCATATGTAGGGAGGCACATCCTACACTTGTGATTTATAAGTCTACTAGCTGAAGTACCCGTTCTTCGAACGGCTTTTAGTACACCCTGGCCTAAATCAGCCATATAAACACACATTCGTAATGTAGTTATATTATTTCCATGTTACCAACTAAATCCATTTGCCATCTCTTGATGAATGCACATTTGCATTTGTCTGTTGGCACAGGCTTGAGTGAAACGTGGCTTTTCACCGATATCTCAGTCCCACTCATGGCCGTGTTTATATGGAAGCTACTGAAGTATGGGTGGTGCTTAGTAATGCCATTCTACTCATAGGGTTAGTACTGCTGTTCTCACTCAATGAGGAAAGCAATGACAAACTACCTCACTCCCCATCTTGCCTAGTACACCTCAATATAGCGCTGCCTTGGGTTTTTGTGGTTATCTAACCACATCACCTAATGGCGGTACTTTTTGAGGTTCCAATCAGCCTTCATACTGACTACCTAACAGACAACCAGCGGAACCGGAATACATAGTATTAAAACAGCAAAATAGTAGTGATTTGCTTGCTTTCCGTGACATTGATGAAGTAGAAAGTGAACCATGTTAGTCTTCGAAACTAAATAATAATTTGAACACTTTAAGCAATCGATAACACAATAAACATAACTGAGATACCAGTTAAATAAAGCTCTTTGAATTAACCAAATGGAAGGACTGAAATTAAACAATGAGTGACGCGTAAGTGCAATAACCAACACCCAGGACTATCCTATAAACAAAAGCTGAATATACTCGTTAGTATTACAACAGAGAACACCTCAGTTGAAATTGCCCGATATGTATTTACTAAGTATTCGAACAGAGCAGATTTTTAAAATGTACAGTTTGCCCCGTTAATGTACTGTTCCATTTGTCAACACTAACGTTTATCTCAACGATCAGTTATAGCATACCACTGAATGGAAGCGTGAGATTTTATGTGATCGTTAATGTGACACCTTAAACAACGGGACATCTTTCTTAAATAATCACAGCAAATTTTCTAAGTTTGTGCTGTGTCTTGTGCGAGGTTTTGCCACGTAATTCCGAGATGGCGGACCAACAAAGGAGTAGCAAACTGTGCGCTACCTCAATTCTTATCTAGAATAACTCCGACACTTAACTGCGGGAGCTAAATATTCAACAGGCTTTCACCTCCCTATAAAGGCTTCCAAAATGATTGTACGTATATTGAATTTCAGGGCCAAGCAATTAAAACTCAGCAACTGTTCTAGGTTTACGCCGTGTTTTGTGCGGGGTTTCAATGGCCATGAAAGGCAAGATACCAACTTTATTGAAGTATGTTTGCCCAGTTCTGCAGTAAGATTAATTATGAAAACTAAATAAACTAATGTGACAGTCGGTAGACTTCGACACATTCGTCTGTGAATTTGGGTTTCTGATCATGGTAAAAAAACGACAAAAAGCAGATAAATATTGGCCAACAGAAATATTCAGTTAACAAAAAACAAATCTATAAAAAGTAAGAAAGCGTACCGTGCAAAGTAGAAAGCACTATAACATTGTAAAACAGCGTAAAGACCCAAATACTCACATACAATAACCGGCATAAAGAGTATAAAATTATACCTAAAATCACTGTCCGTTTCAGATCCCACAAACTCCTTCTAAAAATAAAATAGTTCATGTAGGGATATATGATTTGTACATTCCTCACATATTCATTACCTCTTTGACCCACTTACGAGGCGGCTAGGATCATGACATTTCGCATGCATGTGAGTGATGTATGTAGCAAATAGCATGCGAATTGTCACGATCCTTGCTGTCATACAAGTACGGAAAAATGAAAAGAATGTGAAATATGCAAAAGAGGACTCCTAAATGTATGCTTTCATGGCAATCTGAGGCGTAATTATTGGAGGTACAACAAAATGTCATACAATCAAATTTGTAGAAAATGAAAGGTTTTCGAGATATTGTCAGTTCTGCGAAATTGCAGCGGTTGCCATAGTAACGTTGATCTATTTCTCAGAGGGAACACAGTTTTTTGGGAATATCTCAGAAACCGTTCACTTTAGGACCTTAAGAAGTGTGTTTTGGGGTCCCTAGAGGTCCTCCGAGTATTGTTTCTTGTATCAGGCGGCTTAAAATGAGCTAAATCCAATTATTTTCCCCTTTGTCCTTATTCAGTGCCAAAGGGCCGAAAAAACTCACTTACAAAATGAATTTTCAAAACCCGTTTCTTAATGATTCCCTACAACCTAGGATCAACCAACATGCAAATTTTCAGCTTTCTAGGTCTAGTGGTTTCAGCGCTGCGATGATGAGTCAATTTTGGATTATATATAAGAGATGAGCCTTGCCAAGTCGATTTGCTCGTAGAAATATGGGCGATATCTCGTTTTACGCGTATCAATGCGAGGAGCAATGTTCGTGGTTTCCACTTCTAGGAGGTGGGAACCCAAACCCCGCGTTTTAAGGCCCTAAGCCGAACGGTTTTCGAGATATTGCCAGAAAACTATTCCAGTTCTGCGAAATTGCAGCGGTTGCCATAGTAACGTTGATCTATTTCTCAGAGGGAACACAGTTTATTGGGAATATCTCCGAAACCGTTAATTTTAGGACCTTAAAAAGTGTGTTTCGGGGTCCCTACAGGACTTCCGAGTATTGTTTCTCGTATCTGGCGGCTTAAAATGAGCTAAATCCGACCTTTGTACCGTTTGCCCTTGCTCAGTGGCAAAGGGCCGAAAAAACTCGCTTACCAATTGAATTTTCAAAAACCGTTTCTTAGTGAGCCCCTACAACCAAGGATCAACCAACATGCAAAATTTCAGCTTCCTAGATCTAGTAGTTTGAGCCCTGCTTTGATGAGTCAATTTTGGATTATACATGTACCCAGGTATATAAGAGACTAGCTGTACCCGGCATGCGTTGCAATGCCAATCAAAGAAAGTGTTGGCATTGTAACTTTGTTTGTTGAAGGGCATTTGGATTCCCAATATTTATTTATTTATTTATTTATTTTCCGTTAACCACCTCTAAACTATTGTAAAATTGATTAACTATCTCAAAAAAATCATCGGAGCGTGCTCAACTACTCACGAAAGTTTCATCGCAATGAAATAAATGGTATATGAACGCTTACGGGACTTTGTTGAAAAGATTCGAGTCACCCATTTGTTGAATATACTCGTACGCTACCAATTGCAAAATGGATTTACTAAGTCGAAAACCTTCCCTGCCGTGTACACAACAACTCATGAACGTTTCATCACAATCGTATGAATGGCATATGAACGCATACGCGATTTTTTTAAACGATTCACGCGCCTTTACTCATTTGTTGAATCTTCTTGTGCGCCACCCATTGAAAAACGGATTTACTAATTCGTACACCTTCGCAGGACTGTACTCAACTCACCAACGTTTTATCACAATCGGATGAATGGTATATGAACGCATACGGGACTTGATTGAAACGATTCACGCGCTGTCGCTCATTAGTTGAATGTACTCGTGCGCTACCAATTGTAAAATGTATTTACTAAATCAGAAATCTTTGCGGGAGTGGAAACAACATTTCTCTAAATTTCATTGGAATCGCATGAATGATATATGAACACATACGATTTTTTTTTTAAATGATACGCGCGCCGTTACTCATTTGTTGAATCTACTCGTTCACTACCTATTGAAAAAAGGATTTACTAAGTCAGAAACCTTTCCTAGAGTGTGCACAACAATCCAACCAAAGATTCTTAGCAATCGGATGAATGGTATTTGAACGCTACGTGACTTTGTTTAAGCGATTCGCGGGCCGTCGATCATTTGTTGAATCTACTTGTGCGATACCTATTGAAAAGTGGATGTACTAAGCCAGAAACCTTCCCTAATGTGTACACAACAACTCACCTAAGTTTAGTCGCTATCAGACGAATGGTATATGAACGCATACGGGACTATGTTGAAACACTTCGCGCGTCGTCGCTCATTTGTTTAATCTACTTGTGCGATAACTATTATTCAGTGGATTTACTAACCCAGAAAGCTTCCCTGGAGTGTTCACAACATCTCACCCAAGTTTCATCGCTATCAGACGAATAGTATATGAACGCATACGGGACTTTTCTGAAACGCTTCGCGTGTCGTCGCTCATTTGTTGAATCTACTCGTGCCCTACCTATCGTAAAATGGATTTATTAAGCCAGAAAGCTTACCTGAAGTGTACACAACCACTCACCGAAATGTCATCGCTATCGGACGTATGGTATGTGAACTCATACAGGACTTTGCTGAAACGCTTCGCCCGTCGTCGCTCATTTGTTGAATCTACTCGTGCGCTACCTATTGTTAAGTGGGTTAACTAAGCCAGAAACCTTGCCTGTAGTGTACACAACCTCTCTCCCAAGTTTCATCGATATCAGACGAATGGTATGTGAACGCATACAGGAATTCGTTGAAACGCTTCGCCCGTCGTCGCTCATTTGTTGAATCTACTCATGCGCTACCTATTGTTAAGTGGATTTACTAATCCATGAACCTTACCTGAAGTGTACAGAACATCTCACCCAAGTTTCATCGCAATGGGATGAATGGCATATGAACGAATGTGGGATTTTCTTGAAACAAACGCACGCCATTTTGTTGAAGCAACTCGCGCGCCATCTATTGTAAATTGGATTTACTACGCCTATAACTTTTCCGGGACTGTGCACAACAACTCACCAAAATTTGATCGCAATCGGATGTATTGTATACGAACGCATCGCCATTACGCATTTGTTTAAGCTACTCGCGCGCTATATATTTTGAAATGGATTAACTATGCCTATAAACCTCCCGGATGTGTTTAGAACAACTCACCAAAATTTGATCGCAATCGGATGAATGGTTTATCTATATATATAAAAATCAATGTAACGTGATAGTTTGTCTGTGGGTATGTATATCTCCTATGCGTTCATATACCATTCGTCCGATTGCGATGAAACTTGGGTGAGATGTTGAGTACACTCCAAGGAAGGTTTCTGACTTAGTAAATCCATTTTACAATAGGTAGCGCACGCGTAGATTCAACAAATGAGCAACGATGCACGAAGCATTTCAACAAAGTCCCGTATGTGTTCATATACCATTCGTCCGATAGCGATGAAACTTGGGTGAGATGTTGCGTACACTTACGTGAAGGTTTCAAAATTAGTGAATACATTTCACAGTAGATAGCGCACAAGTAGATTCAACAAATTAGCGAAGACACGCGATGCGTTCCAAAAAAGTCCCGTATGCATTCATATACCATTCGTCCGATAGCTATGAAACTTGCGTAAAATGTTGTGTACGCTGCAGGGAAATTTTCTGGCTTAGTACATCCACTTTACAATAGGCAGCGCACGAGTAGATTCAACAAATGAGCTACGACGCGCGAAGCATTTCATCAAAGTCACGTTTGCGTTCATATACCATTCGTCCGATAGCGATGAAACTAGGCTGAGATTTTGTGTGCACTCTAGGGAAGGTTTCTAGCTTAGTAAATCCCTTTGAAAATAGGTAGAGCACGAGTAGAATCAACAAATGAGCAACGGCGCGCGAAGCGTTTCAACAAAGTCCCATATAATGTCATATACCATTCATCCGATAGCGATGAAACTTGGTGAGATGTTGTGTACACTCCAGGGAAGGTTTCTGGCTTAGTACATACATTTAACAATAGGTATCGCACCAGTAGATTCAACAAATGAGCGATGACACGCGAAGCGTTTCAACAAAGTCCCGTATAAAGTCATATACCAGTCATCTGATAGTGATAAATGTTTGGTGAATTGTTGTGTACACTCCAGGAAAGGTTTCTGGCTAAGTAAATCCATTTTACAATACGAAGCGCCCGTTTATATTCAACAAATGAGTGACTACGCGCGAAGCGTTTCGACAACGTCCCGTATACGTTCACATACCATTCATCCGATTGCGATGAAACGTGGGTGAGATGTTGTGTACACTCCAGGGAAGGTTTCTGGCTGAGTACATCCATATTACAATATGTAGCGCAAGAGTAGAATCAACAAATGAGCGACGACATGCGAAGCGTTTCAACCAAGTCCCGTATGCATTCATGTACCATTCGTCCGTAGCTATGAAATTTGGGTGAGATGTTGTGTACACGTCATGGAAAATTTCTGGCTTAGTAAATCCACTATACAATATGCAGCGCACAAGTTGATTCAACAAATGAGGGACGACGCGCGAAGCGTTTCAACAAAGTCCCGTATAAGGTCATATACCATTCTGCCGTTAGCGGTGAAACTTGGGTGAAATATGGTGGACACTCCAAGGAAGGTTTCTGGCTTAGTAAATACATTTCACAGTAGGTAGCACACGAGTAGATTCGACAAATGAACTACGACATGCGGAGCGTTTCAATACAGTCCCCTATGTCTTCATATCCCATTAGTTCGATAGCGATGAAACTTGGGTGAGATGTTGTGGACGCTTACGTGACGGTTTCTAACTTAGTAAATACATTTTACAGTAGGTAGCGCACTAGTAGATTCAACAAATGAGTGACGGAGCGCGAATCGTTTAAACAAAATCAGGTATGCGTTCATATACTATTCATCCGATTGCGATGAAACATTGATCAGTTATTGTGTACCCGCCAGGGAAGGGGACTTAGTAAATCCATTTCACAATAAGTGGCGCAAGAGTAGATGCAACAAATGGGTGACGACGCGCGAAGCGTTTCAACAAAATCCCCTATTGCGTTCATATAACATTCTTCGATTGCGATGAAACCTTGATGAGTTATTGTGTACACGCCAGGGAAGGGCTTCGACTTAGTAATACATTTCACAATAGGTAGCGCACGAATAGATTCAACAAATGAGTGACAGCGCACGAATCGTTTAAACAAAACCCCGTATACGTGCATATACAATTCATCCGATTGCGATGAATCATTGATGAGTTATTGTGTACACGCCAGGGAAGGGTTTCGACTTAGTAAATCCATTTCACAACAGGTAGCGTACGAGTAGATTCAACAAATGAGTGACAGCGATGAAACTTTTGAAAGTTGTTGTGCACGCTCTCACGAATGGTTCTAAATTAGAAAATCCATTTTACGATAGCTTAGAGGCAGTTAACCTGTTGTGTGTCCAAAAGCACTTCAAGAAACAGAATTTCAACGCCAACACTTTGTTTGATTGGCATTGCAACGCATGCCGGGTACAGCTTGTGAACGCATAAAAGACGAACACACAGACATTCCTTTATATATATATATATATATATATATATATATATATATATATATATATATAAGATAAGATTATCGTTGTGAACTTTTCCATTTACCGTATTATACAATATACTTAACTCTTTTAGTTGTTTATGAACCTTGCGTAATTGCGTGTGCTACGTTACCATATTTTTACGGAAACCACACTGCATAAAGGTGAGTCACTGAAATCTTTACCTTATTGTATTTTTGTATGTTTGAGTGCATTTGTCTTTTCTCCCTCCATATCTGAATGCCAGTATCTGTGATCGACAAGATGTTCTGGTTGCTTTTGGGTTGAGTGATTTCGCATCTCCTTCTTTCCCACAAACTCTTATTTCCTGAGGTATATATTTTGTTACCATGAGGCATGATCCATTTTGGCATTGTGCTCTTTGCTCTGGTGGTTACAAGTGCTGGGTCAGGGATTTAACTGTTCTGCCTCATCCGTTTTAACTTAAGCTAGGTGACTCTTATTTATGTCCCACCAGGCAACAGTACTCAAGAATATTGCGTATTATGTGGTGTGTGAGTCTGGTATGTTTTGAACCACTCTTTGTAATTATTTATTATTATAATTTTCCTGTGTTGAGGCATCTCTATAATACGTTCCTGCGTGTTTGTTAGCACTTAAGTTGCCTGGTATGTGTAACTATGTCTAACGTTGTGCAACACCTAGCCGCATACTACCTATTTCTTTCGTATTGGCTAGCGTTTTTGCTTACCTTACAATTTATTGTGCAAGATTTTCTACTATTGGCTGTGCCAATATTTAAGCGTGTTTGGCTCCTCCCAAACTACGCATTTTGTATTTCTCGGGGGCTTCTCTCCTTACTGGGGACAGAAGCTTGATTCTCCTGCCAAGATATAGTACGGACATGTGTATCGGGCGGAGGCCCGCCCCCATGACGCAGCTGAATGTGAGTACGGCTCAATGCATTTTAATCTAATGTAAATGTAATAATTTGTGCTCCGTTTTCTTTCTTGGTTATTTGACTTTTCTTTTCAAGATGTTTCTTTTGTATTCTATCCTTGAATCACATCCCCACCTTACGTAATGCCATACGGCGGAGTTTTTTTCTTTTTTCTTTGTTATTCACCCTCCTCGTAGTTAAACATTTGGTTATAAACTGTAAGTTTCGAAAGTATTGCTTTTCTTTGCCTTTGGCTTATGTATGTTTCGTTTTGAACAGTGGTGCTCGTTTTTTTGTTGTTGTGCGTCGGTGTTCTTTTGTGCCACAAACTTTTGTTTGATAGGTTGCAATTGGGCCTCTTGTTTGCGGACAGTATCTGTGCGATTACGGAGCTGATGTCCACGTCTCCTACTAATACGTGTCCCTTTCGTTTGGAATATACGTGATGATGCTTACAGAATTTCCCTACAGTTCTGAGGTCACGTTATTCCCTTCGTTACATGCGGCATTGTTTGAGTATAAGCCTATTTTTATAGTGTGCTTTCGATTCTTACTGGTTCCTTTCGTCCCACGTCAGTTGTAATGTAATGTAACTCCATATATTTCCTTCCATTTTGTTTTCCCTTTTTTATGCGTAACATCTTTCCACTCAGTATCTGTATATTTTTGGTAGGGGTGATTTTGAAAAATGAATAGGAAATGGATGGGACGGAAACAATGAGCGTGGTGGTGGAAATTGATACCACGATGTACTGTGGCTATGTGGAATGTAAATCGCATACGGTTTACTTCAAGATTTGGAGGCCCCATTAAAGATATTCCACAATAAATCATCTTCATATTGTCGTTCGTTGGTGTGAAAATATTCGTTATATCATATTTGCTGAAAACAATTATGATTTTTTAAATCTTCATGCTTTTGCTGTATTCTTATTTAATGTATTCACTCGAGGTACTCTCGGCTATGTGGAAACTACTGTAAATCGCATACAAAATTACTTCAAGGTTTGGAGGCCCCATTAATGATATTCTTCCTAGGATAAATCATCTTCAAGTTGTCGTTGTTTGGTGTGAAAATATTCATTATATCATATTTGCTGAAAACCGGTCAGGACTTGGCACTGACGTTTTATCAGTATTTGTTTTAATGACCAACAGAGTTCACTGTTCTCCCGGCAGACATATAGTCGGCCATGTGGCCGTGTGGAATGTACATTGCACACGGTTTAGTTCAAGGTTTGGAGGACCCGTTAAAGATATTCCTACATTAAATCATCTTCAAGTGGTCGTTCTATGGTGTGAAAATATTCATTATATCATATTTGCTGAAAACAATTATTATTTACTAAATCTTCATACTTTTGCTGTATTCGTATTTAATAATAATAATATCGTATGGCCTCGGGTGCCTGGTGCAATCTTTGTAATTTGACATCTAGAGGGTAGCTTGCATGTCGAATTTCGTTGTTCCTTGAATCACTATGAAAGTCAAGGATAATAGATATCTAAGCTCCTTGAACATTATAGCGCTTTCTAGTAGAGAAATGAGGAACTTTGTGTTGGCGGAAACTCCCGAGATTAATTTTGCCATTATGAACTCGGCCTACTAAATTCAAATGGGTTCATTGACATGCCAACATCGTATGACATGCGTATCGCATTTTTGCCGCCTTTCAAAAATCACTTACCACGGCCAGGGGCGAACCTGCAATCTTGGGGTTAGTAGACCGACACGCTATCTACTCACCCACCGTGGCAAGCTTCGTATTTAATGTAAGCACTCGATGTACTGTCGGCCATGTGGCTATGTGGAATCTATATCGCATACAAAATTACTTCAAGGTTTTGAGGCCCCATTAAAGATATTCTTCCTACTGTAAATCATCTTCAAGTTGTCGTTGTTTGGTGTGAAAATATTCATTATATCATATTTGCTGACTACCGGTCAGGATTAGGCAATGCAGTTTTATAAGTAGTTATTTCAATGACCAACAGAGTTCACTGTTAACAAGGGCTAAGATATCACATGTTACACATCATATGCGACTACTGTAAAGCTCGTATTTTTTGTTTGTTTTCTTTTCCGAGTTCCACCGTATTGCATAACTTGATGTTAACCCCCCCCCCCCCTCCTGCTCCGTGAGCCCTCTCCCCCCTTTAATACCCTCACTTCTCCCCCTAATCTCCGGTATGTTTATATAACATCATGAAAAGCGTTGCGTGTTGGGTCAGTTCGATTTTTACTTTCTTGCAAGTTTGTCGTTTCTCTCTGCCTTTTGTAAGTTTCATTATATATATATTTATTTTTGTTCATAACTTTTCGTTGGATTCGAGTTTATTTATTTATTTATTTATTTATCGTATGACTTTTAGTGCCGGGAGTGTCCGAAGACATGTTCACCTCGCCTGAGTCTGTAGCTGCTTCCAGCGGACACCCTTATTAGGGTGAGCTACAAGTTCCGTTCAATTTCAAGTAGTTCCAACTTTCGCTACCAGATATCAATGATACCTAGTGGTGAACGTTGGAACTTTGATAGAGCGATCCGACGAAATCTAACCTAACAATTTAGCTTCACACAAGGTTATTCTGTGGAAGGTTATTTTCACGCCATAAATCTATGACATGGGCCCGCCGGATTTACTTCCCCTCCGAAGGAAGGCATACTGAAGGATTTTTAACGCTCTTAAAAAATCTGACGACTTCGGCCGGATTTGAACCGGCTATCTTGGGCACAGCAGTTCAGCATGCTACCAACTTCGCCACCGAAGCCGTGGATTCAATTTATTGAGCTGTAGTCGGGTTCGGTCGTGCTCTTATTTTATTAAGTTTTTGATTTCTTTATTCTTGGTATTTTGTTTCTTGATATTATTGATTTTGTCTTAGCCTACCTTTTTCTTTGTTTTAATTATTTTCTTTCTTCGTGTACACGTTTTTGCTTTTATCTTAAAATATATTTATTACACATAGCCCACTGTATAAGTAATTTGGACCTCGTCTTTTCATTTCTAATTTAAGTTCTCCCTTATTTTATTCCTTTCGATTTCGTTGGTCTTAGCTTCATTTTTCCACGAAGCTACGACGCACTCGACCTCTAGGATTCCTTTCATTTAATTTTTGTGATTTTCCTATTTTAATCTCGCTTTGTACGATTTTACCTTTCTTTATTTATTCTTGGGATTCCTTCTGTTGTTTGATTCGCAAAACAGGGCCCAGCGGCGAATCGAGCGAGACATCTTTTCCCCGCTTTATGCGATATTATTGATTTTTATTTGGCTTCCACTGTGACTCTGTTCGCATTTTACGCGTTGATTATATTTCTATCATTACATTATATTTCATTATGGTCGGCGCAGATGGTAGGCATCGCGTGGTTAGAAACGAAATCGACCCCTTAAGTTATTTTTTTTAACTTTTCATTTGCATTTATTACAATGATGTAATTCCTGAGTTTACGATACCAGCACTGTATATTCTCCCATCCGCGAAGAAAGTGCGGAGTTGCTTCTCGTGTCAACAAGACATCCAGAAGATCCAGCTTCGAAGTGAACCTAGCGACAAGTCAGTGAGTACTTTACGGCGCTGGAATACGACGCATACGGTATTGTAACTCACTTTCAATTATTTGCTTCTTCTAGTAAACATTTGTTTAGGTAACTGTGATTTTAATGCGATAGAAAATTGTTTGTCTTCCTTTTCTTCTTATATTATTTTTTGTCAGTGCCATGGACGTTTTTAGTCTACCAGCTGTTAACTGGTTCTTGACAATGTCGTACGACCGGAGCCTCCCCATCGTCGCTCCGTAGGTTTCCCTAATGAAGGTAGACCCACTTCTGGGAACCGTTCTTTTTAACCCTTCGGTCGATCCCGACCCAACCAGTGCCTCGCGTAGTTATATTAACGTGATGTGTTAGTAACGTGTTTGTTGTCTCAGTTGTGACTGATCTGCTGAGTTATAATGTGTCTTAAGATTAGAATTTAGGTTTACTTCGTAATTAGGGAGGGTAATTGTTTTGTTATTGTCAGGGGATTTTTAGTTTAGGTTTTCGTTTAAATGGTTTAATAAGTTTGATGTCACTTTAGTGTTCGGTATGGTGGTGTGTATTCCGTTGGGAAACCTGATAGTGAGGTCATCCGTTGGGATTAGAGTATGGGATCTGTCCCCGGTTCGATGCTCGCATAGGGTGTAAATAGATCCTTCACGATTCGTCAATTCTCAGTATGGGATGGGGATTGCCACGATGACCTGTAGTTTGTTATTGTGTTTTCCATGTTGTTCTAACGATTCAGATTAGTATACTGGTGTCATGAGGAAATTCAGATTTGTTTAAAGGAGGGAGTATGCACGTGGTGTTGTTGTTGGATATACTTTGTATGAATGTGTGGGTTTAATGATTTGTATTGTACTAGATATTCGTGGGTGGTTTCAATTCTAGTACTGTTTTGATTTTATATTCAATTTAAGCAATATACTGTATTTATTAAGTACGAATTAGTTATTCGTTTCATTGGCAAGCCGAATATGCGATAAGTATTACTCAGAGATACCATCCACTTTAGCTCTGCTTCATTGGTGGTATGGGACATTGGTGTTCGTGTGAACTACGGTGGTGTATATTACCCGATTTTGCTGGATTCTAGTATGGGATAGGCCATTTAATGACGGTTTTGTACTTTTCACTTGCGTGATTTTTCTGCAACCCTCTGTGTCTTTGTATTTTTAAGTGGTACATCTGATGTCTACGGCCCGTATATTGGCGCAGTAAACATGTTATTTTCGTGGGTTGGTAATATTTATTATTGGGTTTCGTGCTTGGTTGATTGTGTGCCTGGTGTTGATTGAGTACATGTGAGGTTCCAGTCCGGTCTTTTTTTAAGGTAGATTGTAACGTAATTCCTTGGTTTTCCGTTCTCTGTGTGGAATGGTATTTTTTGTTTCGATACTACTTCTGAGTTATTCCTTTTTAGTTAATGGTAGTGTATTCAAATTTGTGGTTTGAGCAGTGTAATTCTCGCCCTCAAGAATATGCATTTCAGTTTTATACATTTATTGAAGCAGGAAACTGTAACTTGAGCCAAGGTCAACGCAATAGCAAGCGAGTTGAGAGCTGTGTGAAGTCGCAAGCCAATCAGAAAAAAGATTGGTGGAAATTAATTTCTGAGGCGGTATAAGTCGGTTTCCGTTTGAGCTCCTATGAGATAGGAGAAAAAGGTAGAAAAAGGTGAGTTCTGACAGCCAGGGACAGGGTAGGTTTTTGGCGTTACCAATATTGGTGTGGAATGGTGTCCAGTTACGCTATGATAAGGTCACGTGATAGCCGAGAACCGCACTTGCAAAAATGTTATTTCAGGTTTCGATAACCTGATGTAGGATATAATTATGCCAAGAATAAAAACTGAAACATATTATATCTAGGCTAGACACACTCCAATCAGGTTATTAAAATGTAAAGAAAAGTTATATCAAACTTACATATAAGATCACCAATGCCTGTAGTATTACTTCACTAGTCATGGAGCATAAATATGATGTTAAAATATATACAGTTTACATAACATTTTGTGCGTGGAAAATTGCTAATATTTATTTAAAGAACTGTCATGAGAAGGATTTGTAAGGAATATGTCCCAAAACGACAGGAATTGGAATTGAAGAGGATCCCACCAAATTTACGCGCGAAAACACCTTGATGTCGCAATGATAGGAGAAAAATTGGGAGAGATCAGCGAGAAGACGAGGCTTCTTGTTTGTGCGACGCTCGGTGAGTAAGGACGTGTTGAACTCCGATCCGTCAGTGCGGGTTTGGAGAGGAAAGTTTGCGGGAACGAACAATGAAAGTGCGGTTGGCAAATTATATCATGTGTTATACTCGTATAAACGCGCAGTATTTGTGGAACGATTCAGAGATATTAACTACGTAAGTTGAACGTAAATTGTAGTATCTATTGACAAGGAAATCAGCCCAAAAGTGGGAACGTTGTGTTCGAGAAAAGTGTACTTTGTGAAGCATAAAGACGAAGCTGTGTGAGCAGCGTTATACTACAGTGAATGATATTAAGAACGTGATCTGAGAAATATTGCGTTAAAGTG
Source organism: Meconema thalassinum (assembly GCA_946902985.2). NCBI lineage: Eukaryota > Metazoa > Arthropoda > Insecta > Orthoptera > Tettigoniidae > Meconema > Meconema thalassinum. The sequence continues at coordinate 267,093,558 of OX336395.1, read as the reverse complement.
AAACAATGTATGGACTGGAAATATACATTTGAACTTTATTTCCATACAAGCTGAACCCGGCATGTGTTGCAATGCCAATCACAGAATATGTTGGCGTTGTAACTTTCTTTCTTGCAGTGCTTTTGGATATACAATATTTATTTATTTTTCAATTTCCGTTAACTGCCTCTAAACTATCTTAAAATGGACTAAATAATTTAGAAACATTCGTGGGAGCGTGCACAACAACTCACCAAAGTTTCATCGCAATCAAATGAATGGCATATGAACGCATACGGGATTTTGTTTAAACGTTTCGTGCGCTGTAACTCATTTGTTGAATCTACTCGTGTGCTACCTACTGAGAAATGGATTTACTAAGTTAAAACCTTCACGTAAGGGTACACAATAACTCATCAAGGTTTCATCGAAATCGATGAATGGTATATGCACGCATACGGGATTTTGTTGAAACGATTCGCGCGCCGTCGCTCATTAGCTGAATATACTCTTGCGCTACCGATTGTTAAATGCATGTGCTAAGCCAGAAAACATTCCTGGAGTATACACATTAATTCACCAAAGTTTCATCGCAATCGGTTGAATGGTATATGAACGCATACGGGATTTTGTTGTAACGATTCACGCGCCATCGCTCAATTGTTGAATCTACTTGTGCGCTACCAATTGTACAGTGGAGTTACTAAGCCAGAAACCTTTCCTGGAGTGTACACATCAATTCAACAAAGTTTCATCGCTATCGAATAAATGGTACTGTATATGATCGCATACGGGACTTTGTTGAAACGATTCAAGTGCCGTCGCTTATTTGTTGACACTACTCGTGCGCTACTTATTGTGAAATGCATGTGCTAAACCATAAACCTTCCCTCGAGTGTACAAAACATTTCACACAAGTTTTATCGCTATCGGACGAATGGTATATGAACATACGGGACTTTGTTGAAACGCTTCGCACCCCGTCGCTCATTTGTTGAATCTAATCGCGTGCTACCTATTGTATAATGGATTTATTAAGCCAGAAATCTTCCCTGGATTGTACAAATCACCGTACCCATGTTTCATCATTATCGGACGAATGATATAAGAACGCATACGGGACTTTTTTGAAACGCTTCGCGCGTCATCGCTCATTTGTTGAATCTTCTCGTTCGCAACCTATTGTAAAATGTATTTACTAAGCCAAAAATTTTCCCTGAAGTGTACACAACATCTCACCCATGTTCCATCGCTATCGGACGAAGGGTGTATGAACGCACGTGGGGCTTTGTTGAAACGAATCGCACGCCATTTTGTTGAAGCTACTCGTGCGCTATCAATTGTAAATTGGATTTACTATGCCTAGAACTTTCCCGGGAATGTGCACAACAACTCACCAAAATTTGATCGCAATCGTATGAATTGTATATGAGCGCATCGCCCTCACACATTTGTTAAAATAACTCGCGCTCTATCTATTGTAAATTGGATTGACTATGTATATACCAATCCCGGGAGAAAATTTTACCCTTTGAGAAAATGAGGTTACTTTGTTACTTCTGGGCGCGCGATTCAAATCTATGATCTCGTCGTATTTGCTGAGCCAGAGAGCAAGCCGCGGCCACTGCTGTGCTTCAGGTAAGGGAAGGGAGTGTGAAGAAGGAGACAGAGATATGCTGGCGGGAATGCGCAAGTTTCCTCGTTTGCCTCGATTTGGAGTCTGGCTCAGCAAATACGGCGAGCCCGTCAATTTGAATCGCTCGCCCGGAAATAACGAAGTAACCTCATTTTCTCGAACGGAAAAAATTCTGCGCCAATCCGATTTCGGCATCGTCTTTTACATAACACGCAGAGCGTCCCTGATTTTTTGTCGGTATAATTAGGATACACCCTATATAACTTACGATTTGTTCTCGTTATGTTTTTCATGTAGCCTAGTCTAACGTATAATCCATTTAATCTGACGACAATGTGAAGTTCTCTGAACCCTCCCCCTTAATGAACACCCAGCCACCACTGACACTGGGTCGCATGGAACTGTTAAGCAGCCCCACCGAGAGCTCTTAAGGGTTTTCTCGGGCCCCTCTTGAAATACTTTATAACTATCCACTATTCTGGAAAGACAATGTCATTTTGAGAAAAGCATCTAATGCTCAGTCAAAATTTTAAAAAGCATACAAATCTCATTTCATAGAAAACTTTTAGTATTTTTTTTAATGTAATATATTTTGTAGACTGCACAAAACAATTTGCGAATATTAATACAGTTATCATGCATAGGGAAATATCTTGCAATTCTGTATGTCTTCACTTTAATTCCCAGTACGTATTGAAAAAAGGAGCATTTTTAAAACTCCGCATTCGTTGGGTAGCTTATTCAACACTAAGTTGTAGTAGATTATTCCTAAACAGTTATAACTTCTAACTCAGAGTCGTATATAGAATTTAATACTCTTATGAGGTAGAACAAGGTAGGCCTATATCGAACTTGTTTTTGTAATTTGAACAAGAAGTTCCGTGAAGAACTAAGGACCCTACTTTTCTTAAAATTTAAGATTCATGCCATTGATTAATCTATATGGATCTATCTAGAATAATGACGAAATTACGTTGGTAATATCGAAATTTCAAATTAGTTCGAAATACCGTATAATTGGCATAATGTAGCCTAATAGAGCACTCAGTTGGCAGCCCTGGTGACTGAATATATTCTTAGTTCCATCTCTTAAGTTACAGAATATAAAATTTGGTTGAAGTCCAATGGATAGCATGGACGTTACATGTAGTTAAACATTGGAACTAACAGCGCGCGTAAAATCATGTTGGCAACAATGTTATCCATGGATTGGTCAGAAATAATCTGAAATAGCATGATTTATTGTTGTGCCAATTTTGAATGAAATCCATTAGTTAATACAGAAATTACATGCATTTTAAAATTGGACCTATCAGCAGGCTTGGAATCATGTTGGCAGCACTGACGTATATTAGTTACTGCGAATTAATCTAGATTGCCAGGTACTATACGTGTGCAAAGTTTAGATGTATTGGCTTGCACACTTTCTGATATATTGATATTTGGCTAACAAAAATAGAGACAGCATTTATTAACACTTGGCAGCCCTGGTTGCTCTTAAGAATACGCATAGTCATATCTGTTATGGTACACATAGCACATACGAAATTTGGTTGAAATCCAAATGATAGCATGGAAGTTACATGTATTTAAAGTTGGACCTCTCAGCAGGCTTATAACCATTTTGGCAACACTGCCATGTATGGCCTCCAGGAAATTAAACTGAAATATTATTATCTATACGTGTGCCAATTTTGAAATAGCTCCCATTCATACCTTCCAAGATATCCAACATGGAGCTCAAATTTCAATTGCGATTTTTCAGCAGTTGGTAGCACTGGCATCATTTTCAAATACGGCAGTGAGATATTCAGGTATAGATCTTTACTCCTACCAAATTTTGTTTCGATTGCTGTAGCCATTTAGGAGTTGATAGGGGGCGCACACACACAGCCAGCCAGACAGACAGACAGACAGATAGACAGAAGGACAGACAGACACACATTTGCCCGGATCGATCTCATAAGTCTAATTTTTCCCCATTTTTTGCAAAATGTGAAAAGTAGGCTAAAAATCGAGGAACTGCTTTTACCAAGTGAACGGCTTCTGCCAATATATTCGCATTGCCATATTTGCCTTCGAGGTGCTTTTCTGCCTCATTTCTCTTGACAGTTAAACAGTGGCAATTCCTTCATGTAGGACGTGGGGATCATCCTACAGGCAGCTCTCAGCTGTACGGTAACTGTTTTAAACAATTAAATTGATTGTTTTGTGAAATAGTCTTTGGGGCTACCTTGAGCGGCCTCTCGATAAGTTCTGTCTCACTGTCAGTCGGTGCTTGTGACTAGTTCTACATTTAACCCCTAGATGGGTGAAGTGTGACCTTCACCACCCGGAGTAGAAAACTGAGGAAGGAAGCCTTGCATCCTCAAAGCACTCGTTTATAGCTTTTGAAATGTATTGGAGCCCTTGAGGGGGAAGGGGCAGGTTTGGTCTTTTTAAAGGCGCTTTGAGGACGTCAACTGAAATTCTCAAGTGTCGCTATTGGTTGAATTTAAACCAATACTACGGGATTATTGGTTACGATTTCGTACGGTCAGAATGGATAGTCTGTTTTCAGCCTGTTCACATATTTGGAGTGGCATTCGATTGTATTGTATTGTGTAATGTGTTCATAATAGTGCTGTGCGACTGGATAATTAATATTAGACCGAGTCTAATATCTCAAATTAGCCCAGCTATAATAATTATCTTAAGTTAAGCCTATCATATTATATCCTACACATTACAAACATCAGCAGTCGCCACTGCAGTTAAAAGATCGTAACATGAGGTATCTTCTGCAGAGCTGTAGACAAATGGACATCCTTATTCTGTAAAGCCTCGAACAGGTTGTAAGTTATAGACAACATTTTATACACCGGTAATACAGAAGTTGCTACAATAAACTGAAACTAGCGTGCCCTCATTGCTTACTGGCCCCTGTGAATTTGCCTTCCCTCTAGGCGGCCCTGCTGTTAAGGGTGTCAAAGTAAGTATCATTGGTAGAGGCTTCTTTTCCTAGTAAACCATCAACACAAAGTTAGTGAACATTCTAGCTTTGAGGAGACATGGAATGCAGCTTAACCTGATAAATGCAGAAGACAGAAAGAGTCAACTTGAAAGTCAAAAATATTTGTTCTGATTCACAGATGCTTCACAAGTCATGTCATTGTGTATCGTAACACTTACTGTTATCTGTAGAAGCTTTCCAAACTTGCATTGATAAATTACTATACTATCACAACTGGTATAAGTACACCTATCCTTTAACAGCTGTTGTTTATTGTGAATTCGTTGGGTAGCATATTCAACACTAAGTTGTAGTAGATTATTCCTAAACAGTTATAACTTCTAACTCAGAGTCATATATAGAATTTAATACTCTTTTGAGGTAGAACAAGGTATATCGAACTTCTTTTAGCCTACTTTCGATTTTTGCAAAAAATGAAACTAGACTTATGAGATCAACACAGGGCGAAAAATTGTGTGTCTGTCTGTGTGTGTGTGTTTGTGTGTGAGTATGTGTACTCTGAATGTCTGTCCCCGCCTCCCCCCCCTATCAATTCGAACACGGTGAGACCGAATTCAACGAAATTTGGTACAGAGGTAGCACTAGCAAAGGGCACCTCAGTGTCATGTATTATATCTCCACCATCTTGACGGAAACGTAATGGTGGCCACCCAAATGTTCAAAGCTTAAATCAAATTACGACTAACGTAATTATCCGATCTCTACCAATTTTTGCAATGTTATGTCTTTATGTGCGAAGACTCTTTTGACCGAACTACAAGGTCATCAGACCAATAATTTGCGGATAGCGGCCATGTATGTGTGCGATTCGATTCCCCCTATCAATTCAAACAGCGTGAAACCGAATTGAACGAAATTTGGTACAGAGGTAGCACTTGCAAAATGCAACTCAGTTTCATGTTTTATACCATCGCCATCTTGACGGAAACGTAATGGTGGCCACCCAAATGTTAAAAGCTTAAATAAATTTACGACCAACCTAATCATCTGATCTCTACCAAATTTTTCAACAACATACCATTATGCGAGAAGCGTTGTTTGACCATGCTACAAGGTCATCATTCCAATCGTTTGCATATGCCGGCCATGTATGTGTGCAAATAATTTCCCCCTATCAATTCAAACACAGTAAAACCGAATTGAACGAAATTTGGTACAGAGGTAGCACTAGCAAATGGCACCTCAGGTTAATGTTTTATATCACCGCCATTTTGACGGGAACAGAATTGCGGCCACCCAAATGTTAAAAGCTTAAATCAAATTTCGACCAACCTAAGTATTTGATCTATACCAAATTTTGCTACAACGTACGTTTTTGTGAGAAGCATCTTTTGACTGAACTACAAGGTCATCAGCCGTATAGTTTGCAGATAGTGGCCATTTATGTGTGCAAATCGATTCACCATATCAATTCAAACACGGTGAAACCGAATTGAATGAAATTTTTACAGAGGTAGCGCTAGCAAAGGGCACCTCATATTCATGTTTAACATCTGTATAACACGTTGTATTTCAACAAGCTACTACAACCAACATTCAATTATACTCCTTGAAAAGGACAAAGAGTTATAACAATACCCATGCATTTAGGAGAAAGTAGGCTATATGTTCTTTACTGAAGATCTTGTTTGTAATTTTAAAAATCGAGGAACTGCTTTTACCAAGTGAACTGATTCTGCCAATATTTTCGCACTGCCATATTTGCCTTTGAAGTGCTTTTCTGCCTCATTTCTCTTGACACTTAAACAGTGGCGATTCCTTCATGTAGGATGTGAGGATCATCCCACAGGCAGCTGTCAGCTGTAACTGTTTTAAACATTTAAATTGTTTGTTTTGTGAAATAGTCTTTAGGGCTACCTTGAGCGCCCTCTCGATAAGTTCTGTCTCACTGTCAGTCAGTACCTGTAACTAGTTATACATTTCACCCCTAGATGAGTGAAGAGTGACCTTCACTGCCCGGAGTAGAAAACTGAGGATGGAAGCCTCACATCCTCAAAGCTCGCGTTTATAGCTTTAGAAAGGAATTTGGAGCCCTTGAGGGGGAAGGGGCTGGTTTGGTCTGTTTAATGGCGCTTTGAGGACGTCGACTGAGATCCTCAAGTCTCGCTATTGGTTGAATTTAAACCAACACTACGGGCTTATTGGTTACGATTTCGTGCGGTCAGATTGGATAGTCTGTTTTCAGCCTGTTCACATATTTGGAGTGGTATTCGATTGTATTGTATTGTGTAATGTGTTGATAATAGTGTTGTGCGACTGGATAATATATTAGACTGAGTCTAATATCTCAATTTAGCCCAGCTATAATAATTATCTTAAGTTAAGCCTATCATATTATATCCTACACATTACAAACATCCGCAGTCGCCACTGCAGTTAAAGATGGTAACATGAGATATCTTGTGCAGAGCTGTAGACAAATGGACATTCTTATTCTGCAAAGCCTCGGACAGGTTGTAAGTTATAGCCTACGGTAATACAGAAGTAGCTACAATAACCTGAAGCTAACTGGCCCTTGTGCATTTGCCACCCTTGCCTTCCCTCTTGGCGGCCCTGCTGTTAAGGTTGTCTAAGTATGTTTCATTGGTAGAGGCTTCTGTTCCTAATGAACAATCAACACAAAGTTAGTGAACATTCTTGCTTTGAGGACACCTGGAATGCAGCATAACCTGATAAATATAGAAGACAGAAAGAGTCAACTTGAAAGTAAAAACTGTTTATTCTGAATCACACATACTTCACCAGTGATGTCATTGTGTATCGCAACACTCACTGTTATCTGTAGAATCTTTTCAAACTTGCATTGATAAATTACTACACTATCACAACTGGTGTAAATACACCAATCCTAGAACAGCTGTGGTCAGTGCCGGATTGAGACTCACAGTGGCCCTAGGCAATTCTTAATTTGAGGCCCTTTTTCCCTTTTCAACCCCCCCTTACTTCATAAAGAAGTCAATCATAACTTTGAAAGAGATTTCATTATAAACCAATAAAGTACAATATATTTCCGTCAATCAATATATATTGTACTATATTGGTTTATAATCTCTTGTCAATACGGACCATGGCGGAATCTAAAGTAGAAGGAAAGAGATTTCATTTACAAATTTGAATAATAAATACAATTTAGATCATATGTACATTTTCAGAAAAACTTTTTTCTGGATTTTGTTTCGCAGAAAGTTTCAATAACATCATCGAAGTTGATTTTCCTTAAAATGTCTGATTCTATGCAGAGAAGACTTAACATGTCCAGTCGTTCTTGTCGCATAGTAGCTCTTCGAGACGCTTTAATTCTTTTCAACTGTGAAAATAACGTTCCGCAGTACAGTTCGTTAACATTAAAGTTTAAAAAATTCGGAGAGCTTTTCTACATTCGGAAATTCATTTTCCAATTGGTCTTTCATTAAAATCTCTTACAACTGACTATGAGATTTTTCGTCAGCGGTGTATCTGTTGTGTATGTAAGAATGAAAATGTTTCAGTTCAGCTGATAATTCTTCCATAAAAGCCAACCAAATTGTTTACCGCTTCACAGAGTTCTTCATCACACATTGAAAAATTATTTTAAAAAATGCGAATTTGTAGGAAACGTCCATATAAACTTTTGCCCTTTTTATTTCGACGTTGAGTTTATCGATGACTTCGAGAAAACTTGTTATTCATAAATTCACACGAGACGAAAATTCGACTTCAGGAGCGCCTCCGTCGTTCGGTTGTTTTATTTTCTTCTACACAACGATTTTTTAGAATACTATACATCAGGTAACAATTTCTTAGCTTTTTCCTCAAAAATATCGGACTTATCACGAAACTGGCCTAACTTTTCGTCTTAAGTTTTATACAAGGCAGCACACGTTTGTAAGTCGATCTGTTCAGCTTGTCATAATGTACTAGTTGCACGCAGAGAAGTCAAAATTGAATCCCAAAAAATTAATATGAACCCGAATTCGAATTTTTGCATTCTGTTTGCGATGCACCCCGCTTCATGCCGAGTGTCATTATTTTCCGACGCATCATCTTCAATGCATTCTTAAGTCTTGACAATTTTATGAAACGAATCATAATCCACGTTCGTTGCATTAGCATGTGCTTCCCAGCGCGTATCTGCCAATGATATCAACGTTTTTATATCATTTTTAACACGCACCAACGGCGAGGGTTTGCAGAAAAGAAGCTGTTATACAATGATTGCATTATCGAAAAATAACTGCGTAAAAACATTTAACAGCAGATTGTCCAGCTAAATCGAGGGAATATGTACCGCAAGGAACATAAATCGCATATTTATTCAGTTCTAATATTTTGGCTTGCAGACCCTGATACTTTCCAGTCATGTTTGGTGCGTTATCATAGGGCTGTACCCTACAATCTTGATTTTCCAAACCGCAATCCTCAGTGACGAAGTTGACAGTTTGAGTTTTCAAACTTTCGCCAGTATGACCTTCTGTTTCAAGAAAAGGTATAAACCTTTCAACTGGTTTGTGATCTTTTGGTGAAACATACGGGAGCACAACTGATAATTGATCTATATGCGATACATCGGGAGTTGAATCAACGAAAAGGCTGTAATATAGACCTCTTCTAAAATATATGAATTAACTTTTTTGCCCATGATGTTTATTAACTCTCCGCAGATCATTTTGGATAAATACGAAGGAACACCTTTTCCAGCATTTCCGTGTCGTACAATATGATCCCGCAAAATGGATCAAACTGCCCAAGAAGTTAAAGTATACCTAAATAATTCCCATTATCCGGCTTTCTAAAGTGCTCGTTCGTATATCAGAATCACAATCCTCGTTCAGCCAGAGTGATGATAAGAGCAACTACTCGTTTTATAACATCGCGCCAATACTTTTTTTCGTCAAGTAGTCCATTTCTGAATAGATGTGGCAAATTTTCATGTTTCCGTTTTTTTTTTCAGGTAAATTAGCACACTCTCCCGATAATTCAAAATCTTCTCATGCTGCTGTAAATGAATCCCGACGTTCTTCCAATCATCATACACTTCACGCGCAAGTCTGTTCGATTTTTCTGGCGGCAAAAAAAACTTACAAAAAAAGTAATAGACTTGGCCTGACAATAAAACACAAAAATATTATTATAATTTGAGAACAAAAATTAATAAACGGTATTCAAGACATGAAACCCGTAACTGAAATGTTAACCTTATAGTCTGGAGATTAAAACGTAGCATCGTACCTCTCCAAAAACGATGTTTTTTCGATCATTTATTGATCATAAAAATTTCGATCTTTTATTGAATATCAATGAATTTAATAAATTTTCCGAATTTTTTTTCTTTTGCGTTGCGTTTTAAGTTTAAAGAAAACGTTGTTAATATTTTTATTCACTTTTGACTTTTTTGTAATTGTTTTTGCGCTTCAGTTGGATTTTTTGGTACTTTTTTGAATTTTTTGTATGACTAAAAGAGTGTTTTTTTTACTATTTATTTGTAATTTCAAGTTACACAACTATGCAAATTTGATTTCTTTTGGTAAGATAAAAATATTCAAAATTGTTGTTGCAAGATTTGATTTGCCAAAAGTGAAGTTAAATAAAAGCGTTTATAATTATAATTTATAATAATTAAATAAGAATTGAAACGAATAAGATTGACTAACATTCCGAAAAAAAAAACTGATCAAGAAAAATTGTCTAAAAAATTTGATCTTATTCTTGTCAAAATTTCTTAAGTTTTGGTTGCGTTTTAACATTGGGTGATACGCTCTTTGCTGATAATTTGGACCATGCTAACAGAAGTGCATATGGTGCTCAAAAATACCGCGTTGTTACACATAAGGGAGAACTTGATGGGAACGAATAAAATTGAACTAGAATTCCAAAAACAGAAAAATAAAAAATAAACATAATTTACAATCGTTTTTGATAAAAATAGCATAACATTTCAAAAACTGTCAATGTATCATAAATACATGAAGGGCTCAGTTGTTAATCAACGCTTACCTTTCACAGGTGAATAAATGAGCCAATCTCGTTTTATATTCTCTCCATTCGGTTCCTTTCCAAGGAATACATTTTGGGAGCAATATCTTGACGTTGATTCCTTATCATATCGACGCTTGGACGATTCAAACGGTCGAGTCAAATTTTGATAATTTGACGGACCATGTGTAACCCAAAACTGTATGTCTTCACTGGGCAGGGGCGTATAGAAGGGGGGTGCTGAGGGGGCTGCAGCCCCTCCCTCCCTCCCCCCGAAAAAAGGCAATAAAAATTTAGAAAGTGTTGCTTTGGTAAGAGCATAAAATAATAATAAATTTGGTTGTACCCTAATCTCAACTTATTGGCAAAGTTATAAATAATATCAGCATTGAAATTAGACTAACTCGTGGTGTAGTGGCTAGCATTATTGGCTGCCACCCCTGAGGTCCGAATTCCGAATTCTGCCAAGAAATTTTAATTCTGGTCTGAGTGCTGGACGGGGTACACTCAGCCTTGTGAGGCAAAACTGTGAATTCCACAGTACGGTACTTTTGAAAAATAAATTATCAACTAGTAAAAATATATATAATAATAATACTGTTTACCTTTCTGCTTAGTAAATTGACAAATATTTAGATATTTGTCATTCATACTCCAAAGGCCATAACAAAAAATTCTTTACAACTTTTTTGTATTGCCAGTAATATTGTAGACTATATAAACTTTGAAACTTATCTAAAATAATCACACAAAGTTACTCGTGTATGCTCTAAGATATTGGTTGATATTTCTGGGTATTTTGCGGTGACAAATCCCCTGAGAATACTCACAATTTTCCCGGAAAGTCAGAAAAAATAATTGTATATACGCCCCTGTCACAGGTGAATAAATGAGCCAATCTCGTTTTATATTCTCTCCATTCGGTTCCTTTCCAAGGAATACATTTTGGGAGCAATATCTTGACGTTGATTCCTTATCATATCGACGCTTGGACGATACAAACGGTCGAGTCAAATTTTGATAATTTGACGGACCATGTGTAACCCAAAACTGTATGTCTTCTCCAATGTCCTGGATCAGTGAAACGGTTCAAAATTTTCGGCACCTGGTTGTCCAGCTTCATTTTCATCCTCGGAAGAAGAACTGGATGTTTGAGACCCTGAAATGACCGGATCATTATCCAGGTCTTCTGCGTGACCAGTGTTCGCTTCGTTTTGCTCCTTTGATCCATCGCTAGTGGCAGATCCTTGATTTTTCGATGAATGTGAAGAGGTTTCAATCCGAAGAAAAAATTTAGTCAGTTTTGGTACTTTCTCTAACACCACACTCTTTCGGTAAGTTTGTCTTTGGCAAGTTTTTTTTTTGTGCACCACTCAAATATGTACGTGAAGATATTTTTGAGTTGGGGTTTTAATTCAACCCGATACACAGATAAAACTGTTCATCGAACACTAACAAATTAAAATTGTCGATCACAAAACCGTCGATTTGAAGTCTGAACTCAAGCGGGAGCACGTTACTTGTTTCCGAAATTACTCTACAGACCAGAATGCCAGAATTTGGAAAAATTCTTTCCGAGTATAACTATGGCTGATAAAGTGGAGGGGACGGCAGGCGGAGGGGGAACTCATCAGTTAATTCAAATAGTCATGCCATTTTGGGAATTTTGGGACCCGGCCGTGGGAGTATCAGTTAATTGCATCTAATCCTTAAACAATAGAGAGAACAGAAAGTTGAAATTTCGATTGACTTTGAATGTGTCAAACAATAGTTATTTGTGAATTGAAGTATAATAATAAGATCACGTTTATGGGAAAAACCCGGGCAGAGAGAATTTACGAACAGCACTTTACGAAGTATAAACCAAGAAATTAAACTGTAATTCTAAGTTTCATATTTTTATTTTTTTCGGTACCGGTACGGTACCTAATTTATTTGACATTTTTCCACAAAAGAATCCAAAGTTTTTTCCCTTGTTTTGGTGGGATGTTTTTCATTTTTTGGGGGCCCTTTTGAGCTACGGGCCCCAGGCAATTGCCTATTGTGCCCTATGGTTAATCCAGCACTGGCTGTGGTTTATTGTGAATGCCAGCAGAAAATGAAGGAAAATCTCTAATAGTGCCCTTCACCAAAAATCCTTGTGCTTTCAATTGAAGAGCTCCACCCTGCTTGACTCTTCTGTCCTCAGGATCCCTTCACTTCTTGCATAACGAATAGAATAAAAAGTGTGATCTCTTCTCCCTCAATAGCATGTAATGAATACGGATCAGGTTGGCACTCGCCGCTACGCAGCGCTACAGTCGACTTGAGATTGTTGATTTCCTCATATGTTTGTGGGTTTATGTGCGATATATTAAGTATTTAATCCGTCGGAGTGTATTGGTGGTGTTCTGTGCAAACGTTTATTGATATACAAGTGCTTACACTATTACTTCATAGTATTAATACCTGAAATGCTATTGTAGGAAGCATTAACTGAAATGGAATTTTAATTTCTTGTCGTGTGTTCACGTTATCTTCTTGTGTTAATTTTATTGTTATTTAATGTAAGTAAACAGCAGTTTAGCCCATTTCATGAGTGCTTAATGTGAGTAGTGAAGATGCCTTGCTGTTTTGTACCGGGATGCAGATCTGGCTATGGGGACTGTAAAGAGGTCAGACGGTTTTTCAAACCTCCTAAAGATAAGGAACGTTTTATCAAGTGCAAAGGGGCCATACCAGGGAAGGATAGGGAACTTACTGAAAAGTCCTACATCTGTGATGCTCACTTTTCACAAGATTTATTTGTTAAATTTGACAAATTTGTGATAGGAAGTAGTACTTCTCCCAAGAACCAACTGGCGATTGAAAGACTATTCTGTTCGACATATATTTCCTAATTTGCCTAAGTATTTGTCCAGTATGGTGTAAATAAAAATGCTCTTGATGCCGTTAAAGACTACTTCTGTGAAGAAAGGGATGAGAATAAAACGACAATGAGTTTAAAAACCGTAAAACCGTAATGCTGAAGGAGGCGTGATTAGTTTTAGACAATAACCTACTCTAAGAAGGGGTCATGACTGTGCCTTCTATGTCTGTTACATGTTAAGTGCTTCTGAAATGATGGTAGTTTATTGAGTTTGGTGTTTGTGGAGTGAAATTTATGGATATAATTGATTTTTGTAATATTCTAAGGTAAAGTTGAAGGAGCCGTGATCAATTTTAGACAATAGCCTACTCTATGAAGGGGTCATGACTATGGCTTCTATGTCTGTTTAATGTTAAGTTCTTCTGAAATGATGGTAGTTTACTGATTTTGGTGTTCGTGGAGTGAAATTTATGGTTATTATTGAATTTTATAGTAATCTACGGTATTAAAACTACAGGAGAGGAGACCGAGCCGTCGTAACATTCAACAAGGTATATTACTGAAAATATAGTATTTATGATTGACAAACCTTTCTCGGAGATGTTGGGAGTCGTTTTACTTTCTCAATTACCACTGCTGCACCGGAATAATTCCTTTTAATTGATTATTTACGAAAATAATGATTTTAGCATCGTCTTCATTTCACTATGGACGCCATCTTGGACTCTACGTCATACGTCATGTGACACACGAGAAACGAACATCTGAGTACGTTACCAACATGTCAAATACAAAATTCACCATATGACACGTAAAGTTTGAAATTGTTACAAATTTCCACTAAGTTAAGCACTGTCTTGCGGAAAATTACTGCTAGTACCACAAGCAAGGGGGTCTGGGGCGTAAGCCCCAGGTTAGGTTTGTTTTTGTATGTAAAACATTAATAAGATAGAATTTATGTCCGCTACTAGGTTAGGTACTGCCTGGTCGAAAATTACTGCTAGTACCACAAGCAAGGGGGTCTGGGGCGTAAGCCCCAGGTTAGGTCTGTTTTTGTATGTAAAACATCATAAATACATAATTTTTCATTACATTACTTCATCGATGCTCTTTTGTTTACTCGTTCTATACCCGATGTGAAATGGTACCAAATGCGTGGGGTTGGCATTCCGGAATTAGTGAGCAACATGGCGCCGAAAGGCTTCATTTCTGCTATATAAGTCGTGTATCTATTTGGGACGGTCGGGTGGGTTTATGGCAGCGGACGAGTCAACATCTATTATATTAACGTCTCCGGATACCATTACTAAAGGTACTTTGGCAAATTTCATTTCCTAAAATTTTTTATACCTTTGGTCTCCTCTCCTGTAGCGCTACCTCTACGGTAAAGTTAAAAGTTGCGTTCGTACGGTTTTTTTTTTTTTTTTTTTTTTTTTTTTTTTTTTTTTTGTGGCTGAGTTGCAAGTCTGTTAAGGGAATATAAAATGTGTAACAATGTGAAGAAATCCTTTCTGATAGCGAGGTTAATTTTTCCGTTCTTTTTTTAAATTTACCGATAGCTGGCAAAACTAATTGAATTTTGAACTTGCTCTCTGTCTTCGCTTATTGTCGAAACTGGACTATTACAGGAGACGACTTATTAAATTATAATTGGGCACAGTAAAGTAAGTGGAGATGTCGATCTTATTAACGCCTATGAGGATATCTTGCGGTGTTTTAACATGTAAAACAGGTCGCAAGATGTTAAAAGTCTCGTAAGCGCCAATGCTATCTTACATCACAGATCGGAGTCAGCGCCGCGCTGCGGCGGACCAGGCGTACTAGGCCAGTGATATCACTTCTTATTCTATTCGTTATGCTTCTTGGTTTCAGGAATGGACAAGTATGATGACAGATCTGGGAAAATCGTAGGCACGGCTCCAAATTTCAATCTTTCCAAGGGGTGCTCCTTGCATTCTTCAGATGAGTCCTCATATTTCTTTGCTTTAATAATATCACCTTCGTGAAAATGATTCATGCAAACTACATACCATTTCGAAGGTGTCCAGCCCTTTCCAGTATTTTTCCTAATCCAGGCCTGGCGCAGATTTTCGTCACTTGGGAACCGAAACACTGGTGTGTAGCCTCCCTTACTTGGATAATTTGCGTTACAGTTGGCGACACAACATTTATCTGGCATTGTTACGGTGCCGAAACATTCATGAAAAATCAAAGTTTAAAACATGAAGTACATGTGATAATTCCATGTACCGGTAGCCTACCGTAGGCCAACCATATTTGTCAGATACAAAGCACAATCGTCAGTGTGTTCTCGATTAGGGATTACACTTATAAACCTCACCTGGAAGGGTAGTATAGTCGCGGATATTCGTTCGAAAAAAAAGTAAATATTCCTGTGAGATAAACAAGAACACCTGCCAGACTGAACGTTCCCTTCGTGTTCCCGCCTGACAAGGGCAGGCCTATGACTGATGAACATGTTGCCAAGTCTCAGCCCTCTGACCTGTTGACCGTGATCCAACTAATATTCAGTGGTTTACATATAAATCCTCGAACGGTACATTCTAACAGGCCACTTCATTCCAACTCATTGTCCTTCTTTCATCTGCAGAGGCAGGCATTTGGAAGGCCATCCCACCCTGATTATTTGCCATTCTGTAAATGACAAGAATTAAAAAACTTTGCACATCAGTCAGTGTATTTCGATTGAAAATACCCTGGCTAGATCTGACTGCTTTCTGACATGATGAACAAATATTAAATATACTGTGAGCAACCTAAAGCGGATTTACTGTAATTCATGTCACAAAGACGTCCGCACAGTAGCCTATATAATCGGTACGAGAGTTGACAGGTACCACACAGGGATTCCGTCACTGGAATTAATTTATCTGATGTATAATTGAGAGAGATGTAATTGTTAGATTAAAAACAAATTCGTAAGTAACTAGAACACGTTAAAAGTAACTTAGTGTAATGTTCTGTGGGGACATGACAAAACCTGTCTTATGATAGGCCTAACCTATTTTACAGCGAAAGAAAATACGTAGGTGCCCAGCCCAGAATTATTTATAATATTCAATTTTTTGAAGATACCGAGGTATGGAATGTGTAGCTAGGAACAGCCTTATGACGACAATATAGATACAAGTTTCCCTCCTGGAAAATACGATAATGTATCTAGTTTGAACTGGCTGTTATGTACCATAAAGAGGATTAGTACTGTAGTGGCTTCTGATTGGTTGTAAGCAGCTAGAACCTATTTACACTATCTGTGCCGCAATTCTCAAGTTCACTTTCACGTAGCCTAATTAAACGTGTTTCTAATATACGATAGGTATATTCTGATAATATGATATATAATCTGTTTGCGTCAAATCAAGGTTGTGTTTACATTGGAATAGAGAAACCGAATGTAGGATTCTTTATTTCCTGCTCAACAAGCAGGCACCTTTCTTTATTCATTTTACCTATTGAATCGGAATGACAAATAGTAACAACTTATTCGACCATGACGGTCAACTTGTAATCATATGACATAGAGTAAATGTTGAGCATCATGGTTGTACAAGTTCTTCTGTTGTTGACAAACATATAACCGCTCCTTATCAGTGTGCATTTCGAGCGGTCTGATATCACCTCATTTGGTTTATTAAATGACTGATTTGGCGTACTGGTGTAAGTAACTTAAGGTGTTTAATGGATTCTTAGGTGCCCTTACTCTTTCTAATAGTTTCCAGATAATAATGGGGGAGCAACCATCGTTCAAGAATGAGCCAGAATTGTTGACTCAATCACATGAATTCTCTAACCTGGTAAGTTGCGTTTTAATTCGTATATGGTGTAACATTGCAATCCTTGTGATGTGTTTGACAAGCAAGGTTTAGTGAGTTAATACAATACTTACCAGTAAGTGGTAGGTTAAGTATCTGTTAACTGTTACTTCGTATATAACTTTGGGCCATACTTGTAATACTCTGCAGGAGTCAAATGAGCTGCTGCCCTCTGATAACCTGCAGGACGAGGATGTTGGTATATTTGATACTGAAAGCATAGCAGTTAAGGAGGAACATGAATTACAGGTAATTATAAGGTAATTACTTCTCTTATAATAATAGGAATGATTTTAAGATTGAAGACTATTTGGAAGATTGGATCACTTCTTTTCTATAAGAACTCACAATAGCTGATAAAATTGTATTGATACGGTACTGCAATTCCACTCTAATGGCACGCTACATCATGCTATAGGAGAAGTCTACACAACATGCGATGTTAAAAGTCAATCATGTAAGACTGTGGAGATATGATGGCCCTTAAGTGAATGCGATGTTGGTTGTGTATCCTATTACTTATAGGCTATTGGGAAAAAAAGGAGACTGCCACAGCAAAGCAAACTCGTTACCGCCATATTCATAAAGAATGATGATCACTATATTTTCTTCTTGTAATTTCGTGTAATTACCAACGGAACAAACAGAATATCTTACTTACGAGGAAATAGTGCTAAGCAATTACACGACTAATGGTAGCTTACTTGTGAACTTTTGATGTAAACGATAAGTTAGTGGAATGCTGTGCTCCGTAGAATAATTTGAATACATTTTTATGATATCTTAAGTGATTAACTCTCCACAATTACAGTAATTGGAAGTTGCTTAAGACACACATGACCCGAGTAGAGCCCGGCATTTTGCGGGGCTACTCTTTTCATTCTCTTCGTTTCACCACCCCTGGTCAACTCTCCGAGAATTCTGATCCCGACATTACACAGGAAATCAATCCATTTTCTCACATTTTATGACTGTTTTCTTTACAACCTTGTAGTCTAATTTTTTATGGGGGACCCCTTCCTTCTGTCCATGATATAATGGTGTAATTGCTTAACACAACTGCCTGGAATGTAATATATTCTGATATTCTAACACCTGGCACTACAGCCCGTAAAGGGCCTAGGCCTACCATGCAACCACTGCCCACCCATTTGACCTGGGGTGACGCTTGATCAGCGCATTGGGTCCCCTCAGCCGTTAATCTTGGTTTTTGTGATCGGAGCGCTGCCTCACTGTCAGACAGCTAATCAATTGCCCTCACGAGGCTGAGTGCACACCGTTCCAAACCCTCACATCAGTTTCTAAAATCCTTTACGGAGCCGGGAGTCGATCCCGGGGCCTCCGGGTGAGAGGCAGGCACCACGGGGCCGCATAATTCTATAAAGCTCAATGTTTGTTATTTTTACAAATCTGCACCGTTTCACCCATCTGAACCAAATTTTACATACTTACCCTCTGGAACCCGACGAGTAATTGCTAATTGCACTGAATTTCTTTTTAATATGTTTTTCTGTTAGTTTTAGTATCATGCGCCAGTTTTGTAGTAATATTCATTATGATCCATAAAACATATAAATCCACCGGGCGAAGTTGGGCACTACTGCTAGTCTATACATATAATGCTCAATGTTTGTTTGTCTGTTATTCACAAAATGTGTATATTTACCCTTTGGAACCCTGTGAGTAACACTGTCTTCTTGAAATTTCGGACAGACCACTTCATTCCCTGCAGTTAGGCCCTTCGGCTCAAATCTACACCGTTTCACCGACCTGAACCCAAATTTGTATTTTTACCCTTTGGAACCCTGCGGGTAACACTGTCCATTTGACATTTCGGAGAGATCACTCCATCACCTACATTTAGGCCCTTTGGCACAAATCTACACCATTTCACCGATATGTACCAAAATGTGTATACTTTTCCTTTGGAACCCGACAAGTAGCACTTTCTGCTTTAAATTTCAGACAGACCACTCTATTCTATGTATTTAGGCCCTTTGACAAAAACCTACACCGTTTCACCCATCTGAACCAAAATTTGTATACTTGCCCTTTGGATCCCTGCGGGCAGCACTGTTTACTTTAAATTTCGGACAGACCATTCCATTCCCTTCATATTGGCCCTTTGGCACAAATTTATACCGTTTCACCTATCTGACCCAAATTCTACATACTTTTTTATTATTATATGAGTCAAAAGCACTACAACATACACAAGAGGGATGATACACAATATTACAAAGGAATAATACAATCATATTTACAACAATGTCTCGAATTAGATATTCTCCGCCCAGAAACAGGCCACTGTCACACCCCTTTCATGACCTTCCATTAACTCCTGCGTTGTGCAAGAGCACGGGCACAGTTTACAGGAACACAGGTGTACCATGGTCTGCCTCTCCCCACACTCACAGAGTTCTGATTACTGTAGGAATCCCCATTTGTGATTAACTTTGCATCTCCCAACACCATTCCGAAGTCTGTTGAGTGACTGCCAAGTTTCCCAGTTGTTGTTGTGGCCTGCGGGAAACCTTTCCTTGGCCTTCAACCAATCTGGTGGTATGGTGGATTGCCTAGCTGTATCCTGGCTACCTCGGGTTTTGTAGTAGGCATCGATGTCGTTCGCAGAAAACATTTCCTTGATTTTAGCCGCCTTCTTGGAGGCTGGTGACCAAAGAAAGGGTGAGGATGGTCCTTTGTGGACTTTTTTCGTTCCGTTTGTGCTATGACCTCACGGCGTACCTCAGGAGGGGCTATTCCTGCCAAGGAATGTAGTTTGTGGACAGGTGTAGGTTTCAGGCAGCCAGTAATTATTCTGCATGACTCGTTGAGGGCAACGTTTTACATGAGCTGAATGCTACCATACAGGGCTAGCATACTCAGCAGCTGAATAACACTGAGCTAATGAAGACATACGTAGTGTTTCAGCATGGGCTCCCCAGTCGGCTCCTATCAACTTACTAAGTATGTTATTTTGTGTGGACACTTTTTGTTTACGTTCATACACTGTTTCTTGTAAGATAGGGTGCGATCTAAAGTTACCCCTAGGTATTTTGGGGTAAAACAATGTTCCAGGCGAGCTCCTCCCCAACTAATATTGTGTTTCCTTGCTGCTTCCCTGTTTCTGAGGTGAAAAGTACAAACCTGTGTCTTGGATGGATTAGGTTTGAGGTGATTTCTCTTGTAGTAAAGTGAACGATCCTCCAGTGCATCAAAGAGTATCTGCTCCCCTTCTTCAAACTTTTCACTTTGTGCTGTCAGACAGAGGTCATCTGCATAGATAAATCTCTTGGTATGCAGAGATGTAGGCTGATAATTAATGTACACATTAAACAGAAAAGATGATAGAACTCTGCCCTGTGGTAGACCATTTCTTTGGGTTTTCCAGCGACTGCAGGTTCCTTGGAACTCGACAAAAAAAACTTCTGTTTTGTAGAAGACAAGCGACAATTTCTGTGAGTCCAAAATCTTTGGTAATCTGGTACAGTTTACCAAGCAGTACTTGATGTTGAATAGCATCGTAGGCAGCCGTTAGATCCACCAAAACTTCACCAGTTATCTTCCTGTTCTCCAAACCATCTTCAATGTGCTGTGTTAGGCTCAATATCTGTGAAGTACAGCTCTTCCCTGGTCTGAAGCCTGCTTGTTCTGGGATCAGAAGTGGATCAAAATTTGGAGATAGTCTGTTACGGAGCATTCTCTCAAACACTTTGTATAAATGGCAAAACAGCGAGACTGGTCTGTAGTTTTTAGGATCTGGTGGGTCCTTGCCAGGCTTCAGGATGGCTATGATTTTTGCTTTCCGCCATATTTTTGGAATTTGTTTGCGGCAAATGATGTTGAAAAGTTGTAGAAGCCACTCCTTTGTGTTTTTACCGATTTTTTTATTTGCTCTATGCGGATGTAATCAGGACCATCAGCTTTAACATTCTTGCACATTTGTATGGCCATAGCCAGTTCTCTTAAGCTGGAGACACAGGAAAAGTCACTTGTTTCATTGTCGTAGTCTCTTTGGATTTTGGTTTTCTACATGTGCTCCTCGACTTCGCCGTTCAACACTAGCTGATGGGCTATTTGGTTGGGAGAAAATTCTACATACTTATCCCTTGGAACTCGACGAGTAACACTGTCTGCTTTAAATTTCGGACAGACCACTCCATTCCCTGTATTTAGGCTCTTTGGCAAAAACGTACACCATTTCACCCATTTGAACCAAGTTTTACATACTTACCATCTGAAACCCGACGAGTAACACAGTTTACTTGAAATTTCGGACAGACCACTCTATTCCCGGCATTTAGACCCTTTAGCACAAATCTACACCGTTTCAGATAATTACACCGTATTTTTCTAAAATATATTTTTCTGTTAGTTTAAGTATCATGTGCCAGTTCTGCAGTAGGATTCATTATGATCCATAAAACATATAAATCTACCGGGCGAACCAGGCACTACTGCTAGTCTATATATATAAAGCTCAATGTTTGTATGTTTGTCTGTTATTTATACAAATCTACACCGTTTCACAGATCTGAACCAAAATGTGTATATTACCCTTCCTATCGTGAATGACAAGTTCAGTTAGTCCAACTTCAATGGCGTTAACATATAGAACAATCGCATATGGTGATAATCCGAAATAATTTTCCGGTTTTCAAGATCACTGAATATCTCAAGTTCACTTATGGAATTTTTAATAACCTCGTGAGCAGAAAACTAACATAGTGGTGACGTGAAATTTAACTTTTAAATGGATTTTTCTCACAATTCGCATTGACATCAAATTATCCCTCCTGTTTCCCTTTTTATTTTGATACAGGCTTTATTCTTATAGGAGTAATTAACTTATTGTACCCGTATTGTTCCGATATACCACAGAGCCGAAGGCCAAAATCGATCTTTGTGAGATCTAAACACAAACCAACACATACCACCGTAGACATATATTCGAGCTAGTCCCAGCTCGGGTTTGTTACTCTCAGGGCATCGTGTAAGTATTTGGTGGAGTTAGGAAAATGACTCAAAAAACACAGTAATTAATGAAAAAGTTATAATCTACTGCAAGTAACAAACCATTTAAAATAACGTGTTCTCGAAAGATTCAATCATCTAAGAAAAATGCTGAGCAATGTAACAAAAACAACATTCCTGAAAGAAATTATACAAAAAATCGTGGAACTTAAAAGCTAAGGAATGGCACAAAATAAATTCCTACGCAAATACAAATGTTATTTTCTCATAAGATTTAATCCCATTGCTCCTATTTTATGTAGAAGATAGGTAATCCATTGGCGTTCTAAAACGTTCAATAGAATATGACCTATAATGCAAAATAAATATATTCTAACTTATTTTGGTACCATTTCCAACATTCAGTTAATTTATAAAACAAGCTAGCTAAATCCTGATGTAAAATCCTATATTTACCACACACCAGAGACTTTATGCTATGCTGTGTAATATGCACAAATATGTACAATAAGAACAATCTCACCTGTGTCATAATCGTATGCTTACAGCGAATCTGTCGTCTCACTTTCGGTTAAGTCACAAAATATCATAGAATGTAAATCAGCTTATTACAATATTCGTGTTCAACATCTCATGTAAATTTTATTTGCATTCATTTCATTTCTGACCAGCTCATTATTGAACACATTCTTAATCAGCATAACAATCGTCTGCTCCAAATGCTGTTATACTGGTCTCTAGTATTTGTCAATGTCTGTCTACACGTGGCTTTGCCGAAATAATGTTCTCGAATGAGAAACATGTTGTTAAGGTCCTTTGAGCTAGTATAGTCGACAAATTATGAAGAATGGTCCGGTTAAGCTCAAATACATGGGTTGTTTTTTTAGTTTTGGCACCTTAGTGATAACTGGATTAATAACTCGCTTAGATGTTTCCAAGTTTCACAGGCTCTCGATGTAGTCCCCACCGTTGCGTACAGCGTGTTCCCAGCGATGCGGAAGTCGTTGGATCTTGTTGGCACTGCCCAATCTATGGATGGTACGAAGAGAGCGCTCGGCAGCCTGCTTAATGTCTTCAATGGTACGGAAGCCCTCCCCGCGCATTGTCATCTTCATCTTCGGGATGAGATCATGGTCGCAGGAACTGATGTCGGGAGAATATGGGGGGTGATAGAGGACCTCCCAGCCCCAGCGATCCAACAATACCGACACAACGTCTGCTGTGTGTGCCCTAGCATTGTCATGCAGAACGATGGGCGGTGTAACCATGTGGTGGCGCCGTTTCCTTCTCAGAGCTCCTCGGAGATGGTCTTGCAGAAACGAACAATAGTACGCCGCATAAACGGTTTGCCCTCGGGGAAAAGTATGGTGAATGATCACACCATCCCAATCATAGGCAAGAATCAACATTACCTTCACATTGGTAGGGGTTGGTCGAAGTTTCCGTGGTGATCCGTGGTGCCGCCACTCGTTCGTTTGGCGTTTTAACTGTGGCTCATAAGATCAGGCCCACGTCTCGTCAATGGTTATGATACGCCGTAAGAAGGCCTCTCCTTCGCGCTCATAACGCTGCAAGTGCTTACTACAAGCGTCATATCGCAGCCATTTGTGCATGTCGGTTAAGTCATGCGGAACCCATTTGGACGCAATCTTCCTCATTTTCAGTAAGTCCTTCGGGATGTGGAGGACAGTTGAATGCGCCAGTCCGGTATCTTGCTCTAATTGACGAATCGTTACTCTCCGATCCACCTCTACTAACGTGGACACCATCTGTACATTGTCATCACTTACTGGTGGGTGACCAGATCGAGGCATATGCTCCACACGTTCGCGCCCATCTCGAAAGGCTGCAACCCATCTTGCTACCGTTCTGAACGGTAACGCAGCTGCACCGCACGATTCCTGCAATCCTCGGCGGCACTGTTTAGCACTGCGACCCCTAGCACAGTGAATTTTTATCCACGTTCTCTGCTCCTGTTTGGAAAACATTGCGACTGTCTTTCGCGAGCGCTGGTCTCACACTACTCATCTAACAGGCGCGACTGCGCACCAGCGGTGGTGAGGACGGGCGAGGTCATGTGCTCTGAAAGAGGGGATGCAGGGCAGCACCCGTCGGTAAATGTGGCAGCGCCCAGAATTGTTGCAACTTGGCACTGAAGCATTGGTGCCAGAACTAAAAAAAACAACCCATGTATTTTACAGCGTTTCGCCTCAGTGTATCATTGGGCTCGTCAGTTGGTATGGTACACCTCACCAAGACGCTGTAAAATATTTGAGCTTAACCGGACCATTCTACATAATTTGTTGTATATTCCATCTCGGAGGACCATAACATTTTTCTCATTCGAGAACATTCTTTCAAAATTTCGATTACCAAGGTAAGGTTTGCTTTGGTTTTGAAGGAAGACTAAACTTCCTGAGTGCTTTGGCATTGCTCGTGACGTCGGTACTACCGTACATATTATAATGAGTATCAAGATGTCTTTCATTGGCCTGCTCAGTGACCACTATTCAGCGTCTTGGTGACGTGTACCATACCAACTGACGAGCCCAAAGGTACACTGGGGCGAAATGTTGTAAAATATTTGAGCTTAACCGGAGCATTGTACATAATTTGTTCTACACGTGGATTGTCATTTTGTATTCACTCCTATCTTCTACAGCAATTTTCACTCAGATTGTCACTTCCGTTGCCTTCCTCATTGTTTATTTTTCAAAACAAAAATACGAAAGAAAACCATGCTTGTACCTGCAACTTCAAATTAAATCCACTGTAGCCCACTGCTTTCAGCATTCTCCTGATATTAACAAGCCTCGGTGCTTGTGCTAAGTTACACTTACAATAAGAAATGTCATAATAACATGCCAGTCGTAGAGAATTGTACTGCCACTATTATACAATGTTTGGCCTGTTAACATTTCAAAAGGAATGAAGAAATACCCTACATCTGCATCTTTTCAAGATTACAATAAAGTTAAGTAGTTAAAATCATCAGCATCTTCATTCCCTTAAGTTAGCCCTTTGACCTTCGTTTAACTTATCCCTCCTGGATCGAATTGGATTGCCATTGTGATCATGGAGGCTTCTTCTTTCCCGGCGTGTAAGGTTTTAGTTGGCTATGACGTGATTAAGATCCTGTGATATCTCGTACATTTCTCCGTGATCCACGCCTTCTGCACTTCATGTTTTGTGATAAATAATTGCTCTGTTTTTAATCTAACATTGATTCCTTCACTATTGCACTTAATATTTTTTCACAGCACATCCTTCTGGCAACTTCCTCGTGACCTATTAGATGATTTAATTACTGCAATCTGGCTCCCAAAGCCTTCTATAGTGTAGTTACACTGCACACTTTGTATTTCTGCTCTTAGCTCTGATGTAATACTTTGCAATTTCTGGTACCTTTTTCACCAGCACGACGACTGACCTTGCGGTGCACAGTTCGCAAGTATTAAATTAGTTCCCGAATAGTTATGTGAAATGTTCGATGCGTCCCTAGTGTATTCCGCTGTAACGAATTTTGAAGGATTTTACTAAATTTCTTCAAATTTCAATACCACGTACAGTAGTTAGATGGACTAGTAATCACACTCATGCTGCTAAGCCATTCGACAAGCAATGTTCTCTAATTAGTAAGTGTTTCTGGCTTCCTCCTCATGTCCTTCCGGATTATTTGAGTTGTTTATTAGTCCTTCGTGTATTAATGCCCAATATCATGCAGTGAACTTCCAACTCAATTTATTGTATTGTCTATCTCTTCTGTCACTTAAGTATTCATTTCCGTCTATTAAATCTGGTACCGTTCATAGGCCATCCGCTCCTTCCTCAGCCTTCTCGTGCACCTTTCTCCATGTAATATCTTCCTAAATAGACACGGCTTGCAATCGCGGAGTATACTCTTATGTCGTCACGTATATACCGTGCATTGATATCAGCTAAAGAACTAGCTGAATTCTGGTATGTTAAATGTCAAAATAGAATCAATATTCTGTACAAAATTTCTGATCAAGTTCGTGTATGTCCCATTGTGTTTGAAAGGACTTCATACCAATGGAAACCTGTGTAATATTCAATTCCACATGTGCAATGGAACGTGTTTGTGAAACAAGTAATTTCTCTGCAGGATGATTCTAATCTCACTGAGGATATCAAGACAGAAGCATTTTCCATACCGGTACCAGAGTTTGTTTCATGCATCAAAATAGAAACACCGACTTTAGTGTGTGGTGGAGATTTGAAAGTGGTAAGTATTATTTTGGATTACTATTTGTTACATCTTATTAAGGACATGACCTGATCGCCATCGTCTTCTCCCCAACGATATTTAGGGATTAACAGATTGTGTATTCAGACCGTGCTGGTGACAAATTGAAGCTGTCAGCTATTGTGTTGTGTGTGGTATGGAAAGTACAAGACGGTAAATGGAAGGTAAGCTGTTATATTGTCTGAAAAGTGGTGGACTTGGACCCATGACTCCCTCTTGGTATGCCGTTGCTCTGTTCCCTGAGCTATTGGAAGAAAGATCTTAATTCTCGTAGCCGAAAGTACATATTGTGAAGCCAGCATTATCTTAGCATATCCTCGTGTTATTAGTTGGCTGTTTGGAACTTTGTACTTTTGTGTGGATTGCAGTTTCTTAACGGTATAGGTATCCAAATGATCTGGGGCCGACTACATTAGAATATTCTAATGTGCGGGAACCCGTCATGAAAGAATTGGTTGGGGGATGGTTTTGACTGCCTCGAAAATTGTCTCAGGTGGCCTATCGTGGCTTCTAATTTGAACTTCAGGAAATTGCAGGAGTGTAGTGGCCACCATATTTCCTGATCTTGAATATTATATGATTATGCATCGAAATTTAATGTTCTTCAATCGGTCAACACGATTGCACCCAATTGTAATGGGGGGGGGGGGTTGCTAATCTTAATATAGGGGCAGATTACTTCGTAGTTCCGCCCCTTAAAACAACAATAACTAACTAACTAATCTTAATATAAATTCACGAGATTATTAAATACACTTAGCTGACCAGTTTCGATCGTCAAGTGATCATCTATAGGTCCTTTGCTTTTAAATCTATGCCTAGGTCCTACGAGTATGGGTTATATTATATTTACATTAAATACACTTAGTTGCAGTAGTAATTGTACATTTCGAACATATTAAGTTAAAGTGTTTTTTTTTTTCACCAATCATATAAATATGAATAATTTCAAATTCGATCATGAGAATAATAATAATTTTCGCCATAAGGGCTCATTCACTCATATGGAGAACCCCTGGTCATGTGACTGGATTC
This sequence comes from Meconema thalassinum, assembly GCA_946902985.2. Classification (NCBI taxonomy): domain Eukaryota; kingdom Metazoa; phylum Arthropoda; class Insecta; order Orthoptera; family Tettigoniidae; genus Meconema; species Meconema thalassinum. The sequence continues at coordinate 267,066,021 of OX336395.1, read as the reverse complement.
ACCAATGTCGTTAGTTTTCCTTGCGCAGTGCTATTGTCTCCAATTTTTCATGAGATAATATGTTTCCATCCTGCTTCGCCGAAGCAAATAACTTTATAATACTCGGCTGAAGTTTTATAGTTCCTTTTATGGCCTACAATTCCCTTAGGATCATACCAATTCTAAATTCGCGTTCAATGGGCATGTATACGCTGTTACACGTCGCACTTCGCGGATTTTTGTGGCCTAAGGCAATGCAGAAAGGAGCAGACAGGTGTCGTTCAAGGCCTTTCATGTTCACCCTCGATATGTATTGGTTTAACTTTAATGCGTATGTTAACTCTGGAAAATACTTATTTCTGTATTTCTCGTTTCGTATAGGTGATTAAGATGTGTGTGTATATACGAAGTACGTCCAGAAAGTAAGTTCCGTTTGGTAATAACATTAAATTGTGTACAGATAGAGAAAAATTATTTATTGTACAAAATTCTGCAACCCTTAAACTAGTTTTCCACATAACTGCCGAAATGTTGCAGGCATTTGTCGTAGCGTGGCACGAGTTTTTGTATACCTTCTTCATAGACGTGTGCCGCCTGTGTCTTCAACTAGTTGTACGTTCCGCTGCAGCGCAGTTCCGCATATGCGCGGTAGACGCTCTGTATCAAGGAGAAGAAACGTGTGCCATTTGGAGAGCGCTGTCAGCCACGTACGCGTTGTTGTGCATGTTTACTCGTACAATGTCGGTGTTGATTAAAAATCCCGCCGCTTTTGAAATCAGATCTGTGATTCGTTTTCTGAATGCTAGGAAAGTGAAACCAATTGAAATGTATCGACAAATTTGCGAAGTGTATGGACAAAATGCGATGAGTGATTCAATGGTGAGAAGATGGGTCCGACAGTTCAATGAAGGACGTAGTGAAGTGCACGATGAAGAACGAAGTGGGCGTCCATCTTTGGTTACAGAAGAACTGGTTCACGCGATTGATGACAAGATCTGGGAAAACCGCAGGTTTACAATTAGTGCTATCGCTATGGAATTTCCCCAAATCTCACGATCACTAATTCATGAAATTATTATCGAAAAACTGAACTTTCGTAAACTTTGCCGACGTTGGGTTCCAAAGATTCTTACGGAGCAACACAAAACAAAACGGGTGGGTAGTGCACTTCAGTTTTTGACCCGTTACAATGAAGGCGGCGAAGAATTTCTGACACAGATAATCACAGGAGATGAAACTTGGGTTTCTTACGACACCCCTGAAAGTAAGTGGCAATCAATGGAATGGAGGCACTAGTGATGTGGGCCGGGCAAATGCCCAGTGGGTAGGACATCTATAAATGGATATTTGCCCAAAGCAGTTTTAAGCGCCCAAAATCTGGGCATTTAAGAAAACTTCTTGTTTTACTTTTTACTACCTGTGATTGTTACTAGAGCATCTAAAATATAATAAAACTATTAATCAAAGGTACATTTCATGGATAAACTAGTAATGCCTGAATATTGCTAATAATAATTTAAGTATCCTGTGTTAATGTTGTCTTTAACATCTAAATGGGAATTATGTATATCTGGTTTGAATAAAACATTGTATTACTGAGTTAGGCCTGCAGGCCTATTCATTTATATTTAGGAAAATTAGGTAGGAGTTTGATTAGGTGTCCAGACATAACGTACCACGGACAAAACGTACCACTTGATTTTCGAGGACATAACATACCACCTACAGTAGGTCGTTATCTACCTAAGAACGGTTTTCCCGCAATCACCAAATGTTTAAGCTAGGACATAACGTACCATTTGATGCCAGACGGGCATTCCAGTTACAGGTTCATTACCACATAAACATTAGTGGCGATCACACTGTGTGGGTTGAAACATTTTGGTATTGTAACATCGAGTTGTGTACAACGAATGAGGGCGGTTTATGTGCGCACTTTGACGGAGGAAGTACGAATTGTACGTTTTAAGTTCAAAGAGAAAGAAAAATTTCTCACGTATGATGAACGGCTTGACAGAATAATGAAGCGGTATGAAGAGAATGGAAACTTGAAATCTTGCTTGAGAGCTCTCTCATATTCGCAGATCTTGGAATGAAACTTCAATGGCGAAGTTGCTATTCGCTAGGATATAAAACCCACATAAAACATAAAAAAGTAAAGAAAACAAAAAACGACCAGAGCTTAACCACAACTGTTTTTAAACACTCCAAAATGATTATATGTCAGTCCAAAGCCTGGATAAAGTGTGATGAGAATCCACAAACGTATCATATTTTTTATTAGTTTATGTAATGTTATTGCCCACGTATTTATTACCAGGATTAATTGAGCAATACCCAGGAAGTGGCCGTGCGGCTAGGGTTTCATGCACCCAAAATACTTCCCACTCTTTCAAGTGGTACGTTATGTCCTCTCCTAAATATTTTAAGGTCATTAGTTGACTCTTCGCAGGTAATCAGCCGGCCAAGTGGTACGTTATGTCCGGTGGTACGTTATGTCCGTTACGTCCTTTAACCGTTTGATTATGGTGTGAATAGTGGATTTGGGAGGAGGGTGTGTGGGCTAGGCCCTGGGAAGCCATTGTGCTGTGATCTTGGAGTGGGTGTAGGGTGGTTGTGGCCTTGAGATTGGCGAGGCATTCTACCACCAGCAGCCCAGCCCAGTTAGTTGTGAAGTAGAGCTGTCTTTTGAGAGGTCGAGTCTGAGAATTCTTAGACTGTTTGTATTTTTAAGTGTTAGATTAAATCATTACAAAATGCTTAGGAAAAAAGGACCTATTTGGATTCTTTTTTTAATTTGAAAGGGAAAGGAGTATCTTGTAAATATTGTGATAAGGACTATTAACAGTCACATTGTAACAAAATGGAAAACCACATAAAGAAGTGTTTTAAGTGCCCTCAGGATCTAAAAAAATAGTGTTTCAGTTAGGTACAATTACAGTGGTTGAAAAACCTTTTCGAAAGAAAGCCCCCTTAAGAACCTTTACTAATTGAAGGGGATGATTTCAACAACAAATCTGCAGTACCAAGCACAAGCTCAATCTCAGAACCAAAATCAAGTTCTTTCAGTGAATTCCTACAACAACTTCCGCAGCCTATTTTGGCCTCAACTCATGTTTTTACGGATAAATATATAGAATACATATATGTAGATACATGTATGGCTAAAACAATATTTATATAATCGTTGCATTATGAATATGTTTTTAAAAGAGGTAAATGCCCAAAATGCCTGGGCATTTATTGGTTTTGGTCATTTGCCCGGACATTTATCGTGGTCATTTGCCCCGACTTATAAATGCCTAGACATTTTACATCACTAGGAGGCACACTTCATCCCCAGCAAAGGTTAAGCCGAAACAAATCTTGACACCTCGGAAAATGATGTGCACAGTGTTCTGGGACTGGAAAGGCATCTTGCTCATTGATTTCTTACCGCGTGGTCAAACAATCAACGCAGATGCTTACTGCGAGACACTTAGGAAATTGCGCCGCGCAATACAGAATAAGCGCCGAGGGTTGCTGTCAAAAGGTGTTATTTTTCTTCACGACAATGCACGACCACACACTGCAAATGTGACAAAAAACCTCCTACAGGGATTTGGCTGGGACGTGTTTGACCACCCTCCAACCAGTCCTGACCTCGCTCCTAGCGACTCTCATCTGTTCACACATCTCAAGTCTTTCCTTCGCGGTCAACACTTCAACAATGACGACGAGCTGAAAGAAGATGTTTCCAACTGGTTGAAGACACAGGCGGAAAACTTCTATGAAGAAGGTATCCAAAAACTTGTGCCACGCTATGACAAATGCCTGTAAAAGTCCGGCAGTTGTGTGGAAAAGTAGTTTAAGAGGTGTAGAATGTTGTGCAATAAATATTTTTTCTGTATCTATACACAATTTAATTTTATTACCAAACGGAACTTACTTTCAGGACGTGCCTCGTATTTCTACCCTTATTATTCCCGTCAGTACCGGGTTGGGAAGGAGATGGAGAAAGGTCCTATGACAAAACGTTTCTTCTACAACAAGATGCCTTTCCGCCAATTTTAGAGAGTTTATGGGAACAACGTACATGTGTAGATGTGCCGCTTCCAACAAGCGTAAATATATTTGGATATAATTCTATGTCTAGTTTTTGATTATTTTTTTTGTTCTTTGACGTCAGGGATCCATCTTCTTCTTCTTTCCCTTCGGCTTTTCCCAATTAATTGGGGTCGCCGGAGCCAACCAGGCTCATTTTGGTTTTGGCCTTATCATGTGTGATATTTCTCATGGGTTTCAAGTCCACTTCCCTTCAGATTGCGGAAATACTCTGACCACATGACCTGGATCTCGCAGTTTCGTGATATTTAAAATGAGCTCAGCTCCATTCATGAAGACAAATTTTGATACCGAATGCATTAATTAAAGCTTCTGAAATGTGCACTGGGTGCGACTAAGCTATTGAATTTTTCTTTAACGTAACTGCAGTCGGAACTGCTGCAGTTGCATTATCAATTCGCGACGCAGTCAGTTGGTATCTGAGGGTGCGCAAATGCGAGGGAGTCGTGTCAGTAGATTTACTGGCACGTTAAGAACCCTTTTGGGGCAAAATTCCATCACCCTGGCGTCTCTAGAGGCTATAGTTGTTCAATGGGACATACATCCAATATTATTATTAATAATTTGAGCTGCTCCGGGCATGTTTTGGATAGTAAACTCTACCGGCGATTCCGCAGGGAAATAGAAACATTGGTTTCTGTTCTTGGATCTTTTCCAGTTTTGTAACGACGAACTCCCAGCACCTTAAAATCATACCCTTCATTGTTGTCAGAGAAAAGATTTGAACGTGCATAAATCCGGCCAGCTTTAGGAAGAGAACCCATGATCATACATGTTGGCTTGTCGCATTATATTTAATCTTTGTTAACAGCCCTGTCGCACGGGAATGTTATTTCTAGGAAATGAATCCGGTTTCCGTATACTCTAATAACTGCTGTTGATATACAATGTTAGTACAGTAGGCCTATTGTTTGCAGTTAGATAATTATCCATGGCAAAAAATTATTTCCAATAGTCTACATTACACTCTGTCCAGAGTCGCTTACTGCAGATGGGTTATCAAATATTGTGCAATGTTTTGTGAAAATGTTCTTGGAGAAGTTTGTTTATGTGGCATGTATGAGTAATTTATATGTTTATTCTTAAAAGCTGTGCTGGTACGACTCTTGACGGCCAAGTCACTTGTTCGTGGCATTGGGAACTGTGACTGATATGGGAACAAAGGTTGAACTAATAAAGGAAAACCCTCTTAGAATCTACTGCTGAAAATGCTAAAATAAACATTGTTTCTTCAGTCCTTCCGACTATTACTCCCTTTAAAGCACTGCTCACCGCATTTTCTATTACACTTATATATTTTTGACCTGTGAGTTGTAATGGCTTTGATAAGTTTCAGATCTAGATAAGACATGCTCAATGCAGTGTGGAATATTATGGAGATTGAGGAAGTAATCTCAGGCAGTTCTACAGCTGATATATCCTTCGTTTAATTTGAGCTGTCCTGTAAATGTATGTTATATGTTATTTATTGTGTAAAAGCAAAAGATGATGGCAAAAAAGTTAATGATTCATTCTTGTCACTAGGTTATAAAAGAAGAAACCAATAATGAAGAGAGTGATGCAAGTAAAAATCATCCAAATGAGTAAGTGGACAACATAATAAGAAAAATGTATTGTTGTATATTTAAGTGACCTAACTAAAAATGTTGCATATGAATAAGTTTTGTTGGCAGAGTTAGTTATTGCCTTATTATATTTTTTATTGGTTTTGCCTGTCATAAGGGGGTACTGAAATTCAATTGTTATTTAACAGCCCAAAAAGTAACAATTCTCATTCTGAGTTTTGGAGGTATTTACGTATAATTTTAACGTATATATATATATGTGTGTGTGTGTGGTATCCAGTATGTATGTTGATAAAGAGATGACTTTGCCTTTGACCTAGTTGTGATGATAACTTTTACTGATGTGTGGAAAACCCTCTGACTTGTATCAGAGATCAGGAACAGTCTGTGATTTGAGAATGTAAAGGAAGTTTCACTACGTAAAACCTCACCCATTGTGTTCTTTTCTCCAGTGTCCCTTGTTGTTGATTCACCCAAAACTGTGAAAGTAACCGGCTTCCCCCTAACCCGATGGTGCTACATGTAGCAATCACGTCAAAGGTCAATTTCAACTAATCTTCGATTCGGGTAGAATGTAACTAATTTCCGTGCTTTAATTATATCTTACTTAATGCCTTAAAAACTTTAAAAATGCCTATTTTCCAAAATGCTCAACTCATTCATTTCTCCATTTAAGGCACTATGATTTCCTAAATGCGGTTTCATTCCTCAATGTTCTTCATTTGTGTTATAATTGTGATGTAATGCCCATCAAGTGACTTTTACTATGGCAAGGTTTCCTCTATCCTATGAATTGACTCTGAATATAACTGTTCTGTGGTTTCCTGGATTAATTTTTGTGTTGTATTCATTAATATGTTTCAACTAGAATACAAGTCAATTACGGGATGATTATAGAGCAGTACAAGAATAAATCTGAACAATGTTGGAAACGAAAGTCAAAAGTTGCATTTTAATGAAACCACCAAGTTGATAAGGCTTCTAGTTCTGGAAACGAAGTTCTGAATATGGCACATTGTAATGGTCGCATCACACGACTCCTTCCTTTCATGGAGAATGTGCGGGATATTCCGATAAGCAGGGTTCCCATCTTCTCTTTGTTTTAATGAACAAATTGACAAAGAGGGAATTACCCTGTAAAACATAATCCATTTATAGATAATGAACCTAATACATGGGATGTGTTAATGCCTATTCCGCAAATGTACAGTGAAAGTAAACTAAGGCATAAAACAGAATAAATACAATAAATAGAAGAATAAAAGCAGCTATACACAGACAATGAATATGGTTGGTAGAGTTCAAAATATGCCGCCCTGAAAGTGGCTTTGCGCCGTTCCCCCACTTCTAGTCCAAGCAAATGCTGGGATAGAGCCTAAATTGAGGTCGTGGCCGCGTTCATCCCAATTCCTTGCCCCAATTACAAATACACTATATAATAACCCCTTGGCACTACAGCCCATGAAGGGCCTAGGCCTACCAAGCGACATTTGGCCTGGGGATATTGGGGTGGCGCATGGTCAGCGAATCGGGTCCCCTCAGCTCTTAATTTTGGTTTTCGCCACCATATGACGGTATCCTAAAAACTTTTATTCAGAAGTGTTACACATGCTGAATAAAGTTTTATGTGGTGCATTTTTCATTTGACTAGTGATGCGGCAGGGTCCATGAAAGTCTTTTTAAAGTGTATTTTTACTAATGTTGGTTGTGACGTATGTGTGCTAATAGTTGAACTTTGATATGATACGTAATTGGTTAGGGTTTAATTCTTTATTCTGAAGAGAAGTAACAGTACAGAATTAGCAGTGCTTTACACTTCAGACGGTGGAGACATTTATAATAATATTTACATATCTACGCACTGCTGCAACGACTAAAGCAACGGAAAACTACAACCTTTAATGTTCTTTCCGACGATATGCACCTCTCTATGCATAATAACTGGTGGTAATCCCACCCTCTCCTGTCAATTCCTAATCTGGCGGTAAACTGGTCCCACTTTCGGATCTCCGGCCGAGGACTACTCGAAAAGGTGTTAACATCACTAAAGTTACAAAGGTAAAGTCTGTTATTCTACTGAACAGAACGTGGATGTTAGAATTGTGATTGGCAGATGGAGGTTTTGAGAATATTCAAAGATAAATGGATAGGTAGAGGTTGGATTTGTTTGAGATTATCTAAGTATGGGACTTTTGGCGAGGAGACTGCTGGATCATTAGCACTGAATCAAATAACAGTTAGAGGGAGTTAGCCTCATATTAACTAGGGATCTTCGTCAGCTGGTGGAATATAGTGATCAATATAGTGAACGGTTTACTGTAGCCAAAATTGAAACGAAACCTACATGCACCAGAGTAGTGTATAAGGCTACCAGTTAAGTATATTATAAAGACGTAGGAATGGACTGCAAAGAAAGAGGTGAAATTCAGAGATTTGTCAAGGTTGACTAAAATGTTATAATGAAATACAATTGGAGTTCTGTGTTTGAAAACGGGAGAGGAGGAACGATAACGGTTAAATTAAGACTTGATGAAAGGAGCGATTAAGGAAGCTGGCTGGTATAATTTTGCACCGATCACAAGTATGTCAGAGCTAACACAGTATTTAGCAACAGCAGCAGAAAAAGGAACACATGAATAAGAACAGGACGTACAGGAAGGTTTTCAATTGACATCATTATGGTCAAGCAGATATTCCGAATCCCGGTTATGGATTGCAAATCATACTTCGGGGCAAATAGAACCTCTGACGGCAATCTGGTTGTTATGACTTATTTGGTAAGTACAAATGAAGTACTCCAATGCAAATCAATGCGGATTTTTGATGATTTAAAGAATAAAAACCGTAAAAAAAGCCTTGGGAGATAGGAAAGGACATTCAGAATATTTAGAAGTAAAACAAATTTGGGTCACTCATATACAGGGTCTTTATTTTTGCTTGGCAAAGTGATTCCGCTAGACTTTGGCCGCCTGTCCCCGTTCAATAGCCGGCCGTTACAGGTTGGCGCGCGTGGTCTCCGGCCGTGTTCCCACGTTCTTCCTGTGGTAGACGTGTGGGCTCCGAGCTAATTGGGTGCATTATAAAGCAACTGTGTTCTGTATATCGTATTGTATTGTGTTTTATTGTTATTGTGTATAGTGCTGTAATGCCTTGTGTGAAATATTCGTTACGTGAAGGTATGTAACTGCACAATACGTGCATTAAGAGTAAGAAATCGTGCGCTAGAACACGACAAAAGTTTCGAGTGAAATTTCCAGGGAGACCCATTCCTAAAAATCGAACAATGAGACAACTGGCTACGAGATTCAAACGTACAGGTTCACAAAACAATAAAAATGTAAGTTAAGGTCGTTATTTTCTTACTGAAGCTAAATTAACCGGAGTAAGCGGAAACTTCATACGAAGATGCCGATTATGTTTGGCAGCAGATGGGGAACATTTTCTGAATCTATTGTAAACATGGTGAGTAAAATGCATGGTACTGATTTTAAGTACAGTAGCTGGCAACTGCGCCGTCACTGGCGGAGCGCGTGAGCGAGAATGTCCTTGCCAAACAAATATAAATACCCTGTATTAGAATTAATGGATGAAAGATGGAAGAACAAGAATGCACGAAATGAAAGGGGAAAGCAAAATACTGACTTGTGAAAATTGAAGATAACAAGAGGTGCAAGGGTGCGAAGGAAAAATGTTTCTAAGAAATGTTGATAGATGGTGCAGCGGTTAGCGAGTTCGCTGTCACTCTGGAGTTTGCGATTTGAATCCCGGGTCTGCCGAGATTTCTATTTGTGGTCTGTTGAGGCAAAATTGAAAAAAGCTGGGCTGAATTCCCTCGCCAGTCATCCACAAAATGGTTCTTTCGGCGTTCCCTACTTTTTTCTCCAGGCAAACGAGATTACAGGTTTTTGATGCCCCATGCGTGTACTTTTAGTAGTGCACTTTATCACCGTGCAAAATATCAGGGTGATATCAGTAATAGTTTCGGAGATATGGAATTCTGGTGAAATATTTCGCACAGCTGCCATCTTGAGTTTATATAAACAATTGAACTAAGTTAGATGCCAGTGCATTACGATGTATATAAATATTTGCTGCACCAAGTTTTATTTTGTTTGAATGGTTAAATCGCGAGAAAAATATATTTAAAAGTTCGAAATTCGCATGGTTATGTTCGTTTTGTAGATGACAGGTTTTTGAAAGTCACATAGGTTCAAGTAGCGGCTTTTATTACCGTACAAAATTTCAGGGTGATATTAGTAATAGTTTCGGAGATATAGAATGCCGGTTAAATAATTCGCATAGCCACCGTGTTATATCGGTGAGACGTAATGAAATTTTAAGTCGGCCAAAATAGTACTATGACCTTACCGAGTTTCATTGAAATCGCTCCAGTTGTTTAGAAGTTATTAGGGGAGGGGCACACACACACGGACGCACATACATACACACACACACAAGGACAAAATGTGATCACATAAATAGGCTAAAGACGGTAGGGTTGACAGATGTTGACATCAAGTACAGATGAAGGAAGTAGGATTCATATTCGAAGCTAAGGTTTGTAGCGTGATGCTATATGGATGTGAAACTTGATATTTTTGTGCAACATAAAATAGATAATAGAGGTATTTAAATGTGGTGTAATAGAAGAAAAATTAAGATTGGACGGGTTGATAGAGTGAAATATAACAGGGAATTGAGATGATTAGGGGCGGAATTAAATGATTCTGGTGAGAGGAAATGTATGGAGGATATATATGTGTTGCGAGTTGTTGATCCAGCCGTGGAGGACCAAAATGATATGTAAGGAAGTGTGGAGCAAATTGTGGGGTTATATTCAGCTGATTGGTTTACTTGACTAATTTCCTTACGTCTCTGGCTCAATTTGTAGTTGTAGCTACTCGAATAGTGGACTGTATTTGTGGTCAGTTGTGCATCACATTCCTTGGAACACTCGTTTATTGACATGAAAGTTTATACAATTAAGAATTGTACCTTGTACTTCTGGGAGTGGCTGTGGCTGCTATAAGATGCTTGTCTTATTGCGTATAGGTTAGCAATCAACATGGAAAAGCAAAGCCGTACACTTGGTTTGAATGTAAGCCTTGTCGATTTCGTAACAATCATGAAACAAATTATATTATAAGGTGCGTTCAAAATGTAACGAGCCAGAGGCTGGAATGCGCAAACCGGTGACTACACCGGCTAATCATGGCGTGTGTAACGAGGTGTGGTTCCGACCCGAGCGTGGAAGGTCACAGCCCGTCGCTAGGGGGCACGCGTGCACGTCACGTGACGATACAAAGCGAGCAGCAGCATGCGTCAATCGTCCAACGCTGCCAGTCGCATTGCAATCAGTAACATGGAGGCGTCAACCGAAGAGCAAAGAGGTGTTGTTCGGTTTCTGACAGCGGAAGGAGTAGGGTGAACGGACATTCATCGCCGAATGTCACAAGTGTACGGCGAACACTGCATGCCCCTTGCAAGGGTCAAGGCATGGCACAAGCGCTTCAGGGAAGGACGGGTGTCGTTAGCCGATGATGGCCGGTCTGGGGCACCCCCCTGCATTACCTATGACAACGTCCAGCTGGTTGATGCACCCATTAGCCAGAACCGCCGAGTGACAGTGAACGCCATAGCCACCGTGGTCGCTCCACGACAATGCACGACCTCATACGGCCAACACAGTCGCGGCACTCCTGAAGAAATTGAAATGAGAGGTTCTCGGCCATCCTCCATACAGCCAGACCTCTCTCCCTGTGATTATGCCATGTTTGGTCCCCTGAAAAGGGCCCTGCGGTGCCAACGATTCACCTCGGACGCCGACGTCCAGCTGTACGTGCAGAACTGGTTCACATCGCAGCCCAGGAAATGTTATGAGACAGCCATTCACCGCCTCGTGTCACAGTAGGACAAGTGCCTCAACAGCCTGGGCCAATATTTCTAACATACAGGTACTGGTTTCTGTAATTATGCCTCCGGCTCGTTACATTTTGAACGCACCTTATATATACAGACCTTGTCACGTCTGGCTCATAATATACTGAATATGTTAATGTCGTGAGTAATATTGCGTATGCAGCAGGTTTCAATTAGAGATTGCTTCTCTCATGCTGTCGGAAGCCATACATTTTTACAACAATACTCCTTTTTCTTTTCACGGAATACTTAGTTTCTATCCAGCCACAGCCTTTCCCTTCCACTGCCATCTAAGCCGCGAGCCAGGCACATGAAGTACGCTGCGCTCGAGTGGAAAAATGGAGAAGGAATCGACCAGAGCACATTAAAGCTAGCATCCCATTGAAGCAAGAGAAATAATAAATACTGGCTTTAGTGGCGTAAACAAATAACCTACAGGAGGGCCGAAACATGTCATTACAATCGTAGACAGTATGGGAATGACACAGTTGTTAGGGAAAGAAGGGTTGAGTACATGATCACCAGGGGTTAACCAAGTTTAGAATATGTGAAATAGATTGCCTCGGATGTAGAATGTAGTAGCTAAGTTAAGATGATTGAATTGATTACAATAAGAATGGGAGACATGGTGTGCTGTATTGAATCAGTTTATAGACTGAGATCATCTTCTTATTCTATTTCCTCTCCTTCTACAGCAACAACAACCAACACGTTGTTCTTTTCGGAACCCGGCATGCGAATATCTAATGACTTGGGGTCATGAGATTGTGGTGGCTATTATACGATCCACTAGACTCATGCTCTCAGAGCTCTGACTCCAAAACTTCGAAATGACACACCATATTGTCTGACCATTCATAATATTATGGCTGTGTGCACTCCCTGTGATATGATTGAAAAATGCCACAATGGTATTTTCACTATTTTGATCACGGAATGTGCAAAGTAGTATTCGACTTACTTATAATATATAACACTCGGGTATACATCCAAAATAATTATATCGTTAATGTTTGGAAGCATTGTCACTTATTGACATAGTTGTGTCAAGGTTCCTTGTTTACTAGCACATTTCATTGCATGATATACATGACATTGTTTGACGCAAGACACATACGCAGCTTGGTCCCGGCTTGTGAAATCCTAAGTTTCTGCATACCTTACGGTGGAACCCGTGGACAGCAAATCTGGTCAGAGTATGCCTCTGATCATATCCTCCGCGCGTCCATTCCCTGTTGATCCTCGCATCAGTTGAGTAAAAATCATCCCATATCATATCTATCTTTAATTGTAGTTGTTGCAGTAATTCCATGTAACTCGTTGTCGTAAATAGCTGACTCAGTCTTATGTCTTCAATGAAATACGTCTCCTTTGCGAGAACGTACACTAGTTTGGATATTGTATACTTAGAGACACATCTCTTCAGGAATCTGGCCTTCAGACTTTCCACCTCTTGTAGTTGTCGTTTCGAGAGATGTTCCCATATTATCTCCAGGCCATATTTGGCTGCAGGAGCAACTTTCATGTGGAACAAAGCCATGGGTGTCTCCAAAGAGAGCTGGGGGAGGTGTTGAATATCACTAATGTTTCGTATAGCTGTGATAACTCTCTCTTTTAAGTGAATTGTGAAATTTTTTCCCGTTATCTGTAATGTAATTCCTAGATATTTGTATTGCTTACCAGTTCGTAGCTTTTGTCCTTTGCATAGTATATAATAATCTTTCGATAGTTTTCCTCCCCTTCTGAATACAACTAATTGGGTTTTCTTTTCATTGAGATCCATTTTATTTCCATCAGCCCATTCCGCTGTTAAGTCCATGGCAACTTGGAGTTCCTCTTTACTTTCAGACGCAAGAGCCTTGTCGTCTGCATATATGTATGCGTTAATGTTCTGTGTTTGCTTCTTTATTTCTTTGATTGCGTGCTGTGTGAAAATATTAAAGAGTAGATGACTTAATGGGTCCCCCTTTAATACCCATTTGTCTGTCGTATCCACCTTGATGTACATATGTTGTCGCTTATTTAAATGTAGTTCTCCAATAATATGTTGGTAACTATCCTTGTAAGCCATGTACGACCAACTGTTTCCTCCAGTTTCCTAACAAGTTTCAGCCTGTCAACTGTATCGAAAGCCCTGGAATAGTTAATGAATATTACGTACATTTTGCCTTTCTTTTTCGTGGTTGTTTCTTGGATATCTTGAAGAAGGCAATTAATTGTTATTAATTATAATATACACTGATTCAAACTATTAGTTCTAAATATTTCAGGCTGAAATATCCAGATACGTCGGATCCTGCTGTAGGGAAGCTTCACGCATTGTGTAAAAGTGGAAGACAATATTCCAACATTGCAGATAGAGGAATATCGACTATGGAACAAAATTATAAATCAAACATTTCAAGCCATAGCAATGAGAGGACAATCGCGTGTAGCATATGCGAAGCTAAATTTTACCATAAAAGGTCCTTGAAGAGGCACTTTTTAATGCATAGCGGCCAGAGGCCTTTTTCATGTAACGTATGCAATGCCAAATTTAATCAAGAAGTGCACTTGAAGACCCACATGTTCGTCCACAGCGGCGAGAAGTCGTACTCGTGTAGCGTATGCGACGCTAAATTCACTTACAAAAGGGGCTTGAAGAGGCACATTTTAAACCATAACGGCCAGAAAACATATTCGTGTGGCGTATGCGAAGCCAAATTTACTACCAGAGAATCTTTGAAGAAACACAAGCTAATCCACCGCGACGAGAAGAGACATTCATGTAGCTTATGTGAAGCCAAATTTAAGTGGAAAAAGAACTTGCAGGCACATATGCTATCCCATAGTGGGGTTAAGTCTCACGCATGTACCGTATGCGATGCGAAATTTAGTCGAAGAGGACATTTGAAGGAACACATGCAAATCCATACCGGTGAGAAGCCGTACTCATGTAGTATATGCGAAGCCAAATACACCTGGAGGAAGGGCTTGAAGGCACATATGCTTATCCATAGTGGCAAAAAGCCAAACTCATGTAGCGTATGTGAAGCGAAATTTACCGTAAGAGCACATTTGATGGATCACATGTTAATCCATACCGGCGAGAAGCCGCACATATGTTGCGTATGCGATGCCAAATTCACCTGGAGAAAAAGCTTGAACAAACACATGTTAGTTCATAGCGACGCAAGGCCATACGCATGTAGCGTATGCGAAGCCAAATTCAAACACAGAAATTCATTGAATAGACACACACTAAACTATTGCGTCAAGAAGCCAAATTAGTCAGAGAGGACACATGCTAATTCAGAGCTGCGAGAAGCCGTATTCATTTAGCGTATGCGAAGCAAGGTTTATACAGTGCAGTGAGAACGTTGTTTCAAGTCTCATCTGCAAAGAAAACTCTACTCTAAAGCAACAATTGAAGTCGCACATCGTAAGCAATCCAAGCGAGAATCTTCCTTAAATGAGAACATTTGATTACCTCTTAATTAAATGTGGCAAGATGCCTTAATCATGGAGTATATGCGAAAAAGCTTTTGAATACACACGCTGTAATCCATATCGGCTATCGTCCTAGTTCAATTGCAAAGCTAGTTGTACTGACAGGAGATATTTAAATAATCGTATTTTTATTCCTTATTGTATGTTCACACTTTTTATTTGTTGTCTACAATCATTTTACTGGTTTGATGTGTCCTATCAATCCTTCTCTCCCCTTTATGAGAAGTCGCCAGAAATATCTTCCCTTGCCTACAAGTCTAAATGATTTTATCATTTTAAATGATCTAGTCGACTTCGTCGTTACGTTAAGGCAACCTCACGAAATGTACCGAGAATGCACTGTGGTGTGTGACGTCATAGTACTGCTTGGTGCATGTGTACTGAGTTCACTGGTGAGCTCTGGCGTTACGAGACGGCAACGACATGGCGAGCGTGACGTAATATAGCCAGCTCCCTTCTTTCACCGCGATGACTTGTAACTTTCTAGCGTTCTGATTGTTTCTTGATCATCTAACATGGCAAGAGTCTTTGGCTTCGAGCGAAGCGAGAAGTCTCCAGCCTTTCTAGCATTTTCAGCATTTGTAGCATTTAAAATAATATAAAGTCCAGTCTTTCAGACTGACTGTCCCTTTTTCATTTTCTTTTTCTATCTAGCCAATTGATCATCATTCTTCTGTAACACCGCAATTCAAATGCTTCAATTCTCCGAGGTTCTGCTGCGCCAACAGTCGAGGTTTCCCTCCTTAGAGTGCCACGCCCCAGGAAAATGTTTTCGAAAATGACCTTTTTATACCAAAACGGTATTAATGATGCCATAATTCTGTTTTGGTGGAAACAACCAAACTAATTTTCATATCTTCTTTGCTTTTCCATTCACTGGTTCTTTTGTTCCCTAAGTAGCAAATGTGTTCTACTTTTAGCTTTTGACGTGCAAATTTGACGTCAATAGGGGTATCTGAATTTTTTGGGCCTCATTCCTCTATTTTTCTTTAAAATTTATTGATTTTCCCTCATATTGTCATCCATAGTACTTAGAAATTCGTTCAAATCCTCTGATGAATCGGCTATGACGAGTGTGTCCAGAGCAGATCTCCGAGTTGAGTCTATATCTTCTTAAATATTCATTTGCACTTTAAAATTTTCTCTAATCGCCTACTTTGCTTGTTAAATGATATGATTGAAAATTTATGGGTGACGGCTATGATGAGAATGTCCAGAGGAAATCTCCGAGTTGAGTCTATTTCTTCCTCAATATTCATTTGAACTTAAAAATTTTCCCTAATCGCCTACATTGCTTGTTAAATGATATGATTGAAAATTATGGGTGATAATATGCAACCTGGCCTTACCCCTTTCTGAATATCAACTCCTCTCTGATGTCTTTCGGCTCTTATAACTGCCACCTGGATTCGTTATGTTTGAGATAATTTCCTACCCCGTACTTTATTCCGATCTTTTTCATTATACCAATCAATTCAATTCTATCAAAGTTATTAAAAGCTCTGGTTTTTGTTCTCCAGGCCAAAGCCTTTTTAGATTTGGATGAGGGTAGGTATAATATTTATTTTAAAAATAATACTGACTTATTAAATAATTTAAATGAAGTTGTATTGTACACTAGTTAATGGTGATATAAATGTGTGCTCTAAACCTGTTTTATATACTCCCTTGGGATTTCTTTATTGGGAAACCGCTGAGGAATGGTTACAAATGATGGGGTGGTCCGTAGATGATTGAATTGCAAGCTGTGTGGTCCGCAGACTTCTGCAGGTTCAGAACCAGTGATTTTGAGTATATACGTTCCTCTCGTAGGCTTATTTATGTGCTATCTATCTTAATATATTGAACATATGTGTATACGAAATTTTATTTGCGATATTTCTAAGTCCTAATTTGTAGCTAGTCTAATTTCTGACTTTGTTGGTGAATAATTTGAGATAAATTACATCATGGTATTACTTGTTTTCATTCGGAAGTACGTCCGTTCGTGCCTCAGGGTGTTCGTTTTTCTGTTCTTCTGCAGGCTCCGGCCTTTTGGTTTTGTTGACTCATCCAGCCCAGCAGCGAAACTACGATAATACTTCTACTTTCAAATGAATTGACCTAATAGGAGAATTTTTCGAATTTCTTTGAAATCTGATAGAGCGTTATCACGCTCATTCAGAGAAATACATTTTCTGTAACCTTCTGGAAACAGTAACCCAGTATTGGATTGCCTAGCTGATGCTGATTTTTGGAAAAATGACATTGTCTCTCATATTACTGTACACTAAATAATGTGCACAATATTTGTCGAATCCAAAGACGAAGGATCAAAAAATCTTCAAGGTTCCCGGCTAGATAAACCTATGTAAGATTGCCGACAAATGATACATAAAGAATGTACAATATAGTATAATACAACAACATAATGCAATAAAGGGATTGGATATTCGAAAAGCTCGCATCTAAAAATTAATCTATAAAGAAACAAATACATTATTATTTAAAACTCCTCCCCACTCATATTAAAATGAAAACAAAATAACAAATTTCTAAATAATAATTCGACTCCTTCTGTAAATGAGATACATATTTCTTTAATGTTTCTTGCCCTATGTTCAAGTAACTTCGACTTTCCTTTCTTTCCTCTCGAAGCTTTCAAAATAAATAAATAAATCCCTAAAATATCAAATAAACCATAAATTCGGTCAATAGAATATCTAAAGAGTTTTAATAATATTTAAATCTATACATGTCACTCTGTTTTTGTTATAGATCCCTTTAATACACACTCTAATTCTAGCTTCAGCTTATCATTAGTTTTAATATCGATCTTTATACAAGTATATAAACTTATTTAAGTTACATCTCCTATCTATCCTTTCTCTCTCAACAATTCGTTAAAAGTGTGGATTTTTCACTTACCTAAACTTCACCAATATCAGCAAAAAATTCTACTAACTTGTCATTCAGAAAGTGTTTACAGTCGTATTAAATTAGCGACTGATGCTATACAGACACTCAAAATAATTCATATATGTGGTAGAAATGATACCAAATTTCAATATATAAGTTTTTCATTCACACAACTGCATCGGGGCTGGCTTCATTTTGCTCTTCCAGAGATGCAAGCACGGTGTGGACAGTCTTGCACAACATGCTGGATTGTTTGAGCTACTCAACTGCAGTTGGAGTGAGGAGAATCTTGCCATGATCCCCATTTGTAAAGAGTTCTTCCTGCCCCGCAACGTATACGATTAAGTTTGCACCATGTGGTGTGAGGTAGGTTGAAACCCGCCGATTTTAGAGTTGTGTTCTCAATGTTTAGGGAGCTTCGTTGGGGTGACGATGTTCATTCTGCGTCCCACGTTGCCATAATTATGTTTGAATACATCGGATGCCAGATTTAAAGCGGTTCTCCATGCAGGTTGATGAGACTTAAGTCGGGGTGTGGCATACATCTGGATGACATTGTGAATAGGGAGAGATTCATTATTCTGTCTTCTTAGATTAGGTGGTGAGATGTTGCTAAATGCCGGGAGTATTGGAGTAGAAGCGTGGCGGATACTATTTGGATGTTTTGTCGAAGTTGAAGATCCACCAAGTAAGTATGGGAACCGTTTAGCCATTTGCCATAATAGTACTCAGCTTGAGAGTATACCAAGCCCAATGCTGTCGTTCTTAACGATCCTAATTTGCCTCAGATCCCCACGAAGTTCCTGTTGACCGTTGTAGGAGGTTATTACGGGATTTCGATTTAGTGGCGGTTTTCTGTAGATGGTGTCGGTTGTGAGCGACCTATCTAGGGTAACACCCAGGTACTTTGGTGTGCTGTTGTACTGCAGTATATGACCCTTAAATGTTATTCTAGGGTGGTAGTTTGCGTATTTGTTGCGGATATGGAACGTTGCAACTACTGTCTTCAGAGGGTTCTGCTTAAGCTTCCTCGCCATGAAATACTCATCCATTACTCGCAGGACCTTATTCAGAATTTCTTCGGCATTTGTGAAATTGGGCTGTTGGTCAACTTGACAGATGTCATCTGCCTACATAGATTTTTGAGGCACTGTCTGTGGTAGATCGTGGGTGTAAGGATTAAAAAACTTGAGAGCTAGAACTGAGCCTTGTGGTAATCCATTGTTCAGTTTGTGTAACTCACTCTTCGTATGATTGGAGTAAACTTGACACAAGCAATTTTTGAACATCTTGTCTATTAATGAGACAAATATTATACAAGGGACTGTCTTGATCATTTTTAGTAACATTACCTCCCTCCATACTGTGTCGTATGCTGCTGAAAGGTCCAGAATGACAGAGACACTTTTCTCTTTCCTCTCAAAACCATTTTCCACGTAGGCTATGTTACACTACAGTCACGTCTAGGTCAAAGGCCAGCATGCTCACTAGGAATTACCGCTTCAATTGCCGGTGCTATTCTGTTCAGAATTAAACGTTCAAGCAATTTGTATGAAATAGAAAGCAGTGCTATCGGTCTATAACTTTGTGAGAGAATTGGATTCTTTCCAGGTTTCAGCAGTGCAATGATTTTGTTCTTCTTAAAGTTGGAGATAGTCTACCTGATACCAGTATGCAAATCAAGAAAGAAGCAAGCCAACGTTTGGTGGCAGGTCCACAATATTTTAGAATTTCTGGATATATCCCATTGAGACCTGCACATTTACAACATCGGACGTTGTTCATGCCTACTTCCACCTCGGAAATTGTAAATAGTTGTGAATACAAAGCATGTCGTTGGGTGTTACGTTCAGCCTGGCGTAGTTTGGCCTTAATCTGCTTGCTGAACTTCTGGCCAATTGTTATTCTGGTAGTTGAGACAAGGTGATTTGCTATGGAATCCTCATAGATTGATGTGAGATGTCTTTGTGGAATGGATGAAGAGTTCAGTTTACAAATGAGGGACCAAGATTTCCTACTGGAATGAGAGAAATTCACACTCTCAGCAGTTTCCATTCACATTTCTTTCCTAGCAAGATCAAGAGATTTGAAAAAATCCTTTCCTGTCTCCTAGGAACTGTTTTCATAAATTTAGCATCAAGTCTGCTTGTTTCCTCATTCTATCCACGTATATATTCTTCCCTAAATCGTCTAGGAATACTTCGTATGGCCGCTGATTTGAGTAGGTTACAAAACCTTTCATAGCTGTTGTCTGGGGCTAGGTTGATCTATCTGATGTTAGTGGATTGTGCGACAGGGGTATGAATTCCAATATTATAGATAATTGGTCTATATTGGCTGCAAGGAAAATCACTTTATTTGCTATGACCGTACAATTAAGCAAAGCTCATGCTTCACCCGTCATATTCTGGTTTAATATTTAAATATCATAAGATAATGCAAAGTTCTTTTTTCCTACAATGGCGCTTCGTCTATAGATGCATAAATGCATCCAACCAATATTCAGTGGTTTCCATATAAATCCACGAACAGTACATTCATACAGAACAGTTCATTCCAACTACTTGATTCCAGCATGATTATTTGCCATTACGTCGACCCTATAGAAATGTATATGATAAGAATTCAAAATACTTTGCTCATGAGTCAGTGTGTTTTGATTGAAAATGACTAGTTTAGACCACTTTCCAACATGACGAACAAATATTAAATTACAGCCTAAACGCTTACATTGAGAGTCCTTAAGAGAATTTACTGTACGGTAGGCCTAGTTCATGCCACAAAGACGTCCCTACAGTGTATTATTGGTACGAGAGTTGACAGATACTACACAGGGATTCCGTCACTGGAATTATTTTATCTAATGTATAATTTGGCGAGATGTTACATTGAGAAACAAAATCGTAAGTAACTATAAGGCATCCAACGTTTAGAATGAAGCATTGGTCTTATGGCGCGTTACGACAGTGCTGCAATTCCATGAGAGGAGGCGGTACAAAGCGCTTCGCGCACACTTTCTGCATATTCAGGGATTGTAAAGTGACGAAGACTTGAATTAAGTACTGTATAATAATACTAATAGTAACATAATACATACAACGAAATTAAATGAACTATAACGTATGCCGAATGTAACATAGAGAAAAAAATCAAAATATAATAAATAAAGTAAAACACGAGGAGATGTGCGAAGTTTCGACTGGAGTTAAAATTGAAGTACGTTATTAAAAAAACTACTCATTGGCTTACCTTTCATGATGACAGCAGACAGGCATCCCGTTCATCATCACAGTCAGTTGATTCAGTATCTGATGAAGAGCTGTCACTCAGATTTTTGAGTAGAGGTTAAATGTCATCCTGAATTTCATCGGCTTTCCACATTTCAGACTCTATTTTTTTTACATGCTTGACACAGTCTTTACATTTTTCGCTTGTCACAATATCAAATCCTTCCTGTATCAACTGCTCCATATCTTTTTCTTTGAAGTTCAAATTGTTCATTTTAACTTGATGTTTGACCTGACATCACACTAATTCATTTGGTTTAGTTCGCAATGATAAGGTGGAAGGCGTAGAACTAAATGACTCACTTCCTTAGCCATTTCATCAAATTTGTATTTATCGTATTTATATTTCCCACGTTTAATAATTTCCATTAAATGTCTCTTCAACTTATCATGCTGTTCATACGGCTCGCCATGCGTCAAAAGCCATTCCTGCATTTTTTCCTTTTTTCCATGCCAAAGTCGGAATAGCCTCAACATTACGACTGTGATATGACGCATTGTCAATAACAATTACAGATTTGGCCGGCAGGTTAGGTAGCAGTTCGTGTTTGAAATCATTTTCGTACGTTTCACCATCCATTTCATCATGCGCGTCTGCGGTGTTCTTTTGGCACAGAAATACTAACTGCGCGTTGGGTACAAAATCATTTTCATTTCCCCTGTGGACTATTGTAAACGGCGGACCTCGTGCAGTAGGAGCCTTTAGGCCTGTCGAAACTCCCGCCAGAAACGCTTGCTTTGTTGTTGTTATTGTCTTGTCTTGCTATATCTTCTCAATTGTAGTCCCAATATCGACTCATGATTCATCACTATAGGCGTACACAACATTCCTCCCTTCATCTCTGTACTATTGCCGCGAGAAAATAATGACGCCATATCACAAAATAAGTCCTCTCCACCATTATGGCTTTATTTCCTATTCTCGCGTACTCAAAACCCTTGTCCTTAAGCAGCGAATGGAAAGTGGATTTTTTTAAATATGGAAGACCGGAATCGCAGTTTACTGCAGCCAGGATTGAATGTAAAGTTGGTGGTTTGTTTCGAAAGTAAAATTCGTGGATTTTGCGACGGATGCTGCTCCACACAAAATCATTGTATTTAACATTCCTGCTATTCTTGCGAAGTGTATTACTTAGCCTCTTTTTGCGTGGCGACAGTACTGGACCCTGTGCACTCTCACTAGGTATTTTTATAAAAACGGTAGTCTTTGGTATTCGTGTGGCCAGAGCAGTTTCATTGACTACCGTACATTAGTTATACTTCCGTAGGGTTTAACATTCTTAAAATAACTGAACACATTAATTATGACCTGTTTCTCCCTCCTTCTGAGCACTTGACCACGCTTTCTTTTCACAAAACTACCGGTATCCATTGTTGCAGGCTACGTGAAATACGTAAAATAGGCTACAACACGTTAAATCTAAAAGAACTGCTGCGCGCACACTCAAGATAAAGACAGCTGATCTACAGAAATACAAGCTCGGAGGGAACAGTAATAAAGCTGGAGTAGCAAGCTGCACCACACGCTGTCTTTCGAAACTTCATTCATATAATCCGCGGTCAATGAACAGCCCTGCCTGTGTAAACAATTAAACCTACGCTCTGGGTATGCAGGTAGAAAACTTCTTCCAACATTCCTCTACAACTCTCAAACTGACAAGACATGGCTATCTTTAAAAATAGAAAAGTTGGCAAGCGTACGAACATTTTCAATGCTGCTATGTGGTTATGAGAGAATATTCAAGAAAATTTTAATATTGCCAGTACCGGCATAAAATATGACAATAATCCATCATCAAGACGGCGCATTTAGCTACACGTGTGTGGAAAATAGGCATCACAAAGTCAATGCAACATGATATAAGATCGATTTTACTAAAAAGGGGACACAGTTTATAGCTTTTTATATGGATATCTAATTTTTCTAGCATTTCCATCAAGTTTACGTAGTTCTAATATAGGAAAAACAATATGTTCAGTGAAGAACATATAGCCTACTTTCTCCTAAATGCATGGGTATTGTTATAGCTCTTTGTCCTTTTCAAGGAGTATAATAGTAAGTTGGTTGTAGTAGCTTGTAGAAATACAACGTGTTATACGGATAATAAAAATGAATATGAGGTGCCCTCTGTACAAACATTCATTCAATTCGGTTTCACCGTGTTTAAATTGATATGATGAGTCGATTTGCCCACATACATGGCCGCTATCTGCAAACTATTGGGCTGATGACCTTGTAGTTCAGTCAATAGATGCTTCCCACAAAAAGGTATGTGGTTGCAAAATTTGGTAGAGATCAAATAATTAGGTTGGTCATAATTTGATTTAAGCTTTTACCATTTGGGTGACCACCATTCCGTTTCCGTCAAGATGGTGGCAATATAAAACATGACCCTGAGGTGCCCTTCGCTAGTGTTACCTCCGTACCTAATTTCGTTCAATTCGGTTTTACCGTGTTTGAATTGATAGGGGTGATCGATTTGTACACATATATGGCCGCCATAATAAAACTATTGGACTGACGACCTTGTAGCTTGGTCAAGGAACGCTTTACACATAAAGGTATGCTGCTGCAAAATTTGGTAGATAACAGATGAACAGGTTGGTCGAAATTTGATTTAAGCTTTAAATATTTGGGTGGCCGCCATCACGTTTCCGTCAAGATGGCGGCGATATAAAACAAGACACTGAGGTGCCCTTTGCTAGTGTTACCTCTGAACCAAATTTCGTTCAAATCGGATTCACCGTGTTTGAATAGATAGAGGGAATCGATTTGCACACATACATGGCCACCATCCGCGAATTATTGGGCTGATGACATTGTAGATTGTTCAAAATATTCCACATATATAAAGTTATAATGTTGCAATAACCGGTAGGGATCAGATGATTAGGTTGGTCGTAATTTGATTTAAGCTTTTAACATTTGGGTGGCCGCCATTACGTTTTTGTCAAGATGGCGGCGATATAAAACTTGAATCATAGGTGTCCTTTGCTAGTGCTACCTCTGTACCAAAATTTCGTTCAATTCGGTTTCACCTTGTTTGAATTAACAGGTGGAAAATGTTGGCGTACAAACATGGCCGCCCTCCGCAAACTATTAGGCTGATGACCTTGTAGTTTTGTTAAAAAAGCTCCCCATAAAAGGTTATGTGGTTGCAAAATTTGGTAGAGATCGGATGATTAGGTTAGTCGTAATTTGCTTTAAGCTTTGAACATTTGAGTGGCCGCCATTACGTTTCCATCAAGATGGCAGCAATATAAAACATAACACTGAGGTGCCCTCTGCTAGTGCTACCTCTGTACCAAATTTCGTTCCATTCGGTTTCACCGTGTCTGAATTAATATGGGGAATAAATTTGCACACCAACATGGTCACCATCCGCAAACTGTTGAGCTGATAACATTGTAATTTAGTCTAGGAAGTCTCTCCACATAAAGGTAAGATGTTGAAAAATTTGGCATAGATTGGATGATTAGGTTAGTCGTAATTTGATTTAAGCTTTGAACATTTGGGTGGCCACCATTACGTTTCCGTCAAGATGGCGGCGATATAAAACATAACACTGAGGTGCCCTCTGCTAGTGCTACTTCTGTACCCAATTTCGTTCCATTCGGTTTCACCGTGTCTGAATTAATATGGGGAATAAATTTGCACACCAACATGGCCGCCATCAGCAAACTATTGAGCTGATAACCTTGAAATTTTGTCAAGGGAGGCTTCGCACATAAAGGTGTGCTGTTGCAAAATTTGGCATAGATCGGTTGATTAGGCAAGTCGTAATTTGATTTAGGCTTTGAACATTTGGGTTGCCGCCATTACGTTTCCGTCAAGATGGCGGCGATATAAAACATAACACTGAGGTGCCCTCTGCTAGTGCTACTTCAGTACCAAATTTCGTTCCAATCGGTTTCACCGTGTCTGAATTAATATGGGGAATAAATTTGCACCCCAACATGGCCGCCATCCGCAAACTATTGAGCTGATAACCTTGTAATTTGGTCAAGGGAGGCTCCCCACATGAAGGTGTGTTGTTGCAAAATTTGGCATAGATCGGATGGTTAGGTTAGTCGTAATTTGATTTAAGCTTTGAACATTTGGGTGGCCGCCATTACGTTTCCGTCAAGATGGCGGCGATATAAAACATGATACTGAGGTGCCCTTTGCTAGGGCTACCTCTGTACCAAATTTCGTGCAATTCGGTTTCACCGTGTTCGAATTGATAGGGGGGAAAGACATTCAGAGTACACACACTCACACACAGACTCACACACACAGACACACAATTTTTCGCCCTGTGTTGATCTCATGTCTACTTTCATTTTTTGCAAAAATCGAAAGTAGGCTAAAAAAATCGGCAAAACATATTTCGACTGATATGGAAACAGTGGATTGCTAGAAAATGACCGCGTCATGCTTGTATCACGTGCAAC
This sequence comes from Meconema thalassinum, assembly GCA_946902985.2. Lineage (NCBI taxonomy): Eukaryota > Metazoa > Arthropoda > Insecta > Orthoptera > Tettigoniidae > Meconema > Meconema thalassinum. Next base: position 267,040,346 of record OX336395.1, on the reverse strand, counting down.
AGAAAGTGAGAAGAATATCTAACCAGTGCTTCATTCCGGGCCTTAGTATGTTAGATGGGATTGGCTTAACCTTATTTTGGGCCTGATTTTTTATTACGCTCCAGTTATGCAACTTTGGAAACGTAATAGCACGAACGGACGATGCATGTTGGTAGACCTAGCGCCCTGTTTTTTATGTCTTAAATGTGATTGGCTTATACCGATACTAACAGGATTTCAACCGTATTATGTTTTAGACTTAGATTAAACTCTCTGAAAAGAAAATCTATTGTTATGAACTTATGAAGTTGATCGCATATAATCATAAACATCATTACAGCGTCTGATATAATTGCAAAGATTCAGTTATATTTAAAAAATTGCACCTGTTGATATTAATACTATGATGGCAACACTTGCTGCCGATTATCACTTCGTTTTTTTTACAAGATGGTAGACTACGGCAGGATATTTGTTTTAATTAAAGATATTTGTAAATGGTGTGGATGTGTTTTTTTTTACATTCGAATTGAGCCACTATGGACTACGGAGTAACAACCAAGATCAATGTTTCGTTCTAGTTTGGCTGCCAGCTTTGATGTCCTGCCAGTATCTCTTGAGCCTATCACTCAGCGCCTTCTTCCTCTCTTCTGAAAGAGGTCCCCTCCGTCTTTCGGGTTCTGCCCCTACCTTAAATCCCTGGTAATTTTTGATTAGGTGTCTGAATTCACACCTGTTCATAATTTTGCAATCCGGAATACCTATTTCTAGAATGTCCTTGTTACATTCTTCAAACCATGCCATTTTTTTCTTCTTTGGTTTCACGAAATTCCAAATTTTCTTTGTTAGACGATCGTTGGACATTATGAAAATGTGTCCATAGAACAACAACCTTTTCCTTTTTATTGTTGGCGTGACTGGTTCTATCTTTCTATATACCTCTTCATTCGACTTCAAACGTGTGTGCCCGTCAACCCATCTGTTGCCTAAATTTTTTTTCAATACCCTGCGTTCTCTTTTGACCAACTGGTCGACTAGTCCCCGCCTGTTCATAGTCAAAGTCTCCGAAGCATATAATGCTTCAGGTTTGACAACCGTTCTGTAGTGTCTTAATTTGGCTCCAATGCTCAGCGACTTCTTATTATAGAGATTTTTCGTCAGGTCATATGCTCGGTCTAATTTCCAGATTCTAAGATTAATTGATTCCTGTTCTAGGCCATTTTGTTGGATTACCTCACCCAGGTATTTAAATTTCTTTACACGTTTAATCTTTCCTTGGTTTGTTTTCATCCATTCTGGTCCATCACTGATGTTTGTCATGTACTTGGTCTTCTCAAAGGAAATCTGTAAACCTACTTTCTCAGCCATCTCTGACAACCGATTAATCTTTACAATGGCTGATTTAATATTGTTGGCAAAAATAGCTAGGTCATCTGCAAAAGCCAAACAATCAACGTGCACCCCTTTCAGTTTGGGTCCTAGCCTGAATCGATCTTCATTCCCATCTTCCCGACTCAGTGTCTTCCTCCATTCACGAATGACCTTTTCTAATACACAGTTGAAAAGGATTGGAGATAATCCATCACCATGTCTGACAACAGTTTTGATTACAAAGGGATCTGAGATCTCGCCAATGAATTTTACTTTTGACACTGTGTCGGTCAAAGTCTGTTTAATCAGATTTCGAGACGTGTCATCCACTCCAAATTCTTCCAGAATATTCAGTAGCGACTCGCGGTCAATTGAGTCACACGCTTTCTTAAAATCAATGAATACGACCACATAGTCATACCTGCCTATCGTCTTATACCTAATGATGTTTTTCAGATTAAAAATCTGTTCCGGACAAGAACGTCCCTTTCTGAAACCGGCCTGGTACTCACCAATCTGATTATGAAGATGTTCTTCAATTCTGTTCAGGAGTGCTTTGGATAGGATCTTATAGGGAACAGATACAATTGATATACCCCTGTAATTATTAACGTCCTTCTTATCTCCCTTTTTGTGGAGAGGGTGAATTAATGCAGACTGCCACTCTGTGGGTATCCTACCAGTTCTCCATATCTCCGCAAAGAGCTCAGCTAATATATTCAGAGTATCTTCATTTGCCAGTTTTAGAAGCTCTGCCACAATGGCATCCTCTCCCGCTGCTTTATTATTCTTTAGACCATCGATAATAATTTTAATTTCTGTCTTAGAAGGTGGATGCGAGTTGGCCATTACTTGAGTAGGACGGCCTATGAGTAGCCTATGTTCTGGTTTTTCACAATTGAGTAATTTCTTCAAGTGCTCAGCCAAGATACGACAGTTCTCCTTGTTGTTCAGACCTAACTTTCCATTTTCATCTCTGAAGCACAAGCTCGGTGCTTGATACCCTTTCAGATTAGACTTGAAAATTTGATAGAAGTCCCTGACATTATTCTTCCTGAAATCCTGATCAATCTGTTCCATCTGTTGTTTTCCATATGATCGCCTTGCAATTCGGAAAACCCGGGCTGCATCTTTCCGACTGTCACAAAACGAGTTATAATCTTCTTGTCTCTTCGTTGAGTTCCATTTCTTCCAGGCATCTGTTCTTTGTACACATGCACTATCACAGGTCTCGTTCCACCATCTGTGTTTACGCTTCTGTGCTTTCAAGATTGAAACAATGGCTGCTTGTTGGATTTTGGAGGCAATGTCAGTCCAATTCTTGGATTTAAATGTTAATTGCTGGTGGTATTGCTCCAATACTTCTTGATCAACCTTACGTTTTGCCACATCATATCTGTGAAGTTTATTTCCAGCTTTCGGACCCTTTCTAAAAGGAATGAAATTCATTTTAATCTTGGAGAGATAATGATCTGAATCAAATTTGGCCCCTCTCTGTACTTTAACATTCATAATCTCCTTCATTGCTGTCCTGGATATTGCCACGTGATCAATTTGTTTCTCTCCGTTCAAATTGCCAGGTGAACGCCATGTCTTCTGTTTACTTGGTTTGTGTTTATAGAAAGTTGACATTATCTGAAGATCAAACGTTCTACATAGTTCGACAAACCTTGTTCCGTTTTTGTTGGTCATTCTGTGAGCAGGATATTTTCCTACTGTCGATCTATATCTTGCTTCTATTCCCAGTTGAGCGTTGAAGTCACCCAATAAAACCTTGATGTTCTTTATAGGTATTTTCTCCATCTCCTCCTCTATAAGGTCCCAGAATTGTTCAACGTTCTCGGGATTACGCCTGTTGTCTTCATTAATTGGCACATGTGCATTGATCAGGGTATAGCCTTTGTTACCACAGCGTAGATGGGCTAGAGAAGTCCACAACTGCACTGATTACCTTCTTATTTACAGCAAAAGCTGTTCCAAACATTGGCATATTCTTGCCTATCTTCACTGCTCTCTGTCCTTTATAGACTCTATAGCCCTCAATGTCCATTACATCTTCGTCCTGATACCGTGTTTCCTGCAAGGCCAGGATTGAGATGTTATGTTCGTCCATCATATTTGTCAATTCCTTGTGTTTACCAACTTTGAGTAATGAGTTGACATTTAACGTTCCAAAATAATATTTCTGTTTCGTCTTCAATTTAGTATTCTTTAAGCATCTACTTGCAAGCTCCCCAGAATCCAAAGGCTTGCGTGCACTCCTAGAAGCGGTGGATTCCCTTAAACAGTTACCACCTGGGGTAGTGTCTTCCTTTTGACGACTTTCCATGATGCTTGATAGTTAAGAAATATGTGGGTCGGATTGCTCCTTCCCGTTAGTTTTAATAATGTTGATTCTTGAGCAAAATAAAAGATGGAGGAAAATATGAGCAATTATGTCATTTGTAATGAAATGTACATGTTGTTTAGTGATGAACTGTGGCGTCTCAATCATGTGGAAGACTAACATAACCTGAACCCTCATATCTGGAACGCCGCCAGTAGTTTTGAAATGCTCTGGATCCAATTTTCTGGAGTGTTTTATTCCTAAAATATAATTCAGCAGGTAATCATTCTATCATGTAAGTTTGTATAGTGCTTATTTGAGCAAACTAAGATGGCGACAAGTTACAAATCAACCAAGTGCGGCCAGTGTGAAAAACGTGTAACTGATAATGAAGACTACATAATTTGTGATGGGGAATGAGGTAAATCATGTGAGTTTGCATTCACAAATTCTCATAGTGTGTTTCTTTTGTTTTTGTATTTCTCATAGTGTTCTTCTATTGTTTTTGTATACCGTACAAGTCAAATGTACTTTTTTGAATATAACCGTCTGTTTCCGGTTATGACCAATGGATGTCGGTGTTTGTTTCTTCTCCCATCAATTTGGAGTTTAGAACTGTATTTAGTAAACCCTTTTTGCTAATGATTTTATGACAGGTTATGAGCCCAGTTAAACGCTTATTGCTGTTAATGTGTGGACTTTGTGATGGGAGAATGTCGGTCGTTAAAAGGTGTTGATATGTGCGGCAGTTAAGTGTGCATTCAAGATAGTTTTTTGGTGAATTTTGTGGACGATTTTCTATTGTGAGGACTATTTGTACGTTTTATTTTAAGTATACATACTAACATGGATGCAGCTACGGGAAGCAGCGAGCGAGTAGTTGCAATAGTGAGGTTACAGGACGACAATTGGGAAGCGTGGAGCACCCGAACAAAGACATTGCTTCAAACAAGGCGTCTGTGGGACGCGGTTCAAGGTTTCCCACGAAAGACCGATACAGGAGAGGTAGAAGATACACCCGTTGAAGAGTACTCCGAGACCCAACTGGGCAAAGATCAAGACGCGAAAAACTTGCTCGTAGGTTTGGTCACCGACCCTTTCCTAGGTGATATCAAAGAAGCGGAGACAGCTAAGGAAGCATGGCAGAATCTTCTGACTTCATGTTGCGATACCGGAGTCCTTCAAATTGTGACGATGTTAGAAGAATTGTGTCTTTTTAAGAAAACTAGTGACATTAGCATGCGTACATTTGTTGATAAAGTGCTTACTTGGTGTGCACGGTTGGACGATGTAGGTATAAAATTTACGGATAAGGCTAAAGCTGCTTTTATTCTCAGAGGACTGGAAAAGCGGGAGTACGAAAATTTGATCCGTTCATTGGAAAGCAATGAAGAAAACTTAAGTGTAAAAGTAGTGCGAGCCAAACTTTTGTTGGAGGAGAGAAAGAACAAGTTGGACAAACTAAAGATGGAGCGAGAACAGGAGACTTATGCAAGGCTGAAGAAGGAAGAATCTGAGGGTGAAAGCGTGAAGGCAATGGTGGCAGCCATGCGCTTAAATTCCAAGGAGGTCGTCAACAGCAGCAAAAGTGTCAACAAGCCAACAGGTAGTGGTGGATTCATGTGCTACAAGTGCCAAGAACAGGGGCATATTGCGAAGTTCTGTGATTTAGTTCATGAAGCAAGAAAGAAAGGTTCAGTTTTGTGTTTTAATTGTGCCAAGATAGGTCATACTTCCCGGAATTGTAGTAATGGACGCAAGGAAAATGTTAAGGTTAAGAATTGTGAGGTTATTGCCACGGTAAAGGACGATGAGGCGGCAAACGAATGTGTTCAGGTTAATGCTAGTAGTGTTAAGGTAAAGGCTTATGTGGCAACTGAAAGCAAGGATGATGCATCTGATTGTGTACGCAGGTGGTATGTAGATTCAGGAGCCACTGAGCACCTGACACCTTATAAGGATATTCTGTATGATTACACCCCATAGGTTTCTGGTAGTGTAGACACAGCTGATGGATCCGTAGTTAGTTATGTGGTATGGGAAGTGTGCTTATGAAGCTATCTGACAAGTGTGGAGGTTCTTTTCTGAAACTGAAAAGAGTGTTGTATGTCCCAGGTCTTCAAGACAATTTAATATCTGTAGGTCAATTTGACAGGAAAGGTGCAGTCGTAACCATTAAATATAGCAAATTTGTATTGTCAGATCATGAGGGTATATTCCTTACGGGTGAGGCCGTTGGAAATATGTATGAGGTAAATTGTGATTATTTTATGGTAGAACAAGGGAAAGAATTTGCTTGTAATGACGAGGTGGAGGTTGTGTATGCTAAGAGCAACAAAGCTGTAACTAGCGGAATATGGCATCAGCGTTTTGGCCAAGCTCTGAACATCCCAGATCGTGATTTTATACCCAAAGAAAAGAATCTTGATTGTGATACTTGTAAACAAGGTAAAATGAAAAGACTTAAATTTAATGAAAGAGATCATGTATCTCAGAAGCCATTAGATGTTGTGTTCTCTGATGTATGCCAGTTAGAGCACCCATCGATTGGAGGTAGCAAATATTTTATTACATTTACTGATGATTGTACCAGATTCTCATATGTAAGGTTCCTTAAGCATAAGAGTGATGCATTTAATGAGTTTCTCAAGGTTAAAACCCTAATGGAGACAGCACAAGGGACCAAGTTGAAATCTTTCCATTCAGACAACGGTGGAGAGTATTTAAGTACAGAGTTTTGTAACTATCTTGAAAAGGAAGGTATTGTTCGTAGGTTAATAATGGCTTACTCTCCCCAACAGATTGGCGTTGCTGAACGCCTCAACCAGCAACTTCTCATCACTAGTAGGTGCATGCTCATTCAGTCAGGCATGCCAGTTCAATTTTGGGGGGAAGCCATCAACACAGCCTGCTATATAAAGAATAGGTGTGTGTCATCAACTGTAAAGAACATCCCATTTGAACTGTGGACGAGTAGAAAGTTGTCAGACCAGGAATTGCTTATGTTAAAATCATTTGGTTGTAAAGTTTGGATCCATAAACGTAATGTGGAAAAGTTAGTGCCAAGGGCAAATGTTGGTGCAATGCTAGGGTACCCCAATGACTCGAGGGGCTACCGTGTATGGGACATCGAAAATAAATGTGTCATTAAATCCAGGAATGTATAATTTGTTGAAGATGTATTTCCGTTTTCTGTAAAAGCCCAGGAAAAACCTGTAACTCAGATAGATTGTGAACCTAAAACAGTTGGAGAAGTGTTTGTTGAGCAGAAAGATTGTGGAAGTGACCTATTTGAACACGAAGTAGCCGAATCAGGAAATGAAAATTCTGTAACAAGTGATAGTGATGCCTCTTTGTCAGATTCTGATGTCGTAATAGACGCTACATTAAAGCCTGAACACACAGTATTACGCAGGTCGAGTAGAGAGAGAAAACTTCCCAGTAAGTGTGTGTGTTGTAATGAAGTCAAGGTCAAATGTCGCATTGTCATGTTGAGGTCAGAATATAACGATCCGGTGTCTTTTCAAGAAGCCACCTCACGAGATGACAAAGATAAATGGTTTGAGGCAATGAACCAAGAGATTGCCCTCTTGGAAAAACATAATGTGTGGACTCTTGCAGAAGATTCAGGTGGCAAGACTGTCATAGGCACCAAATGGGTGTATAAAACTAAACGAAACCAAGAAGGTGAAGTACTTAGGTATAGAGCACGTTTAGTAGCTCAAGGTTTCAGTCAGATAAAGGGTACAGATTTCCTTGAATCCTACAGTCCTGTGGTAAAAAGGAAAACTATTAGGACCCTTATAGCCATAGGAGTAGAGCGTGAATGGGATAAATGTCACTTGGACATTGTATCGGCATACCTTAATAGCAAAATTAAGGAAACTGTATTTGTAAATCAACCAGAAGGTTTTCGCAGTGTCAAATACCCAGACTATGTGCTAAAACTCAACAAGAGTATTTACAGTTTGTGTCAAGCTGGTAAAGATTGGCACAATTGTATCACTGCACTACTTGTCAAGCTTGGCTTAAATCAAAGCAAATGTGATCCATGTCTGTATTTTAGCCCAGATCATGACCTGTATGTTGCCCTTTGCTACCATACAAGGAATGATATGCAAATGTTTGTTGTTAGTGTAAGGCTAGTTATGGTTTTTTATTTTTTTTATTTTTGCAATTTGTGAATGGGGGGAAGTGTGAGTTTGCATTCACAAATTCTCATAGTGTGTTTCTTTTGTTTTTGTATTTCTCATAGTGTTCTTCTTTTGTTTTTGTATACCGTACAAGTCAAATGTACTTTTTTGAATATAACCGTCTGTTTCCGGTTATGACCAATGGATGTCGGTGTTTGTTTCTTCTCCCATCAATTTGGAGTTTAGAACTGTATTTAGTAAACCCTTTTTGCTAATTATTTTATGACAAATCATACCACAGAACCTGTGTAAACATAAGGACACAAGTTTTTAACCGGCTTCTGTCCGACAAGGCCAAGCAATGGTATTGTGTCCAGTGCAGTGCGATGAGTAAGTCAACTACGTATGAGGTTTCTAAAATCGCCTCGCCAGACGAGAATGTAAGTAAACCAGATTTACACGATCTTGATTGTGAAATCAACCTCCGACTGACAAAACTCGAAAACATTGAAAAGACTCAGAATGACATGCTTAAGTCCGTGACATACTTTTCTGATAGGTTGGATGGTATGAAAAGTGACATTTCAACTGCCGCACAAACTCTGAAGCAAGCCTTGTCGGAAATAACAAAGCTCAGACAAAGAGTTTGTGAGAAGGATAAGAATATCGCCTGCAGTGAGGTCAAATTGTTTAAGCAAGAGAATCTCGAGCTTCAACAGTACGTTCGGCGAAACAACTTGGAGCTTCAAGGCGTGCCGCACACTTCAAACGAAAACCCCGTTCAAATTGTCAAGACTATCGCTGACGTATTGGGTGTCACAGTTGTTGAGTCCGATATTGACGCCTGCCATCAACTACCAGAAAGCAGAGAAGGTCTTCCGCCTCCTTTACTAGTAAAATTCTTCAGCCGGCCAAAGAAAGAGGCAATTCTAAAAGGCAAAAGATCCAAACCCAACCTGAACTCAACTGATGCAGGAATCAATGGAAGGGCTAGGCCTATCTACATTAACGAGCATTTGACGCCAGCCAATAAAGTACTTCACAAACAGGCAAGGGACCTCCGTAATTTAGGTTTTAAATACGTCTGTACCCGGGACTGTAAAATTTTCGTCCGTAAATCAGATAGTGACAAGGCTATCAGGATCACCTCACCAGAAGACATTGAAACGCTAGTAAAACACCCTTCCATCAACAAGGCTCAGCCATCCCTTTCACAGTAATAATAATGAATCAAGACATGGACCTACTAGTTGATGTTGGCTTACTCACATCAATTGATGAGCGTAAATATGACTGTATCCACGACTACATAGCAGACACTAAAAATGAAGTTAGCCAAATCAAGTGTCTTTACCTAAATAGCAGAAGCCTAAAAAATAAACTAGAAGATATCGAGATACTAATACATATTGTGGAAAATCTAGATGTCATAGTGGTAACCGAGACATGAGTAAAAACTAATGAAGCTAAATACTTCAACCTAAACAACTAATCTGTTGCATTTGCACACAGTGACAATCAGGATGGTGGAGGTGTGGGAGTTAATGTCCACAAAAAATGGAATACAAAAGTTCTCTACCTAGTTGAGAGTAACCATATCATGATCCAGTTAGAGCTTATAAGAAATGATACTGTTCGTTTCAATAACCTGCATACTATTAATATGATTGCAGTATATAATTCTAACATAAATAACGCAACAAACTTCATGCAATCTCTAGAGCACATTCTCTCGAAAAACAATGCCAACCTTTCCTTATGCATTGGTGATACAAATATTAACTTATTAAACAAAAATAATGTAACCAAATCATACCTCAATCTACTATCAAGCTATGGTTTCACACAGGGCAATACTCGCTATCCCACAAGAATAAGTGAATCAACAAGTACACTCCTTGATCAGGTGGCCACTAATAACTGTAAATATGCCTATAGAATAAGCAATATAAATAGTGATATTAGTGATCATAATATTCTTGTAACTGAGATTTTTTGGTCAAATTACTATCCAGGCAAAAGCCCAATCTCGAACATGACATTCAAATCCGCCCCCAACAAGCAAAGGTCTAGTTCAAAAAACGTGAATAAAAATTACCGGTACATGAACAAAAACAAATTCTCTAATGATCTCAATCAAATAGACTGCTTAGACGATCTAAACGAAACATACATCGCCATGTAACACAATATCTTGACACAGACACTCAACAAAGAAAACACTGACTCACCTTTGATGGAAATACACCAGAACCACAAAAACCCATGGATAACAACAGAATTAATTCAACTAATAAAACAAAGGGACCTACTACATGCTAAACTTAAAACTAGCATTCACAGAAACAATAACTTCTTAAAGGAAGAGCACGTAACATGTAGGAACAAAGTGACAGCTTTAAAACGGAAACTGAAATCCTCATACTATGAACATAAATTAACATTGAATGCCAATAGCATAAAAGATACTTGGAAAGTAATCAATGAAATGATCTACAACTGCACAACTGAAAACAAAGATGGTCCCAGTGAGATAGTAACTGACGGTAAATCTTTCACAGGAAAATAAAATATTTGCAATGCTCTAAACACTCACTTTATAAACATAGCACACAAATTAGCCAAAAACATCCCCCCAGGGAAAAAAAAGTTAATGAAATTATTGTAGTAGGTTAGTAAGGCCGGTTCTAACGCACCCATTTTATTTGTACCCAACTGTACATGTTAAAATAATGAATATCTCTTGAACGCATGGTCCGATTTTGACAAATGAGGTGTCGTCGGACTCGAGCTGACGTCCTCTTTCCTATGGACCACTCGTTATATTTTTGAAAAAAAAAAATTTGAATTTTTTGTTTTCGAAAATAGGCGATAGTTTGAAAACCAAACAGGATAGAACGTTTTGCCATGGCTCAAACGAATGGTCTTCATGACCTTTATTTTCTATAATAAAACTTTTTTACTTTTTATGTTTTTTTGAAAACACTCGAATTTTGAAAATCCTATATTTTGGAAACTAGGAACTCTAAAAAAAATTGTTTGACGTAAATCAATGGTCCCTACCCACTCTACCCCCAAAATAAATTTCAAGTCTCTAGAATGAAAACCTGTAGTAGTGGGATGATGACAGAGCTGCTCCACTTAGCAAGTGGTGAGCCCCTGCGACCTTGGAATGGAAGGACTCATGCTATAAAGGCGTGCTTGGATTCGTTTTTTTCGTCTCGTTGCGCTCTTTACGGAAATGTAGGTGTCGAAAAGGTGAAAATCTGGAAACAGGTTTTTTTGGGGGGAAAACAGTGATTTTAAACTTTTTGCTATATTTCGCGAACCAATTATGCTAGAGGCGTGTACGAGGGGTCCAAAGACTCGGGCAGACGTCCTCTTTACTATAGACAACTCGTTATATTTTTTAAAAATGTGAAAACTCGATTTTGGTGTAAACAAGTGTTTTTTGTGATTTTTGCTGATAACTCACGAACCAATAAGCCTAGAGACAAGTGCGAGGTGTCAATTTTTCATTGCGTTGCCCTCTTGCCGAGGTTGTTCGTGTTGAGCAGGAATGAAAAACCATGTTGAGGAACCATGATTTTAGACTTTTTGCTTTATCTCGCAAACCCATAACGCTAGAGACGTGTACGAGGTGTCCTAGGACTCGGGATCACGCCCCCTTTTAGAAACTATGTTTGACATTTTGACAAAGGGCCTAACGCCATACATGTTGAAAAAAAAATCTTTATCGATACCTGTTTATAATGTTCATTAAGCGTGATGGTTGAGAGAGACGATACTGCTGGGTGTGTGTGTTTCAACGAACCTGTCGCTACCACGGTGGCTGTGCTCAATAGATCAATCGCTATTTCGACAGGTCGGTTTTTGACAGAGCGAGGGCGTTTTTTCTGATACTTTACCCCGAAGATGATTTTTAACGTGTAAACGGTGATCAGAACTTGGTTCTATGTTGGTCGAAGCGAGGACAGAAAACAAACTTGCAGAGGAGCAGGATGTGAATGTCATTTGAGCGTATTGGAATGCGCTGATCTGACTTGACAACAGGTGCAATGGAAAATGACAAAGACGCAGAGGACACTTGAAGGTGAAATAATCTGACCATCGTGGTGGCAGGGAAGAGCGAAATGCATGCATACACGTGTGAGATGACAAGTACGCTAAACAAGTTACATCCTGTTTTGCTTCGTACGTGACAAAATGCAAGTTCATGTGAAATTTGATCCGGCACAGGTGTTCACTTTGGGTGTTAGCTGCCCACGTGACCGATAACAGGATGTTCAAAGTGTGGGAAAAAATGATTATACATGTAATGTAACATATATAAAGACATGTCGTTATCATTTCCACTCTCACTTAGGTGACTACCTTTGAACACATTGCGTTGCGTGAAACCCCTGGTCTTGTTTAACAGTTTTGGTGTTGGTGGAAAATACTTAACCTTGTTGTGGGGTAGGTATTTATTTATATATATATTCATCTATGCATTTATTAATTTATATATATATTTACAAGCAATTATTTATTGATTAGGTAATTAATGATTTTATTTATTTATTTGTTTGCAGATAACCGGTATACCTTACATGTCTGAGGGAGAAGAAACCATTGCACTTTTGAGCCCACTAGAAGGAAACAGCAACAAGCCACTGCAAGTAAAGGTGAGATGATTCTTTTAAACTAACTTGTTTCCTTTTTTTGTCTTATGTTTTATTTTATGAAATGCTTGTATTAACCTGAATTTAGGTATTTATAGCGGTTTATTTTATTTATTTTTAGAAACTTGGAAAGAAAAGCCTTACCGCCGTAGCAGTTGCTGAAAAAAAACGAAACGCACTAAAGCGAAACCACTGCCAAAGAGTGAACTGTTCAAAACTCAGGTAAGTCTAACTTAAAAATGCTATTCCATTTTACCACTACTGAAAACTCGTAGACAAAAAAAAAATTCATTACCTGTACATGACTGGGACAATGATTGCTTTCTTGATTAATGGCTATGTTGTTGTTGTTGACTGGGAAAAGTACAAGGCCATGTTGGATTTTCTAAAAATAAAATTAAAAAAATATGGGTGGTTCCCTATGGACTCAACGAATATACACAGGTTTGAACATGATAATGTCAACAAAATGACATGACATTCATTTTTGTTTATATGTTGGTTAAAGGGGGGGGGGTGTAAATGACTGTAGCTTTATAAAAAGAAAATAAGTACTTGGGTTACTGTTAGTGCCAACATACAGTTTATTTTTAATGGTGTTTTGATATATTAATGCCAATTAACGTTAACGTTTTATTTACAAGTATTGGTTGATTGATAGATTGATTGATTGAGTGATGGATTATTTTGTTTGCTTTAAGGTGTCGTCATGTGCCATTAACGTAATCAACAGACAGTGAACAAGCATGCATTATGCTTTAAAGTACTCTGTGCTCTTGTGCAAGGTTAATAACTTACAATAAGAAAAAAGTTTTATTATAACACATGGCGTTGGTACCAAATACAACAAGTGAGCAAGTTGGTTTACCACGTGGGTTAAATTTAAAATCAGAACATGGTCGATGGTTAACATTTGAATCCTGGCCTGTAGACTTTTTGTCGACACATAAACTTGCAAAAGACGGTTTTTTTTTTTACTTGAACCGAGAAGATGTGGTGCGCTGTGTGTTTTGTCGTATTGAACTTTCACCTGGAAAGAAGGGGATGATCCCTTTAGAGACCATTTGCGATGGTCTCTTCATTGTCCTTACATGCTTGGAAAGCAAGTGGGTAACCTAACCGTGCATTCATTTTACCGAACCACAAGGCCTTTGGCCGCTACTTACGTTGCTGAATCACAAATAAATAATGATGTATTACCAGCCAACGGTAGTGTCGATATATGTGGTCCATATGCCATAGACGGTGTTGAATTGGCGTGTGCTTTTTGAAAAATTGGGAGTTTGCAAGACTAAAGCACTAGCACACACAGAGTACAGCTCTGTTGAAAAACGTTTAGAATCTTATAAAAATGTTTGGCCATTAATATTAAAACACCTTACCAAACAGCTAAGTGAAGCTGGATTTTTTATACTAGTGAAGGGGATAAAACAATATGTTTTTATTGTGGATTTGCTTTAAAGGATTGGCAAATGACTGATGACCCTTTTGTGCAACACGCTCGTTGGTTACCAAACTGTAAATACATGGTGTTGCTTAAAGATCAAGAATTTGTGAACACTATTCGTAAAGAAAACGTGATTGCAGCACAAGACATAAAAGTGCCTTTCTAGTTAGAACACGCGGAGCAAATACATAAGGCTGAAAGAAAAGACTTGTGTTACGAACAGATACAAAAGTGTGACCAACAATTATGTAAAATTTGTTATCAAGATGAACTAGGTGTTGTATTTTTACCCTGTGGACACATGATAGCCTGTGTCAAGTGTGCATTAGAACTTAACACTTGTGCTATATGCAGAAAAGTAGTATCTGCTACAGTTAGGGCATTTCTTGCATAACTAGTATAATTTATTCGCCATGCATAGTGCAAAATCCCTAATTGCACAATATTATTAAAGCTGTTTTAGAGTGTAATAGATATGCTTTTCTTTTGTTTATAGACTACTACAATGAATGTTTTGAATGCTGTGGGACAATCATGTGGCTTAGAGACAAAGAAGCTCAGCGAATTGCCAACGCATATTCCATTCCGCATTATCAAGATTCGGAAATTGAAAACAGCATATGGTGATCGTGTACTTTGTGTATGTGAAAACTTTGAGACATTTCTGCCTATATGGTTTAATGATATGTCGGAGAGTGTTTTTGATGAAGTCAATAATGCTGTGCAACCTGTACACTTAATTTATGAAGGTTTTAAAAACAATAGGTGCATGGTTCGTTTTAATTAAATAAATAAATAATGTGAAATAATAATGGAAAATATAAGTAATGACAATATACTGAAAAAGAAAGAAAATATGTGTATAGAATAGTAATGTTTTAGTGTTTAGCGTTGTCTTTAAAAATATTATGATGAAACGAAAAAAATGTATATAAAGTTTGTAAATAAATGCAAAATGATGTTACAATGCTGTTTTATTTTATACAAAGTTAGTATATTTAACATTGCAGAGTATACATGATTATGACAATAAATGCACACTGAATACAAGCCTTTCTCACTTTACAATAGTATGTTATAGTTTTAAACACAAGGCTTGTTGTAGATCATTTTATAGCAATGTCCATTCAATGTTGTTTTCGAAAAGTGGGGAAGCCGCAATGGTTGTATAGGCATAAAAAACTTATTGTTATTACTATTTAGACACTTTGATCCCCTTGCATATCAAGAGCAGATGACCTAGTTGTTCCACTCTTTAAAACGACAACAACAACACTACCTCTTGCATAGTTTGTGATGTTGATGGCTCTTGCGACGAGGAAGATGGATTGATAATAACTTTTAGAACAGGGGTTAAACGTTGATCATTAAACAATGCACTATTATGAGTAGCAATATGGTTTTCTTGATTTTTTGTCGACGGCAACTGTGTTTCATGCAGTACACTACATTGATGATCACTGACACTTAAAACCTCACTATTTTTACTTTTTAGGTCACCACGACAATGTTTGGAACGTTGCTTTGAACAACGCCAAATAACAGTTCCATTTTTATTGATTCGTTTCACAATATATGAATATCCTTTATAGTATGCGTAAGGCTTACCATACCTAGTCACTAATACTTCCATATCAACTGTCAAGCATAGACTAAGCTCTAGTTAAGTCAACTTGGTAATAAGAATAATAGTTTAATGTGTGAGCAAATATGGATCCAAAGAGTTCAGGTAAAAGTGAAAGCAAATAAGCAAATATTAGAAACAAGAGTGGGAGTTTTACCGCCTTCCTAGCATGACTCCTTCCATTCCACGGTCGCAGGGGCTCACCACTTGCTAAGTGGAGCAGCTCTGTCATCATCCCACTACTACAGGATTTCATTCTAGAGACTTGAAATTTATTTTGGAGGTAGAGGGGGTAGGGACCATTGATTTACGTCAAACAATGTGTTTTGTAGAGTTCCTAGTTTCCAAAATATAGGATTTTCAAAATTCGAGTGTTTTCAAAAAAACATAAAAAGTAAAAAAAAATTATTATAGACAAGCTCTACCCGGCATGCGTTGCAATGCCAATCAAAGAAAGTTTTGGCGTTGAAATTCTGTTTCTTGAAGTGCTTTTGGATACACAACATGTTAACTGCCTCTAAGCTATCGTGAAATGGATTTTCTAATTTAGAACCATTCGTGGAAGCGTGCACAACAACTTTCAAAAGTTTCATCGCTGTCACTCATTTGTTGAGTCTACTCGTACGCTACCTGTTGTGAAATGGATTTACTAAGTCGAAACCCTTCCCTGGCGTGTACACAATAACTCATCAATGATTCATCGCAATCGGATGAATTGTGTATGCACGTATACGGGGTTTTGTTTAAACGATTCGTGCGCTGTCACTCATTTGTTGAATCTACTCGTGCGCTACCTATTGAGAAATGTATAACTAAATCGAAGCCCTTCCCTGGCGTGTACACAATAACTCATCAAGGTTTCATCGCAATCGAAGAATGTTATATGAACGCAATAGGGGATTTTGTTGAAACGCTTCGCGCGTCGTCACCCATTTGTTGCATCTACTCTTGCGCTACTTATTGTGAAATGTATTTACTAAGTCCCCTTCCCTGGCGGGTACACAATAACTGATCAATGTTTCGTTGCAATCGGATGAATAGTATATGAACGCATATCTGATTTTGTTTAAACGATTCGCGCTCCGTCACTCATTTGTTGAATCTACTCGTGCGCTACCTACTGTAAAATGTATTTACTAAGTTAGAAACCGTCACGTAAGTGTCCACAACATCTCACCCAAGTTTCATCGCTATCGGACTAATGGGATATGAAGACATAGGGGACTGTATTGAAACGCTCCGCATGTCGTCGTTCATTTGTCGAATCTACTCGTGTGCTACCTACTGTGAAATATATTTACTAAGCCAGAAACCTTCCTTGGAGTGTCCACCATATTTCATCCAAGTTTCACCGCTAACGGCAGAATGGTATATGACCTTATACGGGACTTTGTTGAAACGCTTCGCGCGTCGTCCCTCATTTGTTGAATCAACTTGTGCGCTGCATATTGTATAGTGGATTTACTAAGCCAGAAATTTTCCATGACGTGTACACAACATCTCACCCAAGTTTCATAGCTACGGACGAATGGTACATGAATGCATACGGGACTTGGTTGAAACGCTTCGCATGTCGTCGCTCATTTGTTGATTCTACTCTTGCGCTACATATTGTAATATGGATGTACTCAGCCAGAAACCTTCCGTGGAGTGTACACAACATCTCACCCAAGTTTCATCGCAATCGGATGAATGGTATGTGAACGTATAAGGGACGTTGTCGAAACGCTTCGCGCGTAGTCACTCATTTGTTGAATATAAACGGGCGCTTCGTATTGTAAAATGGATTTACTTAGCCAGAAACCTTTCCTGGAGTGTACACAACGATTCACCAAACATTTATCACTATCAGACGACTGGTATATGACTTTATACGGGACTTTGTTGAAACGCTTCGCGTGTCATCGCTCATTTGTTGAATCTACTGGTGCGATACCTATTGTGAAATGTATGTACTAAGCCAGAAACCTTCCCTGGAGTGTACACAACATCTCACCCAAGTTTCATCGCTATCGGATGAATGGTATATGAAATTATATGGGACTTTGTTGAAACGCTTCGCGCGCCGTTGCTCATTTGTTGATTCTACTCGTGCTCTACCTATTTTTAAAGGGATTTACTAAGCTAGAAACCTTCCCTGGAGTGCACACAAAATCTCAGCCTAGTTTCATCGCTATCGGACGAATGGTATATGAACGCAAACGTGACATTGTTGAAATGCTTCGCGCGTCGTAGCTCATTTGTTGAATCTACTCGTGCGCTGCCTATTGTAAAGTGGATGTACTAAGCCAGAAAATTTCCCTGCAGTGTACACAACATTTCACGCAAGTTTCATAGCTATCGGACGAATGGTATATGAATGCATACGGGACTTTGTTGAAACGCATTGCGTGTCGTCGCTCATTTGTTGAATCTACTTGTGCGCTATCTACTGTGAAATGTATTCACTAATTTTGAAACCTTCACGTAAGTGTACACAACATCTCACCGAAGTTTCATCGCTATCGGACGAATGGTATATGAACACATACGGGACTTTGTTGAAATGCTTCGCGCATCGTCGCTCATTTGTTGAATCTACGCGTGCGCTACCTATTGTAAAATGGATTTACTAAGTCAGAAACCTTCCTTGGAGTGTACTCAACATCTCACCCAAGTTTTATCGCAATCGGACGAATGGTATATGAACGCATAGGAGACATACATACCCACCCACAGACAAACTATCACGTTACATTGATTTTTATATATATAGAAAATAAAGGTCATAAAGACCATTCGTTTGAGCCATAGCACAACGTTCTATCCTGTTTGGTTTTCAAACTATCGCCTATTTTCGAAAACAAAAAATTCAAAGAATTTTTCAAAAATATAACGAGTGGTCCTTAGGAAAGAGGACGTCAGCTCGAGTCCAACGACACCTCATTTGTCAAAATCGGACCATGCGTTCGAGAGATATTCATTATTTTAACATGTACAGTCGAGTACAAATAAAATGGGTGCGTTAGAACCCGCCTTACTAACCTACTTATTGTCAACACAGATTCCATATTTATGACCCCGACTAATGAGATGGAAATTCACAATATTATATTAAGCCTCCATACAGCCATTTTAATGAAAATTTTGGATTTTTTATTGGCCCATACGAAAGTATGTTTTATCTAGTTTCCAGAAATGTATAATTTATATATGTTTTCTTGTTATTTAGCTTATTTATTTACATTTAAATGATCAGTGCGCACGAGTTTCAGCAGCTGTCACTTTGACAACTTGAGGTTTCTGGCTTGATATTTCAATATTATTTCATTCAAATTGCGGGATTTGTTTCAACGCTTTATTTCTCATACTCAGAAGTTAGTTTTACTGGCGGGAAGCAGATGGTATACTCTGAATCACCAATAATGATCGCTGACAGCTGTCAAAGCTAGCACGTGGGGAAATGCTGCGTTGCCACAGAGGCGGATCATGACATGACTCATAATCATAACATTCCAAGAGGCTTGCAGGAAGACACAAATACTGGGGAGGTTAGCCCCCTGCCTGGCGATCTAATGACCGTGACGAGTGAAGACACACTGAGTCAAACCATGTGCTTACTGCTGTGTCGGCATAAATTGCAACATTGCTTGCTGTTGCTATGGAGACCGTTACCCCTCTTGACTCCACTCCTCACCTCACCCTTCAAGTGGATGACAGCTTTCATCGAGCATATTTTGTAAATCAGAGTATAGCACTAACCATGTTCTTTTCTTCGACTAAATAAAGGAAGAATGTTTTGTTCCTTGCCATGTGGCCATGTGAGTGATAGTTATTTTGTAAATGTGGTCATTATGTTATATATTTTGAAAGATGGGCTCCAAGTCCCGTACGCAAAAGAGAAGGAAATCTGGCGTGTTGCAGGGGAATCAACACGCTAAGACACCTACGGAATTTCAAAATAACAGTATTACTGATAGTGTGAATAATCGTGTGCCAAAAAGTGATTCACATAGGTTAGGTTCAGACATTGTAAATACTGACGTATTTAGTGATGTTAATTTTTGTTCTTGGAACGTTCTGTTTGGTTTAGAATGTCTACAGACTATGATTTCATTTGTAGCTTGCCCTGAATGTTTGACTTGTAGTAGTTTAGTCACAAACGAAGTAGCTAATAAGAGATTGGGCTGGGCCATTTCTATTATATTATCATGTAAGATGTGTGGCTATCAAACACGATAAACCCTGCATCTTGGAGTAATGGACAGTATTTGCCACTTAAACAACGGCTTTACGTCAGAACTGGACATCCTCAAGAAGGCTGGGATCAATCCAGGCAAGTATACAGTGTCCGGCGTAGGTGCTCCAGATAAGGAGCACCTTACTGTGGCTCTGAAGCAGAGTACTCCGGAGCAAAGACAACGTCGGAGATACTTACGAGCGAGGAGGAAGCACAAGATTGACCTAAAATCCCAAGACGAAGGCACCACCTATGCATCAGGAGGCTTTTAGGAGCAATAGAAGTAAGCTACTTTATTTTAAATGTGTATCTCAACTTTAAGTGACGTTTTCTCAAGTTTCATTTTTTTCAGTATTTGTCATTACTTTGGCAGATGAAATCTACACTTAGAATAGAGATATTAACTTCATTTAAAAACGACATTGTAGCTAAATAATGCAGCTATGTTGTATAGCAGAATAATACAATTACATTGAAATTAAGGGTCCGGACCCCTGCAATTAAATTATTTTTCTCTATGAGATTTTTAGAAAAACCTGAATAAATTTTACCCTATGGAAGCTACGAAAACTATTCTACTAAGCAACACTCAGAACGTATTTCTAAGCGATCTGAAACAAGAATGAGTCTTTTATGTTGAATAGGAGCAGAGATATTACGTCCCAAAATTTCTTGTTATTTTTTCAAAAAATCTTTGAAAAACCCTACATAAATTCATTTTGGATTATTTTATGCCTGAAATCCATTAGTTAATACCCTTAACATCCGTGATATCAGTTTCAAGAAAATAGAATAACTGCTGAAATTTCATCACTAGTGTCGATGAGTACCTTATAATGAAAAGGAGCCAAGACAAAGATGGTATGTCAGTAAAATTGTTAAAAAACTCCATTGACATGCTAAGTAGCCCACTAACTACTTTAATAAATTTATCGTTAGAGACTGGTCTGGTGCCGGATGATCTAAAAATAGCACGAGGCATACCAGTCTATAAAGGTGGTGACTAAAGCAATCCCGACAATTACAGACCCTTTTCCATCCTCCCACCCATATCCAGGGTACTCGAAACAGTAGTAAAAAACAGAATTGTTAATTTCTTAAATACAAATGATTACTTCTATGAAGGGCAATATGGATTCCGAGAAAACCCAAGCACAGAAATAGCCACAATTGATATTATCTCCAACTTGCAGGATGTCTTAGACAATAAGATGACAGCGAGTGGCCTTTTCATAGACCTGAGAAAGGCGTTCGATACTGTTGACCATGAAATTCTTTTAGGGAAACTTGATAAAGCAGGTATCCGAGGAGTAGCTTGGACATGGTTTAAAATTACCTATCTAATCGTAAGCAATATATTGAAATAAATGGCTACAGAAGTGAGGAAGTTATTATTACCCACGGTGTGCGTCAAGGATCAATACTGGTTCCTTCCCTCTTCTTAGTATATATTAATGACATAGCAACACTCCGTTTTCATGGTGATATAACGTTGTTTGCAGATAACTTAAGCATCTTTTAGAATGCGTACCCCACCAACACGCTGATTAAACACATGCAAGAGGACATGAATACCACACTTGGCTGGACCCAGTCAAATAAATTAACAATAAATGAAGATAAAAACAAATTATTTAATAATATCTAAGCGTAGAACAAAGTTAGACATCACTCAGAATACAATGCTGAATGGAAAAGCAGTTAAAAGGGTCTCATCTGTCAAATACCTAGGCCTAATAATAGATGAAAATCTCTCCTGGCAAAAGCACATTGATGGATTAGTAAAAAAGAATATCACCTGCCGCTGGTATGATAAAAAATGAGCTACTATATCCCAACATATCTACTCAGGAAAGTGTATTTTTCCCTAATCCATAGCCACTTACAATATTTGAAGACAATTTGGATAAAATGCTCAAATTACCTAAAAAGAAAATTGAGGTAATTCAGAATAGAGCCATAAGAAATATTTATAACTACAATTTTTAACACCAACCAAACACCTTTATATTACGAGTAAAATTCAACCAGTAGCCCAAAATGCAGAAATCAAAACAAATGTCCTGATGTACCAAATCCTACACAACAGAATCCACACAAATTTAAACTTCACTAAACAATCTGATTTACACGCTTACAAAACTAGACATGCAGATGACATAACACTTTTCCATATCAATTCCAAACAATATGGCAGTAATAGCATTAAATATAGTGCCTTTGTAAAGTTCCATAGACTACCAGAAAATATAAAAATTGCACCTAGCATACCATTCATTAAAAGGAGGCTAAAACAGTTTATGTGGAATGATTATAAAATGTCAGTTTGAAGAAAGTTCATAATCTGAGAAGACAAAAGAAGAACACATTGTGTCCAAAAACTTATGAAAGCTACAAAATGTTGTATATATTTTCATACTGAAAACTTTGTAAACGAAACATTGTATTGTAATTTGTCGCCAACAAGATAAAACTGTACAATTCCTTTGTATATGAGTCCTTGACTCGTTAAAGGATTAATATAATGTATTATTATTATTATTATACACGACTGGCATTTGTGTGTGGCAAAGGTTCACTGTAGGGGCTGATGACCTCGTAGTTCCGCCCCTTAAATCAACAATAACTAACTAATGGTTCACTGTGAGAGAGAATGAGATCCTGTAGGCCTAAAACATTTACCTGTCCTCTTTGCTTCCTAAGGAATTAACCTGCGTGATTCTAACTAATAATGCTACTAAGCCCCTATCTATAGGCCTACTGTCTTTGCTTTCCTCCGGTTTAGTCCGAAGAGGACATTATTTCACTTTCATCCTTAGCTGGCCATCACTTCTCCCTCTGGGTTGATGGGCACTTGCAGCAATGTGTATGCTAGGCAGCGGTGAGGCATATGGAACACTCCCATGGAGTGATGAATCATCCGAGTTCAGTTACAGTCTGTTTTCCTAGAGTTTTCAACTCTAATAATAAAGATTATCGGAGACATAGGCTATTCGGTAAGAGTGGAGTTTACCTGAACCGAAGTAAAAAAAAATTAAACTACTGAAATTAGCCAAGATACCTGTAGTAGTGGTATTTAGAGACGATATAGTATTAGATGTTTACTCCTCCGCTGTCTGTAACCCACCCAGCCATGCCTAATAGGATCACGACTTATAGAGATGAAATTCCAGCTGACTCCGCCATTTTTAGGATCGTGTACAGTATTGCCAACCCCACGCATTTGTTACTATATCGCATCCATCTGACCAATGGTTTTTGCCTAGACCCTGTTTTTTTTCACGCACAGTGGGGGTAGTCACGCATCAATAATCTTTATCCAAGCCAATCTTTGTGCCAATTATTTCTTTTTTCACATAATTACAAAGTTATGTGTGTCGTGTGACATGTTGGTAACGCAATATGACGTCAATTTTTCTGTCATGAACATCTGCCGTCGTCGAACGAGCTACAAATAAAAACTTTCTTGACTGTATATTAGTGATATTTGACAGTATATTTAATATGCAGCAGTGATATTTGACAGTATTTTCCATTCTTAATGATTCCCAGAAAGTATGTGAATGGTATATGTTCAATAATCTACCACGTTCTCGTTTGGTTTTGGTTCTGGTAAACTCCACAATTAATGACATATTCTTAGAGCCGATGATAGTCTTTAGAAACGTTTAAAAATCTTTTTTTCTATCAAGTTCCGATACCATTCAGTTGGAATGGCATCCTGCAGCGTAGCCATGCTCGTTAAGTCATGCACTACGGTCGTGATAGGCACCTGCAGTAAGTCGAGAAATCAACGGTTTATCCTGGCATTGACAGAGGCTATCCTGAGTGTGAAATTTCGACACTCCCATGGGATAAATGCTGGGATTTTACCGTACTTATTTCAAATCCTGGTGCACTATTTCATCCTTGTCCCGAATACATTTACACGTACTACTACACTCATCACAGGAAAGTGATACACCTTAGTTCCCGAGCCCTCATGTGTGCTGAAATGGATTGTTCTCTGGAGTGTTATCGCGCGAGGATCGGACTGTGGTATGCGAAGGGTAGTCGGGATTTCCGGTGTTTGTGTGTGTGTACGGGGCCTAGTAACTTGTGGTTTATAGCCCTAGTGATAGCTGCGTTGTTAGTTATTGGTGGAGTGGAAGTGAATCCAGGCCCTGTTGCTCCAAATGTGAATCAGGCAAATGATCCAGTGGCAGCATTAAAGTGTTCGACGTGCTGTAAAACATTGAAGAACGGAGTTCAGTGTGGACTATGTGAGAAATGGTTTCACTTCGGCTGTATTAAAGTCAAGAAGGAGGATTGTGATGTCGGGAATTGGTTTTGTAAAGTATGAGATACGCCGGACTGTTTGAGGGTGCAAATCAAAGCAAGGGATCAAATATACAGGAACTTAGAACAATGCTTCGTGAATCAGAGGAAACGGTGAAGGATGTGACTGAACGGCTTTCAGTATCACAGGGCGGATCAGGGCAAATTTCAGGGGTATTTGAATGAGCTATTTGTAGGATGGGCATCGGAAGGAAATCACATTAATATCCTGTGGACTAACTTTTTGAAAATTTTAAATATCGCTAATGATAAATTCGTTCCATTAAAATTACTGGAACAAAACCCAGATCCTGAGTATTACACACGGGAAATCAGGAGTCTTAAACGGAAAATTAGGATATTATACAATAAAAGACATGATAGTGACAAGTATATGCTGAAATTTAAGTCCTTATCAAGAGAGCTCGTCTTAAAAAAGAGGGCTGCTCATGACAATTATATGCAAGGTTTACTTGGTTGGGGAGGCGATGGGTGGAAAAAAATTACAGTTATGTTAGGAGAAGAAAGGGAAATTCAAATAATTTGTCGATGATAATGTCCGGTGACGGTAAATTAATTACTGAGAAGCAGGCCAATGCTAATGAATTAAATGTATTTTATGTTAGTGTGTTCAATAAATCCAATAGCTGTGTGTTGGACCTTAACGGTGAATCAGGGGCTCCACTTCTCCAAATAAACCAGTCAGCAATTGTGAAGCTAATACAAAAATTACGTTACAATATATCGAATGGTCCTGATAATATTGTTAGTGAAGTACTTAAACTAGAAAGTAGGGCCGTGGCACGATACTTAGAGGTGATGTCTAATGTGTCCATAAACAATGCGCAAATCGCGGATGACTGGAAAAGAGCTACGGTAGTCCCAATATTTAAGGGAGGGAGCAGACTTGAATTGGGCAACGACAGGCCGGTTAGTCTTACGTCCATCGTTTGTAAACAGATGGAGCATTTCATTTGCGACTACTTGAGGGAATAGTGGGAAACATTATCATGGTTTAATGATAGGCAACATGGATTTCGGAAAGGTTACTCATGCGAGAGTCAGATGCTATCACTTTTTCAAGATACTAGCGAATCGTTAGACGATGGAGTTTCAGTCGACGCCGTAGTTATAGATTTTGCGAAGGCATTTGATATCGTGCCGCATGACATGCTACTCCATAAATTAGCTTCGACGAAGATTGATAGAAGAGTA
The DNA here is from genome assembly GCA_946902985.2 of Meconema thalassinum. NCBI lineage: Eukaryota > Metazoa > Arthropoda > Insecta > Orthoptera > Tettigoniidae > Meconema > Meconema thalassinum. Next base: position 267,015,051 of record OX336395.1, on the reverse strand, counting down.
ATTTTATGGATCCAAGAATTTTTGACGGGTCGTTCCAGAAAGTGAAAGTTGAAGGCCGATTCTCGGATGAAATTACCGTAACGTCGGGTATCCCTCAGGGCACCGTAATCGGAACTTTGTTATTTTTGGCGTTTATAAATGACTTACCAAATGGGATTCGCAGTGACTGTCGATTGTTTGCGGATGATTGTATAATATATCGAAAGACACATGACTCACAAGACAATACAGTACTTCAAGATGACCTGAATCTCGTCTATAAGTGGGCGATTGAAAATTAAATGATAATAAACACAAGAAAATGTAGTCTAATAAAAATAGGGAAAGTGCGAAGGCAAGATTTTCAAACATTGGCTCGGAAATACTTGTAGAAGAAGATTCTTGCAAACATTTGGGCGTTCACGTAAGAAATGATATGAAATGGAGTAGTTATATAGGATGTGTAGTTTCTAAAGCTCACAAATCCCTGCACTTTGTAATGAGGGTATTAAAAGGAAGTAGTACCTCTGCTAAAGAATTACTGTCGACCAAATTATTATGTGTACTCGAGTTTGAAGGCTGTTTGTGAAGTAACCAATTGACCTACATAAAATCCAATAACATCATAATTTTCGTCGTTCTATTTTACGTTAGTTCATGTAGGTTAGGAATTTTTAATTTATATTTGAATATTTTTATCGCATTTGGAACACAAAAAGTGCCCGTTTTTAAGCGTGTTTCAACCATGCGTCACTTTTAAGAATTATTATCTCACAAATCCGTCATCAGATCGAATCCAAATTTTAACACAATATACATTGGAATGTTGTATAACTGGTGTATTAATTTTAAAATTTTATGTGCCCAAGAAACAAAGTTGTTATCATTTTTGTAAGGTAACTTCTTCTCGGCTCGGGGTGGTTTGAAAATGTAGTTCTTGGTCGCATTGTAATCCTTATACATCAAAAAGGTATGCTGTATGATTGTGAAATACGTAAATTAATTCACTTATTTTATATCGGTTTATACGGATAATTAAGACTTGGTTCACCAGTTAGCCGCTCCGGTGCAAGCTGTATAAAATAAGTGAATTGATTTACGTATTTCACAGTCATGCAGTATAACGTTTTGATGTATAAGGATTTCAACGCAACCAAGAACTACATTTTCCAACGACCCCGAGCCGAGAAAAGGTTACCTTACAAAAATAATAAGAACTTTCGTTCTTGAACACATAAAATTTTGGAATTAATAAGCCAGTTATATAACATTCCAATGTATATTGTGTTAAAATTTGGATTCGATCTGATGACGGGTTTGTGAGATAATAATTCTTAAATATGACGCATGGTTGAAACACGCTAAAAAACGGGCACTTTTTGTGTTTCAACTGTGATAAAAATTAATAAAATATAAATTAAAAATTCCAAACCTACATGAACTAACGTAACATTGAACGAAGAAAAAGATGATGTTATTGGATTTTATGTAGGTGTATTGCTTACTTCAGAAACAACTTTCAAACTCGAGTGCACATAATATTTTGGTCGACAGTAGGATATTTGTCACTTGTAAGACCTATTCTGGAATACGCCTCGGCGGTTTGGGATCCATATCAAGTAGGGCTCGTAAATGAGTTGGAAATGGTACAAAGATAGGCCGCTAGATTTGTGCTCAGTGACTTTAATCCCAGGAGCAGTGTGAGCCGTGTGTTAATGAAACTTGGGTGGGAATCACTTGAGGCTAGGAGGATGAAATCTAGACTCTGCGCTATGTACAACACGTATACAATTCAAACAGCATGGGGTGAGCTTAGCAAACGTATGGAAAAGCCTACTTACATGGGTAGCATTAGCGGCTATTCAGGTGAAGAGGGTGAAGAGCCTCTTCACTAGGCATTTCGTAAAATAAGCATTGTTATCTTATTTTAATTGAAACCTAACCACCGTTCAATGTAGTGCACACTAATTTCTACGCTCCATTATTAGATGGCACTGCATGGTCAGATTGCCCTTGCCCCAGCCTTGCCCTGTATGCGGTCTTTGTGTCAGTTGTACACGTTGTCGCTAGATGGTATTAATGTCGTAGCGTGGAAAGAGACCTGCAGATGACGAAGTAACTTGTAATATCAGCAACTTCGTCTAGTTGCCATGGTAACCTAACTAGGTGGTGACGTCATTACATGCCGTTATACAGAGAGGGATCGAACGGGTGAAGAATTTGCTGCCTCTGCAAGGTACTTCGTCTAGTATAGTTAGTGAAAGTTGGCATCGCGCCAGGCTTGTCTTTCTGTTACGTTGAATCTTGGATTTATATTTCCGTTGAATAGTATTTACTTAATACGTTGCATACCCTTGTGTTGATGAATGGTGGCGGCTTTTAGTGTATACAGTAATGTTTCCATTGAAAGACACGGTATTAATTTTATTAGAAACTCCCTTCAGTAGGTGGAAAGACGAAGACAAAAGGGATTTATTAAATTGTGGACGTCCAAAGGAATTAATAGAACTATGCACTAAAAAAGAAATCAAGAAAACCGTTAAGTCCTACAGCCTTCATTGTAAGGGATCTTGGTTCGAACAGTTCACATGGTTGTGCAGTAGTTTTATTCTTAAATAGCTGTTCTGTTGGCCTTACCTACTTTTTAGTAACAAATGTGGTGTCTGGAATACACAAGGTTTCGGTGATTTCCAAAACATTACGCACTTGAACAAACACAAAGACAGTGAGGAGCATTTGAATTGCCACTTATAACTAAGATCATTCGAAAGGAACACAAACACAATATCTGACGCTTTGAGAGAAAACGCAAGACTGTGTGTACTTAGATATAATGAGAATGTGACTTTAAATAGGCAGATACTGAGGCGTGTGATTCGAGTTGTTCAATTCTTAAATTTACATGAACTACCTTTTAGAGGTCATGACGAGAGTGAGACCTCTTTAAACCGTGGGAACTTGAAGGAATTATTGAAGATACTGATATCTGAAATGCCCTTAGAACTGCAAAATCATTATCAGAAAATTCAAAGTGTGTTCGCTGGTAACTCAAAAACTATACAAAATGAAATAACTGATGTAATATCAGAGTACATCAGAGATTATATTAAGAATGAACTTAACAATGTTCCATTCTTTTCAATCCAAGTCGATGATACCACAGACATTTTGTCAAAAATCACAGTGTTCTATTATTGTTAGATTTGTGAATAATGAGAGTATCCCAGTGGAAAGATTTTTAGGATTTTATGATGTGAGTGAGGATAGATCAGCTGAAAATTTGTTTGAGTTGTTGGATGGCATTTTGAAAGAATTTTCTTATGAAAGTAAATTAGTTGCACAGTGTTACGATGGTGCTGCTGTAATGTCAGGGAATTTAAATGGGTTGCAAAAAAGGGTTAAAGATAAGGCACCTCAAGCTGTCTTTGTTCATTGCATGACTCATCGTCTCAATTTGGTACTACAACAGAGTTGTAAGAAGATTTCCAAATGTAGGATATTTTTTGCAAATGTAAGTGGAATCCCAGCATTTTTTCACCACTCAGCGAAAATACCACACGCTCTTGTGTCTAATGCAGTCAAAAGAATTCCTACTGCTGCGGAAACTCGTTGGTCGTCCACTCAAGACTTCTAAGTGTTATTGTAGAAGAATGGGACAGTTTGAAACAGGTGTTTGAGCAACTTAAGAATGACGAAACAAGTGATGAAAATACGATTAGGTCGTGTAAAGGATTCCTGAACGAGTTAAATGATTTTGAATTTGCTTTGCTGGCATTAGTATTGAACGATATTTTTGGTTTGACAGATGTTCTATTTGACATATTGCAAAAAAAATCTTTGGATATTAATTATTGAGTAACCAAGGTTAAAGACACGCAAGTTTTACTAGCAAATAAGAGGAACGAAATTAATTTAGGTGAACTTATTGAGAAAAGTAAGCAGCTGACAAACATAAACATTCGTGGGGGGCGTAATGACTTGACATTGGAAGATGTGTGTCGAAAATATCGTATTTTGTATTACGAAATCATTGATACTATTTTAATGGAGATTCAAGTACCATTTCATGATTGTGATAAATTACAATTCCTAGGTCTTATAGACTCGAACAAGTTTGAGCTGTATAATAAACATTTTCCTGTCGCATCCCTGCAGAACTTACTACAATGCTATTCACAAATATTCACCAATACCCCACGTTTAAGAAATGAACTATCACTCATTTATGCTGACGAATCCTACAAAGGAAAAAAAACGGGAGAAATACTTCAAGAACTTCATGAAAATAAAGATATTTTTGAAGAAACTCACAAACATTTTTCTTTAGTACTGACAATTCCTTCTACTAGTGCATCAGTGGAACGTAGTTTTTCTTGTTTGAAAAGACTAAAAACTTTTACAAGAAATACAATATCTCAGTCCAGACTTACATCATTGGCTGTCATCACTATACAACCTGAATTGTTGCTGAAACTAATTGAAGACCAGCCCTTCTACGAGGACATCATAGATAAGTTTGCCAACCTTAAGGAAAGGAGGATTGATTTAATCTATAAAAATAGGTGAGTTTGACTTTTTAGTATCGGTAATTTATGTTTGGTTAATTATTAGCTTTTTAGCAGATATTTAAGCATTCAAACACGAAAAGAAATATGTTAATATTCACAAACGCTGTACCGCTGAAATTGAGTTTGGCCCTTCACCTACTTTCGCATCTACGAACCGCCACTGATCGGTAGGAGCGATCATCCTTTCAAAGTTACGGGCCAACCACAGCGAACAAATTATGGTAAATATTCTTTCGTAAACCGTGCCATTGATAATTGGAACTCTCTACCTGCGCAGTCTTAGAGCCTTTTCCCAAACATATAGGTGTGTTTAAGAAAAGACTGACTATTTGTGTAAATACTCCAGTTTAATTGTTAGTGAATTGTTATGTACAATTATTTATTTGTTATGTATATCTAATTTGCCACTGGGGGACACACCGCCAATTGCAAATAAACGAATGAATGAATGTCCCTGGCTATTGAAATAAGAACTACATGTTGGTATGATCAAGCTATGATGCATACATATTTAGGCCAATTGTTTGAATGCCTACTTGGATGTTATTTTATTTTCGATTTTTTTTCTCCAGCTGTTAAATATTCACGTTGATATGTTTCATAATACAATAGTTGTAACTTACTATGGATCCATATTTCTTGACATTTAGTCATAGATACCTCCGCTTGTAACTGCATAACCAATTTGTCACCCAGATGAGGAACTAGGTTGGCTGACATACAGTATTCCTGACAATGTTCATGTCAAGGTTGTCATAAACAACATAAATACCTAATATTGGGAGCATTGGAATAACTGTTTCAGAACAAATCATCAGTGAGCGGTTTTAACTTGGATGGACATTGGTGTCTGCTGCAAAACCATGTTATCAAGGATTGTTGTGTTGCTGCTTGAATGTTGCCAGCCGGCATTCAGCTCTGCACTTGACCTTAAGAGGTAGGTGTAGAGTGGTGCAGGAAGCAAGCCGAATACTTCCCTATCTGAGAACATTGACGCGTGTGACAGTAGGTTGTCACAATCAGAAACAAACACTCTCAGTGTGGCGAATATTTTAAGTTGCAGTAGTATACCGGAAGAGTGGGATGGTGAAGTACAGAGCTACCTTCCCGGTAACTGTATGTATAGGTTGTATGTAGTGGTATATGCATTTATAGATGAGACTAGGTTAGGGAAGGAGACAGTCATGGACTTAATTTAGGAACCATCATTTGAGTTGATGATTGTGGTGTGAACGAAGCCAAACACGTCTCAATTTTGCATGTTCCAAACAGGCTAGAATTAATTATTTATTTTCAACAAAGACCAGGATCTTTAGGACATGAGTCTCAATATGTAGGCTACTCCTGAGATCACTGAAAGTGACTCATGTTTAAAGGATACCAAACAATGTTGACACATGTAAATTTATGAACAGGGGACTAATCACTTTCCTTTCAATATACGTTACCATATTGTGAAATTCCAATAGGCCTACTGTTTTAAGGCGTAGCACGTTTTGTGTTCCTTAGGATACGCAGTTATTCGAGCGTAAGGACATGAGAGAGAAGTTGATATTCAGCAAGGTGTAAGGCAAGGCCGCAACATGTCACCCATACTTTTCAATCTATACATTGAACAAGCAATGAAGAAAATTGGAGAAAAATTCAAAGTAGGAGAAAAGATTCAAGGAGAAATAATTTCAACTCGGAGATTAGCTGATATCGTCATCTTAGCTGACACACCAGAGGATTTGAATGAGTTTTTAAATGGTATGGATTCTGTCTTGAGGTAAGAATTCATGATGAAAATTAATAAATGTAAAACAAAAATATTGGATTGCAGTCGAAAGAGATCACTGAAATAACTGAAATCCTCCATGCCCATCAGTGGCGGATCCAGGCCTTGCGGGGCCCTGGGTGATATGATAAGGTGGGGCCCTGAACAATAGGAAATACAAAAAATATCAAATCAAATGGAAAATAGTTTGGTAATAATAATAAAATAAAGAATAGTTAGAATATTTTGAATACACTACAGTACATTTAAAAAAAATATGAGAGAAACCTTTAAGTCCCCATGAAGAAGAATATGTCAACTATGAAATATTAAAATATTACTTCGTGACTTTTTTCCCGGTTGAAGTCTTATATTATTTCACTGAAATCTAAACTTGCTAAACGGTCAAGGGAGGTCATAGCTGCACTGAAAAAGGAACATGAATTATAAATTAGTTTGAAAAGTATAATTAATTATTTAATTAAATTTTAAAAATCCATGGCGTGGGGCCCCCTGGACCGCGGGGCCCTGGGTGGTCGCCCTCCTCGCCCTCCCATAGATCCGCCCCTGATGCCCAGTTACAGGATATTTCCTGGAGAAGCTTAGCCTGCATTCTTCCATGTCTTGTGTCTTATAAGTTACATTCCACATTTATTGTATTTATAGCTTGATGTTTGTATTCTTACAGATCTGTCCACTGGATCCAGGTGAACATTAAGTTGCAAGAGCAGATCTGGACGAGAATGCATTTTCAATTGTGTCGTTCTTTCTATCCTAGACCTATACATAAACAATTATTTTATTTCTACATTGTGTAATGCAAAATAATAATAATAAAAAAAGTTTCAATCACCTATGGTTTTCATTTATCTTTCTCCTTCCTTCTCATATCATTTTTGCAAGAGGGTCTTGGGGTTCAAACAAGAATTTGGAACCTGTGTTGGATAGTGGGTAGGGGTGATTATTTGTATTATTCTATATAGTCAGATTTGGAGGTTATGTAGGTTAGGGAGAAAAAAAGGGGACGGGTATGGGATATGCTCTGGAATTTGGAGGTTAAGTCAGCAGAAATGACTCGATATTCCATTTGATAGTATTCAACTTATAAAACGTATTAGGTAATTGATTTTTACGGTGTATAGTTGATGAACTAAAGTCAATACATTAGAATTATCAAAATATATAGCTACATAAGTACGTTTACTGCCAACATTACAAAGTGGACAACAAATTCCATAATGTATCAGTATATTGTTGATTGTTTGTGATACATTTTTCCAGAGCTAATATTGTCAAATGTAATAGCTATTAATGTTAATTGATCCACAAACGGACTAGATCTGCGTAATATTCATAAAAATGAGCTAATATCTTAAGGATTTAGTTCCTTATGCTTCTTCTACCGAAGAGAAATGATTGTTTTTTGAAGCCGGATTATGGGCGGATTTAAGGATAATTATTTAAAATGGGAGCTGGGACTCTGATATTACATTCTCTTTGCTTCATTCTAAACGTTGGATGCCTCATAGACCATGTTGACAAGATAAATATTCTATGGGGACATGACAAAACCTGGGTTATATTAACGTGTTTTACAGCGGAAAAAATACGTAGGGGCCCAACACAGAATTATTTGTAATGTTGAATTGTTGAAGATTCAGAGGTTTGGAATATGTATCTAGGAGCCGCCTTATGACGACAATATAGATAAAAATTACCCTCCTGTAAAATATGACAATGTATCTAGTTTGAAATGGGTGTTTTGTACCATAAGGAGGTATTGCGAACTGTAGTGGCTTCTGATTGCATGTTCTGTATTTAGCCCGAACCCATTTACAATACCTGTACTGCAACTTACAAAGTTCACTTTTACGTAGCCTAACTAAACGTGTTGATAGGTTTCTAATGTAGGTAGGTTACTTTAAGTTCTGGCAATATAATATTTAATCTGTTTGCGTCAAATCAAGGTTGTGTGTACATTGGAATTGAGAAACCGAATATAGGATACCTACTTTATTTCCCTGCTCTACAAGCAGGCACCATTATTTAATCATTTTATCTATTGAATCGCAATGATAAGTTGTAACAACTTATTCGACCATGATGGTCAACTTGTAAACATATGTTATAGAGTAAATGCTGAGCATCATGGTTGTACAAGTTTTACTCTTGTTGACAAACATATAACCGCTCCTTATCAGTGTGCATTTCGAGCGGTCTAATAACACCTCATTTGGTGTATTAAGTGACTGATATAGCGTACTGGTAAAAATAAAGTGTTTAATTGATTCTTAAGTGTCCTTACTCTTTCTTCTACTCAACATTAACGGTCACGTTAAACTACAAGCTTCCTTCCTTCCTTCTTTCTTCTACTTATAGTTTCCAGATCATAATGGGGGAGCAACCATCGATCAAGAGTGAACCAGAGTGGTTGAATTATACACATGAATTCTCCAACCTGGTAAGTTGCGTTTTAATTCGTATATGTTGTAACATTGCAATCTCTGTGATGTGTATGACAAGCAAGTGTTAGTGAGTTAATACAGCACTTAACAGTAAGTGGTAGGCTAAGTATCTGTTAACTGTTACTTTTTTATGATAAGTTACCGTAGTGGGCTACTCGTATTTGAGTCATATTTGTAATACTCTGCAGGAGTCAAATAAGCTGTTGCCCACTGATAACCTGCAGGACGAGGATGTTGGTATATTTGATATTGAAAGGATAGCAGTTAAGGAGGAACGTGTACTACAGGTAATCATAGATTCTGCATTAGGCCTACTTCTCTTATAATAATAGGATTATTTTAAAGATTGAAGACTATTTGAAAGATTGGATTACCGGTACTTTTCTATAAGAACTCACAATAGCTGATGAAATTGTATTGATATGGTACTGCAATTCCACTCTAATGGCACGCTACATCATACTATAGGTGAAATCTACACAATATGCGATGTTAAAAGTCAGTCATATAAGGCTTTGGAGAGATGATTGCCCTTAAGTGAATGGGATGCTGGTTGTGTATCCTATTATGTCTACTTATAGGCTAGTGGGAAAAAGGGAATACTGCCACATAAAAGCAAACTCGTTACCGCCATGTTAAGACCGTATCTTGGCCGTCAGCAAACATATTCTTAAAGAATGATCATCACTACATTTTCTTCTTGTAATTTTTTGAAGCGTGACCGCCAACGGAACAAACAGAATATCTTACTTACGAGGAAATTGTGCTAAGCAATTACACGACAAATGGTATCAGCCTGTGGTAGCTCATTAGTAAACCTTTGATGTAAACGATAAGTTTGTGGAGTGCCGTGCCCCGTAGAATAATTTGAATATACTACTGAAAAATTTAACGTGGATCGATTTCAAATTAATTTAGTGATCATATTAATTACGTTAAGATGTAGCAATGTCTACGGTTTGAAGGCCATAACTTGAATCGTTTTCGAATTATTAATTTTTAATATGGTTTTAAATGGCATTTTTGAAATCCAACTTTTGTTACTCAGAATCAATTTTTATATTTCAATTTCTTCAGAAATAGTAACAGGACATATTTTAAGAGTTCTTTGCATTTATTTTACGAGAATGTTTGTTTATTTAACCTAAGTTCATTTTTCAAATTTCAAATTATTTCTACTTCAAATAAATTGTACATATATATATCATAAGAAATCATTGAAACTGCATACCGTATCATTTAATATTAATGCACATAAGTATGCAAATACCTCATGACTACTCCCTGCAAAACATTTTCTAAGATTGGTTAATACTTAGGATAAAAAAGTTGGTATTAAAGTTAGAAGAACCAATTTTCTGGAAAATGTTTTTTTTTATAAAATGTTAGCTAGCTCAAGACACATACCCAATATAATTATCCAGGACCATATGTTTTGCCTACCTGATCCATTAGGGTTTCTTCTTCTTGCAATTTCAAGATGTTGTAGCCACTATTTCACACTTTGTACACTAGCTCAATGAATTTGCTTATTCATAGCCTAATATGGAACGTGTTGCTGCTACTCTCTGGTAGGCAATTCTTCTGTGTCAACTACGAAAATAATAATAATAATGAGAGGCACATTTTCCGTGTTTATTACTATAATATTCACAACTATAACTGGTATGGGTCACACAAATAATATTGACAGTCACTCATAACACAACTCATATGCTCTAATGTCAGTGGAAATGAAACTTATAAAAATTTCCCTCTCAACAAAATGTTTGTGGATATCACTAGCTCAGCTTTTTATCATCAGGAATCGCTACATTTGAAGGAAAAGCAAAGAGCCAACTTTGGTAAAAAAGTATCCGATTGGTGAGTCGATTGTGTTGATGGTGATAACATCAAATACTATCTTTGACAGCTGTCAGTTTGCCACGCCCCTCATTCTGTCCATATATCAAATATTATTTTGACTTATTTATAATTCGAATAGAACCAAATGTTTCTGGGATCTAAGGGAAGACACCCCAAGGGACTTAAATGGCCAATAACAATTCTTTGAAAAAGATTGAAGTTTTGCGGTGGAGTCTCTCCTTACGTAATTTCATAGAATCTAAATATTAACTCTCGACAATTACAGTTGTTGGAAGTTACTAAAGATACACATGATCTGAGAAGAGCCTGACATTTTGCGAGACTACTCTTTTCCATCTTTTCGTTTCACCACCCCTGGTTAACTCTCCGACAATTCTGATCCCGACATTACACAGGAAACCAATCCATTTTCTCTCATAATTTGACTGTTTTCTTTAAAACCTTATAACGTAGTCTAATATTTTAAGGGGGATCTCTTCCTTCTGTCCATGATATAATGGTGTAATCGCTTAACACAACTGTCTGGAATGTAAAATATTATGATATAGTCCAGCTTTTATCAAAGGAAACTATAAGGGCAGTGTGTATCCCGCCTTCAATGGTGCATTATGTGCAACACCTACAAGAGAACATTGAAATGCTATTTCCCTACCCCACTGAAGCCTTGTACAAATATTGATTAGATCTGAAATTCTACATCCGTGATGTAATTTATTTTCAAAATGCACTTATGCCTTATGGAGGGCTTTATGTGTCAAGCTTAAATATGCACGTGAGAGGGAAAAGAGTTGCTTGTTTTCATATCCTCTCATAACAAATACACTCAGCAGGAACATTCTTTTAGCCCTTAAGGTATGTAGATAGACTGCTGTGGGTAAAGGTGAAGTAGTGCAGCAGGTTGGAAGGATACGATAATGCAGTAAGCCCTGTCACATGGGCTGCTTCATGTTTGGCTTAACTTCTTCCTTCTACGTCCCTTATTCTTTGAGGATTAAGGGTATGTTTGAACTTTTCTTATTTTATATTGTATCTTCTCAAAATTTAGGAGCTATTTTAGCCTAATTTCATCATACTAAAAACAGGCTTATGAGGTCACATTTCCCCGTGTTTGGTATGTGTTGTTGTGTTTGATACCTTGTCGTAACATCTAAAGGAATGGAGTGATTTCAGTGAAACTCGATAACAATGTACTACTGCGTTCTTCAGCCTCGATAGTGCCATAAAATGTTAGTAAAAATGACCAACCCAACATGGTGGTCGCGAGAAATAATTAACCACTATTTTATATCTCCGAATCTGTTAGCGATGTGAGCCTGAAATATTGCATGGTGATAGAGATTGGTATGATAAGTTCACGTATTTGACTTATAAAAATCTGTTTCATGCAAAACCAACAGGGCGGCCAAGCAATGTTTAAATATACACACATCAAAAAAAGTTTTGCATCACCTCGGTTCCAAGAGTTCCGGAACCTTTAAATACAAAGGGAATAGAGATCAACACAAACAACATTTCAGCTCGTTTTATTGCTCATGAGACCCACACATTGCATGTTGTACCATCATACAGCTAGACTTTCAGCATTTGTGGTCCAGATTGCAGTACACACCACTACCTCTAATACCCAGTAGCACGTCCTCTTGCATTGATGCATGCCTGTATTCGTCGTGGCATACTATCCACAAGTTCATCAAGACACTGTTGGTCCAAATTGTCCCACTCCTCAACGACAATTCGGCGTAAATCTCTCAGAGTGGTTGGTGGGTCAAGACGTCCATAAACAGCCCTTTTCAACATATCCCAGGCATGTTCGATAGGGTTCATGTCTGGCGAACAAGCTGGCCACTGTAGTCGAGCTATGTCGTTATCTTGAAGGAACGCATTCACAAGATGTGCACGATGAGGTCGAGAATTGTCGTCCATGAAGACAAATGCCTCTCCAATATTCTGCCGATATGGTTGCACTATGGGTCGGAGGATGTCATTCAGGTATCGTAAAGCCGTTTCGGAGCCTTCCATGACCACCAGTGGCGTACGTCGGCCCCACATAATGCCACCCCAAAACATCAGGGAACCACCACCTTGCTGCACTCGCTGGACAGTGTGTCTAAGACGTTCAGCCTGACCAGGGTGCCTCCAAACACGTCTCCGACGATTGTCTGGTTGAAGGCATATGCGACACTCATCGGTGAAGAGAACGTGATGCCAATTCCGTGGGGTCCATTCAGCATGTTGTTGGGCCCATCTGTACCGCGCTGCATGGTGTCGGGGTTGCAAAGCTGGATCTCGCCATGGACGTCGGGAGTGAAGTTGCGCATCATGCAGCCTATTGCGCACAGTTTGAGTTGAAACACGACGTCCTGTGGCTGAACGAAACGCATTATTCAACATGGTGGCATTGCTGTCAGGGTTCCTCCGAGCGGCAATCCGTAAGTAGCGGTCATCCACTGCAGTAGTAGCCCTTGGGCGGCCTGAGCGAGGCCTGTCATCGACAGTTCCTGTATCTCTGTACCTCCTCCATGTCCGAACAACATCGCTTTGGTTCACTCTGAGACGTCTGGAAACTTCCCTTGTTGAGAGCCCTTCTTGACACAAAGTAACAATGCGGACGCGATCGAACTGCGGTATTGACCTTCTAGGCATGGTAGAACTACAGACAACATGAGCAGCGTACCTTCGTCCTGGTGGAATGACTGGAACTGATCGGCTGTCGTACCCCCTCCGTCTAATAGGCCCTGCTCATGCATGGTTGTTTACATCTTTGAGCAGTTTTAGTGACATCTATGAACAGTCAAAGGGACTGTATCTTGGATACAATATACACAGTCAACGTCTATATGCCGGAGATCTGGGAACCGAGGTGATGCAAAACTTTTTTTGATGTGTGTATAAATGGAGTTTATTCACGATTGAATCAACCGAACGTAGTGAAACTTGGTACGGTAAATGTTTTTACAAGATTTAATCCTCTGGCATCTAATTTAAATGAATTGCTTTCATATATTTTATACGGCAGCTGTTTGAAAGTTTATAGCTAAGTTATTTTTGTCGTAATTATGCGATCGAATTGAAAGTTTGTTTAATGAACCGACGCAAAAATCTTCATATTATGGTACATAACTCTCTGTTACACGTATAGAATAATCCAATATGGTGATCATCTGAAATCATTTTCCTTTTCTCAATGTCACTCAATATCTCAAGTTCACTTATGGAACTTTTCTTGAGCAGAAAACTAACATGGTGGCGACGTGAAATTTAACAATTTGAATTGATTTTTCTCGCTATTCCCATTGACAATCAAATTATCCCTCCTATTTTTGTTTTCATTCTGCTACAGGCTTTATTCCTACAGGAGGAATTAAGTATTGTACCCGTATTGTTCCGACATACCACAGGGCCGAAGGCCAAAATCGATCTTTGTGAGATCCAATCACAAACCAACACATACCACCGCAAACATGTATTCGAGCTAGTCCCAGCTCAGGTATGTTAATCTCAGTGCATCGGGTAAGGAGTGGTTGGAGTTACGAAACTGACTCATAAAACTCAGTAATTAATGAAAAAGTTATAATCTACTGCGACTAACCAAACGTTTAAAATAACAATGTCCTCGAAAGGTTCCATTATCTAAGAAATATTCTGAGCAATGTAACAAAGTCAACATTCCTGAAATAAATTATTCCGTACACTATCGTCTTAACGTCCCTTTAAGGAATCCTCCCATATAAAAATCGCGAAACTTTAAAGCTAAGGAATGGCACATGATTCATTCCTACGCAATTAAAAATGTTAATTCCTCATGAGATTTAATCCCATTGCTCCTATTTTCTGTAGAAGACAGCTAATTCATTGGCGTTCTAAAACGTTCAATAGAATCCGAGTTACAAAGCAAAATAAATACATTCTAAGGTATGTTGGTACCATTACCAACATTCAATTTATTTATAAACAAAGCTAGCCAAATCCTGATGTAAAATCCTATTTTTCCCAAGCTTCAGAACAATAACGCTATGATGTGCAACAAACAAGAATATTAACACAATTAAAACAATCTCACCTGTGTCATAATCGTATGATTACAGCCAATCACTTGTCTCACCATCGGTTAGGTTTAGAAATTTGGATCAACATATCATGGAGTGTTCGTCAGTTTATTAAAAAATTCGTGTTCAACATCTCATGTACATTTTATTTCCATTCATTCCATATCAGATCAGCTCGTTTGAACATATTCTTAATCAACATAACACTCGGCTGTACAAAATGCTGTTATACTTGTCTGTAAAAAGGAAGCTTGTAGTTTAACGTGACCGTTAATCTCGCGATCATAAGCCACGGGACCTCCGTTTTACGTGGAATCCGAACCACAGGACATGGCATTTCACATCGAAAATCTCACACATTCTTGTCTGTAATATTTGTCAATGTTTGTTTTCACTCATATCTTATACGGCAATTTACTCTCAGATTGTCGCCTCCGTGGCCTCACTCAATATTTATTTTTCCAAACAAGAATACGATAAAAACCATGCTTGTACCTGCAACTTCAAGTTGAATCCACAGTAGCCACTGCTATCTGCATTCTCCTGATATAAGCCAGCCTCTGTTCTTTGCTAAATTACATTTCCTATAAGAAATGTCATATAAACATGGCTGCCGTATCGAATTGTACAGCTATTATTATACAAAGTTAACCTTCGTTAAAATTATCCCTTCTTGGTCGAATTCAATTGCCATCGTGATTCGAAAGGTACCTTCTTCCCCGGCGTGTAAGGTTGGCTATTTCGTGATTAAGAACCAGTGAAATTGCGTACATTTATCCATGATCCACGGCTTCTACACTTCATGTTATGTGATAAATAATTGCTCTGCTTTAAATCTGACACTGATTCCTTCACTATTGCACTTGTTAATATTTTTACACAGCCTTCTGGCCACTTCCTCGTGAACTATGAGATGAATTTATTAGTGCAACCTGGCTCCAAAAGCCTTCTTTAGGGTAGTTACACTGCACACTTTGTATTACAGTATATAATATTATTTCTGCACCTAGCTCTGATATAATACTTTGCAATTTGTGGTACGTTTTCACACAGCATAACGACTGACCTTGCAGTGCACAGTTCGCAAGTATTTAATTAGTTCCCAAATACTTATGTGAAATGTTCGATGCGTCACTAGTGTATTTCGCTTTAACGAACTTTGAAGGATTTTACTCAATTTCTTCAAATTTCAATACCGTATGTTTGGATGGACTAATTATCAAACTCACGCTGCCATGCCATTCGACAAGTAATGTTCTCTAATTAATAAGTGTTACCGGCTTCCTCCTCATGTCCTTCCGGATTATTCTAATTGTTTATTTTTCCCTCGTGTATTAATGTCCAATATCACTCAGTAAACTCAATTTATTGTGTTGGCTATCTCTTCTGTTATTTAAGTATTCCTTTTTTTCTATTAAATCTGGTGCCGCTCACTACTCACTCGCTACTTCCACACCTTTCTCGTGCACCTTCCTCCATGTAATATCTTCCTAAGTAGGCTTTGATGTCGTCATCTATATACCGTATGGTTATCAGCTAAGGAACTTACCGAAATCTGGTATGTTAAATCTGAAGAATCAATATTCTGTACAAAATATCTGATCAAATTCTTGTACGTCGCATTGTGTTTGGAAGGAGTTAATACGAATGGAACCCTGTGTAAGATATAATTCCACATGTGCAATGGAAAGTGTTTGTGAAACAAGTAATTTCTCTACAGGACGATTCTAATGTCACTGAGGATATCAAGGCAGAAGAATTTTCCACACCAGAGTTCGTTCCATGCGTCAAGTTAGAAACACCGTCTTTTGTGAGTGGTGGAGATTTGAAAGTGGTAAGTACTGTAGCGTATTGGGTTACTATTTGTTGCATCTTATTAAGGACATGACCTGATCGCCATCGTCTTCTCACCGATGATATTGTGGTATAAACAGAATGTGTATTCAGAACGTGCTGATGACAAATTGAAGCTCCAGTTATTATGGTGTGCATGGTACTGCACCCGAATTCCGCATAGTCATAGCCTATATTCGCTGAGATGGAAAAGGATTGTAGGGAGGTCGATACCCAGCCAGATTAACCAACACTACCCAACTAGGATAATGACTAGGAAACTCTCGATACATACCGGCCATGCAACAACACTACCGATTAGTTACACATTTACTAGAAATAAAATACCCATAACATGATGGTAGGACGAGTATCTCGGATCTCGAGCGTGAACGGTGAATGTTGAGGCTACGTGAATTCTAGTAACTAATTCGCAGTATTATCGCATGTCGATTGGAAAACGAAAAGGTGATGAGGTTTATAAAAAAACGAACAGGCAATCAAAAATAGTGCCTGGGATTTATAGCCAAAAATCACAAACAACGATAAAATATTCCCTATGACCAATAAAAATAATATGCAAGTTAAAATTAAATATCTCACACGTCAGATAGTCCTACTATATGTAGAAAAAATGTTCATAAGCATTATCATTACAAGAATGAAATTATATTAGAGATTATTAAAATGTTTACGCAATTAATAATCACCCTGTGACTCTGTCACTGAGGCAGTCTGATCAACATCAGCTGTTCAATCATCAAAAATTAAGTTAAGACTGCAAAAACCCTACATTATACACATGCGTGTGTAAAACGTGAATATCTATGCTAATAATAATAATATAAATTAAATATAGTTGAAATGTATACATTATATACAATGTTCCATGTTTAACACGATATTAAAAATACTATCTGACAGTCGTATAGTGTCTCTGTTTAACAGTTCTCTGAACAATGTTTCATACAACAATACATTCTCAGGTATTTCTGGTAATTAGTCAAAATAAATAAAGCTTGTATATCAAACACTGAAGTTAAATATCGCTTAGAATATGACGTGTCAATGAATAAAAGCAATAATATAAAGAGCGATGCGAAACTACTTAAAAATCTCTAAACACTTCGTGGATCATATACTGATACTCTCTGACATGAACAATACAAATATTAACCTTTATGATAGCGCTTTTTACACATACTGTAACAATTCGTTGCTCCGCATGGGAATACATTTCTTTCTCTCGCAATACAGTGAACAATACTCATAAATGGCGTTTACTACGCTCCAAACATAACATACTTCCATCCTTTCATTACTACCAACAATCTTCAATACTCCACACGGCATTACTTCGATAAAAAAAATCTTGCTACAGACTTGTAGAAGAATTAGTGACTTTACTAGGTAAATACGCAATTGTATACTACCGTTCAGAATGCACTGCTAGCTCCAACTCTCCTCTGAATTATTAAACCTCGTGCATCTATAACAATAATTACATGTTCGTTCACAACAGTTCATAATAGATTGTTTTTCCTCGTTAACAAATGTTAACAATACTAACTCGTAGTTCGCTCGTCTTTAGTAGTTAATAAAAATAAATACATATCCTCACGCTTCTGATGTACATTTAAATATTTGAATTATTCATATTTAAGCTTATTTTTGAACATACTAAACCTCAGGTAGACTAGCAAATATCCTGGTCTATTATTTCAGTTTAACAATGTTTCCAATTTAATTGTTAATAAATATAGGCATCAATTGACCTCAATTGTCACTAACATGATCCTATTTTATAGTGAACATTCGTAATAACAATAGTCCAAAACTAGATCGTTGTCAAATAAATTGTATTCCACTATTGGAATTTTATAACATCCATATTGTTATAAATAAATGTTTCAGTTGTATTTTGACATAATAATGTCTGTTAAACAATGTTACAGCATTTTACAATAATGCTCTCCTATATAATGATGCATTATAAATATACAAATGTATTCTGTCACTGTTACGCATTTTTAACAATCTTAATGTTCAAATGTTCTTACAATTGGAAGGTATTTTCAATGAATTATGTCATTATCGAAGTAATCACTTCGAAATACGGTACTATCGAAGCATTCCCTTTCTAAAACGAGTTTCGTTCGAAAGTGAGTATGTTAAAACGATTCCTTCAAACATAAATATATGAAACGAAATATCTAAGTCAAAAATGCAAGAAATAACGTCTTAAACGACACACGAAGACGTATCAAAGAATCACAACGAACCTCAAATTTAAGCTGTTATAAACATAGAAGAAAGCTACGAATATGTACAATGAAGTAGGTCATTCCTTAATGGAATTCAAATACTACTGCAAAACTACAGATCTTTGAGCATTCAGTTTTTCTACCTTTGAGATGGCTTCTGGTGTCGGGAATACATCCATATGATGTATTCGGTGTTCCGTGGAGACTGCATGGAAACCAGTTCTTGCCGGTCGCGTGCGAAACAGTTGCTCGTTACCCCGTCTAGATCGTGATGCGGTCACCTGCACTCCTGCTCGGCTATGGCGGCTAACGGCAAATCTTCTAGCTTCACGGTCAGCGACCTGGGAACTGCGTCTCTTGGTCCAATCGACTGCTAGCGTTCGTCTTCTTCTTATCTCCGTATAACAGAGTTGCATCATCAATGTAGATCTGAATGTCTTGGGTTGACATCTCCTCCTGATGGTAATGAATGTCTCGCTTGTAGTACTGAAAGTCATCTTGGAATACTGCAAGTTGTTGAGCAGCTGTAGATGTATCGATCCCCGATCTTCTAAGCCACTCCTACTTTCCAATCCATGGTATAGACAAACCTCCTTCCATTGATTTAGTTACTCATAATAATCTTCTCAGTTTTCGTTGAAAAAGTTTGTCCTCCCTGACTCAGGATGATTGCGTTCATGTTGACTATATTGTTGAACCGTAGAATAGATATTGTAGCAATACTGTAGCTAGACTAACGCTGTTTTAGTGAGGTCCTCTTCTGATAATTTTGTTTCAAAATAAAATGCTGTTCTCTTGAATATTCAGCGCATTTGCACTTCACCGGCTCCTCTAATATCTGCCTCGGCGATTGGTCGATCTCCTGGCGGTACTTCCTCGCCTGTGCTCCGTAGTTCTTTTTCGTATACAAGTGCTGCTCTGCCGCTGCTGCTGCTGGTCGCGTGGCTGACACGTCCGTCTGGTTTAAGTTGCTGGATAAGAGTCCTCGCTCGCTTCTCCGCGATAGCGCGCGTGCCAAAGCTATCCTTCCCTCCTAGCCTCGCACGGCTGCATTTTAATAGTAATATATTCATAGTTTCTCTACTAGCCAATAATGTATATTTCTATTTAACCAAATCAATTTCATATTGCTTCTACATCTGTAGATGTGTTCATAACGCTTTATATATGCCAAATTTATATAAAAGCGATTCCCACAAAATTTATGTGCCTCATCTGATTGGCTGTTGAAATATCATGATAGAAGCTCCTGGAACTAGCCTCTTATCAACGGGTCGTGTGCATAATTTTGTTATTGTCGCCTAGCTAACCAAAACTGGTTTTCTGCTGCCTAACAAGAAGCCTTGTACAATTTCCAGCTTCGAATGATCCAACACTTCCTTTGTTAAAATCTCATTCACCAGAATATTTCCAAATAATAATTCCTTAAAATGCTCCAAAATTTTCCAAAATAGTTTCATTATGCATCATTCGCTTCCTAAAATGCATATATATAAATATTAAATTATTTTAATTCCATATTTCCAATTTTTCTCTCCCATGGATCACAAGTCGGTTCGAACCTCGGCTCAGTCAAAGTCCTAAGCTGGGCTGAATTCGAGTTCAGAACGGAATGTTCAAGACGGTAAGTGGAAGGTAAGGCATTATATTGTCTGAATAGTGGTGGACTCCGACTCACGACTCCCTCTTGGTGTGCCGTTGCTCTACCCCCTGAGGTATTGGAGGAAAGGTCATAATTACTAAAGGTGGAATTATATATGGTGAAGCCAGCATATCTTAGCACATCCTCGTGTTATTAGTTGGCTGTTGTGAACTTCGTATTTTGCCCGAATTCCTCAAAGTTAGCGTCCAGAATCCGCACAGAGGGAAAAGGATTGTATGAATGTCAATACCTGGTTAGGAAATCAACGATATCCTACTGGACTGATAACTAGGGAACCCTTGACTCACATACCACATATCTAACAATACTACTACCTAGTTGCGCGCACAACGGTCTAAAAACAAAGCAAATCGAGCAACTCGGCTCTCGGGGTTTATAAGCTATAGTTAGGTCGAAAAACTGCCTGCATCTAACTAGTAGTATCATCATATCGCAATTAAGCATCGAATAAAAAGCATATCTTATAAAAAACTGAGCAAGCTAACTAAAAAGTGCCAGCAAAGTTATTATGCTATGACAATACATTTATGTCCCTACTCATATGAAAGTAAATGATTTTATTTTCAAAACAACACACATGAAACTCAAACTTTGTCCCTTCTGGACATAGACCTGACTTTACTAAGTCTTCCTACACCAAATAATCGTAATATTCATGAACAATAGTTACTAGAAATTTGTAACATGTAAAATACACTTTCTAAACACCGTGTAATTTTCCTCTAAATAAATTCACTTCAAATTCAAATTAATTTTACAAAAAAATCTTCCCCACATTATACATCAGTATTATGACTCGCAATGTCGTTTCAAATCCAAATATTATTAGTAGTTATAATTATTAAATTATTGTTATTATTATTATTCAAAACATTAGATATTTACAAAATCGCGACCCGCACGATTTCTCCTACTCCTTCTGTTTTAATTACATTATGTCCAATCAACACCATTCTTTTTAGTTCCCACAATACTTCTGTTTCATGGCTATGAAATTATATAGTTACATCCATGTGAATATATGTATCAAACGATTAAGTTCCGCACTATTCGAAAATTTACACTTTCGGTTTAATAATACTACGACAATATTTGAACTACGATGCAAAACTCTCAAATTACAATACTCAAATATTTTTAGGTGCGTGGCAATAATGCTCACTATTCACACCTCCTTCCTATGTAAATTCAAAACTTCAAAATACTTCGCTGACATACCGTACTTCCATTATTTCTTTGCTGTAATTACTGTTTACCTTCACACACTCTGTGGTAAACTTTTACGTGTTTCCTTTACACTACTCTAAACCACACATCTTCGCATACGTTTTTAGCACTTTCACAAAAATTCTACACCATCTCAAATACATTCAACATTGTAAGAGATTCAGTAACCCTACTGATTATTATTACTGTAATATCTTCAAGAAACAACTCCTCCTTCTACATCAATTCTGTCGATTATACAACACCGTGCTATTTTTACATGTTCGTTCAACAAATCGTTACCTTCTTAGCACAGCTTTATATTCTCTCTCACACAAATATATACTATTTCTTCATAATACCTTTAACATTCAACTCTGTTACTCAATCAAGTTTCTTTCTTAATTAAGTCTGCTTGTGTTCGCTATTTAATAAATAATACACTTTACCTCACGTTCATGATCATTTCCAATATAAAATATATTTACTATAGTCTATCAAGACTTCTTTATAACAATAGGTTTATCTAAAACATCACACCTCTCCGTTATTTCAAAAATTATGCTTCAACATACGCATTCTCTGTTTACATTTTTATCATTGTTAAATTATTCATGAAAATCCTTTGAAATGACATTATTTCTCTTTATACCATGTTTTCTTTCATATGCCTTCAGATTTACAAATCTGTGCATTATGGTGATAAAATTCTGGGTTTTACATTATTCTATTTTGTCTACACTTGAGTGTCTCAAACGCAATTGTCGAACAGTCCTGACAATAGTAAACGTTTCCTACTTACGTGTGTTTCGTTCTTCTAACGAAATTATTATTCTTCGTATAACGATACTGTTTCTCAAAATACTTTCATGACAAAGTGTTTCTGTTTCCAACGCACTAACGAAATTACTTCACTCTCCGGCGTAAACTAGATAGATAAGAATTCAAAAGGCTAGTTCACAAGAGTGAAAAATAGTTAATGTGAAAATACTAACGATAAACTTCGAAAGAACAAAAATATACGTCACAAACGAAAATTCGTTGACTCCAAGAAAATTACAGTTAAATTTCGAAAAAATTTCCAGCAACAACAATAACATGATCTGTGAATAAAGTAGACAGATGTTGGTCAAACACTGGAATAACCCATAAACCAATACAAGCTACATAGTGGATAAAAATCACTGGTCTACCTTAAGTCTGGAGCGTTTCATACAAAATCTGTGGCCATTTACATCTGAGGAGTCCGGCCACTTGCATTGGTAGCACGCCGACATTCCTGCGTACGCGTGTCTGCATTCCTGGAGCGCCTGCTTCTTGCCTCGCAGGTGAGACATGCCGTTCGTCCTTGACTGGTTTACAGCTGGGGTGACGCATCGCGCTTTCCCGAGGTCCATGTCAATGGCCTGCACGCACGACTCCCTCTTCTTGCTTCACGATCTACGATCTAGATACCGCTTTCGCTTATTTTATAGATTTTCTTCAATCGGTCCCTCTCTGGATGTTCCTGATGGTAATTGTAGGTAGTGATATGCTTACGATGAGAATTCCATATAAATATCAGAATCTCTCGTCTATGTAGTAGCTTGTTGTGGTGTCCAAGCTCACTGCTGTTTGAAATGCAGTGAAGTTCCATGGTTGCGTAGTTTTGATCATCGCTGGCCTTCGCTTAGTTAGTGTAGCTTAACCTCCCTCCATGGTGAAGTTAGAACAACATTCTCAGTTCACAAAAGTAGTTGACTGTAGTTTCTCCCCTCCGACTTAAATTTGAGCACATCTTCTAAGTGTTCTTGTAGTCCTCTAAATAATACTGTAATGTCGGTATAATACTTTCTCTGCGTTCTCGTAATATGTTGCTAAAGTTTCACCTTGATGACAGTGAATTTTAGTAAAGTATATTTTCAAGTATACTTTCTCAAATTCGACGTTTTAATATTCTTCCTGTAGTTCTTAGAAATTAATCTTCTTTTATATTTCCAATATTCTTTCAGGAAATCTCTGGTAATTTACTGCTAACGAGGTAACTCCTCCCGTTGTAATTTCATTCTTCTGTTGGTTGCAATTTTATATTATTTTGTAGAGCGAATTTCCATAGGTCTTGCTCCTTCTAAAACTCGTAGGATAAGAACACCGTTCTTCCTGTGCTGCTAGCCTTCTAAGTTCTCTTCCCCTCTCAAGTTGTCCGCGCTAGCCTCACACTCGTTCATAAACTCACTTATTCACTCATATCTTCCATTGTAGCAATGCAATTCACTTTCTGTTTTTCCAATTAAATTTCTTTTCTCTTCCTTGTATTTTAATATACTCTAGTCTCTTATAATATTAAAATATAATTTTAATAATTATGTAGTCTCTTATAATTTTCCATTCATCTGATTGGTTACTTCCATCTAATGTTTTTTATGGATCACTGTAGTGTCGTGTGCAATCTCTCCTCTTCGATTCTCTGGCGCGTGGCTCACCTTCAAGTCTCCTTGTTACGTCGCCTCGCTTACCAAAACTGGTTTCGCTATCGTAACTCCGTGAAACTGTGCATATTCCTGGCTTCTATTCCAATTATTCTCTCTTGGTTAAAATAATGCTGAATACAATATTCTCATTTCTCTTCTAAATAAAAATATTTCTTCTGGCTAAAATTTTGTTAATCGCTTCCTTGCACATTACCAACCTTCCTGTGCATAAAAATACTCAGATCACAATTTATTTTATACACATATTTTTCTCTGCCTCCCCGTTTGAATTTCGGTCGGTTCCATTCTTATGGACTCTCATAATTTCGAGTGCAGTATATTTGTGTGGATTGTAGTAATGTAACGGCGCAAGTATCCAAATGATCCGGGGCCGACTACATTACAATATTCAGAACAGAGGAAAAGTGCGAGATTCCGTGATGAAAGAATTGGTGTGGAGATGGTTTTGACTACCTCGAATATTGTTTCATGTGGCCTTCCTTGGCTCGTAGTTTTAACTCCAGGCAATGGCAGGAATGGAGTGACTGCCGTCTTTCCTAATCTTTAATATTCTATGGTTAGGCATCGAAATCCAGTCTGTACTGGGTTGGGAACGAGGTGGAGAAGCTCCTATGAGGCAACGTTTCTTTCGACAATCAGATGCCTTTCCTCCAATTTTAGAGAGGAGTTAATGAGAACAGCTTACATGTGTAAATGTGACGCTTCCAACAAGCGTAAATATGTTTGTTTTTTATTTTATGTCTATTTTTTGATGATTTTGTTCTTTGACGTCAGTGATCCATCATATGTGATATTTCTAATGGGTTTCAAACCCACTTGTCTTCAGATTGCGGAAATACTCCGACCACATGGCTTGGATCTTGAAGTTTCGTGATATTTAAAATGAGCTCAGCTCCATTCTTGAAGTTATTTCTTGATATCGACTGCTTTTATGAAATAGGCAATGGATGGGGCGCAGGTATTGACATGTTTGTCAACGTCACTGCAGTCAGAACTGCTTGAGTTGCATTATGAAATCGCGGTGCAGTCAGTTGGTATTCGAGGGTGTGCAAATGTGAGGGAGCCGTGTCAGTGGATTACCTGGCACGTTAAGATCCTCTTCGGGGCATAATTCCAACACCCAGGCGTCTCTAACGGCTATAGTTGTTAAATGGGACATACATCCAATATTATTATTATGAATTTGAACAGCTCCGGGCATGTTTCGAGAGTAAACTCTACCGGCGATTCAGCAGGGAGATAGAAACACTGGTTCATGTCCATGGATCTTTTCCAGTTTTGCAACAACGAACTCCCAGCACCATAAAATAATGCCATTCATTGTTGTCAGAGAAAAGATTTGAACGTGCATTAATCCAGCCAGCCTTAACATTCCTGCGGTCGCGCCCCTTCATGTAACACACGCCGTCACCGTCCTCCCGTTTTTTTTTTCAATTGTGACTGTATTTTTCACTTTCAATGGCAATATGAGTCGCTTTGAGGTGGTCGAACATGTAATTGGCATATATAGGAGTAAATATAGAAACATTTATTCGATAATCGCAAACGAAGTATTCAAAAATTACTATTTTTAGAAAATAATATAAAACCTATATAAATAAAATTCTGAGGTACGCATAACCAATATATTTTATATATGTCGAAGAAACATGGGAGTTCAGAGTTGATCATAAACTGTGAATAATAAGAGCGACAAAGGTGGTGGCATACATAAAAAAGCACTATATGACAGCTTCAAAGATAGTGTAGTGTGGATGTTGGGGGGAAAATGAGGAACTGGGCTATCAATAGTGAGTGATATGTGTTTGAAATGAGGAAAAACTATGATAAATACTCACATTTTGTTTTGAGCGTTCGGCAAAAGAAATTACACCTCCGGTTGCGCGCGGCGGTAGTCTACCGCTCGACAGCACCCTTGGCACTTTTATGAACAACTGAGCGAAAACGTCTCCGTCATGAACTGCTACTCCTCTGTCATCTAACGAAGGACATCCTACCTTGAGAATACACGTGCCTTTTGCCCCCTTTGTAACGATCAGAGGCGCTCTATGCACGTTTTTTTTTCTTCAATCGGACGGTAATTTACCGTCGGCCCGACCGGATGAAGGTCAAGAAGAGAACACGTGATCATACATGTTGCCTTGTCCCGTTATTTATAACCTTTGTTAACAACCCGGACAAACGGGAAAGTTATTTCTAGGAAATGAATCCTGTTTCCCTGTACCGCTTAAATTCTAATAACTGCTGTTGATATATAATGATAGTGCAGTAGGCCTATTGCTTGTAGTGAGAAGAATTATGCCGTAACAAAAAAATATTTCAAATAGTCTACGTTACACTATGTCCAGAAACTCATACTGCAATTGGCTTAATACTTTTTTTGCAGTGTTTGTGTTTTTGATAATAATTTTGCTGAAATTTGTGTATGTAGCATGTATGAGTAATTTATACGTTTATTCTTATAAGCTCTACTGGTACAAATGTTGACTGCCAAGTCACTCTTAGAATCTTACTTCTAAAATATATATATATATTACCCGAATCACGGACGCTTCACTGATATAGAGACGGAGAGACGTTGGGCAATTTGTAAACCATTGTTTTTGTTTTTATACTCCACTTTTTATTCATCTTTGTAAATAAAATATCCCGACTAACGTCAGTTTTAACCCCCATCCTGCGTAAAAAAATAAAAAATACACAACTGGAGGCAGCCGTATGTGCTGGACGATACTGGAGAACTGAACGAGGGGAGAGAGTAGGCGTGGCAAGACAGCCGCTGGCTGTGCGCGCTGACGTGTGCCGGCATGTACTGTACATTTCAGAGTGCGCTCCGCCAACTTGGAGCTCCCAAATACCCCCTTAAAAGGACCTGCGAAAAATTAGACCTCCACTACCTGTTTCAGCATAAAAGGACCTTCACTACTATGTAAAAATAGAATCAAAATTCCCCGTCCGACTTCGTACCGTTCCCTCGTAAGCCGGATGGAAGCCTGCGTAAATACGCAAGATCCCTAAATTCCAAAATTCTATCGGAATATGACCGTCCCCCAGTCATTAAGGAATTATTGAGAAAATTTAAAGGGAAGAGATGGTTCTCAACTATATATCTTACTTCATCATATCATCATGTGAAATTAAGTGAAGAGTCGAAAAGAGTTACAGGGTTCATGTTTGACCAACAAACATACGTTTTCGAAAGGCTACCTTTTGGGATGAAAACATCAGGGTCCGTTCTAATCAGAGCTTTAGGCAAGAACCTTAGTCCCGAGATGAAAAACTCTGTAATATGTTACATCGACGACATATTGGTTGCGTCTGAGAGTGAAGAGCAACATTTGTTACATCTTAGAAATTTGTTAAATGACTTAAGGAAGTCAAATTTCAAAGTAAATTTGAAAAAATGCCAATTTTTCAAAGAAGAGATTAAATTCTTAGGGCACGTCCAGGATGGACAAGGATATCTTCCCAACGAGGCTAAGATTCAAGCAATTGCTAACTTTCCAAGACCCTCGAGGATAAAGCACGTCCGTTGCTTTTTGGGGACTTGCCAATTCTTCGCGGGACATTGTCACAACTACACCAACATAGTAGCACCTTTACAAGATCTTTTTAGAAAGGGAAGCAAATGGAAGTGGTGCGAACAACACGAACAATCCTTCAGACAAGTGAAAGAACTGTTAATGAATATTGTAAAGCTGGAATATCCGGAATTTCGGAAAAATTCATAATTGATTCAGATGCTTCAACTGTGGGTATAGGAGCTATTCTTTTACAAGAAGACGAGAGTATCACTCGTTGGGCTCTGTTTGTACAGCAATTCAACATCACAATAGAGCACAAACCTGGAAAAGCCAATGTAGGAGCCGACCTGTTAGGTCGTGCTGTAGAACTAACTTTTCAGGTGATGCCTATTATCTTGATGCAAGAAGATGAAGGCACCCTTGAACGTTTAGTTAGGATATCTGTTACCCTTAGGAGGAATGCACATTTGAGGAAGATATACCGATTTCTTAAAGGAAATATGGATAATACTGACGTAGATTAGCAGGAGACAGAACGAATTTCAAGGAATTATGTGGTAGTGAATGATATTGTTTATAGGTTCATTCATGCAGATCATACAAGACTGAGAGTGGCAGTGCCACCCAAACTGCAAAAAACAATCATATAGCTAGTGCCAATAATTTAAGGACACGCCGGATTAGATAAAACAGTACAACTCGTGCAAGAGAAATTTTCGTGGGATAGAATGCGGACTACAGTCAGAGAGATGATTAGGACATATGACTAGTGCCAGAGAAGCAAGCACAACTCCAAGCTGTTGAAGGAAGCGCCTCGACCCATCATTCCTCTGAGGCCACGAGATTTATTCGCCATGGACATTTATGGACCTCTACCAAAATCGAAGAGGGGGAATAGATATGCTCTAGTAACCTTTTATGTTTTTAGTAAATTCACAATGTTGCACCCGTTCCAAAAAGTGAACACGCGTTACATCCTGTAGAGAATACGAGATAGTGTGATTCCCGAAGCGGGAAAACCTGAATACCTATTAACAGATCATTGGATCGCAATTCACGTCTTATGAATTTCGAAGTGCCATGGAAGTATTGGATATTAAGCAAATCGTATGCCCAATACGTCATCCTGAGGGCAATCCACCTGAAAGGATAATGTCGGAGATAGCCAAATTCTGTCGTTTATTTTGTTCTACTGAACATTGGAAGTGGATGGATGTACTACCCATTGCATCACATTCCATTAACTCCTCAGTACATGACAGTACGAACCAAATACCAATGTTATTGCATCATGGAAATAAACCCATAAGACCATGGGATAGGATAAGTTCCATACCACCTGAATTAGAGCCTAGCGGACAAATCAGGGAAGTACAAGCACTAGTGAAGATTCGTAAGCAAGATGCCATGAGAGAAAAGAGAATCCAAACGAAGAAATTCAGACAGCCTCTGAATGTTGGAACTCTTGTTCTTATAAGAAAACCTATTCCATCTGACGTAATGAATAGAGTATATTCTAAATTTGCTAGTTTATACTATGGCCCGTTCGGGATTGCAGAAAGCTATAGTAACGGAAGTTATAAACTCGTTGAGGAAGATTCTGGTAACGTCGTGGGAAAGTTCAATGCTGCAAGCATGAAGATATATCACTCACGAACCAGACAACAGTAGTAAAGTATAGAAACGGAAGAGAAATATACATATATAAGGTTTTATATATATTTTTAATGGCGTGAGGGGTGTATGTATCCGAATCACGGATGCTTCAGTGATGTAGAGATATATAGACGGAGAGACGTTGGGCAATGTTTACAACGAAGCGGCAGATTTTGAATCGCGCGCTGAAAGACTTCAAGCAGCTAGTGAGATGTGACGTGGAGCCTGTGACGTGCACACTGGCCTACGTGACTGCATAATTTTGGAATTTCCTCAAGACGACGGATTTGAATTTTTAAAAGTAGTACAGTTTTCTGGCAATTGAATTTGGAGAAGATAGAGCTACCTAGCAAGGAGATACGTTCACTAGAAGCCGAGATACGGCAATGGAATTTTCTGGAAGTTTTGATCGCTTTGACGCGGGGATCTGTGACTTATCGCTGGAACCTGTATAAAAGAGGCGAGGGACACCACTGAGATATGTACTTCGTCCGAGCGACTTCTCGGGTAAGCATCATCACCGCGCTGTGAATCTAGTAAGCTACTGTTACTGTATTCAGCGAGAGAACATAGTCGCTGGACTAGTGTTCAGGACTTAGCTTATTGTCAGTGAACTAAGCACTTGCACTATTCACGATTTTGCCTGTCTGGGTGGAACTTAGCCGACGTCTGGTCCCATCTGTTTTACAGATTGCGGTGGAGCATATCAAAAATGCCAGTTATAGGATATTAGAAAATAGCTTAGCCTACGATGCGGGACAAGTGTTGCCTAGCGCACTTGTTGCAGATAATATCTGATTGCTCGCTGAGGGACTAACTTATATGAGGTATTCTTCGACATCCACAGATACCAGATTGTTAGTGCAAAACTCGCTGAATTTCATGCTGCTAAAAGTTGTTCCTGTCATAACTAGTCAAATACAGAACAGTGAAATCACAGTCTACAAATAATTTTTTAAAAGTGAACAAGTCGTGTTCAGAATTGAAACATTTCATAATGTTGGACATTAGAAAGTATAGCGGTAAAGTTTATGTACGCGCAATTATAAACGCCAGTATGTGTCGTTAAAACCGTGCGAGGATAGGTTTGCAATGGAGGGCAACGAAGATGAAGCAATGGAGTCGCTGATGACCAAGGAAGATCGCTATGTTCGTGGCGAACACCAAGGACACGCATTACCATCACATCAAGAATGAAGTAAGCTGATATTCTACATGTATTTCTTACTCGGCTAAAGTAGTTGAGAATGTCCTTTACCATTCATAATAGAAAGTCACCACCATCTTCATGTCAATTTCGTGTGTATTCGTCCAGTACGACAAATGGAGCACTATTGTGGTGTCCGACAGTTTAATATACAATTTTTCTATACTGTCAGAACAACAGTTACATTGATGTCTTCCCGATATATGACATTCTGAATTTATTTAAATGAATAGGAATATTTTTTCTTATAGCTCTTAGATGCTTGAGCGAAATTTGGATAATTTAAATTAATTCTTAATTATTTAATAATAATAAATTACAGTGAAGTAAAAAGGGAAGTAAATATGCTAATAATTATTTATGTGAGGATACACCGTTAAATTATAAATTTAATTTAATTAAACTACTTGAAAGGTGATAGCACCATTATAGTAATTTAATTTACACTATTAATAATTAGTGATGTTATTAAATTAAATATCGTGATATGAGAAAGTTGTAAATACTTTGTGATACTTGTTAAATCAAGGTGAGGGTTTAAACATGTTGTTTAATTGTTTATATTTGAATATTTGATAACTAGGGTCATAATAATAATAATTGTAAATGTTGTAAAAATCATAACAATGATTAAATAAGATATTGCCAAGAATATTAATAATTATTTCATGTGGTTAGATGGAATAATAACAATAAACATAGAAATGGTTTAAATAGCTATCGAACAGTGGTAAATCCAATAACATTTATTTATTTCAATATTTGTGAAGCAGAAGTTAATATTCATGAACCGAGTGAGAAATAACAAGGGTTATTTATATGTAAGAACATGGGTAGACAAATGAGTTTGTGTAAATAACATCGAATGGCAATAGCTTTGAAGTTTAGAAGGCATTTCTTAAAGCACCAGGTAAGAATGAGGAAGAAGAACGGCAGGTAATAAAAATGTATCAACTAGGTTGAATTTGTGTAAAATAGAGGCAGGGAGATGTTGACCAGGAATAATTACATCTTTTCATTGGAAACTTTATGAATTTAACAATACACAGCAATTTGTATGAGGGAACTTTACAACGCCTATAAAAAATATATTATTGTGGAAAAAAAATATTATGGGACTAGGATGTCGACATTTATAATACTGTGGACACTGACGGTCATCCATGAGGAATTTATTTCCTGAGTTATTGAAGAGGTTAGTGAGAGCATGTATTGCTCATAGTTGTTAAAGAAGGGTGAGGCGAGAGGGCCGCCCCATATTCCCGTCCAATTCAAATCCTGTAGGATTGAGTATTTATTTCTAACCTGGGTCAATTATCTAGATTCCCGATTTTGTTCGTAAATAAATAAAATATGATTGTTAGATTTGATGAACCTGACCGATAACTTATTGAGAAAATAAATGGTTGCTGGTGCAATAAAAGAAGATAAATAAATATCTGAGAATGTTTATAATAAATACTTGGGAGTGCTTGGAATAATAATAATAAATTTCGAAACAGTCAACTAACTTAATGACAATCTTCATGAAATAATTTTGAGGGAAGGGAGACCTGTTATAATTAATTTTGAAGGAAATTTACAAATAATAATAATAATAATAATAAATTCTGTTATGAATATTTTGATATTTAAATATTGTGGAGATTAACTGAGAGTGAAAATAATGATCATTTGATGAGAAGTTGAATCAATTAAATGATAGAAAATTATAACAATTTTATGTGTTAATAATAATTTGTGTGTATTTAATATCACATCATTTGTGATGATTATAAAAAAATTCATTGGTGATGTGAGATCATTTGTGAGTAAGAAATACAAAATATGAATTTTCATATTACTCTAAGAAGATGAAAATTATAAACAATTTGTTCAATGAAACAAAGTAAAAAAAATGCGAACAGTATTAACATTCGACCACCATTAATATTATGTTCATGCAAAATGCTACAAAGGAATTTGATGAAGTAATTTTCCATAAATTATTAATTTTGGAAAGCAGAATCTACAGGTGAAAGGGATACAATTTTCGAAATATTTATCTAATACTTGAACAATCCAAAATCAATCTTCAGAAATAGAAAACTGCGAGTGTACAGATAGGGATCATTAGAACTCTTCACCGAATCATGATCGCCTGGAATTGTGTAAATAGAAATTTTAATGATACCAGAATGGACTGATCATTTTCTGGATATCATTCATCGAAGAGTAGGGGTGTTGTTAAATTTTGTGGTGTGTTGAATTTTTATGTGTGAGTGTTTTGTTTATTTTTGATGAATTATGCCAAAGATTTAAATTTTTAATTATAAATAAATTGAGATATATTTATAAATTGTGCTATTTTCTTTTATTTCTCTCCCTACCTTACTTGCATATTGCCGATATCAGTGAAGCCCGATTTTACCTAGTTTTCACCCAGATAGTCCCTGAGATAGCCTTTTTCTCGTGCTGAACTGATTTCGGTAATTTGCAAACTGGGGTTGTTGGACTTTGATCCAAACGGGCTCAATATATATTTTCTCCAGTCCTTAAAACTATTTCTTCCTTTAAAGCACTGCTCACCACATTTTCTATAACACTTACATTTTCTAGACCTGTGAGGAGTGATGGCTTTGAAAAGACTTAGATCTAGATAAGACATATTTTATACTGTGTGGAATATTACGGAGATGAAGGAAGTTGTCTCAGTCAGTTTTACATCTGATATGTCCTTAGTATAATTTGAGCTGTCCTGCATATTTATATCATATTATATTTATTGTGATAGAGCATAGGATGATGGTAAATAAGTTAATAATTCATTCTTGTCACTAGGATATAAAAGAAGAAACCAATAATGAAGAGATTGATGCAAGTAGAAATCATCCAAATGCGTAAGTGGACAACATAATTAAAAAGTATTGGTGTATATTTAGGTGTCCTAACTATAAATGTTGGATATGAATAACTCTTTTGGCAAAATTAGTGATTCCCTCATTGTATTTGTTTTTGAATATTTTGTGTTTTGTCTGTCTCAAGGGGCTATTGATATTCAATTGTTATTTAACAGCCAAAGGGACCATTCTCATTCAGAGTTTTGGAAGTATTTACGTATAATGTTAACGTATATATATATTGTATCCAGTATGGATGTTGAAAAGGAGATGACTTTGCCTATGACTTATTTGTGTTGAAAACTGTGTCTGATGAATGAAAAACACTCTTACATGTAGCAGAGACCAGAAACGGTCTGTGATTTGTGAATGTAAAGTAAGTTACACTACGTAAAACCTCACCCATTGTGTTCCTGTCTCCAAAGTCTTCTTCTGCTGATTTACCCAAAACTGTGAATGTAAACAGCTTCCCCCTCGCCCTATGGTGCTACATGTAGCAAACACGTGAAAGATCAATTCCAACCAATCTTCAATTCGGGTAGAATGTAACTAATTTCCGTGCTTTCGTTTTACCTTACTTTAAAAAAAATAAACGAATATGGAAGGAGGTCTAAACGAACACAGTTTTAATGAGGATGTTTTTATTCGGTCATCACTTGGGAGAAATGGTTCGGATCTAAAAATTATAGAAACATGCAAGAGCAATCTGTTAGATTTAATGGAAATGGTCACCTATCAATATTATGTGTAGGAAGGAATAATAATAATATGGCCGTTTGGCAAGCGACCTTGGTCCACAACTTAGGCTGAGGCGGTTGTGGGGTCACGATCCCGGGCCCAAGGAGGTGACGTGTCTGGCAAGTGTGATGGAGGACTGTGGTTGTGGACCAAATTCCAGGTAACGGCAGCGGTGTCTGCGGACAAGGCCAAAGCGAGGGGAAAACCACAGAACACAGGTCCCTGATTAGTGACAGAGCTGAGTCGACTGCGAGCTGGAGGCACGCTAGTTTGCCTAGTGAGAATTCCGGGAGATCGCTGCTCCCGGCTCCGAACCGAAAAGTTGCTTGTCGCTCTCACGCTCCGCGAAAAAATTAGCAGTGCCGGTGGAACACAACTACAGGCGCCATCAATGCTAGGGGAACGAAGCTGCAGGTTTTCCGGGGGGTTTCAAAATTGCCTTCAAACCTGGATTCCAAGACCTAAGGGGCACACATTTCCTGCCTCATAACAAGTCGTGCCTAGAAAGAGAAGCATTCATAATAATCTAAGTTCATTTTATAGCAACTATCTGTCATCGGAGCACAAAAACTATGCACTGGATCTCTCTGCTCTCAATAAATACTCCATAATAGACGGCTTACCGCATAATAATTCACTGCCAGAGTCACAGAATACCGCTGCGGTAGCCTCTCGTGGCCTCATGCCTTAGCCACGTCGAAATAAGGGCCTATTCTTCTGCACTTTCCGGAATATTCCTGGAGGTTGGGATTCGATTCCCGGCTCTGCCAAGAATTCTATTTGTGGTCTGTTGACGCAAAATTGAAAATATGTCGGCTCATATCCCTCGCCAGTCATCCACAAAGTGGTTTTTCGGCGTTTTCCACTTCTACTCCATGCAAACAAGATTCAATATTGGGATCAAAATTTGATTGGCCACCAAAAAGCATTATGTATATATCAACCACCAGCCATAGGTGATATACTGGACTGAGTTGCTACGTTGAATAGGGGAGATGGGCTGATCAGATAATTCCGCATATAAATATGTAGGAATTCTTGAGAGGCAAGTCAAGGATTACGAAGGATTTGTTCACGAAGCATGTTATTTATTTTTTATCTAAGACAGTAGGTGCTGACAGATGGGAGGATAATCATATGTAGGAATTCTTGAGAGGCAAGTCAAGGATTACGAAGGATTTGTTCAGAAAGCATGTTATTTATTTTTTATCTAAGAAAGTAGGTGCTGACAGATGGGAGGATAATCATGCAATGAATTTGATGATTCATGAATAAAAGTATCTGACAACAATAATTTTCAAGAAAATTTTACGACAGCCTAATTAAGCCCGAGTGTTGGTTGGTTCCTTAGTTTAGGGGCTGCGACAACGCGGTCATGTAGCCCCGTGTACTTTGGGTGTGTGTAGAATCTGTCTGATAACCGGTGTTAATTGTGATGGCTGTATTAGTGTGTGTATCTGTTTTTTTAAATTCAAGTAGGGACTGCAACTTTGAATTTTCAAATAGTTCCTACTTTTGCCGCCAAACGCCACCGTCAACGACAACTAGGCCTAGTTCAGAACTAGCTACTAGACGCCACCGCAGTCGGCTCTTGGCAACGAGCGTAGCAACCTAAGAGCGTTGTTTACATGCTTAACCAATCCAATTTAGTTTCACACAGGTGTAATTAGTGGAAAGATCTTTAACATGCCATAAATCTATGACATGGGACCGCCGGCTTTACTTCCCCTCCGAAGGAAGACATACTGAGGGATATTAACGCTCTTAAAAAATCCGACGGCTTCGGCCGGGTTTGAACCCGCTATCTTGGGCATAGAAGCTCAGCATGCTACCGACTACGCCACCGAAGCCGCTAAGCCCGAGTGTAGCACGAGTGTTGGATTAAGGGAAACTGTATTATGTATGACTGATTTTGGAATATAGAATAAATAAAGAGAAGATAATTTTTGGCTTTTGTGAACTTAGATAAAAATGTTAACTTTGATTGGCATGCTTAATTTGACATTTTGAAAACGATTTAAATATAACTGAGGGATAGGATTGTGTCTACAAACAATACTGTAACCTGTTGGCAGTTATTACATTTGTTGGACATGTGATTCCTGCCACATAGGGAACGTTATGGACAAAAGTTAGAAGCTAAATGACGGTAGGGTGACATATGTTGACATCGAATACAGATGAAGTAAGTAGGGTTCATATTTGAAGCTATTGTTTTGCGCGTGGTGCTATATGGAATTGAAACTTTGATTTTTTGTGCAACACAAAGTAGAAAATAGAAGCATTTGAATGTGGTGTTATTGGATAAATTTGTAAATTGACGGGTTGATACAGTGGAATATAAGGTGTATTGAGATGAATCGGGGTGGGGTTAGATGATTCTGGCGAATGGTAATGAATGGAGGATATATATGGATGGGACGCAGTACTTATGGGTGATAGGGTCAACGACTTGATCTCAAGGGAATAATTCATTTTACAATACGTGAAATAGAGTGCTTGGGATTCAGGATGTGGTAGCTAAGTAAAGATGAATTAATTGATTACATCCAGAATGGGAGACAAAGGGTGCTGCCTTGAAACAGTCTATAGACTGAGGTGTACTTCTTCTATTTCAACAACAACAACAACACATTGTTCTTGACAGAAACCGTTATGTGAATATCTAATGACTTAGGGTAAGGACATTGTGGTAGCGGAGATACGATCCAATTGATTCATGCTCTCAGAGATATGATTCCAAATCTCCGACAAGACACACTGTATTGTCTGAACATAATATGTATATGAATGAGCTTTCAAAATATAATGCACTCATAGCGATATGCATTAATGTTGCCCCAATGAAATTTCACTAATTAGATCACGGGATATACAATGTAGTATTGCACTTAATGATAATTCACCCCAATTCAAACTGTTAGTTCTACATATTTCAGGCTGAAATGTCCAGATACGTCGGACCTTGCTATAGGGAGGCTTTACGCATTGAGCAATAGTGGAAGACAATATTCTAACATTGCAGATAGTGAAACAGTGGCTTCGGAACAAAATTTTAAATCAAACATGGCAAGCCATAGGAATGAGATAACTTTCACGTGTAACGTATGCGAAGCTAAATTTACTTATAAAAGATCCTTGAAAAGGCACATTTTAATCCATAGCAGTCACAAGCCGTACTCATGTAGCGTATGCGAAGCCAAATTTACCGCAAGAGAATCTTTAAAGGAACACGCGCTAATCCACCGCGGAGAGAAGCCTTATTCATGTAGTGTATGCGATGCCAAATTTACGTGGAGGAAAAACTTGAAGGCACACATGCTATTCCATAGTGGCGAAAAGCCACACACTTGTAGTATATGCAAGGCAAGATTTAGCCGAAGAGGACATCTGAAGGAACACCTCCATAGCGGCAAAAAGCCACATATATGTGGCGAATGCGAAGCCAAATTTATATGGGCAAAAAGCTTGAAGAAACATACGCTAATCCATAGCGGCGAAAAGACATATTCATGTAGCTTGTGCGAAACAAAATTTAGAAGCAAAGGGAATTTGATGGTACATATGCAAGTCCATAGCGAAAGAAAGCCATATACATGTAGCGTATGCGAAGCCAAATTTACTCAGAGAGGATCTTTGAACAGACACACTCTAATCCATGAGTCAAGAGGCCAAATTTAGCAAGAGGGACACATGCTAATTCAGAGCTGTGGGAAGCCATATTCGCGTAGTGTGTAAGAAGCAAAGTTTATACAATGCAGTGAGAGGGCTGTTTGTAGTGCAAAGGAAACTTTACTCTCAAGCAAAAATTGAAGTCACACGTCGTAAACAATAGAGGCGAGAGGCCACTCTTATGATATATTTGGAGTCAAATTTCCTTAAATGAGAAAATATGATCAACCTTTAATTGAAGGTGGAAAAATTCAATAATCATGCAGTTAATGCGAAAAGAACATTTGAATACACACGCTGTAATCCAAAACAGGTATCAACCTAGTTCAATTCCTAAGCTAGTTTTACCCAGAGGGTTCATTTGAATAATCGTATTTCAATTCCTTATCGCATGTTGACTATATTGTCTACAATCATTTGACTGGTTTGATGTGTCCTATCAATCCTTCTTACCTCTTTATAACCAGTCGCCAGAAACATCTCACCTTACCATCATCATCATCATCATCATCATCATCTTGCACAGTTGCCAGTCTTAATACCCTTCCATTTGTCTTTCAATCCACCCTTGTGACCATCATTTATCTGTAACACCGCAATTCCAAAGGTTCAATTCTCCGCCCTTCTGCTGCGCCTACAGCCAAGGTTTTCTTCTCCTTAAGAAATGACTTTCATATACCTAAATCTGAATTTGATGTCACAATTCCCTTTTGTGGGAATGCCTTCCTTGCCTCCACCAAACTAACTTTCTTAATTTCTTTGCTACGTCCTTCACTAATTAGTTTACTTCTTAAGTAGCAAAAGTCTTCTACTTTTAGCATTTAACATACCAATTTGACGTCAATAGCGTTTCTGATGTTTTAGGTCTCATTCCACTATATTTCGTTTATATGTATTGATTTTCCCTCATGACGTATTCAATACTATTTCAAAGCTCATTGAAATCCTGTGGTGAGTTGGCTATGATGAGAATGCCTATAGAAAATCTCAGAGTTGAGTCTATTTTCCCTTGAATATTCACTCGCACTATACAATATAATTTCCTGCATTGCTTGTTTAATGTAAAGATTGAAAATTATGGGTGATAAGTTGCAACCTGATTACCAGCTCCTCTCTGATGTCCTTCGGCTCGTATAACAGCCATCTGGATTTGGTTTAACTTGCTGATCATTTTTTTCCCTCTAATATTTTCCGATCCTTTTCAATATGTGAATCAATTACCTCATATCAAAGTTATCAAAAGCTCCGGTGTTGTTGTCCAGGCCAAAGTCCTTTATGATTTGGATGAGTGTATATATTATATTTATTTCAAAAGTAATACTGACTTATTCAATA
The DNA here is from genome assembly GCA_946902985.2 of Meconema thalassinum. Classification (NCBI taxonomy): domain Eukaryota; kingdom Metazoa; phylum Arthropoda; class Insecta; order Orthoptera; family Tettigoniidae; genus Meconema; species Meconema thalassinum. Next base: position 266,975,923 of record OX336395.1, on the reverse strand, counting down.
ATTTAAATGAAGTTGTACTGTACACTAGTTAATGGTAATAACAAATCATGTGCCCTAAAATTGTTTTATTAATCCCCTGTAAAATGTTTATGGTGAGACCACTCAGGAACGGTTACAACTGATGAAATTTCAGTCGTAGATGTCCGCAGACTTCTGCAGGTTCAGAATCTCTGATTTCGAGTGTACACGTTCCTCTAGTAGGTTTATTTATGTGCTATCTATCTTAATATACTTATGTCTATACGCATTTCTTTGCAATATATCTGCGTCCAGATTTGTAGCTAGTCTAATTTCTAACTTGGTTTGTGAATAATTTGAGATAGATGAGAATATGGTATGACTTGTTTCCAATCGGAAGTCTGTCCGTTTGTGCCTCTGGGTTTTCCTTTTTCTCGTCTTCTGCGGGCTAAGGCATTTTAGCTTTGTCTATTCACCCGGCCCAGCAACGAAACTACCAGAATACTTTAACTGTAACTTTTCCATCTCATATATTCAGGAGGATATCAGCTGTGTTATATCATTATTCATCGGGGTGAAGCACTGGCTAAAGAATTCAGCTAACTAGAACAAATTTTTGAATTTCTTTGAAATTTCATGAAGCGTTATCACGCTCATTGGGAGAAATTCATTTTCTGTATCCTCCTAGGAACAGTAATCCAGTATTGGATTGCCCAGCTAATGCAATTTTTTTTGTCTAAAGGGACATTGTCTTTCATAGTACTGTACCCTTATATAATGTGCAAAGTATTTGTCGAATCGAAGATGAGCAGCATTGCAGAATCTTCAAGGTCCCCGGCTAGAAAAACCTATGAAAAATTGCAGACAAATGATACATAATAACGAACAACAACTACGATTGTAGTATGGGACTATACTATTGGATAAGCATCCTAACTACTACTGGAAAGTGAGAAACTTACGTGGCTCAGGGGTAACGGGTGAATGAAAACGGTGTTGGGTGCCTATTAATACCGCCATAGTGCAACCTTACTCTATTCAATATATATCACAACTATCGATTCTATAACAACGGATCAGATATTCGCTTCAACAAACGTATTTATAAAGACAAAATTACAAATTAATAAAACTCCTCCCCCCCCCCCCCCAACTTAAAATAAAATAATAAAAACTCTTTAATAATAATTCCATTCCCTCTGTAAATAACATCCATACTTCTTTAGTGCTTCTTGCACTATGATCAAGTCTCTTCGACTTTCATTTCATTCTCCTCGGAGCTTTCAAAATAAATAAATAAATAAATAAATCACTAAAATATCTAATAAACCATAAATTTGGTCAATAAAATATGCATACAATTTTAATATTTCAATCTATACATGTCACAATCAGGCTTGAACTTATTATTTGTTTTGAGATCGATCTTTATACAATTATTTGCATTTGTTTACATCTCCTATATCTCCTTTCTCTCACAACAGTTCGCTTAAGTGTCTCTCTTTCACTTACTTAAACTTCACCAATATCACCACAAAATATTACTAACTTTTCATTCATAAAGTAGTGGTATTTATTTTGCGTATGATGTTATACAGACAATCAGAAAAAAACATATACGTAGTGTAAATGATACTAAATTTCAATAATTAAGTTTTAAAACCACATTACTTCTTCAGGGATGGCTTCATTTAGCTCTACCAGATATCCAGAGAAAGCACGATGTGCACTGTCTTGCACTACATGCTGGATTGTTTGAGCTACTTCGCTGCAGTTGCGGTGAGGAGAATCTTGCCATCCCACATTTGTAAAGAGTACTGGCAGTACTTCCTGTCCCACAACGTATACGATTAAGTTTGCACCATGCGTTGCGAGGTAGGTTGGAACTCGCCGGTTTTAGAGTTGGGTTGTCAATTCGCAAGAAGCTTCTTTCAGTTGATGATGTCCATTCTGCTTTCCACGTAGCTTTATGATCGAATACAGCGGATGCCAGGTTTAAAGCGGTTCTCCATGCAGGTTGAGGAGACTTAAGTAGGGGCGTGGCACCCTGCTGGATGACATTGTGAATAGGTAAAGCTTCATTATTCAGCATTCTAGACCTTAATCGAGCGAGAGCTTTCTGTTTTCATAGATGAGGTGATGAGATATTGCTTAATACCGGGAGCCATTGGATAGGGGTAGGTAGGAGCATGCCGGATACTATTCACATGGATTGTCGAAGTTGAACTCCACCAAGTAAGTATGGGAACCGTTTACCCTTATGGCAGAACAGTACTCAGCTGGTGAGTTTACCAAGCCCAATGCTGTCGTACTTAACGTGTTTGCGTCAGTTCCCCATGAAGTTCCTATTAACCGTTGTCGGAGCTTATTACGGGATTCAATTTACCTGCTGTTTTCTGAAGGTGGTGTCGGTAGATGAGTGACCCAGGTACTTCAGTTGCTGTCGTACTGCAGTATATGACCTCCAAATGTTATTCTTGGGTGGTATTTTGCATATTTGTTGCTCAGATGGAACGTTGCAACTTATGTCTTCAGTGAGTTCGGCTTATGCCTCCACATCCTAGAATACTCAACCATTAGTCGCAGGTCCTTATTGAGAATTTCTTCAGCTTCTGTAAAAGTGGGCTGTTGGGCAAATAGATAAATGTCATCTGCACATAAATTTTTGAGTCAGTCTGTGGTAGATCGTGAGTGTAAGAATGAAAACTGAGCCTTGTGGTAATCCACTATTCAGCTTGTGTAACTTACTCTTCGTAAGATTGGAGTAAATTTGACACAAGCGATTTTTGAGAAACTTATCTATTATAGAGACAATTTTTATACAAGAGACTGTCTTGATCTGTTTTACAAACACATCCTCCCTCCATACTATGTCGTATGCTGCTTAAAGATCCAGAAAGACAGAGACACTTTTTCCTTCCTCTCAAAACTATTTTCCATGTATGTGGCAAGGGAGTGGACCTGGTCACTACAGTCACGTCTAGGTCGAAAGCCAGCTTGCTCAGTAAGAATAACCACTTCAATTGCCGTACTATTCTGTTCAGAATTAAACGTTCAAGCAATTTGTATGTAGCAGAAAGCAGTGCTATCTGTCTATGGCTTTGTGTAATATTTGGATTTTTCCAGGTTTCAGCAGTGCAATGATTTTGGTCTCCTTATAGGTTGGTGATAGTTTATCTGATACCAGTATGCAACTGAACAATGAAGCAAGTGAACGTTTTGTGGCAGGTCCACAATATTTTAGAAGTTCTGGATATACCCTATCGAGACCTACAGCTTTTCCACACCGAACGCTGTTTAAGCCTACTTCCACATCTGAAATTGTAAATGGTTGTGAATAAAAAGCATGTCATTGAGTGTTACGTTTAGCTTGGCGTAGTTTGGCCTTAATCTGTTTGCTGAACTTCTGGTCATCTGATATTCTGCTAGTTGAGACAAGGTGATTTGCTATGAATTCCACATTGATTGATGTGAGATGTCTCTGTGGTATGGATGAAGAGTTCAGTTTACAAATGAGAGAGCAAGATTTCCTACTGGAATTAGTGAAATTCATATTCTCAACAGTTTCCATCTGCTTTTCTTTCCTTGCATGATCAAGAGATTTCAGAAAATCCTTTGCGACCTCCTAGGAACTGTTTTCCTGAAATTCAGCAGCATGTCTGCTTGTTTCCTCATTCTATCCACATATGTAATCTTCCCGAAATCGTCTAGGAATACTTCTATTGGCTGCTGATTTAAGTAGGTTACAAAACCGTTAGTACTTGTCTGGGCTGGGTTGATCCATCTGATTTTAGCATGAGAGTATTGGCTATATGGCTTCCAATCGGCTTTCTGGAAATGCCATCGAGGTTTGAGAATGGACTCTACGACAGGGATATGAATTCCAATTTTGTAGATAAAAGGTCTACATTGGCAGCAAGGAAAATAATCATAATTTGCTATGGCCGAACAATTAAGCAAAGGTCATGCTTCACCCATCATATTCTGGTTAAATTTTTAAATAAATTTAATAAAGAGATATCATCTCTACTTCACTAACATTTCCTTCAATCTCTCACAACATGTTCATTATATAGTCATTATCAGCTGTTATAAATACCTGACATTATTATTATATTCCTCTCAAATTCATTTATGGCATAACGTAATCTTAAGCTTAATCTCTTACTTCTACAACTGAATTTCTCGTAATTAAGTTCCGTTAGCCTTGTATTTTTTCATTTATTTCTTTGCACGATCGCATTATACCTTTCCAAATAGCAAACTTACTCCTCGTAACTTACATATGCTTTTTTACTGATTTATTCAACGTCAACTTGATCGATTGAATATTTTATCCTCATAAATATACTGCAATTCAAATACTTAAAACCACTCCTCAAAATTCAACAACCATACTTGCAGTTCCATTGTGCCTTCATATTACAATATCGTTCTTCTATACTTTCAATTATGATGGCTATTATCACTCATTGTTTAACACATGTTCCTACAATTGTATCATACTCTTTCAGTTCCTATTTCAATAATAATTATAATTATCCATTTCCTTGTGTTCTCCATTCTCGTATATACTGATTGTTATTAAAACACTTATCATGTCTTAACTATTGACAAACAATTTTATAAATTCATAGTAAACTCAAAACCGTTGTCTATATTTCGTCAGAATTTAGCTAGAATTCTTGAAATTCTAATAAATTTCAAATCAGCTGTTGCTGTCTGACTATCTACTCTTGGGTCCAATTACTTAAAAACGATCTAAGTCATTATTCAAACAGGATAACCAATCTCCTATCAAAATCTATCAATGATCTATAAAGACCTATCCATACTAATTCCTAAAATTCCTATTTCTTAACTGGTGTTATTATAAAATTCGCCATCATAATAATAATATAAACCGAAATACATATATAAATATCTGAAAATACTAAATCTCAAACTCAAGACTGTCTATAAATTTCCTAAAATTTATTTCGATAGAGTCTATTCTCAAACTCCACTTATTCCTTCTTAAATTTTGAATTCAATAAAGTAATCTCGATTACTCCTCGGTTTCTCATAGTTTCTAAGTAACTCTTCGTATTTCTCGGTTTCTAGGTAATTCCTAGTATTATCAAGGTTTCTCAGATGTTAGATTTTCCTCTTCATAATCTACTATTCCATCTCCATTGCGTCCTCAAACTCTCCTCTCAACTTCGAAATACTTGCGATAGTTAAATAAATTTTGAAAATAACTGTTTAAATCTCTGTTGTAGATATAATATATAATGTTTATTAGCGGATGGTGTTGCTTCACAACAACACGTAAGATTGTAGAAATAATAATAATTCATAGAATAGCGTAGCGTCGTTGTTTTTTATTAAATAACAGGGATTCTTATTGACGACCCTCGTAGATTTTTGTTGCGGAATAATTCGATGAATATTGATTATCGTTGACTTATTGCTGATGTTCTGTAGTAGTTCACCAACTAAGTATCGTTCGTAACTTCACTTTATAAAGGATGTATATTAATTATGCCGACAAAAAAATCACGGGCGCTCTGCGTGTTATGTAAAAGACGATGCTGCAATCGGATTGGCGGAGGAAATCTATCCCTTCGAGAAAATGAGGTTACTTTGTTACTTCCGGGCGCGCGATTCAAATTGACGAGATCCCCGTATTTGCTGAGCCAGAGTGCAAGCCGCTGGCCACTGCTGTGCTTGAGGCAAGGGAAGGGATGATAGACAGCCTGACAGATAGACTGACACATTCGCTACTCGGCCCCAGTGGCCAGTGTACAGATTGTTCTACACACATTGGCTACTACTTTTGCGGCATAAATTGGTGAGAATGGCTCCGTTTCGGTACCCAAACGAAGACATGGCTGATATGCACCTAGCTTATGGTGCAGAAAAAGGCAACGGGAGTGAAGCCGCAAGGATTTATAGCAACCGGCACCCTGATCGCCCCCAACCTCATCATTCAACATTCATGTCAATTGAGAGGCGACTGCGTGAAGGAGGGGGCTTCGTGCCTCAGATGCAAGAGGCTGGCAGGACATCTTCGGTACGGACCCCAGAGTTTGAAGAGGCTGCATTAGAAGAACTAATGATAATACTGCAGCCAGTACGAGGTCTGTCGCGAGGAATGTTGGCACTGACGATGTGGAGGGTTTGGAAGGACCAGCAATTGTACACTTACCACAATCAATTGGTGCAAGAACTACCACCTCTGGATTACCCATGACGCCTAACATTTGCAAGGTGGGTCTTAAACAGCTATGGAAATATTTCACACTTCTTGTCATCGCTCCTTTTCACGCATGAAGCTTCGTTTACGAGAGAAGGCGTGGCTCATTATCTAGGAAGATGGGTGGGCCAGTTAAATGGCCTCCACGCTCGATCGATTTAAATCTCATGGACTTTTTCTGGTGGGGTTACGTGAAGACTTTTCTGTATGCGAACCCCGTACAAAGAAAATATGAACTTGTAACAAGATTGTAGGCAGCCTTCCAGGTCATTCGCAACACTCCACAGATCCTGAACAGAGTCCAAATGTGAGTAATACACCGCTGCAAACTGTGCATCGAAGCTGGAGGGGGCATATTAAACATTTACTGTAATCAAACCATTGGGTATATTGTTTCTTACGTTCGGTATTTCGTACCATTTACAATGTTGTGAATAAATGAATGCATGATCGTACAACGGCATATTTGCTTATGCCAAATAATAAAGAAAGTTATTGAGACGAGAAGAAAACCTATCGGGTAGATTTCATGACTGACCAGTATGTCTTTATTACTGTGTGTCCTTGTACTGTATGTGCAATTGCGACTGCTTAGTAAACACATTTGGAAATTGCCTGAAAGGGACAAGGACAATTCTGCGCGAGGCGAACGAGGAAACTTGCGCTTTCCCGCCATCATTTCTCTCTCTCCTTCATCAAACTCTCTTCTCTTGCCTGAAGCACAGCAGTTGCCAGCGGCTTGCGCTCTGGCTCAGTAAATACGGCAATTTTGTCGATTTGAATCGCACGCCCGAAAATAAAAAAAGTAACCTCATTATCTCGAAGGGCAAAATTTTCTGCCCCAATCCGATTGCGGCATCGTCTTTTACATAACACGCAAATCGTCCCTGATTTTTTTAGCCTATTTTCATTTATGAAAAATATAGGCTTATGAGATCACCTTTTGTCCGTGTGTCTGTCTGTGTGTGCGTGTGTGATGGTGTGGGTTCCCCCCTAATAACGTCTAATCGGCTGGAGCGATTTCAATGAAACTCGGTAAGTTCATAGCACTATTCCGGAACATCCCGACCGTGCCTTCAAATTTTGTTACGTCTCACCAATTCAACATGGCGGCTGTGCGAAATATTTCACCAGCATTCAATATCTCCGAAATTATTATCGATATCACCCTGGAATTTTTTACGGTGATAAAAGAAACTACTCAAAGTTCACCAATGTGACCTTTGAAAACCTGGTAACTACAAAATCAACATGGCAGCCAAGCGAAATTGTGACTTTAAATAGACGTTTCTCCCAATTTAACCAACCAAACGCAATAAAACTTGGTACAGTATATGTTTATACACATTGTAATGCACCAACATCTAACTTCGTTCAATTGTTTACATAACCTCAAGATGGCGGCTGTGCGAAATATTTCACCGCCATTCTATATCTCTGAAACTATTAGCGGTATCACCCTGAAATTTCGTAAGGAGATAAAAGGCACTACTTGAAGTTCATCTATAAGACTTTCAAAAACGGTTTGAACATGGCGGCCTAGCGAGGTTGAAAATTTTTAATAGAACTTTCTCGCAATTTAATGATCCAAACGCAATGATACTTGGTATAGGAAATGTTTTTATACATTGTAATGAACTGGTATCTAATTTAGTTCAATTGCTTACATAATCTCAAGATGGCGGCCGTGCGAATTTTAAAATGAAGTTTTTATTTCTCTTGTAATCATGCAATCGAAGTGAAAGTTTGAATAATGAACCTACGCAATAATTTTCCTTTAATGGTACATGACTATATGGCCTAAACATATAACAATCCAACATGCCGACCATCCGAAATATTTAGACGGCTCTGAGTATCTACGAATCTATTATAGCAATCAAACTATTTTTTTTAATGTTCATAGGGGCAATGAACATAAGTTCACATGTAAGACTTTCAATAACCTGGTGATCACAAACCCAACATGGCGGCGATGTGAAATACAAATATTCACATGGACGTTTTTCGCAATTTAACCATCCGAGTGCAGAGAAACTTGGTACTGTAAACCATTATACAAATGTTAATCCACTGGCATCAAATTTATTTCAATTGTTTCCATAACCAAAAGATGGCAGCTGCGCGAAATTTTAAAATCTCGTTTTTACTTCTTGTTGCCTAATCATGCGATTCAAGTTTGAATACTACACGTACACAATAATCTTCATGTAACAGTACATAACTCGAAGACCTACATATGTAAAAACCCAACTTGGCGACTCTCCGCAATATTTAGTCGGTTCTCAATATCTACGAATCTATTACAGCAATCAAACTGAAATGTTGTATGTTGATAGTGACAATTAACATAAGTAGGTTTTAAGAAAATAGGCTGTATAGTTCTTCACGGAACTACTTGCTTGACGGTATAATTAAGTTACATTCTGTATAGCGCACCCTATTTTGTAGAATAATCTTGTCGTAATATGCCAATACTTGTCTATGTTAACTTTCCAAAGTTCAAAATTTCACAAGTCCGCACTATGATAAAAATAACATCACTAGTGCGATCGTTCTCACTTATATTAGCCGACACTCCCGTCGCGGATCCCGTATAACTTTATCACATAGACCATCCTCTGGTCTCGAACTGCGGCACGTTCTTATCTCTTAAATATTCGAACGAGAAAGTCCTTCACCGACACCCTCTCATCTCCCACCTTGTCTTCTCTCGATACCGTCCTCTTGATAAATTGCGGGAATCATTTGGCGAATGATTGTATAATAAATTTGCCTGGGGTACTGCAACTTGTAATTGCTTTCTGAGAACATTACAAATTCCTGCGTCTTCTTGTGGATTCAAATCTCTTCTGTAATTTCTGTATTTAATTATATATCCAATTGAAGTAATTACTGAGTTTCCAAATCTCGCATTGGTTGGATTAAACCGCGTGATTGACTCTAACCATTCTTTTAGTCTTCTTACGTGTTCTGTCTCGTGACTGATCTGCTCCCAATGATAATCTGTATATCGGCGTGCGCTATGTTATCTCGTATCTTTTTATGTTGCTTGTTGGCGAGGGTGGAAACTCTATACGAGTTCTCTGCCCTCGTAAATGCCTCGTGATAATACTGGTTTGTTTATTTCAATAAATGCAGTCGCTACTTCATTGTTGGTGAATCCTTTGCCGTTTCTCCTCCTAACTTGCTTATAAAACTTGCTTCTTCCGTGTCTTCAGCTACTCAACACACAAATATAACATTCATCCAGCGTAATTCCAATAAATGCTTTATTCACAGGCACAATTCGGGGTTTGTACATTGGCACTGCTAGTGGCATCATTTGAGCCGTGCAGTGGCCTTCACAGCATGTTCTAGCCAAGTGTCCTGGTAAGCTGTACCATACCAACTGACGAACCCAATGGTACATCGGTGTGAAACGCAGCTATATGAATTGAGCTAACTGGATCAATTTTTGGAAATCTCATCAAGTTATTTTATTTTGTGTATGGCTTTTAGCTCCGGGTGTGTCCGAGAACATGGTCGGCTCGCCAGTGGCTGTAACTATTCAATGTGGACACCCATGGGGTGAGCTACAAGTTCCGTTCAATTTCAAGAAGTTCCAAATTTCGCTGCCAGATTTCACTGAGACCTAGTGGTGAACGTTGGAACTTTGACAGAGCATTTCAACGAAATCTAAACTGCAAATTGAGCTTCACACAAGTCAAATTAGAGGAAGGTTCTTTGACATGCCGTCAATCTATGACATGGGACCGCCGGCTTTACTTCCCCTCCGAAGGAAGGCATACTGAAGGATTTTAACACTCTTAAGGAATCCCAAGACTTCGGCCGGGGTTGAACCCGCGATCTTCGGCATAGAAGCTCAGCATTCTACAGACAACGCTACCGAAGCCGCTATTTATACAAGTGTTCATCTGCTATATAACAATTAGCGTCGTCACCAAGACAACTAACCAACACATGTGCATCCAAAAGATTATTATTTTACAAAGATTAGGTTGAGGACATTATTGTAAATCGTAGTGGTGAGAAAGTACTTACGTAGTAGAAGTCGAGAAAATGTCACTAGCAACGGTGGTTTTAAGAAGCACATCCAATTATGCACTTGTATATGTTTTCATGAATTCTCCCAATGGTAATTGTTTAATAGGACGATTCAGGGAAGGGATTTAGGAAGGAAACCGACCATAGACCTATTGAAAGGTCCGTATCGGCATTTGCCTGGTAGTGAAATTGGAAAAATCACGAAATCCATTTTCAGACCGAGCGAAGTGGGATTCGAACCCACGTTTTCCCAATGCCAGCTAGTCATAAAGTAAGTTTGCGTGTGAGAGCTCTAGGTCAACGCGGTCGGTAATGAAGCACTTATAAATTTCTACTTGCCACGTTATCCATGGCTTGATTTTTTTCTATACCTCCGTGCGTTTTCTATCAGTTCCTTATAGTGTTTCCGGCATACGCTGCAGGTGATTGAGTGATTGAAACTTTAGTACCTTAACATCAAGCGATTGTGTAACGTGTGAACCTTTTCAATTACGAATTTATGTATGGTATAATCACTAAACCAAATATATACCTGTCATTTGCGGATCATCCCTATCGAATCCTGAGCCGATGAGTTATTTCTAAATAACGAACTCCCTTAGCAGAGCAAGAAACTGGTATTATTTTCCTAATTGATTTGTGTAGGGTGACGTATAACAAACGATGCGTGAGAAGACGAAACTACGTATGCCCATGATCCCATCAGATAGCTAATTGCATATCTGTTGATCGTAGTTCATCTTATCTTGGGTAAAATTGAAAGTAGAGGAGAAAGTGGTAGGTTTTAGCGGAGAGATCATTGAAGGGTTACGTAGCCTTGAGATTCAAAAGGTAACTGCGATCTACTAATAGAACAAAGACCAAGGTAAGCTGAAACACTTTTCCATCGCTTAAAATAGATTTGTAAGTCTTCAATCAACAGGCGTACATTACTGTCACAGAATTTAAGTACCGTAATTCGTCATCATTATTTACTGTGCATGTCGCTTTCTTCAGGATAGGAGTTTCATTCTCAATTAAAAATGAATATACTTTCTAAGGTATTCACCACAATACAAATTCTGAATACTGCGACATTCGAACCCGGTTCCCTTGGGTCGTCAGTTGATTTCGTGCTGCATTTACCATGAACTATAAATTCAGCACACGCCGAGTAAGCACTGTACGTCGATACGCGTCAAGTACGCAGTTATTTCATCACCACTTCCTCTATGAACTCTAGATTGTCACCCCTTAACATCCTGTTGACCCCGAGATGCTCCATCAATGTTCCAGACGATTTAAATCGAAAGCCGTGGAGTGGAACATGAATTATAGAAGCAGTGAGAGTGCTCTTGTCCACCTGACAAATTTTTACGTGCATTGAAAGACAGGAAACAACCAGATTTAGAAGCCCGTGAAATTAATTATTTAAAATGTATTTAGTATTTATCATCATCATCTTCATTTCCCCAATTTCCAGCTGACACTGGGTGGGGGCAAATATGGTTCCTCTCTACTTTATTCTGTCGTTCCACCATTCCTCTTCCGACACGGTGTTCCAATCCAGGTTCCGTTTACTAATGCTATTCTTCACCGAGTCCATCCAACGCATTCTTGGTCTTCCTCGTCCTCTTTTCCCTGTCATCCGTCGTTCCAGTGCTCGTCTTGGTAGCCTTGTTTCATTCATCCGTTTGACATGTCTTTCCAAATTATTTCAATCGATACACCCTATGCTCTCTGTTGGTAATTATAAAGATTATAAACACATACAGTAGATCGTTATATGTAGAAATTACACATACCGTATTTTCATTAAAAGGAAATACGATATATTAAAGAAGATTCATACGTAACCCTACATTATTTACTACATCCCGAAGATCTGATATCCGAATTGTATAACATGTGATACATCCGCATTCATAATACTGTACTAAGCACTTGATGGTTAAATTTCAATTGTCATTGAAGTACACAACACGGTTGACAACTGACGATAACCATAGGTGACATAAAAGGAACATTCAAAACACTTACAAACTGGTCGGCAGCTTAAAACAGAATTTACATATGATATTTCGAAATAAGAATTAATCTTATTCATTTTCAGGCAACTCAGTTATTTTTTTTGTTCATATACTGCATTTGCTATTTCAAATTTTTATTATTCATATTATTTTCTAGAAATGTAATGTAATGACCAATATTTTATTAACGATACTTGTTATTACAAAATTACTTGTCTCTCTGTCTATATTTTTGAATGTCTTTAATGTGAAGCTGAATATTATATTTTATTTACATTCAACTTGATTGTAAGGATATCAATTTGAATATTTCATTTTATTCTTTCATTTATAATTTATCATAGCAAACATCCATCATTAGACTTAAGTATCTCATTAGCATTTTCAGTTCTTAATTGAGCTGAAGAAGTATCAGGTCGAAAGATGTACTATAATATCTAATAGATATATTTCAATTTAAGTATTGATTGACGTTTATTTTGAACTTGAGAATTCATCTATCAATACGGACATCGACACACATTTTGCAATAATGGCAAATTTATTTGCATTCTATCCTGAGATTGGTTTTTCCCGGGGGTTCATGAGCTGTTTATTTGGATAAATAAAGAGTGGAAATAATATAAATATTACTGATTTTCTACATTAGGGAAGATAGGACCCTAAGCTAGGCCTACAGTTGCTAGAAAAAACAAAAATGTATAACTCTCCTCGGTTCATATCTGACAGAAATTCATTTATTTTCTTACCGTTCCGACGAAAATGCGACCATTCTTCAGAACATTCACAGCCAGCTCCATATCCATGAACTAATTATCACAGGCGATGCTTCTATAAAACTTCTGGTATGGAAGAGTTAGAGTCAGTTCAATTCGACGCCGTATAAAAGATGAGGCCTTCGCCAGTTTACTTACTATTTAGGACAAATCATTCTGATGAAAGGCCATTTTAGGATCACAAACACACCAAATTGTTATGACGTACTTGTCGCGTTTACATAGTATGTACATTGGGAGAGGACACATTCCCTTTGAAGGGAATGAGTAGTTTATTAACAGAAGCTCTTTGAGACAGGTATCCTCCTTTTAGAGAGACCCACTGCATAGGGTATTAATCATGCACCATACATGCGAGAAAGAAGAATGAACGATACCGTATATAATTCACCTATTATAATAAGGTCTGACGGACCGCACTTGCCCGGTCATGAGATAAGAATTCTATTTTAAATCATAGACTTAACTTAGGTCTCATAATTGAAAGAAAATATCTATGTCTTCATTATGGTTCCTACTATGAAATGAAACGAGGTGCTGAAGACAGAGAACAATGGTTGTGGAGACAACTGAAAGTTGATTAAATCTTTGCTAGATTCATTTACTGAGATTCGTCTTCAAATTCAGTTTTGACAAAAAAGGTAAAAGGACGTGACTCCAACAGTTGGATTTTCTTTAGTTTTAGCCAGCTTATCTTGGACCAATTACATCCATTTTTTTCGATTCATGATCATGCTTTCTAATATGACAGAACTGAAGAACGACGTGTTGCCCGTCTGTTGAACAACAATCGGGTTTCTCATTACGTTAATGCAGTCCTCTGCAGAGTATAAACTACAATCATCTAGTATAACATGTTAAATATTTTCTGACATGTGAGCTGTACTTTAAATAAATATATCGATAAAGAAAGATTGCTTTCATTGCAGATTAGTGTTTTAGATACCATACCACAATCCCATTGTTAATACTAAGAAGTTCTTCTATTTATTTTATTTTTTGAGTCTTCAGTCATTTGATTGGTTTGATGCAGGTCCCCATGCCTCCATGTCCTGAGCTAGTCGTTTCATCTCTACCACACCCTACATCTTAGGAAATCTGTTTAACATACTCGTATTCTAACCTTGGTCTACCCCTTCAGTTGTTGTCCTCGACCCTTCCTTGAATAACTAAGCTTGCTATTCCTGGCTGCCTTAGTACGTGTCCTACCAACCTATCTCTTCTTTTCATTATTAGTTGTCAGAAACAGCTCTTCTCTCCCCCTCGCCTTAATACCTCTTTGTAAACCTATGCACCCGTCTGATCTTCATCATTCTCCTGGAACACCACATTTCGAACGCTTCAATTCTCATATTTTCTCCCGCACCAATAGTCAAAGTTTCACCTCCATAGAGAGCCAAGATCGAGACAAAGGTGTAAATGCTTTCCTTGCCTATGCTAGCCTACTTTTATATCCTCTTTACTTCGTCCATCACTGGTTATATTGCTTCCTAAGTAACAGAAGTCTCCTACTTCCGTTAGCTTTTCGCCTGACAATTTGACGTCCACAGGGGATTCTGATTTATTTCAGCTGCATTCCAATTTTTGGTTTGACATTTATTAATTTTCATCATGAATTCTTTCCTCAAGACGGAGTCCATACCATTCAAAGACTCATTCAAATCCTCTGCCGTGTCTGCTAAAATGACGAAGTCATCAACAAATCTCAGAGTTGAACTTATTTCTCCTTGAATCTTCACTTCCATTGTAATTCTTTTCCAATTTCCTTCTTTGCTTGTTCAATATAAAGATTGAAAAGTGTGGGTGATAAGTTGTAGCCTTGCCTCTTTCTGAATACTAGCTTCTTTCTCGTGTCCATCAGCTCGAATGACTGAAGTCTTTTTTTTTTGTATAGATTGTAGAGCCCCCTCGTATCCCTGTACATTATTCCATTCGTTTTCAAAATTTCAAAAAATGTAGTCCAATCAACGTTATCAAATATCTTCTCTAAGTCTACAAAGGCCATGAACGATCTCTTATCTTTTCTTCGGTAACAATTCCATTGCCAACATTGAAATAATCACACTTCATTTTTAATGCCACTAAAAAAAATGCAAAATATTTCCATAGAACCACAAACAAGTTATGTCTTCACTAAGATAATCCTATCTGAAGTACTAAGAACGTAGAGTTGAAATACGACTTCAACAAGAAAACGACGGCCTACGGCAAATACCGTTGCTTACGCTATGCACAGAGCCGGGATATGCAAGCAGTTTTGCGCTGAAAATGAATCACCATGATGTTCTGCCCGTGACTGCTAGGATCTCTTTGTACCATCCTAGATCCAGCATTCACGCCAGTTTAACTCAATAGTGACATTGAATATAGTGGTTGTTTACATGAATATTTTTAAATGGTTTACTGCTGTGTTCCGCTTTGTACGTCCCGACAAGGAATGTGCAAATCAGTTTCATTTCATTTGTTTCCTATCAATCAGGAATTAAGAAGTAGGAAGATTATAGGTGTTTCTCGGCGAGGTGATAAGTCAGGTAGTGTGTGGACTCCTTCTAAAAAGTTGGTAGTTTGTAGTAGGCATATCAGAGAAGACAATTACAGTGTGAGCACAGCTAGAAGATTTCATCTGCCTAAATCTGTACCTTCAGTATTTACAGGCTTCCCTCAGCAGTAACAAGTGGCAACTACAGCTACGAGACCACCAAAACGGCGACAGCGTCAAACTGAAGACACGTTCTCATCCAAAAGAAAATGTGAGTCTCCAGAAACTGTGAGTTATTTTACCCCTATTTGTGAAGATGAGATAAATTGTAGAAGTATAGGAACACAGTTTTCACCCATTTCAAAGCCTTTAGTTAGGAAGTCTCTTCGAAAAAAACTGAGGAGTGCTACGAAAGAAACTGCTAAGCGAGACGCTGTAATTCACAAGCTACGAAGAAAGCTTCAGAATAATCAGGCTGAATTGAAGAAATATACAACTAAGATATATGACATGAACAAGCAGCTGTCTGCAATTCAAAATGAAGCCCAACAAGGTAGCCTGAAAGCCATTTGTTTGCTCGAACAGCTGCAAGCTTTCGGAAAGAAAAAATATAAGTACTAAGAAACTACAATTAAAATATTCGTGTTCTTCTATCTACCAGGCTGCCGACAGGCTATCGACTGTTACATGAACTAAGTATCTTGCACCTACCTCATCCCAAAACTTTGAACACATACGTAAGGTACTCGAAAAGAGAGACTGGCATCACCTCAATGATCAGAGCAAGATCGATGGAAGAGGAAAAGTCACTGGAACACGAGAATGCAAAAATGGGCTCCCTCATCATTGACGAAATGGCTATAAAGCCTAGTCTTGTGTACGAAAGGAACGTAGACATGTTTATCGGCATGAATGATGCAGACTTAGACGCTCTTGGTATTGGATACAAACTAGCCAACAAGTTAATTTGCATTCCTTTCAAAGGACTACCTTCTTTTTACAGAATTCTTGTGTCATTTTATTTTAAATGTTCTATTTCTGGAGCGCACTTGGCAAAATTGGTATTAGATGCTATGAAGGTAGTCGAAGAATGTGGTTTCATAGTGTTAAGAATTGCAACTGACAACTGTCAAGTGAATGTTTCGATGTTTGAAACACTATTCGGGGGTCGTGTAATGCATGAAATTAAACATCCTCTTGATGAAAATCGACCGCTCATCATAATGTTTGATCCAAGTCACATTACGAAGAATGTACGATCGCAGTACTTGTCTAGGGAGTTCTTTGTAAATGGCAACAATGTGACAAGTGATCATTTGAAGATCCTTTATGATCTTCAGAAAAGTCTGGTGAGGAAACTCTCCAGGAAGGTGGTTTATCCTAGTAATTTGGAAAAGATGAATGTTTCCGGGGACAAAGTTGTGCTTTCTCCTGTAGATACCGCAGGCTTAAAAAGTATGGTAGTCGTATGCTCTGAGAAAATTAATGACAAAGGCAGTTTACTTGAGACTGTTAACTTCATGGAACATTTTCAGACATGGTTTGACATTCATGATGTCTGTAACACATCCCATGGCTCACATTCCAGAAATGACAAAAATATGATTTTTTGTGAGATGGACGATGAAAGACTGCACTGGTTAACAAACGCATTTCTGCCATACATTGAGGACATTCAGCAACATCCCGAAAAGTTCAGGATATTGTTTAAAGAGACTTACCACGCCCTGGAGATGACAACTCTCTCTTCAGTGGCATGCATACGATACTTAATAAGCATCTATTTCCACTTTGTCCTAACGAGGAATTTATCGAGTGACGATGTCGAGCTCTGTTTCAGTCACCTCAGGTATCAGACGAAATTGTAAGATGTGAGATCTTGTATCCATGCTATTGAATCTACCCTTCACACTGGAATTATTGCACCTTCGTGCCATGGAAACGTCGAACTAAGGAATGAAGACCTAGTATCCAGCGTAAGGTCCAGGTTCTTTTCTAGGAACCAACGTCAGACCATTTCGAAGGTTTCCAGTCCTTCCGAGAAATTTTCCTAATCCAGGCCTGGTGCAGATTTTCCTCACTTGGGAACCTGAACACTGGAGTGTAGCCTCCCTTACTAGGATAATTTGCGTTACAGTTGGGGACACAACATTTATCTGGCATTTTTACGGAGCCGAAACATTCCTGGAAAATCAAAGTTTAAAAAATGAAGTACATGTGATAATTCCATTTACCGTATTTAAAAATGCATATACCATATTTGCCAGATACGAAGCACACTCGTCAGTGGGTTCTCGATTAGGGATTACAGTTAAAAATCTCACCTGGAAAGGTAGTATAATTGCTACTATAAAGCGTAGGGGAACGTGAGGCGGAATGGAACCAAGGGGCAGAAAGGAACCCTGCCTTTAAATCTACTAATTGTTACTGCACTCTTACAGAAGTTCCAGAAACTATTCTCCTACATGCCAGATAAAATTTGGCAACAATGATAGCAATCTCCATGTTTTAGTCATGCTGAAATTACATTGCACCTCATGTTGCTATAAATTTTCTAACTTCAGGAATTCTTTCTACTCTAAGTAAACATTCAATTTATGTAGAAATTTCTTTATTCGTACTTCCTCTTCAAAATACTTGTTATTTACTAAAGCCTTCCATCAATTATATTATAAAAATAAAATACCATTCTTGTCGATGGATTGTTGAACGTAACATTGCAATGCGGGGCAGAATAGTCCATGAGTCCATTGTGCCTCATCCTCGTTGTTAAAGCCTCCTTGGTTGTGCCAATTCTCGTGTTATTTAGTGTACTTGCCTAATTGGTACTGCGCCCGAATTCCTCTAGAGCACAGTCCCAAATCCGCACAGATTGTACAAGGATCGTGAGAATGTCAACACCCGGCTATAAGTTGAACAACCCTCACCGGACTGATGACTAGGGAACCCTAGGAACACACATATACATCTCTAACTATACTACTAACTAGTTGCATACAGTACAGAAAAAATAAACAAATAAAAGTAGAGCATTAACGAGCAACTCGGCTCTCGGGCGTTAAGATAAGTCGTCGATCATCTGCCTGCATCTAGCTAGTGGTATCGTTCTAGTGTAATTAAGCATTGAATCAAAGAAACAGTTCTAAAAACCTCAGCAAGAATAAAAATGTCCTTGCCATTTCTTAACAATAAAATATCACATGACAAAAATTATGTTCCCTTCACCAAGAATAAAATAAAATAATTATATGTGCCTCACTTAGGCCTGATGCGTTTAATATGTGTCTTTCTTGCATCTTAATACTAACGCAACAAGTATCTGTTGCTTGATAATATTTAAATAAACACATAGTTCAATTAATGACAGTAGTGTTTGTCCTAGCTGTTTACTAAAGTTAGGCTTTAACGCTCATCGCAACAAATATACTCCCTACATAATACAATCGTTAAAGTCTTCAAATTTAAATCTAATGTTCCTAAATATAATAAAAGTAATAATTAATACTAACATAATAACGTATTTACATTTTATACATGATCGCGTCCCGCACGATATAAAACAACTGTCTCTAATTCATTAGAGTTCATCTCATCACTTTCCTCCTGTCTTATCATCTTTCTTTACGTGTATCATCATCTTTCTGCGTATCTCACACACTAAACTAGTCAAAATAGGTGTTTGTGTGTCAATTCCATGTGAATCATAAATACGAACAGTGAAGTTAATATCTCATCACTTTAGTGTACAACTCTGGTATTTCAATAATTATTAATAAAACAAACCAACAATGCACGACTGTTCAGATAAGCTCTAAAACCAAAAATTGAGTGTGTGTGGCATGAATACTCACTCCCACACTCCTATCTCCTCCAAATACAACATATGACTTCTCTTGCTCACCACAAAAATATTACAAAACCTTTCTTCAATTACTCACGTTGCATATTATCGCGTCTTTACTTACGCCTTTCATCAATACAAATGCATTTCATCAACCTTCCTTTTCTTAGCACGTTCACAAACATCTACTGTTCCATATCAACTACTTTCATCAAAGTGTGATATTTAGTATTCCTACTAGAAATTAGAACTGTAATAACGTTCATGAATACGTCTCTCTTCCTTCTACAACCTCCTCTATCGATTATACATCTCGTGCTATGTCCAAATACTATCCACATACTTCCTCCTTCGCTTCACATATTACTTTGTTACAATTTATCGCTTAATTCTGAATTTCAAGTCTGCTTGTGTCTGTTATGAAAATAACAATAACCTTCCCTCACGTTTATGTTCATAATTAATATTTATATCTCTCCTTCCATCTTACAGTATCGTTTTATGATAAATATACATCCATAACATTTTATAATAACGTTTCTCGTTCAGTTATGCCTTTAACTATCGCATACTGTTCCTTCCCGTACATCAAAATTCTGGGTTTTACGATGTCATTACATTACTTGCATACAAGAGTTACCTCAATGCCAATATGGAATACTTCTGTTAGCTTTATCTTTCTATACATCTTATTTCGTTCTCGAAATCAATAAACTCTTCTTCACTTATAGGATTCTCCGTCCTTCCTTTCCTCACTTCAAGTATTAAACTATTTACTTTCGTCAAACACATGACTATATTCTTTCTCTGATACATTACTTATTTATTTTTCACAAAGTTGTGCTTCATTTCTCTTGTATCAATACAAATATATTATCGTCCTTCACTTTTTCCACAAATATACAAAATTCTCTAATATATCATCAAATCTACTGAGTTCTCCAATGTTACAACAAATCTACGGATTTCTCCAATGTTACAACAAATCCACGGACTATACGTTCGCAATTGCAACGAAATCGTTCGTAAGTAAAATTTTAATGCTCTAAAAATGACAATGAAATATACTAAAGATGTCTAATATCATCGATCAAGACTTCAAAATTCGTCCAAATGACGAATGAAAATAACTATCGCAATTACTAAAACTTTCAAGACAACAATAACATAGGTTACAAATGCAAATATGTTGGTCAATATTCTGGAATGACGTAAACAAAGTCTAACTACAGATATGAAAAATGCACTCTTCTACCTTCTTTCTGAGATCGTTGGTGACAGACCAGATGACTCCTGTGTCCTCGTAACGTCACCGTATGGTTTCTGGAATGCTGCGTGTTGCTCCAATCTGGCTGTGTTATGTCACCTCGGCCTTGAGTGGACTGCAGTGCAGTTGAACGACCTGGTGTGCTGTCTCGAGAACAGGTTACCAGCTGGCTTCCCGCTTGCGACCCACTTCTCTCGTACTAGATGATGACACCACCTCGCCTCCGCTCTGCTGGCCTCGCGTCCATCAGTCCTGGGTTCCTTGTCGTCTCCATCACGCATCCGCTCGTCTTCTTCTTCTCAGATCCAGATGTTCTTTGAAGCCGGTAGTTTGCATAGTTCTTTCCATCATGAAAAATCACCTCCATGTCGTGAAATTCCCTTGTAGTAGCTTGCAAAGTTATGTTAGCGAAAACTGCGGTGGTCTGCAGTTCGCCATGCATACTGCTATGTCATCCTGGTCATTTCTGAATCTCACCGGTTCAGCATAGTTCTATCTTCCCATCAGGGTGAATTTAAAACATCATTCTCACCGCGCAATTGTTTGTAGTCGAAGTTCTTCCCCTTCGACCTAAATTCTTACTCATTCTTGTCTAGATTGTTGAATTTTCAATGGTTTAAGTCCCCCTTCTTCAGACTTTCCTTCTGCGTAGTTACGTGTTCGATGTTCAGTTTGTAACTTTCAGCGTTTTCTCTCGTCGTAGATTTCTTCTTTTAGAATATGATGAATAACTTTTCTCAATGCTGTCGACATGTAATATTAATTGTTCGTTTCCATTACTACATGCTTCAGCTTGAAGTCTCCAGTTCACAAAACTTTTGTCTGATACTTCTGAAGAGTGAATACAATTTACGTCTTGTCTTCTCGACGGTCCATGTAGAAAGAGCCTCGTCTGCTAGCGTCTCCTAGCCTCCTAGGTTAGATTTCCCTCGTAAATCTGATCAACTAGCCTCCAACCGCTATGAATATTAACAAATTCATTCACAACTTCTCTCTCAGTCTTTCAATTTAAAATCTGTTTTGCCAATTAAATTTATTTTTCTCTGCTGGTGAATTCAATGTGCAACACTCTTATAAAATATTAAAATAAAGATTTTAATATTTGTTCCTTCCTTTGTATTCAAACTATTTTCCGATTGGTTCTCGCCTAAAAGTGGCGCGCTTCTGACACGCGTTGGCTTCTCCCATTCTTGATACTGACGTGTGTCTGACCTCAAGTCCACCTTCGATCTCCCCTCGCATCAAAAACTGGTTTCTCGCCGCGCACCTCGTTAAAAGTGTCGACTTCCAAGACAGTATCTCTATCATTCACTCATGGTTAAAAATTTACCAAATCTTATAATATCCATTATTACATGAAATTAAAATATTTCTTCAGACGAAAATTTTCCCAAATGCTTGTATTAACGTTCTCTTCCATCTGGACTGCGAATTTAGTCGAAAATTCCAAATTTAAAATATGCAATTTTTCTGATGTGGTCCTTGGTTCATACCTGTCTTCTCCTCTCCACTAGACATGATTTCGAGTGCAGTACCATTAGACACCTTAAATACAATTTGGTGTGAGTTGTGCTCAATTTTTTTTTCCTTAAAGAGTCATAAATTAGGCTACTTAGGAAGAACAGACCACCATAAATAGTCCTCGCAGAGCATGGTACCAATTGACTTGGATCAAGAATACCGTCGGGTTAAGAAAAGCAAGCAAGGAGAACGTTGTCCCTCTGATTTTGGATGGTTATTCTACTCGCCCTAAGAATCTGCATGTTATTGACTGTGCAAGTGAAAATGGTGTTGTTCTACTGTGCCTTTTCCTCATGTCTCACATCCTTCACAACCCCTTGATGTGGCTTTCATGAGACATCACAGTCTCTACTGTGAGCAAGAGACAAGAAAATGGTTGAAGATAAATGCAGGCAAAGTAAACAGTTTCACCCTCTGGTAAGTAGCTTAGTTTGGCTCTGCCTTCATTAGGACCGCGACAATGGAATCCACTTTGAACGGATTCATGTCAACTGGAATTTTGTTACCGGACATGGATATCTTCAACGGTGTTGACTTCATGCTATAATCCCCAAAAGATAGGCCTAAACCTAACTTAACTGAACCACAAGTTGACACTTCAGTTCAATCTGTTGTGCACAACCCATCTCCAAGACGTTCAGGACCATCTTTGGATGAAGAGATTCCTTTAGCAGTTGACCCATCAGATGATTCGCGGCCTCATTGTTCATGGAATACACCAATTATCTGTTCAGCGATTCCGTCTACATCATTCCATTGTCCTTTCAGTTCTAAAAGTCCAGGCTCAAGAGAAGAAGAGGAAAACTGATGGGGAAAAGGGAAAAGCTACAATTCAGACTTCTTCACCGTTGAAGGCGGAACTAGAAACATTCTCGACAGTTTCGAAAAGAAAGCAGGCAGAGAAAGCCAGCGACAAAATTGGGCATAAATTAGATCCCTACCAAAAGGAAGAAGGCTGAGTCCAAAGGAAGGAAGAAAGCTAAGACCAAAATTAATTGAGATGCATCATCTGACTCTGGCGAGGATGACAGTAGGTAGTTATGCCGCCATCTCTACTCCCAACCCACTGAGGGCCGATTGTATAAACATCGCTTGACTGGGGATCAAATTAACTGGAGTTCAAAATCTGAACCAAGTTCAGTCGTCGTCCATGTTGTATAAAACTATTCGCGGATTCCGAGATCCTAGTTCAATTTGATCCCAAGTTCAATGATTTCAATATGGCAACAGCGCAAAAAAGTAAGGATATTCACGTATAGAGTGCACTGAACGCATCTCGCCCAGCTATTTTCTCCTTTTTGTTTGTTTATTCTTGTGTGTGTTAACCTCAAAATAAAGTGTATTGACATGTGTTGGGGATGAAAACTTAGAACATAACCTAAGTGCACACCAGGTTTGTCTGAGCGGGAAAGTTAAGACATAAAATGTAACATAACAGACCATTTCAGTACCGGTAACCGGAAAAAGAATGTTCCATGGACTTCAAATTCGCGGCCGAAATTTCGCAAAGGAATTGCAACCGAATCTATAAAGGTAGGTGAAGTCAATTGATATAATTATTTACAGCTGTTAAATATACCCTAGATGCGATTACATTGCTGAAAGATATGTAACACGGTTTAAAACCATTTTTTAGATTTCTGAACATTTTCTTACAGGTTCAAATTTGATTATTGCTAGCTGATCCAATCTGGTCCTGCCTGAGCTCAAAGTGGGATCACATGTGAATTGTGGTCTCGTACAACTTGTGATATTCATACAAATCACTATGCTTCCTTCTGTATGAAATGTTCCTCTGGTTGTACTCCATTCACGGGGGGCAGTGAATTACACTGAATTCTTTATCATGTATGCCAGGGCTGGACTCTTGCTCACAATTCAGTGTACCCAGGCATTTCTGTTCAATTACACTGTAGCCACTGCCCAGCTCTCCACCTATAGACTACCATTACCTAGCAATGCATGCTAGTATATTATTTCTTGCAGGATTATTTTAAGATTTAGGGGCCTTGGTTGCCAATAAAAAGGATAGCCTATTGTCCTTTTTGATACAATGACAAGAGTCTCAAGCGAGGCTACACAAATAAACTAAGCAATCAATAGTTTACAAAACCTAGTAGGTATCCAAAGGTTTCTTTAAATCAAAACTTTAATTTAATTTTGCAAATTAATGCCATATTAGTATTATTAGGCCTACCCATATGGCAATATCACACTGTACATCATGTTTGGAAACTTATTGCTTTTCTTTCTCGTAAGCTGCAATTGATTAGGCCTGCTATAACGTTTACAACAGTGTTGGTATGGAACATCTTGAATATAAGTGGGTAGAAAAATGTGCAGTAGCCTATATTACTTTGATAAAAGAAGTATTGGTATGTAAATAAATATAGCCTACTGTATCATAACAAAGGAGGCTTCCAGTGTTATTAGGTCATGGTGTAGTGCAATTAGTTCTGGCAAAGGTCTTACACTCCAACTATTTTTACAACACATGACCCAACAGCTGAAAGCCTCCTTGGTCATATATCCAGTCATGAAAATCCAATTCTTTTTGCATCCTTTGCATTGATCTGTTATGCCCATATTCTAACACAGCTTAACATGAAAATAAATGATCATGTTACTGTCTTGTACAAAAATATAATGTTGTGGAGCCAGCTCATGAGTAACCAAAAGCCTGAACATTTTTGCGGCCTTTCCTGGCAATGGCTACAATAGCTTTCTGATGAACAGGTCATTTTAAAGCAACTTGATACCAATCTCTGATAGGGTTTAATCAGTCTTTTTTTGTTTCTACTTCATTTTGGGGATTAGGACATGGTCATGAGCTCCTTGCACTGGGGTGTATGGGGAAGTTTTGACTTTATTTGAGATAGCCTACTCACTATTTGGCCATAGAAACTAAAAAGTTTCAATAATTTACATCTCTATAATGTATAAAGTGTTCTGTGTTGATTAAATAGGCCATGTTACTGTATTCTAAATTTAAGAAAACCTTTACAGGTACTGTCCAATGCTAGGTCTCCTTAGCATGCCGCAGTAGGCAAACTTATCTGTTTACAGGAACTATGTTGAGATTGCTATTTATGGACAACAAAAGCACAATGGTTGAGTAGCATGGTTTACCACAGTCTCAAATTAACTTAAATGAAGGTTACATTTTGATATAAAGATAAGTAAGCCTCTGTGGAATTAGTTACACCAGACTACATTTAATTGAAAGGGTGACGAATGAAATCTTCTGATGGCATCTGGTTAGTTTTAGTATGTCAGCATCAAACATTGGAGGAAGCTACTAGTACACTTTATGCCCTAAGGCTAAATGAATGCTTAACCATGGTGATAATTCAGTTGTTGTAAAGTACACTCCACACTTCACTTGTTATTTTCTAACATGTGTTATTGTTGCAGGTAGCTTTGGAGGTGCCTCTAACAACAACACAGAGTAAGCAGAAGCCACTGTTTGGAGAGGACAATGGGCAAAATGAAAAATGAAAGAATAATAATTAGAATATGAAATCTTGAGCAGGCCCAAACTGAAGAAAATGAAATGTACTAAAGCATTATTTAATAAAAATAAAATAAAAGGATGTAATGTTATTCTGAACTAGTTGTTAATTCTTCAGGCCCTGATTGTTCCTGAGATTGTTGCCACAATATTGTCCTCCATTGACTTAACAAGGTTACACAGTGATTGGAGTACAATGTCCCTAACCCTCATTTGTGCTCTCTCTATAACTGGGTATGGATGATTTATATATATAAAATTTTGTTATGTGCATATAAAAAATGTTTCTGTTAAATGTGCAAGAGAAGACAGGTGCAGACTGCAGATATGCTGCAAAATTGGTCGAGAGGCATTCACCGTTATCGATCCAAGTTAATGTCCAGAACAACAGTTACCATTTGTGATGCACTCACAACTTTAATCAGAAATCTGCAGTTTGCCATTTAATTACAGTTGTCATGTATGGGGCAGTCGAGGCCAAGCTGTTAATTGCTTGCATATTGAATTTCTTGAAATTTGGTTAACAAAATAACATAGGAATTGGGTAGTTTTTGGAGAACTTACTATGAAGCAGACCACTGTTTTATTGGAGGTTTCAGGTTCACTTCTCTTTCAAAAAGTAGTTTTTAAATATGGTTTTTTGTCACTTTAAAAATTTAAATGTTAGAATATGTTATCAAATGGTTGTTGGAACATATTGGTCAACAGCCCTGTGTACTTGGGTGAGTGTTGATTTTGTTTGATAACTTGAGGTGGCTGTAGTAGTGTATCAAAATGTAACTGAAAAAAAAACAGTGGATTTAGTAAGTTTTTATGGATGATATTTTAAGGAAAACCTGGAACAAGTTTGTGGTAAGTGACCAAGGACTTACAGGTACCCATAAGTAGCATTCTAGCATTTGCCTTGGTATAGTGTGGGTACCCCTGAAGAGCCACACTCAGGATGATCAATGTCAGCACTGGGATTAAAATCTCTGAACTTGTTGCATTTCCTCATTACAGTCTTGGACCATGCCCTATATACTCAGCTAAGCTGCTGGGTAGACATATGGATAAATGAAATGTTGAGGAGATAGAAAGTAGAAAATGAAATGTCCTAAAGCAATTTCAGGCCCTGAGAGTTCCTGAAATTGTTGCCACAATATTGTCCTCCATTGACTCATGTAGGGTGCAAGTTATTGAACGGGATATTCCTTCTCTGGAAGATTCGTACTCTCTCCACCCCTTACAACATTACACCTCAATCAGACACATTTTATATCCCTGCCTGAGATAACATCTATCCCTAATCAAAGAAAATGCTTTCCACAAAGAAAAGAAAGGAATTTGTGAATCTAAACCCTATATGCTACAGCTGGTGATCTATTACAGTATTGTTTTAGCATTTTCTTGTTAATGTGATGCAGTTGTACAACATGGGGCTCTCCTCAAGTACTCGGGTACACAGTCCAGGGGATGGTTGGATGACCTGGGTCCATTGACACAACTGGTATTTGGAAATAAAACACATGAGCACAGTAAAAAAAAGGGGAGTGGAGAGGAATGGAAGCAAAATAGGATAGATGGAAATGTTAAAAAAAAATCTCAGTACAAATACACCTAGCAAAGATTTATTGATCAAACATTTTGCATAAATGTAAGCCATTGAAATGTGCATGTATCTAAATTTACATGAGGGACTATTTAGAAGTACCGTAGCTTATGGCACCCAGCTATGAGCTTACAATTGTGGTGTATGTTTACTGCCATATGGGCTAAATAATGTGAAGTGTGTGTCGCATGAATACTAGGCCTATGATAGTTCTTCTACAGGATACCTAATAGGCTACCCTATTAGCAAAAGTAGTACCAGTGGCCTACCACTTTCAAAAACAAAAATTACCGTGGATAAAATAGTCATTTAATACTACTATTACCGTATCCTATGTGAGTGGTACCGGTATTAATATATTCACCTCTCGGAATGCTTTTAATCTCAAAATTGTGCATCGCATACGTAGGCTAACTTACGGTATTGGTGCATATGTCAACGAAACAAAGAAAGGTTACAACACCATCACTGATTGAAAACACACAGTTTGGAGTGAAACATAAATTGTTATCATTAATGTGAACACGTATTACGTCCATATAGCCTTTAGGCCTAGTAACCTTCGACTTGGAGGCTCAGAACAATAGGGTTTATAGGTGACCTAATACAATAAATTGTTAAAAAACCGGTCATGTTTTTATATTTATTTAAAACGGAAGAAATATATCGTTCAAGTGTCTCAATAAGACACGATTTTTAGGAGAACGGCATTCTTCCTCCTCAAAATTCAAAATCAACCTGACTAAAATGCATCATCGATGAGAGCGAGCACGCACAAATTAAGCCTTGTCCAGAAATAAATAGTACCTTCGTATAACCTACTAATGTCCAAGCTTTCTAACATATTTCTCTTTTTAATACAGCCAAGTAGTGGAATCTAAGCGCTAAAATGTTTCACGGACAACAGCTGTGAACTAAGATCAACATGGCTGAACCTAGATCTGTCGCCGGTTAAATATGAACTCAGATCAAGACGCGATGATCTTATATTAACGTATATAACAGAAATTCTGAGTTCAGCACGCGCTAAGATCAGCTGAAGCTGGTGAACTGAGATCAATTGCTGTATACACTCGGCCCTGAGTGGTGGATAGCCTCCTTGCCACAGCTGGGCTCACAATTTATGTGCAGGAGTACCGTGGACAGTGATGAAGGTGAAGACGATGAGTTTAAATTTGTTTGTGAATTTGGGAATATTTTGCTTAATTTTTAGACCAATTGTACTACATTTACATATTGAAAATAATTTAGAATATCACAAGGATGGAGCTTCAGAAAAACATTGTTTACAGAGACCTACTTAAATGTGAGAAAGGTGTAATATAGGCTATCTATCCATGTGTCCATTCTGTCCCCAACGCTTGGGACACATTTGTCCATTACGAATATATGATTACGGTATATACCATTTATATCAGTTCATTTCTCATCTCTGCTATTTTTCACTAGCATTTAGTTGTAACCTATGACATGTACAGAAACAACAAACATACCGCAGCCTACTTTTAAATAAAATCAACCAATTAGGCTACACCGTGCTAACATTTTGAATTTCCATTCCACCCCACGTTTCCCTTAAACGTGCAAAGCGTAAGAAACAAAATATAGAAGGAAATATCCATGCGATATAAACAAGAACACCTGCCAGGCTGAACGTTCCCTTCGTGTTGCCCCCTGACAAGGGTAGGCCTATGACTGATGAACATGTTTCCAAGTCTCAGCCCTCTGACCTGTCGACCTTGATCCAACTAATATTCAGTGGTTTCCATACACAGATTACCTACTACTAAAGATAGCCGACAGCCATGCTAATTCTTGGCACCTAAGACTTCAGCGCTGTCTGGTGATTGACTGCGGTACTAGTTGACGTGTAGCACGGCCGTGCGGGTAGCCTACCCCACCCCTTCCCCTCGTTCCGCTAAATATTGTCGTCCTAAATGCTCTGCCCACTTCAATGTTCCGAAAATCACAATCTTCCCAATACTTATAGCACGTTTTTAAGTGTGGAGATAATCATATGATCTACAAGAAATAAATCGCATTCAAAATACCAATAACAGGTTTTTTTCTTAAGTAATACCAAAGTGGGAAATTGTGAATTCCAGAACTCTGAAATGAACAATCACAGCATTTAGGACATGTTAGTTAGTTATTGTTGTTTTAAAGGGCGGAACTACGAGCTCATATGCCCCATTTTAGGACATGACCTCATCAATAATTTACATGTTTACATTTCTTTCAGTTGCAATTGGAGCATATTGCATTGGTGACAAGAATTAGGCTACTAAAAGGCCTGCAGCATATTATTACTCACCTTAAAAAATGGTCCCTTCCAATTAACCACAGTAGGCCCATTTAGGCCTATAACCAATTAGTTATTAGAATAAACTGCAAAGGAAAAGTACTGGGAAGGGAGAAGATCCATATCTTAAAATGCTTGATGCTGTTAGGAATAACAGTAAAATGTTAAGAGAGAATGCTAAGGAAACAGGTGGTGTAACCAGATCACACTAAAATTGTTAGTGCAATTAATGCCAAATTCATTAGGAGACTGAAATTTCAGAAAAATAATTGGATATTACAAAATTTCTATACAGTAGTTAATTTCATATTCCCTTTAAACAATTTCCAGTTCATCAATTTTTGCAGGGTGAAATACAGTAAGTACATCAAAAAAATCATCGCACACTAATACAGTAAATTCTATGACATGCTGTGAAGGGGAAAGGAGAAATAGGACTTTCAATGAAAAACAAGAAAAACACTCAATACTGCTAGAAATTATCATGTTTTATTTTAAAAGTTGTCAACGAAGAAAAATAACAGCGAGAGTCAAGATCACACTTAGGAAAAAAACAGTAATCAAATCTGGTCCTCCTAAAAGTACGTGTTGAGGCATGTTCCTTTCTTCTTTCTTGCCAAGGCATAACAGTAGGCTATAGCACAGGATAATGAACCTCTTCCCTCCTTTATGCCATGGCTAACACTGGTGAACAGCAAATTCCTACAACACATGCAAGTTTGTATGTTGAAACAGTAAACTTAATAAAATATGTAATGCTTCAAATGGAGAACTTCAATTTGCTGATTCGTGTATGGTTGCATCTACTATAACTACATTTTAAAAGAATCTCTTATTGTACAATCATAGTGTTGTTGATATTAATTCTCTTAGGGCTTTTGATAACATTCATTTAGCCCCGTGTACTTGGAAGTGTGTAGGATTTGTATGATAATATGTGTTATTGTAGTATCTGTAGTAGTGTGTACTGCTCGGGTCTTAGCTGTGTGAACCTAAGAGGAATGTGCATCGCAAACTATGAGAAGTGGTGTTGACGAGTGATGAGGTTCCTCAGTCCGTGCATAGTACAGAACCAAATACATTGGTCGGTGACTCACTCAATCATTCGTAACACCACAGTGGTTTGAGCAACGGCCCTATGTAAGCATTATTGGAATAGAAAGGAATACCAGATATCATGGCGGGCTGTTGACTGACCCTTCTCTTCTCGCCTGACCCTTCCTTGCTCTTTACCCTCACCCCGCAAGTTCACAGAGCTTGGACCCGAGCAGTATAGCCTACTTTTTGTAATTCAGGTGATGACTGGAAAGGAAGCAGCCATAGTCTTATGTTAGGATCAATCCCACCACTAGCCTGGAGTGGAAGTGGGGAAACCACGGAAAACCACTTCTTGGATGGCCGAGGTGAGAATCGAACCTACCTCTTCTCATTTCTGGCTCACGAAGCTGATTGTGAGTCGTTCCAACCCTCAGACCAGAATTAAATTACTTGGAAACTAGTTCAGGACCTCAGGAGTGGCAGCTACCACACCACAAGGTGGTATTATAGTAGCACTGAATGAAAGTAAAACGAGTGATAACATTCTCTATAAGGGGCAGATGACCTAGTAGTACCGACAGTAGTGGCTACGCGGGCTAAAGCGCAGCGTCAGGTCATGGGGCCAAGCTCGCTGCTGACTCGGTAGACGCGTGGGTTCGAGCCCCACCGTCGGCTGTCCTTGAAATGGTTTTCCGTGGTTTCCCCATTTTCAACACCAGGCAAATGCTGGGACAGTACATTCAGACAGGCCACGGCCGCTACCTTCCCCATCCTTGACGAGTTTCAATCATCTTCATCCATTCCATCTCTCATCCCGACGCGCAGATCGCCCACGGGCGTCGCCTAGAAAGACCTGCACTCGGCTTCTCAGGAGGCTACACGGAAAAAGAAAAAAACCTAGTAGTTCCGCCCCTTGAAACAACAATAACTCACTACCTATAGGTGTATTTTCCAGAGTTGGAATCTGACAGTTCAGCACCACTGGGCAAAAACAGTTGACGACTAGATCACTCGCATAGCTTGTAGCCATGGAAACTATACAACGCTGCCAATTTGATTGATGCTATTTGACCACGTGCTTGTCGCCGATCAGTCGCTTGTTTGGTTGCCTCCAGTACACACTCACCTTGCTGCGTTTCAAAATCTGTTGTTTTTATGAGTTATAATTGTTTGATTTAATTGGTTAATTACTTTTTGTGTAGGGTTTATAACTTACTTATTTATACTTTATACTTATAATTCATTAGAGATAAATTTCATACTGTTAGTTACCATGCCAATAAGAGTTTGTTATCTAGACCTATACGATTACCTAGGCAACAAATATTCATCATCTAGGCCAGGGGTTCTCAACCTGTGGTACGCTTACCCCTTAGGGGTATGCGAAACATTTCAGGGGGTACGCGGCAGGCCATCCTTCTACTCGATCCACGTGCGCAACGAGCTTCGTGCCGTGACTACTGTGTGAGTTATTTACGGCGCGTGTATTTGACTTCCACAAATAATTGCATATTTTCTTTACCGAGCACAATTCTAATTAATCATAAGTACTCAATGACTTTGGTTGGCTTTTAAAATTGGCCTATTTAAGTGATATTCTTGAAAAACTGAACATTTGGAATAAGTGTTTGCATGATAGTGTTTCTGATATGTTCTATGTTGAAATGAAAACTAACGCAACGATTGCAAAAATCACCCTTTGGGAAAAGGAACTGAAAAACAACAACTATATTATGTTTTATTAAAATATCTTTCCTTATAAAATTACAAAGGTTAAACCATACTAACTAAATACCTTTTACATTTTTAATAACCATTATTACTGCCTAAGAAAGGTTAGAATGGGGTACGCAGGATGTTAAATTTTTTAAAGTGGTACGATGGTTGAAAAAGGTTGAGAACCCCTGATCTAGGCCTAAAAACATCATGTTTCTCAGTGAAGCGAACGAACTTCATCTGTATTATGCCGATTATTTGGATTGTTATTCGAAGAGAAAATTCTGTTTATGAAAACTGATTGAGACGAGAACCTTCATTTGACCCTCACAAATTGGTTAATACGGATGCGTGACTATCCCCACTTTGCGTGACAAAATTCAGGTTTGCATATATGGCTATCACGCTACCTATTAATTAATTATTGTTCCAGGCCAAACCCATTGGTCTAGAGAAAGATTTATTGATGTGTGACTATTCGCACTGTGTGTGACAAGAACTTGGGTTGCATAGGCTGCACTATCTAAGTTAGTAATATTTGGTCGAGGCGAATACTTAAAAGTTGTTGCACCTAGACCGTCATTGGAGTTGCGATGGACTGTGGTGAAATCGTTAACATGATAGAGGGAGAGGGATTGGGATTTCTACGTTCAATATCTGCCATTGCTAAACTATTTGCTGGCTTATTCTCGTTGTAGTTGTTCAAATAGCTTCAAAAGAAATATTTATATTCTGTACAAAGTCTTGACTTGTTTATCATTTCGTGTAGTTTTAGGAATGATTCCTTGTATAAAGTTTCAGTCGAATTAATGCTCTCGTGTCCGGCAGGTTTCATCTGAATCGGAGTTGAAAAATGAAATTGTTCCAATGTTAATTTTATCTTGAGAATCACCTGTTGCTGGTTGTATTACTATGTATAACGTGGTTGTGACCATTAAGTTATCTAGTAACTTATCATGTTATGTGTACTACTTACAAATGCACATTTTGGTTGTTGCATATGGACATTGTACTGTGATCAGAACGTTGTGAAATTGAATACGAGTATCTCAAAAATAAAGCACACAAAAGTTTTCTAGTTATATTTTAATGCTACAACCAATATGTGCATTTGTAAGTGCACATATCATAAGTTGATAGATACTGGTCTCGCAACCATGTTATACATTGTAATACCACTAGCAATAGGTGATCCAGATACAATTATCGTTGGAACAATTTCATTTTTCAACTCCGATGCAGATGAAACCTGCTGGACACAAGAGAGCATAGCATTAATACGATTAAAACTTTTATACAAGGAATCGTTCATTAAACTACACAAAATGATATAGGCCTACATATTAAGTTAAGAACTTTGTGGAATAAATAAATATTTCTTTTGGAGCTATTTGAACAACTACAAAGAGAATAAGCCAGCAAATAATGGTGTGGCAATGGCAGATATCGAACATAGAAATCTCAATTCCTCTATCGATGTTAACAAAATCACTACAGTCCATCGCAACTCCAATGGCACAGTCTAAATGCAACAACTTCTAAGTATTTTACAATAAAATACTATGGTATATCGCTGATCCAGTTTTGAAGAATTTGCTAACACCCAAAATACGAACCAATAAGGAACTTTTAATTAAATTATTAAAGGATATCAATTTCTCTTAACACTTGGTAACATAGTTCATAATCCATTTACGCTGTTGCTGAAGAAGGTACAGTACCGGTATCAATGTAATGCCAAAACATGTAGCCTACATCGTTTAATAAATATTACATCATCGTATTGACAAGGCAGTGGTTCATCAAATGTATCACCAGCCAATATGGTTAACTATTATCACAATAAAATGGTAAATATATACGCATTCTAATACTGTATTTGTCCATAATTCACACGTAGGCTATAATGGTCGACACAGCTGGAATTTTACTATATAAGTCGTGATCTAATAAAGGGTACGGTGGGTTATAGATAGCGGAGGAGTAAACTAAGTTACCGTACATAATTTCCAGGTTCAATTTGTATCATTACAGAAGGTAGTTATTTTGGCTAATATCCTCCGCAGTCTATAACCCACCCACCTTTCTCTTTTTAGATCACAATTTATATATATTCCATCTGTGTCAGCCATTATCCGCGTGAATTATGCACAAGTACAGTATTGCCAACCCCACGTATATGGTACCAATAATTACTAGATAGCACGGACTGAGTTAGCCATGTATCAACCCCGGTTTTGTCATGCATAATCTTTTCTATTTCTTATTACTTTTTGTTGTTAATCTTTTCTAGACCAATGGGTTTTGCCTGGACCGATAATTACTAGGTAGCGCGGGCAGCATTAGCCATACATGCACCCCTCGCTTTTGTCACACACAGTGGAATTAGTCAATCATATGACCGACCTCATGACAGGTGTATTATGTAGGCCTATCTTACATGTTGGCAACACGAACGTGACGTCAATGTATGCACCTAGGTAACAGTTGAAGAGACCTCATGCGCTTGAGGAACATGGCTGCCATCGTTCAATGGGCAAGAAACAAAAGCCCAAATTTCCAGCGCACTAGTGATAATGGACAGCAATTTCAATTGGTATTGTACCCTAGATTATGAATATAAGGTATGAAAATCATGTATTATCCGTATTAACGAAGTTAAGAGTTTCATAGAGGCAGGTTCTCATCTCAATCACTATTAATATAATTACTAGGTAGGACCGCGTTAGCCATATATGCTCCCCTAGTTTTTGTCACGCACAGTGGGAGAGTCACACAGGCAAAGAAAATTTGCAAATGAAGAGTTAAAAAAATATGTTAAGTGTTATACCGGTATATTTTTACACGATATTGCAATTTTTGTAGCAAGAGTATGGTTACTTCACTTTTAATATTGCCTGCAGGACGACCTATGTTATCGGTAAGGTTTACATTTATGGACGGGTGTCTCTGTGTCCAGTAGCTGGCTTTAACAGTAGGTATATTTGGGTGGTGGCTTCATCTTTGACAGGAACTGTAGAATTTGTAACAATTTGAAAAGCCACACTGAAGGATGCATGCAGGTACATGTGGAAAGTAGCAACCACGTAAGCATAAAATGCTTGTCGATAATATATTCAATGGTACACTGGCATTCATAGGTCCATGGCTTTTGCTAACTTGTGCTAAATTTCAGCATTCCACAGAGCATTCGTACAGCTAATGTGAATGACCAGTTAGTCATGTTTCTCCACTTTGTTATAAATCCAATTATAAACATGCAATTTTTTTAAATAAATATAGGCCTACTGTATATATACATATATTTTGTGCACTCCTTGTTAAACTGATTTGCCTGAAAAAAAAATGCAAGCAGTTTACTTATTTCATGTCACTGTGTTCAAAAGAGGAGGACATTAGGTTTTGAAATCAATAACATCAAGAGATGCAAGGCATGCAACACTGTTTAAACTTAAGTTATTGGGGTAAAATGATACAGGCTAGCTCAAATTATCTTGTTTTGCCATTTTCCATACCGTACTCAACAGCAGTGAGTTCCTGAGTTTTAGCCTCATGTAAAATCTACATTATGTTGCAGATTGCCATCTGCAGTAGGATTTATTGCACTTGAATTGATTGATGCAACCCAAACATAGACTTCTTACCTGGTCATTTGACAGGAGAGTAATTGCCACATTCCTCTGCTATTTCGAGAACAGCAATTTAGGATTTGTTCACAGAATTGGTAGGCCTACCTACCTATGGGATAAATAAGAGTGAAAGTTAATTGATATGTCAAGTAGAATATCACCTGTACACTACTTCAAATATCAATTCAAAACTATATTTTTCACACGCAATACAGAAACAAGTTTTAACTTAAATTCTTAAAATAAGCGTACTTACTTGTCGTAGCAGAAGAAGAACTGTTCTCTTCTCATTACCACGAAGAAGATTTGATGTAAGAAAGATGAGATAGAACACAACATTAGCTTATTTATATACGGCCATTATTATTACCTACAACACATAATAAACAGAGCCGCCATGGCATGGTCAGTGCCGCCAACCCAGTAGAAATAATGTTTATTTAATGATAAGTGCCATAATTATCGTCTATGAGCAAGATAATTGCAAGGAAATGTCAATTAGGAATTATGTGTATATTTATTGACTAAATATAGGGATATGTTTGCAATTTAATTACAACGTGTATCATGCATATGTTGACAAGACGATATACAGCGCTCCATACGACTGGCATGCGCTACTACACCGATGGTGCCAAATGATCCCTATCTGGTTGACACCCCCTGTTTCCATATAAATCCTCGAACGGTACATTCTAACATGCGACTTCATTCAACTCATTGTCCTTCCTTCATCCGCAGAGGCAGGCATCAGGATGGGCATCCCACAATGATTATTTGCCATTTCGTCGACCCTATAGAAATGTAATGTCAAGAATTCAGAAAACTATGCTCAGTGGTCAGTGTATTTTGATTGAAAATACCCTGGCTAGTTCTGACTACTTTCCAACATGACGAACATAAAAATACAGCCTAAAAGCATATATTGAACAACCTAAGGAGGATTTACTGTAGTTCATGCCTCGAAGACGTCTCTACAGTATATTATCGGTAGGGGAGTTGACAGATACGACATAGGGATTCCGTCACTGGAATTAGTTTATCTGATGTATAATTCGGCGAGATGTACCGGTAATTGTTAGATTGAAAAACAAAATCGTAAGTAACTAGACCACGTTAAAAGAAGTGAAATGTTCTGTGGGTACATGGCTTATGATAAACGTGTGTTACAGCGAGAAAAAATACGTATGTGCCCAGCACAGAATTATTTATAATATTCCATTGTTGAAGATACAGAGGTATGGAATGTGTACTAGGAACAGCCTGATGACGACAATATAGGCTAGGCACAATTTACCCTCCTGTAGGCGACGACAATGTATCTAGTTTGAACTGGGCGTTATGTACCATAAGGAGGTGGATTATACTGTAGTGACCTTTGATTGCCTGTAAGCAGCTAAACCCCATTTACAATACCTGTGCCGCAACTTAGTTCACTTTCAAGTAGCCTAATTAAACGTGTTGATAGGTTCCTAATGTAGGTAGGGTACTTTAAGTTCTGACAATAAAATATTTAATCTGTTTGCGTCAAATGAAGTTTGTGTGTACATTAGCATCTTACAGGAACCGAATGTAGGATTCTTCTTCCCTGCTCTAGATGCAGGCACCATTATTTATTAATTTTATCTATTGGATCGCTATGATTAATAGTAACAACTTATTCGACCATGACGATCAACTTGTAAACATATGACAAAGAATAAATGATGAGCATCATGGTTGTACATGTTTTACTGTTGTTACAAACATATAGCCGTATATCAGTACATCAGTGTGCATTTCCAGGTGACTCTAATTACTTCATTTGGTTTATTAAATAACTGATTTGGCGTACTGGTATAGGCCTAAGTAAGGTGTTGAATTGATTTTTAAGTGCCCTTACTCTTTCTTCTAGTTTCCAGATCATAATGGAGGAGCAACCATCGATCAAGAATGAGCCAGAATTGTTGACTCAAACACATGAATTCTCTAACCTGGTAAGTTGAGTTTTAATTCGTATATGGTATAACATTGCAATCCTTGTGTTGTGCATGACAAGCAAGGGTTACTGACATAATACAATACTTAACAGTAAGTCGTTGGCTAAGTATCTTTTAGCTTCTACTTTTTATGATATGTTACAGTAAGTTCGTAGTCGTATTTAACTTTGAGTCATACTTGTAATACTCTGCAGGAGTCAAATGAGCTGTTGCCCTCTGATAACCTGCTGGACGAGGATGTTGGTATATTTGATATTGAAAGGATAGCAATTAAGGAGGAACATGAACTACAGGTAATTATAGGTTTTGCATTACTTCTCTTATAATAGGCTAATACGAATGATTTTAAGAATATTAGTTGGAAGATTGGATTATTTCTTTTCTAAAAGAACTCACACTAGCTGACGAAATTGTATTGATACTGCAATTCCACTCTGATGGCATGCTAGATCATACTATAGGTGAAATCTACACAACATGTGATGTTGAAAGTGAATCATATAATGCTTTGGATATATATGGCCTTTCCTTTTTATAGACTCCTTGATATCTATGGATCAGCCATAGTTAAGTGTCTTTGTTTCTTCTGTATTCTTTCGTAGATGTCTGATACGCATCATGTACCAGTATGTGTTAAGTTACGAATAATAAAACCTAACAAACAGGTTTATCAAAGTGTTCATATCTATTACAATTTATTAATCTTGACTAAGAATGGATCGACTACTAAGACCCGAGCGTCTGAACATCGATCCTGAATCTAGCAACGCACAACAAGAATGGAATCACTGGTACAGCACGTTCAGGAACTTCATAGTATCTTACCAAGTAAGTGACGCCGACAAATTAAGAATGCTGATAAATCATGTCTTACCTTCAGTATACGAATATTTCAATGAAGCTAAAATGTTCAATGACGCAATAAGCATTTTGGTTAGCACGTTCACAAAACCGGTGAACGAAACATTTGCCCGTCACAAATTAGCAACCAGAAAGCAGCTAGCTGGAGAAACAGTGTCGAGATATATAGAATCTTTGAAGCTTCTGAGGAAAGATTGTAACTTGAAGGCTGTAACAGCGGAAGTAAATAGAGATGATTGTATTCGCGACGCTTTCATTGCCGGTCTTCTTCACTCCAATATTCGTCAGAGACTATTAGAAACTCTTAACCTCACCCTTGAGGAGACTTCAATAAAGGCAAAGGCTTTAGAGTCAGCGATGTAACAGTCCCTTTAGTATCAAGAGCTTGTTTCAGTCAGTGCTGTTCAGAACCGTCGTGCTAGTTCACCTAGACCACCCTCAATTACTTATGCCAGCCGTGACAGCTGCTTAGGGAATAGTGAAGCCTCGTGTGAAGTTGTTGCAGTGACCAACAGGAAGTGATATTTTTGTGGACTTGCCTTTCACAAGAGGAATGAATGCCCAACAAGGGATGCTATTTGTCGTGTATGCTCGAAAACTGGTCACTACGGCAAAGTTTGTAGAAGTGCCAAACCGAATGGTTCTCAAAAAATCTTACCATTGCCATACCGTAGTCTAATCTTCTGCCTCTTCCACACCATCCTGTCTAGAAAAAGCAATAATTCCCATTCACTTAAATAGAACGAAAGCCAATGCTCTGATGCTTTATCCAGAATCTGTTCGGCTACCCAGTGCTATGGATTACGACTTAAGAACCTGCATGAAGCCTTATGTCATCCGGGATTGACGAGAATGAATCACTTCGTTAAGTCAATGAATTTGTCCTATTCGTTGGAGGATATAAAGAAAGTCTTATCAGCGTGTAAAGTCTGTGCTGAGCTAAAACCCAGTTTTATCAAACACGAGGGAAGTCTCATCAAACTATCCATCCATTTGAACGAATAAACATGGATTTCAAGGGACCTCTTCCATACACTTCCAGAAACAGATCACTCCTCATCTTAGTAGATGAATATTCCATATATCCTTTTGATTTTCCCTGCTCGGATGTTACTTCCTCCACCGTTATCTCAAAACTGAAAATCCTTTTTTCAATTTCTGGATTTCCTTCCTATATTCATTCAGATCGAGGTTCTGCCTTCATATCCCAATAATTGAAGTCATATCTCACGACTGTTGGGGTAGCGACGAGCAGAACGACACCGTATAATCCCAGAGGCAATGGTCAGGCAGAAAAATACGTAGGCATTGTCTGGAAAACTATACAGCTTGCCATAAAATCAAGACAATTGGATATCCGACAGTGGGAAAGAGTTTTAGATGATACCCTCGATTCTATCAGGTCATACTTTGTACCGCAACAAAGGAAACTCCCCATGAGCGTATGTTAAAACACCAACGGAGATCGACTTACGGACAAGCAACCCCTACATGGTTATTGACTCCAGGACCTGTATTTCTGCGGAATCATACCGGGCATTCAAAGTCAGAACCATTTGTCCAAGAGGTCACTCTTGTTGAAGCGAACCCCGAGTACGCTCACATTTCTCAAGAATGGGAAGAAGAAAGGGAGGTGACAGAAGAGCAGCATTCCAACATTGTAATAGATATGAACACTTTGATAAACCTGTTTGTTA
Source organism: Meconema thalassinum (assembly GCA_946902985.2). Classification (NCBI taxonomy): domain Eukaryota; kingdom Metazoa; phylum Arthropoda; class Insecta; order Orthoptera; family Tettigoniidae; genus Meconema; species Meconema thalassinum. The sequence continues at coordinate 266,935,463 of OX336395.1, read as the reverse complement.
GGTTTTATTAATCTTAACTTAACACATACTGGTACATGATGCGTATCTGACATCTACCAAAGAATACAGAAGAAACAAAGACAATTAACTATGACTGATCCATAGAGATCAAGCAGTCTATAAAAAGGAAAAGCCATTTCATTCACCCGCAACCTACTGATAAGTATAGTCCTTGAGGTAAGGGGGAGGACGACGGATTCTAGTGCTCCGCCAAGGTTGTTGGCCTGGAGGAAGTGTAACTGGACTCCCTGTCGAGCCCTGAGATTCTGGAGAAGTCAGGAATCTGGTGCTTCGCCTAGGTTGCTGGTCAGGAGAAGTCGCAACTGGACTTCCTAACGACCTCTGGGATTCGGGAGAAGTCAGGACGTGAGGAACCAGATTCGAAGATTCCGATGGTCGTGGAGTGACCATTGATGTTGAAGGCCAGTGATGTCCAAGAGATCTGTTGGAATGCTGCTCTTCTGTTACCTCCCTTTCTTCTTCCCATTCTTTTCCGTTTTATAGACTCCTTGATCTCTATGGATCAGCCATAGTTAATTGTATTTGTTTCTTCTGTATTCTTTGGTAGATGTCTGATACGCATCATTTACCAGTGTGTGTTAATGACTGAATGAAGGAATGAATGCCCAGCAAGGGAAGCTATTTGTCGTGCTCGAAAACTGGTCACTACGCCAAAGTTTGTAGAAGTGCCAAACCGAATAGTTCCCAAAAATCTTACCATTGACATACTGTAGTCTTATCTTCTGCCTCTTCCACACCACCTAGTCTGACAAAAGCAATAATTCCCATTCACTTAAATGGAATGAAAGCCAATGCTCTGATAGACACTGGTAGTTCTACAAGTTTTATTTCTGAGAGTTTGGTCCGGGAGCCCTGGCTCCCCGTGTATGCTAGTAGTCTCACAGTAACAATGGCCGCAACATCTTTCAGATCATCTGTTAAGGGAGTTTGTTCAATCTAAAAGTCAAAGGACCATGTATATGAAGACGTTCAGCTAAATATACTGACAGATCTATGCTCGGACGTTATTTTGGGTTACGAAATTCTTGGTCGCCATTCATCCATAGAAATAAAGTTTGGTGGCAGCAAATAACCGTTGAATATCTGCGGATTGACAGTGGCTAATGTAGAACCTGTCCAACGTTTTCGTAACATCCCTCAAGACTGTAAACCAATCGCTGTTAAATCTCGACGTCACACAGGTTCAGATGCCAAATTCATTGATCAAGAAATTATACAACTCTTACAGGAAGATGTCATAGTAGAAAGCTTTTCTCCATGGCGTGCACAGGTTCTTGTTACCCACACTGAGAACCACAAGCGCCGTATGGTAGTTGACTATTCTCGGACAGTAAATCGGTACACCCAACTAGATGCATATCCACTTCCACGCATTGAGGATATCGTAAACAAAGTGGCGAATTATGAAGTGTTCACTGCTATCTACTTAATGAGCGCCTATTATCAAATCCCTATCTGTGAAGAGGACCGTCCGTACACTGCATTTGAAGCTAGCGGTAAACTAGTCATGTCCGCAAAAATAGCACTTCCTGTTTGTCACTGCAACAACTTGACACGAGGCTTCACTATTCCCTGAGCAGCTATCACGGCTGGCATAAATAATTAAGGGTGGTCTGGGTGAACTGGCATGACGGTTCTAAACAGCACTGACTGAAACAGGCTCTTGATACTGAAGGGACTGTTCCATCGCTGACTCTAAAGCCTTTGCCTTTATTGAAGCCTCCTCAAGAGTAAGGTTAAGATTTTTTAATAGTCTCTGACGAATGTTGGAGTTTAGAAGACCGGTAATGAAAGCGTCGCGAATACAATCATCTCTATTTACTTCCGCTGTTACCGCCTTAAATTTACAATATTTGCTCAGAAGCTTCAAAAATTCTATATATCTCGACACTGTTTCTCCAGCCAGCTGCTTTCTGGTTCCTAATTTGTGACGCGCAAATATTTCGGTCACTGGTTTTGTGAACGTGCTAACCAAAATGCTTATTGCGTCATTGAACGTTTTAGCTTCATTGAAATAATCGTACACTGAAGGTGAGACATGATTCATCAGGATTCTTAATTTGTCGACGTCACTTACTTGGTAAGACACTATGAAGTTCAGAACGTGCTTTACCAGTGATTCCATTCTTTCTGTGCGTTCCTAGATTCAGGATCGATGTTCAGACGCTCGGGTCTTAGTAGTCGATCCATTCTTAGTTGAGATTAATAAATTGTAATAGATATGAACACTTTGATAAACCTGTTTGTTAGGTTTTATTAATCTTAACTTAACACATACTGGTACATGATGCGTATCAGACATCTACCAAAGAATACAGAAGAAACAAAGACAATTTACTATGGCTGATCCATAGAGATCAAGGAGTCTATAAAAAGGAAAAGCCATATCAGTTGTGTACCCTATTACTTATAGGATAGTGGGGAAATGGGAACACTCTCACAGCAACGCAAACTCGCTACCGGCATTAAACAATGTTAAGATCGTAACTTGGCCGTCAGCAAACATATTCTTAAAGAATGATCTTCACTACGTTTTCTTCTTCTAATTTTTTAAAACGTGACCGCCAACGGAGCAAACTTACAAGGAACTTGTGCTAAGCAATTGAATGACTAATTTCGAAATGCACTTATGCCTTATGGAGGGTGATATGTGTCACGCTTAAATACGCACGTGAGAGAGAAAAGGGTTTCCTTGTTCTCATATTCTCTCCTACCAATTACACTCTGCAGACACATTCTTTAGTTTGTTTTATATCCCTTTAGGTATGTAGATAAGACTGCTGTGGGTATGGTTTAAGTAGTGGAGCAGGTTGGATGGAAATTAGAACATAAGCCCTTTCACATGGGCTGCTCCATGTTTGACTTTATTTCTTCCTTCTAAGCTCCTTATTCTTTGAGGATTAATGGTATTTTTTCTTATTTTACATTAAATGTACTAGCAATGTGCTACTGCGCTTTTCAATCACCACCTTGCCCTAAAATTTTTGTACAGTTGACCAATCCAACATGCCGGTCGCGCAAAATATTTCACCGCTATTTTATATCTCCGAATCATTTACTGATATGACCCCGAAATTTTGCATGGTGATGGAGATTACTACGATAAGTTCACGTATTTGAGTTATAAAAAACCTGTTTCATACAAAACCAGCAATGTTTATGTATGTGAATGGAATTTTCCCGAGATTTAATCATCCGAACATAGCACAACGTGGCAGGTATATGATTTACATGATATAATCCACTGGCATTTAACTTAAATCCATTGTTTTCACATATTTAATATGGCGGCTGTGTGAAAGTTTATTGTTAATTTTTTCTTGTCGTAATTATGCGACTGAATTCAAAGTTTGTATAATGATCCGACACAATAACTCTCATCTACTTGTGCATAAGTCTCTGGTTAACATACAAAACAAGCCAATATGGTGATCATCCGTAATAAATCACCGGTTCTCAATATCTCAATTTCACTTATAGAACTTAACCTCGTGAGCAGAAAACTAACATGGGGGCGGCGTGAAATGTAACTACTTAAATGGATTTTTCTGGCAATTTCCATTGACAAACAAATAGTCCCTCCAATTTCTTTTTTCATTCTTCCAGATGGTTTATTCATACAGGAGGAATTATATGTATTGTACCAGTATTGTTCTGACATACTACAGGGTCGAAGACCAAAATCGATCGTCGTGAGATCCAATCACAAACAAATACCACCGCAGACATGTACTTGATCTAGTCCCAGCTTAGGTATGTTACTCTCAGGGCATCGGGTAAGGATTGGGTGCAGTTAAGAAACTAGGTCAAAACACTCGTTAATTAATGAAAAAGAAGTTATAATCCACTGTAAGTAACCAAAGATTAAAAATAACTACGTGTCTTTGACAGATTCAATTGTCTAATTACAATCGCTGAGTAATGTAACAAAAACAACATTCCTGAAAGAAATTATACCCTCTTAAGCAATCCTTCCATACAAAAAGAGTGGTGTTGGGGTAGTGCGCCTGCCTCTAACCTGGAGGCTCCGGGTTGGATTCCCGGCTCCGTCAGGGATTTTTGAAACTGACGTGAGGGCTGGAGCGGGGTTCACTCAGCCTCGTGAGGACAATTGAGTAGCTGTCTGAGAGTGAGACACGCCCCGATCACGAAAACCAAGATTAACGGCCGAGGGGACCCGATGCGCTGATCACGCGTCACCCCAATATCTGCAGGCCAAATGGCTGGGCAGCGGTCGCGTGGTAGGCCTAGGCCCTTCACGGGCTGTAGTGCCAGGGGTTATTATTAGTATTCATACAAAAATTGTAGAACTTAAAAGCCAAGGAATGGCACAAAATAAATTCCTTTGCAAATGTTATTTACACATAAGATTTAATCCCATTGCTCCTATTTTCTGTAGCAGACAATTAATCCATTGGCGTTCTAAAACATTCAATATAATCCGACTTATAAAGCAAAATAAGTACATTCTAAGTTATGTTGGTACCATTTCCAACATTCAAATAATGCATAAACCCAGCTAGCTAAATCCTGATGTAAAATCCTATATTTACCACGCACCCGACATTTTATGCTATGCTGTATAATTAACAAAATATTTCGACAAATATGTACAACAAGAACAATCTCACCTGTGTCATAATCGTATGCTTACCGTCAATTATCTGTTTGACCTTCAAGTCGTCTCACCATCGGTTAAGTCTCGCAATTTGGATCATAATACCATGGATTGTTCGTAATTTTATTATACTATTCGTGGTGTTTAACATCTCATGTAAATTTCATCTGCTTTCATTTCTGACAAAATGCTGTTATACGGGGTCTCTCACGGCCGACGCAGCGCTGCAGGTAGAAAGTTGAGCCGAAGTTCAGACGAGCACATGGCAAAGCGGAGCTGAGACGGTTGCCGAGTAAAGTTGACTTCGCTATTACGTTTATAGCGTATTTTAAGTTATAAGTGTTGTAACTTTATAACGTGTGTACGTGTTAGTGGTTATTGGTTACGATGTTTACGTGGTTATTGTTTACTTGTTATTACATTCTTAATTATAAACTAATTTTAAGTACCTACACTTCTAAGAAATTTTATAAAAGTTTCAAAAGTTTATAACGTGTTATTGCTAGGCTTATTGTTTCAATTTTTATTTACGGGGAAAATTGAAAAGTGAGGTTTATGCAACAAACCCTCACACTCTAGATGAACTCAAACTAAATATCACGAGATAAATTGAGGCTATCTCGGTAGATGAACTAAAGCGTGTGAATGAACATTTCTTAGACGATGGCAGTAATGTGTAGATGCCTGTGGAGGATTTATAACATCATCTGTGTCCAGGTGAATAATTATTTTACTTTGATTATGTGTTATTATGTGCGGTTGTTATTTACATGCGATTCGTACGGGCGCTCCCCGGCCCCAAGCTCAGCAAGTGCTGGTCCGACCCTCCACGCGCCGCGCGGCCTTTGAGTGAAAGACCCTGTACTTGTCTATAATATTTGTCAATGTTTGTCCACATGTGGCTTCTCATTTTGTTTTCAACCATATCTTATACAGCAATTTACAATCAGATTGTCGCCTCCGTTGGCCCTCTCAATGTTTATATTCGAAAACAAAAATTGGAAAAAAAAAGTTTATGCCTGCAACATCAAAATGAATTCACAGTAGCCCAATTCCTTCTATATTCTCCTAATATTAGCCATCTCCTGTGCTTGTACTTAGTTACACTTATAATAAGAAATGTCATAATATCATGCTACCGTCGCAAAATGCACAGCTACTACTATTCAAAGTTGGGCCTGTTAACATTTCTAAAGGAATAAAGAAACACAACTGCATTTTTACAGGTTTACAATAAAGTGAATAAGTTAAAATCATCAGCATCTTCGTTCCCTTAAGTTAGCCATTTGACCTGCGTTAACTTATCCCTCCTGGATCAAATTGGATTGCCATCGCGAACACGAAAGCAACTTCTCCCCAGGCGTGTAAGGCTTTAGTTGGCTATGACGTGATTTAGAACCAGTGATATCGCGTACATTTCTCCAAGATCCACGGCTTCTGCACTTCATGTAATGTGATGAATAATTGCTCTGCTTTAAATCTGACTCTGAGTCTTTCACTATTGCACTTGTTAATATTTTTACACAGGACAACCTTCTGCCACTTCCTCGTGAACTATTAGATGATTTTATTACTTCAATATGGCTGTCAAGGCTGTGTAGTTACACTGCACACATTGTATTGCAGTATATAATATTATTTCTGCTCTTAGCTCTGATATAATACTTTGCAATTTGTAGCACGTTTTCACACATCACGACGACTGACCTTGCGGTGCACAGTTCGAAAGTATTTAATTAGTTCACAAATAGTTGTGTGAAATGTTCAATGCGTCACTAGTGTGTTTCGCTCTAACAAATTATACAATATTTTGAAGGATTTTACTCAATTTCTACAAATGTCAATACCATATGGGTGGATGGAATAATAATCACACCCATGCTGCCAAGCCATTCGACAAGTAATGTACTCTAATTAGTGTTTCCGGCTTCCTCCTCATGTCCTTCCGGATTATTTTAATTGTTCATTATTCCCACGTGAATTAACTTCCAATATCATGCAGTAAACTTCCAACTCAATTTATTGTATTGTCTATCTCTTCTGTTACTTAAGTATTCATTTCCGTCTATTAAATCTGGTGCTCATTCGCTGCTTCCACAGCGTTCCCATGCACCTTTCTCCATGTAATATCTTCTTAAGTAGACTCGGTTCACAATCTTGGAGTATACTTTTATGTCGTCACATATATATACTGTATATATGGTTATTAGCTGAAGAGCTTACAGAAGTCTGGTATGTGAAATCTGAAAATAGGATCAATATTCTGTACCAAATTTCTGATCAAGTTCTTGTATGTCGCATTGTGTTTGGAAGGAGTTCATAGCAATGGAACCATGTGTAAGATTTAATCCCACATGGGGAATGGAAAGTGTTTGTGAAACAAGTAATTTCTCTGCAGGATGATTCTAATCTCACTGAGAATGTCGAGACAGAAGAGTTCTGCATACCGGTACCAGAGTTTGTTCCATGCATCAAAATGGAAATACCGTCTTCAGAGAATGATGGAAATTTGAAAGTGGTAAGTACCTTTTTGGGTTATTATTTATTGCATCTTATAAAGGACATGACCTGATCGCCATTGTCTGTTTACCAAGGATATTTAGGGATTTACAGATTGTGTATTCAGACCAAGCTGATGACAAATTGAAGCTGTCAGCTATTGTGTTGTGTATGGTAAGGAAAGTCTGTCTGTTAGGTAGTCAGCCCGAAGGCTGGTTAGATCCTCAAAGAGCACCGCCGATAGATTATATGGGTAGATATCCACAAAAACCCAAGGCAGCGCTATATTGAGGCGTACTAGGCAAGAATATGAGTGAGGTAGTTTCCCATTGCTTTCCTCACTGAGTACCAACGCTATGAGTAGAACCTTCCACAGCATCCACAGGCACTGACCGTGCCCTGAATGACATTACTAAGCACCACCCATACCTCAGTGGCTTCCATATAATCACAGCCATGAAAGAGACTGAGACATCGGTGAAAAGCCACATTTTACTCTAGCCTGTGCCAACAGACAATTGCAAATATAATGCATTCATCAAGAGATGGCAAACAGGCCAAGGTAAGGAAAGTACAAGACGGTAAATGGAAGGTAAGGCATTATATTGTCCGAATAGTGGTGGACTTGGATGCATGCCTCCCTCTTGGTATGCCGTTGCTCTATCTCGAAAGATATTGTAAGAAAGATCTTAATCCTCGTTGCTGAAAGTACATATAGTGAAGCCAGCATATCATAGCACATCCTCGTGTTATTAGTTGGCTGTTTTGAACTTTGTACTGTACCCGAAAATCCGAAAAGGAGCCTGTTGGAATATCCATTGCCCCAGCTGGATTGCCTATTTCTAACAGCACCGGCAAATTACTACATTAGAAATCGCTTCCAACATGGTCTTTAGGGATTTACATACAGCAGTTACAAGAATATTGTGGATCAACAACCTACTACACGGGGCACACCTACCTTTACTTACCTTCTCGGGGACTGGGAATTCAGCTTCGCCTACAATACATCCACAATACCCTAGTTCTTATATTTAAAATGAATCACACGCCAAAAAAAAAACAAAGAACGAACTGAATAAAATGTATTGACAATGGTGTAAACTAACCTAGTATAAACAAAATAACAATAAACTAATTTAACAATCAAATTAAAATAAAAACACGCAATCATTCACACTTCCTTTCTACTCCACATCTTACTACAATGCTGTGTAAAAATTATGTGCATAAGATTTTTGGCTTGTTTTAGGCCTATACTGCGTAAAAAGAAAACCGTTTAATGAAGGCTCTTACATTCGTGGCATTCCTGACACTTGATTTCATTCACAAGCCCGCGTTTGTAGAATGCACGTGCACTGGCCTTGTTTATTCAATGAAACACCAGCACCACGCTGCACTCGGAACTGGTTACAATTTATACAAGGCAGTGAGTCTGCACCTGTTCATTATGTCACACCGTTCTCTAACTCCAACGGTGAATCATTCTAGCCAGCCCACATTGAGACTGCTTTTGAGTGCGTTTATAATACACGTAAAACTAACATTTTGATCTGACAAAAATGCACATAACTTCTAAGTTTCTTAAACAATCATCCTGAAAATTTGTATACACTCTTTCATTCGCACCCCGCAATTGTTGATGACCAATTCGGCTCCACAATCACTGTTAACAGTGTACAATCATTCATACCAAAAAATCCGCTCATAAAACACATGCTATTCCAAAACAATTGATTAATAAATCCTACTAAATTATTTAACTAATTAAATCATTTCCAAAAATGTATTTACATGTAATATGTTCATAATAATATCCATTATTTAGTGGTGCTAACGCGTTACTTTCGAGATTCTGGCTTCTCGGTTACAATACAATTCCCAACTAATTATATACACTGGTTTTCACACTACCATTCTCTAACGTTCCGTAGTTTTGATATACTGCTTACACATCGTCTTATATAGGTTTCAATACATTGTCGGTATAATACTCTCGACTAATTAAAGTTCACTTTACGTAATTACATAACTTCGGGTTAAAAAAAATTGTGTCATTGACGTGAGTAGACAATCTTTCTCTAGTTGTATTTCCGCTAAAACCCTCCTGTCAACACAGCTAAATCGTTACTTCACATGAACTGGACTACTTGTATACAACGGCTCTTGCCTTCTTATCAAAGAACAATAATACTTTGACTTCCCTTAAAATGCGGAACTCCCCTCGCACGAGCATTCTTCATAGCTCTACAAATCCTCATATAACAGTATATATGGCATAAACAATTATCAACCACTATGTTAAACAATAACCAAAAACGTATTAATTGTTATTAACATATCTTCTGTTGCAACTTCTCTGAAATGATGGCATGACCATCAGTATCATTCCACATGACTACTGAACTACAATTATACATGCTTAAGTTCTTCAAACGAAACTTCCAATTGTAATAAACGATATTAGACTGTCGTGATTAACCTCCTAAAGTTTACTCCACAACAAGATAATTAACTGTTAACTCGTCTGTCCCAAATACATGTAATAAAAATAATACTCCTGTCTCATCTCACTTGTCAAGCTTTAAATTGTTTATCGTTGTAATATCAGGTCGACAAAATGACGTGATATTAAACAAATAGTGTAAAATAACACACATGTTATTTATAGTGTCAAATAGAATTCAATCTTGACCGGGATAAACTAGCTTTGAATTCCTAGCCAAAGATTTGAAGGTATTTCCTCCAATATATTAAATGAACAAAGCTCTCAGCTTTACAAATAATAAAAAGGTTTGTCAATGTCGTAATGTTTTTCCACTCTACAAAAAGAATGTTAATAGGGATTAAGACTTTGGTCTTATCAAACGACCAGTATTTCTTAGATCGTCGTCAGTTTATGTACAATAATGATATAACAATATCATTCGATGTTTCTTCTGTTCTTGAAGTTTGATGTCGTTACATTAAAGTGCTCAAATTAAATTTAATAAGAATTTAATTTGAAGCTATGACACAATGTCAGAATACTTGGTTTAAATCAAATGATTAAAATTCGAGAGTCGAAACGACTATTCTTCTATGAGGCAATATGATTCCTCAAACAAAATTTTTGAGTCAGTTCCACAACTGATCCGTAGAATAAAATTGAAAAATAGATGAAAGACAATCATCTCCTAAATAATCTTGAAGTATAAAAACTTAGCACACACCTGTAGTGTAAAATACAAGAATAACACTGAAAAACATGAAATGTGAAAATATGGAAATATGGAGATAGGGGGTAAGATCGTTCGCTCAGGATGTCACTAATCAAGCTCTATACTATAAATGAGATACACTGCTACCTTATTTGGACGAAAACTTGAAGATCTATATAAGTATTCCCACAATACTTTAGATGTTTCCTCAGTTTAAGATACTGAGATGGAACTGCATTCGAACCTCGGATCTGCGACATCAGAGATCGGAAACGTCCCTCTCTGGAATTCACCAACATTCGCCTGGGCTCGAACGACATCCTTCTGGCAAATTCTTCTGTGTTGCTGGGCTACCCCTAGCATCTTGACAAATCTCTTCTGTAGAATCCTCATTCTCCGTCGTAAATATGTATCAGCCTCATCATTGGAATAATTTATAGAAATATTCATAAATATGGCGAATGAAATATTTCCATTGCTAATTGATGTTACATTAGTATTCGTAGACTGACGAAAATGTACAAGATGGACCGTACACTACGTCTGTATTCAAGAATACGTTGTCTAACGAAGCTCCATCGTGGTATCTTAACTCCTGTTATTGAATATGTCTCTGGCGCATGACTATTTATTTCATCATATCAACAGTGTTGAGGAATAATGATAGTCATTCTGATACTGTTTATATGTTGCACCAATATTAAAAGTTCTCTGCTACTGTTCACTTGTACTGCGTTCGCCAACTTCACGTTGCACTTTAAAATGATATTTAGCTTTATTTCCAACACATTTGAAAATCTGACTTAACAGGCTTATATTGTCGAAACGGTAATTTTTAGAACGCTCGACTTTTCACAGAATATAGTATTCAACCTGTTCTTTATATATATTCGCTTGGTTAAATTCAGATCTCAATTATATAAGACATATATTTAATTCAATGTACCTCACAACTTCACGTAAAATGGAAGTGCGGTAATCTCCTACGTTCCACCTAGCTATCCTCGCGTCTCCACAAGTCGACAGTCGTCGCACTCGGACAAAACCTTGGGATCTCCGTTAACCCAGTAAAACACTTCCTCACTCTTCAAAGACTGCTGGAATAAGAACATCGATCCTTGGATCTCCCCCTCCAAGTCGAAATTTTGGCGGCCATATCAATCTCCCACCATAATTTTAGCGCGTAGATTACTAATGCTTATTACTGCGTAGATTAACCGATCTGCGGTTTTTAAGGTATCAGACATAATTTCTTTTAATATTCTCTTCATTACCAAATAAGAAAATCTTCTTCTAAGGGCCTAAATGCCTAATTTCATCATATTATGTAGTTAAAGTTGATCCCGTCTTCAATAAGACCTGTTCTCATTGGCTCTGGGCTGGGATCCAATAGCATAATTTATAACAATATTTATAATATTAATTTCCAAACTCGCTGTTGCTATGCTAGTTATAGCCTTCTAGAAGCGTCTATTGTGCAATATATCACGTGATCGGGCTCTCGTAACACTGCCCTCCTGTGTCACACTTCTAGAAATTATATTTGCTGGTTAAATTTTATCATGGGGACGGAAAATACTCTCATTTTGTCCCAAAATAATTCAATTTCCGGGGGCAGTACTTTTGTGTGAATTTCAGTTTTTGAACGGTATAGTTATCCAAATGATCCGGCGCCGACTACATTAGAATATTCGGAAGTGCGAGATCCCATTATGAGAGAATCGGTGGGGGGATGGTTTTGACTACCTCCAATATTGTCTCAAGTGGTCTTCCTTCGCTTGTCATTTTAACTCCAGGCCATTGCAGAAATGGCGTCGCCTCCATTTTTCTTAATCCTGAATATTCTATGATAGTGCATCGAAATTAATGTTCTTCAATCAGTCAATACGATTGCACCCAATTCTAATGGGTGGTTCGCTAATCTTAAAAAACATTTTCGAGATTATTAAATACACTTGGATGACCAGTTTCGATCGTCAAGCGATCATCAATAGATCCTTTGCACTTAGCTATTAAGTCCATGCTACAAGTATTTACTATACGTATGTACACTTAAAGTAGTAATTCAACGTTTCACACTTTTTAAAGTGTTTTTCAGCAATCATATAATAAATATGATTAAATTTAAAATTTGTTCATGCGAATAATTATAATTTGTAGAGCGTCATAAGGGCTTATTCACCTGGAGAACCCCCGGTCATGTGACTGAATTCACCAATGTCGTTAGTATTCCTCGCACAGTGCTATTGTCTCCACTTTTTTCGTAAAATATTATGTTTCCATTTGGAGCAAATGACTTCATAATACTTAGCTGAAGCTTTATAGTTCCTATTAAGTTTTAGAATTTCCTTAGAATCATAACCATTCTAAATTCGCGTTCAATGGGCATGTCTAAGCTCTTACATGTCGCACTTCGCGTATTTCTGTAGCCTAAGGCTGTCCTGAAAGGAGCTGACAGGTGGCGTTCAAGGCCTTTCATGTTTGCCCTCGATATGTATTGGCTTAACTTTAATGCGTATGTAAACTTTGGAAAATTCTTATTACTGTATTTCTCATTTCGTATAGGTGATTAAGATGAGTGTGTATATATTTCTACCCTTATTATTCCCGTCTGTACCGGGTTGGGAAGGAGGTGGAGAAAGTTCTTGGAAGCAACGTTCCTTCTAAAACCGGATGCCTTTCCGCAAGTTTTAGAGAGCAGATTATGAGAACAACTTACATGTGTAGATGTGACTCATCTAACAAGCGTTAATATGTTTGGTTTCTTATGTCTATTTCTTTTTAATGAGATTGTAATTTGACGTCAGCGATCCATTATGTGTCATATTTCTCATGGGTTTCAAACCCTCTTGTCTTCACATCGCGGAAGTACTCTGACCACATGGCCTGAATCTCGAAGTTTCGTGATATTTAATATGAGCTCAGCTCCATTCTTGAAGACATTACATGATACCGACTGCATTTATGAAAATTTCTGAAATGCGCAATGGGTGGGACGAAGCTATTGAATTTTTTCAACTTCGCTACAGTCAAAACTGCTCCAGTTGCATTATGATATTGCGACGCATTCAGTTGGCATTTGAGGGTGCGCAAATGCGAGGGAGGCGAGTCAGTGGATTTACTGGCACGTTAGGATCCCCTTTGGGGCAAAACTCCAACGTCTCTAAAAGCCATAGTTATTAAATGGGACATAACACCAATATTATTATTAATAATTAGAGCTGCTCCGGGCACTTTTGGATAATAAACTCTACTGGCGATTCCGCAGGGTGATAGAAACACTGGTCCATGATCTTGGATCTTTTCCAGTTTTGTAATGATGAACTCCGAGCACCATAAATTCATGCCCTTCATTGTTGTCAGTGAAAAGATTTGAACGCACATAAATCCAACCTGGAAGCCCGCCTTAAGAAGGGAACACAATTTGATCATTCATGTTCACTTTTCACATTATATTTAACCTTTGTTATTAGCCCGGACCAACGGGAAAGTCATTTCTGAAAAATGAATCCTGTTTCCCTGTACCGCATAAACTCTAATAACTGCTGTTGGTATATAATGTTATTACAGTAGGCCTTTTGCTTGTAGTTAGAAAAATTATGCCTTGGCAAAAAATTATTTCAAATAGTCTATGTTTTACTCTGTCCAGAGGCTCTTACTACAATTATTGTCTTATCAAAAACTGTGCAGTGTATTGTGAAAATATTTTGCAAAACTTTGTTTCTGTGGCATGTATGAGTAATTTATACGTTTATTCATAAAAGCTGTACTGGTACAACTGTTGACGGCCAAGTCACTTGTTAGTGGCTTTAGGCACTGTGACTGACATAGGTCAAAGGTTTAGACTACTAATGGAAAATCCTCTTAGAATCTTACTGCTAATAATAATAAAATAAATACATTCTCTTCAGTCCTTAAACCTAATACTTCCTTTAAATCACTGCTCTCAAGATTTTCTATCACGCTGTACTAGACCTGTGAGGAGTGATGGCTTTGATAAGTTTCAGATCTAGATAAGGCATGTTTAATGCTGTGTGGAATATTATGGAGATTGAGGAATTTATCAGTCAGCTTTATAGCTGACTAGCAGTAGTGCTCGGCTTCGCCCGGTGGATTTATTTCTGTAAAGAATGGTAATGAATACTACTACCGAACTGGCATATGATACTTAGACTAACAGAAAAAAAAAGAATTAAAAATATAACGTTTTGTGGGGGTGGTGGTGGTGGTAGTAGTAGTGAGGGTGATAAGTAGTACAGTATAATGGACGTAATATTCAGGACATTTTCCTGTAATGGTAATGACAATAATGAATAGGGAAACGGCTATTTACTAACCACAGTACTGAAACTTGTAATTTACGAACGAATTGAAAAATAGGATTAGAAAGAGGAGTAAGTGAAATAAAAGACAGTGCCTAGGGCCTATATCTCATCGGCTGTTAGAAAAGTAGAGACCTTTTGTCACATAGCGCCGTAGGAAAATAATTGGAGCACTTTGGAAAACTTCGGCTGTCCCGAGCTCCTCAGGTTATTTATCGCCACATAGCGCTGAAGGATAAGGATCGGAATAAATGAAAGTAAATTTGAAATCCCCAACGCTTATTGCAGCTGATAACCTCAATGTACTGCACCAACACCATCGCACTTATGCAGAGGCATAATATTTTCATGATGATAACTGTTTTCAGGGGTCTATGAAATCCTTAAGCACTAATTAATCCCCGTGACTGCAATTTATAAGCAGTGCATGAAGTAAGCATTTTCGCAATTCTGCACCAGAGCAGTAGTAGGGACGATGTGATGCAGCTCGCATTGCCAGCCAACAATATAATTATTAAAATATTGTAAGGTTCCTGTGAGGGATGCCTGTACAAATAACTAATCTAGGGGGTGAAACTAGTTTAAAATAGGGGCGAGCTTGGCAAAGGCTGTAAGAGGATGGGAGTGTTTTATGAATGGAGACCGACAGTGCGATCAGCAAGGATAACTCCCCAATGTACTCTTTGACGGGGTAGTTCTAGGTGAAGGGGTAGTTTACAAGAGCTATTAAGTTATTACGCAGAGTGCAACTGCTGCGCCACGCGGTCTACTGCGAGTCGTATGCAAGCGAGTAAACGGAGAATTCGCTAGTGTCAGCTTGGAGCAACCGTGCTCAGCTGACTACAAAAAGCAATTAAACAAGTACACAGTAAGGCTGATTCTAAGTCCTACCTAAAGAGGATTCTAATAGGGTAGGATCTTACTAACTAAATAAATAAATTAATAAGACCAGTGACTTCTATTGATTCTGAATTTAATGTGTACCTCGATCTGGAGGTGCACTAATAGAGCTAGCAGTTCAGATAATAATTAATAAAGATAATCACAGTCCAAGCACAGGGGGAGGTGAGTGTGTAGTGTGGTGTTTAAGTGTGGTGATCGCTTAACACTTACCCGTCCAGCTGGCAGCAAAGGCTCATCACGTCGGTGCACTAATCAAGTGATTGAATGGTGACTGATTGATCCAGAGTCCGTGACCTCTGGGGTTCTTATACCTTTTGTGTGCTCGTTCGGCGGAATCCTTACATCCCTACCGAGTCGTGCATCTTTCCCGGGTCATTGCCTGGGCCACGAGGCTACTTGAGTTCATGTGTGTTCTGATTAACAGTCATGTAATTTATAATTTGAAATTTATAGGTTTTCTTAGATTAAAGTTCGTAATTTTGGTGTTTTGGAGATTTTGCTTAGGGGATGGGGGTAGCGTACCCTAGGGGTACAACAATATCCTTACAGTTACACTACTACAGACCTGAATGGTTCTTGGGCCATAAAACGTGGTTTTCAAGGTCGTTTTGTCTGTTATTCAAATGTTCGGAATGGAGAGGGTTGTCCAAAATATCTAGTGGACAGTGTTACCAGCATAGTTTCAAAGGGTAATTCGGTGCGATTAGGTGAAACGGTGTGGATTTGTGCTAAATGGCCTAAATGCAGGGAATGGAGTAGTCTGCCCGAAATTTCATGTATACAATGTTACTCGTCGGGTTCCAAAGGGTAAGTATGTAAAACTCGGTGCAAGTAGGTGAAACGGTGTAGATTTGTTCTAAATGGCCTAAATGCAGGGAATGGGTTGGTCTGTCCGAAATGTAAAGTGGACAGTGTTACCTGCAGGGTTCCATAGGGTAAGTATGCAAATTTTGTTCCAGATTGGTGAAATTGTAGATTTGGGCCTAACTGCAGGGAAAGGAGTGTTCTGTCCGAAATTTAAATTGGACAGTGTTACCCGCAGTGTTCCGAAGGAAAAATATAAAAATTTTGGTTCAGATCGGTGAAACGGTGTAGATTTTTGCTAAAGGGCCTAAATGCAGGGTATGGAATGGGCTGTTCAAAATTTAAAATGTACAGTGTTACTCGCAGGGTTCCAAAGGGGAAGTAAACTCATTGTGATTCAGATCAGTGTAACAGTATAGATTTGTGCTAAAGGGCCTAAATGCAGGGAATGGAGTGGTCTGTCCGAAATTTAAAGTGGACAGGGTTACCTGCAGAGTTCCAAAGGATAAGTAAACAAATTTTGGATCAGATCGGTGAAACGGTGTAGATTTGTATTAATAACAGACAGACATACATTGAGCTTTATATATATATATATATATATATATATATATATATATATATATATATATCCTTAGTTTAATTTGTGCTGTCCTGTTAATTTATATTATATGTTATTTATTGTGGAAAAGCGTAAGATGATGGTCAAGAAGTTAATGATTCATTCTTGTCACTAGGATATAAAAGAAGAAACCAATAATGAAGAGAGTGATGCAAGTAGAAATCATCCAAATGAGTAAGTGGACAATATAATAAGATAAAGTACTGTTTTATATTAAGTGTGCACACTAAAAATGTTTGGTATTAATAAGTTTTGTTGGCAAAATTATTTATTCGATTTTAATATTTGTTATTTAATGGTTTTGTTTATTTCTGTATTAACGGGGTATTCATCGTCATCATCTTGTACAATTTCCAGCCCCAGGCTGGTTCTGTTTGGAACATAAGCCTCGCCACTTAGTCTTTTCTTCCCACCACCTCTCCGCTGTCACTCTGGTCCAGTTTTCGCCTCCCTTCTTGACACATTCCTCCACTCCTTTCAGCCATCTATCTCTTGGTCTTCCCCTTGGTCGTTTATTCTGCATCTGCATCTCATGTATCCTCTTGAGAATCTTCTTCTCTTCCATTCTATTTAAGTGTCCATACCACCTCAGTCTTTATGTCTCAATCCTACCTTGCAAGGGCGCCTCTTTCACTATTTCCCTGACCTCTTCATTCCTCCCCCTGTCTCTTCTTGTTACTCCGATCCTACTTCGCAGGAACTTCATTTCACTTGCTTGTATTCTGCTTATGTCTCTTTTCTTCATTATCCACGTTTCTGATGCATAGGTCAGTATCGGGATGTAGTAGCTTCTGTATAACACTTATTTGCTTTTTTGTGGGACATCTTTATTCCACACTAAGCTCCTAATGCTTCTCAGAAATGCTTCTGCCTGTCTGCCACGTTCCATAATCTCTTTGTCATTTCTCCCATTTTCCTCCACTATACTTCCCAAGTACTTGAGACTTTCCACCTTCTTCAGCTGTCCACCTTCAAGTGTTATCCCACTCATTGGTCTGTCCTTTTTCCTGGTCGTTAACAGGATCTCACATTTATTGAAGTTGAACTTCCATCCGTACTCTCCCACTGTTTCTTCCCAAGCCTTCAGTTGTTCCTGAATTTCCTCCTCCCTGTTTCCCCAGACCATGAGATCATCCGCAAACACCACTGCTTTCATCTTATCTTATCCTATATTCTCAGCTACCCGTGTCGTTACCTCGTCCTTAACCACAATAAAGAGAAGGGGTGACAGTGCACTACCCTGTTTCAGGCCCCTCATTTGTCTGAACCAGTCTGTTCTTTCTCCTCCAACTTTCACACAACTCACACTTCCACAATACATCTCCTTTACTCTGCCTACAGCCCCTTTTTCCACTCCCATGTTTTCCAATGCTTCCCAAACCTTCTCCCTACACACACTATCATAGGCCTTTTCGATAACCAGGAATGCCATCAACAG
Source organism: Meconema thalassinum (assembly GCA_946902985.2). NCBI lineage: Eukaryota > Metazoa > Arthropoda > Insecta > Orthoptera > Tettigoniidae > Meconema > Meconema thalassinum. The sequence goes on along the minus strand of OX336395.1, from coordinate 266,917,036 downwards.
ATCCTCTCCAAATTCGTAGTGGTGTTCCTGAAGCTGTCTCACTGAAAATATGAGATCCACTGTTGATCTCCCAGGTCTGAATCCATACTGCTCCTATCTCAATTCTCTCTCGACTTTGGCTCGTATTCTACTTTCTAATATCTTTTCATATATCTTGGCACAGTGTGGTATGAGTGTGACTCCCCTGTACTTTCTGCACTGCTTTCTGCTTCCTTTCTTAAATATTGGAACAATTAATCCTTTCTTCCAATCTTCTAGGGTCTTTTTCTCCTTCCATACCACCCTCATTACGCGGTACAGCCACTGTTTCCCAACCTCCCCTGCTGCCTTCGCCATTTCAACACTCACTTCGTCCACATCTGGTGCCCTTCCTCCTTTCGTCTTGTCTATACAGCCATTTCCAGTTCTCTTCAAGTCAGGTCCTTTTCCATTCCTGTGTTGTCTTCTCCATCTTTCAATACGTTGTCTTCCTCCCTATGACAATTTGGATTTAGCAAATCCTCAGAGTACTCTTTGTACACTGTCTTGAGTGTTTCTTTGTTATGTACCTCATTTCCGTTTTTGTCCACCATTACCACATCCTCTCGCAGACCTCTTCTCTTACTTTTGACCATCCCATAAAGTACTTTCTAATTTCCTCTACTGTCTTCCCCCATCATCTCTGTCCACTTTTACCGTCCACTTCTTCCTCTCCTCTGTGACAATCTTGTTTGCTTCTTTCTTCCTTATCTTATAATCTTCCATTAAGGGGGTATTGATATTCAATTTTTATTTAGGAACCCAAGATGTAACTATATATTCTCATTCAGAGTTTAGGAAGTATTTTCGTACAATATTTACGTATATATGGTATCCAGCATGAATATCGATACGGAGATGACTTTGACCAATTTGTGATGAAAACTGTTACTGATGTGTGGAAAACACTCTTACTTGTAGCGTAGATCAGAAACAGTCTGTGATTTGACTGTGCAAAGGAAGATACACTACGTAAAACCTCCCTTATTGTGTTCCTGTCTCCAGTGTATTTGTTCTCAGTCCCAAAGCTGTCTCTTATTGTTGAGAATGTAGACAGTTCCCCCTCACCCGATGGTGCTACATGTAGCAACCACATCAATGATCAATTTCAACTAATCTTCGATTCTGGTAGAATTTTACTAATTTCCGAGGTTTAGTTATATCTTACTTAATGCTTTGGAAACTTTAAAAATGCGTAACCCATTTATTTTTGCATTTTAGGAACAAAGATTTCCTAAATGCGCTTCCATTCCTCAATTTTCTTTGTGTTATAATTATTATACTTGAATTGCATCCAATGGCCATAGCAAAACATTTCAATTGAACGCCCAGTAGACTCCGAACAAGTTCAGTAAGAGTACATATTGTAAATATCTTCACCCGTATTTTCAAACGTAGATATTATAGGCTAAGTGATGATGATAGCTTGTGTATTTATTAATCTCATGTAATTTTTCTCAGGATTAGGGTATAACCCAAATCTTTGGAGTAAATTCGTGTTGACTGACTGAAAAGCACCAAACGTTTGTTTACTAAGGCGACACTGAAAAAATGGCTTCAAACCCCATAATGACGAATAGAAACTGTAAAAACTTGTATGCAGCAAGCCAAATGCCGTGACGTGCTTATAATGTCAAAATCCTAACGTTCGGACCCTATCGCTATACCTAACCACGGGTTAGACCAAGGGTTGTCAAACGTATTTCATTCGCCGCACACTGTTCCGCTATGCTGAATACAGTGGCACACCGAGTAACTGAGCCCGCTTTAGAGGAATTTTGAACGCTATTCATTCATTCATTCATTCATTTATTTGCAATGGGGGGTGTGTCCCCCGGTGGCAAATTGGATATACATAACAAATACATAATTATACATAAAAATACATAATTACACATAACAATACATAATTATACATAACAATTCAATAACAATTATACACCAATTAAACTGGAGTATTTACACAAATAGTCAGTCTTTTCTTAAACACACCTATATGTTTGGGAAAAGGCTCTAAGACTGCGGCAGGTAGAGAGTTCCAGTTATCAATGGCACGGTTTACAAAAGAATATTTACCATAATTTGTTCGCTGTGGTCGGCCCTTAACTTTGAAAGGATGATCGCTCCTACTCATGTAAGTGGGCTTTCCCAATCGTTTGCTAAGCTCACCCCATGCTGGTTGATTTGTATACGTGTTGTACATAGCGTAGAGTCTAGATTTCATCCTCCTAGCCTCCAGTGATTCCCACCCAAGTTTCTTTAACATACGGCTCACACTGCTCCTGGGATTAAAGTCACTGAGCACAAATCTAGCGGCCTTTCTTTGTACCATTTCCAACTCATTGATGAGCCCTACTTGATATGGATCCCAAACCGCCGAGGCATATTCCAGAATAGGTCTTACAAGTGACAAATAGCCTAATTCTTTAGCAGAGGTACTACTTCCTTTTAATACCCTCATTACAAAGTGCAGGGATTTGTAAGCTTTTGAAACTACACATCCTACATGACTACTCCATTTCATATCATTCCTTACGTGAACGCCCAAATATTTGCAAGAATCTTCTTCTACAAGTATTTCCGAGCCAATGTTATATTGAAAATCCTGCCTTCGCACTTTCCCTATTTTTAAGAGACTACATTTTCTTGTGTTTATTTTCATTTTATTTACAATCGCCCACTTATAGACCAGGTTCAGGTCCTCTTGCAGCACTGCATTGTCTTGTGAGTCGTGTATCTCTCGATATATTACACAATCATCCGCAAACAATCGACAGTCACTGCGAATTCCATTTGGTAAGTCATTTATAAACGCCAAAAACAACAAAGCTATGGAGCAGTCCCGAAAGATTGAGAACCTTAGCGAAGGATACGCGAGCCACAAAAACGTTAATGGAGAAACATGCACAGTAGATCACTCGCGACCCTAGTGGAGCATTTATAAACTAATCAATGGTTACCTGCAGTCATTCCAGTACTTCATTGTTCACGGCTTCGGTGGCGTAGTTGGTAGCATGCTGAACTTCTATGCCCAAGATTGCGGGTTCAAACCTGGCCGAAGTCGTCGTATTTTTAAGAGCGTTAAAAGTCCCTGAGTATGCCTTCCTTGGGAGGGAAAGTAAAGCCAGCGGTCCCATGTCATAGATTCATTGCATGATATAGTACCTTCCACTAATTATCCTTGTGTGAAGCTAAATTATAGGTTATATTTGACTAACGCTCTAAGGTTCCTACGTTCGTCGCCAGGAGCCGACTGCGGTGGCACCTAGTAACAAAGTTCACAACTAGTTGGTCGTTGACGGTGGCGTTTGGTATCAAAAGTTGTAACTACTTAAAATTACCGTCTGCTGTCCTAACTTGAATTAAAACAGATAACACACACTAATACAGTCATCACAATTAACTCCGGTTATCAGACAGATTCTACACACACGCAACGTACACGGGGCTACATGACCGCATTGTCGCCGTCCCTCAACAGAGGAACCAAACAACCAACATGCTGTAAGCGTCCTCGGCTGTCTTTTGCACATGACAAATGAAAGCAAGATCTCGGTCAAACAGGATTCCTAGTTCTTAATTCTCGCATACTGCCTGCAATGACTGAGGTCCAATTCCATGAACAAATATGATTGGGTTCTTCATATGTGCGAACACACTTTGATACGTTGAAGTATAATTTGTTTTCTATACTCCATTTGTGAAAATTATTGAGGTAATTTTGTAGTAGAGTACAGTCATTAGAGGAAGAAATTGCTTAAAAAATTTTGAATTCATCTGCATATAAGGGACTATTTGAGTGTACTATACAAAATGGCAAATAATTTATCATTGCTAGAAAAAAACAGGGGCCAGGGTTCGAATCTTGGTGTATTCCGGAATGAACTATGCATTCCTTTCAGATGATTTCGTGGAACAAGACAAATTGTTTACTGTCTCTGATATAGGAGGTGAATAATATATTGGAGTAATGAGTGGGAGAATCCCAAAATACACAATTTGTTAAGTAGGATATCATGAGTTATTTTGTCGAAGGCTTCCTCGAAATCTGTAAAAATGACGTCCATTTGCCCTTCTTTATCTACCTCTTTCGATAAAGTTTCAATAAATTAGTTGCTTTAGTCACGGTAGATTACCTAGGTAGGAAACTATGTTGGCTATCTGTTACGAGCGGTCTGAGAAATACTGATATCCTTATGTGCAATATGAATTAGAATACCTTGCCCACTGTAGATGAAATAGATATAGGACGGTAGTTATTATTTAGTGTTGGATCTCCTGTGTCTGCCATATGGTTGCCCATCGCTGAAAATTTATTATGTTTGATGGCGTTGACATGCTCCAAAAATCCAGTGTTGAACCCTCTCCTCGTTTGGCCCACATAATCGGCATAAATTCACAACAATCGACAATGATTTAGAAATTTTACATCAGGAAAATAAAGGTATGCTCTTGAATATTCTGGGACAGATAGAAATCGATAAAGCACAGAGATTTAATCCTTCATATAATCTCAATGAAATAACTTTTGAAAACAACATTTTATACGGCACTCCAATAGACGCATTATATAGCAATAGATAAAAACTTTCCGGCTAGATTTCACTATTCATGCCCATTATTTTCGTGGATCACTTGTCATAAGAGTTAGGCTTCCTAGGTTGGAACTTCTATCTACACTCCTAGGAGCGAGATTGCTATGTTACTTTTGTAATGCAACAGTCTCAAACACCACCAGGGTAACGTTATGAACTGACGCAACCGTTACCTTGGGCTGGATCAGAAGTAATCCTAATAGATGGAAGACATTTGTTTCAAATCGAGTGAAATACAATCGTATACGTGTCCTGTGCAATGGAGACACTGTACTGAAAAAGATAACCCTGCGGATATCTTGTCACGGAGTCTCATGGGAGATCAAATTCAAACCTTGGAACTTTGGTGGAGAGGACCCAAATGGCTCTCATAACCTGAAGAATTTTGTCCATCGAACAAGCTTTCATCGGACGGGCAACTACCCGAGGAAAGAGACTAGTCCAGGACGTCTTGACCATCCCTATTCTCGAACGTGTCAATGATATTTCTAAATTTAGTACCTACTGGAGGCTCCTTCCTGTCACTGCTTGGTTTCTGCACAACCTACATTCTCAGGACAAAAATTAAAGGAGAATGGACGGTACCTTAACTGACCAAAGCACGTCTTAACTGGATTAAATCTGTTCAAGAAGGACGTTTCTCGAGTGAACTCCATGGTCTCCGCACGAACCAGCAGCTATACAAAGGATCTAATATCGCAAGTTTCAACCCTTTTTTGATGATCGAATTCGACTAGGCGGACGACTAACATTTGGAGAACTTTCGGCGGAGCAGAAACATCCTATACTTCTACACGGTAGCCTTAGATTTACAGCTTGTCGGGCAATGAAAAAGACCTTGCACAATTGCCTTCCGTGCAAGATCGTGAGAAATCCAAGGGGACATGAAAAAAAAGATGCACCTTAAGCCAAGAGGGTTCAGCCATCAAAACCTTTTGCTACCTCAGGGATAGACTTTGCTGCGCCTCCATACATTAAAAGAGTTTTCACGACGCAGAAGGACTACATCGAACTTTTTACATGCGCGGTTACTCGTGCAATGCACATAGAACTCTGCTCGGACTTGACGACAGACCAATTCCTAACGGCACATCAGAGATTTATCGGACGAAGTGGTTTGCCACATGTGATTTATTCCGATAACGGCAAGACTTTTCATGCAGCGAACTGGGAGCTGTCGGAACTATTGCCTACATTGACTCAACGTTTCCTCTCCCAGACCAGTATCACATAGAAATTCATCGCACCAAGTGCGTCTTGGAGGAGAGGATGGTGGGAAAGCATGATCGGTACTGTAAAGGGATGTCTTCAGAAGGTGTTGGGGAACGCAAAGCTTACGGAGGAGCAGCTTACGACGACGCTCATTATCCTTTGATGCCGCAGTCAATTCTAAACCAATGTCACAAGGGGAAGATTCCACACTAGTGACGCCATTGCACTTCCTCAGAGGAGAGAGTCTTCTGACTTTACCATCTGGTCCAGAACCCATTACACGACACGACTTGGTAAAGGGTTTTAAAATGCGCCAGAAGCTCGTGGATGACTTCTGGAAGAAATGGGAGCTGGAGAAACTCCGGGAACTAAGAACCTTCCTCGAAGTGAGACAGTCAGTCGGGAATATTGCCAAATTCGAAACGGGTGATATCGTTATCCTCCACGACGACTCACGACCGAGACATGCCTAGAGGAGAGCCAGAAAGAGATGGCAAGACAAGGACATTGGTCCTCCGCATACCAGAGGGACTCGAGATCAGCCGTCCATTCTAGCAGATTTTTCACTTGTAGGTGGACCACGGTGGGGAGGATATCAGGAACTAAGCTTTCATCTAGGTCAAAGACTTTGCTTAACTTGATGCATTTGTATAAATTTCATAAGCTGAGTGACATATCTCGGTAGCCGTAGTTCTTGCGTAACAAAGTTGTAGTTAGTGTTATAGCATGGCGAGTGTTGTTATTTAACGAATATCCCAAACAGGTGACGTATCTGGCAAGTGTGGCGGAGGACTGTGGTAGTGGTGCTTGATCAGGTTGTGGATCAAAACACGGGTTACGGCAGCGGTGACTGGGGGGCAAAAGGTCACTGCGAGGGGCAAACCGCAGATTAGAGCTGGTTTATGCCAGCGTGAAGTCGACTGTGATCTAGAAGCGCGCAGGTTTGCTTTGTTAGCAGTCCGGGAGACTGCTGCCCCCGGCTCCGAATCAAGCGGTTGCTTGTCACCTGCAGACTCCGCGCTAAACCAGCACAGCTGGTAGAATGCAACTACAGACGCCATCAATGCTAGCGGAGCGCAGATGCGTGTTTTTCCTCAAAACCTGGGTACACACCACTCAGGGACACACATTTCCTGCCTCAAAACAAGACATGTCTCAAAAAAAGAAACACTCCTACCAATACACTTAAGTTTATTTTACAGCATCTATGCACACCTATTATCACAATACACAAACTGTGCACTAGATCTATCAGCAATGTATACGAAGTCCATAAATCACGGCTTATCACAAAATACTTTACCACGTGATGCACGGTGCAACTGTGGTTGACTCACGTATCCTCTTGCCGTACCCACGCTGAAACTAGGGTCTCGGCTTCAGCATTTAACGGATTACAAAACTATCATTCTGACCGTCTATCACTAGTCATCCCGCATACAAATATGCATACTGAACTGCTATGTTACACTCGACTGACTCACTGATTCATTGCAGCCCACTTTGTTGACTGACTGTACTTCCCTACAGTTGTCTCTGATCTGCGTGGTGTTCCTTATATATTTGGAAAGGTAGTCTCGGTCTATTTAAATGAGACTGGAAATTCAAGACGTTTCGTGACGTATGCATTATCTTGAGGGACTTTCTCGATAGTCTCACGCCATCTTCTGAGAACCTCTCCGAAGTTTTCCACGCGAATACCTCCTCTCATTAACACCACCTGCAAATGCCATACACCCGAAGGCAAGTGGCCTACCGCGCTCTGTCAGGCGATTTGACAAACAGACGACATTGAAGAGTTTAGTGGAAGAAAGTTAGGAAATATTATGTCTTAAAGATCATAGTCAGAGGTTTTGCAGATTGTTTATTTGACTGGTGATGCGGCAGCGTCCATGTAAAACTGTTCGTAATAAATGTTTATTGACGTTGGTGGTGAAGTATGTATGCTAATAGTAGAACTTTGATATCAACTTAATTGGTTAGATATTTTATATTTTATTCTGAAGGGGAGTAACAAAACAGAATTAGCCATGCTTCACTTGTACCGTATATAGTGAAGACATATATGGCAACAATTAAATAAAATCTACTCTGCGCACTGCTGCCTGGCTTTAAGCAACGGGAACCTGCAGACGAAAGTCCTTCCCGTCAAAATACACTTCTCTGTGCATAATTACTTGTGGTAATACCGTCCTCTCCTGTAAAGTTTCATATGGCGGTAAACTGGTCCCACTTTCGGATCTCCGGCCAAGGACTACTTGAAAGGTTAACATCACAAAGATAATATCTAACATTCTACCGGCCAGGACGTGGAGGTTTGCCAGAGGCAGGTTTATGAACATTGAAAGGTAAATGGATAGGGTGAGGTTGGATTTTCTTGGGATTATTGAACTATCCTGGCGGAAAGAATGCGATATCTCGGCAGAAGACTACCGGATTTTTTGCACTAAATCAGATAACGTTTAGGGGTAGTATGCCTCACAAAGAATAGGGTAATTTGACAGTGTGTGGAATATAAAGAGCAATACCGTGAAAGGTATATTGCAGCTAAAAGTGGAACGCAACCAACGAGTACCACAGTAGTATAAATCTATAAGGCAACCAGTCAAGCAGGCGATGAAGACATGGAGACATGAACAGCTTGTTCTATATGGACCCGGAATGTGAAAATCGACTGACATTGGCTCAGGATATTGTTGTGACTGCGATACGATCCAATACATTCACCTGCCAACCCTTCCGATTTATTCGGAAACTTTCCGAATTTTCTCCTTGTCTTCCGATCTTCTTAATTACTATTATTTCTTCAGAATTTTGGGCCCAGGTGATATATTTTAAAAGAAAAAGGACCTGCAAATAATTTCCATTCTCAAGGAGATTCTCCCGTAAGTCGTAATTGATTTTGTGATTTGCGTAACCTTGGTTTTTTGTGTAAGTTTGTGTAAGTTCCTCGCTTGGCAGTGGGCTCCATAGCTGCGATCTCGGAATGGTGAGTCAACTGATTGGCCTACTGCATACTGATTGGCGGTATTTTACGGACAAACAGGTGTCAAGCCTACGCTGATTAGTCGAGACTGGCCACGTGAATGTGCAAAATGGGATTGAAACCTTGTATGCTACGCGCGGCGATTGTGACTTGCTCCGTTTGACGCCATGTGTTTATACTCTGCTAGCGTCACGTTTAGTGAATTTAATTGAGGTATTAATGTGTGCGTCGGTAGATAATTATTTCAACGAGTTGTGTCAATGATTGTTTCGTGTCATGTGTTTTAAGTTTCTCTCGTCACGTTGTGGCGACAAAACCTCAGAAACGTTATCTCCAAGTGTTGAAAGAAGGCTATAAAACTGAATTTCCATTCATTTTACAATCTAGTAGAGGAAACCATTTTGCTCTTTGTTCCGTGTGTCGTTGCGATATAATCATTTCTCATGGTGGAAAAACAGACATTGTAACTCACAGCAACACACTAAAACACACGGACAGTGTTAGTTTTTTTACAGAAGAACAAATAATTATGTACGTTTTTTGTTCACGGGAATAAAGACAATGCTGCCATTCGAGCAGAATTTTGTTCACGGCGTTCATCGTAGAACATAACCTCTCGTTATCAAGTTCCGATCACGTGGGACAATTGTTTAGAAAAATGTTCCCGGATTCGGAAAATGCGAAGAAATATGCCTGTGGCAGGACAAAAACATCCGCCATTGTTCACGAAATGGCACGTGACGCCGATTCGAAAATGATTAATATTTTAAAATATGGGCCTTTCGCGATCTCCGCTGATGGTAGCAATGATAGAGACAGTAATCTGTATCCTGTCGTGTCATTTTTCAACAAAGAATCGAAGATGATTGAAAATCGTATGCTATCCATGAAAAATTTGGAAGGTGACTCGATTGGTGCTAACATTGGTAATTTGTTTCTGCGTCTTCTGGAAAGACATGCCATTCCAATGGCAAACTGTATAGCTTTTAGTGCAGACAATGCCCCTGTTATGATAGGGAGGAAAATGGTGTTGCTGCGAAATTTAGAGAGCTGTGTCAAAACATCATTGTTGTCGGATGCCCATGCCATTAATTCATCTGGCTGATGAGAAAGGTGTTGATTCCCTTCCTGTGAAAATTGATGAGATAATGATTGATATTTATTGTTATTTGAACAAAAGCTGCAAGAGGAAAGATCATCTGAAGTTATATAAAGCTCTTCAACAAACTGAAGTTAGGAAAATACTGAAGTATGTGTGCACGCTTTGGTTGTCCTTGGGTAATTGCTTTGAAAGACTGATTTCACAGTGGAAGCCACTGCTGAGTATTTTTAAGGATGAGGTGAACCAGTCCACTGTAAAGACACATGAAGATAAGCCTGCAGAAGTGGAATTTGGTGTTTGTGTGAATAACAGAGTACAAGATCAAGTACATGTTATCATTGGCAAAAGGAAGTTGGAGAGCAGTTCTTCTTCTCCGTCTGTAAGGAAAAAAAGTGACGGAACCAAGTCAAACTGTTGGTATATCGAGATAGGAGAGACTATTTGTTTTCCTGTCATCTAAGTTAAATGAGGTATTTGCTTGTTTCTGGCATTTACCATCCCTACATTTAAAAAATTAAACAAAAGTTCTTCAATCGCAAGCACCTCGCATCCCTGTCCTAAGATCCATACTGATTGATTTGCTGACGGAAATTATCTGTAAGTTTGTTAAGCCAGTGGCCATAAAGAAATATTGCACAATTTTAGAAGTGGTCTCTCACACAAGAGAGAATCAGAAAGCTGATGATGATTTGGTAATTGGTTCAACACCATCTAGTTGTGTAGAAAATCTGGCTCTTCAGAAGAAGAAGGTCTTTTATTTGCAGGTCAGGAACTACTTCACTGCAGCCTCTGATTATATTATTCATAAATTTAATTTGGGCAGTGAGTTTTCTGTTAATGCTCAATTGGCGCAGATGAGGTCTTTGTCTACTGCTTCCTTTAGTGCCGTCAAGTATTATATGTCTTAAGTTTCCAATTATGTTGCCAAAAAAAACGTGAAGATGAGCACCAAGCAATGGATGCATTACAATGCCAGTCTTGTGCTCTCCGAATGGAGGATTTTCCATCTTCTATTGTGGAAGGAAAAAGAGAAGATTGTTCTTCGTCTGCAATAAGGGATATACGAGGTGGAGATGGGTGTCTGAAATATGGCAGACTAGCTGGAGTAATGCTGGCAATATTAATAACCCCACACAGCAACGTTGAATGTTAGAGATTATTTAGCCAGGTGAAGAAGACAAGGACACAATTCCGATCATCTCTGAATGACGAAAACCTCAACACACTGTTGGTGGTTAAATCAAGCCTAAGTGGAAATCGCTACGAGCAGCAGTATGACAGGGCATTTTTGAAGAGAGCAAAGTCAGCCACAAGTCTGCATTAATTCAGTAAGAATGCTTAAGATTACCATCCACATGTATATACATCACCTAATCATAATTAGGTAAGTTGTCCATGGTAATTAATTTTGTCTGACAATACGTGAATATGTGGTAGCGAATGCGAAGTGTAGTCCATCTGAGTGATTGTATGCATTTTCTTTAAACACATAATTATGTCCTCTTCCGTTTAAATATTGGCCAGACATACTACTTGATGATTGATGATTGTTTAAATTTTTATTAATTTTATGCTGAATTCATACTTTGCCAATCAAGACACGCAGGTCTTTTGTGTACCCTCTTTCGCCCACGCCACGGTATACTGCGCATGATGAAATCGATAATTTTAGAAAATCTTCCCAGTTTTGACATTCGAAGGTTGGCAGGTATGGATGATTCATGCTCTTAGAGCTATCGGGGGCGTGGTGGCTCAGCGGTCTAGCCTCTCACCAAGGCGGTCCGAGTTCGATTCCCGGTCAATGCATGTGAGATTTTCGAAGTGAAATGCCATGTCCTGTGGTTCGTATTCCACGTAAAAAGGAGTTCCCGTGGCTCATGATCTCAAGATTAACGGTCACGTTAAACTACAAGCTTCCTTTTTTCTTAGAGCTATCTCTAGCAACAAAAAAAGAACAATATTCCGATTGTATGCAAAACATATTATTGAAGAGTGGAAACGAGATAAGTTCTCGCTACTGCTTGCAGACAACATCTCATGGTAGTGATATTTACCAAAATCGCCCCAGTGGTAATCTAAGTAATTAGTTCGCTGGTTTTCCTCAGATTTATTGCACTTCCCATGATATCATGACCCTATTTAAACTGTTCGTACTAAATATTTCAGGCTGATATGTGAAGTTCCGTCGGATCCTGCTCTTGGAAAGTTTTGCGCATTACCTAATAGTGGAAGAAAACATACTAACCCTGAATCTGGAGGAAAATTTAATTACGAAAAAAATTCTAAATCAAGCATTCCCAGCAATAGCAGTGAAAAGGCATACTCATGTAGCGTATGCGAGAACACGTTTACACAAAGAGGATCGTTGAATCGACACATTTTAATCCATAGCGGGAAAAAGCCTTATTCGTGTACCGTATGTGAAGCCAAATTTACAGAAAATGGACATTTAAAGCAACACATGCTTGTCCATAGTGGGATTAAGTCACATTCATGTAGCATATGCAATGCTAAATTTTCCACGGGAGGAAGTTTGATGAGACACACACTAATCCATAGCGGTGCAAAAGCATTCACATGTAACGTATGCGAAGCCAAATTTACCCAAAGAGGATCGTTGAAAACGACACATTTCAATCCATAGTGGTATGAAGCCGTATGCATGTAGCGTATGTGAAATGAAATTTGCGGAAAGTAAACATTTAAAGGAACACGTGTATATTCATAAGAGCAAAAAGTCATATTCATGTAGTGTATGCAAAGCCACATTTACGAGGAGAGGAAGTTTGATGATACACATGGCAATTCATAGCGGTGAAAAGGCATACACATGTGACGTATGCGAAGCCAGATTTACGCAAAGAGGATCCCTGGATCGACATATTTCTCGCCATAGCGGTATTAAGCCATATCCATGTAGCGTATGTGAAACCAAATTCACACAGAAAGGGCACTTAAAAGTACACATGCTTATCCATAGTAATAATGAGCCATATTCATGTACTGTATGCAATGCCACATTTTCCGATGGAAGAAAATTGAAGAGACACAAGCTAATCCATAGCAGTGAAAGGCCTCATTCTTGTTGCATATGCAAAGCAAAGTTTACCTTAAAGGGTTCGTTGAAGACACACATGCTTATCCATAGTGGGAAAAAGCCAAATTCATGTAGCATATGCGATGCCAAGTTTACTCTAAAAGGAACCTTGAGAACACATATGCTCATTCATAGCGAAGAAAAGCCATATGCATGTGTCTTATGTGATGCAAAATTTTGCATTAAAGGAAATTTGAAGGCACACATGGTAATCCATAGCGATATAAAGCCAGATTTAGGTACAGAAAAACTTTGTATAAACACATGCTTACCAATTGCGGGAAAAAACACTTTGCATGAAGCGTATTCGGTTCCGTAATGAGCGAAGAAGGAAGTTTGAAGGGACACATCCCAATCCATAGCGGCGAAAAGCCAGATTCACGAAGAGCATTCCAAGCAATCTTTAAAAGGAAAGAATGCTAGTAGGAACACATTCTAAACCGTAGCGGCAAGAGGCCAAGTTCATGTAGCGAATGCGAAGCGAAGTAGATTCTGAAAGTAATTCTGAAGGGACACATGCTAATCCATAGCGGCGAGAATCCCTGTACATGTAGTGTACGCAAAGCCAAGTTTGGCCACAAAGGGAGTTTTAAGGGACACATGGTTGTCCTTAGCAACAAGGAGTCTCATTCATGTGGCGTATGCGAAGACTAATTTTCCTAGAAGGTATCCTCGATAAAACAACTGCTGATCCATAGCGGAGAGAAGTGACAATCTTGTAGCGTATGCGAACCCAAGTTTCGACGGGGAAGACACATTAATCCATAGCGGAGAGAAGGCAGATTAAATTACCGTCTGCAAAGCAAATATTGCTCTCTAGCAAGGTATAATGATCTACTATAATAAAGGTGAGAGACCATTCGTTTGCGGTGTCAAATTTCCGTAAATGAGAACAGTTGGTCAATTTTTAATGAATGGTGGTAAGAAGCGATATTCATGTATTATATGGAAAAATGAATAATGTTATTGGTATTATGTCCCTTTTAACTACACTGGCGTTTAGAGTGTAAAGGTGAAATAAGGGCTCACACATTGTTATCGAGAGTCTAAGGAACCATGTTCATGTAGATATGGCAAATATCAATCTTCTTACAATATCTGAAGAATCGTATTTAAATGTAGTGTCGCGTGTTGTTGCAGTTCTTGCTGTCTTCAATCTTGTGACTAGATTGACGTAGCTCTCCTTATCTTTATGTCCGTAGTTTATCGTTTCATCTCTATATCTTACATCGTAAGATCTCTTTATTACATATTCTGACCTTTGTCAATTACTTAAGCTTTTATCGTAGACACAGGGGCAGATGACCTCGTAGTTCCGCCCCTTGAAACAACAATAACTAACTATCGTAGACACGTTCCATAACTAAGTTTGCTATCGCAGGGTGCTTAGTATATGTCCTATCAATGAATCTGTTCTCATCATGAGAATGTTTCTACAAACATTTCCCCTGAACCCATATTTTGCATGTGTCAAAATCATATAGAGAAAGTTATATGAAATTGCATATTTATGAGAAGTTTTACGTAAAGAGTTGTAATTCAATAGAACGCAACTTGCAGTTCAAAAATAATAGGCAATTTGTGCTAAACACAAGACAAAGAAAGTTGTATTTTAGACCGGGATAAAATAAATTTCAAAATGATATCGAAGATATTATAGTTATTGTTGATTTATGATGCGGAACTACGAGGTCATCTCCCCCAATATCGAAGGGGAGGGAGACTTGATTTTTTAAGCGTGAGGTGGCGAGGTCCAATAGAGAGGACACAAATAAATAAAAAACTGGTTAGCGAGCAAGTAACTGAAGTCAAATGACTGGTCCCTTATAAAAATGACAAAGCAACTCAAGCGTGTGCGAGACCCGAGTACGACACGCGCCAAGGCGTAAACGAAGTCGATCACATAACACTATAGAAACATTTGATTGGCTTAATAAAGTTATTAGCAGATTGTTAATAATCTAGAAGATGCAAAAGGGATATTATTACATCGTCAGAAGTAGAAGAATTTATGAAAATATCCGCGTTTCGAGTTTGGGAAGAAAATGTTTTGGAAAGCCAGCACAATTATTTTCGTAATGTAAGACACAGTGATAATACCGCCAATTTGAGAAGAGACGCCATCAGAATTCAGGAGGAGGAGAGATCATCACCTGATCTCTGGGTTTATTCGTTTACGACGTGGTGTAAGGGCGTGGATCCTTTAGCGTGGAAAAGTGCGGACATCGCAATCTTATTTGACCACGAGGGAAGTGGCCCTTGATAGTGAATAGTATTAAGGCGATGAAGTCTTCGCAACGGTCTTGAGGACCGTAGAATATTTCATCAGTTTGAAAGTTCGCAAAGGTGATAAAAATATTGAATGTTGCAAATAATTGTATTCAATGAAAATATTCTACGGAGTTGTGCAATAGTCATTTGAAAATTATATAGTGAATTTCTACGAACATTATATATTCGATATTTGTGAAAATTCGAATCCCGACGGAAACAATATTTAGCAATTTTGTGAAACGCTTTGCAAACTTTTATAAGCATCGCAACAGTGCAGTAAACGAACATTGACCTATTGAAGCTACGATATACCACGAAAATTATTCTACGAGAGTGATTGAAGAACATTACCAAATACATTCTTCGATACTTTCATCTACAAATATTATATTAAATTTCTTCAAACCGTTTAAGATGTTCATCATGAAGTATAAATTTGAGTTAGCGAGGAAGGCTTCTACAAATACTACGACGGAGATAATGATGAACTGCTAAATCAATGGAAGTGAAACGAAGTGGATGATAGTATGAGGAATCCTGGAGTGACACAACTCAATAAATGGAACCTAGAGTCGACAATAAATTTCCAGCACATCTTGGGAAATTTAATCAACACAAAATCATACAAAATAGAAACATAAGTTCCATCTGCCAGAACATCGAGATACCAGGTGATAGAAGAGACTTATCGACAGTTCCGTCTGGATCAGAAGAGAGAAGATATAACGTCTCATTCCATCTGGAATTGGAGAGATGCAGGTTTGAGGATCGTAGGATCGTCCTGCAACTTGACATCGATCCAGGCGAAGGCGAGGATGGAAACATCTATAGGAGAGGGGAGATACCAGTCCAGGCTGAACGATATTGTGTACTATCCAGTGGCAGAAGGTAGACGAACGGCTTCAATTCTTTTGTAGCTTTGATGATGTGTGAGACATTTTGACCTGACCATATTCTAGGAGAGATTTATTCTAATTTCGGATTTTCCATTTTATTAGTTTAGATTTTTGGATCTTAGGTAGCAGTTTGATGTTTTTTCGAGTTAGTCAGTTTTAGATTTCAACGATATGTTACTTAAGTAGAATTTAGTGTTTTATTCGTCGTGTGGAAAACTTGATCGACAGGATTAGGATAATTTAGGATCGAATATAGGGTTAATCGATTTGATAGATATTTGAGTACGATTTTGGAGTATTATTGTTAGTATGAGGATTTGCTTTAGAGCACATTGTAAAATAGATTTGAGTTGGAATTGAACCAACGTCAATGAGGATTATATTTGAATGATAATGAAATGGCATTATTCGTTGCAAGTTACATTATTTTGATAATTGACGAAGCTTGACAACACGAGAATAATGAAATACTTAACAGCGATTCTGATGTAGATCATCTGTTGTATCGTAGAGAGTAATTGAATCAATTAATTAAGGTGACCAGAGAGGAGAGTCAATTGCAATATCTTTATTACTTGTAATGTGAGTTAAGACAGAGTTCTAAGATCAACAACTGTGTTGAAAGGATCATTATGTGTGCTATTTTAGACAAGGTTGAAGGCATAGCATTGTTATGAAGAGAATAGCGGACAGTTTGAAGTCGCATTATTATGAGCTGAGCACGATTTGGTTAAGCAGATGATGGTCAAATTGACCCTGATTTATACCATGTTACAAATACTAATAGACAGGTTTCTATGGTATAAACACTAGGGGTATTCTACTATAAATGAAAGTGTTATGAAGGTATAAGTATGTATCGATCAAGGCGACGATACGAACAGAATTTCAGAAGTATATAAACATTACGTGCCACTGAAGTAAGAACTGTGAGTTACTGAGGATGTTGTTACATGAAACTGTATTAGTTATGCTCTTTGAAGCATTGGCAAGGTTTAGTGAAGTCTATGTTATTTTTATGAAGTTTGTCGACGAAAGAAAGAGTTAATTATGCTGTATTGTGTTAATATGAGATTCATAGACAAGGTCTATTTTATTACCATAGTGATAAGTGAACAACTTTAAATTGAGGAAGGATGTTCTATGGAACGTTATTATTATTGAATTTATCAGGGAATGGACATTTTAACTTGATTTAACTAAATTGTTTGGTTCATAAATTCGTAAAATTTGACACTGAGGATACCAGATGAGATAATGTAAGGAATATGTCTTGATGAGGATTTAATTAAGAAATAGGACAGTTTGTTGAGGAGAAAAAGAAAGAACATTGACGAACGATTCTTTGGTAAGAGAGGAGTTGTAAATATTGTAGTTAAAGTGATAGAAATATGAGATAGGTATAGATCTAGATAGAAGATAGAAATTAGAGTTAGGAATTTCGGAGTAAAAACTGTATGGATTTAAATAAGGAATGTGAATTTAAGTAGAGGAGTATTATTTTAAGAGAAGCCGATAGAAATTGACAGTAATTTTGGTAAGTTTTATTTTGAGATAGGAGACGGAATAGTCTCAAGTTAGGTCTTTCATTTGGAAAAACTCCATAAATAGCTGATGGAGAGAATTATGCAGGAAGGTCAAAGACCGAATTTGAGTTTAATCAATTTTATTTTGAGAAAATTAGGAATTTATTTTATGTCATTCTTATTATCAATTATTTATTTAATTTTAGGTTAGGAGGTTTATGTTTTTGTTTGTATATATGATTTTAGCAATAAATTTAGCAGGTAGTATTTAGTTTGCCTGTCAATTTTCGTGAAATTTCCGACTTATTCTTCCAATGATGTGGTTACGAGTGTACTAATGGAGTAGTTATAGGTGCCCATCCCATTTAACCATACCCGTCACACCTCGTGATTCCAAGACTCTCACTCTCCAAAAGTTGATTGTTGAGAATCCAAGTAGTTAGTTCGTTGTTAATTCGTTATTTTAGCATTAGTTGTTCCATAGTACAGCCAGCCAGCGAGGTTCCGTTGATTTTTCTAGCTGGGGATCAATGATCTCTGCGATCCTTACCATCCGTGCGGATATTGGCTGGTGTCTTGTACGTAAATTCGGGTAGAATATATTTCCATTTGTTACACTATCTACCCATTCTCCTGAAATACCGCATTTCAAATAATTCTATTCTCCGCCTTTCCGCTGCCCCAATTGTCAAGTTTTGCTTCCTTAGAGTGCCACGCCCTAGAAAATGTTTTCCAAAAGGGCTGTCAAATACCTGTAATCTACATTTGATGTCAGCACAATTCCTTTCTGCGATAATGCCGTCAGTGCCTGAGCCAACTTAATTTTAATGGGCTCTTTGCTTTGCCCATCACTGGTTATTTTGCTTTCTAAGTAGCAATAGTCTCCTATTTCTCTTAGCCTTTCTCCTGTCAATTTATCGTCAATACGGGTTTCTGATTTATTTCGGCTCTATGTCACTATTTTTGTTTCACATCAATTATTTTCATCATGAATTACGCTCTTACGACCGAGTCCATACCTTTAAGAAATTCATTCAAATCCTCTGGTGAATCGTCTATGATGACAATGACTATAGAAAATCTCAGATTTGAACATTATTTCTCAAAGAAATATTTAAATATATCTATTATTTTCTTCATTGATGGTTCGATGAATAGATTGATATTATGGGTGATAAGTTGTAACCTGGCCGTACAACTTACTGAATACCAGCTCCTCTCTCGTGTCCTTTGGCTCGTTTACCTGCCACCTGGTTTCGGTATAGATCCCCTGACCTTTTTTCCAATCCTTTCCATTATGTCAATCATTTGTCAATGTTAATAAAAGCCATTTCCAAATTTACAAGTTATATAATTGCTATCTTATTTTATCTTATTCAACCTTCCAAAATCAGCCTAAGACAAAGTTCCTTGCTCCTACGTTCCTCTGAAAGCCTAACTGGTCTCGACTCAAGTCTGTTTCTATCTGTCTTTCCATTCTCTTGTAAATATTTCTAATCAGAATTTTTAAAGTTTGAGTCATTAATCTGATAATACGATTGTCTTCCTTTATGTCAGCTCATGTGCTCTTCGGTATTATAACAATCTTTATAATATTAGACGATACTTCACCTGTCTAAAAAATTCTACGTACCAGACGAAATAACCTGGTTAGAGTTCTATTACCTCTTAAATATAGTAAGTCTGTCGTTATATCATCTATTACGTGTGTTTTGTTGCTTCTTAAGTCTCCTAGTGCTCTATGAAATTCTGATCTCAATATTAGATCTCCAGCTCATCTTCAACTATTTCCTTCTCCCTTTCCATTACAGGATTCTCAATCTCTATAAAAACAGTCTTTGTAAGCTATCTGTCTTATTACCTTTTTATCTCTATCTATTAGAGCTGTTCTATCTGTGTCCGTAATATTACAGAACTTAGGCTTCCTTACCCGACATGCACTCTCAATACTTCAATAAGCTGTATCTAATTTTCCATCTTTCAGATATTTATATATAATAACTTATCTCATTTTCTAAAATTCTTCTTTCACTTCCTTTGGCTAGTTGTTTACCTCATTTTTCAGCTTTCCTCTTTTCAACTCCTTCATTCTCTTCGTCCTTTAATTCTAGTGTATCATGAGTGATCCGTGGTTCTCTACCAATGTTTTCTTCTGCGGATTTTATTTTTTCATACTTCAAAGGCGCTCAATTCTCTGCATTTAAAGTTTGTAAAGGGAATTTTCTTTAGTCCCTCCCTTAAGCACATCTTAAATCATTTGTTCATGTTCTTTTCTCTCAGTTTGTCTTTTGACTTTCTTCAGTTTTTTTAGATTTAATCTGCTTTTATAACGACCATCTTGAAGCCAGAGTTTATATCAGCACTGGGATATGTTTTGCATTCTAAAATCTGGTTCCGGAATCTCTACTTGACCATAATGTAGTCAACTTGGGAACGACCTGTAACCCCTGGTCCAGAAGTCTTCAAGTGGGCGCAGGGAGTTGAAATTATTTATATTTCATAATATGTATCAAATATTGCTATCATCGTATCCACGAACGTATCGTAGGGAGGAAGCTCCCACGACCATTCAAGACTAGTATCGTATCCACGAACGTATCGTAGGGAGGAAGCTCTCATGACCATTCAAGACTACTATCGTATCCACGAACGTATCGTAGGGCGGAAGCTCCACGACCATTCAAGACTTCTATCGTATCCACGAACGTATCGTAGGGAGGAAGCTCTCACGACCATTCAAGACTACTATCGTATCCACGAACGTATCGTAGGGAGGAAGCTTCACGACCATTCAAGACTAGTATCGTATCCACGAACGTATCGTAGGGAGGATGCTCCCACGACCATTCAAGACTAGTATCGTATCCACGAACGTATCGTAGGGAGGAAGCTCCACGCCCTTTCAAGACTAGTATCGTATCCACGAACGTATCGTAGGGAGGAAGCTCCCAATACCATTCAAGACTAGTATCGTATCCACGCACGTATCGTAGGGAGCAAGCACCCACGACCATTCAAGACTAGTATCGTATCCACGAACGTATCGTAGGGAGGAAGCCCCCACGACAATTTAAGACTAGTAACGTATCCACGATCGTATCGTAGGGAGTAAGCTCCAATGACCATTCAAGACTGGTATCGTATACACGAACGTATCGCAGGGAGGAAGCTCCCATGACCAGTCAAGACTAGTATCGTATCCACGAACGTATCGTAGGGAGGAAGCTCTCACGACTATTCAAGACTAGTATCGTATCCACGAACGTACCGTAGGGAGGATGCTCCCTCGACCATTCAAAACTAGTATCGTATCCACGAACGTATCGTAGGGAGGAAGCTCCACGACCATTCAAGACTAGTATCGTATCCACGAACGTATCGTAGGGAGGAAGCTCTCACGACTATTCAAGACTAGTATCGCATCCACGAACGTATCGTAGGGAGGAAGCTCCCACGACCATACAAGACTAGTATCGTATCCACGAACGTATCGTAGGGAGGAAGCTCTCACGACTATTCAAGACTAGTATCGTATCCACGAACGTACCGTAGGGAGGATGCTCCCTCGACCATTCAAAACTAGTATCGTATCCACGAACGTATCGTAGGGAGGAAGCTCCACGACCATTCAAGACTAGTATCGCATCCACGAACGTATCGTAGGGAGGAAGCTCTCACGACTATTCAAGACTAGTTTCGTATCCACGAACGTATCGTAGGGAGGAAGCTCCCATGACCATTCAAGACTAGTATCGTGTCCACGAACATATCGTAGGGAGGAAGCTCTCACGACCATTGAAGACTAGTATCGTATCCACGAACGTATCGTAGGGAGGAAGCTCTCACGACTATTCAAGACTAGTTTCGTATCCACGAACGTATCGTAGGGAGGAAGCTCCCA
Organism: Meconema thalassinum; assembly: GCA_946902985.2. Classification (NCBI taxonomy): domain Eukaryota; kingdom Metazoa; phylum Arthropoda; class Insecta; order Orthoptera; family Tettigoniidae; genus Meconema; species Meconema thalassinum. The sequence continues at coordinate 266,895,429 of OX336395.1, read as the reverse complement.
TGACCATTCAAGACTAGTATCGTGTCCACGAACATATCGTAGCGAGGAAGCTCTCACGACCATTGAAGACTAGTATCGTATCCACGAACGCATCGTAGGGAGGAAGCTCGCACGACTATTCAAGACTAGTATCGTATCCACGAACGTATCGTAGGGTGGATGCTCCCTCGACCATTCAAGACTAGTATCGTATCCACGAACGTATCGTAGGGAGGAAGCTCCACGACAATTCAAGACTAGTATCGTATCCACGAACGTATCGTAGGGAGGAAGCTCCCATGACCATTCAATACTAGTATCGTATCCACGATCGTATCGTAGGGAGGAAGCTCTCACGACCATTCAAGACTAGTATCGTATCCACGATTTTATCGTAGGGAGGAAGCTCTCGCGACTATTCAAGACTAGTATCGCATCCACGAACGTATCGTAGGGAGGAAGCTCCCACGACCATTCAAGACTAGTATCGTATCCACGAACGTATCGTAAGGAGGATTGTCTCACGACCATTCAAGACTAGTATCGTATCCACGAACGTATCGTAGGGAGGAAGCTCCCTCGACCATTCAAGACTAGTATCGTATCCACGAACGTATCGTAGGGAGGAAGCTCCCACGACCATACAAGACTTGTATCGTATCAACGAACGTATCTTAGGGAGGAAGCTCTCACGACTATTCAAGACTAGTTTCGTATCCACGAACGTATCGTAGGGAGAATGCTCCCATGACCATTCAAGACTAGTATCGTGTCCACGAACATATCGTAGGGAGGAAGCTCTCACGACCATTGAAGACCAGTATCGTATCCACGAACGTATTGTAGGGAGGAAGCTCCCACGACCATTCATGACTAGTATCGTATCCACGAACGAATCGTAGGGAGGAAGCTCCCATGACCATTCAAGACTAGTATCGTATCCACGAACGTATCGTAGGGAGGAAGCTCTACGACCATTCAAGACTACTATCGTATCCACGAACGTATCGTAGGGGGGAAGCTCTCACGACCATTCAAGACTACTATCGTATCCACGAACGTATCGTAGGGAGGAAGCTCCACGACCATTCAAGACTAGTATCGTATCCACGAACGTATCGTAGGGGGGAAGCTCCCATGACCATTCAAGACTAGTATCGTATCCACGAACGTATCGAAGGGAGGAAGCTCTCACGACCATTCAAGACTAGTATCGTATCCACGAGCGTATCGTAGGGAGGATCTCCCATGACCATTCAAGACTAGTATCGTATCCACGAAGGTAGCGTAGGGAGGAAGCTCTCACGACTATTCAAGACTAGTATAGCATCCACGAACGTATCGTTTATTTATTTATTTATTTAAACCAAGTCTACTTGTTAATTGTCACTTTAACTCAGAGAGTCATATCGTGACCTACAGACAATAAACACATAGATAACATAAATTTACAGAAAAAATCTACAGACAGCAATATGTACAGATAGGCTCTCCTAGGCTTTAACAAGATTTATAGCTTAGGAAGCCATCTCCTGTACTTGAATGCTTAATTTACATGCATCTTTGTTCTGAATCTCATCCGACGCTTTCTTATTCCACATTGCCCTGATGGTATTAAAATATTTTGCTAATTGACCTGCTTTCCCCCATTCCCTTTTTAGTAATTTAATTAAAGTGTGATACTCATTTTCATTTTCTATTCTGTTTATATCTGCTTTGTCTACAAACCTTGCTCTTATCATTTTAATTTCCTTGCATTCCCTGATCAGGTGCGCCGCACCCATAACCTTCCCACAAAACAGGCAAATGTCCTCTTTTCCTACTTCTCTCAACGCTTTGTTCTTATACACCCCCATTAACCACCAAATTATCCCTCTCATTTCTCTTTTCATTAGGCATTGAGGCTTTATGCTCATAAAGTTCCTTATTTCGCAGAACTCCGTTAAGGTTCTCCTACTGGTGCACTCTTCCCTTAGCACCTGCAACTCTACGTCATTAACCCTTCTGCACACTTTTTTACACACCCTACCTTCCTCTCTTTGTAAGTCCCTATCCCATAGATAGCCCATTCCTAATCTTTCCAGTACACTTCTTACCCCGTCCACCCAGTAGCCCTCTTGCTGATGCTTCATTTGGTGCAGGTAGGCTGCCTTAAGCATTTCCCCCCCTCCACCTGCTTTTAAACGAATCCAAGACTTTATGACCCTTTTTATGATATGTTGTCTAATGCTTACATCCTCACACAACATTCTCGCTCCACAATTCGCCGTGCAACTAGGTAGCCCCAAAATTATCTTGGCAAACCTACTTACAATACTGTCCAGGGTTTTCGTTCCTTCCTCTAAACCCCATACTTCCACTCCATAGAGTGCTCTTGAAACGATGAATGCGTTGAACACATTCTTATACACTTTGTAGTCAAGATTCGGTAACCTACGCTCTAACACTTTAACATTCGCCAATGCCGCTAGCCCTTTCGATTTTGCCCTTTTAATTTGTTCGGTCCATTTACCATTACTCGCCATTATCATCCCTAGATACTCAAGTTTTTTCACCGTCTCTAACTGAGACCCATACATGACCCACTTTTCATTCTTAGCCAGTTTAACTCCCTTTTTGCAGACCATAACTTTGGTCTTACTCGGGTTAATTTTTAAGTTCCAGTCCTCACAGTATCTCACAATCTCGTCAATACTATATTGCATATTATAGGGTGTTAGAGCAAGCAGAAGGATGTCATCAGCAAAAGCTAGGCCCGGGATATCATAATTGTCCAAGCAAGGGTTGGACCGTTGCTCAAAGCCCTTTGACTCGAAAATATCGTTGATAAATAGCAAAAAAAGCACCGGGGATAATTTGCATCCCTGTTTTAGACCTATATTAGACGTTATCTCTCCTACAATTACATCATCTTTAGTTCTAATTGCACATTTCACTTCGGAATACACATTCTCAATTGCTCGTATCATTTTATGTGACACCCCGATTTTTCCCAGTTTAGCCATGACAGCTCCCCTGCTCACTGAATCAAACGCCTTCTCCAAATCAATAGCTGTGATATACAGCTTACCTCTTTTCCTTCTTATGTACTTGTCCATCACCGTTTTAACCACCATTATATTGTCACTGGTCCTCATTCCTTTTCTGAACCCTGTCTGGAGTCTCGAGAACACCGAACAGCCCTCTGCCCATGCTATTAAACGCTTGGATAAGACCCCGGTGTACATTTTGCTCAAATTATCAAGCAAAGTTATGCCTCTATAGTTGCCAGGGTCTAGTTTGTCCCCACGCCTCTTATATATTGGACAAATTATCCCCTCCTGCCACGCCCTTGGAAATCTACCTCCGTCAAAGATTTTGTTAAAGATTTTTACCAAGCTGTCCATCATGAACCTATTGCTACTCAACTCTTGCCAAAATTCATTTGTTATCCCCGAAATAGCACCTGACTTCCCTCCTTTACTTTTTGTCATTACTTCCTTAATTTCCTCTATCGATATGACTTGGTCCAGCATAGGCAGAGTGACCCCCAGCCCCCCACGAACGTATCGTAGGGAGGAAGCTCCCACAACCATTCAAGACTAGTATCGTATCCACGAACGTATCGTAGGGAGGAAGTTCCCATGACCATTCAAGACTAGTATCGTATCCACGAACGTATCGTAGGGAGGAAGCTCCACGACCATTCAAGACTACTATCGTATCCACGAACGTATCGTAGGGGGGAAGCTCTCACGACCATTCAAGACTACTATCGTATCCACGAACGTATCGTAGGGAGGAAGCTCCACGACCATTCAAGACTAGTATCGTATCCACGAACGTATCGTAGGGGGGAAGCTCCCATGACCATTCAGGACTAGTATCGTATCCACGAACGTATCGAAGGGAGGAAGCTCTCACGACCATTCAAGACTAGTATCGTATCCACGAACGTATCGTAGGGAGGATCTCCCATGACCATTCAAGACTAGTATCGTATCCACGAAGGTAGCGTAGGGAGGAAGCTCTCACGACTATTCAAGACTAGTATAGCATCCACGAACGTATCGTAGGGAGGAAGCTCCCACAACCATTCAAGACTAGTATCGTATCCACGAACGTATCGTAGGGAGGAAGTTCCCATGACCATTCAAGACTAGTATCGTATCCACGAACGTATCGTAGGGAGGAAGCTCTCACGACCATAAAAGACTAGTATCGTATCCACGAACGTATCGTAGGGAGGGAGCTCCTATGACCACTCAAGTCTAGTATCGTATCCACGAACGTATCGTTGTGAGGAAGCTCCCACGGCCATTCAAGACTAGTATACTGGCTATTTTGCTGTTTTATTTCACAAGAACTGACCAGTAGATTCTGGCAGCAGGAATTCCGAGAATTGGTGCACAGTAACAATTCATCACTCCACACTTTCAACTGCATCTTGCTGCTATATCTGCTTAACAAACACTTAACAACTACTAATGACAATAAGCCTCGAAAAGTGGATGACTTTTGATGTGCTCCAAGAATTGTAAATTGCGTGTAATTGTGATTATTGTACCTGGTAGTTGCAGAACCAAACACTGTACATCCTGTGATCCGATTCTTCGTTCCAAGTAGCCTGTGAGAAGTACTAAGGTATTAATAAATAATAAGGTGCGGGGGCTAGATTTTTCTCGTTTCTGAAGAGGGGCGTGACAGAAAGAGTTTGAGAACCACTGGCTGGTCTGATCCAGTATTATTGTATACCTCTATTGTGGTTATTGAATAAAGTGCTAGCTGTGACCAACTCATTGTTGGTACAGAATTCCGTCAGCCTACTTCCTCGATCATTCCTTTCACCTTATCCGAATTCTATCTTCCCTTCCGATATCCCATTACAATAACGTTTTCTTCACCCTTGACAGACCTCAGATTTCCATCTGTTTCTTCTTAGACGTTTTCAACTTCTTCACCACCAGCTTGTTTGGTAAGCATATGTAGACTTGTATTACTGTGGTGCACGGTGGTTTCGTATTGAATTTAGCTACACTAATTCGTTCACTGTATCAGGGGCGTTTATACATCTTATTTTCCATTGGAGGCTGACTACCCTGGAAAATTGTGAGTATTGTCAGGTGACACCTCAAAATACCCAGAAATATCAACCAATTGTGTCATTATTTGAAATAAGTGTTAATTGTAAAATTCTAAGTTTATATATAGCCTCAATTAGTGGCAATACAAAAAAGTTGTAAACAAGATGTTCAGTAAAGAACATATAGCCTACTTTCTCCTAAATGCATGGGTATTGTTATAACTATTTGTCCTTTTCAAGGAGTATAATTGAATGTTGGTTGTAGTAGCTTGATGAAATACGACGTGTTATAAGGATATTAATCATGAATATGAGGTGCCCTTTGCTAGTGCTAACTCTGCACAAAATTTGATACAATTCGGTTTCACCGTGATTTAATTGATATGGTGAATCGATTTGCACACATACATCGGCACTATATGCAAACTATAAAGCAGATGACCTTTTTGGTCAGTCAAAGGATGCTTCCCACAAAAGGGTATGTTGTTGCAAAATTTGGTAGAAAACAAATGATTAGGTTGGTCGTAATTTGATTTAAGCTTTTAACATTTGGGTGGCCGCCATTTCGTTTCCGTCAAGATGGCGGCGATATAAGACATGACACTGAGGTGCCCTTTAATAGTGCTACCTCTGTACCAAATTTCGTTCAATTCGGTTCTACCGTGTGTGAATTGATAGGGGGAATTGATTTGCACACATGCATGGCCGCCATATGCAAACTATTAGAATGATGGCCTTATAGCTTGGTCAAAGAACGCATCGCCCATGAAGGTATGTTGTTGCAAAATTTAGTAGAGCTCAGATGATTTGGTTGGTCGTAATTTGATTTAAGCTTTTGGCATTTGGGTGGCCGCCATTACGTTTATGTCAAGATGGCGGTTATATAAAACATGTCACTGAGTTGCATTTTACGAGTACTACCTCTGTACCAAATTTTGTTCAATTCGGTTTCACCGTGTTTTAATTGATAGGGGGAATCGATTTGCACACATATCTGGCCGCTATCTGCACTCTGTTGGGCTAATGACCTTGTAGTTTGGTCAAACGATGTCTACTATATAAAGGTATGTTGTTGCAAAATTTAGTAGAGATCAGATGATTAGGTTGGTCGTAATTTGATTTAAGCTTTTAACATTTGGGTAGCCACCATTACGTTTCCGTCTAGATGGCGCCGATATAAAATATGACACTGAGGTGCTTTTTGCGATTGCTACCTCTGTACCAAATTTCGTTCAATTCGGTTTCACCGTGTTTGAATAGATAGGAGGAATCGAATTGCACACATACATGGCCACCATCCGCAAATAATTGGGCTGATGACCTTGTACTTTGGTCAAAAGATTCTTCATACATAAAGGTACAATATTGAAAAAATTGCTAGAGATCAGATGATTAGGTTGGTTGTAATTTTATTTAAGCTTATAACATTTGGGTGACCGCCATTACGTTTTCGTCAATATAGCGGAGATATGAAACATGGCACTGAGGTGCCCATTGCTAGTGCTACCTTTGTTCCAAATTTTGTTCAATTCGGTTTCACCGTGTTTGAGTTGATAGGCGGAATTGTTTTTCACACATACATGGCCGCCATCTGCAAACTATTGGGCTGTTGACCTTGTAGTTTAGTCAAAAGATACTCGCCATATAAATATATATTGTTGCAAAATTTGGTAGAGATCGGATGATTAGGTTAGTTGTAATTTGATTTAAGCTTTGAACATTTGGGTGGCCGCCATTACGTTTCCGTCAAGATGGCGGCGATATAAAACATGACACTGAGGTGCCCTTTGCTAGTGAAAACTCTGGGGGACAGACATTCAGAATACACACACTCACAGACACACATCTCACAGACACACTGACAGACACTCAATTTTTCGCCCTGTGTTGATCTCATAAGTCTACTTTCATTTTCTGCAAACATCGAAAGTAGGCTAAAAAAAACAACACAACACACAAATAAAATTTCATACTTAATGAATTTTCTATTATGGTCTATGGAGTATGAATGGCAAATATCTAAATATTTGTCAATTAATTAAGCAGAAAGGTAAACAGTTTTTTGTTTACAAATTAATAATTTATTTCTCAAAAGTACCGTATTGTGGAATAGTCAGTTTTGCCTCACAGGGCTGAGTGTATCCCATTCCAACCCTCAAACCAGAATTAAAATTTCTTGGCTGAGCCAGGAATCGAATTTGGACCCCTGGGGTGGAAGCCAAGAATGCTAGCCACTACACCACGAGGTAGTCTAATTTCAATCTTAATATTGTTTATCACTTAGCCAATAAATTAAGATTAGTGTACAACCTAATTTACAATTACGAGGCACGTCCAGAATGTAAGTTCCGTTTGGTAATAAAATTAAATTGTGTACAGATACAGAAAAAATATTTATTGCACAACATTCTACACCTCTTAAACTACTTTTCCACATAACTGCCGAACTTTTGCAGGCATTTTTCATAGCGTGGCACAAGTTTTTGGATACCTTCTTCATAGAAGTTTGCCGCCTGTGTCTTCAACCAGTTGGAAACATCTTCTTTCAGCTCGTCGTCATTGTTGAAGTGTTGACCGCCAAGGAAGGACTTGAGATGTGTGAACAGATGAAAGTCGCTAGGAGCGAGGTCAGGGCTGTACGGAGGGTAGTCAAACACGTCCCAGCCAAATCCCTGTAGAAGTTTTTTCGTCACAATTGCAGTGTGTGGTCGTGCGTTGTCGTGAAGAAAAACAACACCTTTTGACAGCAACCCTCGGTGCTTATTCTGTATTGCGCGGCGCAATTTCCTAAGTGTCTCGCAGTAAGCATTTGCGTTGGTTGTTTGACCACGCGGTAAGAAATCAATGAGTAAGATGCCTTTTCAGTCCCAGAACACTGTGCACATCATTTTCCGAGGTGTCAAGATTTGTTTCGGCTTAACCTTTGCTGGGGATGAAGTATGCCTCCATTCCATTGATTGCCACTTACTTTCAGGGGTGTCGTAAGAAACCCAAGTTTCATCTCCTGTGACTATCTGTGTCAGAAATTCTTCGCCGCCTTCATTGTAACGGGTCAAAAACTGAAGTGCACTACCCATCCGTTGTGTTTTGCGTTGCTCCGTAAGAATCTTTGGTACCCAACGTCGGCAAAGTTTACGAAAGTTCAGTTTTTCGGTAACAATTTCATGAATTAGTGATCGTGAGATTTGGGGAAATTCCATTGCGAGAGCACTAATTGTAAACCTGCGGTTTTCCCGGATATTGTCATCAATCGCGTGAACCAGTTCTTCTGTAACCAAAGATGGACGCCCACTTCGTTCTTCATCGTGCACTTCACTACATCCTTCATTGAACTGTCGGACCCATCTTCTCACCATTGAATCACTCATCGCATTTTGTCCATACACTTCGCAAATTTGCCGATAAATTTCAATTGGGTTCACTTTCCTAGCATTCAGAAAACGAATCACAGATCTGATTTCACAAGTGGCGGGATTTTCAATCAACACCGACATTGTACGAGTAAACATGCACAACAACGCGAGCGTGGCTGACAGCACTCTCCAAATGGCGCACGTTTCTTCTCCTTGATAGAGAGTGTCTACCGCGCATATGCGGAACTGCGCTGCAACGGAACGTACTACTAGTTGAAGACACAGGCGGCACACGTCTATGAAGAAGGTATACAAAAACTCATGCCACGCTACGACAAATGCCTGCAACATTTCGGGAGTTATGTGGAAAAGTAGTTTAAGGGTTGTAAAATCTTGTGCAATAAATAATTTTTCTGTAGCTGTACACAATTTAATGTTATTACCAAACGGAACTTACTTACTGGACGTACTTCGTATTTTATGCTTTTACCAAAGCAACACTTTCTTAATTTTATTGGATTTTTTCGGAGCCCCCACAGCTCCCCCTTATATACGCCCCTGCACTATATTCCTCGTAATAATCCATCATTGGTTGAGCTAGTGCTAATGATCCTGGAGCCCCCACTCTCCCCCTTATATACGCCCCTGCACTATATTCCTCGTAATGATCCATCATTGGTTGATCTAGTGCTAATGATCCTGGAGCCCCCACAGCCCCCCCCCCCCTTATATACGGTCCTGCACTATATTCCTCGTAGAAATCCATCATTGTTTGATCTAGTGCTAATTATCCTGGAGCCCCCACAGCTCCTCCCTTATATACGCCCCTGCACTATATTCCTCGTAATGATCCATCATTGGTTGAGCTAGTGCTAATGATCCTGGAGCCCCCACAGCTCCCCCCTTATATACGCCCCTGCACTATATTCCTCGTAATGATCCATCATTGGTTGATCTAGTGCTAATTATCCTGGAGCCCCCACAGCTCCCCCCCCCTTATATACGCCCCTGCACTATATTCCTCGTAATAATCCATCATTGGTTGAGCTAGTGCTAATGATCCTGGAGCCCCCACAGCTCCCCCTTATATACGCCTTTGCACTATATTCCTCGTAATAATCCATCATTGGTTGAGCTAGTGCTAATGATCCTGGAGCCCCCACAGCTCCCCCTTATATACGCCCCTGCACTATATTCCTCGTAATAATCCATCATTGGTTGAGCTAGTGCTAATGATCCTGGAGCCCCCACAGCTCCCCCCCCCCTATATACGCCCCTGCACTATATTCCTCGTAATAATCCATCATTGGTTGATCTAGTGCTAATGATCCTCTAGTCTCCTGGCCAGTCTTCCATCCAGCTGACTTCACCAGTCCCAATCAAATCCACCTTTAACCTATCCATTTCCCTTTCTGCACCACTAAACACTTGGAATTGTGCCACACTACTCAACGCACTATTATGCAAAATTGAGTAGTTACTCTACTTTTTCTTTTCTTGGATTGACTCTTTTCACAACTACCGGTACGTAATCAGAAAAGTTTTTATTTTCACGTAAATATATGATCACAACACAAATCATCAGAACCTTATAATTTCAATGCACCAACACATCATTGATATTTTCCACTCCGAGCTGTATTTTTAAGAGATAGTTTTTTAACGATTATCAAAAATTGTAACAGATCTTGTTTCTTAGTCTCTTATTGTATATTTTAACATTTTATATAGATAGGATTTTTAGAAACAGTAATGAAATCAGCCTTTTTTAAATTAGTGTAAGACTTGCAACTTCATTTGCATTAACAAGTATTTTCTGCTAAAGAAGATCACAGTGTGATACACAGTAGTTAAGAATAATAATTTATTGACTTACGGTGTTCATTTCCTAATTCATTTGGCTATATTCATGAATTCATTTCGTATCGACCATCTATGGACCACGTTATTCCAACTGTATCATTTTCGGACTTTGATGTTTGCCCAGTACATTCACATATGGTCCCGTATCAGCCTTGTTTTTTCTTGGAAACCTTGGCATGCTTGAAATTCCTGAATGTCAGATGATGTAATCCACACTTCTTTTGAATCTCTCTCCATTTCAATGAACCAGAAATTAAGTAATAATGCGGATGGTCTGTGCCCCTGGGCTCATTCGTTTCACATGCACATAATAGTTAATCCTTATTTTCCGGATGGTGCCGTTTATCTTCTCCACATGGATATACAGTTTATGGTTATGCACACTTTTATATTTCGCATTGTCACTGACGGGATCAAGATCTTTCTCAAAATGTTACTTTCCTTGGCCTCCAGGTTATCCACCAAGACTTTTTAGTTCATCGAGAGGCTGTTGGATACGTACAGAACCTGTAGTCGGATGAAATTGTAGTAATAATTTAGCTTCGCGTTGAAGCATATTGATCCTTTGTTATAGACGCCTTTGGTTAAATGGTAAGCCATTTCCATTTTGCTCATCCGCAATGCAAATGCCACTTTTTCTGATACATTGTGTGTTATCATTTCTGCCAAGTTTTTAAAATTTGCCACTTGCTTGTTTTTCCTTCTTCCGCTACAAGATGTTAGGGTACCTGTTCAATATTGGTTATGAACTCTGACTTCTCAAAGAAGATCTGAGTCCTGTCTTCGCTGCTTGAGCACTAAACTGATTTATCTATTACTTGGTTATCCCTAGTGAATCAGAAAAGATTGTCAGATCATCGGCAAAGGCTAGATAGTTGATTGTAAGGTTACGGTTTCTGTATATCACCCTCACTCCGGCTGCAACTCCTTGTTTATTCAATTATTTACACCACTCACGGATAACTACCTCGAGGACACAGTCGAAGAGTAAAGGTGGGAGGCCATCTCCTTGCCTTACTACTGTCTTGATTTCAAAGGTATATGATATCTCGCCCATAACGTCACATTCAAGGTGGTGTTGGTTAGCGACTGTGGTTTTGTTGTCCAGGCCACATTATTTTAGGAATCGGATGAGGGTATGTACCGTATTATAAAGGGTTAGCACAAATGATTTCAGTGATTTCTTGTACATGTATTATTGAAAGTATATAGCATTGACACAAATACCAATTAAAAGAGAAACTCATCAAGATTTTTGAGTCTGCTTGCTACAAATGCTCAATGTGCCCCCTTCGCGTCACGCGGATAAATATCGATACGGTAGTCCAACTCCGACCACAAGATGGAACATATCCTGGTCAATTTTAGCTACAGCCGTATGGATCCGTTTCCTCAGCTCAACAATGTTAACTGGCATGGGTGGTACATAAAATTCATCTTTGATAAACCTCCTTCAAATAAATAGCACGGGGTCAGATCAGGCGATTGGGGAGGCCAGTGCATAAGACACTGATCTGTGACTAAGGTCCATCCAAACAACGTTCAGGAAGTTGTCCATTAAGAATGTGGCACACTGCAAGGTGGAAATGTGGGAGAGCTCAACGGTTTCGTTGGAAGCAGACGGGCAACCGGTGGATTTTTCTTACACAGACATCCTATGGTTACAAATTTCCAATGCCATGCTCGTATAGGGCTCTTATTTGGGGGTTCCTTGTGAAATCGTGTGTGAAAATGTCTTTGAACAGTGCTTACACACTTAGTTAAATGAAATTCAAGAACACCAATAAGCACGCTCCTCGCCGGTCGCCGCCATCTCACATACTGACACGTAGCCAGCTAACTGCCGGGGAGATAACACCACCTAGTGGCCGATCAGTATACTAAGCCTTTCCGTAGTAAACTTCATACGAAAAGGTGAGTTTCTCTTATCATTGGTATAAGTATCAATGCTGTAGGCTATATACGTTCATTAATACACATACATAAAATAGCACAAATCATTTGTCCCAACCCTGTAAATATAATATATAGCCAGCTGGTTGACTTTTCCAACGCTTCATATGTGATATTTTTCCTGTGGCGTGGGCAGAAATGTGTAGACATTCTATGGATCTTCCATTTGGTGCCTACATGTCTGTACTTCAGGAACATTAAAAACGAGACTATTATCGGCGATTGTCAGTAAAGAAACGAGAATATCTGAATGATGAAATGTAGTTGCATCTACCGTAGATCTCGACTGCTAAGGAAGATTACGGAAATAAGGTGGGCGAGACTCTTCGGACGTCTATAAGACTGATGTCGCCCCGATGGGCTTTACCTTCGTCTTTCAAGAAATATCTGACCTTCATGGATAGGAGTGGTTATGACGGAAGACTAAGTTTAATCAACCGTGTCTGCCGTGAAATTTTGGCAACCGAGTGAATCACTATTTGGAGTGAACTATTGCAAAATAATTTGATAACATTTTCTAAGTAAATATTGGGAGACCTATTCTAGGTAAAGTCTTTCTTTAAGTTTACGTATTCAATGGTATTGATGCGTGTTTTCAACGCATAGGTTCATTGTTTAGAATTCCTTTGTTCTTGTTTCGGTGACTGCTAGGGCTACGTGGGATTTCACATTCTTTATCTTTGATTTTTTTAATGGGCTGTCTTTGTTAATTTACTGTCTCTTTCGTTTTAATGTTTAACTACCATGTTCAAGAATGGGTTAACTTCTTGTTGTTTGCTCTCGTGCTGTCTTCTACCTTTTAAAGTTTCTTCCCCCAGCAAGTAGAGTGTATTATGATCTCTTTTAGAGAACTTATCCATCTTGCTCCTTTTAGGTAGTTGGTTCTTAGCGACTATTTGTGTAGTAGCTGATTGTCAGCTGAGGCAATGAGACCAAGAAGGGGAATGATGTATGACGGTAGGATTGATTTGTCCGTATATATTTTATGGCTTGACGATTAATTAATATATCAATATTTAGTCTTTATTTCTTTTCCGATTTTTGTACGGTATGTACTTTAAGCTTTGTAAAATTATTTAAAATAATTTTGATTCATTAAATTATTTGTAATTATGTAGCGCTGTACACTAATAAATGGTTATAGTAAATAATATGTTCTAAAAACTGATTTATTTAATCACCTAGGAATTTTGTGATGGTGAAAACGCTTATGAATGGTTACAATTCTTGGGGGTGGTCCGTACATGATTCAATTTCAGGCTGAGTGATCTACGGGTTCAGAACATCAGAACCACTGACTTAGAATGTACTCGTTCCCGTCGTTGGTTTATTTATGATCTATTTTTCTTAATATACATATGTTTATATGAAATTTTCTTTGTGATATTTCAGCGTCCTTATTTGTGGCTAATCAACCTCCTCTAGTATTGAACCTGGTTCGTAAATATTGTGAGCTAACTTAGAAGATTGTATGACTTGTTTTCATCCCGAAGTACGTCCGGTCGTGCCCCTGGGTTTTCGTTCTTCTCATCTTCTGTGGGTTCACACATGTATTTTTTGTTTACCACTGGGCCCTGCAACAAAACTACCTGAATGCTTCCACTGCAACTTTTCCATCTCAAGTGTCCAAGAAGATATCAGCTGTGTTATGTCTTACTTTCTGTGCTAAATTGCTATCGTCACCAAAATTATAAGCCAGCGGTATTGGCCTCGGCCCGTACAAAGAGTAAATCTGGCAACACTAGAATCTGTGAACACATTAATATGATTAAAGTCCTCATCTCGAATTTCTTTCAGGATCCACGTCGCCCCGAGTAGGGCCGCCGCTGTCTCTGCCTGGTTTATGGTCGCCGGGTATTGAAATCCTTGGACCCATCCTTGGTTCCTGCTAGGGCATACCGCTGCAATGCTCCATGGGGTCGCATCTGTGTAGATGTCAATGGCGTGTTCGCGTTTCGCGATGTCCCGAGGTGTGGCCACGAGTGTTGGCGTCAAACCTCGAAATTTTTAAATTACTAAGACGTAATATAAACGATACTTGTATGCAATAACAACGGTAATCAGTTGGCAGATAATTGTAGGAAGCTATTATGACGAAAAATATATATGTTCAGAGTTCCTCCATGATAAAATGTGAGGTAACAAAACCAGTGTAGGGAGGGTTTCCGTTAAAAGTAAAAGCCCATAAGACCCACAGTCTTTTCTAAACGCTGGATGCTCTATAGAATACCAGGCGCCCTGCGGTGAGTGTGTCGGCTATTCCTATTTCTTAATTCTCTGCCACTTAACTACTTTTTCGCTCATTTACTTTATTACAATAAACCGCAAGGTACAAATGAGGAACTTCTCTTTCTATAGCCCCGGCATTGCTATCCCAATTCCTCTCTACACAATCACGGCATGGCCTGCGACCGCAACGCTGATGCTACATGTAACCAGCTGACGGCATGAGCCTCTCGCAGATGGCATGCGCGCTAATTTGTAACATGCGCTCGTCCTGAACCTGTTTCAAACCCCTCTACACCGCCTCATTTCCATTTCCCCAACATTCACACATACACGCCTGCACCCACACATCCCGTTTAGTGAATCACCCTCTCGTGTGGCTACACCCCCCACCCCTTTGGCATTGCATTGCTACCGCCTTCGCCAATTATCACCGGCCTACCCGAGAGGGTGACGATCTAACAATATGCAATTGAAGTGTGTTCCAAGCGATGCTTTTTACACTTTATAGTTTCTCTACGATCGGCTATCTAACATAACATGTTCAAGCATTTAGAGACAAGTGTACTTCAAATAAATATATCGGTAGTGAAATATAGCTTCCAATTTTTATTAGCGTATAGATAGTATACAACAATCCCATTGTTAATACTAACCATAAAAGGTTAATCTGTACAATGTTTCACCGTCATAATATTCTTAACAAGCTTCATGCGCTGCATTACCCTTCTCCTACTTACGCACATGAAACATACGCTGGCTAAAGATTGTGACCACTCAATATATTTATTTGTCTAGAAAAAGATTCCCGAGAGCAGACCTCCCTCGTGGGGAAGAGTACCGTACATTAAACATATAACGGACTATGCAAATACACTTTAAGTATACAGATGTACAATTGATGTGTATTCCAAGCGATGCTTTTGACACAATATAGCCTACGGTACGGTAACTGTCATGACCATCAATGGTTTCATAATATTGATGTAGGTGGAATTGGTGTCGCTTGGACATTGAGACTGAGATATGTTCTTTGGTTTTGCGTTTACTTGTAATTACATACTCTTTTGTTATGTGTTACAATCAATCTCCATTATATACATGTTGCTAATAAGTCAAGTTCGATTAAAGGTTGCTATTATTTTATTCAATAACAGATGCGTGCATTTCCATTGATTTACGTTCCATATCATATAAAGTTATAATAGTAACTACCCACTAGCCATAAATACTGTTACAACTTAAAAAGTGAAAAACGCAAATATTATGAGAAGTATTTTAATTTTCTGTTAGTATGTTGTTCTTACAGACATTCTTTACACAAATCACCAATCACTTTTCGAAATGGTCACCTTTGGCACTGCTACAGGCTCTGAGTCTTTGTGGCCACTCGTCAATGGCGGAACGGAGGACATCCAGGGGGAAATCCGCCACTGCTGACAATAAGGAACGCTTTAAACTTCCAATGGTGGGGTGTCTCTTCTTGCAGACAATGCCCTCAAGCAGTGACCATAGTCGGTAGTACAAAGGGTTCAGGTCTGGACTGCTACTGGGCCAATCTTCAGTTGAAATGAAGTCGGGGACATGACGCTGAAGCCGCCCTTGAGTTGACCTAGCCTTGTGGGCTGGAGCAGAATCCAGGGTTGGTTTTGAAACAATGTGCCACTTAAGTTCTTCACAATAGGCTCCAAAACGGTGCTTTCGTACACTCTGGCATTGGTTTTAACACCCTTTTCGCAGAAATGCAGCTGGGTGGTGCCAGAATAACTCACCCCCCAACATACCATCACAGAGGAGGGATGATGGGCCCTATGAACTTTCGTAACCATTTTACTGGCTTCCCGAGATGATGATGCATAAACCCTGTCGTTTTGCACATTGAAAGATTCTTCAATAGTGAATACCTTTTCATCGGTGAAGAGGATGTTTCGATGACCATTTTGCGCGTAACGCTGCAGGAGACGTCGACATTTCACCCTTTGAGCCCTGAACCTTTACAAATTGGTAAATAATATAATTTTAAAATTTCATAAGCCTTTATATGCTTCAGTTTGAACATATAATTTTTTTCAAAACTCTTACTTATACCTAAGTATAAGTTTTTTAGGTGGTACTTACAAGTACCGTCAGTCCTCTACAGGCAACAGGGATTTTACTGACTTCGTATTTAGAATAGGACACAAATTCTTATTCTTTTGTAGATATTTACCAAAGTTAAGAAATATGTTGGTTCTGTGGGTGATAGCTGCCTACGTGGTGTATTGGTTTGCGTGCTTAGCCCTCCCCCACCGGAGGTCCGAGGTTCGATTCCTGGCTCTGCCACGAGATTTGAAAAGTGGTATGAGGACTGGAACGGGGTCTACTCAGCCTCGGGTGGTCCAAGTGAGTAGAGGGGGTTCGATTCCCACCTCAGCCATCCTCGAAGTGGTTATCCGTGGTTTCCCACTTCGTCTTCGGGCAAATGCCGGGATGGTAACTGCCGTCAGGCAATAGCCGCCTCCTTCCCTCTTCCTTGTCTATCCCTGTCATTCTTCCCATCTCGTCTCATCCCTCATAAGGCCCCTGTTCGCGTTAGAGGTGCAGCCACCTGGACGAGTTGCTAGTCCCCCCTCCCCAGTTGTATCCCCCGAATCGATGTCAAGCTCCAGGACACTGCCCGTAGAGGCGGTAAAGGTGGGATCCCTCGACGAGTCCGTGGGAAAACCTTCCTGGAGGGTAAACTGACTACGAAAACGAAAATGTTACATAAAATAAATAGGCCTACCAAGAAATATACAAGGTTGCATAAATATGAAAAGTAGAAAATTAATATAGGCTACTCTGAAACCAGAAGGGCAGTTACATTCAGAAGTGTTTGAGCCCAAGAAGTCATTGCTACACGTGTATCTCATGGTATTCAACAAAGCAGTTCTTACTCTCGTTGATAGGCGTCTTCGGTGGCGTAGTTGATAGCATGCTGAACATTTATGACATCTTGTTGGATTTAGGGTTCTCCATGGCCACAGGTCCTTGAGCTACTGACCTTCTGTATTCTAACACTGAAATTGTACCAAAGAGTTCACAATAAATAATGTAAGAATTTAAGAACAGAATATCTAACATTCCCCAGAAAAGTCTCAGCTTTCGCCTCTGTGACTTGCAATCAACATTGTACAGCTCGCAATCGATCCGAAATGTCTACATCAGGTAGGCTATTTCCGCTAGAAGAACATTATTTATATCTTCTAATGTTAAAACCTTGTGGGCATTCATATCGCACACTTTATCATGCAAACAATGCTAGAAATACTACATATACAAACATTGGAATACCTCCGTGATGAACTTCCCGCCTATCATTACCTCAACAATTGTTTCCTTGCCAACTTCCCGTAGAGCCCTGACGGTACTTAGGAGTACCAAGTAGTTTATTGGCTCTGAAAATAAACATCAGTGTTTGATGCAAGATTTGAGATGATGTACTTGCTCTCATGACAATAATACACATTAGGGATCGAATAAATTTTTGCTTCATTGCAGAATAACACACAGAAATATGTCTTAGTTTGTGCACCTGAAGCCTGACCAAAGAATGTGTACATGCAATATTACAGTGCTGAGTTCTGTAGGCAGTTCGGGGAAACAGTGTATCTAACATATTTGGGATGCTTTGGCAAGGTACCGAGAAGTACCGCCAGGCCATAAGTGGTTCATATTAGCAACCAATACTTTTAAATACGACTTCAAATGTTATGGTACTTTAAAGTACCGTCAGTGCTCAAAGGGTTAAGCACTCTCAGCTTCTTTAGACGCGCGTCAAGGTAATGTCCTGTTCGTCGGCGATAAGCCCGTAGTCCAAGGTCCTCTGACAGAAGCCTTGATAATGACCTTTTTGAAATGTTCATTTCACGGGGCATGATAACCTGCTTCTGCACCGCATTTCTCCGAATACGAGCCGCCTCTGCCTTTTTTGCTGCTAGAGTCCTGACACTGCGTGGGCGACCCTCCCTCGGACGATCCTTTACAGTCCCGGTTGCAGTGAATCGCACAATGGTCCGGTACACAAACATACGACTGATTTTCCGATTTTGCAGCGTCTTGAAAATGTCACTTGGAGATTTTCCAACTTTATGTAATGCTATCACTGCAACAGGATTTTCATAATCACCCCATTCCATGTTGAAACCTGGAGCTAGATGCTTCCTCTCTCACAGACAAGTTAACAATGGTTCAAGGTCAACGTGTGCACATTGGTAGGTCTTTACCTGCCAAACCGGATGTACAGTCTGTGTCAAAAGTTTGTAACAGTATTTATGGCTAGACTGGGTTATAAGCGAACGAGCATTCTTTAAGATGCTTTGAAGATATAACCGAATAATAATTATAACGTAAAAATATTGGGAAGAATGTGGTATCATAAGAGTAAATTATTATGCATTCATCCCCAGTAAATGGTACCTTTTAATTTAGTGGACTATTGACTATTGTTGTAAACACAGGCTATCTCGATGTTGGAGCTTGGTATGATGACGTAGACTGGTCTACTGATGCCATTAAGAGAAACACAGTTGCTTAGGTTAACTGGCAGCTCTCTGGTACTGCAGTGGGGATTTTCTTTTATAAGTACAGAAATTCTACGTTGTCACACCTTAAATTGTTAGTGCCGTACGTTTGATCAATCCAACATGGTGGCCGCACGAAGTATTTCATCGGTATTTTATATCTCCAAAACTCTTTCTGATAGCACACTGAAACTTTGCATGGTGCTAGAGAATACTACGATAAGTGATAGAAAAGTCTCGTGTTTGACTTATATATTTATTGCAGCCAATGGCCATATAACTCCGTGGTGTTGGGGTAGGGATTTTAGAAACTGACGCGAGGGCTGGAACGGGGTGCACTCAGCCTCGTGAGGACAATTGAGTAGCTGTCTGACAGTGAGTCAGCGCCTCGATCACGAAAACCAACATTACCTGCCGAGGGGACCCGATGCGCTGACCACCCGTACCCAAATATCTGCAGGCCGAATGGCTGGGCAGCGGTCGCTTGGTAGGCCTAGGCCCTTCATGGGCTGTAGTGCCGGGGGTTAATATTATATAATGGCCATATCAAGAAAAATGACAGGCTTACTGTATATACATCGCAGGGACTGTTAGTCTCTACAAGATTGTGTCAGGGAAGTCAATCTTCTTTTTCAGTTTAAGGCATGATATCAGTCTCAGGGCTCGCTACATAATTCACATATGCATGTAGCTGCATTTGGAGTGTGAAAGTCATTTTTTCCTGCATATCCTGAAGTGAAATCAATGGACTGTGAAACGCGCCACAGTGTGTCGTAAATTGTAGTCTGCTGTCCTCCAGTCAGATGATAACTTCGCATCTGTCCCATAGAAGTCCAACCAAATTTCTTTCTTTTTGAATGAAGTTCCGCAAGAAGTTCCTGATAGGCAGCGCTAGATGGAAGCTGCATTTGCAGTCTGATTTGCTCAATACAGAATGGCTCTCCAGCCAGCTCGTACATTAGCCGGGACGGAGTATATTTCGATACATACATCACTTTCTTTAGGGAGATAGCCTAACTTGTTCTATTTCCTTTAAGTTGGTTTTGGTCAGATGTGGCCAGATAAGTTCCAGACCGTAGGTTAAAATAGGTGTCAGTGTGGACATAGAGAGCTTCATAGCAGTAACTAACGATAGTTTACGTAAATGCTGTATGTTGTTCATAGCTATTAGTGCAGCAGTCACTCTGTTTCTTACGTGTATTTTAAAAGAAGTTCCTGGCGTCTAGAAAATGAGCTCCAAATAGTTAAAATTATTGACGGTTGTTATCCGCAAGTCTCCGGGTCTGTAATAAATCTTATCTCTATTCGGAATCATTCCTCAGACCATGTGGGCTGTTTTATTCTGGTTAATCTGTAATTTGTTCTTCTTGGCCCAGAGAAGCAGACGATCCATGCATTCCTGCAGAACTTCCAAACTCTTTGCTCAAAAAACTACATCATCTGCGTATAATTAAAGAGATATCTTCTCTTCCAAAAACTTGAGGATACCGGTGATGTCAGCAGTTGAGAGAATGAACAGCAGCGGACTGATTGGGTCACCCTGCAGGACACCATTTATGTGCTCAATAGGATTTGAAAACTGAAGGCCATTGGAGATAAACACGGTATTTAGTTGCAGAATGTTGGTTATTACCAGTGTCAGATAATAAGATTCACCAAGCATAGTCTGAAGTTTGTCAACTATGACCTGCCGACTTAACAGGTCGAAGGCCTTCTAAAAATCCCCAAAGATGGCGTAAAATTTACCTCTATGGTGACGATGTGCCTCGTCAATATCTGACAGTAGGTATTTAAGAATTGTTTGGAGATTTAGAGTGGGTCGTCGTCGCCAGAGGTATTCCGTGTTTAATGTCCTGAGCTGTCCTGTTTCATACATAACTAAGAGGGTGGGTGAGCAATTTCAATATATAAATGGAGTATATTCACGATTTGATAATCCAAACGTAGTTAATCTGGGCTTGGAAAATGTTTACACAAGATTTATTCCACAGGCATCAAACTCATATCAATTGTTTTCACCTGGGGTATTTAAAATGGTGGCTGAGTAAAAGTGTATAATTTCTTTGACGTCCTAACCATGCGATTATATTGAATGTGTGTATAATAAACCAACGCAAAAACTGGTAAAGAAAAGAACAATCCAAAATGTTGACCATCCGAAATAATTTACTGGTTCTCAATATCTGAGAATGTATTTCAGGAATCGAAGTGAAATTTTGTTAGTTGATAGAGGCCATTAAAATAATTTGCTTATAAGACAATTAAACACCCCTCAGATGCTTTTACGTCCACTGTCCTTGCCATTCCATCCTTCCTAGGATAAGTCCTTACCACCGCAGTCATCTTCCACTGGAGAGGTGGAATGTTCTCATCCTTCGAATGATGATAATATTATTTATACTGTGTGAGAAATAAAGGTTGATTATATTGCTTAAGCTCAGGAAAGACAGCCCTGCTTTCCAATTACCTTCACCATGAATTTTGCGGTCTGTTCATTAACAAGAGCCTTTTGATGGCATGACGTAGGAAATCTTCGTGGCACAATAACTGTCATTTCAGGACCCTGTTGAATACATATGCTTTCTAACAGATGAGAATCGGAGTGATTCTGTTCCAGGTGAAAAAGTGTTAGAAGCTTGGTATGCTAGCAGGAAACCACCTCCAGTCAAAGGGAACTATACAGCAGAAAAGTGGACAGTGGTTGTGTTTAGTGCTTTCAGCCAATTTAGAGCCTATCTACATGGCAAAGAACTTATTATTGACGGACAATGTCTCCCTTCAGTGACCACAAACAGAGTCAATAATGTGTTCCCTAGTTTCAGCTCGCTTAATGACATTGAAGCTCTGCATTTCCCGTGTCCAACCATTATGGCATAATATTCTCTTCACTCGCTTTCCTGTCCCTGATCCCCCTAATAACAATTAATGGGTTGCTAATTTACTTTGCTATCTCCATTCCCTATTTAATAATTATATCAAAGTGTGATGCTCATTTCACAAAATATATATCTCACCTAAATGCATACACATATATATATATATATATATATATATATATCACCTCAAAACTTTGCTCTGAATATATTAACTTCGGTGCATTTTCGGAGCAGTTGTGCTGGTTTTAGGCAATGGTAGTCTTTTCTTTCTTCTCTCAGTGAGCATATTTTATACGTTCCCATTGACACTAAAATTATCCCTCCCATTTCTCTTTTCACTCTGCTACAGAGTTTTTTCCTATATGGGGATATATATGTATTGCACCCGTATTGTTCCAACATACCACAAGGCCGAAGGCAATCAAACCACCTCATACACGTACTTGAGATAGTTACTGGTCGAGTATGTTACTCTAAGTGCATCGGGAATGGATTGGGTGGAATTTCGATACTAGCTTAAAATACTCGCTAGTTAATGAAGCAGAAAGTTATCTGCTATCTGCAAGTAACCAACAATTTAAACAAGTAGTTCCGTGAAGAACTCTACAGCCTATTTTCATATATCCTACTTATGTTAATTGCCACTATTTAACATACACAATTTCAGTTTGATTGCTGTAATAGATTCGTAGATATTGAGAACCGACTAAATATTTCGGATGGTCGCCATGTTGGATTTTATATATGTAGGTCCTAGAGTTATGTACTGTTGCATGCAGATTATTGTGAACGTGTAGTATTCAAACTTCAATCGCATAATTAGGACACTAGAAAAAAAAAGGAGATTTAAACATTTTTCACAGCTGCCATCTTGAGGTTATGGAAACAATTGAAATAAATTAGATGCCTGTGGATTAACATTCGGATAAAGATTTACTGTACCAAGTTTCACTGCACGCGGATGGTTAAATTGCGAGAAACGTCCATGTGAATATTTATAATTCGCGTCACCGCCATGTTGGATTTGTGATCACCAGGTTATTTAAAGTCCTATAGGTGAACTTAAGTTCATAGCCCCTATGAACATTAAAAAATGCAGTTTGATTGCTAAAATAGATTCGTAGATATTCAGTATCGTCTAAATATTTCGGATGGTCGTCATGTTGGATTGTTAAATGTATAGGCCATAGAGTCATGTACCATTAAAGGAAAATTATTGCGTAGGTTCATTATTCAAACTTTCACTTCGATTGCATGACTACATCACAAGAAACAAGAAATAAAAACTTAATTTTAAAATTCGCACTGCCGCCATCTTGAGGTTATGTAAACAATTGAACTAAATTAGATACCAGTGGATTACAATGTGTATAAATATTTCCTGTACCAGGTTTCAGTGCGCTTGGAACATTAAATCGCGAGAAAGGTCTATTTAAAATTTTCAAATTCGCTTTGCCGCCATGTTCGTTTTGTAGTTAACCGGGTTTTTGAAAATCTTATAGATGGACTTCCAGTAGTGCCCTTTATCTCAGTACAAAATTTTAGGGAGATGCCGCTAATAGTTTCAGAGATATAGAATGCCGGTGAAATATTTCGCACATCCGCCATCTTGTGATTATGTAAACAATTGAACGAAGTAAGATGTCGGTGCATTACAATGTATATAAACATGTACTGTACCAAGTTTCATTGCGTTTGGTTGGTCAAATCGCGAGAAACGTCTATTTAAAAGTCGCAAATTCGCTTGGCCGCCATGTTCGTTTTGTAGTTACCAGGTTTTCAAAAGTTACATAAGTGAACTTATAGTAGTTCCCTCTATCACCATAGAAAATGTCAGGGTAATATCGGTAATAGTTTCGGAGATATTGAATGCTGGTGAAATATTTCGCACAGCCGCCATGTTGGATTGGTGAGTCGTAACAAAATTTGAAGGGCACGGTCGAGGTCGCCGGGAATAGTGCTACGAACTTTCCGAGTTTCACAGAAATCGCTCCGGCCGTTTAGATTTTATTAGGGGGGGGGGACACACACACGAATCACACACACACACACACACACACGCACACACACACGGACAAAAGGTGATCTCATAAGCCTATTTTTTCAAAATTGAAAATAGGCTAAAAATTATGTCCTTCAAAGATTCAGTTATCTATGAAAACCTTCTGAGTGATGTATCAAAAACAACTCTGCTAAAAATTATACCTTCACTCTTGTCCTAACGTCCCCTTAAGAAATTCTGACATACAAAATATCGCGGAACTTATAAGCTAAGCAATGGTACAAATAAATTTGTACGGAAATACAAATGTTATTTACTCATAAGATTTATTCCCATTGCTCCTACGTTCAGTAACAGACTGCTAATCCCTTGACGTTCTACTACGTTCATTAGGAAGCTACGTATAAAGCAAAATAAATACATTCTAAGTTATGTTGGTACCATTTCCAACATTCAGATAATTTATAAACCAATGAAGTAAAATCCTATATTTACCACGCAGCAGAAAATATACGTCATGCTGTGCAATAGGCAAGAAAATATTTTCACAGATATGTACAATAAGAACAATCTCACCTGTGTCAAAATAATATGCTGAGAGCTAATCGGCTGTTTCACCTCAAGTCGTGTCACCATCGGTTAAGTCTCGAAATTTCGATTTAAAAAATAATGGATTGTTCGTCAGTTTATACTTATTCAGTAACTGGTGGAGATTAATAACTCATGAATTTCATTACCATTCATTGCTGACCAGCTCGTCGTAATAAATCTCAATCTACATAACATTCGTTTGTACTAAATGCCGTTATTCTAGTGTGTAATATGTGTCAATTTGGCTTGTCATTTTGTTTCCACTAATATTTTATATAGCAATTTACACTCTGATTGTCGGCTTCGTTGCCTTTCTCAATGTTACATTTTCAAAGCGAAAGCATGCTTGCACCTGCAACTTCAAAATGTATCCACAGTAGACCACTGCTTTCTGAACTCGCCTTGTATTAGCAAGCGTCTGTGCTTGTGCTAACTCACACTTACGATAAGGAATGTCATAATAACATGGCTGGCCTAGCGAATTGTACAACTACTATTATTCAAAGTTTGGCCTTTTAACACTACTAAAGAAATAACGAAATATATCTGCATTTTATCAAGATTACAATAACAATAGTTAAAATACTCAGCATCTTCGTTCCATTAAGTTAGCCCTTTGATCTTCGTTTAGACTTATCTCTCCTGGATCGAATTGGATCGCCATCGTGATCACAAAGGCACTTTCTTCCCCGTAGTGTAAGGTGTTTAGTTGACTATGATGTGATTTAGAACCAAAAATATCCCGTACATTTCCTCCATGATCCACTGCTTCTATACTTCTTGTAATGTGATTAGATAATTGCTCTGCTGTGAATCTGACATTGACTCCTTCACTATTGCAAATGTTAATATATTTACACAGTCACTTTCTCGTCAAGTATTAGATGATTTTACTATCACAATAATGGAGTTACACTACAGGTATATCATAATATTTCTGCTCTTTAGCTCTGATAAAATACATTGCAATTTGTAGCACGTCTTCACATAGCACGATGACTGGCCTTGCGTTGCTAAGTTCGCATGTTTTTAATTAGTTCACAAATGAATACGTGAAATGTTCAATTAGTTACTGGCGTATTCTGAAGTGGCAAATAACTGTTCTTGACAATATTTTAAATGAGTTCACTCAATTTCCACAACTTTCAATACCATGCTGTTGGATGCACGAATCTCCACACTCATGCTGTCAAGTCGTACGGCAAGTACGGTACTGTAATTAGTAAGGGTTTCCGGCTTATTCCTCCTGCGACCAATCAGGTTGCTTCTTCACCATGGCCTTCCGGAGCATTCCATCCGTTAGCAGCTTCGGTGGCGTAGTTGGTGGCATGCTGAACTGCTGTGCCCAAGATCTCGGGTACAAACCCGAAGTCGTCGGATATTTTAAGAGCGTTAAAAGCCTTCGGTATGCCTTCCTTCGGTGGGGAAGTAAAGCTTGTAGTCCCATGTTGGATGCACGAATATCCACACTCATGCTGATTTATGGCATGTAAAAGATCCTTCCACT
Source organism: Meconema thalassinum (assembly GCA_946902985.2). Lineage (NCBI taxonomy): Eukaryota > Metazoa > Arthropoda > Insecta > Orthoptera > Tettigoniidae > Meconema > Meconema thalassinum. The sequence continues at coordinate 266,869,476 of OX336395.1, read as the reverse complement.
AACTAAACTTGTGTGAAGCTAAATTTCTAAGTTGTATTTTGTTGGATCCCTCTATCAAAGTTCCAACGTTTACCACTAGGCGTCAGTGACATCTGGTAACGAAAGTTGGAACTAATTGAACTTGAACGTAACTTGTAGCTCACTCCATGGTTGTCCGCTTGAAGCAGCTATAGCTTCTGACTAGCCGAACATGTCCTCAGACACTCCCGAGACTAAACGTCATACGCTTAATAAATAATAATACATTCTGTTTATTATTATCATCTGTATTAATGTCTGATATCATGCAGTAAATTTCTTAGTCAATTTATTGGATTGCTTATCTCTTCTGTTATCTGAGTATTTATTTCCATCTCTTAAATTTGCTGCCGTTCACTGCTCACTCGTTCTTTCCATTGCCGTCTCGTGCTCTTTTCTTCGTGTAATATGTTCCTAAGTAGATTCGGTAGATCTCGGAGTATACTTTGATGTCGTCACGTATATACAGTATATATGGTGATCAGCTGATGAACTTACCCTAGTCTGGTATGTTAAATCAGAAAATAGAACTTATATTCTGTACAACATTTCTGTTCAAAGTCTTGTATGTCACATTGTTTTCGGAAAGAGTTAATAGCAATGGAAACCATGTTTAAGATTTAATTCCACCTGTGCAAAATAACGTGTTTGTAAAACAAGTAATTTCTCTGCAGGATGATACTAGTCTCAATGAGGATATCAAGATAGAAGAATTCTCCATACCAGAGATTGTACCATGCACCAAAATAGAAACACCATCTTAAGTGAGTGTTGGAGATTTGGAAGTGGTAAGTACCTTTGTAGGTTTCTATTTGTTGCATCTTATATAGGACATGACCTGTTCGTGATGTCAAAATCTTGGTATTTGACGCAGCCTTCCGTGGAAATGATTTCAGTTTTATCTTTATGAATCAATGTCAAATATCACTCAGAATATAGTTCATAGAAAATTCAAATATGTTTGCTGAACCCACTCTATATATTTTCTTTTGGACACGATAACTACTGAAATTTTGCAACAATCACCTTCAACTTTATACTTAATATATATCCCTTTAAAATCTTCATCGAGTTGGTTAATGGGCAACATCGGATGAAGGGGGAGAAAATTGGGGGGGCCTTAAAAAAAGTGAAATATCGCTATAACTCTCTTAAGTGAAATATCGAATCCATTCAAAGTTCATACTGTTCGTCGAATAAAGTATTTTATAACACCAACAATTGACCAAAAGGGTGGGGAAGAGTGGAGTTTTTGAGAAACAACAAGTAGTTCCGTGAAGAACTATACAGCCTATTTTCATATATCCTACTCATGTTAATTGCCTCTGTCAATATACATAATTCAGTTTGATTGTTGTGATAGATTCGTAGATATTGAGAACCGTCTAAATATTTCAGATGGTCGCAAGGTTGGATTTTTATTTATGTACTATTACATGAAGATAATTGTGAACGTGTGGTATTCAAACTTCAATCTCATGATTAGGACACAAGAAGTAAAAACGAGATTTTAAAATTTCGCACAGCTGCCATCTTGTGGTTATGAATTGAAATAAATTAGATGCCAGTGGATTAACATTTGTATAAGCATTTAACGTGCAAAGTTTCACTGCACTCGAATGGTTAAATCACGAGAAACGTCCATTTAAATATTTATATTTCGCGTCGCCGCCATGTTGGATTTGAGCTCTCCAGGTGAACTTATGTTCATAGCCTCTAAAAACATAAAAAAATGTCAGTCTGATTGCTGTAAAATATTCGAAGATATTGAGAACCGTCTAAATATTTCGGATGGTGGCCATGTTGGATTGTTATATGTATAGGCCATAGAGTTATGTACCATTAAAGGACAATTATTGCATAGCTTCATTATTCAAACTATCACTTCGATCGCATGATTACGACACAAGAAATAAAAACTTAATTTTAAAATTTAGCACAGCCACCATCTTGAGATTATGTAAACAATTCAACTAAATTAGATGCCAGTGCATTACAATATGTATAATCATTTACAGTCCCACATTTCACTGCGCTCAGAGAGTTAAATCACGTCTATTAAAATGTTTCAAACTTGCTCGTTCGTTTTGTACTTTACAGGTTTTTGAAAGTTACATACATAAACTTCTTTTAGTACCCTTTATCACCGTACAAAATTTCAGGGTGATATCTGTAATAGTTTCGGAGATATAGAATAGCAGTGAAATAATTCGCAAAGCCACCATTTTGAGGTTATGTAAAAAAAAATTGAACTAAATTAGACGCCAGTATATTACAATGTGTTTAAACATTTGCTGTACCATGTTTCATTGCGATTGGATGGTTAAATCGCGAGAAAAGTCTATTTAAAAGTCTCAATTTCGCTTGGCCGCAATGTTCGTTTTGTATTTACCAAGTCTTTGAACGTCACATAGGTAAACTTCTAGTAGTGCCCATTATCACCGTACAAAACTTCAGGGTGATATCGGTAATTGTTTCGGAGACACTGAATGCTGGTGAAATATTTCGCACAGCCGCCATATTGGATTGGCCCGACAGAATAAAATATGAAGGGCACGGTCGGGGTCGGACTAAACGGTGCTATGATCTTACCGAGTTTCATTGAAATCTCTCCAGCCGTTTAGATTTTATTAGGGGGACACACACACACACGCACACACAGACAGACACACGGACAAAAGGTGATCTCATAAGCCTAATTTTTCATAAAATGAAAATAGGCTAAAAATCATATCTCAGGCAAAATATCGAAACCGTTTAAGATGGTCAATTCTCCCCTAATAATTACCTCAAACTTTTGTTTGAATGAATTTTTGATATGACCCTCTGTTACGCCAAGAGATTAGCAAAATCTTTCCGGAATTAATTATAAGAAGATGCGAAATTGACGAGGGAAGAGCACTGATCTCTCCATACTTGGATGGCTGGTAGCTAAGGCAGCAGTTAGCCGAATAGACGATGACAGGTATAGCAAGATGGCAGCGAGCGCTTGGTGCAATATTGCGAATCCGGCTCTGTGATTGGTTACTGGTAGTTTGATATTATACATGTATTTATACTGGCAGAAAATATTTTGTGTTTCTTGTAGTTGTAAAATGGGCTGAATTTGGTTATTTAAAGCGTAAAATCTTAGTTTTAAGTACCGGTTTGGTGACCCATCATCCCAGGCAAGTAGGTAATACCTTTACTTCTCAGACAGATAGGTCACTTAGCCCTAATTTTGAAGTTATTGTGAAGTTAAGTATACATATGCGGTGGTGCTGAAGCAGACGTGATCGGGCTAGGCTATTGCGTGTTTAAATTTGATCCCATTTCAGGGTTTTTCGGTTCTGGGTGCGAATAGTTCGCTTAATAGTTGTAAAACGGTGGGGTGAGTATATTTTGAGTAGGTTTTTAGTTGTGTTAAGTTTTATGTGGAGCTGAAGAGTGAAATTGGTTTGGATTAAAGTGCATTTGATCTACTTCCCGTTATTATTAAGTTTATTGTGCTGCTAGCGTGATTAAAAGCTGTAGTATTTGATGTAGAGTGCTGGGATTATTTGGGGGAAGTTTTGGTTATTTCATGGAAACAGGAATTCATTACCAAGCACTGATTACAAAATGTCGAATCTAGGCCTGTATAGTGAGCTACGTTTATAGGTACATCATGTGAAGAATGCATAATTAGGTGGCATATATACATGTTTACCATATATACAATTTACAAGAATGTTTCCAGAAATTGTTTTTCACTCGTTACTCTGTTATTGATCGCTAATTGCGTGTAGCCTACTCAGCACCTAAATTGATATTTGTCAGCCGTTATTATACACTCATTTTTATTGATATTCCGGAGATTTATTGACCTCGGAATGACGTGTCAGTGATCCCAATGCCCTTATGCTATGAGTGAACATATCTCTATATTTTATTTGCTCCAAAGCACCATTAATTACGATTTAAAATTGACTAGATTATCGTTGCTTCCCCATAAGGATAGCTCGAGAATGGGTACTACAACATGGCGCACCACGCGCTCAACCTGGCGTACTTTTTCGTGCAGCGGAGAGCTGCCATCAGCGATCCATGCATAGAGATCAGTGGGGAAGAGCCATCAGAGCCACAACGCCACTGCACGACATCGCATTCAGTTTTCCATCTGCCTCTGTGGGAGTTAACAATTTGCGTGAAGAGGTAACAGACCGTTATATAGTTGGACATCAGTGTCGAAACCTTGCATAAGAACAGTGTGACCACCAGTATAAGAACAGTCCCTAAGTGACGGAAAGGAAACAGGCCCATAAGACAATGAAATGTTAAATGTATGCATAAAAACACGAAAAAAATAGTTATTTAAGCTCCAATTTGTAAAATACTTCTTCCAAATGAGGGGTATAAAGTGAGATGTGTCTGTCCCTTGTACGAAAACCTCCATGTTTGGACTATTTTAGCCTGCCCAAGTGCCAAAAATGGCTAAAATCCTAGGAATATGCTCTATTTTAAAACAGACATAGTCCTATGTTTGATTTGGGTATCCGAATTGTGTTCATGCAACATTTCAGCTTAATAGTTTTTGCGTGAAAGAGTAACAGACAGACGCCGCTACATTTGAGGTGGATTTCATGAGAAAGCTATGTATTGCAATGGGTACAATGTTGCGCCTTCTGGAAAATGTTGGCACAATTTCGCGTTTCACATCCCCCAGACCCCAAAACTACCGTCAGTTCAAAGGTTTGTTGTATTCTTCTTCTTGCTTCGTATAGGCCATCTAAGGACCACGATATTCAACTATTACTTTAGGAGTGGGCTTTGATATTTGCCCAGTAGTTAAGAATCCTCTGGCTGTGTTATTCCGTCCTCTCCTGTAACCAGAGGGCACCTGTCTATTTTCTTGACGATTTGTCCTGGAACCTCATTTGTTGAAGCATCTTCCTGAGTGATGGCCGGTCTTTTAAGTCTCTTTCCGTCCCTCCAAGTTTTCGCAGATCTTTGTTTACCTCCCACAAAAGCATGATGACTTGGTCTTCCACTTTTGCCAGTAACCGAGGAGCAGGTTGGTCAACTTGGGAGGATGCATCCTGTGGACGTGTCCATAAAATACCAGACGTCGTTTCCTAGCAACATACGTGATTCTTTCACAGCACGTGTAGAGCTCTTGATTACGTCGCCTTCTGTAAACATTCCCTTCCTCTCTCACTCCTGTACTTGGAGTCTGTCCGTAAGTCCCTTCCGGTTGAATACTAGACATTCTGACGCATATAAGGCTTCAGGACGTATAACTGTCTGGTAGTGTCTCATTTTAGTCTTTCAGGAGAGACACTTGTTTTTATATGTGTTCTTGGTTAGTTGATAAGCCATTTTTAAGTTTTAACTCAAGTTGATACTGCCCTTACTTCCGAGAGATTCGGTTCCAGCCATTCTCCCAGGTACTTTGTCAGTGTTCTTGATCTCTCCCTGGTCCGAATGCAGTGTACATGGAGATTCACTGATGTTTGAGATGTACAGTGTTTTTTCAAGTGACGCATGTAGTCCTACCTTAGCTGCTTGTTGCGTGAGAACATTAAGTTGTTTCACAGAAGTTGTTATTGAATGTGAGAGAAGTGCCAGGTCATCGGCAAATGCCGGCAATCAACACGGAGCCCATTGCACTTGTGTCCCAAAGTGATACAACTTGGTACCCCTGACTAGTTAGCTCCTTTCCCCTATCCCTTATCACCTTCTCTAGAGCACAGTTAAAGAGGAGAGGTGAAAGACTGTCTCCCTGTCTTACTCCTGACTTATTTTCAAAACTCTCAGACAGGGCTCCTCTGAACTTCACTCGTGACCTGATGTTATTTAAAGTCTGTTGGATAAGGTTATGTGTCTTCTCGTCCAGTCCTAGTTCATGCAGGATCTTCAACCTAATCATATGCCTTCCTAATATCAACAAAAATTATGACATATTTCTCACTAGCCATTTTTGCTTGCCGTAGCACTGATTTCAGGTTGAGTATCTGTTCCGTACAAGAGCGTCCTTTTCAAAATCCTGCCTGGTATTCTCCTAGCCGAGGGCCTAGCTGGGGTTCAGCTCTGTTAAATATGGCCTTAGAAAAATAACCCAACTTAACTAATTTTCATCTGTAACTGGTTTTAGTGGAATTTGACCCATTAGAGAGGTAATACTCTTGATTCTTAACCCAAGAATATGTCTCATGTTGTGGTTCATAACTGTGGAAGCCAATATATTAAAGCCCTGTTACCAACCTAAAATATAGGACTTGACTTTGATAAGATTTTTGTGTGTTCACAGGAAGATTCAAGAGATGGCTCCAGCGATTGGACGAGCTGGAACGTCCAGTCGTTGCGTAAGCCACTACACCCTTCACTGCTGACCAGTCGTGAGAAGGCTGATGAGAAAAAGGCCCCTACTACCCCCAAAAGGGCGCAAAAGAGTGAGAGGCCACGAAATGTTTACAGAATTGGCGGAAGCAAAATTGAAACTCTTTAACCTTCAGCTGAAAACTTCCACACGAAGAATGAGGCTACGAAAGAGAAATCTAGGAAGGAACTCCAGCTTTTGGATGACAAAATAGCGAATGAAATGAGAAGCATAAGTTGCAGCTGGAAATCTTGAGAGCACCGTTAGAGGCAGAAAAGAGGAAATAAGATTTAGAAGTGAAGACTGAGGCAAGCACGCTACGAAAATTGAGTAGAGTTGGAGTTATTTCTTATCACAGGCCCATCCCAGACAGTATTTAACCTTTTCATTCCCTTGTATACAACAAAATGGTGGTTAGAAGCAATTTTAGAGTTAGGGGAGGGAGGGTTTAAGTGCGTAGTCATGAGGTTTCGCAAATTTGTTCAGATACATCTGGTTGAAATCGGCATCAATATTATATAAATAATTGTTGGAGAAAACTTATTTCGTTCAGATTGAGTGCTGGGGGAGTTGCTTTGTGAGATGTGAATTTGATATTTCTTGTATGATGTTTATTAAATAACTCTCGCTAGATCTGTGAAGGAATGGTAACACTTCGGAAATGATGAACTAAGAACAAAACTACTTAAATTAGCCGAAATATCTTGTGTAATGATGAATAATAATTGTGGCAATTATGTCGTAATGTTTTCTCCTCTACCCCCAAACCCCATTGCTAGTAGTTCAAGCAGTAATTTTTGGCCAGACAAAAGCCAATAGTATCTCGCCCCGCTTCGTAATCCAATAGTTTCTCGCGTTGTGTATTTTAGTTAGTAAGTTATTGTTGTTTTAAGGGGCGGAACTACGAGGTCATCTGCCCCTGTTGTGTATTTTGTGTACCATACATTGGCAATAGTAATGTGACTTAAATGCATACGCCTGTGTGTGTCTCGGTAACAGTTGAAGACACCTCTTTCAGTAGCAGTTGAGCATCAAACAGTAAAGACGATTGCCATCGTTGAATGATAGAATAAATAACGACTGAAGTCACATATTTACATAATTTAGCACATATTTCCCGTAGTGATAATGGACAGTAATTTCAATTGGTAATGACTCCCGGAATATCAAATAAGGTATGAAAATGACGTACTAGCTAAGTGCAAGAGTAGGATCCAGGTTCATCACTCCTGAAGAAATACTGAAGTAATTTAGCAGCTGATTGCTTGCTATTTATAAAATTAGCTGATTAAATAATCTAGTTTGGAACAAGTGCAAATAACCATTATGTTCTATAAGATCTTCAGGTTTGTTGATTTTATTGCAATAACTAATACTTATGGATATTTCTAGATCTGTAGATTTTGGCTGATTCTTTCTTGTTTTAGGAAGTAGACCATTGAGACTTCCTGCCAAATAGCTGAGTTCAAGTACATACGGTATCGTAATTCCTACAAGCCGAGAGTAATTTTTCTTAGTGTAGTCGATGATGTCACAGACGTTGATGTTTGTCTGATGTGCTTTCAATTGCCACTATGCAACTCTGTATATGAGGTTTCAAACAGTGTGGATACAGTCACATGTTTCTAATGCAATTGTATGTCATGAGTTAAGGATGTTAATGAATTACCGTACTTTTAATTGTTCAATTTGACAGGTTGCACTCCAATCTTCTAAAAGCCATGGCGAGACAAAACCATGGGTTGCTACACGGTTAGACAACTGTCTAGATGAAACAATTTTATCTCTTCTGAGGAAGGATTTTATGAAACTAGGAGACGGGAGTTATATTGTATAGATTAATAGATAGTTATTGTATTGACACCGAGTGAGTTAGTCGTGGTCGTTACGGCACGACTGCTGGCAGTCGCTCACATCCGGGAGGCGAGGAGGTTCGAATCCCCCCGCCGGCAACCTTGAAGATGGACTTCTGTGGTTTCCCATCTTCCTTCCTGGCAAATGCCGGGGTTGGTCCCTAACTATAGGCCACAGCCGCTACCCTACAGCTCCTCGTCCTTACATTCCAACTTTCCTCCCCAACGGTACTTGTAGCTCACAGAGTCTGAATCATCACTTTGGTACCGTATCTCATTCAACCAGGCACAATTTTCCTGTCCATATTCTGGATTGAGTAGTATTCGCCATATAGTGGAAACCAAAATAAATTTCATCCTCATAATCAACACTTTTTCTTTAGAAACCAATTCTTCACAGAAACACGTTTATGAAACGTGAACACTCGCCCACAATTACAACTAACTCCCAAAAAAGACAAGTTCAATTACCTATAACATCTTTGTCAAAAACTGCACAAGAAATTTGAAAGTTACTTTGGAATGTTCAAAGGTAGTATGTTTGAAATATATTTCAGTAATTTCCAGACATTATTTACATAAAAACACAAAATGAATGGAAAATATGTATCTTCTTCTTCCTAGCATTAATCCCTTGCGGGGTCTGCTATTTTGCTATATCTCCTCCACTTCTTTCTGTCGTTGACATCCTCTGGTGTTAGACCAACAGCGTGCATGTCAGCCCATGATGTTGTCAGTCCACCGCTTTGCAGGCCTTCCACGTGGTCTTGTTCCACCTGAGTTGACGTGGAGTGCTGCTTTGGCAACTGAGTTGTTCTGTCTTCTCAAGACGTGACCTTACCAGCGTAGATGAGCTTCCCTCACCGTCTCGACGATTGGTGCAACACCAAATCTTCGCCGGACTTCTGTGTTCCTTGCGTGGTCAAGTCGGGTCAGCCCCACCGACAATCGGAGCATCTTCATTTCCATTGTATTCAAAATTTGCTCATGTTGTTTGGTCATAGGGCGACATTTAGTCCCATAGATGACTGCTGGGCATACCACACACAGACTTATAGAACTTTGCCTTTAAATGCAGAGGCATCTTTTTTTATCACAGAGGACTCCAGTGACTTGTCTCCACTTGAGCCAGGCTGCGTTTACCCTCATCCGAGTATCAGGAGTGGCGTCACAATTTGAAGTGACAGTGGACCCTAAGTACTTAAAATGCATGGTCTTCTGCAGATTTTCTGTGCTGATACTGATGGTACCTCTAGGTTGGGGGCTACATTCCACGTATTCTGTCTTATGGATATTAACGTGTTGTACATTTTCAGCCAGTCTGTCGTTCCACGTTTGAACCCTGTGCTGGAGTTCAGGGTGTTTTTTTGTGGGCAAGTACCACATCATCCGCATAGAGAAGGGTCCAGGGATGTGAGGTCTGTATGTCTGCCGTTGCTGAATCCATGCAGAGAATGAATAACAGTGGTGATACAGCAGAACCCTGATGAACATCCAAAGTGATTTCAAAAGGTGGGGAGACTCCAGCAGGACTCCGAACTACACTAGTGGCATTGCGATACAGAAGTTGCACCCAGCTTACATATTCCTCAGGGACTCCATGGCAATATGTATATTCTATGGTAAACGCCGTAAACAGCACCAGTATTTCCTTTTCAGCTGAAATATATTTACTCAGTGATCAAATCCATTATAAACATTACATTTCAACTTTATACCAATCTGTACATATTTTCTATCTTCAATAAAGGCACCTTCTTCTGCAAAACAATTCTTTACATTCACTCAGCACAACGGAACTGGTGCATATGCACTGGTCAGACCACTGGGATATAAGCTTCCCACCATTGGTTTCAGAAGGCAGTATATATCAAATTAATGGATTTTCAATGTTTCTGTGGAACTGCTTGAACTGAAATGGGTGGGAAGATTATTTCCCTTCCACCATTCTATATATACATGGTGGGAAGATATTATCCCCAAGTCCTGGATTGCCAAGCCCAGGCTTAACCACTACTGGAGGGAAGATGATGTAAGAAAAGGAAAAAGGCTTGGGAAAGAAAGAAAACTTAGGCAACAGGAAAGCTAATCCAAATGTCAATTTTTTATTAATAAAACAATAAAAATGCTGATAAAAGCGTGAAAAGTTATAAATAATCAAGGCTAAAGGACCTGAGATTGGAAAACAAAAACTAGCCTTTAAACTTTAATATGAATAGGATATGTTGCAAAAATCAGTTAACTATAGCAAGATGAAATGCCGAAGCATAATTAAGGAAACTAAGAAGAAAATCACAGTCTTCCTTGGGCAAAAAGCAACCAAGAGTGTGCATAAACAAGTTGCTAATAACTTTATGCAATAACGCAAAGAAAGGTTGTTGATTAATGAACCAGCAAACAGTCACCAAGTGCACTATCCCTTCCATACACTAAATTGGGTACTATATTGGGAGTATATAGAGCGACTCAGATCACTGGCGAAATTGCAAACAAGAGGCTATAGGACACAAGAATAGTATTGGCTGGTACTTAAACATAAGCACAATCGATCGGGAAGCAATTGATGGTAAGTAAATAATTTTCCTGATTTTGCTTTCCGTATATATAACTAGCAGAAGTACCTATTCTTCGAACGGTCGTCGGTATTAATAACCAGACGTAATCAATTGAGCTACTGTTGCAATGGTTAGGGGTTTGTAACCTGTTTGTCGACAAAGATAAATGATTAGTTGAAATATGCTCTGAAACTAATATACCTAACGTGTACTTCCTGACGTGAAAATAAAATTGAAAACCTCGTAGACGAAATGCAATACACGTCACATAAAAACTGACCCTCACTGTTGTGTCAAGTGAGCATCCATAGGAAGACCCCTTTAATAAATTATAAAGGCTTGTGGTGCATGAAAATTCCGGTTTTTTAGCCTCCAATGGTCCAAATTCCTAAAAGCAAAAATAAAAAAATAAAAAATAAACTATTTCAATTCAGGAATTTTTGAAAATAATGTTGCTGTTTGAAGATATAATAGACCTTCTGTACGACACATCGCACGTTTAAGTCTTGTGAAAAAATCGAGGGTACCTCTTGACCCCTTAAGCGCATTGATGAATTTTACAGTTTTTGTTGGTTCCGTGATAAGCTTATAGCCATTTGCAAACTTTTACAGAAATTTAATAAATGGAGTGGCATTACTCTTGCAGAAATAGATGGAAAGTTGGATGTACCTTTTTGAGACACTGGTGTCATGGTTACAGGCTTGCATTCCTACATTAGTTTATTAAATGAAATTAGTTTTCTGGGAATATCTCAGAAACTCTTGGTTTTAGAGCATTAAAATTTAGTTTTCGGGGACCCTTTACGGCTGTTTAGGGGCCCCGAGGTATTTTCTGACACCAAGGGGCTGAAAATGAGCTTTGTCTCGTCGTTGTAGGCCGTAGTATCATCATCATCATCCTCTTGCACAGTTTCCAGCCACTGGCTGGGTCTGTTTGGAACACAGGCCACTCCAACGTCTTCTGTCTTCCCATCATCTCTCAGCCTCCACCCCTGTCCAGTCTTCTCCTCTCTTCTTCACGCTTTCATCCATCCCTTTCAGCCACCTGTCTCTCGGTCTTCCTCTCGGTCTCTTACCTTCCCACTTCGTCTCGTGTATCCTCCTGGGTATCCTCTTATCCTCCATTCGTTTTACATGTCCATACCATCTAAGTCTAGATTTCTCTATACCATCCCGTAATGGTTCCTCCTTTATTAATTCTCTGGTCCTCTCATTTCTTATTCTGTCCATCTTTGTAGCTCCAATACTGCTTCTCAAGAATCTCATCTCACTGGCCTGTATTTTGCTCTTCTCCCTTCCTTTCATAGCCCAGGTCTCCGTGGCATACGTCAGGATAGGGACATAGTACGTCCGATATATGATCTTTTTTCTGTTCTGAGGGACATCCTTGCTCCATAACATGCTTCTCACACTCCTCCGGAATGCTTCTGCCTGTCTCCCCCGCTCATTTTTTCTCTATCGTTTCTTCCACTATCTTGTATCAGGCTTCCCAGATACTAGAAACTCTCCACTTTCTTCAGCTGTTCCCCACCAATTGTTATTCCCGTTGTGGTTATTTCCTTCTTCCTTGTTGTGATCACCATCTCACTCTTATTTATGCTAAATTTCATCCCATATCCTTGTACTATTCCTTCCCACACGTCCAACTGTTCCTGTACCTCCTCCTCCTTGTTTCTCCAAATCATCAAATCATCCGCTAACACCATTGCGTTCATCTTTCCTTCCCCAATTACTTGTGCCACTCGGGTCATTATGTCATCCATCACCACAATGAAAAGTAACGGTGCCAGTGCACTTCCTTGTTTCAGGCCGTTTCTCTGTTCCACCGAGTCCGATCTCTCTCCTCCCACTTTCACACAGCTCACGCTTCCCTTGTACATCTCCTTTATCCTCCTTATAGTTAGAGCCCTGCGCGGATGAACAAAACATTATCCGCATCCGCCCCGCATCCGCACGACTGTTATCCGCATCCGCCCCGCATCCGCACGACTGTTATCCGCATCCGCCCCGCATCCGCATGACTTTAATCCAAATCCGCTGATATTTCAATATTATTTAAATTTATTAGATAAAGCATAAAGTGTTGATGTCATGACTCTCTGCGTTGCAATATCACAGTCAACGTGTGTCAGCGCCAAGTTGGAAATAAATCCCTATATCCCTATATCCCTATATATATTACTAGCAGGTACCCGCGGCTTCGCTCGCGTCATAGTCATGTTATATTGTTATTCAATGAAATGCCGGTTTTAACCCGCTAACACCCCTTTAGTACCTGAATATCCATAAATCCCTCCTTAGTAGACGTTTCCGACAAACATATCCCCAAAATATCATTTTTCTAACTTTAATAGCTTTGGTTGGTCGATGAGAGTGAATATCCAAAAATCCTTCCTTAGTGGACGTTTTTCTTCCAGAATTTCACCCCTCCCCAAGGGCCCCTTAAATTGGATTTATGAAAAAACGGTCGAACATCTATTTATTTAATTATTTATTTATTATTAAGCCGATTGTTTTCCTCTGAGTTTCAAACTCCTCGCCTATGTCGTTTAAGAGATGCACGCTCCGTTAAGAATCCTTCAACCCCCACTTTTCACCGCTTTCACTCATAATATACAACATATCGAAAAACCATTAGGCATGTGTCAGCTTATTTTTAATGATTAGTTTATATGCCAAGTAGCACATCCCCAAATGAAAACACTCGTGAGATTTTATTATTCAATGAAATACACGTTTACCCCCTTAACACCCCTTTAGAACCTGAATATCCAAAAATCTTTCCTTAGTGGACGTTTTCGACATACAACGAACATATCCCCAAAATTTGATGTTTCTAACTTCAATAATGTTGGCTGGGCGATGATGAGTGAGTGACTCAGTCAGGACATTTTCTTTCATTTATTTTTGAGAATTTCACCCCTCCCAATGAACCCCTTAAATGGGATTTATGAAACATAAACGGTCGAACACCTCTTTACTTAATTTTAAGTTGTTCTTCCCCCTCAGTAGGATGAGTGAGTGAGTTAATCAGTTAGAACACTTTATTTCCTGTTTTTTCTTCTCCAGAATTTCACCCCTCTCCAAGGGCCCGTAAAATTGGATTTGTGAAAAAACGGTCGACCACCTATTTACTTATTCTTTAAGCTGATTTTACCCCCTGAGTTTCATACATTATGCCTCTGTCTTTTTAGAGATATTTGCTCCGTTAGGAATCCTTCAACCCCCAGTTTTCACCCCTTTCATCTCATAATATACACTACATCGAAAAACTCTCAGACATATGTCTTCTTATTCTTAATGATGAGTTTATATGCCGAGTATCGCATCCCCCAAGGAAACCAATCGGGAGATATTGTTATTCAATTAAATGCAGGTCTACCCCCTTAATACCCCTTTAGAATCTGAATACCCAAAAGTCCTTCCATAGTGGACGTTTTCGACATACAGCGAACATAACCGCAAAATTTTATGTTTCTAACTTCAATAATTTTGGCTGGGCGATGATGAGTGAGTGAGTAAGTCAGGACATTTTCTTTCATTTATTTTTCAGAATTTCACCCCACTCATGAACCCCTTAAATTGGATTTATTAAAAAAACATCAAACACCTATTTACTTAATTTTAAGTTGTTCTTCCCCCCTCAGTAGGATGAGTGAGTGAATTAATCAGTTAGAACACTTTATTTCCTGTTTTTTTTTCTTCAGAATTTCACCCCTCTCCAAGGGCCCCTTAAATTGGATTTGTGAAAAAACGGCCGAACAAATATTTACTTATATTTTAAGCTGTTTTTTGTTGTTGCTGAATTTCAAACTTCTCGCCTATATCGTTTAAGAGATACACGCTCCGTTACGAATCCTTAAACCCCCACTTTTCACCCCTTTCACCTTATAATATACATCACATCGAAAAACCCTTAGACACATGTCGGCTTATTTTTAATGATTAGTTTATATTCCGTGTATCACATCCACAAATTAATGAAACCACACGTGAGTTATTGTTATTCAATAAAATGTAGGTTTAACCCCCTTAAGACCACTTTAGAACCTGAATATCCGAAAATCCTCCTTTGGAGTACGGTTCTGACATACAACGAACATATCCCCAAAATGTCATGTTTCTAACTTAAATAATTTTGGCTGGGCGATGATGAGTGAGTGAGTGAGTCAGGACATTTTCTTTCAATTATTTTTTTCAGAATTTCACCCCTCCCAATGAACCCCTTAATTTGGATTTATGAAAAAAAAAACGGTCGAACACCTATTTACTTATCTTTTAAGCTGATTTTTTTCCCGCTGAGTTTCAAACTCCTTGCCTATGTCGTTTAAGAGATACACGCTCCGTTAGAAATCCATCAACCCCCACGTTTCACCCCTTTCACCTCATAATATACACCACATCGAAGAACCCTCAGACACGTGTCTTCTTATTTTTAATGATGAGTTTATATGCCGAGTATCACATCTCCCAATGAAACCAATCGGGAGTTATCGTTATTGAATGAAATGCAGGTTTAACCCCCTTAAGACCCCTTTAGAACCTGAATATCCGAAAATCCTCCCTTAGTGGACGGTTTTGACATACAATGATCACATCCCCAAAATTTCATGTTTCTAACTTCAATAATTTTGGCTGGGCGATGCTGAGTGAGTCTGGACTTATTCTTTCAATTTCCTTTTTTAAGAATTTCACCCCTCCCCACGAACCCCTTTAATTGGGTTTATGAAATAAAACTGTCGAACACCTATTTACTTATTTTTAAGCAGTCTTTTCCCTCTGAGTTTGTTGAGTGAGTCTGTCAGTCAATCAGTTAGGACACATTCTTTCCTGTTTTTTTCCCCCAGAATTTCACCCCTCCCCATGGGCCCCTTAAATTGGATTTATGAAAAAACGGTCAAACACCTATTTACTTATTTTTTAAGCTGATTTTTTTTCGATGAGTTTCAAGCACCTCGCCTATGTCGTTTAAGAGATACACGCTCCGTTAGGAAGCCTTCATCCCCCACTTTTCACCCCTTTCACCTCATAATATACACCACATCGAAAAACCCTCAGACACATGTCTTCTTATTATTAATGATGAGTTTATATGCCGAGTATCACATCCCTCAATGAAACCAATCCAGAGATATTGTTATTCAATGAAATGCAGGTGTACCCCCTTAACACCCCTTTAGAACCTGAATATCCAAAAATCCTTCCTTAGTGAGCGTTTTCGAGTTACAACGAACATACCCCCAAAATTTCATGTTTCTAACTTTAATAGTTTTGGCTGGGCGATGATGAGTCAGTCAGTCAGTCAGTCAGGACACTTGTTTTTATATAAGAGATTTATGAAAAAACGGTCAAACACCTATTTTGTTATTTTTATGCTGATTTTTTCCCGCTGAGGTCCAAACTCCTCGCCTATGACGTTTAAGAGATACACGCTCGGTTAGGAAACCTTCAATCCCCACTTTTCACCCCTTTCACCTCAAAATATACACCACATCGAAAAACCCTCAGACACGTATCTTCTTATTTTTAATGATGAGTTTATATGCCGAGTATCAAATCCCCCAATGAAAGCAATCTGGAGATATTGTTATTCAATGAAATGCAAGTGTACCCCCTTAACACCCCTTTAGAAACTGAATATCCAAAAACCCTTCCTTAGTGGGCGTTTTCGACTAACAACGAACATATTCCCAAAATTTCATGTTTCTAACTTTAATAATTTTGGCTGGCCGATGATGAGTCAGTCAGTCAGTCAGTCAGTCAGTCAGTCAGTCAGGACACTTGTTTTTATATAAGAGATAATTGTGAAAATCTGTGTGTCCGTGTGTGTGTGTGTGTGTGTGTTAGTTTGTTACCTCTTGACACTAAAACGGCTGGACGGATTTGGGTGAAATTTGATATGGAGACAGCTTATACCCTGGGATAACATATAGGCTGCCTTTCATCGGGAAATAAATCATTGTTCCCGTGGAACGGGCAACATAACTGAAAAGTCACCAAAAATACTCAACTGGGACAAAATATCGAAGTTGTCGCATAAAGACCGGACAAAGCTCATTTTACGCCTCTCAATGCGAGAAATAATACTCGGTAGGTCCCTACGGGACACCGAAAACCACATTTTAAGGCCCTAAAACCAACAGTTTCGAAGATATACGCAGAAAACTATATTCACTCTGATAAACTGATGAACTAATGGCAAGTCCGTTTCCATGACAACTGAATCTGAAGGTATGACATCCGATTTCCTATATATCCCCGTAGGAGGCAATGCCAATCCATTTATTATCTTTTTCAAGATATATATAAACACAATAAGAACAGGGTAGCATGCCTGCCTCCCAACCGGAGGCCCCGGGTTCGATTCCCGGCTCCGTCAGAAATTTTAGACACTGACGTGAGGACTGCAACGGAGTTCACTCAGCTTCTTGAGGACAATTGAGTAGCTGTCTGATAGAGAGGCAGCGCGCCGGTCACGAGAAACAAGATTAACGGCCGAGGGGACATGATGCACTGACCACGCGTCACCACAATATCTGCAGGCCAAATGGCTGGGAGCGGTCGCATGATCGGCCTAGGCCCTTCATGGTCTGTAGTGCCAGGGGTAAAACAATCAGGTGTAGCGCCTTCCAATACCACTTTTAATTTTTAATCACTACAGTAGTGGCTACTAAATAAAGGTAGCGATATAGCTACGTTCAATTTAATAAACACTGGGCTTACAAATCCCGTATAGTTAAGTAGAAATATCAGTCTGGTCGTTATTTCAGTAGCAACGAAGCTCTGTGGCGGCTATTGCCGTTTCCGTAACACTTAAGGCATCCCGCCGTCACATACCTCAATGTGCATTTACAAAATTGTGGACCAGTCTATTTTACTCAAAAGAATTTCTACGAGCGAGTATCCACTCCGGCAAAAACCACACTCACCACGTTTTCCAAAATTTACACAAGACATGATTTTTAAAGCACTCTTCTGTATGTTTAGGTACAGACATATACCACATGGAAACATACAATAAAATGTTGGCAAACCTGAGTTCAAGGAACTGCTGTCCAGAATAGGCTTAGGGCAGGTTATGCGGCCCATGTTCGTAACATGGAATGTTTTCCTTTGACAATGCATCTACACCATGTGCGAGGGCAACGCATTTCAAAGATCTCTAAAAACATAATAATCAGGAAATTTAAAGTGGGAGCGAAGATTCAAGGAGAAATAATTTCATGTCTGAGATTTGCTGATGACATCGTCATCTTGGCCGATACGCCAGAGGATTTGGACGAGTTTTTGAATGGTAAGGACTCCGTCTTGAGGAAAGAATTCATGATGAAAATCAATAAATGTAAAACAAAATTTAAAGTGGGAGCGAAGATTCAAGGAGAAATAATTTCATGTCTGAGATTTCCTGATGACATCGTCATCTTGGCCGATACGCCAGAGGATTTGAACGAGTTTTTGAATGGTAAGGACTCCGTCTTGAGGAAAGAATTCATGATGAAAATCAATAAATGTAAAACAAAATTTTTGGAATGCAGCCGAAATAAATCAGAAAACTCTATGTTTTCCTTTGACAATGCATCTACACCATGTGCGAGGGCAACGCATTTCAAAGATCTCTAAAAACATAATAATCAGGAAATTTAAAGTGGGAGCGAAGATTCAAGGAGAAATAATTTCATGTCTGAGATTTGCTGATGACATCGTCATCTTGGCCGATACGCCAGAGGATTTGGACGAGTTTTTGAATGGTAAGGACTCCGTCTTGAGGAAAGAATTCATGATGAAAATCAATAAATGTAAAACAAAATTTTTGGAATGCAGCCGAAATAAATCAGAAAACTCTATGTTTTCCTTTGACAATGCATCTACACCATGTGCGAGGGCAACGCATTTCAAAGATCTCTAAAAACATAATAATCAGGAAATTTAAAGTGGGAGCGAAGATTCAAGGAGAAATAATTTCATGTCTGAGATTTGCTGATGACATCGTCATCTTGGCCGATACGCCAGAGGATTTGGACGAGTTTTTGAATGGTAAGGACTCCGTCTTGAGGAAAGAATTCATGATGAAAATCAATAAATGTAAAACAAAATTTTTGGAATGCAGCCGAAATAAATCAGAAAACTCTATGTTTTCCTTTGACAATGCATCTACACCATGTGCGAGGGCAACGCATTTCAAAGATCTCTAAAAACATAATAATCAGGAATAATAGGTGAAACGCTACGGGAAGTAGGAGACTTCTGTTACTTAGGAAGCAAGATAACCATTGATGGACGAAGCAAAGAGGATATAAAAAGCAGGTTGGCTCAGGCAAGGAAGCATTTCTACAGAAAAGGAATCTGTTGACATCGAATATACATTTAGGTATTTGGAAGTCAATTTTTAAAGCTTTTGTCTGGAGCGTGACACTATAACGAAGTGAAACTTGGACTAATGGTGCAGCAGAAAAGAGGACAATTGAGGCATTTGAAATGTGGTGTTAAAGGAGAATGATGAAGATCAGATGGGTAGATAGGGTAACAAATGAAGAGCTATTAAGACGAGTGGGAGAGGAGAGATGTTTCTGGCGACTGCTAATGAAGAGAAGAGATAAGATGGTACGACACATATTAACACACCCAGGAATAGCAAGCTTAGTTATGGATGGGAGGGTCGAGGACAAGAAATGTAGGGGTAGACCAGGAAAGGGAAGCATAGAGGGCTGCATCAAACCTGTCAAAAAACTGAAGACTCAAACAACAACAATCTGGAATTTTAATTAATTAGAGAGGCATGTGAGGCAAAAGGGTTGTTGGAGAATTTCAATCCCTGGGATGTAACACTAGAAGAGACTGCATAATGTACATCAGCGTCCAAGGTGAGAGATATTTTACTATAGGTCTATTAATAGTGACACGTTGACGTTCAAATCATCAATAAGTGTGGCAAAATTACACCCAGAATAACTTAAGGAAATATACGCCTACCTTTAATTATCCATATTCCGATAGATTTGCCATTCCAGTGTGCAAGAGTGCAGTTCCCTCTTCAAACAATATTAGCAATTTCCATTAACAAAGCGCAATGACACACACTTAACAGCAGCAGGTGTACATTTAGACAAAACCATTTTTTCCCATGGGCAATGGTATGTGGCGTGCTCTCGAGTATCCGGACAAAATATGGTCAGCAGAAGATGGCAAAACCAAAATCGTAATTCTAAAATGTGTTCACATAATGTAACATCGTACCCTGCAGACTTTCACAACTCTATAAAATTCCCACTTTGCTGCTCATATCAATATACTGTACTGTATGTATCAACATTTTCAGAATTACAATGGACCCACCTGTAACCGCGATTGCTGTAATAGAATAGACCAATTATCAGCAATGCTTGCCAGGTAGATGAGTGGATAGCGTGTCGGTGTACTAACCCCAAGATTGCAGGTTCGCTCCTGGTCGTGGTAAGTGATTTTAGAAAGGCGGCAAAAATACGACAAGCATGTTATTCGATGTTGGCATGTCAAAGAACCCATTTGAATTCAGTAGGCCGTGTTCATAATGGCAAAATTAATCTCGGGATTTTCCGCCAACACAAAGTTCCTCATTTCTCTACTAGAAAGCGCTATAGTGTTCAAGGAGCTTAGATATCTAACCTCCTTGACTTTCATAGTGATTCAAGGAACAACGAAATTCGACGCAAGCTACCCTCTGGGTGTCAAATTACAAAGCTTCCATCCGGCACCCGAGGCCATATGATATTATTATTTTATCAGCAATAATGCATCGTCCTCATTGTCTTGATCGCGAGCGAAGCCGCGGGTACCTGCTAGTCCCTATATCCCTATATATATTATAATTGTGAAAATATGTGTGTCCGTGTGTGTGTGTGTGTGTGTGAGTGTGTGTGTGTGTTAGTTTGTTACCTCTTGACACTAAAACGGCTGGACGGATTTGGATGAAATTTGAAATGGAGACAGCTTATACCATGGGATAACATATAGGCTGCCTTTCGTCCGGAAATAAATCATTGTTCCCGTGGAATGGGCAACATAACTGAAAAGTCACCAAAAATACTCAAACAGGACAAAATATCGAAGTTGTCGCATAAAGACCGGACAAAGCTCATTTTACTCCCCTCGACGCAAGAAACAATACTCGGTACGTCCCTACGGGACACAGAAAACTACGTTTTAAGGCTCTAAAACCAACAGTTTCAAAGATATTCGCAGAAAACTATCTTCGCTCTGATTGATGAACTAATCGCAAGTCCGTTTCCATGGCAACACTACCTCAAGGTATGACATCCGATTTTCTATATATCCCTCTAGGAGGCAATGCCAATTCATTTATTATCATTTTCAAGATATATATAAAAACAATAAGAACAGGGTAGCGCGCCTGCCTCTCATCCGGAGGCCCCGGGTTCGATTCCCGGCTCCGTCAGAGATTTTAGACACTGACGTGAGGGCTGCAACGGGCTGAACTCAGATTCGTGAGGACAATTGAGTAGCTGTGAGGCAGCGCGCCGGTCACGAAGAACAAGATTAACGGCTGACGGGACACTATGCACTGACCACGCGTCACCACAATATCTGCAGGCCAAATGGCTGGGAAGCGGTCGCATGGTAGGCCTAGGCCCTTCATGGGCTGTAGTTCCAGGGGTAAAAAAAAATTAGGGGAATGCGCCTTCTAACACCACCTTTAATTTTTAAACACTACAGTAGCGGCTATTAAATAAAGGTAGCGATATAGCTACGTTCAATTACATAAACACTGGGCTCACAAATCCCGTATAGTTAAGTACAAATATCGGTCTGGTCATAATTTCAATAGCAACGAAGCTCTGAGGCGGCTATTGCCGTTTCCTTAACACTTAAGGCATCCCGCCGTCATATACCTCAATGTGCACTTACCAAATTGAGAACCAGTCTATTTTACTGAAAAGAATTTCTACTGGCATCCCGCCGTCATATACCTCAATGTGCACTTACCAAATTGTGAACCAGTCTATTTTACTGAAAAGAATTTCTACTAGCGAGTATCCACTCCGGCAAAAACCACACTCACTATATTTTCCAAAATTTACACAAGACATGATTTTTAAAGCACTCTTCTGTATGTTGAGGTACAGAGACATACCACATGGAAAGATACAATAAAATGTTGGCAAATCTGAGTTCAAGGAACTGCTGTCCAGAATAGGCTTTCGGTACAGGTTATGCGGCCCATGTTCGTATCATGGAATGTTTTCCTTTGACAATGCATCTACACCATGTGCGAGGGCAACGCATTTCAAAGATCTCTAAAAACACAATAATCAGGAAATTGGAGAACAATTTAAAGTCGGAGTGAAGATTCAAGGAGAAATAATTTCATCTCTGAGATTTGCTGATGACATCGTCATCTTGGCCAATACGCCAGAAGATTTGAACGAGTTTTTGAATGGTATGGACTCCGTCTTGACGAATGAATTCATGATGAAAATCAATAGATGTAAAACGAAATTATTGGAATGCAGCCGAAATAAATCAGAAACCTCTATGGACATCAAATTGGCAGGTGAAACGCTACGGGAAGTAGGAGACTTCTGTTACCGGTACTTAGGAAGCAAAATAACCAGTAATGGACGAAGCAAAGAGGATATAAAAAGCAGGTTGGCTCAGGCAAGGAAAGCATTTCTACACAAAAAGGAATCTCTTGACATCGAATATACATTTAGGTATTAGGATGTCATTTTTGAAAGCTTTTGAGTCACTATAAGGAAGTGAAACTTGGACTAATGGTGCTGCAGTAAAGAGGAGAATTGAAGCGCTTGAAATGTGGTGTTACGGGAGAATGATGAAGATCAGATGGTTAGATAGGTTATCAAATGAAGAGCTATTAAGAGGAGTGGGAGAGGAGAGATGTTTCTGGCGACTGCTAATGAAGAGAAGAGATAGGTTGGTACGACACTTATTAAGACACCCAGGAATAGCAAGCTTAGTTATGGATGGGAGGGTCAAGGACAAGAACTGTAGGGGTAGACCAGGGTTATACAGATTGCCTCGGATGTAGGGTGTGGTAGCTATGTAGTGATGAAACGATTAGCTCAGGAGAGCGAGGCATGGAGGGCTGCATCAAACAAGTCAAAAAACTGAAGACTCAAACCACAACAATCGGGAATTTTAATTACTTAGAGAGGCATGTGAGGCAAAAGGGTTGTTGGAGAATTTCAATCCCTGGGATGTAACACTGGAAGTGACTGCATAATGTACATCAGCGACCAAGGTGAGATATATTTTACTCTAGGTCTATTAATAGCGACATGTTGACGTTCAAATCATCAATAAGTGTGGCAAAATTATACCCAGAATAGCTTAAGGAAAATACTTTTAATTCCCCATATTCAGATAGATTTGCCATTCCAGGTGTACGTTTAGACAAAACCATTTTTTCCCATGGACAACTGTATGTGGCGTGCTGGCGAGTATCCGGACAACAAAATCGCTATGTCTCAGCAGAAAATGGCAAAACCAAAATTAAGTTTTCAAATGTGTTCACAACTCTATAAAATTCCCACTTTGCTGCTCATATCTATATACTGTATGTATCAGAATTTTCAGAATTTGAATCTACCCACCTGTAGCCGCGATTGCTGTAATAGAATAAACCAATTAACAGCAATAATGCATCGTCCCCATTGTCTTGATCGCGAGCGAAGCCGCGGGTACCTGCTAGTATATTATAAATGTGAAAATCTGTGTGTCCGTGTGTGTGTTAGTTTGTTACCTCTTGACACTAAAACGGCTGGACGTATTTGGATGAAATTTGAAATGGAGACAGCTTATACCCTAGGATAACATATAGGCTGCCTTTCATCCGGAAATAAATCATTGTTCCCGTCGAACGGGCAACATAACTGAAAAGTCACCAAAAATACTCAGCCGGGACAAAATATCGAAGTTCTCGCATATGAACCGGACAAAGCTCATTTTACGCCCCTCGATGCGAGAAACAATACTCGGTAGGTCCCTACGGGACACCGAAAACCACATTTTAAGGCCCTAAAACGAACAGTTTCAAAGATATTCGCAGAAAACTATCTTCACTCTGGTAAACTGATGAACTAATGGCAAGTCCGTTTCCATGGCAACTGAACCTCAAGGTATGACATCCGATTTTCTATATATCCCTGTAGGAGGCAGTGCCAATCCATTTATTATCTTTTTCAAGAGATATATAAACACAAGAACAGGGTAGCGTGCCTGCCTCCCATCCGGAGGCCCCGGGTTCGATTCCCGGCCCCGTCAGAGATTTTAGACACTGGCGTGAGGGCTGCAACGGAGTGCACTCAGCTTCGTGAGGACAATTGAGTAGCTGTCTGATAAAGAGGCAGCGCCCCGGTCACGAAGAACAAGATAAACGGCCAAGCGAACACGATGCACTGACCACGCGTCACCACAATATCTGCAGGTCAAATGGCTGGGAAGCGGTCGCATGACAGGCCTAGGCCCTTCGTGGCCTGTAGTGCCAGGGGTAAAAAAATTAGGGACAGCGCCTTCTAATACCACTTTTAAATTTTAAACACTACACTAGCGGCTATTCAATAAAGTTAGCGATATACCTGCGTTCAATTTCATAAACACTGGGCTTACAAATCCCGTATAGTTAAGTACAAATATCAGTCTGGTCGTCATTTCAGTAGCAACGAAGCTCTGTGGCGGCTATTGCCGTTTCCGTAACACTTAAGGCATCTCGCCGTCACATACCTCAATGTGCACTTACAAAATTGTGAACCATTCTATTTACTGAAAAGAATTTCTACGTGCGTGTATCCACTCTGGCAAAAACCACACTCACCACCTTTTCCAAAATGTACACAAGACATGATTTTTAAAGCACTCTTCTGTATGTTGAGGTACAGAGATATACCACATGGAAAGATACAATAAAATGTTGGCAAATCTGAATTCAAGGAACTGCTGTCCAGAATAGGCTTTCGGTGCAGGTTATGCGGCCCATGTTCGTAACATGGAATGTTATCCTTGGACAATGCATCTACACCATGTGCGAGGACAACGCATTTCAAAGATCTCTAATACCACAATAATCAGGAAATTGGAGAAAAATTTAAAGGGGGAGCGAAGATTCAAGGATAAATAATTTCATCTTTGAGATTTGCTGATGACATCGTCGTCTTGGCCGATACGCCAGAGGATTTGAACGAGTTTTTGAATGGTATGGACTCAGTCTTGAGGAATGAATTCATGATGAAAATCAATAAATGTAAAACAAAATTATTGGAATGCAGCCGAAATAAATCAGAAACCTCTATGGACCTCAAATTGGCTGGTGAAACGCTACAGGAAGTAGGATACTTCTGTTACTTAGGAAGCAAAATATCCAGTGATGGACGAAGCAAAGAGGATATAAAAAGCAGGTTGGCTCAGGCAAGGAAAGCATTTCTACAGAAAAGGAATCTGTTGACATCGAATATACATTTAGGTATTAGGAAGTCATTTTTGAAAGCTTTTGTCTGGAACGTGACATTATAAGGAAGTTAATTTTGGACTAATGGTGCAGCAGAAAAGAGGAGAATTGAAGCGTTTGAAATGTGGTGTTACAGGAGAATGATGAAGATCAGATGGGTAGATAGGGTAACAAATGAAGAGGTATTAAGACGAGTGGGAGAGGAGAGTTGTTTCTGGCGACTGCTAATGAAGGGAAGATAAGGTTGGTAGGACACATAAATAAGACACCCAGGAATAGCAAGCTTAGTTATGGAAGGGAGGGTCGAGGAAAAGAACTGTAGGCATAGACAAGGGTTAAACAGATTGCCTCGGATGTAGGGTGTGGTTGCTGTGTAGAGATGAAACGATTAGCTCAGGAGAGGGGGCATGGTGGGCTGCATCAAACCAGTAAAAAATGAAGAATCAAGCAACAACAACAACAATGAGGAATTTTAATTATTTAGAGAGGCATGTGAGGCAAAAGGGTTTTTGGAGAATTTCAATCCCTGGGACGTAACACTGGAAGAGACTGCATAATGTACGAGTACATCAGCGGCCAAGGTGAGATATATTTTACTATAGGTCTATTAATAGCGACATGTTGATGTTCAAATCATCAAAAGTGTGGCAAAATTACACTCAGAATAGCTTAAGGAAAAATACTTTTATTTCCCCATATTCCGATAGATTTGCCATTCCAGTGTGCAAGAGTGCAGTTCCCTCTTCAAACTATATTCGCAATTTCTATTAACAAAGCGCAATGACACACACTTAACAGCAGCAGGTGTACATTTAGACAAAACCTTTTTTTCCCATGGGCAACTGTATGTGGCGTGCTCGCGAGTATCCGGACAACAAAATCGTTATGTCTCAGCAGAAGATGGCAAAACCAAAAACGTAATTTTAAAATGTGTTCATATAATGTAACATCGTACCCTGCAGATTTTGACAACTCTAAAAAAAATCCCACTTTTCAGCTCATATCAATATACTGTACTGTATGTATCAGAATTTTCAGAATTAGAATTGACCCATCTGTAGCCGCGATTGCTGTAATAGAATAGACCAATTAATGCATCGTCCTCATTGTCTTGATCGCGAGCGAAGCCGCGGGTACCTGCTAGTCTACAGATAAACCTGGAACCAGATCTTCCAGGATAGCTTAGACCGCGAAGTAGCTGACTTGAGGAATGTTAATGATGTCACCACGATGAACTATCAGGCTTATTGACAGCATTATATCTCGTATGTATAGTAATAATGGCAGTGAGAATTGATGAGATGTCAAGACCATCTCCTACAAAAATACGGTACTTAATAAAATGTAGTTGAAAGCATATGAGTAAAATATTCTCCCTGTGTATAAATGCAATACGTGCCTGAATATTTCGTACGCAATAGGCTATATAATATTATCGTAAGTTCCACATTGTATTCTAAAAACTATCCGCAAATTTACTCGAAACATTATCCGCAGCGTATCCGCTATCCGCACAGCCATGCAAACTATATCCGTGTGGCGAAAAATTTTGCGGATATCCGCGGGTTTATCCGCGGATATCCGCATCCGCGCAGGGCTCTACTTATAGTCCATTTTTCTACTCCTCTATTCTCCAGGGACTTCCATACTTTGTTTCTGCATACAGGGGCGCACCCAGACTTTTGGTTTGGAGGGGGCTTTCCTCAATAACATGATTTCAGCTATGGAAAGTGAATGTGTCCATTATTAGTCTTGTATGTAAATATGTATATATGAGACCATATGCATAAAAAGATATTCTATAAGATCAAACATACTGTAGAATGCTCTGTTAAAACCAATACAAAAGATGCTATTAGACTGGAGATTATTTAAACAAAATGTGCATTGGTTTTATACAAATTTTAGTTACAGTACCATTGAGCTAAGGTTATGCAAGTAATAAAAAGGAACAGCATGATTTTTATCAAGAATTAACTTTTGATCACGATCAGAGTGATAACGACTGGATTGCTCTGCTCACTATTATAACTATATATCCAGCTACCAGGATCGTCAGATTGATGTGTAACATCAATTATCTGCAATCATTTACTAAGTTTTGAGTTGTTTATACCAAGAACTAGTACGGTATAGGTTTTAGGAAATTATCAATAACATTTTGATTTTGAATACGTAAATTTAATTGGAACTAAAAATTACATTTTAAAAGTTACGAGATGTAATTGTATACCATAGTGTTATGGATTGTAACAAATATTTTATGTACTGAACGAGAAAATATATAAGTTATTTAAATTTTCCTTAATAACTAACATTATAATAAAAAACTTGAACATTTCTAGAATTTCAAGTTGAATTTAATTACACAGACTGAATGCAAGTTTAAACAGATAGTTGAATACAAATCATGTATTAATGAATTAACATTAACATTGTTTGAATAAAGTGGAAACTCAAATTTCACAGAACAAAATCCAGCCGCCTAGCAGATTTTTTCAAAACGGAAACTACCTCTGTACTGGTGACTTCAATTTCTCGGTGAATATTCAGTGCTGCTAGTCCAGTCAGCCTGTCTGCACCCATGGTATTCCTAAGATATGTTTTCAGCCGACGTAGTGTAGAAAATGACCTCTCAGCAGTGCTTGTAGTCACAGGGATGGTACACAAAATTCTCAACAATGTGCGGATATTAGGAAACAAGTCATTGTCACATAGATTCAACACATCGATTGCGTTTTTAGGGATATTAGCGTAGGTCTTGAAGCTCTTGTGCCACAGTTCAAACTCAGCCATAAGCAGGCCTTTGTTGTTTCCTCCACTTTCAATTATGTCATTCTTATAAAAATTACACAGCTGTAAGAAATCAGGTTGCATTTTTTCTTGGAAGGTTTCTTTATGTGTATGTGATGCATTGGCTGATGGCAGTAAGCACTCAGAACTCTTTAATAAGTCTTTATGCTTGATGAATCGAGATTCCAATGAAATAATGAAAGAGTCAATCCAAGGGATGAAAACAGATCTTTTATAGTATAATTCTGGAGTTTCTGCCGGTATGTTGCTTCTGTTCAGTTGTCTTCCACGAGGCATCGAAATTATTGAACCGCAGTTATTAGCAATTTTGGTAGCTTCTTCAAACAACGAGTGAAATTCTTGATCTGCATTTTTTCTTAGAGATTTTAAGCTTTCAATCACAGTTTCAGCGTGAGTAATTGCAGATGATAAATCTAAATCAGTTCCCTGAAGCTTTTTGCTTAGGTTTACTGTGTAACCAAGCAGTTGTTCTGATGCCATGAGAGAAATTATAAATTCACCCTGACTTAAGGAGTTTAGTAGTATTAGAGCTCCTGAAGAAGATTCCCTATCATTCCAGTTTTTAATCTCCTCTAACGCTACTTCAAGAGGTTGCAGCAGTTCTTTCATAACAAAAATAGCATCGTGCCTTTGTACCCATCTTGTTAGGTTCACTTCTTAATAAATCACATAGACTCCTCTAGAATGCATATTTTATTATTTGTTGTGGAAAGGTTCACAATTCACACGGTACACACCATATTGTTTTTGACACTGAACTTCACTGATATCAAAGACTATGTCAAAGATACAGCACTACACTCTTGTGCTTACTGCCAACACAACATTCTCCCACCTTGAGTTGTGGAAACAACTCAACAAAACAATAAAATAACATAACACACATATTTTCACAAAATAAATGAACACAGAAATAAATAAGTCACTCAAAATATCTCTTTGGTTTAACCACCACTCTCCCATTACTGGTTCTGATGAGATCAGAAGTATTAGTAGATGGTTTAACCGTCTTTGGATTTTTCTCCTTCTTCTCATTTTCATTCCGCTCAACTTGCAGTCTTAAAGCATGATCTTCTCCAGATGTCACTTCAAGTGGATACACCCTCTGTACTGCCCTCAGTAGCTCTCCTTTTGTAGTCGCCAAGCGAACAACTCTCACGACACCACCTTTGCCAGGGATGACCTCCGTCACTCTTGCCAGCGGCCAGTCTAGTCTCTTCGTGTTGTCACTGGCTACCAGTACTACTTCACCTACACAGGGTTTGTGATGACTTTTCCTAATGTGGTTCTTCTGTATTAGCTGTCCAAGATATTCATTCCTGAATCTTGCCCTTAATGTTTCCTTTACTTTCTGTCTGTACCTGAATCTTCTGTCAAGTTTTATGTCCTCGATCATGTCGATATCGGGCATTCCAATCTCCTTGACTTCCTGTAGGAACATTGCAGGGGTGATAGCCATCAAGTCTTCTCCATCATTGGACAGGTAAGTAAGTGGTCGTGAATTCATGACAGCTTCAATGTCACACAGAACAGTCATCATTTCTTGGTACGACAGACATGACCTTCCCAGAACTTTCCTGAGCATTTGTTTGAGGATACCAATCAGCCTCTCCCACCATCCTCCCCACCATGCTGCAGTGGGAGGATTGAATTTCCATTTTATTTGGTGTACAGAACTATATTCAGCAATTTTATCCCACTGAATTGTCTCCAACATATTGCAGGTGCCTTGAAAGTTTGTCCCATTGTCACTATAGACAATCATTGGCCTTCCACGTCTGGACACGAAGCGCCGAAAAGCTTCGAGGAATGTTGCAGTAGCCAAAGATGTTACTAACTCCAGGTGTACTGCACGAAAAACCGCACACGTGAACAGACAGACCCAGGCTTTCTCTCCTCCTTTCAAAATCAGAGGCCCGGCAAAGTCGACCCCTGTTATTTCAAAAATTGAGGCTTCTCTTACTCTGTCTATGGGGAGATGAGTTTGTTCTGCTTCAAGATGTTTTCCATGGTACCTCCTGCAGACAACACATGTTTTAATTGCACCCTTCACCGTTCTCCTTCCTCCAAGGATCCAATATTTCTGTCTGAGCCCACTGAGCAGAATCTGGGTTCCAGCATGACATAAGTCTTTGTGCTTCTCCCTAATGAGAGCGTGAACTGCTGTATGCTTCGCAGGAAGGATAGCAGGACAACGGAAAGCATAATCATCTTTGCGTGATATAATTTTTGTTTTCAGTCTCATCACTCCCTCATCATCCATGAAAACACATAGTGAGTTGAATCTTTCATCCTTTTCACCAACAAAACACTCCTTTTGTATGAACTTCATCACGACTTTTTCTGCTTCTGTGGTTTCTTCAATGGATAGTTCGGTAGTTCTTCTATTATTTTTCTGTCGACAATTATACAGAAACCTCAAGATCCATCCTATCATACGAACTGTTCTACGGAAACTTGAGAAATAGTCAAGGTGCCATTCTTGGGTATTGGACTTGTCTTCTAACACCGTCATAGTGTTGACTTTCTTATTTCTTTCTTGGAAGACTTCATCATCGTTTGTTGAAATTTCGGGGCTAGGCCATTGTGTAGTGGATTGTTTTAGCCATTTTGGCCCTTCCCACCATCTCTGTTGAAGTAACTGTTTTGTGCTACATCCCCTTGATGCCAGGTCAGTCGGATTCATGGTTCCTGGAACATGCCGCCACTGTTCTATTCTGGACAGTCTTCGAATTTCTTGCACTCTGTTCCACACGAAGGTCCCCCAAGGTTCGTCTAACTTGATCCAGGACAACACAGTCGACGAGTCACTCCAATCATAAGTAACGATTTCTTTTTCAGTTAATGTTGGCAGTACTGACGTCACTAGTCGAACCCCTATTGTAGCTGCTAATAATTCCAGGCGTGGTATGGTGATACTCTTCTTGGGTGCCACTCTTGTCTTGGCTTGTACAAATCGTAGCTCTATATTGTCAACCCTCTGTATTCGCAAGAATATAACTGCAGCATACGCAGTTTGACTGGCGTCGCAGAACACGTGAAGAGATATATCTTCAACCGACTGTACACTACCGATCAAGTATCTAGGAATCTTAATCTCAGACAGCTGAGGTAGTTCTGCCAACCACTTCATGAATCTTCTCTTTGTTGTTTCGTCTACTCTGGTGTCCCAACCCAAGTCAGTGGCCCATAGTTCTTGCAAGATTAATTTTGGACAGAGAAATACCGGACATGCGAAGCCAATAGGGTCAAACACCTTATGTGCAGCTCCTAGTATAGATCTTTTAGTGATTACATCATATTTGAAATCGTTAACATGAGTTAGATTCAGTTCAATGGTATCTTCTCCTTTATTCCAAATGAGCCCTAGCACATGAGTAAGATTTTCAGCTGTACCATCCTGAGAATACTCCCACCCTCAGAGATTGAAAGATGCCTTATCCATTATTATGCTTGCCTCTCGCATGAATGAATGAAGGTCATTTCTGTTGTTAACACTAATAGCACAGTTATCCACATAAAAACATTCTTCCAATCTTTCTATTGTTGAAGTTGAGTAGGAACTATTATCGACTGTTTGTCTCTTCAACTCGTTCAAGTGGAGTTTGATGGTTGCCGACAATAGGAACGGAGAACATGCAAGTCCAAAGACAACTCTATTGTGACGGAACACTTCTACCTTCCCTGTACATTCCTCCTCCCACCAAAGGAATCTCAGAAAATCACGGTCTCTAGGATTGACACTTATTTGAAGAAATGCTTTTTCTACATCGGCCGTCACACCGATCTCATTTTCTCTGAACTTCAGTAGCGAACTAGGGATCAACTCTATGAAGTTAGGCCCTTTCTCAATACATTCGTTCAGAGATGGAGCGTTTCTCTGCTTCGCCGAGGCATCAAAAACAGGCCTGATCTTGGTGGTGCTGTTTTCTTTGAAGACAGGTCGGTGAGGTAGATAGTGTCCACTATTCTTCAGTTCTTCTTCAGGTACCCTCTCGATGATTCCTTGCTCCAACCAACTTCGTAAGACATTATCGTACTCCTGATAATGTTGTTCAGCTTGTAGTTTCTTTGTAGTGATTTCTAATCTGTGCTGAGCAATTTCTTTGTTGTCAGGGAGAGGTGGATGTTGTTCACTCCAAGGCAGACACACTTCATATCTGTTATCTTCATTCAGTCGTGCAGTCTCAAGGAAGTTATTTCTAACACGCTCATTCCTCTCGACGATAGATTCTTTCACAACAGGGTCAGTAATTCCAAGAATTTCTAAGTCCCAGAGATCAGAAATTCTTGTATGTTGGGAAAACAATGATGACACTAATAATGATGCCGAATCCCTTTGGGCCTTGTTACCTATGACTTTTCCCATTAGTGTCCACCCTAGGGAAGTCTCCACCAAAACTTGGCCACATTTTAGTTGATGTTTCCTCCCAGTGAGCAGTTCACCCGCCTTATCGGCCCCAATCAGAATCTGCACAGGCCCTCTCTCTCGTACATCAGTTAAACATATTTTCAGATCCCTTATCTCCTCACTCCAAGAACCATTCTTAATATATGGGACATCTTCACAAATTATCTCTTGGCTTAAAACTTCCAGCTCCTTGGAATAGTTTCCCTCCAATCGCTTTAAACTTATTCTGTAACAGTAGTGTTTTGCTTCTCGAGAACGTACTCCACCAAACAAGGAATGTATTAACGTTTCCTTCCTGATTGACTGATACCCCATTTCTTCGGCTAGGTCACGTGCAATGTAGGATTTAGTAGACCCAGTATCAATGACAGCTCGTACAGTTTTTTGTTTACCCTTTCCTTTAACGACAACTGCCAGGGTTTGCAAGTACACCTCAGGAGAACAAGACACATTAGCTAAAGCCTTATCCACATTATTGCCATCCTGGTGAACCAAATTCCTGTCTCCCTCGTAATTCTGTTTGGACACACTTTCATTTTCTTTGTCACGGAGCTTATAACACATTAATACCACATGTTTACCACCACAAACAATGCACCTGACAATCGATTTACAAGCTCTACATGCATGGCCCTTCTTTAAACAATTGAAGCAACAGTGTTTATCAGTTAAGATTTTCCTTTTCTCCCCTACAGTCATTTTTTGAGCTTTAATGCACTCTGGGCTCGAATGAGATTTAAGACAAAAAACACACTCCTGTCTCTTAGAAACATCCCACAAGGGATGCCAAGCTTGCCACGGTGGGTGAGTGGTTATAGTGTCGGACTACCAACCCCAAGATTGCAGGTTCGCCCCTGGCCATGGTAAGTGATTTTTGAAGGCGACAAAAATCACGACACTCATGTCATACGTTGTTGGCATGTCAAAGAACCCATTTGAATTCAGTAGGCCGTGTTCAATGGCAAAATTAATCTCGGGAGTTTCCGCCAACACAAAGTTCCTCCATTCACTACTTGAAAGCGCTGTAGTGTCAAGGAGTTTAGATATCTAACCTCCTTGACTTTCATAGCGTTCAAAGTAACGACGAAATTCGACATGCAAGCTACCCTCTGGGTGTCAATTAACAAAGCTTGCACCAGGTACCCGAGGCCATACGATATTATTTATCAGCAAACAAAGCAGAAGCAGTAGGTATATTTGGTTCAATGACATCCCTTGGTTTCTTGTCTCCCTTAATCTTAGATCCTTGGGATGTGCTAATACTAAACCCTTTCATAGCCAATGAAATTCTTTCTTCACTTACTACTTCATTTTGAAGAAAAGCCATAAGCTGCTGCAAACGATCTTTGGATACGGAATCACACCTGAAGGAAGTATTCCTCTGCCATGCTCTTAATAGGTCTTCTGGCAAAGATGATTCAATTAGGGGATACAGCATTGCAGTACATTTTTCTGTAGTAACGCCTAAACTTTCCAGCGATCTGAGATGTGACTCTAATTTATCATACAAGCTACTCAGTGTTGGCCTTTCTTTGGAATTGACTGCATTCGTCAATACTAGTTTGAGCAATTCACGAACATAAACTTCCACCTGCAAGTCCTCTCTACCAAATCGAGCTTGAAGACTCTCTATAGCTTTGTCATAATTCTCGGCAGTGGGTGGAAAACTAGTAACTAATTCATATGCTCTGGAACCTTCTGTCATAGCCTGAATTAAATATTGGAATTTATCTTCCTTCCCAATGTCCTCATCCTCGTGAATTTTACGGAACTGGCTCCAAAAATATAACCAATCAATTATTTCACCAGAAAATTTCTTAAATTCTATTCTTGGAAGTCTATATTTCTTTTTATCACAAACATTGTCATTCACTACACTTTGTGGAGGGGTCATGGAAACAACGGGATTCATAAAACGTGTTGCTTTTGTTCTACAGCTAAGGAATTTGTGTTTGTAATCATCAGCTGATTCACATTCCGCTTCTATTTCGTCATCCTCACACTCGTCATCTATCATCTGTTGAAATATTAATCCATCTAAATTAGAGATATCATCATACTTTTCTTGAAGGATTTCAAGTTGCACTTGCACTTTTTCCGTTTCAGTTTGATCATCTTCTAACAACGCCATTAGTTGATCGTGTGAGCGCGTAAATAACCGCCGCTTTACGGTTCTTTCTTTAGCGAGTCTTTCCATCTTCTTTCTTCACGGGAGCCTTTTACTATGAATGAGTCCTGTCACGGTCGCCATAAAATGTTAGGTTCACTTCTTAATAAATCACATAGACTCCTCTAGAATGCATATTTTATTATTTGTTGTGGAAAGGTTCACAATTCACACGGTACACACCATATTGTTTTTGACACTGAACTTCACTGATATCAAAGACTATGTCAAAGATACAGCACTACACTCTTGTGCTTACTGCCAACACAACACATCTCGTTGGACAAAGCTGCAGGAGTTTTTTCTTGTTGGTTTCAAGATTTACCTCAGATTCAATGCACTGCTTTAAAACTGCTTGTCTTTTAGGAGTGTTAAAAAAATCCCACAACTTCTCCACTATTCCAAAGCAGTTCCTGATTGATACAACCTCAGACGCGGTCGACAATGCCAGGTTAAGGCTATGAGAAGCGCAATGCACGTATATTGCTGTGGGGTGAGCTTCTTGGATGCACGCTTGAGCCCCTTTAAACTTTGCACTCATGGCAGTCGCCCCATCGTACCCCTGGCCACGTAGGTTATTTATGTCTATATTACTGTCTTCAAGACCTTTAATCAATGTTTTTGCCAATACGCTACCCGTAGTAGAGGTTAGAGGCATGAACTTCAAAAATTGCTCACATATTTCATAACCATTTAAAGTATTTGGCGTTACATAACGTAAACACAAAGAAAACTGTTCAACAGTTGAAATATCAGATGTTTTATCTGCGAGAACACTAAAAAACTTAGCTTCTTTTACTTTACTTGCTATTTTTTCAGTTATTATTTGGTTACAAGCATCGATGACTTGATTTTAAAAATTCCAACTTATATAGGTCGCATTTTTGCCACATGACCCAAAGTGATCTTTCAAATTGTTGTCACCTGCTTCAATTCTAGCTCTGAGCAAAGCTCTTAAGTTCCCCTCATTTTCAAATGGTTTGCTGTCGATTTGAAACTGACCATAATCTCTATGGCCCCTAAGGGCGATATTTTGCCTGCCACACAAAATAACAGTTTCTATTATTGGAATTATTCTTTTCACATTATTTTGGGCTTGGACGTCTTTTCCTTTATCAAGAGATTTGTCAATCGGTTTCATTCGGCAGTCCATAACTCTTTTAAAGTCAGCTGCGCTTACACATGAGTCTTTATGATACTGCGAGTTTGCATGTTTTTCAAACTTTTCTAGTGCTTTTTTCCAGTTACAAAAACCTTCTTCAACAAGTTGTCCAGTATGTTGAGCGTTACTCCTACCTACTTCTTTTTTTGAAAAAAACATACAATGGACACAGTATGCAGAGTCTTCAATTCCAGAATACGAAAGCCAGGTATATTTCTTTAGCCATGGAAACGAAAATTTTCGTTATTGGTTCCCATGCGATCTAAAAGGAAAGTTAAAGTTGCTAAGAGGAACCCATCTGTCATTCAAAACTTTGAACTTTTCATTGTCCGTCAACACTTTGTTTTTAAATAAACCAATGTCCAAATCCATGTTATGTTTACTTACAACGGCCTTAGGCCTGCTCACATTTGCCTCTGAGCTCTCCTCTGACGAACAACTTGGCTGTTTTTCTATGCTTGCAGTCCTCGTTAACAGTTCCTTACTCGTTGAAGGATCGCCACATTCACTAACACTAACCGCATCATATTTATTGATTTTTAACGGTTTAAAATAGTTTTGGATGTTTGACTTTCTTTTGTCTCCCATTACGACTAGTCCAATTGGACACATTACGAACACCAATAGCCAATAGAAAATACAAACACAATAACAATCATCGAATCAACTTTTACAAACACCACTACTGACTTGACGCCTGACACAGAGCACAGCACAATACCTTGGGGAGAGAAATTTTCACCGCTGTCCCACGCGCATCTTGCTCCGAGCATAGTTACGACAACTGACGGAAATATCCGATCGTGTTGTGTTTACAATATATATTACTAGCGGACCCGTGCGAGAAATCTCGCATGTTCATAAACCACACTTTTCCCAATAGGTTTTGCAAATCGAACACTTCTTACAAAAAATGATATTTAAGAAATTTAGAATGCAATTTGTCACTGATTGAGTGTGCTGTAACACTCATTGGTTATTCGATATTTATGAAACCATACTATTTGTGTACTTATTCCTTTGATTTAGGCAACTGTTTCTGAAATCCATGTAAAATTATAAAGCAAAGACCTCAATGTTAAAATGACATGAAACGGGTGTCACAGCGACCATAATGTGAAGTAAACAGCAATTATGGAGCGTATTTTCATACATCAACAGTAGCTGCAAATCGCACACTTCGTACATTTTTTAAAGAAATTATTGATATTTATGGAATTAGAGTGCAATTCGTCATTGCTAATGTCTATTCTCTTTCATTTGAATGCTCATTTTCACAATCGGTCGCCTGTGAGCGCTGCAGGAGGGATATATACTAGGCCTACTGAAATAATATAGGCCTATATATGATTATCACTCAAGTGTTGCTTAAATATAGGCCTAACATAATTCTATTTTAAACAGTAGAAAATCGCAAAATGTTCCAACACTAAACATTCTGGAACCCGTTATGCAATCAATTTTCTTGAAAGATATCATAAATGTTTTTAAAGTGATCCCAGGTTTTGGGGGGGGCTTAAGCCCCCAAAGCCCCCCCCTGGGTGCGCCCCTGTCTGCATACACTGTCATATGCTTTCTCAATGTCCAGGAAGGCCATCAGTAGATCTGTTCCATACTAATAGTGCTGTTTTTGTAACTGCCTTACAGCAAAAATCAAATCCACTGTGGACCTTCCTGTTCTGAAGCCATGTTGTTCTTCCCTCATCCCTCCTTCTATCCTTGTCCTAATTCTCGTTTCCAAAACTTTCTCAAACATCTTTGCACAATGACTCATCAGTTTTATTCCCCGATAGTTTCTGCATTCTGTTCTACTACCTTTCTTGAAGATCGGGACAATTATTCCCTTTTTCCAGTCCTCTGGGGTCTTCCTTTCCGTAGTGTAATAATAATAATTACAATAATAATATAACAATATAGGGATAGGGATATAATAGACCTTCCGTAGCACCCCAGCACGTGTAAATCGCGTGAAAAATTCTAGAGTACCCCTTGACCCCCTTAGTTTGCAAACGGCTAGAAGGTTATAACGGAACCAAATTAAGCTGTAAAATTCATCAATACATATAATGCGCTTAAGGGGGTCATTAATGTAACAAATGGAATTGTATTGCGTCTTACAGCAATAGAAGGACCTGTGAGTTTCTGTTGCCATGGTTACCGGCTAGCTTTCTTTCATTATTGTATTAAATGAAATTAATTTTCTGGGAATATCTCAAAAACTGTTGGTTTTAGGGCCTTAAAATGGCCCCAGAGTTTCGTTTCTCACATTGAGGGGCTGAAAATGAGCTTTGTCTCGCCCTTCTACGCCTATTTGAGCAAGTATTTTAAGGGGGTAGGCCTCCTTTCATGAGAGGTACAGAGAAGAGTTACATCAATGATTTGTGTCGTGCCTCTGAAGGATATCTGTACCAAATTTTACGTTGATCCACCCAGCCGTTCTCGAGTTATAAGGGAACAACCACTTTGTCCACAGACAGACAAACAGACAGACAGACACACAAAATTTTTATTCTCGCGCGCATCCGTCATAAAACAGTCTGAAACGCGTAAATAACGCAAATTTCCGTAGAAATTCAGAAAAAAACAGACATACTTTCATTCTTATATATAGAGAGATGATAAGCTCTCTCAGTTCTAGGCAGAAAAACAGTAATTTATTTGTGTGTTTGTATCTGTTCATCCCATCTGCGAATGAGTGTTTTCTCTTCCTCGCAACATCTAATCCAGGTCTAATCACTCTCGCAACAAGGGGCCAATAACCTCGATGCTAGGCCCCTTAAAACTACAATTATCATCATCATCATCACTCTCGCAACATGAATATCTCTACTCTCCTCAGAAAATTGTTTTGTATTGCTATCTTCTCATCCCATCTGCTTAGAGCGAGTAACTTCCTAGCGCATGCGCATTGTCAAAGCTACGGCCTGCTATCAGCGATGCGAAAGTTATTTCATAAAATGAAAATGGGCCTTTTACAATCACTGCTTCAAATTACGTCAGCACAACCAACCAATCAGTTTGTCCGTCACGTGACGCAAGTTCCCGCCACACAACTCCAATCATCCCACTCTCATTCCGTCATTATCCTAAATGGGTCTTGTTTTGTGCCTGAAAATGGCTGATAATATAACTCGATTCGACACCGAGGAGAATGTGTTCTATGAAGACATACTTAATTCTGATGAAATTATTCGTGCACAGAATGGTACCGGTAAGTACAAAAGGTATCGTATATAGTATTAATAGCTTTTAAACGTGTTTATTATCAACTCGATATAGTTGAGTTTATTTTTTTTCACATGTTTTCAATTTCTGACGTGGAATTAATTCATCGTACTACAACTGCTGTTTGCAACTTAACCAGCCGACAAGTCTGGTTTGCCAGAAAATTACTGTATGCTCTACTTGGAATAATTCGTTAGGATATGATTTTATTGTGTTGCTTTGTCTGTAAAAACAAAACATGTGGCTAGCCCACGTGGACTAGTTTGGTAAGACCGTGAATTAGCTTTAATTATCTTATTTCCCTTGATAATGCATCGCAGCAGTGCATATGTTACGAGTTTGTGTAAATTAAACTTCGGCAGTAACTTATATCTTTGTTTTCATTCGTTTGCATTGCTTTAGGCTCGCTTCTTTTCCTTTGCAGACACTGGGGAAAGCAGCATGTCTAGT
This sequence comes from Meconema thalassinum, assembly GCA_946902985.2. Classification (NCBI taxonomy): domain Eukaryota; kingdom Metazoa; phylum Arthropoda; class Insecta; order Orthoptera; family Tettigoniidae; genus Meconema; species Meconema thalassinum. The sequence continues at coordinate 266,830,026 of OX336395.1, read as the reverse complement.
CCCAAGCCTACCCCGTTTTTGCAGAAAGGTGAGTTCAGAATTCTTGTTTATGAATCTCTTAACTAGTATTTGTATTGTTCATTGATGTTCATGCTCATTTTTTTTTTCCAGAAATTTTTGATGCAGTTCTTGCTACACCACAAGAGGCAAATATTCCTCAAAAGGAGGTGAGTGTTCTTTTGGTAAATTATCCACACATTTCCTTCAGTTGAATACCGGTACTACTGTATTACTTATTGAGAAATTCCGCTTAAAGGAGGAAAGAGTTTCATTTGGGAAGATTTCTTAGAAAAGGCCCCGGGACGGAATTTTGATTGTTCTGTACGAAAAGGGATATGATGGGACTGGCCCTTGGTGCCAGGCAAAAGAAACCTTTAAAGGAAAGGAAGGAAGGAAGCTTGTAGTTTAACGTGACCATTAGTCTCGCGATCATGAGCCACGGGACCTCCGTTTTACGTGGAATCCGAACCACAGGACATGGCATTTCACTTCGAAAATCTCACATGCATTGACCGGATATCAAACCTTTAAAGGAATTGACGACAGTAACAAAATAATTGGAAAAACTCCCTGGAGTTGGATTTATTTATTTTGATGAACTGTTGCCTTATTATAAAGTACTGGATGGATCAAATCGAGTGGCGTACTCAGGATTTCCTTCTGGGGGGGGGTTTCATTAATATAATTTGGTAATTGTATACATTACCGGTATTAAAGGGACAGATGACCTTGCTGTTCCGCCCCTTAAACCGACAGTGATCATCATAATTAAAATGATATTTCGATTAATATTCATTAAAAAAGACAAATAACTGTTCTCTATGCATGAAAATATTTTCGGTCTCATTTTTTTGGCACAAAAAATAAAAATAAATTTAAAAAAATATGGAAATCAGTAACTAAATATTGAGATTGAAACGATGCAGTGGTATCATCATGACCAAAATTACATATTGCTTGTATTGATATTATGAGAGAGAAAATTCATGTTTTGCTCTCCGTGTTCCTACTGCAATTGCTATTGACTCTCAAAATCTGCATATCTTGATTATTTTATCTGTATCATTAATTGGAATAAATTGCAGTAACTCCTCTTTTACTGAATTATCTTTAACAAAACGAGCAAACCCGAAGCGACCTGAAGAAAGTTATGGATCGCACATTTCAACAGCAAAACTGATCCTTGGGAAGCTCCAACACTGCCAGTCGAGTGCAGGGCATTTACTAAGTGAGGAACGTGACCACACCTAAAGTATATGCAGGAGATAAGACGCCAAACGAGCTATACCGTAAAACAGGTGATAGATGGGACATGTCCAATATCAACCTATTGTATACATGTAATTGATCAAAATGGACAAATAACAATCTAATCTAATCTATATAGATTCAAGTAAAGGAATATCACCGGGGGGGGGGTCAAACCCTAACTCCCCCCCCCAGTTGGTACGCCACTGATCAAATCATAGATGGACTTTAGTTAATGTTTTAGATTATGCAGTCTTAAACTTTGGTGTTAGCAAGCTCCATGCAGTCCTCTGTGACAAGTCCAGGCTCAGTGGTGGTTGACCAGTAAGTACCGCATCTCATTCCTCGTGATTGCTTCCAATATTTTTCAGAAATCACAAAGTGACTTTTCATGTTATTCAAATTGGTGGTTGATGTATAGTTAGGAGTGGTAAATATTGATTGATTAGCTGAATTGCTTTTCGGTCAGTCAAGCAGAAATTCTGTTGATTGATTACAGTCATTTGGGGTAACTTTGAACCACATATTTAGAAATTATATTTTCCCCTCGTGTGTTGTAATTTTATAGCCTATATACGGCCAACGTAGCCTATTAAAATGAAAGAACTGGTCTGGAAAACAAAATGCAACAGCAGCAACTGAATTGGTTCCGACACACTTTAGAAGAATTGTTCAAAGTTACCCTGAAAGACTGTATACAAACAATGCTGGAAAATGTCTTTTAACATCTCAAAATTTCAATTTACTTTGGCCACGTACCAATTATATTAACAGTGAAAGAGACAAGAACTTGCCTTTGACAAATGCAACTTCGTTAATACTGATAAAACATGATTTTCATAGTTTTCTAGAGGACTATACCAATTGGTACTACTGTCTTTTATCACTAGTGACCTGGAAATATATGCTAAATTATGTAAATGTGTGTGTGTTCGTTTCTTGTTCATTAAACGATGGTGGCCATGTTACTAAAGCGCAAGATCTTCCTTCAGTTGTTACCTAGGCGGACACATTGGCAAGATGGTAGCGTTGACAACAATGTAAGATATAAAAATCACCACCGCACGAGGTCAGTCATATGCGTGACTATTTCCAATGTGCATGACAAATCAGGGGAGCATATAAATGACGCTACCAAATATAATTATTGGTCAAGGGATGGTGGGTGCGTTATAGACAGTGGAGGAGTGAACTACATCCTTTCCAGATCAATTTTGAATCATTACAGATGGTATTTGTGGCTAATTTCAGTAGTTGTGGCTTCTCGTCTCCTCCACTGTTATTTAGGTAATTGTTCAGGAGTGGTGAATCTGGACTCTACACTTGCACTTGGATAACATCATTTTCATTATTTTCATAGCTTGTTTCATATTTAGGGAGTCTTTACCAATTGAAATTACTGTCCATTATCACTACTGCACTGGATATATGTGCTAAATTATGTAAATATTAATAGCCTATATACCTATATTTTGTTTCTTGCTCATTCAACGACAATTGCCATGTTTATTTGGCGCAACAGGTCTCTTCAACTGTTACCGATGCGCACACATTGATGTTATACTACTGTTACCAACATATGGGATACAAAACACACCATGTTATTATGTGAAAAAAAAAAAGCATTCATTGGCAAAATGATTGGTCCCCCTGTGCGTGACAAAAACCAGGCCCTTGCTACCTAGCAATTATTGGTCTAGGAATATCCATATAAGTTGTGATCTAAGAAGGGATGGCGGGTGGTAAATAGTTGGCTGAGGAGTAAACATTCTATTACTAAGTCAGCTCCAGATTCTTCCCCAACCATTACCACAGGTATTTCGGCTAATTTAAGTAGATTTGTAGAAGGTTCACCTTTCCTGAACTGTTACTGAATCATGTCCCATGCTTCCCCTACTAATGTTTAGTTCTAGTCGCTAGGGAGGCCAGGCTAGAAGAATATGGATTGCTCAGTTCTGACTGAACTTGCTACAAAGAACCCACTTTGCCATCGGCGGCAGTGTCTAATCCTCTTCTCCCAGGGTTTTATTCTGTGTTGGTGGTTTTTGTGGAGCATACATAATGCCATAATTGGAAGCCATGTAGAAGCCAACCCACATCTCACGATTTAAATCACTAGGTGGACATATCCAGTTATGACCTCTAATGCACAAAAGTAAATGGGATTTCTATTAAAGTATGTACCGTGATACATATATACAAGGTAATTTTCTTACGTTAGTTGCTGACGTATGGACGTTGATGTTCATTTGCTGGTAATACTTGATGTTAGCTAATCCTTGCGAAAAAATTCTTTAACTGAGGCGCCTAGAATCAAAATCCGCCAAATCCATATTTTATGAAAATTGAGATAAGCATTGTTTCGTATAGCTTTTGATGCGCTGAATTCATTAAAACTATTATTTTGTTACAAAACCCGCTACATCCTACTGTAAAACGAAGTCAAAGTTGAGGCTTAGTTGCAATATCCGCCAAGTCCAACAACAGTTTCGCCATTTTTGGTCACAAAACCCGCCACATCCACATCAGCCAATAGGAGCTCCCGGTTCCGCCATCTTACCTTCCATGATGCTTTGCGAAGTGTGTACTCTTTACCTACGTGCATTAGTCAGAGAATGTACCTCTGCCTGACGTGATTAGAATGGTTTATGTTGTACTTTCTGATAATAATTTGTTTTGGATAATTTTGACAAAGAACAAGAAGAACAATAACATTTTGGCTTGGGTGATGTTTTCCACAGAACTGACATTTGCGAAACCTGATTTTGATATGACTCACGTAAAGCCAGAAGCCATAAACAGAGGGATTGTCCTTCAGGCACAAGAAGTGAAAGATGTTTCGAGACTGCTTTCGAAGCATTTTGGAGAAAGATGGAGGGAAAATGTAGAGATGCAGTTTTATTGCAATCTGCAAAGTCGTGGCGAACACGAAGAAAATGATGATGATTGAGAAACTACTATTGAGGATGAGGTAGAAACAGAAATTGTGTAGCTATAACTTCTCAGGGGGTACCGTTACGAGCTTTGCGGGAGTAATGGTAGCCATTGGTCTAGCAGTATGTGACGTCACCTCGCGGACATAGGCGAGTCCCACAGCACTGCAGCACCTGCATATATTTTGCTTGAGGCACGTTTTCATAATATATACGAGTTAATAGCTACGTAATTGCACACACCTTTCGATCTACTAATGTTAGAATATTTCTGAATGATGTTGGTAATGTTAACGGTGACTTAACACATAAATTGAATATGAGTTAATTAACGGCTATGAAATGTTACACATCTTAGAATCCAACATTTCTGTTCTTAACTATTCATTTTAGAGGATTGGGACATATTGGTCATGAGTCTCATGTACTTGGACGTGTTGAATTTTCCTGATAACCCGTGTTTTTGTAATACAGTAGTATGTGTAATGGTAATTTTCAGCATTTAGGATTGACGTTGGTGCCTCAAGACTTGAAATAAGCACCATACCGACATTTTCCTGGAGGGAGTGTGGAGAACTCTCAGGAAAACCTCACACGGTGTCAGAATTCGAACATTTGATCTCCGTGCAGTTGTGGTGCACGACTTAACGAACATGGCTATGCTGTGGGGTCAGAAAATATGTCTAAAAATATTGGAAATGTCTATATTTAAACCAATCCATCACAGTTATGGTGGGTTAACATAGTCCATAAATGAATCAACAACAAACATCGTAGTCCAATAGCCCCATGTACTTGGGTGAATGTATTAAATCTGTCTGATAACCCGAGTCATTATGATGGCTGTACTGATGTGTTTATTTGTAATTGGGGTTAGGATTTCTGTGGCCAATTGTGTGTCTCAATTTCCATGTCTGGTGGTACTACTTCCGCAGAAGTCGACTCATCTGGAGATACTTTCATCCAGTTTTGGTATTTTCGTGGGTGACAACGTTTCAATCGTTGACATTGCTCTCTTAAGCACTGTTCTGGTTGCGCATCTCCCGTTTATGATTGACCTGTAATTAAATGGCCCACTATACTTGTATTATTATTATTATTTTTATTAACGAAGCATGAGACGCCCATCTCGATTTATTTATATACTGTGCGTGTAAGGACATTATATAATGTTATGGTCTACGGTTTCAAAGAATGGGTTGTGGTAGGAGTTCAGAAGAAAGCGGTCATGATCTGAGAGGTAGGTACCATTATTGGCATTTACCTGGAGTTGAAATGGAAAACCACTTCAAGTCCGGCAAACGATGGAATGCAAATCCACATGTCCCCGATAATCAGGGTTGAGGCATTGGCAAGGAGACATCATACACTGAACGGAAAGAGCGGCTGCAGTCTTGATAACTTGGGAGGTGCTGCACTAACGTACTCACTTTAGGCTGTATGTTGATGTTGATTTATTTAGGGCCTTTGGGACATCGTGGTTGTGTAGCCCCGTGTGATTGGGTATGTGTGTGGATTTTTTCTGATAGCGTGTGTTATTGTTGATACGTGCAAGTGCACGTCTCTTCGTTTTCAATCATGTATATTCCAGTGCATCATACTTCATGACATTTGAACCGACCGCCTGTTGTCGTGGTTCCGTTGGTCAACGCGAGATGGCTCCTGCTCTCAGACTTCGGCTTCTTCCAAGTAGTTCCTGCTTATTCACCAATAGAGTGCGTTGGTGTTTCCTTTAAAACTCTACCAATTCGTGACATAAGTGAAAAACAATTATGATTCTACGTCATAAAACAAAGAACGGTGTGTATTCATGATACCGCCAAATTATGAACTTATTTATGACATTGTTGTATTGAGGTGTCACTCCGTGATTGGACAATATTATTTACAGGAATACAGTTCGAAAATGACACGCAAAAATAATTCTCCGCCATTTTGGGAGTCTCCATTAGTGGTCGCCAAGAGAAATAAGAAGGATTGGTCGTGAAAGGTGTCTCCGCTGATGGGGGGGGCGGTTGCCTCCCCCATCCTCTTCGAAATATAAATATATTCAAGAGAAGATATGAATGCCATTTCTAGTTGGAAATTGCCTGTGGTCTTCAGGTTGTGAATTTCTTCGTTTAGACGTGTGAAATGTGATTGCATCTCGATGCGTACTTCGCTTGTGACATCGAAACGGCACATGGGCGTGTTAGCCATGTTTAAGGCAATTAGTGCCGTAGTTTTTATTTATATTGTATATTAATTACTTTATTATTATTGTGTCTCCTCTGTGAAGGATGTAAGGTACGTTTTTTTTTTTAATTTAATTTATCTAATTATTTTATTTTGGGAGCTCCTAGTTTGGCCCTGTACGAATGTTGATCTTCTGTTATGTTCTCGCTTGTAGGTCTAAAATTTCTTTTTCGTTTTAATAACGCTTCCTTATATATATTAAGTTTCTTATTTATTTTTTTGTTTACCTTCTGGAGACACATTTATTAGTTTATTTCACGTTTAAATTATTATTTATTTTCGTTTGCCAATCTTATGATTGATATTGTATTCAAATTAATTTATTCATGATCCGTGCCCTTTACACTTGTAATAGTTTTTAAATGTAATTGTTTTCCGCCGTACATTTCCTTACGCTGATGATAAAATTTATTTTATTAATTGTTTGCCGTAATTTCGATCTGGCATGTTTTTGTGTCGCCATGTCTGCTGTTTGCCGTGATGCATTGTGGTCTCGTAGTCAGTCGTTTGGCGCGGGTCTCAAAAACTGTCGTGTTGTGTGTTAGCTTAATCCCTTTTTTTTTAATGTAATCTTGTTAATGTTAATTTTGTGATTTTTGGTAAATGTCCTTGTGTTTTTCGCCGGCGTGCATATCATTTATTTATTTATTTTCTGTCCCATTTATTTTTTTTTTAAATTAAAATTTAGGCTAATTTAATTTCAATCCTTATTTTCTGGCGTGGCCTCAACATCTGCATGTCGGATCGTGATTGCATTTCCTTGCAATTTATCAAGCCCTTTCTCATTGGGTTGTGCATGTAATTTTTATTTTAACCTTTGGGCTTTAACATTTTTATTTTAAATTAAGTCTTTCCTCTTCTTGGCTTTGCAAGCAAGCATGTTAGGCACTATCTGGCCATCTTGTAAATTTGTCTTGGTTGATGCATGTTCAGTTTATGGTGAAGGTCTTCTTTAAATTTTTAATATTAAACCTTTTACTATCCATTTTTAATTCTTTTGTTGTGGCATTATTTCACCGACGGAAGTTCCGTTGGTTTTTGGGGGGTGTTTGTACGATAGCCTGTGTGTGTTGTCCCCTTCTCCATCTTCCTTCCACTCCTTTGGAGCTCTTCTGTTGGGACTTGCCTTCTGGAGGTGATTTTGCTGCGGAAGTGGCCCGGACCTCTGAATACAGGTAAGTTGGCCCATCCACGCTGGCCGAGCACGTCTCAATTGTGATGGCTGTATTAGTGTGTGTATTTGTAATTCAGATGAGGATTGGGAAAGAGGTGGCCGTGGCCTTAATTTAGGAGCCATCCCGGTATTCGCCTGAAGTAGAAGTGGGAAACCACGGAAATCCACTTCCAGGATGACTGAGGTGGGAATCGAACTCGCCTCTTTTCAGTTATGCCTCACGAGGCTGAGTGTACCCTGTTCCAGCCCTCAGACCAGAATTGTATATCTTGGCAGAGCCGGGAATCGTACTCGGGCCTCCGCGGTGACGGCCAAGAGTGATAACCACTACGCAGCAAGGCGGACTTTCAGGCTGTATGCCCGGGATTAAAAGTAGGTATTTTGTCATCATTATTTGATCATTAGCTTTTCTTAACGCGTCGTTGACGGACTTGCGTTGTAAGGGTAACAAAAAATTGCCTTCGGGAGACTGGTGACATGACTAGCTAAGCTGGGTATGACGACTGTTGGACCTCGTATTATTATTCCCGTTTTACAACGGTGATGAGATGCGGTGAAAGTCTTTGCGGCGGATTGTTTTTACGAACAGATGTCCTTCCTGACTCCAACTTCATGAGAGGAGCTAATGAGAGATGACATTAATTACGGTGAATGAAACTCGGCAAGGATGTTGAAGGAAGCGGCCGTGGCCTGTCAGAAGGTACCGTCCTAGCATTTTTCTGAAGTAAATAATAATAATAATAATAATATTGTATGGCCTCGAGTGCCTGGAGCAAGCTTTGTTATTTGACACCCAAAGGGTAGCTTGCATGTCAAATTTAGTTGTACCTTGAAGCACTATGAAAGTCAAGGAGGTTAGATATCTAAGCTCCTTGACACTATAGCGCTTTCTAGTAGAGAAATCAGGAACTTTGTGCTGGTGGAAACTCCCGAGATTAATTTTGCCATTATGAACACGGCCTACTGAATTCAAATGGGTTCTTTGACTTGCCAACATCGTATGACATGCGAGTCGTAATGTTTACCGCCTTCCAAAAATCACTTACCACGGCCAGGAGCGAACCTGCAATCTTGGGGTTGGTAATCCGACACGATAACCACTCACCCACCGTGGCAAGCTTCCTGAAGTTGAACATGGGGAAACCACCAAAAACATATCAAGGACGGCCGACGGTGGGGCTCGAACGAACGTATTCTGTGTCCGCAGAGAGCTTGGCCCCATGTCTAGTGCTGCGCATTAGCGAGCGTAGCTACCGCTGTCGGTCTATTCGTAGCAGATATATTTCTCAATATTAAAAAAAAAACAGTAGTCTTTTTAACATACCTGTTGCTCAGTAGCACAATGTCCCAATGCCAGCCAGAGCCGTAGAGAGCGATCACGGGCCCTAAGATAACCCAAAGAAAAAGCTCTTAGCTATTCTGCCCTATAAAACTTCAATCATCCTTATCATCCGTGGATTTTAGCTTGCCCAAATGATTATTAATCTATTTTGGTTTTAGTTATTCAGCCACTCGCCTTTATTATATATCATTGGTTGTTCTTTTACTTAACGATTTTGATCACTGTGCCTTAAAAAATCAGTTTTCTGTGTATCGAAACGTGTTCAGGCTCTACAAGGATAACCCTCACACCTTTCAGAAATGCACAGTATGAAGTAATTTTTTTTCTTTCTGAGATTGAATTAGAAACGTTAAGGACTCTTGAACTCGAACACGTTATAAAATGCATGACTTTGGCAACTTAACCATTTCCCCGGAAAACGAAAAACAGAATGGTTATTTATAAAATTAATTACCGGTATATTAATTAATAATTATTGTAAGGTCTTGTATACTGTCCACTGCCTGTGTTTACATCAAAGTGTGTCATCAGAAAATTTCACAATAGTTTTGACCCTAAATTAAATAAAGTTGTCCATCCTAAGTCCTTTTACCGCCTCGGCTCCCTCAGCTAAACTGAGCCCTGGGGCTACAGCCCCGCTTGCCCCTCCCTCTCGTCGGGCCTGATGCCAGTTAGGTATATTCTTCGAAGGAACTACACCAAAGCGTGAATTCTTCTTCAGAGGCAAACCCAATAATTTATTTTTGAGCTCCAGTTCGCAGTCCTATGGTAAGAAAATGTGCAGAACAACGACAGGTAGTTCTAACATTGACGCTATCCTTTCGCCTGCATCTTAAAATCTACAGCTTTCGAACTTCCTTATCGTTAGAAAAAGAGTGGTAAATCACTTCAGAATTTCTGCGGCCATCGTTTTGTACTCAGAAACGGCACAGTTACTGTGGCTACCCATTTTAAAAGCTCATTATTTCTTATCGAAATGGATCATACAACTACATTACTAAGCACGTTTCCTACTTCAGGAGACACTGGCTTGTCCACGAGATGACGTCAGCGGAAAGGGAGCCGCCTGGCGACTGAAGCGGGAACTGCTATATCGGCCTACCTGATAGTATTCTAGTTACCTTGATAACTTCTAGTAAAGAATGTGATTTAGGGCCGGTTTCACCAGCTCCGCTTAACGAAATAAGGGTGGTTTAAACTATCCTCAATGACGTGACCCGTTGCACCAGTCCGAAAGGGCGGCTTAGCGGGCGCTCAGGCTAAGCGGTCATGTTCGTCGGTTTAACGCTGGTTTAAGGCTCGCTTACAGATAAAATGGCGCATGTCAAGTTGTAATCTGGTGCATATTTCAGCTGGTTCGGTGTGGTGTCAAAAGAAATACTGTAATTTTACTCCAAACGTGATTTTTTAGTGATTTTATTAACGGTGTTCTTCTTGTTGCGTTTCGGCCAACTAAAGGACTACGTTATTTCAACCGGTGTCTGCGTCGAGTTATAATAGTGATCTGTTCGTGTATAACTGCTCGCATGAATTCTTGTTATTAACAGTGTTATTAATATTATTAATAATGTCAGATTTTGAATCAGACGATGACGAGGAACTTTTAGACATAATTTATAGACGTCCGAGAACTATATATGTTAGGCCCACCTATTTCCAGAGTATAGACGATGTCGAATTTATTACCAGATTTCGTCTAACGAAACTGACTGTCCAGACTGTTTTGGAGCAAATTCAAGCTAGACTACTACACAGGAGCAACAGGTGAGTTATAATACAGCTAATGTTATAAGCATAAAATGATTTAAATTCACATGGACTTTGGATGCTTATTAGAGGTTATGTCTGCACATAGGCATAAACAGTAGAGGTTATGTCTGCTTTACCAAGCATATAGGCGTAAATAGTTTATAGGCAGCAATTTATTAACAATGTAGTAGCCTATACAGTTGACGGGATGTACTGCCATGGCAACATAGACTTATAGGTTAATCAACTGATCCACAAATGTGTGTGGTCATAGTAAGAAAGAAAGAGAGGGGGGTATTTTTGTAACTACAGTAGTAATTACTACATCAGGGCACTGATACTACTATTCGCAAGGATAATCATAGATACCTCTGTATTCATAACTTTACTGTTTATTTCTACTCAAAACCTAAAAACTGTTCTTCTGTTTCAGAAACCATGCTGTATCTCCCATGGATCAGCTACTTCTGACCTTGAGGTTTTATGCAAGTGGTTGCCACTTAATTACTGCTGGGGATTTTTTAAAGGTGCATAAGGCGACAGCATGCCGCATTGTAAAGAGAGTGTCTGTGGCATTAGCCGAACTAAGGCCCCATTATGTAAAGTTTCCTACCACTAGGGAAGAAATTATAAGTGCTCTACGCAGCTTCAAAGCTGAATTTAATTTCCCCAGAGTAGTAGGTGTCATAGATTGCACCCACATCAAAATTCAGTCACCTGGAGGGGAGAATCCTGAGATATATCGGAACAGGAAGGGGTACTTTTCGTACAATGTACAGGTTATTGCTGGTCCTGATCTGAAGATAGTGGACATCGTTGCGAGATGGTATGGGTCGGTTCATGACTCCACCATTTTCAATAACTGTGAGAGGAGAGCGATGTTTGAAATTGGTCGCTATGGGAACGGTATTCTCTTGGGTGATTCTGGGTACCCACTTCTACCATTTCTCTTGACACCTCTCGACAACCCGGAAACTCCAGCAGAGCTTTTATATAATCAATCTCACATTCGCACCAGAAATTGTGTGGAAAGATTATTTGGTTGCTGGAAGAGGAAATTTCCCATACTGTCTTTGGGTCTCAGAGTGGGCCAACAAACTGGTTTAGCCATCATTGTGGCTACTGCAGTTCTCTTCAACTTCAGCAGAGATATGGGTGAAGATGATGCTCCAGCCGAGCCCGATGTAGTTATTGACGAACCTGCAGATGACATACAGCTAGTCCCAAATCCTGGCCCTTTCAATCGAAGGAATGAGGCTACTAGAAGACAACTCATCGAGGACTACTTTCAAACCCTTTTGTAAGAATCCTGCTATTGATGTGATAGAAGCCGCTTTTCAGTGTTGCTTATTTTTATAAAAGAAAGCTTTCCAGTCGGTCAACACAAATTGTGCCCAATTACATTACTACAGGCCACCAGTTTAAATAGGAACGGTTGCTTTAGAACATAAATTTAAAAAATAGTGTAGACAACATCGTTCCTGAAGTTATTCACGTTAATAATAGTAAAACAGTAGAAGAGAGCAATACTATCTGTAAGTTAAATAAGTCTGATGCGTTACACATGTTTTTACGAACGCATGTTATCTGAACATTGTGTATATACAGTATTTGTGCACAAGTGTAATTCATAAACATTGCAGGCCCTACATTAACTAATTTGAAGTGAGCAGGATCTGGTGATGATCTCTTGACGATTGAAACATTTCATCCAACCCCCATTTTTGTACATAAAAGCTTGTTATTGGGAATACCTATATCTTGTTTCTTTCAGGTTAGAGCATGCAAATACTTGTTTTGCCTCCTATTGTAATAGGGCACAATTTGTGTTGACAAACTAGAAAATTTCCTGCTATTTCAGAACAAGTGAACTTTTGTGCTGAATTTCTTAAGCGGTTTGGTGTGGCAAGCATCATACACTCACTGGCATAAAAAGCGAAACACTACGAATTTCAGACAAAAATCAATGTTGAACCGCTTCAAACCTGGTACAAATTGAATATTGTGACATTGCAACGATATGGCAATGTGCTGTTTACGGATGAGTCCCGATTATGTTTGAGGGCACCGGATGGGAGGGAGAGAGTATGGAGAAGGCCCGGGGAACGTTAATCACCCTGTACCTTCTCTGCAAAGACACTGTTCAATGGACGCTCTCTGATGGTCTGGGCTGGGATTACATCGGATACACGCATGGAGCTTGTCCTGATGCATGACAACGCTCGCCCACACGTTGCTGTGTACGTGAGTACCTGGATGAAGTCGGAATTGAGCTCATGGTGTGGTGTAGAGTAATCATTTATAATCATACAGTATAACAGGTCGGAGGACAATACGATGGATTCCAGGTTTCGACATTTCCAAATTCGTGTTTCTTCCTTGTAACAGTTATGTTTATCAATTATTGTGCTAACTTAATTAATGTTATAATATTTCATTAATACAAGGTTTGAAGCGGTCCAACATTGAGTTTTATCTGAAATTCACAGTGTTTCGCCGTTTTATGCCGGTAGGTGTATGTAGGCCTACTTAAATGTAAATAAATCTTGTTGGGATTCTTATGTAACTTAAATATCTTGTGACAACCATATAATTTAAGGACGCCTGTATCTATAGGTAGGCTAACTCTTCGGGAGTGATGAACATGCAAAACTACTTAAATTAAATTAGGGGAAATACCTTGTGTAATGATGAATAATAATTGTGGAAAGGATTACGTTAAAGATGTTTTCTCCTCCGCCCACTATAAATAGCGAAATTTTAGTTGTGTCGGACATTGTAGGCGTGATTTATGGGGCAAATAAAATATTGCCAACCCCACGCATACGTGTGGTGTTTGTTATGCTCCGCTCGCATCGTTGTGTTTCCATGTTAAGAAGGCTTTGCATACAATAACAAGCCTAACCTGGGGCTCACGCCCCAGACCCCTTGCTTGTAGCACAAGCAGTAATTTTCAGTCAGACAGAAGACAATAGTATCTCGCTTTGCTAGCTTAGCTCTCTACGCATGACCTGTGTTTTTTTTTTTTTTGTACTATACCTTGACAACAGTGAAATGCTGTCAATGTATACGCCTGTGTGCATCTCAGTAACGGTTGAAGACACCTAATGCGCCTCTTTCAGTAACAGATGACAATGACGGTGTAGGATCCACATTCATCACCCCCAAAGAATTGCCGGTACCTATCTATATACCCTTTGAACTGTTGAAACTATGTTCAATTTATTTTGGTTCTACATAGCTTCATGTAACTTTTATGCATTTTTTTAAACAATCTTTCTTTGCATCTTTTAATTCATTTTCTTAGGTTCCTGCTTTTGTTCTTTAGTTGAATTTTTACAGGGTACATTTGATGATTATTGATGTTTTAAGGGGTGGAACAGTGAGGTCATCTGCCCCTTAGGGTACATTTGTCGTTTGTAACTTTTTTAAACAAATATATGTAATTATTGCTGTGTTACCTGTGTGGAAGTGTTCAAACAAAGTAAAAATGGGAGTGGGACTGTATAGATTAGAGATACCTTACACTGGAAAATTCCCCTGGACACAAAACCATGACGACATGGACGACACTAATTAAGGTTTAAACAATGCATACATGTTATGGTCGATGTGTTAATAGGGCTTTACATAAAAACACAAAGCTAACCAGGGACTTACGCCCCAGGCCCACTCGCTTGTAGTACAAGCTGTAGAACAGTGGTCTAACATAGTTGCGACTAATGGTTTTGCATTGTCTCACCATGGCTCTAGAAGTGTGCAGTGCAACTCTTCAATTAAATTAAGCAACTTAACACCCGTGATTGCATCCGCATGTAACTACGCACTGTTTGAAATCTTTCCTCATTACAGCTGAGTACACACATTTTTTTCTTCTGATTTGGTAGTTATATTCCCTTTTTTTCTTTGACAACCTTAGGGCACTTCTGATGTCACTGGTGTGCATTAGTCTATTTCGGCCTTGCTTAATTTTTCATATTAAATCAGATTGTTTTTGATTACTGTTTGAGCCTTATTTGTTGGAATGTTTGAATACATATCTTGTACATTGAAAGAATGCATTTTATGATTGTATCCTAGAATTATGTTTTTTACCTTGTTACTAAAATGTATAGAATTTATAAAACTAGTGTTTACCTCCATTTCTATATATTTCTTCTTTAAAAATTGTAGTTCATACTTGTCAGGCTGCTCTTGAAATTTACTATAGCTCTTATTGGCATGTCTTTTTTATGGGTTTTTGGTAACACTCTTGCTGTGCGTAAGCTTGTGTTCATGTTTATTAATTTTGGTGGGTCGTTTCCATCAAATAGGACATTGAGGTTTTTTTTATGGTTTTAAGTTTCTTTGTGCATTATTTGTTGGGCCCTTATTCATTTTTTAAAATGTTGTTTTTGCAATGGTACAAGTCATTGTTTTCAGGCCAGAAATGTCCTGTATGTAGGTATGTGAGCAAGAAGCACTGCAAGATGTTTCTTTCCACATCAAGTATTAACCCTTGTGTGGTCGCATAAGAAACTTATTTGGCTGCACACGGTGAAAAAGACACTGTCCAAGAGAATAATAATAATGTTATTGGTTTTACGTCCCTTTTAACTACCCTGGCTTTTAGAGACGTCGGGGTGCTGGAATTTTACCCCGAAGGGGATCTTTAACGTGCCAGTAAATGTACTGACACGGCTCCCTCGCATTTGCGCACCCTCAAATGCCAGCTGACTGCGCCAGGTTTCGAACCTGCAACCTTGGGCTCAGCAGTGTCCAAGAGACCCTGTATTATTAAAAGCAGGGTAGGCCTATACTTACTGACTTTTCTATTTCAACCCACAGTGCAATATGTCGCACCCCGGTGGAAGACTGCCACAAGTCAAAAAGGACACTTTTTCAGGAGAAGCATTTAAAGATTTTGAGCTAATAGGAAAAGTATAAATATTTCCATAAATAAAGTGAAAGTAACGTATCACTAACTTCTAATATTGTCTAGTACTATGCAATAACATACAAAGTTATTTCATGGATTATAATTATGTGTTTTAATAAAACATATTAACAATTTTGAGTTATGGCAGTTTTCTATTCAGTGACGTAGAATTGCTATTTATGGGATCTGAGTTTTGGCAGTTTTACAGGACACTGACTTGATAATAGGCATTTATAAGTACCACGTAATTCAAAATTCATGTTTTTTGACGTGTGGCAGTCTTCCACCGGGGGTGCGATGTAATAACAAATGAAACAATAAATCTTAGTTATGAAAGTCATTTATGTAAAAGAAATTGTTTATATTCAAAATAGAATGAAGTAATGTAAAATTCCAATAAAGCTTAAATTACTACTAATGAAATAATGTGACAATATATCTTGAAAATCAGTATGTTATAGCTAGTCCCATCTGTTTGCATTTAAGCATCCAACAACTATTTGCATTTAAGCATCCAACAACTATTATAATCTCACACTCTATTGTAGATACAAGGACACGGAGCTTTAGACCTGTTGTCAAAACATTTGCTTCTAGTAACAGCGCGTTGAGTGAAACTGATAAGAGTATCGCGTTGTTCGAGGGTGAGGTACTGAGGAGGGGAAAGTCTTGGTGCCAAACCGGGATTTTGTCCTGTGCTTAATATTTATATTTATTTATAATGGTTTTGATCACTGAGTAAATATATTTCAGCTAAAATGGACATAATGATGCTATTTAGGGCATTCACCATAGATTTTTTTTTCCATTCATTTTGTGTTTTCATGTAAATGTCTTGAAATTATTGAATTATATTTCAAACATACTACCTTTCAACATTCCAAAGTCACTTTATTTTTTCTTGTTCATTTTTTGGCAAGGATGTTGTAGTTCATTGAACTTGTTTTTTTTTTTGGGAGTTAGTGGTAATGCCTGGGCCATATTATTATGTGCGAGTGCTCACATTTCATAAACTTGTTTCTGAGAAGAATTGGTTTCCAAAGAAAATTTGTTGATTATGAGGATGATATTTATTTTGGTTCCCACTATAGGGCGATTACTACTCAATCCAGAATATGCACAGGAAAAATAGTGCCTGATTGAGTGAGATACCAAAGTGATGATTCAGACTCTGTATTTTTAAATTATAGTGTTTGATGGGTGTTTTGAATATAGTATATGATGTTAAATAAATATCATTATTGAGTGATAAGCACAGTATCATCATTTGTAAGTGGGAAGTTATTACCCCATTGCCCGCTGTCGGGAATGGCCAGTGGGATAATAATTCCCCACCCCATATTTCATAAAATCGAATCCGCACCCATAAAAGAGTTCCATATTCCTACCCCTCTATCACACTGTATTACAAATGTTTTAAACAATTCTTATTTAGTTATCCTTTGTCGTTTGCCCTATCAATGGGTTAACAACACCCCATGCAAAATAGCTCATCACAACCTTGGTGAATCAAAAACTCTGCAGTACCATCACTGCCACAAGTTCGTCCCTTTTGTAAATCATTGGCTTTGACTCACAAATCTCTTCAGCAATAATCCAAAGCTGTCAACAAATATATAACAGTAGGTAGGAGAATGAAAGTCAAGTGGTTCTAACATTTATATTTTTAATAATATTCAAAAGAAATAAAATTAATCACAATTGAGTAAAAAAAAGGATTATAAAAACAAAACTGTGAACCAAAGAAAAAGAATTACATTGTACTTTCATACACATTCTGGATGGGTTTGCATGCTAATGGTAAAAAAGTTAAAACTGAGAGACTGGTAACAGATTAGCTTAGTTATGGCTAGACTGACGGAACTTGCTTGGCCAACACTCGTACAGATACATATTTTGCATCAAGTACCTGTACATTGTTCTCCCTAGACTTTGGTACCGATTTTGAAGACCACTTGGGGTGACAAAATCAGCTAGCATGCAAATTCTAAAAAAGTACTTTTGCAATAGACAAAACATACACATCCATGCCCATGGCCAGATTCGCTCCTCTCTTTTACGTAAATGTATGAACTTGCAATTGAAGGATGAAGTGCGGACTTCGGAATCAAAAACACGGCCTGCTATTGGTAACTGGAAGCCGAGCTAGAGTTCAGTTCCAAGGCCAACCGTTTACACCGCTGACCCATACCAGCTGGCAAAAAAGTACAGATTGTCACAAACCTTCCTCACTCCATGACCCGTATGCAGATCGATGCTCAGCGAGAATTTCTAAGTTTATTGCCAGCAAATATGAACTCTGCCTTTTGCGCACGCATGTTCCACACTAAATTAGAACAAGGTAGGCGACTCCTTCTACATTCAGAGGGAATCGGTCAAAGTTACCGGGAGGAGGAGAATAGCGGAAACTATCAACTAGTAAAGCCAGAAGGTCTTTTAATACTCCCAACTTTCCTATTCTATAGGTTCAAACCAGGCCGATGTCGTCGGATTTTTTAAGATTAGATTTTGTTGAAACGCTCTATCAAACTTCCAACGTTCACCACTAGGTATCAGTGACATCTGGTAGCGAAAGTTGGAACAACTTGAAATTGAACGGAACTAATAGCTCACCCCATGGTTGTCCGCATTGAAGCAGCTACAGCCTCTGGCGAGCCGAACATGTCCTCGGACACTCCCGGCACTAAAAACCATACGCTTAAATAAATAAACCTATTCTATAGCCAAATTTTGTAAATCGAACAATAAAATTTACAATTTTTATTTTGTCAATATACGGACATATTGTGATTTTCTTTAATAACAAAATGTCTAGCTTGTAAATTTCACTACAGCAAAATAACATGTAATTTTGCATTATAGGATTGCTGGTTTTATTTTCATTAGTTTGGTAACGCTGAGAAATATGGTTTATGCGTACTCACACCAAGCATTTCAGAGTTCGTGAATATTTTGTAATTGCAGGTGTTGTGTATTTAATCTGTTTATTATCGAACACTCTTGGGTGTTCTATGAATTATCTTTCTAAATATTAATTTTTTTTTTGAGGGGCGATGGGTTACAGCACACAACTGATTTTCTGCACCAGCCTCCACTGAACATAAGTCAAACTTTAGCATCTCTCTGAACAAATGATCAAGATTTAAAAAAACAAAGTAAATGGTTCTATGGACTAACACAAAAGAGCAGGTAAGTCTACTTTCAAATAGCATTGCCTGTAACAGCTAAAAGGGTAGAATTGGTGACAAAACAGTTTCATCAATAGCACTCTGAAGGTTAAGCATGAAGAGAAAATCGGACAGTGACTGCAGAGGCAAGCACACAACAGAGCAATAGAAGCAAGTCGTTAGAGTTTAAGTCCACAAGCGACCTGCACGCTGTGATGAGGATGAATGGTGAAGATATCACAAACGCCAAGTCCCCAAGCCATGGGGAGAAAATAATACACAAAATTAAAATCCCACAACCCGACCTAGAATTGCATTATAATCTAGCGACTTACCCACTTACAAAGTCATACACTGCACTACATTTTTTCTGAAGGGGACCCCTACATTATTAATATTCCAAGCTAGAGGGTCTTTTTTTTAGTTCGCTCCGCAGCACCACTCAGAGCACCGCTTGGCTGGCGCAGTGACACTCCGTCCCTAGACTTATAATGCGCGCTTTTCCTCCCCATTACATCGCGGCAATTCACACTTATTGAAAGCCATTTCTAGTGAAACTATTAGTCTAAATCAGCATTTATTGTTTCACGGAAAAATATAGGCCCTATAATTCTACGAACACTTACTGCGCACCAAACTCCTATCTTTACATCATGAAGTGGACGGACATGCAGCTGGTGGGTATTTCTACACACCAGTAGCGATTGTTTTGACTATTTACATAGCCACTTAAGTGTAGCCATGCCTCATCACTATAAAACAAAAGTTCTAGGTCAACATTCCTATCGCGAACTGACCGAAGCAACCAGTTACAATATTGAACCCTAGCGAAGCTGTCAGGTCCTCTTAATTATTGGGCAGGGGTGGGTTTGTACTGTTTGGCATTAAACAGTTTTGTTGCTTTGTGGGCAGAAGATAGTGACACATTAGTTTGTACGGCAAGACGTGACAAGGATTTTGTTGGAGTTCTTCCAAGAGAGCTCCTATTTTGTCAAGCTTTTCCTCTGTTAAAACGGTTCGTCTCTTGCGTGATCCCTTGTTAAGAATGGACCCGCTGGTGCGGAACTTCCTTACTAATTTACGTACCGTACTCCTATGGGGAGGGAGGATGCTAGGAAATTTGCGAATGAATTGAAAGCGGCACTCTGTATAAGAAGAATGCTTCGCATAGCACAACACAATGAATACACGCTGTTCCACTGTATACATCACTCGTTAAACACACAACTTTTGTATTCCTACAGAAACGACGCTATTTTAAAGTGAACACATTGAACACGCTACCAGTACCACAGATGTTAAAACTATTGCTGTGAAGCAATGGTTATCGCTACCGTACTTCATTAGATCATCTCAGCCATCATGAAGGGATATATCTCTCGACAAATGAGTCACACGGCCGGGCTATCGCCTTCCGTGCATGTTTCCCCGATACTCGGAGCAAACTAGAAAAAAGACCCTGTACATCGTTTACCCACTATGGGGAGTAGTGAAACATTGCGATTCCTTGAACTACAAGCAAGGGAGTTTGGGGGCAGTGGAGAAAACATTACGGCTTAATTGACACAATTATTTTTCATCATTACACAAGTTATTTCAGCTAATTTAAGTAGTTTTGTACTTGGTTCATCACTTCCGAAGTGTTACCATTCCTTGACAGATCTTGCGAGAATTATTTAAGGTAAATGCACCAATGGTCGTCATGTTAAGACAGATTTAGTCAAGGAAATATATACACCTTAACATTTTGGTAAATTAAATCTACAAAAGCACTCCACCTAACCTCAAACTCTACTCAAACACTAGGAAAGTCTAAATATCGAAGATATTCGTTTTAGGAAAAATTACGTATTTTTTAAAAAAGTGTGTTTTTGCGCCAGTGCTCGGCACGATGTATTTGGATTTTGGGTTCGTATAGATAGACCTGGATTTCTTTTTAGGAAAGATTCACACCATTTCCTTCCTGGCCGCCATCTTTGAAAGGAAAGTCCCTTTTCAATTCTTGTGTGAGGCACTGGAGGCTATTTTGCAAATCGTCCTTTGTTACCGGGACCCCGCTTTTCGCAGTGAGATTGCCCATTGAACTAGCATAGCGTCATCTTCCTTTGTTAAAATGGAACTTAGCCCCATCTTCCTCTCTCTAGGAGATTTTCCTTTAATTTTGTCCGAGAAGGTGTTTCTCGGAACACCATTCCTCTCTGCGGCCTCTTTAATAGTCATCCTCCACAACGGCCTTAATAGCAGCTTCTATTTGCTCAATATCATAATTCAGAACTGTGCGTTTCAACATATTGCCTGAAAGCAAAGATTTAGTCTTAGAATAATATAATATTTTTCATCTCAATAAAAAAAATTAAAAATCCTCTGTAGCATGCCTAGCCAAAAAAAACCTAGGCCTACTGAGGTGCGGCCGACAAGAAGAGAGACCTACGTAATAACAACAATACACTGTAAATGTTTATTGGTTGCGAAAAGTTAACACAAACTTTAACATTATCGTGCACTAGTGTTCGTCACGAATGTGCTCTAAAGTTCGTCAGCTATGACGACTACTGGACACGATGATCAAATGATAATTTAATTAATACAGGGTGCTTTAAAGCTACATTATAAGTATATTGCCGCTGTTAGTTAGGGAATGAAAAGGTCTTGCAAGGAGAAATGACAATGTGCCAGTTTTCGTCACAAATGACGAGCATTGGTAAAGTGTGTTTTTTAAATCCAGTGTTCGTCACCGGCATTTCTCATAAAACTAGGCACGTGAGCACGAAATAACAAATCACATATGTTACAGAAACAATTACCAACTATATCACGCACTTGTAACATTTTAAAATGTCGGAATGTAACACGCATGCACATAATTAACTCGCGTGCCTGCTTAGCACATGAGAGAAGCAAATGGCACGTCAAGACAGCTCAGCTCACCGGAGATGTTTGACGCTGGGAATCACCTATTACATCACACGCATGATTTCTCAAAGTTGCTCCTTATCGGCAACGAATGTATGACGCATCTCGTAAGACTTTGTGCGTTGAGAAAGACCCGTTTACATGCTTATTTTTTGTACTTATATACGAGAGTGACGATGACTGGATCAGTGACGAAAACTGGTACAGTTACCTTAATAAACATCATGCAAGAAATATCAAATTCACATCTCCCAGAACAACTCCTCCAGCACTCAATCTGAACAAAATAAGTTTTCTCCAACAATTATTTATATAATATTAATGACGATTTCAACCAGATGTATCTGAACAAATTTGCGAAACCTCATGACCACGCACTTGAACCCTCCCTCTCCTAACTCTAAAATTGCTTCTAACCACCATTTTGTTGTATACCAGGGAATGAAAAGGTTAAATACTGTCTGGGAACAGCCTGAGATAAGAAATAGCTCCAACCCTACTCAATTTCTGTAGTGTGCTTGCCTCAGTCTTCACTTCACAATCTTATTTCCTCTTTTCTGTCTCTAACTGTGCTCGCAAAATTTCCAGCCGCAACTTATGCTCTTCCCTTGCATGCTCTAGCCGCAACATATGCTCCTCCTTTTGATTTGCTAGTTTGTCATCCAAAAGCTGGAGTTCTTTCTCTTTGCTAGCCTCTTTGCTAGCCTCTTTCGCCATCTGAAAGTTTTCTGCCTGAAGGTGAACTAGTCTTAATTTGGCTTCCCCCAATTCTGTGAAAACTTCGTGGCCTCTCACTCTTTTGCACCCCTTTGGAGTAGTAGGGGCCTTCTTTTCATCGGCCTTGGGACGACTGGTCAGCAGTGAAGGGTGTGGTGGCTTACGCAACGACTGGACGTTCCAGCTCGTCCAATCGTTGGAGCCTTCTCCTGAATCTTCCTGTGAACACACAAGAATCTTATCAAAGTCAAGTCCTATATTTTAAGTTGGTAACAGGGCTTCAATATATTGGCTTCCACAGTTATGAACCACAACATGAGACATATTCTTGGGTTAAGAATCAAGAGTATTATCTCTCTATTGGGTAAAAATCCACTAAAAACTAGTTACAGATGAAAATTAGTCATGTTGGGTTATATTTGGTTTAGGTTACAATTGGGGTGTAATGCTAATGCTGGACATCATTAATTTGTGTGAAATTTTTATGTGATGGGTGGTTATAAACAGTACTGCCATCAGTACTGTCAGTACTTTCAATGCATTAACTACTTAATTAAACTACGCAAACCCATTAATATACATAGGCCTAGGGGGCGTGGTGGCGCAGCGGTTAAGCCGTTGCCCTCTCACCAAGGTGGACCGGGTTCAATTCCCGCCCGATGCATGTGAGATTTTCAAAGTGAAATGCCATGTCCTGTGATTCGGATTCCATGTAAAAAGGAGGTCCCGTGGCTCATGATCACTTTCCGGCACAAAATGACGCCAGTAATGCGATACAATTCTCATACACTCCCAACTCCATCTTTCACTGCTGCCTGCTAATAGCATACTCCAAGTCAGTAGGAGTCGTGAAGGTGACCTTGTGGACGACATACAGCGTTGTGACGCTTCCCTCACAATTACCATACTACAACGTGTTAAGATTTTACTCAGAACTTATGGCAGTACTGTGTAATGACTGCCACAAACCTTTGAGACGAATAATGAAAGATTAACACATGAATAAGTAACGGGTTGAAGGGAAACGACTATGGATTACTGAGAAGGTAATGTCTTGACATTTATTTGGAGTTGAAAATGGGAAACCATGCAAACCCACTTCAAAGATGGCCAGCAGTGTGATTTAAATCCCCCTTGTCTATGGAATCTGCAGATAGCTTGGCCCAATGACCTAGTAAGCATAGCTATTGCTGTCAGTTGTGTTTGTGTGCATTCGGATAACCTTATGCGCATTGGTTATTGGGTCTAGATTGGGAAGGACACAGCAGTGCCCTTCGGTAGGCTACCATCCTATTTTTGGTTGGGTTAATAAAAGTGGGAACCGTTTTGAAAATGGCTGAGGTAGAAACTGAACCCACCACCCTTATTATTAGACTTACCGTGACAGTCTCTGGTGCTGGTAGTATCACGAGTGGTGATAAACGTGGCTGGCTTTGAACTGGCGCAGGTGATGGTGCAGGCTCTGGTGTGGTATTGATGTCCGGAACAATTTCCATCATCACTGGAACGTCTTCCCATGTTCCCTCCATCACATCATTCTCTCTGTGAACGTCATCATGAGTGTCTGCTATTTTTCCCCACAAAACAAAACAAAACATTGTAGACAAATGTTATGGGAACAAGTTAAGAATACAGTGGCCAAGGAATGACATGCTAATATAAACCAAGCCATGGGTATATGTGTTGAAGTTCTTTTTATATTAAACCTGTATTTGTGCCAGTATATCCATTGCTCATTCAGCTTATGGTACCAAACATCCACTACTGCATTCTTAAATTATATCACATACAGCATTCCAAATATTAATATTGGCTCTACCTTGCTGTTTCATCTAATCTCTCATCAGACATGCACATTTTAGCAAAAGAGGTACATTAATATTCAAAATATGACATTGAAGGGATTCATGGAGCAAAATTAAAATAGAAAATTGGCATACCTGTCACAGAAATATATTGAGAATCACTGTCCCATGGAGAATCCAATGGTAACAGCGAAGGGCTCATTAAAGCCCTTACTTTATTGCTGATGCTGTCATCCGCTATTTTCACAGTTGTTCCTCCACCTAAGCATCAAAATATAGTCACTATAGTTTTAAAAACAGTGGGATAGGGACAGAGAAACCAATCAGACCAAAATAGCCTACATTGAAATCTAGTGGTGAGTGGCCTTACCTGTAATGAAAGTCTCTCGCCTTTCAACAGCGACTGCCTTCCTCGTAATTTTTTTTAAATTTTCATAGCACTTCCTTAGTGAAAATGCCTGCCTTTCGCATTCACCACTTGCGGCATTAAATTCATGGGCTATCTTTTCCCATACCTGTGCCTTTTCTCTGGTAGTCACGGCGTCTGTCTTTTTATTTTCGATTGTATTTTTATACACATTTACCAGGTCCAAAAGGAGAGCTTTCTCGCTGGGCAAGAAGTTCCGGGTTCTCTTTTTTTCATTCTTCCAGTTATCCATAGTATAAAGTTAAAATACGGTATTGATTTCGAGAAAAGGGAGCTATCACAAAACACAATGACACGAGACAACAACTTGAACACTTGGAGGGAAAATCTCATCTGTCTACAATCAAATGATTAGAATGACCAACATGACAAACAAAATCAATATTGGAAGATTAAAACTGTGAGGATTATTTCATACATACACATGCCACGAATACAATAACAGCGATCAAATATATCTCTGGATGCTTCAGTTGTACTTTCTGCTTTATATTGCGCATTATTAATATGCAGAGCAATCTGTTAGAGCGAGATTATATTGGCATTACACACGGGAACGATATACTGTCGAAAGGTTTCACTATTCTTTGCTGCAGGGAGCATTACTCACGCAACGAAGGTTTTTGACTCCCATCGTAAACTCAGTTCACGTAAGTGAAGTACGAGACGAGTTGGTGCAACACCCAGCCTTAAGCCGTCGTATTTAAGATCGCTTAACCGTAAGCCATCCTTAGCAAAGCAGGGTTTAAGCGGCCTCGTGGTGCAACCGGCCCTTAATAGCTGAATGACGATAGTTTTGTCTCTAAAGGCCTGGACCATAGTAATTGAATATTAATTTAATTTGACGCTTTTCCTTATTATTATTATTGTTCAGTACTGTAGGCTACAGTATTGCCGGCCCCGTGGTGTTGGGGTAGCGCGCCTGCCTCTCACCCGGAGGCCCCGGGTTCGATTCCCGGCTCCCTCAGGGATTTTGGAAACTGACGTGAGGGCTGGAACGGGGTGCACTCAGCCTCGTGAGGACAATTGAGTAACTGGCAGTGAGGCAGCGCCCCGATCACGAAAACCAAGATTAACGGCCGAGGGGACCCGATGCGCTGGTCATGCGGCACCCCAATATCTGCAGGCCAAATGGCTGGGGATTAGGCCCTTCACGGGCTGTAGTGCCAGGGGTTATTTACTGTACAGTATTATTACCCTTTCAGGAATTGATTGCCGGCGGTGGAGATGGGAACTACTCTTTATGTAATTGTGTCACACGTCAGCTTGCTTCGTTGACAGGTACAGTTGCGCGTGTAGAATATGACTCAGTTCCAGTACCCCCAGTCATCATTTAACTGTCCATGGTGACATGAGCTCCTGTGGCGCTTATCTGACGCAATGCAGCGTGGCCTATGTGCAGATTGCACTCTGTCATCCCTGTGTCCTCTGTCTCGCCCCGCAGAGCCCATGCTACAATAAACATAAACGCAGGCACAGCCACACTCAGCGGCAATCAAATCTAGAATGGGTAATATGAGATTTATTCTTTTTTCTGTTTATTCTAATAAAACACAAAAACCGCCCCTTAAAACAATAACAACAACAATTATACGATTTTTTAAATTTTATAACCTATATTTAGTTAACTTTCATTCAAATATTAATTTCTGAATAAAGCTTACGCAGTTTCTACAATCTCTTCGCAACTTCAAATGTATTAGGGCTCTTTGGTATCAAAACCTGCCAAATCCAAATCTTAGTAACAAACCCCGACAAATCCAAATTATTGCTTTATATTTTTCTACATACATTTTTAACTATATCGGGGATCAGCTTCGTACTTCGTCACTGTTTTTAAAAATAATTAATTAATTTTTTAGTGAAAAAAGTATTTATTTTTGGGTATTGGTTCGTTTGTGACAGTTTTTGCCACTTTGCCGAAAAAGTGAAGGAATGGATTTGGCGGGTTTTGATTCTAGGCACCTCAATTGAAATTTGCCAAACTTCCTGTCGTAATGGTTGGGCAAAAACCTGGAGATGATGAAGTAATAGATTTAACTCCTCTGCTGTCTATTACCTACTCGCTGTCCCAAATTTGATGACAACTTATATAGATGAAATTCCTGCTGGGTCTGCCGTTATGTGCCTGATTTAGCAGGCAGAACAGTATTGCCAACCCCATACAGTTGGTGCTATTTAATATCTGGTATCGTAAAAGAAGAGCGCCGTCCAGTTAATGTGAATGTGCGCCAAGTTTCAGTCTTAAGTTAGACATGGATTGTGGGATTTGCGAGGTAACAATCTCAAATTTCAGTCAAGAATATTATAATGCATCAATAATTTTTATCCAAACCAAATGTTGGCAACAGTATTATTTATTTATCTAGCGTATGATGCATACACGACAGTAATTAATGTATATAAATTTACAAAATAAACAATTTCATATAGGCTATGGGCTGTCAGGTCTTGAATCCAATCAAGTGCTTGTGGAGTGGCTGCATGGAGCTCTTCTAAGGTCCCAGAGTGCATATATAGAGGGCATTCCTGCTCTATGAGCCTCATGGTTTGCACTTCATATCCACATTCACATAGAGTCGAGTCTATCCAACCCCACTGATGTAAGGCTGCTCTAGTTCGAACTGTGCCACATCGAGTTTTGTTGAAACGGAACCAGACAGCTCGAGGGAGATGGAATCCAGGTAGTTTGATGGTAGGATCAAATACCGGTACTTCAATTAGGCCACGATGTGGAGAGGTAGACCATTCAACTTTCCATGTATTTTGGGGGTCGAACGGAGCTGAAGGAAGTTCCATAGCCATTTTGTAGCCTGGTTTCCATGATCTCAACCTGGATGTAGAAGGTTGATTGACGTCTTGGTGGATTGGGGGAACTTAATTATCCATAATTCTGCGCCACAGGCGGGAAAGAGCTTGCTGTCTCCAGATGTACACAGCACAGGTAGCCACTGTTAGGGAGTGCAATGTAGAGTGCCTGATATAATCCGCGTTGTCTGGCGGAGTTGAATATCAACCAGTTGGTAATGGAAGCTGTTCAACCATATGCATGCACAGAACGGTATTCAGCTGGAGAGTATACGACAGCCAAAGCAATAGTCCTGAAGAGTGTTGGCATCAGCGCCCCATGATGTTCCAGTTAACCTACTTAGTAGGTTATTACGGCTTTTTAATTTTGCTGCCGTTTTTGCAATATACTGTCTGAAAGTTAGTGCCCTGTGTGCGACTGAAACATGGCTGCCGTCATTGAATGAACAAGAAATAAAAATAAATAAATATATTTACGTAATATAACAAATATTTCTAGTGCAGCAGTGATAATTTACAGTAAATTCAATTTCTAATGACCTCCAGAAAGGTATGTGAATCATATAATTTCAATAATCTGCCAGATACAACTGTAAAAACCAGGATCAGATCAAGACAAGAATTAATCATTTGTTTCATGTTGTGCTTTGAATTTCCACCATATTACTGAGCTGTAGGAGGTTTCAAACAGTGCATTGTTGCATGCAGATGCAGTCACATGTGTTCAAGTGCAAGTTGTGGGATAAGATTGTTCATGAATTACTTTCAGTTGATCAATTTTATTGGAAAGTTGCATTGCACTTTTCTAAAGCAAAGCCATTGGTTGGTACTACACTAGACGACACCATTGGTCGCTACTAGGTTAGGTCACTGTCAGGGCAAAAGCTTCTGTTTGTTATACAAGCGAGTGGGTCTGGGGTCCCCAGATTAGGTTTGGGTTTGTATGTAAAGCCTTAGTAACATAGAGTACATAACATGTATGCGTCATTTAAAATTTTAGTGTCGATGCTACCATTTTGCGTCTAGAGGAGTTTTGTATTGTAAATTATCCCGTTACTATTCTACACCTGGCATGATATATTGGTTGCTCCCTACCTAAATACAATTCTGTACCATTGGGGGTGTTATTAAGATTATTCATACTTTTGGGATATTGCCATGTGAAAATAAAAAAATAAAAATTCCTAGACGTTTCGAGAGGGCCTTGCCTCCTTTTGCAATGGAATTCAAACAATGTGGCCAAAGATCTTACAAAAACTAGAGAAATTCCTGTGTTCATCACCAGAGAGCAGTCAGAAGCTACTGTATGGACCGTGTTAGAAAAACGCACCATATTAATTAGAACAGTGGAAAGATTAGTAAGGAAGGAGAAGGGGCTGGGGAAAGAATTGAGACCCCTCGAAGAATGAGGATGTCCAAATAAGGGGAAAAGGCCACATTGTTTTAATTCTATTGAAAGAGTAGGCAAGGTCCCTCTCGAAACATCTAAGGATTTTAATTTCTCATTTCCACGCGGCAACATCCCAAAAGTATTCCGGGCTGTGAAAGCCTGTTAGAGACGTTTCTGTCATATAAAGTGTTTGAGAAGCGAGTGGCTGCACTGGCGTTTGTTGATAATAGCAGCTGGAGCCTTGCACGACGAACAGGGGGGACAGTGGTACGGTGTACAGTTTCCACAGCTCCTGTAAGCGTAATGGGAGCACACGTCACCCCGGAGTCATGTCCTACTCACACAACATGGGTGTAGTCTAGATAGCGGTACATTCTTTCTTCTTCTTTTTCTGTAGCATTTGTCCCACAAATTAGCAAAGTCTGCTTTTTTGGTTCTCTGTCACCATACTATATCATTGTGTGCCATATTGGGATGAAGTCCGGCAAGTTTTAGATCATCATATAGAGTGTCAAGCCAACGCTGTCTTGGTCGTCATAATGGTCCCTTCCCATCTATCCGCAATGCCAATCCAGTGTGTGCAACTGTTGTTTCAGCAGCTTGTATGACAAGTCTATACCAGCAGAGACGGCTTTCCCTCATCTTTTCTGTAATTGGCGCTACTCCATATCGCTTGTTAATGACATTATTGCTGACATGATCATGGAGTGTCAAGCCAGAAGCCCACCTGACTCATCACACGAAGTTGCTGAAATCCCTCGGTATGCCTTCCTTTGTGGGGGAGTAAAGCCGGCGGTCCCATGTCATTGATTTATGGCATGTTAAAGAACCTTCCACTAATTACACCTGTGTCAAGCTAAATTGTATAGGTTAAGAATGTAAACAACGCTCTTAGGTTCCTACGTTCGTTGCCAAGTGTCGACTGCAGTGACGTCTGGTAGCTAAGTTCTGAACTAGTAGTCGTTGACGGTGGCGTTTGGCGGCTAAAGTAGGAACTACTTGAAAATTGATCGTCTTCAGTCCTTACTTGAATTAAAACAGATACACACACTAATACAGTCATCATAATTAACACCGGTTATGAGACAGGTCCTACACACACCCAAAGTACACGGGGCTACATGACTGCGTTGTCGCAGCCCCTAAACTTGGGAACCAACCAACTCTTTAGTTGAAGGCCAACATTCGGCCTCATACAGAGCAACGGGACGGACCACAGAACGATATACTTTAGCCGGTCTGGAATCTTCTTATCACATAAGGCACCGGGCATAGAGTGCCACTTCAGCCATGCGCTGCTACGAATTTGTGTAAATTAAACTTCGGCAGTATATCTTTGTTTTCATTCCTTTTCATTGCTTAAGGCTTGCTTCTTTTCCTTTGCAGACACTGGGGAAAGCAGCATGTCTAGTCCCATGCCTACACCGTTTTTGCAGAAAGGAGAGTTCAGAATTCTTGTTTATGAATCTCTTAACTAGTATTTGTATTGTTCATTGATGTTCATGCTCCTTTTTGCCCCCAGACATTTTTGATGCAGTTCTTGCAGATATTCCTCAAAAGGAGGTGAGTGTTCTTTTGGTAAAGTTTCCTGCGCTGAAGGAAACCTTTAAAGGAATTGGCGACAGTAACAAAGTGTTGCCTTATTATAGAAGTACTGGATAGATTAAATCATAGATGGACTTTAGTCAATGTTTTCAATGAATCCATGTTTTAGATTATGCAGTCGTATACTGTGGTGTTAGCAAGCTCCATGCCGTCCTCTGTTACAAGTCCAGGCTCAGTGGTGGTTGACCTTCGTAAGTCCAGTAAGTTAAGTACCGTATCTCATTCCTCGTGATTGGTTCCAATATTTTTCAGAAATTGCAAAGTGACTTTTAATGTTATTCAAATTGGTGGTTGATGTATGATTAGGAGTGGTAAACATTGATCAGCTGAATTGCTTTACCATCAGTCAAGCAGAAATTCTGTTGGTTGATTACAGTACACTAACAATAATGGAAAATATCTTTTAACATTTCAAATTTGTAACTGTTCGGGTGTGGTGAATCTGGAGCCTACACTTGCACTTGGATAACATATATCATTTTCATTATTTTCATAGCTTGTTTCATTTTCTGGGATTCTTTAACAATGGAATTACTGTGCATTATCTCTATGGCACTGGACATATGTGCTAAATTATGTATATATATGTATATATTTGTTTCTTGCTCATTCAACAACAATTGTCATGTTTATTTGGTGCATCAGGTCTCCTTAACTCTTATCAATGCGCACACATTAATGTTATAGTACCGTTACCAACATATGGGATACAAAACACACCATGTTATTATGTGAAAAAAGCATTCATTGGCAAAATGATTGGTCCCCACTCTGCCTGACAAAAACGAGGGTTTTTATTAGATAACGCGGCCCTTGCTACCTAGCAATTATTGGTCTAGGAATATCCATATAAGTTGTGATCTAAAAAGGGATGGCGGGTGGTTAATAGTTGGCGGAGGAGTAACCATTCTATTACTACGTCATCTCCAGATTTTTCCCTAACCATTACCGCAGGTATTTCGGCTAATTTAAGTAGTTTTTCGGAAGGTTCACCTTTCTTGAACTGTTACTGAATCATGTCCCATGCTTCCCCTACTAATATACTGACCGGCAAAAAAGTGGAACATTTCAATTTTTTAATGTAATTTCTTAATTTATTCCACTAAAATGTATCGGTTTTCCAATATTTGCATTATTCATGTAAATGTTAGATGGTTGGCTACAGAAAATACTGAAACATGTTTTACAACACGCTTTAACTCACAAATTTCGTTACATTTCACAAATCTAACAATTTTCTATTTTTTACTAATGTTCTTTTGGGCTGTTCTTTTGCCTAACAAAACAGTGTTAATGTTTGCACTGCACTGCACGGGAACACTGGTCACTAAAACGAGTGTTTCCACCCTTAGCGTCCATGACAGCTTGTTAGGCTCATCAAAGATTGGGGGTAATTGGTGGTAATAAACCACCCTAAGAAATGTCAATTTCTATTCACGGATCTTTCAGATGTGTGTCCTAATGCGTGAAAAGCTTTTAAAATGTGATTACATCTTTTTCATGGCTAATTTTATACTTTTTAAATTACTGTTCCACTTTTTTTGCCGGTCAGTGTATTTAGTTCTAGTCGCTAGGGAAGCCAGGCTAGAAGAATATGGATTGCTCAGTTCTTACTTAACTGTCTATAAAGAACCCACTTTGCCATCAGCGGCAGTGTCTAATACTCTTCTCCCAGGGTTTTATTCTGTGTTGGTGGTTTTTGTGGAGCATACATAATGCCATAATTGGAAGCCATGTGGTAGAAGCCAACCCACATCTCATGATTTAAATCACTGGGGATTAATATTAAAGTACCGGTATATACCGTGATACATAGGCCTATATGAAAGATAATTTTCTTATGATAGTTGCTGACGTATGGATGATGATGTTCATTTGCTGGTAGAACTTGATGTCAGCTAATCCTTGCGAAAATATTTTTAAACTAATGAAATTAGCCAAAATTCCTGTGGTAATGGTTGGATATAATCTGTAGATGATGAAGTAATCGATGTAACTCCTCCGCTGTCTATTACCCACTCCCTGTCCCAAACTTGTAGACGACTTATATAGATGAAATTCCAGCTGGGTCCACCATTATGTGCCTGATTTAGCAACCAGTAGAGTTTTGCCAGCCCCATGTAGGGGAAAGTTTGGTAGCCCCGGACATTTTCTTATTTTGTTTGCTGTCCGTACCCATTCATCGAATTTTAGGCAATATTTACATTATCACGCAGTTTATATACAGTAGCACACTGTTTAAGGCAATATTAGTAATTTGAAAACTTTTTGAAGGAGTTGTGGGTTTGATAAGTTTATTCACAATTCGTATATTAAATCAACCTGTCTGGTACCCCCGGACACATAAATAACTGCTCTAAGATTTTCACAAAGATTGAACTTAACCCAAAAATCATCAACATGCATATGTCACAGATATAATTATCATTATGAGTTGTTTCTAACTCAGCACAACCCTCATGAGCCCATCCCTCGCACCTACAACACTGTATCCAGTTTGTGGGTCGTATGAGGAGGAGTGCTCAAAATATGCACATGGTGAGAACGCGCAAATAAGATCTCTTGCAAGTCTTTGTGACTGCATTGTTCATCACCTATCATGAGGACAGGGCTTTCCTCTGTAGGCTGCACATGCTTCAAAAATTTTTCATCCATATTAAGAAATTCTCTGCATTTTGCTGCATCACTGCAGTAGATTCAGCAGGCGAATTTATCATAAGCCCGTCATTGATCCAGTCTTTTATATGTTGTACCATCTCATACTCCAGTTGTTCCGAAAAGATGTTTTCGAACCTACCCAACGTCGGAGTATTCGATAATTCAGCTTCACAGCCTTTTATTTTCTTAATTTTATCATGCAAAGAACTTTTTGGCAAGCCAAAAACTTTAGCAGCTTCTCTACATGATATTGTATTCCCTAACACCCTTTCTATCGCTTGTTTCATCGCATCTTCACTACGGGTACCTCCATTGGTATTCCTGCCTTTAAACTTCAGCAATTTTTAAGCCCAGAAATTACCTGCAACCAAATAAAAACATTGTCACTCTGTCCAGGGCTACCAGATTGTTTATGTGTAAGAGAAATACATTCACATCCCCTCAACTACAAATACTTTCGTTATGAAATATGTTGGCTGTGTTTTTTAATGTATTTTGAATAATTAGGACAAGTGCCAAGTGGGTGCTTTCCCTGCGAAGTCTGGTACAGAGCTTCAAATTTAAGTTCTGTCCGCGAGTATTGCGTGCCAAAACGACATGTGTTCACAGAATGTATGCTTGCCAACTTACAAAAATAAAACTATTCACAAATGTACGTGGATGGTAGCTAGCAAGCAGCAGCAATTGCATGCTGCTCTATCTGGTGAGTAGGTATGAAAATAAGCCATGTCCGGGGCTACCATTCGTCCGCGGCTACCAGACCTTCCCCTATTCGGTAGGCCTACTATTTAATATCTGGTATCTTAAAGCAAAAGAGGGCCGTCGAGTTAATGTGAAAGTGCGCCAAGTTTCAGTCTTAAGTTAGCCATGGATTGTGCGAGTGGCGATATAACGATCTCAATTTTCATTCAAGGTTGGTAATGCTCGAGTACGGTGTGATTTCGTTCGTGCTCCGCAAATTAATGTAACACGTTAAGGAAAGTTCTGTTTTGGTGACTTCTTGTTGTGCTGCAGTTGGACTCTACGTGATAATAGTACATTATGCAACGAGCCTATAAAGGCTATAATTAAGACACGAGTATTTTTATAAAACGAGCGTATGCGAGTTTTATAATTTCCATACGAGTGTCTTAATTACCATTATAGGCGAGTTGCATACGACTGTTTATGTTCGACGATAATTATAACTTTATTATATGTTTTAACATAAATATTCATAAATATCTGTTCAGTCACTACAGTAGAATGTTGTGATCGGGTGCTGCGGTGGGTAGTATATCTCTCTTGCCCAAGCTCTCTGGACAACCGACGCATGCGCTCTGTGTGCTTCAATACCATATGTTCAGATTGCGCACCAGTATTCAGTAAAACTGTCACTGAAGTCGTGTCAAAACCACGCGCTGTGTAGAAATTGGTTTTGGGGATATTAAGGTACTGGTACAGTGCTATTTCTTGTCTCATATTCACCAGTTTATTTACGCGAACATATGGACGGTGCGTATTCCATGTCGGTAATTTATTATAGTTCGATGTTGTGTTTATATCCGACATGTTGGATTTTGAGTGCATGCGCGAAGGTATCGTTACCTAATTGGTCAATGAACGAGCTCTGATTGGCTGGAGAAACTGTATCATAATGAAAAACGGTGTTATAATGACCATCATTATGAGACAGTTTTCTAACACATAATAGTGAGGGTCAAACATAAAGTGCTTTAAGATACAAAAATCCATAGTGGAAGTCGGGTATGTAAATTGATTTTAACATTTTAATATTCTTAACAACAACACAAGCCAAATGAACAATTGAATATTCACAGTGCGAGTGTCACCAACCTAACAAATAGAGAAGGAGCGCGATTGTCACAGTCCTTGTTCGAGATATCGATATCGATATGAGCACCAACGGCAAAATGGACGGAAAGAAGCGCGGCGTATCATCGGCCGGTGAGGGAACCAACACGGCAGCAGTGCCATCTGTTGCCGACGTGTATGAACTCCTTCAAGCTAAAAGCAAGGAAGTTGCTAGCCTCAAGAATCTACACAAAGACACTGAAAGAGAACTGAACAAATCTCTGGAATTCGCTCACCAGAAACTAGACGAGAATTACGAACTCATAAAAATTCAGTCTGAAAAACTGACCAACTGTCTACAAGTTATTGAAAAACTTACAGAAGAGAACATGACGCTGAAAAAACGATTGCATGAAACCACGCTACAGTTGGATGACCTGGAGCAATACGGCAGACGAAACACTTCAGAAATAGTAGTGGGTCCCAGAAGTGCCTAATGAGGACACGTTTGAAGTTGTAAAGGAAGTAGGTATCGCTCTAGATATGAACATTGAACCAACAATGATTGACATATGTCACCGCATCAGGAAACAACCGCACCAAACCAGCGCGGGGATTGTTGTGAAGTTTGTGCGGCGAACCGATAAAGAGCAGTTCTTGCAAAGGCGAAAAGTTTAACGCAATCTCAACTCCCTGATGGTAGGTTATGTTTCCAACGAACCAATTTATGTCAACCAAAGTCTAACATCGTACCGTAGGTCTATCTTAGGTCAGGAGAGAAAGCTGAAACGCGAAAAGAACTACGCATTTCTCTGGGTTGACAGATCTGGTACAATAAAATTGAGGAAGAAAGCTGAAGATAGACATGTCTACGAACTGCGGACACCCGGCGACCTTGAAAAACTGAGATAAACAAAATGGCTGAGGACAAGTCTCTTAGGATTTACTATCAAAACGCCCGAGGACTGAATAGTAAAACACAAGAATATTACCTTAATACACTTAATTGTGAATATGATATAATTATAAATACAGAGACATGGATTTCGGATAGTATGCAGGATGGTGAGCTATTTGAAGATACTTTCACTCTATATAAAAGAAATAGGGAAGGAACTAAAAAAGGGGGCAGAGTTTTGATAGCTGTGAGAAAAGATATTGTTTCGAGTAACTGCCATTTTGATACCGGGGGCTTAGAAGCATTGTGTGTTAAAGCAATAATTAGTGGAAAAATTCATTTTATCATTACTGTGTATTTCCCTCCGAACTCCAAACTAGAGTCTTATCTTGCATTCTTCAGTGCAATTGAAGAAAAATATTATCAAAACCATAATTTAATCATTGCAGGGGATTTCAATATTCCAACAATTTCAGGTACATGTTACGATTTTATTGCGGGTGGACCTTGCAGTAGAGTTCTTGCAAATTTTATGTCATTGTATAACTTGTCATCCCATAACAATATTCAAAACTCCAATCAAAGAACATTAGACCTTGTATTAACAAATATAAATAATTCTATATCAGTTTTTAGGGAAAGGGATCCGTTAGTACCAGAAGATGTTCACCATCCTGCACTAAGTTTAGTTATCAACTGCAATCGTATAGGAAGGGTAACAAATAGTACTACAAAAAAAGTATATAATTTCAAGAAAGCAAATTTTTTAGGCCTGTATAGCTCGTTGCAAAATTCGGACTGGACCCCTTAAAACAAACTTGCAATGTTGAAGAAGCTGTTGGATATTTTTACAAAATATTCAACTCAGCTTTGGAGACAAATTGCCCTATAAAACATATTCAGTCAAAAAGAAAGTATCCTTGTTGGTTTAATAAAGAAATCATTAATGCTTTAAAACTTAAAGATTATCACCGGAAAAGGATGACGTACAGTCGAGCAAGTCTTGAATCTTACAAAGAGCTAAGAAAAAGTGTTAAAACTATGATAAGCAAGAGTTACCGAAATTACATAAAACAGGTTCAGGAAAACTTAGGCGATAACCAAAAATATTTCTGGAATTTTATTAAAAATAAGAAAGGTAGCACAAATCAGAGCTATCAAATAATGAATGACATACAAAGGTAATCAGCTGAATAATTCAAGAGATATAGCAGATGGTTTCGCTGCATGTTTCCAAAGTATGTATTTGCCACAAGCTGTAAAATACGTCATGCAAGCAGAAGGAGGTGGTCCTAAAAGTTATTCTCCATTTTTGAATGATGTGACTGAAAATGAATACAAAATGGCTGCCAAACATCTACAGCCCAAGCATTCAGTTGGTCCTGATGGTGTTCCGCCATATATAGTAAAGGGCTGTTCAGATGTGCTCAGAGAACCACTGTGTCTAATATTTAACCTGATACTGCGTACTCAACCTTATCCGTTATTATGGAAAACTACTAGGATCTGCCCAATTTTCAAATCTGGAGATAGGAACACAATTGAAAATTATAGGCCTGTATCAATTGTATGTGCACCTGCAAAGATATTTGAATTTATTCTGTACAATAGAATATTTAGACACGTTCAGAACTACATAACGGATAAACAGCATGGATTCTTCCCTAATCGCTTGACCACTACTAATTTAATTAATTTTGTACAGTACGTAATTAATACATTTCATGATCGTAGCCGTGTTGATTGTATCTTTACAGACTTCGCGAAAGCTTTTGATAGATTAAATCATGATGTTTTAATTTAAAAACTCTCTGATTTTGGCATCTGTGAACTGCTATTAAACTTGATAGCATCATATTTGAACGGTAGACGGCAATACGTTTTTTATAATCTGTATGAATCCTATGAATTCATAGCCAACTCTGGAGTTCCACAAGGATCAAATTCAGGCCCATTATTTTTTATAATATTCATCAATGATCTACCACAAAGAATAAAACATTCAGAATGTCAATTATATGCAGACGATTTTAAAATTTACAAAGTTATAAAAAATTTAGAAGACGCAGTAAAGTCACTAGAAGACATTGATAGTGTTTTTATCTGGAGCATTAAAAATCAGCTACCACTGAATATAAACAAATGCTTTTACCTTAAATTTTCATCAGCAAAATGTACATCCGATTAAACATACACAATTAATGGAACAAACTTAAAACCAGTTAGGCCTATGTCTATCAAGGACCTGGGAGTTATTTTAACACAACATGTGTTTTAAGCAGCACATCTATTTCTGTGCCAATTCGGCATTCAAAACTCTGGGATTTGTTATTAGGACAACTAAAGAGTTTACGCGCATTAAAGCCGTCGATCATCTATTCAAAATCTTGGTCCGTAGCAAGTTAGAATATGCTTCAGTTATTTGGCATCCGTATTATAAATCACTGGAAGCGAGCCTCGAAAAAGTTCAAAAATGTTTTCTAAGGTACCTTAGAAAACATTTTTGAACTTTTTATAATCGGTATGAATCCTATGAATTCATAGCCAACTCTGGAGTTCCACAAGGATCAAATTCAGGCCCATTATTTTTTATAATATTACAAAGACAACAATATATCTGCATTTAAATCAAATAAATCATATACTCAACTACTGGATGAATTCAACTACATTAGCTTGGCAGCAAGGCGCGAAAACTTACAGCAGGTGTTTATGTATAAAACAGTTAATGGAATGTTGGACAACAGTGGCTTCTTGCAGCAGATTCATTTCAATGCCAGAGCAGGAAATTTGCGAAATCGAGATCTCTTAGTTTGCAAAATACCAAAAACAGTATATTATAAAAATTCACCATTAGTAAGAATGTGTCTGGTGCACAATAAACTTGCCAAAATCAGCAATAGTTTAGACTTCAGCTCTGCATTACCAGTATATATTAAGGTTTTAAGAGCTACAATTCTTACATTGTCAATGAATAAATTGTAAATGTTAGCAACTACCGGTATGGAATGTAATCTGTAATTTTGTATTTATGTGTAAATATGCATAGTACTTATGTTATAGCTGAGCTATAGAGTGACTTATGTACCATTGTCAAATATTCTTCTAAAACTTCTTTCCATTTTTGTTTGTAATATAGACCTAGTATGTAATTTTTTCGTTTGTTAAATCTGCAACAATTCAATATAGTGCTATGTACGCCTTCTGTAATTGGAGCCTAAGCTCTGTTGAAGGTATAAATAAATAAATAGCATCACTCATCAATAATTTCTATCCAAACCAAATGTTGGCAACAGTGATTGGACGTGATATGACGTCAATGTGTGTGTCTGAAGCATGGCTGCCGTCATTGAATGAACAAGAAATAAAAACAATTATTTACGTAATATAGCAAATATTCTAGTGCAGCAGTGATAATTGACAGTCATTTCAATTCCTAATGACCTCCAGAAAGGTATGAGAATCATATAATTTCAATAATCTGCCAGATACAAGTGTAAAAACCAGGATCAGATCAAGGCAAGAATTAATCATTTGTTTCATGTTGTGCTTTCTATTTCCACCATATTACTGAGCTGTAGGAGGTTTCAAACAGTGCATTGTTGCATGCGGATGCAGTCACATGTATTCAAGTGCAAGGTTTGGTTGTGAGATACAAATGTTCATAAATTACTTTCAGTTGATCAATTTTATTGGAAAGCTGCACTGCACTTTTCTAAAGCCATGGTTAGACAAAGCCATTGATCGCTACTATATTAGACGACTGTCTGGATGACACCATTGGTTACTACTAGGTTAGGTCACTGTCAGGGCAAAAGTTTCTGTTTGTACTACAAGCGAGCGCGTCTGGTGTCCCCAGGTTAGGTTTGGGTTTGTATGTAAAGCATTCTTAACATAGAGTACTTAACA
The DNA here is from genome assembly GCA_946902985.2 of Meconema thalassinum. Lineage (NCBI taxonomy): Eukaryota > Metazoa > Arthropoda > Insecta > Orthoptera > Tettigoniidae > Meconema > Meconema thalassinum. Next base: position 266,790,336 of record OX336395.1, on the reverse strand, counting down.
TGTATGCATCATTTAAGCATTTAGTTCGTCCATGACATCATGGATGCTACCGGTACCATTTTGCGTCTTGAGGAGTTTTGTATTGCAAATTATCCCGTTTCTATGCTACGCCTGGCATGATATATTGGTTGCTCCCTACCAAAATACAATACTATGCCATTGGAGATGTTATTGACATTGTTCATACTTTTGGGATATTGCCGTGTGAGAATAAAAAATAAAGATTCCTAGACATTTTGAGAGGGACGTTGCCTCCTTTTTCAATGGAATTCAGACAATGTCTCAATCTTAGTCTCCATAACACCAAGTTGCTGTTCCAACTCCTTAGTTGAAGGCCAGCATTCTGCCCCATTCAGAGCAACGGGAAGGACCACAGAATAATAAATTTGAGACTTAAGCCATTCTCGAATCTTCTTATCCCATAAGACACCGGACATAGAGCGCCACTTCAGCCATGCGTTGCTCACACGAAGTGATATTTCAGGTCTGAGGGTTCCTTCTACAGTAATAGTCGAGTAATACTTGGAAGGTCAACCCTATTAATTTGAATCGTATTCGTATCATTTAGATCCGTTGTCAAATACTCAGTTTTCTTAATACTGAGCCATAATCCAAATTCTACGAGGGGGTTGGTCCATGCCTGAACTTGCAATTGTAGTCCAGTCTTATCCTCAGATGCCAGAAGCACATCGTGAGCATATAGCTAGGTCTAAGGTACAGATTTATGTAGGTCCCTTTTTACAGTAACAGACAGCGATACATAACGCTACAAAATTCCCCTAGATGCCAAATGGCGGCATCCATGACGATGCATGTATGTTAAACTCTATGTGCAAATAAGACCCCATGCTTGTGTCCAAGCAGTAATTTTTGTCCTGGCAGTCATCCTACCTGACCAATATGGTAGCAATACCTGCCCCACCTTCAAACAAACATCAACATCCCCCATGACGCCATCGGCTGCACTGAAATATTCCCCTAGAAGCGTATGTATTGCGGAACATGCTTCAATCCACACCGATACCTGTCAACAGTCTGAACACTCTAAACGGACAGGATCCCGCAAGTAAACAAATGATAGTTCCTTACCTGGCTGATGACACTCAATACTACAAATGGGTATTATGATGTGCCATAATAGCATATAAGCCACTATTCTATTCGTTCACTCCTTACTCTGTCCCCACCATTCACTAATGTCCAACACTGTTCATGATAAATGTACCTGCTTTACCAAAATTAGCCAGTCTGTTAATTTGCTAATTGCAGAACTTGTAACATGGGCCTAGTTAAGTGACTATGACATTTTTCTGTGTGTTTCTGTAGGCTTATTTTAAGTAACCAAAATTGGACGTTGTTATGCATAAAGGAACCAACTACCATGAAGATGAAACTAAGATATTGAGGCTGAAAGTTAACCTTCAATATTTAATTCCTATAAAACATATGGAATCTGAAAGTAACATAATTAAGGGGGATATATTTTACTTTATTACTCACATATATTTATTTTGCCTTTGTAAATTACTTGATTATACTAAAAAATGGCACTTGGTTCCGTTATGCTGTATTGATTAACTAGCAGTAGTGCCCAGCTTCGCCCGGTGGATTCATTTGTTTTATGGTTGATAATGAATACTACTACAGAACTGGCAAATTATATTTAAACAAAAATATTCAAACAATTCAAATAAAAGTACAGTAAGTATGTAGTTAGTTTTAGTTGTAAGAAGGTAGTTAGTTTGTCTATTAGTAATATGTCATTGTTCTATTAGACTGTGGTGTGTGAGTGTGTCTGGTAGCAGTTGCATTGTTTATTAGTTATAGTTCATTGTTTCAGTAGACTGTGATGTGTGAGGGTGCATGTGAGTGTGTCTGTTGACAGACTGTTTTAGTGGTAGTATTTGTTGTTGGTGGAACTTAAGTTTTTTGTTAGTAGAGTTTTGATACTTAATTGTTAGTACGGTAGAAGGTTAGTATTTTTGTTAGTAGAATTGCTCTTTACTTATTCTGAAAGGGAGTAGCAGCCTTTCAGAATAAATCAATTCTTTACTAGTCTTATAGACGGTTAAGATATTGATAATATAAGCCAATAATGGCTACACTGCGTCCTGCTGCACGGCTGAAAGCAACGGGAAACTACAGCCGTATGCTATTCCCGAGGATATGCACCTCTCTATGCATAATTACATGTGATGATGGCCTCCTCCCTTGTAAAATTTCAATCCGGAGGTAAACTAGTCCCCCGTTCGGATCTCCGGGTGGGGACTACTCGAGAGGGGGTTAACATCACAGAAGTGACAAAGAGGAAATCTGACATTCTGCGGATCGGAGCGTGGAATGTTAGAAGTCTGCTAGGAAGTGGAAGGTTAGAAAACTTAGAAAGGGAAATGGATAGGTTGAAGTTGGATTTGGTTGGGATTAGTGAAATGCGCTGGCAGGAAGAACAGGACTTTTGGTCAGGAGACTATAGGGTCATTAGCACTAAATCAAACAATGGCCAAGCTGGGGTTGGCCTCATATTGAGTAGGAAACTTGGACAGCGGGTGGAATATTATGAGCAATATAGTGAACGGATTATTGTAGCAAAAATCAATACAAAACCTACCTGCACTACAGTGGTACAAGTCTATATGCCTACCAGTCAAGCTGATGATGAGGATGTTGAAAAGGTCTACGAAGAAATAGACGAAATTCTGAGGTATATCAAGGGTGATGAAAATGTTATAGTAATGGGAGATTGGAATGCTGTGGTAGGAAAAGGGAGAGAAGGGAAGATAGTAGGAGATTTCGGATTAGGTGAAAGGAATGATCGAGGAAGCAGGCTGGTAGAATTCTGCACCGAGCATGAATTGGTCATAGCTAACACCTTATTCAATAACCACAATAGAAGAATATACACATGGATGAGACCAGGAGATACAGGGCGTTACCAAATCGACTTCATTATGGTCAAGCAGAGGTTTCGAAACCAGATTTTGGATTGTAAAACATATCCTGGTGCTGACATAAACTCTGATCACAATCTGGTTGTAATGAAATGCAGATTAAAGTTGAAGAAACTGAAGAAAAGTCAAAAGCCAAAAAGGTGGGCAATAGACAGACTGAAAGAGAAGGATGTAAACGAAAGATTCAAGAAGAGTATAAAGGAAGGACTAATGAAAAACCCTAAACAAACTTCAATTGCAGACGAATGGGCACTTTTGAAGAATGAAATAACAAAATCCGCAGAAGAAAACATTGGTAGGAAAGAAAGAATAGGTAGAAAACCGTGGATCACTCAGGATATACTAAAATTGATGGATGAAAGGCGGAAACACAAGAATCTAAGAGATGAAAAGGGGAAAGCAGAATACAGACGTCTGAGAAATGAGGTTAACAAGAAGTGCAAGGAAGCGAAAGAAGAATGGTTGAAAGAGAAATGTGCAGGTATAGAAAATTGTCTGAAATTAGGAAAAGTAGACACAGCTTATCGAAGGATTAAGAATACTTTTGGGGAAAAGAAGACTAAATGCTGTAATATTAAGGACACAAATGGAAAGCCTCTAACAGATAGGGAAGAAAAGGTTGACAGATGGAAAGCTTACATAGAGAGTTTGTATAAGGGAAAGGAGATTGAGAATCATGTAATGGAAAGGGAGGAGGAAATTGATGAGGATGCGAAAGGAGATTTAATATTGAGATCAGAATTTGATAGAGCTTTGGAAGACTTAAGCAGGAACAAAGCACCAGGCATAGATGATATACCGATTGAGTTGCTACGCTGCATAGGAGAAGAAGGTCTGATCAGGTTATTTCACTTGGTGTGTAGGATTTATGAGACAGGTGAGGTACCCCCTGATTTCAAGAAGAATGTAATCATCCCTATACCAAAGAAAGTGGGAGCTGACAGATGTGAAGATTACCGTACAATCAGCTTGATTACTCATGCTTCAAAGATCCTGTCTAGAATAATTTACAAGAGGATTGAAAGCCAGATAGAAACGGAGTTGGGTGAAGACCAGTTTGGTTTCAGGAGAAATGTAGGAACAAGGGAAGCTGTACTAAGTCTTAGGCTGATTTTAGAAGGTAGAATAAGGAAAGATAAGAGAACGTTCATGGCTTTTGTAGACTTAGAAAAGGCTTTTGATAACGTTGATTGGACTAAATTGTTTGACATTTTGAAATCAATTGGAATAAAGTACAGGGATAGGAGGGTGATATACAATCTGTACAGAAACCAGACAGCAGTCATTCGAGTTGAAGGACATGAGAGAGAAGCTGGTATTCAGAAAGGTGTAAGGCAAGGCTGCAACTTATCACCCATACTTTTCAATCTTTACATTGAACAAGCAATGAAGGAAATTAGAGAAAAATTTAAAGTGGGAGTGAAGATTCAAGGAGAAATAATTTCAACTCTGAGATTTGCTGATGACATCGTCATCTTGGCCGACAAGCCTGAGGATTTGAATGAGTTTTTGAATGGTATGGACTCCGTCTTACGGAAAGAATTCATGATGAAAATAAATAAATGTAAAACAAAAATACTGGAATGCAGCCGAAATATATCAGAAACCTCTATGGAGATCAAATTGGCAGGTGAAAAGCTGAAGGAAGTAGGAGACTTCTGTTACTTAGGAAGCAGAATAACCAGTGATGGACGAAGCAAAGTGGATATTAAAAGTAGGTTGGCTCAGGCAAAGAAAGCATTTCTACAAAAAAGGAATCTGCTGACATCGAATATAGATTTAGGTATTAGGAAGTCATTTTTGAAAGCCTTTGTCTGGAGCGTGGCGCTCTATGGAAGTGAAACTTGGACTATTGGTGCAGCAGAAAAGAGGAGAATTGAAGCATTTGAAATGTGGTGTTACAGGAGAATGATGAAGATCAGATGGGTAGATATGGTTACTAACAAAGAGGTATTAAGACGAGTGGGAGAGGAGAGATGTTTCTGGCGACTGCTAATGAAGAGAAGAGATAGGTTGGTAGGACACATACTAAGACACCCAGGAATAGCAAGCTTAGTTATGGAAGGAAGGGTCGAGGACAAAAACTGTAGGGGTAGACCAAGGTTAGAATATGTTAAACAGATTGCCTCCGATGTAGGGTGTCGGAGCTATGTAGAGATGAAACGATTAGCTCAGGACAGGGAGGCATGGAGAGCTGCATCAAACCAGTCAAAAGACTGAAGACTCAAACAACAACAGAAAGAAAAAATATAACTTTTTGTGGTGGTCATGGTAGTGGGGGTGATAAGTAGTACAGTGAAATGGATGTAACATTCAAGACATTTTACCGTAATGATAATGATAATAATGAATAGGGAAACTCCTATTTACTAACTACAGTACTGACACATGTAATTTACAAACAAATTGAAAAATATGATTACAAAGAGGAGTAAGTGAGATGAGACACTGTCTAGGGCCTATATCTCATTGGCTGTTAGGAAAATAGTGACCAATAGTGTCGTCTTTTGTCGCATAGCGCCGTAGGAAAATAATCAGAGCACTTGGCTGTCCCAAGCACCTGATGCAGCAATAGTGTCATTTATTGGCACGCTCAAGGATAAGGATCGGAATAAACGATAGTAAATTTGAAAGCACCATCGCTTATTGCAGCTGATAACCTCAATGTACTGCTCCAACACCATCGCACTTTACAGAGGCATAATATTCATACTGACAACTGTTTTAAGGGGCCTAAGAAATCTTTTTGCACTAATTATCCCTCGTGACTGCAATTTATAAGCAGCGCAAGATGTAACTATTTTTGCAATCCTACACCAGAACACTGGTAGGGGCGGCGTGATGCAGCCCGAATTACCAGCCAACAATAGACTTATTAAAATATTCTTAGTGGTACACTAGTACGGACATGTTCTAGGGCCTAAAAACATGGTTTTCAAGTTCATTTTGTCTGTTTTCTAAATGTAGGGAATGGAGAGGGTTTTCCAAACTATCAAGTGGACAGTGGTACCAGCAGGATTTCAAAGGGTAAGTGTGCAAAATTTGGTGCAATTAAGTGAAACGGTGTAGATTTGTACAGGGAATGGAGTGGTCTGTCCGAAAATTCAAGTGGACATTGTTATCCAAAGGGTAAGTATACAAAATTTTGTTCAGATCGGTGAAACATTGTAGATTTGTGCCAAAGGGCCTAAATGCATGGAATGGAGTGGTCTGTCCGAAATTTAAAGTAGACAGTGTTACCCGCAGGGTATACGAATGCATAGAGAATACTACAGTTCAATAAATCGTTGAGCAACACTTCAAATACCATATCCTATCTCCAATTTACACATGCTAGTGCTACAATCACAATAATGCAGGTTATCACAAAATTTCTACACACACACATCCATGTACATGGGGCAACATAACCACGATGTCTAAGCCCCGAAAATGAAATAACAACTGTCTACACATGAAAATAGCATAATGGTGATAGGTGAATGTAGGAATGTATGCCACTATGTTTCTTTGACAGGATAGCATTACATCGGTCAGTTTTCTCATGTGTCCTTTAGCAAATTTTACCGGACTATCATGATACAGAAAACATCATTGTTGCCTAGTGACAACCTGTTCATCAATGGTGCGGCGTTGACTATCATGATATAGTGTTACTCCTTGTCGCCTAGCGACAATATGTCCTTCAAGTTATTAGATCGGTGAAATGGTGTAAATTTGTGCAAATGGGCCTAAATGCAGGGAATTGAGTGGTCTGTCCGAAATTTAAAGTGGACAGAGTTACCCGCTGGGTTCCAAAGGGTAAGTATACAAAATTTGGTGCAGATCGGTGAAACGGTGTAGATTTGTATAAATAACAGACTAACAAACATTGAGTTTTATATATGAGTCGTGTAGTTTCAAAACCCGCTATCTCCAAGTTTCACGAAAATGGAGATAAATGCCGTTTGGATTTTTCTGTTGACATGTCTACCGCTGTATACTACTAGTTCGCATCAAAACCCGCTCTAACCGTTCGAAATTCAATGTCAAAGTTGAGGGTTATTTTCATATTCCGCCATCTCCAATGCTTTGCGCTCGGACATAAGTAACATAACCCGCCATCTCCAACTGCCTATAGGAAGGCAATACGCGGCCATGTGACAGGCAGGCGAGGAGCTCTTGGCGCGACTGTGAGAGGTAGCATTTGTGTTTACAGAGTGCCGTGTAGATGTCTATTACTAATGGATTCATCTCATAAATGTATTGAGAAGTGTAGCCCTGGCAAGGGTAGGAAGAAGTTACGTAATGAGCAGCAGTGGAAATGCAATGAGGCAAAAATATCAAGGTATGTTTTCTTATAGTAACATTATGTTATTACGTTCTCTTTTCAGCGTAATTGTAGTACTGTATCAGAAACTGCAGTTTAAAAAAAGCTTTAGAAAACATGTACTGTTGCTTGAAGTCAGCGTGTGGTGTTGTGCCGGATCGGTTGTTCTCACCTCACAGAGGTGACCGCAGTTCGAATCTCGGCCAGTGCACATTCGATTCCCTAAAGCCCGTACCATTGTGGGTGGCGTTATGCAGCTTCTGATAATTATTACCTTCTATGGTCACGTTGAGAAGGCAACATCTCCTTTTTTTCCCGATGCAGGCCATTCATGCAGGCCATTCATAAATAGCCGTGATTTAGTAAGCATTCACAATCTCGTAAGTGACAAGGGTGTTTATTACGCAGGTTCTCGCTGGCTGGACCTCCTGTCACACCAAAGTGCGGCCATAAATCCAAGGCTTATAAGTGTGGAGATATTTCTTTGTTGGATGTGAAGAAGTTTCACTCGGTATTCTACTCTACATCATCAAAACTGCAGCAGGATAGTTTCATTATCAAGCATGTTTCTTGTATACCAGTGGCGAGACGCAGGCCGGCTAATAATATCAGATCCGGAAAAGCGCACACATTCAAGTACACTATTCGGAAACGGGATGGTACGATGGTGCCAGTTTACCGAGAAACATTTATGGGAGCTCTCCTATTGAAGAAGGACAGAATTCAATGGTTAATAAAGCGTCATTTAGATTCTGGGGGAATGCCTGTGGAGAGAAGAGGGGGAGACAGAAGACCCTATGCCAATAGATCAAAACGTGCGGCCATCTGTAAATTTATTGAATCGTTTCGTGCTAAAGAGCCGCACTACTGCCGTACCAAGTCAGCGGCACGAATGTACCTGCCATGTGACCTAAATATTAAAAAAACTTTGGAGACAATACAATACCACTGTTGAAACTGAATTGCAAGCAAACCACTCCTTCTTCAGAAAGATCTTCAATCGAAACTACAATATTGGCTTCGGAAGTCCAAAGACTGATGTTTGTTCTACTTGCTCACAACTAGACGAGGAACTGATAAATTGCACATCAGAAAGTGCAAAAGTTGATTTGCAGACCAAGAAATGAGTCCACAAGTTAAAATACTGTGCATTCTATGAATATTTAAGAGAGGAAGATGAGTCTATTCAGACTGTTTCCTTTGATTGACAGAAGAACATGCTATTGCCCAAGCTAAATGACCAAAGTGCTTACTTCAGCAGGCAAATAAATGTGTATAACTTCACCGTAGTTTTTGGTAGCTCTAAGACGTCGCTGACGCCCAAAAATGTGATGATCTATTCGTGGAATGAAGCTGAATTTCGTAGAGGTGCAAATGAAATTGCAAGTTGTTTGTTTCATGCTCTTAACAGTATCGATCTGTAAAAGAGAAAACCGTGCGTCTATTTGCAGATGGATGCGGTGGACAGAATAAGAACAGTATTCTTGTATGGTTAGTAAATAGCTTCTATCTGCACCAGCGAATGTGAAAAAAATTGAAATTTACTTTCCTGTAGTTGGTCATTCCTTTTTACCACCCAACAGGGTGTTCGCACGTATAGAGAAAGTTGTGCGAAAAAGAGAGGCTATCCTTAAGCCGGAGGTATACAATGAGATTTTCAGCGGACATAGTATGCTTTTCCAGCCTGGTTGTGAAGTGTCTATATTTGACTGGAAGGTTCAAGATGTTTTCAAACCTGTCGGCTCGTGGCATTTTCAATTCAGTCCCGCGAAAAGATTTTTTCTAAAAAGGAGAAAAAACAACATATTGGTACAAGGAGAAGTTGCTTACCGTTGCACATTTGGCCTGCCAAATGGTGTGTTAAAGAGAGGCAAAACCTTTTGCGGACTGATTCCACGGTTAATTGAAAAAGGTAAGGTTCCTTTAAACAATGCAAAAGTGAAGGATGTCTGCAGATTGGTTGAGAAACATTACAGGGCTAAATGGAGGGAGCTTGCAGATCTCCAGTTTTATGTTTCACTGGAAACGCATCAGGCTGAACGTTGTCAGAGTATGACAGAAGAGCAGGAGGAAGAAGAATACTGTGAACCAAGGGATGACTCTTTATCCTTGTTATATTAGATTGGAACAATCATAATATTTTTATTTTTATCAGGCAAATACATTGCATATTCTCAACGAACATTTAAACATTTAATATTATTTCATGTTTGCAATTCGTTTTCCATCTCAGTGTGCTACATAGAAGTTAGTAAGTGAAGTAAAAGTAGTTTCTTTGAGCATTAGAGAGTACGAGTGTGTTTGCAATATCCATGTTTACTTCCAAACCCCGCCATGTCCACATGTGAGTTTCAAAACCCCCTATGTTCAAGACAAATATTGCCCTAGCACAAAAATGTAGAGATGGAACTGCATAAATATTGTATGTATTATTCAGTATGAGCTTATTTAAATAAACGTAAAGAAAATTTTAAAATAGAATGTAAAATGCAGTCATGGCAGTTTTTTGCCCTTCCTGAAAAATTGATTTACTTGGAGTTAGGGGTGTTTGAAAATACACGACTCATATATAGATTACCGTACCATAGACCATAATTGAAATGGAACCAGACACTTGGTTCTGTTATGAATGCTTACATACACAGCATAGCCGATTGTCATTCTCTAATGAAGTGTGGGCCGCCTCGTGTTGCAGTGTATGGCATCGTTGGCTGCCACCCCAGAAGTCCCAGATTCAGTTCCCGACTCTGCCAAGAAATTAAAAAGTCTTGGTATGGTCTGGTACGTGGTCTCCTAGCCTTGTGATGTAAAATGGGCACCTGCCGGATGCTGTGGCAGGGGGTGGATTGTATTGCTTTTTTGATCTAATTGGTTTTTAGCCATTTTGCAATGAATACGTTTCTTTAAAAGTCTAATGGCATTTTGTATGAAAGAGTAAGAGATGGTAAAAATAAGCTGCCAAAAGATATAATTTATAAGTGTAGGCACACTGATAAAAAAAAAATACCCAGGATACAGATCCCATTATCCACGTGGTTAGACTGAATTTTATTATTTACCAACAGATCTCGCATGTAAACACCAGCTTTGGACACCTGAATAGTGGTCCTTCAGCACAGCCAGGGACTCGAATCAGGTCACCTACATCCTGTGTGGATATGATACTCTTATTGAGTGCAATAGCTCAAATTCACACAAAATTCAAAATAGTTTTCTATTATTATTATTATTATCATTAAAAAGTTATTATGCATTTTATGCCCCATCAATAGAACGAGAATCTGTAGTGGAATACAAAATGAACTCTGCTTATGTACCAACAGAAAATCCACATTCCATTCACTTACAATGTCAAAATCAAAAAAAGCTTTACACCCTTCAATATCATAGATTACACTCATTTTCTACTATATCCAGGTGTAACTTACAGTCTTTATTTTGCAATATTTTCTCACTCTTCATCATTTGTTACTGATGGCAATTCACAACTATGGTCTAGTAGGCCAGATGTACTACAGGTATTTTTTTTTTTTTAGGTTCTTTAAATAAAATTACTGGCAACGATAGCTTGATATCTTGGTTTATAAACAAGGTTGCTATGTTCCTCTTCACACAAGTGTTGCATAACAGTAAAAGTGGTCTAGGGGAAGATGCCCTCACTGTTACGCCCCTTGAAACAACAATCATAATCTTCCAAGTGAGATCTGTTGGTGAATAATAAAATTCAGTCTAACCACGTGGATAATGGGATCTGTATCCTGGGTATTTTTTTTTATCAGTGTGCCTACACTTATAAATTATATCTTTTGGTAGCTTATTTTTACCATGAGGTCTTCGCACGTAACCCTGTGCACGGGGCCTATGTTATACCCCATAGGACTGGGTCCTCACCAGAACTTAGCCGGTACTGTAGTTCCATGGTATATTACAGTTCCGTTGCCCACCCCCGCGACTTGGACGCGCCTGGCAAGAATTATCCATGTAGGCAATTATAATTGCCTCATGGACCGGGTTAAGGAGCTGTCTAAATCCAGCCTCCAAGGCTGGACTTCGGAATGGTGGAGATTGCGGAAGAGGCAACCCAGTACTCAGGGAATAGTATGAGTACAGCATCAATCGGCAGCGTCTGTTTCCCAGATTAGGGGCGGCTGCAAGGGCGTCTGTTTCCCATGTTAGGGGCGGCCTGTATAATAGCTGGCAGTAGCTTCATAAAATGCCTTTGGGAGTGGCGACCCCATCGTAATAATAGCCTAAAATGGAAATGGCACTTCAAATGATTCGGAGAAGGTTAGGGCGTACCCTGCAGGCGACGCGCAGTTCTTTTGGTACTGGGGGAACTGTGAGAAATGGGCGACCAGTAACCGAAATGAAAGTGGGAATCATGAATGTCATGACCCTGACAGGCAAGGTGGAGGAGGTGGTAGACTTCATGGAGAGGGAGAATGTTGGATTGATGGGGCTGAGTGAAGTGAAATGGAAAGGTAAAGGAAGGAAGAAATTGAGGAAAGGATATACATTATACTGGAATGGTGGCCAAGAGGCAAAAAATGGCGTGGGAGTGATAACCTCGAAACAACTGGAGGAGTATGTTGAAGTGGTAGAGTGTGTGAGTGACAGAATAATGAAAATTAGAATGAAGATGAAAAATGACATGATGGACTTCATACAAGTGTATGCACCAAAGACTGGAAACAGAGAAGAAGATATTGAAGTATTCCTGGAGGATGTAGAAAGAGTAATTTCAGATGTATAAGTGGTGCTCATGGGAGATATGAATGCACAAGTCGGAAACGAGAGACAAGGTAAGGAAGAAGTCATTGGACCATATGGATATGGGAAAAAGAACCGGGAAGGAGAGGAACTTGTAAACTTTTGTGAAAGGAATGGACTGATAGTGGGTAATTCATGGTTTCGGAAGAAAAACAGCAGCAAAATTACGAGATATGGTTGGGGCGATAGAAGAACAAAATCAGTAATTGACTACTTTCTGGTGGAAAGGACTAATCGCAGAAAGCTGATAGATGTGACAGCTTTACCAGGAGAAGCATTTGATGGGGACCATAGAGCTGTGGTGGCAAAATTTAGATGGGAAAAGTTGGAAAATCTGAAGGAGATCAGAGAAAGTAACATAGAAGTATGGAAATTGAAAGACAAAACTGTACAGGAAGATTTTCAGGAGGGATTGAAGCAACAAATCCCAGTTACTGAAGTGGAAAACATAGAAGAGGAATGGTCCCACTTTAAAAAGGCATTTGTTGGTGCAGCAGAGAGTGCTTGTGGTAGGACGTCAACAAGAGTGAAAGAGAAGGAGACACCGAGGTGGAATGAAGAAGTGAGGAAAGCAGTGAAAGAAAAGAAGTCTGCATGGAAAGAATGGAACCGAGATCAAACAGAAGAAAGCAAAAGGAAGTATCACGACAGCAAACGGAGGTGTAAGAAAGTGGTAGGAGAAGAAAAGTTGGGAAGAATTTACACGAAGAATGGAAACAGATGTAAGTGGCAGTAAAAGGATGCTGTATGGACTTCTAAGAAATAAGAGGAAAGAAAGAGTTACTACAAAGCTAGTAAAAAAGGAAGATGGAGAGTTGTTAACACACCCAGAAGAGATAAAGGGACGATGGAAGGAGTATTTCGATAAGCTATTGAATGTGAGCAATTGTACTGGTGAGATGGATGTGACACAACCTGACGACTCTATAACAGAAGATGATATAACAATGCTGGAGGTTGAATTAGCAGTACAGAAAATGAAGATGGGAAAAGCAACTGGGGTGGATGAAATCAGTGTAGAAATGATAAAGGCTGCTGGACCTGTTGGTATGCAATGGTTGTATCGACTGCTTAAGTGTGTGTGGAAACGGAAATGTGTACCAGAAGACTGGGAGAAAGGGCTAATAATACCAGTGTTTAAGAAGGGGGACAAGAAGGTGTGTGATAACTATAGAGGGATCACCCTCATATCACAGATAGTAAAAATACTGGAAAGGATATTAGAAAGAAGAATTAGGAGAAAGGTGGAAGAGAGTTGCAAGAGGAACAGTATGGCTTCAGGAGTGGAAGATCCACAGTGGACCCAATCTTTAGCTTGAGGCAGGTGATGGAAAACAACTGGGAATATGGAGAGGATTTGATCATGACTTTCATAGATCTAGAAAAGGCATATGATAGTGTCCCCAGAGAGAAGGTATGGGAAACCATGGTTAAGAAGAGACTGGGAAGAGAAATGTTGGAAATGGTGCAAGCAATGTACAACAACTGTGTTAGCAGGGTACTGACCCCAGTTGGAAAGACAGATTGGTTTAGGAACAAGACTGGACTAAGACAGGGGAGTGTGCTGTCACCTCTCTTGTTCATAATGGTGATGGATGAAATTGTAAAGGAAACAAAGGAAGCATATTGACATAAAGAAATGAAGTTACTGTTATTTGCAGATGATATTGTGGTCTGGGGAAGGAACACCGAAGAAGTCCAAAAACAACTAGATGCACTGAACGAAAATATTCAGAAGTATGGCCTGAAAATCAGTATAGAGAAAAGCAAGACCATGGTGATGGCAAGAGGGGAAAGACAAGGAAAGGGCACTGTGAAAATTGGGAAGTCAGAGTTTGGAAATTGTGGACACGTTCAAATACCTAGGAAGTGAATTGATGCAAACTGGTAGGTTGGACATGGAGATTGGCAGGAGAGTACAGCAGAGCAATGCATTCTATCAAAGTGTAAGAAAACTTGTTTGGGATAAGGAAGTACCAAGGAAAAGCAAGGAGGTAATGTATAAAGTGTACTATGTTCCCATATTAACTTATGCAGCTGAGACTTGGACCCTGACAAGCAGGCAAGAGAGTAGAATCCAAGCCAGTGAAATGAAATTCCTAAGAAGTATGAAAGGAAAGACAGAGTGAGGAATGAAGATGTTAGGAAGGAAGTTGGGATGGGAAAACTAAATGAGAGAATTGAGAAGAATAAACTAAGGTGGTTTGGACATGTAAAGAGGATGGAGGAAAATAGAATACCAAGACAGATGCTGGAGGCAAAGTGCAAGGGTAAGAGAGCAAGAGGAAGACCTAGAACAAGGTGCATTGATTCAGTGAAGAACAGCGCAAGAAAAAGAAATCTGGACTGGGACAAGATCGTGGAAGAAGAATGGTGGAAGGAAAGAGGAAAGTGGAGAAGTGCCATAAATACCCCGACCCGGCAGGAGCTGGATAAGGGGAAATGATGATGATGATTTTTACCATCTCTTACTCTTTCATACAAAATGTCATTAGACTTTAAAAAAAAAACGTATTCATTGCAAAATGGCTAAAAACCAATTAGATCAAAAAAGCAATACAAAAATGTCATATGCAAGGCACTTGGTTCCGTTATACAAAACATTTAATCACTCATTTAAACTCACTTTAAGATTGCATGGCACTTGGTTCTGTTATGCGTTTTCTCCTATCTGCCGTTTGCCAAAGTGGGTGAGTGGTTAACCTGTCGGACTACCAACCCCAAGCTTGCTGGTTCGCTCCTGGCTGTGGTAAGTGATTTTTGAAAGCTGACAAAAATCACGACATGCATGTCATACGTTGTTGGCATGTTAAAGAACCAATTTGAATTCAGTTGGCCGTGTTCATAATGGCAAAATTAATCTTTGGATTTTCCCCCAACACAAAGTTCCTCCGTTCTCAACTAGAAAGCGCTATAGTGTCAAGGAGCTTAGATATCTAACCTCTTTGACTTTCATAGCGTTCCAAAGAATGACGAAATTCGACATGCATGCTGCCCTCTGGTTGCAAATAACAAAGCTTGCACCCGGCACCCATGCCATACAATATTATATTATTATTATTCCAATCTGCTATACAGAATAAGCATTTTCTTCAAACTTAAAATCTAAAATAATTATTCCATCCTGAAGTCCATATTTCCTCCAAAAGACGGCACTTATAACTCAATTTCAGTAAAAATTGAGCTTGGTTCCTTTTTGCATAACATGGTACAGTATAAATGACTATCCAATACACAGAACATGACGAAGGAGTCTTGATTCACTTCTTGCAGATACCAACTGCTCTTGTACTCTTCTTCTTGTTCTAGCCTTTGTCCCGCAGAGCAGGGTCAGCTCTTCTGCACAACTGCCTCCATCTTGCACGGTCGACAGTGTCCTTCTAAACATTGGCTGCTCTCATGTCCTCCTTGATATGGTCAAGCCACCGGTTCTTTGGCCGTCCTTGTGGTCGCTTGCCCACTACATCTAGTTGTAGAGCTCTTTTTGCCCCTGTGCCCTCGTAACTCCGTAGTACATGTCCACACCAATGCAAGCGAGCTTCCAGCAGCTTGTCAGGGATCAGTGCAACACCAAGGGTGCCTCTTACATGGACATTGGTGACATGATCTAGTCTTGTTAGGCCAATGGACCAGCACAGCATCCTCATTCCCATGGAGTGCAGCACTTGCTCACATCTGTTGGTTACTGGCCAACACTCAGTTCCATACAATGCTACAGGTCTGATCACAGTGCGGTATACTTTCGATTTCTGCTGTACAGGATTCTTGTGATCACAAAAAACTCCTGTCGCCATTTAGCCCAAGCTGTATTTGTTTGCATTCGCACTTCTCGTGTCTCCATCTGATGTTATGTATGAGCCCAAATAATGGAATCCAGTGATATTGTTGAGTTGTTTTCCATGAATAGATATAGAGACATCGGTTTGCCCTCCAAACTCCATGTATTCAGTTTTGGAATTGTTTAATTTCAGGCCATATGCATCAAGGTGGTCCTACCAACTGCTCTTGAACTGAAAGGGTAATACCAACATCTTTTTCACACATGGAGTAAGTTGCTGAAATATAGTATTGCGGTATCAGGTTAGTGTTATAGAAGTTTAAGACATGCTCTAAGAAGAAGTTTTGTATTCATAAAGCTTTGTACTAAGCTAACTAGCAGTCGATCACATTATAGAAGTATTCATTAAGTTTTACACATTCAGGCGTGAAATCAATGTGTGAGTGTTAATGTTTTTTTTAAATCATTTTCGAATACAAAAGTGCTTAAAAAATATTTTTCTGAACTAGTAGCTTTGGCCTCAAGCTGGCGTTGGAAATGTGCCCACGCTTAGATCACCAGGAGATTGCTACTACCGTTAACATGGGTTGACCCGATAAATACAAACTGACTCCTTGGAACTAATTTCTGTATTTATTTTACTCTACGCTCGTTGAGGCTAAACATCATGATGTCAGACAGTCTCCGGAATTGGTTGACAATTGATTTTCAATCACAGTCAGCATGGTTTTCTGCTATTCCCATTTTCAATGCCACAAATATGCTGCAACAGCACCTTCTAATAGGCACAGCCACTTCCCGATTTCATTATTTTAAACTCTAATTTATTCCTCTCATATTCCTTGCAACAGATAGGAGGACCATAAAAACCATCTTCCACATAGAAATTCTGTCACCTCATCCCTGTGGAAACGGGAATAGCGAGTACACTTGCGGTAACATCTCACCGCTACTCTAAATGTTGCTAAGTACGTTACTTCAGATGAAATGATACACTGCCTTGTATTGGTTGAGAAGTGCGTTAACGAATGATTTTCGTATGACATATTACAGGAGATATTGCTTTTTTAAGCCTGGGTGAACTTTGTAGTAGACATGGGTAACAGTAGGATTAGGTCTTCCATCTCATACATGGAGGGTTGATAACCATGATGTTAGGCCTCTCAAAACAACAATCATCATTTGAGTTGGATTTAAATTTGGTGTCACTTGTGTTTAAGGGGAAGGTCGCCTGTATACTGTGAGCGTGGAGTTATGCTCTCTCTTTATAAGGATGAGCCCAGTGTTTACTATAGTATGTTGTGTTTACATTGAATGACAACTTTCTTATCGTAGGTTATTTTCCCCTTGTGTCCTACCAAGTAGACAAAATGTATTGCTTCAATTGTCTTCGAGCTGGATGGAGTCATTACAACTGTATGCAGGTGTTAAATTTATTCCTAATCCTCCAATTGGTCCCACATAATTTTGGTTTATTTATATATCCTTATGCTTACGTATTGTTCTATATTATTCATTCATTACCCAGATGAGTGCAAGATGGCATCAGTCAGCACATTTCTCAGAACTAATTGGGACACCCATCACTTGTGACCTGGCAGTCAGCAATAAACAGGTTGAGTAATTTATTCGTATTGTTATTATAGTCACCATCATCGGTTTTAACTCGAATCCGAGTATAAATCTTCTTCCTTCAGTCCAGTTTGTGGATGTGTTTATGGTGACTAAAGAGTCCAATCCTGGCATGGAACAAGCGTCCACATAAGTCACATAGTATTGCTGGAGGAGGCCGTGGTTGTGCTGCTCAAAGTTTCCTAGCTTGACGCTTGGCCTCTTCATGTGTGTGTCGATCTCTTTCAAACGTTTTTACAGTATCCGAGATGGTACGGCGCCAAGTTGAGCGGTCTTCAGCCAGCAAGTCCCAGGTTTGTGAATCAAGACCTGTCAATTTCAGGGTCTGCTTAAATTGGTCCTTGTAGCGCCTCTTAGGACCACCATGAAGTCTGGTGCCATAGCATAGCTCACCATATAGCATTTGACGAGGTAATCTCACATCATCCATCCAATGGACATAACCATATCAACGCAAACACCCCAAGATTAATTGTTTGCATTTTATTGACGAGAAATCAAGGAACGATCCATGTTATTCCCAACCCATAGAGAATTTTGTGGTATTTATGTAAATATTGCTATTTAATCTTCTTCTTCTTAACCCTTGTGGCTTCAAGCGTCGGGATAGCCTCGTTCTGTCCATGTCTGCCAATCCGATCTATTTTCACACAATCTCTTCATTTCCATCATTGTTTTCCCTCGCTTCTGTCCGATTTTCTCAATTCTGTCATCCCAAGGGGTACGGGATCTTCCTCTTCCTACTCTCCCTTCCACTCGCATTTCAAAAACTTGCTTCGCTTTTCTCTCTTGTTCCATCCTCCTGACATGTCCATACCACTTCAACTGACGTTCCTCAATCACCATACTTATCGCCTTTTTTGTCCTGCTTCTTCTCTGCTTTTGTCCTGCTTCTTCTCTGATTCTCTCATTCCGGATCCTATCCCTTCTAGTCCTCCCCACTGCTCGCCTTGTATACTTCATTTCAGTGGCAGTGATCTTACTGAGATGCTTGTCTTGCAGTGCTAAACTCTCTGTGCCATATAGGGTCCTGACATGTCCATACCACTTAAACTGACGTTCCTCAATCACCATACTTATCGCCTTCTTTTGTCCTGCTTCTTCTCTGCTTTTGTCCTGCTTCTTCTCTGATT
The DNA here is from genome assembly GCA_946902985.2 of Meconema thalassinum. NCBI lineage: Eukaryota > Metazoa > Arthropoda > Insecta > Orthoptera > Tettigoniidae > Meconema > Meconema thalassinum. The sequence continues at coordinate 266,771,766 of OX336395.1, read as the reverse complement.
CTCTCATTCCGGATCCTATCCCTTCTAGTCCTCCCCACTGCTCGCCTTGTATACTTCATTTCAGTGGCAGTGATCTTACTGAGATGCTTGTCTTGCAGTGCTAAACTCTCTGTGCCATATAGGGTGATCGGGGCCATAACAGTATTGTAAATCTGCATTTTGGTCTTGATGCTTATCTCATTCTTCCCTACTATTGTATTATTCATCTGATAGCAGGCTGAGATGGCTTGTTTAGTTCTATTGAGTACCTCTTGCTCTATTGTTCCATCACTACTTAATATGGTGCCAAGATATTCAAAAGTTTCTACTTTTTCGAGAGGTCTTCCTCCACAAATAATGTCAAGTTGTTGTTCCTGTCTTTCCAGTTTTGAGACCCACATTACTTTGCTTTCATCTGTATTCACTACCATTCCTTTCCTTTTCAACTCTTCATACCATTCTACCATTGCCTGCTGATGTCTTTCTGGTGTTTCAGCAATCACTATTATATCATCTGCGTAGAGGAGTGCTTGCAAGTATACAAGTCGTAGTCTCCACATACCTAGCTTGGTCCTATGGGTTCGCCGCTTATATATTTTTGTTATTTCACCCAGGTCGATATTAAACAGTAGAGGGCTGAGGCTATCACCTTGATTTACTCCTCACTCCATTTGGAATTCTCCAGACATTTCACCATCTATACGAACTATTCCCACTGGTTGCTGCTATACACTCTTCACACCTTTTAACAGTCTCATTGGTACCTTCTTCGCTGCCAGTGCCTCCCATATGCTCTGCCTCGGCACAGAGTCAAAAGCTGCCTTCAGATCCAGAAACGCAAGGTACAGGTCGCGGTTTTTGGCAATGCTATTCTCTATTACTGTTCTAATTGTGTAGATGTGATCTTGTGTCTGACGTCCTGGCCTAAAAGCTGCCTGCTCCTCTTCAATATCATTTTCCACCACCTTCCTAAGTCTCCTTTCCAGCACCCGAGTGTAGATCTTGTACGCTACTGATGATAGAAGGGTAGCCCTGTAATTATTATAGTCATAGCTGTTCCCTTTCTTGTGCAACGGGATAATTAGATTCTTCTTCCATTCCTCTGGTATTCTGTTCTCTTCCCACATTCTCCTAAACAGCTTAGTAAGTTGCTTCACTATCTCAACACCTCCATATTTAATTAACTCTGGAGCAATTCCATCAGGACCTGCTGCTTTCCCAGTCTTAATTTGTTTAATTGCCATTATGACCTCCATTTCTTCTATTTTTCCTTCTATATCTGGATTTTGCACATCTTCATGTGGTCCATAAACAATCCCATCCTCTTGTTCTGCCGCATTTTTCTGGAACTTCTCCTCATAGAGTCCTCTCCACATTTGAAGCACTTCTGCCTTCTCTGATACTAGGTTATTCCCATTCTTGATTTTCCTTGTCTGCTTTCCATACTTCCCTCTTATAGACTTTATGGTTTTCCAAAAGCTTCTTGTATTCTTCTCTCTAGCTTTGCTTTCAACCATATTCCCAAACTCTTCCCAAGATTTTCTCTTAGCTTCCTTCACTACTTTTTTCGCTTCATCCCTTCTTTTGATGTATTCTTGCCTGTTTTCTTCTGTAGGACATCCTTTGTATCTTTTCCATGCTTCTTTCTTGCTCGTTACCTTCTCCTTCACTTCTTCATTCCACCAACTTGTTCTTTTCTTTCTGGTATCTACCACAGCCTTTCTACACACTTCTTCTGCTGACTTTAGCCACACTGATTTTATGTTATTCCACATGTCTTTGATTTCTTCACTTCCATTAGTTCTTACTTGCATCTCCTCCTTCACTAATTCTGCATACTGGGACCTTTTCTCTTCTTTTTGAAGTTCCTTTAATCGGATTACCTCAAACCTTTTGGTTCATGGTTGGATTGGCTTCTTGAATCTGGTGTCCATTACCAGTAATCTGTGATCTGTAGCAAGTTCTGCTCCCCGTATGACCTTCATGTCCATGATGTTATTCCGTATGCCATGAGGGTACATAAAGTAGTCTATAACACTCCTAGCATTTCTGCCTTCAGCCACAAAAGTTATCTTGTGTACTTCTTTATGGGAGAAAAATGAGTTCCCAATAACAGTTGATTTTCAATGCAGAATTCTATAAGTCGCCTGCCATTTTCATTCAGCATCCTCTTTCCACCATGATTGCCCATGCTTCCATGTGCTATTCTTTTGTCCTGGCCTATTTTTGCATTGAGGTCCCCTCCTATCAATACATGGCATCCATTCGCAACCTCTCTGTACACGGTCCTTAGGAGTTGAGCATACAACTCCTCTTTATCGAGTAAGTTGGTGTCTTCTGTTGAGGCGTATACTTTCATGAAGGATACTTTCATCTCAATGTCAAGGTTAATAACCATTATTCTCGAGTTTATTGGTTGCCATCCACTCACTTTGGTTTCAGTCTGCTTGCTGGTGACTATGCCCACACCTTCCTTTGCCCTACTGTCCATCCCAACCCCAGAATATATCAAAACACACCCTTCTTGTAATCTCTTCATTCCACTTCCTTTCTTCTTCACCTCACTAAGTCCCAATACTTCCAGTTTATGACCTTTCATTTCCTGTATAAACTCTACATCTTTCCCAGCGATTGTCTTGATATTCCATATACCAAATCTCATATTCCGTTTCCATTGTGGTCGTTGTCGTCGTGTAGATCCGTCTAATCCGAGGCTACTGTTGTTTCTTTGAAGCATTTCTACCCCCACATGGGTGATTAGCCCAATGTGGAGTGGTTTGTTGGGTTACCTTCCCAGCCTCCTTATTTATGTCCCCAGGAGACAGGGTGGCCCAGTTATACCCCCAGGCACCGGGTACCCATTTTCGTCACCTTTTACGACACGTACGAGCTACTGTGGGGCAATTCTAAACCCCGGTCACCACACGGGGGGGGCTATTTAATCATTAAAGAAATATAGCTGTTGTTTTAAGTTCATGTTAGCTGTTTGGGACATCTTGGTCGTCAGCTCATGTTTTTGGGCATATGTACACATTTTCTAATAATCTGTGTTTCTGTTGTGAATAGTAATGTGTAAATGTAATTTATTAAGGTCAATAGGATTTCTATATCGGCATTTGCCTGTAGTAAAAAGCAATAACATTTACCGTGTTAGGAAATGTTTGATATTTGCCAAGTGGATTAATAATAAATTGCGTAAACGTTAACCATTTTGAGAATGGTAACAGTTTTTATCCTTATTGACCAGATGTTGATATGAAATTGTTCAATCCACCTTGTCAATACTCTGAAAATGATGTTTAATAATAAATATTTAAACTTACACGCTTTGTCTCACCAGGCTGAATGTTGCCCGTCCCAGCACAGAATTAAATTGGGAATCAAACCTGGGCCTCCGCAGAAACAGCCAAGGTTGATAGCCAATGCAACGAGATGGATGAAAAAATGTCTTGTTGTTCAAATGTAATATACTCATAGAAAGTGGCAATGTTATGGATTATAGCAACTTATTTTTACTTCAAATATATATTTCACCATTATTATCTTTAAATCTACAAATGTTATGATGATTTTCATGAATTGATGGTATTTCATAAAAAATGAGTGGTATTTCGTGCATACGAGTGTAAAAGCGACTGGAATTAAGGACGCCTCATTATAGCGCTGCTTTGAGGTTTTGTGTGTATCTACCAACCTAACCTGTGCGTTACCTTTTGAGGACCCGACCAGCCTCTGAGCTCACTACCTAACAAGCAGGCAGACATTAAAGTATTAATCCTAATTGCCAACTACGGTTCACCAGTTACATTCAGTAGGAGGATCAATAATAATGTGTTTATTTAGAGAGTATATGTAAGTTACCGGACACTTCTAGTTTTCAGTAATAAATCTTCAGCATTCGTACATTTTAAATGATAGTACACTAATTCATGTAAGTTGATTTTGAGGTATTGAAACTCGCCATTGCAAATTCAAAAGACAAACAAAAGTGATGTGCAACGTTCTGATACCTCCTATATTAGAAGACTTCTTACCACCGACCTGCTTTCCGGCCATTGACCAAGAAGCACTTCCACCGTTCCTCAATCGTTTCTTTGTAACACATGTCCTGTTTTCGTAGTTAATGCGATTTTTCTTGCCTTTGTTTGCATTATTAAACACGGAACCCACTGATGACACATGTGTTGGCCTCTCCATTTTTTTGGTCACCTGGAACGTTCTAGTACTGGCCGCCAATTTCGATTCCTCATGGCTCCCTGGAAAGTTAACATTTTCCCTAGCAGAAGCCACTAAATGACGGGAGAAGGGGATAAAAACCGTTCTAGGGTTGAAACTCATTTTCAATAAATTTGGTGCTTGCAATGCTCAGGTGGGGACGCATTCAAACAAATCTCATAATCTAATCAATTGGTGCGTTTGCATTGACATACCCTATAATAATTACTTATTTAGTAAGAACTTACATGGCAATTACTTTTAATTATGTTCAAGTAGTGCAAAGGTCCTTTTTATAATTTGGCTTGGAATTTCGACATCATTCGTTTGAATGTTACGCAGCTGTTTTCTAACTATTATCTTCACTTGATTTGTGATAAGATGCTAAATCTGAATAGCACAGATGCTTAAAATAAACTACTAGATTCACAATTCAGCATCCTAACATTTCGACTTTTAACTGCTCCAAATACACACTACACATACGCCGCATTAATATATTGTGTGTCAGTTATTACTTACGTTGGCAAACCTAACTTGAAAGCCACGAATAACCGGACTCGCTTAACATTTCAAGTCAGTCTGAGTGTAGTGTTTTAAAACAGCTGAAGTTATGCTGCAAGCAGAAAATGCGGCGTGCCAGTCATGGTTAACCCATTAGATCACACACGTGGGTTTTTATTTTTACCCAGGGCAAACTAAATTGTTAATAATTCCTGGTGTAACAGGCATTCTGGCTTCCACCCCTCGCTACATCAACTCTCCCATGCTGTCCTTATTGCTTGCCATTGTTGTAATGTTGGTGTTGTTTGAGTTGTAGACATGTTTGTAATGTAATGTCAGGCTTGGGTAATTTTTACCTAGCGTATGCGCTTGCGTAAGTTTGCAGTGAGATCTAATTATGTCATTGACTGGTGGATGCGACTTTGTTCCTGAGGAAAAAGATAGTTCCGTGTGGTACAAAAGTATCATTCCCCAAATGGGCCGCACCAGAAGACACAATATCTTTATTTATTTACCAGGTCACAATGGAGATGCTCGAAATGCAAAGACCGATATTCATTGTTGGAGCCAAAACGTAGGTGATATGTGTAGAACAATTTAATTGAACTCATTGTAAGATATACAAACATTTACAGAGTGTGAAGTCGAAATATTTCTAGGGAGAGGGATGCCGCAGAATCAAAAGCTTTGTTTGTCTTCTATACAATGTCTGTATGCTGCGGTCAGTGCAACTCAACATAAGGGATCATTAGGCTCTCAAGGGCAGGTGTTGACATTTTCATTGCGACGATGTCCAGCGAAAGATTGTTTTCCCTTACGATGCATTTGATTGGAAAGTATTATTTCTATAGATTAGAGACGTTCAACCAATAAACTTGCGCCCTTACGAGAAGTTGTTGAAATTTTCAAGGAGAACATACAGAACGCTTACTCAAACAGTGAATATGCCACCAACGAGAAACTAGAGCCTTTTCGTGATCGCTGTGCTTTTAGATATTAGGCTACTTTATGTGCCAAACAAGCCAGCCAAATACGGCACCAAGGTATGTTTATTAGCTGATGCTTGAACACTCAATATGAGTAATTTAGAGGTTTATGTTAGCCAACAACCGAAAGGTCCATTTCGTCAGGATAATAGTGCAACTGCTATAGTGAAGATACAATTATTTCCAATTGATCGCACTGGGAGGAACATTACCATGGTCCACGAGTTCACAGGACCATATGTGCAAGTACTCTAAGGATAAATAAACGTGAAATACCTCCTGAACGTGTTTCCAAAGGTCGAGAACAGTTTCTATTTGTGATTTGTTTCACAAATTTGGTCACGCACTGTGATAACGATATAGATCCTGACACCGGAGATCAGAAGAAAATTGTGTTAATGGCTTTTTACAATATGTGTGGACACTGTTGATAAGCAAGTGGGTCATACACAGTTTCCAGAAAGTCCCTCGCTGGCCATTGACAGTATTTTTTGGATATCTCAACATTGCTGGAATAAATGTATTTGTCATTCATAACTGTGGAACTATCATAGGCAATTTTTGAAACACCTTTCTTTAGAGCTGACCAAGGAACATATTGAGCAACGAGCTTCACTAACGTTCCTAACATCAGATCCTCAAGTCCGAATAAAGCGTTTGAACCCAGTTTTAAATGGAGTAGTTGACGAAGAAAAGAGCCAGCCGAGAGAAAATTGCCGAGCTGCTGGACGGTGTGAGAAGAAAGATCACAAAACGCAAATGGCGTGTGTAAAGTACGACAAACTGATTTGTAAATAACATGTTTATCCCATTGTCAGTGTTGTTACCAATCACTGATCTAAGGCATGCAAAATTATGAATGTAAGGAATGAATTTCATTATTCTGTTCTTATGTGTAATTTGTGTAATATATACAGTAGTATCTGAACAATTGTTCGCTTCTATCATTGTTGCATCAATTATAGCTTTTTATTAGATTTATTGGAAATGATGAACTATTAACATATAACTGAATATCATGTTTGATGTTGACTTTTTATGTAGAATAAATAAATTTAGTGCTCATAATAAAAATGGAGCTGCAATAAACCTATATTTCTGTAGTTTCAAACATAGAATGGAAGAATGGATTGGGCAACAATTTTAATTTTCTACCTACAATATATTATTCGATTCTGATATAAATAAAACATGGCATTTTGCTTCTTGAAAAGAAAGGAGATTGATTACATATAATGATTAACTATTTGGGTAAAATTTAGCCAGCGCGCACCAATACCTTAAAAAACAGAGCGTGCGTCCTCACAGGTTAAGTATATACCGTGCGTGTGAAGAAGTTATATTTAGGAGAATTTTTTAGTGTAGTCGGTGACATACGGACATTGAAGTTTGTTTGATGTGCCTTGAATTGCCGCTATTGCTGTTTTAATATTCTTGGTGCAAGGTTTAAAACAGTGCATGGGCACAAGTCCCATGTTAGGATTGTTTCCATATGCAAAGCCTTTTTATCATAAACCATTTTAAATGTATGCATCGTTAAACCTTCAGTGTCATCCATGACGTCAGAGATGCCACCATTTTGTTTAGGAATTATGACCTTTACCACTCTTCTGGTCATTGCTACCACGCAAGGCTAACAGATGCCATTTGATTATAGCATTGTATTTGTACGAGCTGAGTAGTCCCCTTGTAAAATGTACCATCTTTATATAGAAAAACATCCTTACCTCTCAAAACGCTTAATAATCTCCACTTCTCTGAATCTTGCAGTCTACATCATGAGAGTATCATGTCCATCTCAACTTTCAGTCTTGTAAGAATGTGAACTCTTAAATTTCAGTTGTTTCTTTGTGTAGATAACTCGTTTCCTACTATGCTCTTAATACAATGCTCCAGCAACAGAAGTAAGATACAGCAGCATACTTAATTTTTCAGGGAAACGTAAGGATTGCGATTTCATAGAATTATTTCGAGAGGAGGAGGCCAACAGGCAGCAGAGGCATCATGAGAAAATGGCCAAAAGGCAGCAGAGGCATCTTGAGAAAATGGCCAACAGGGAGCAGAGGCATCGTGAGCGACTGGAGGCCAAGGAGAAGGCGCGCAGGGAGAAAGCTGAACATCGATCGGTCCTACTGCAGAAAATTGACGAGTTATTGAAGAAATATTAGGTATTATTAATTATGTGTATTATACTATTAGGGATTGCATTTTGAAATATATTATTCATAAAAATTATTCTTATGTTTAAGTATAGATGTGTATATACTAGTGGACCTGGCAGACGCTTTCCTGCCCGAATATATAGAGCGGATTCACCAAACATATTTGAATTTTCGATGAACTACATACTAAGTAACACTTGACATTGATTTTTCTAGAAAAAACTCAAATCATTTCTATGGCAGCCTTTGTCAAATACCAATAATTCAACATACATTACGATACGAAAACATGACTATGATTTATTCTCAGAAAGTCAATTGTTCATGCACTCGAAAGAAACCACTGCCAAGGGAATGGGACTGGTAGAATTAGTGGGGAAAGAAGACCTAGAACCTGATCGCAATGCCACATACTGGCTCCAATAGGAAATCAACCATACAGGGACCCACTCAAACTAACCCACATGTTGTTTATTTTCGATGAGCTGTTATTGAAATGTCAAAGCAACGCCAAGCTACAATGCACGTAATTTGTGCATGTTTTGAAGCTTACATCAAATACCAAGAACTCTACAATCATCGCCCACCTATGATACAAAAACATAACTATGAATTATTCTCAGAAAGTCAATTATTCATGAACCTTTCAGAGGAAACCACTGCCAAGGGAACGGGCTTGGGGGAATCAGTGGGGAAAGAAGACCTTGTTGAGCTGTGACGTAAGTTTTCACTAATGGTAGCCCCCGAATAATCCCCGCACCCTCATTTTTCAATGAAAATTTAAAAAAAAAACTTTTATTTTTATTTTTGTCACTTTTAACCAAAGTAACTAATTTTTCGGTGTAATCAGCAGGAAGTCGTCGTGCTATACTCGTTTTCCTCCGAAAGCCGAGACCATTTCTAGCAAAAGCTCGCTGGAGCCATCCACAGCTAGCCTTAAAACCTCCAACTCCAAGTTCCTTCGATATTGCTAAATCTTTAAGCTGGCACATTTCACTTGTAACTGCATAACCAAACTGTCTCTTTTCGCTTATATAGGCACAAAGACGCTCTTCAATTTCCGGAAACTTCGCTTTTCGTCCACGAAATGCCCGGCGATTGCAGCTAGTCTGCTCCAGACGAGTTTTATTTTTCTTCCAGTCACGTATGCAGCTTTCATCGACATCATACTTTCTTCCCGCAGCACGATTTCCAATTTCTTCTGCTTCTGCGATGATTCTCAGTTTTTCTTTTGCAGTGTACGACCTATGACGAGATTTCATGTTAGCTATTTCCGTCATTTGTTTTACATTACCGATGCTATGCTACCGTATCACGCAACTCACGAAACTGTAAAACCCACGCTTCTGCCTGCAACACCTGTGTACCTCGACAATGGCTACTCCCCACCCACCGCCCTCTTACGAAAGTACGAAAATGTGGACATAAAAGTTCTGGAGTGGGTTCGAGAAACAAGAGACAATGGTCACGCTGTAAATCACGAAATAATGCCACGTGCCGTGTAACATGCAACACTGCGTAACCTTGAACTCGGCGCTCGCTCCCTCGCTCGCCGAAGGGCTGTGACCAGTCAGCTGTGATGATCCAAGAGAGTGGCTATTTAAATGGGCTATTATCACTTATTTCGTAAATAAAGTATCGGTTAAAATAACTATTTTGTGCGTTGATTTAAAGACGCTTGGTGTTCCTTTGTGTGCCTTTATACCACGCCATCCTAATCTATATCAAGGGAAATCTTTGAAGCCGAAAATTCAATAAATAAATAAAGAACAAAGCGGGTGTTTTGCGAGTAAATACGGTATACCCGAACAAGCACTCCCACCATCTAGTGAATACTCGCAACACCCTATATCGCGCGCGGCGGGCAATTTAAATCTTTAAAATTTGTATGACTCAAATATTACCCGCACCCCGATTTTTCACGTCCGATTTTGAATAAAAATGTGCGGGGGGTTATTCGGGTATATACGGTATACAGGTCATCAATAAATAATGCCCAGATTTAAAAAGATTATAACATCGAAACCTTTCATCTTAAATAAGTGATTCTTTCACTGTGTGGTAACTGGTTAGCGCAAGTTTTGTTAAATGCATTGGTATGCGTGGACTAGTTGCCTAACGAAATACACGAGTACGTGATTCTCCCAAAATCAATGTGTGGTGCGGGTACTTTATGACCAAGTTATTGGACGTTTCTTTTTCTCTGGAAAAACAATTTCAGGCCTAATTTACCTCAACTTGCTTGACAGTTTGTCTTCCCTCAAATAGTAGACATTGAACAACTGACTGGACAGTGTGAGGCTCCGCCTGACTACAATGGCGCGGTACGTGATACATTCGATGCACACTTTCCAAACCGTTGGATTGGCAGAGAGGCCTCCCAAAAGTCCAGACCTAACCCCTTTGGAATTTTTTTTTCTGGGAGTTCATAAAAATCGTTGTTTACTTAGAAAAGATTCATGATTTGGTACATCTTCGCGAGTGAATTGCTGCCACCATCTGTACTGTTACTCCAGCTATGATTCAAAGCATGTGACACGAAGTGGACAACATATCAGATGTATGCAGAGCAACAAAGGGAACTCACATTGAAAGGTATGAAAAAAAACTTTTCCACGTATTTTAAGGCTAAAACCATTACTTTACCTTCAATAGTTTTTTTTATAGTGATAATATAAAATCTAGGCATTATTTTTTGATGACCTTTTATAAAGATATAAATTATATATATCTTGCGGCAGACTTCAGAAAACGAAGATGACTTCTACCAACTAGTACTAGGCTTACACACCAGATCATGAGGTACGCAGTAAAACCGAAGAATATATCATGGATTCAGCCTGTCAAACAAAACTTCGAGAAGTCCCAAGTAAGAACAGCAGAAGTCTTTGACAGGAACCAATTTCGATGTAGGGTAAATGGATGGATAGTAACGCCCGAGAATGACATACCAAAGAGACCAGGAACCAAGTGGATTGAGGAATGGAAGATGGCCCACAGATGGAGAATGAGAGCCATATGGAAGATCAGAAAGGCTAATGACGAAAGTACTGCGTGATCCATCTGGGTCCATTCGCACATACTGTTATAATAATATCAGTATATAAAAAAGGACCTGTGTATCTGTATGTATGTCCGAGATTAATAGACTCTGACACATCAATTGCATTGACATTTTTTAGGGTTGTAGTTCTCACCCCCAGGAAGGTTTTTGGCAAGCATATTATTAGATAGCCCTCTCCATTCATGACCATGACATATTACTCTGTTGTCTGTTTAAAATTCATCTCTCTATGAACAGTATCCAATGGATGGACTTTTATCTTCGTGGACATCAAGAATGTGTTAAAAGTAACTCAAATCAAATGTCTTCAAGGCGTTCAGTTGAGAATGGAGGCCGTCAGAGGTCAGTCCTTGGACCGCTCCTGCTTTCGATCTATATAAACGACATTACTTCATCAATCACTAAATGCAAACACCACCTGCTGTATATGCTGATGATGTACAACTCTACCTGCATTCAGCACCTGAAAAACCATCGGAAGCAATCGGTACCTTTAATGAAGACTTAACTGGATTCACTTCTTTGGACTAAGACTCAAGGAGGCTAAAACTCAAGCAATCATGATCTCCCACCCGAAAATCCTCCTAAAATTAAAAAATGAACCCACTTTACCAAAATTATGCTTGTGCGATTCCCCAATCGAATTCCCAGAATCAGTTAAAAATCTATGCATTATAATAGATGAACATCTTTTCTGGACGCAGCACGTCTGCAATGTTTCCAGAAAAGTATTTTCCGCATTGAATTCACTTAGAAGACTCAAGAATATTTTCTCTCGTGTATAGAAAGAACGACTTGTTTCCTCTCTAATATTGCCTCATTTTGATTACTGTGATGTGGTATACAAAGATCTGACTGTTACTCTTAAAAACAAACTCCTACATGCACAAAAAGCCAGTGTACGCTACGTATTCAATTTACGGTATTACAGTATGACCCTGTCACTCCCGTTTATGAGAAACTTAACTGGTTACGTCTAAATCAACGCCGCGACCTCTGTTCCTTATACCGGTACCTTCTTCAACAAATACTCTCAACTTCCACTCCAGCTTACCTGCATTCTCAGTTTCACCGCCTCTCATACGAGCATAGTTTTGGAACACTGTAAAAAAACGACACTCTCATGCTGAACCTCATGCACAGTACGCTATACTAACTCCATCGTTGTTGCTTCTGTGGAACAATCTGCCTCGCTCTGCCAGAGGAGCAACCCCGTCCAGCTTCAAGCGGCCAGCAGTACATAATCACTAAATAAATGGAAGTTGAACTCTAAAAACACTGAAGAAATGAGTTCGTATGTCGTATTACAGATATTCTCACTATTTCTTATTTACTCTCTATTTAGACATCTAAATAACCTTCATCCATTCAAAATGCACTGCATAATTAATCTGGCTCATAAGTCGGTGATGACTAAGGGCTGGGATGTTTTAAAACCTAAATATGCAAGCAAAAATAACATCAAAAATGGCGAAATATGACTCAACAATGTCAAAATATAACCTGAAAATGACTGATTTAAATATGGCCGTTTTTTAGCCTACTTTCGACTGCAAAAAATGTACGAAGAATCTTTTGACTGAACTACAAGGTCATCATCCCAATAATTTGCGGATGGCGGCCATGTATGTAAGAAAAATGTATGTTACGTTAAGAAAGTGTGCAACTATGGCTGATAAAATAGTGTTGGGTATTGTTTAACCCTTCCCCTCCAACATTATATATGAGGCTATGCCACAACAGTGTACTATTTGGTAAGGGCTAGTTTTCCAGTTTAGGCCACTACTGCGTTCATATATTATCATTGTGGTTGAAATCGTAATCATTTATATTCCCTATGATTCAAACTCTACCAATATTGTGACACACGGATTATATACTGTGCACCAACGTAAGATAGTCGTGAATAATTACTCCTTAGATCAAACTTTCTTGTCTGAGAATGGAATCCAGATGAAAACTGATCCACTGAGGAAGACAGCATAGATTGAATGTTTCACGCCTGTGATTAACAGTGGGATAGGGTACTTTTGCGAAAACAAATACCAATGTCTATGAGGCACATTTTATTCTCTCCACTTATATTGATTAGTAATTATAAAATATATAATGCAGGAACATTATACAGGAAGATTCTTTTGCTGGAGAGGGGCCGGCGACCAGCTGCCGGGAGCACGCTCCTTCCGCCAGCCAACCGAGCTCGGGCCGCGGATTGCGCAGATGGAAACTGTAACAAAGTACTTTAATTAATGGTAAATTCACCAGCAAATCATGATTAAAGAACTTACCTTTTTACAGAAGATGCTGTAAATGTTCACCTACAGCTGAGAGGCGATGTACTGTGTAAATAAATGAGGGTTTACACGTTGTAATCCACTTCTGTTGTGAGGGCTATCTGCTGCTGTATATTGTTCTCCATCTCCACTAGAGTGCGGGTAATTGATCTGTACATTTTATATCTTAAATTATCCCTCATGTATACATCAAACGGGCTTAGTTCCGTGCTCCAATTAATTACAGTTAACATGCAGGGGGAGCAGGAGTAGCTAATGTAACGATGTAACTTCCAAAGTTACTGTCTGTCGGCTGAAGGAGAATATTTTCAGCATCTTCTGGGAAAAGGTAAATTCTAACCTTTAACTAGTGACGTGAGGCCATCCAGATTCCCAAGAATTAAAAAAAAACGTGTGCTTCAATTAAATCTTGCAAGAAGCTGTTGTTTATGTTTCCTTCTTACCTGTGTGCTGACACTTCATACCCTCGTTGATGAAAGCTTAATGACTTTAATGACCCTGGTTATCTCACCTGGGCGGTATCCGAGGCCCGAGCTCGGTTGGCTGGCGGAAGACACACGCAGCTGGCCCCGCTCCATCAAAAGAATCTCCGTGTATAAGAAGCATGAAGTATGAGAACAGGATATTAGCACCTTTGAAACACTGCGAAAAATTAAAACATAATTGAACAGCCTTTGCCATTCCATTGTACACCCTCTTGAAGTTGACGTTTGTCTGAATGGAATGACAAATTGATAAGGCAACTCTTCAGTCAGTCAACACCAAGCTCTTCTGAATAAGTTGCAGAAATGAGGACCTCATGTTCTATAGAGTTCTAAACTTGGGTATCCATAGTGTTGAATCTGATTGTAAATGTTTTGACACCATGCCTACCACACTGGTGCAATGCACATCTCTACAAACAATGCAACCTTTGTGTCTGAACATTATCAATGTTTAGGTATTTATGTTGATGAGGTGTATATTGACCAAACATACCTTCAAATTAATTCTTTTATGATTCAGGTTGACGTCAAAAATACTGGAACGAACCGCATGAAAACTTGTATTTCAATAGAATGTGGGCTCCCCCTCAAATAAAATTAGGCTACAGATCATTTAACTATAAGAGTTGAGAGGGTTTGACAGGAATTCAACCTTTTTCGTGGTTGATTTGTTTTCCTGCACCATGATCAGCTGTCAGATGTCTCTCTTCATGATCTATGCCCATTGATGCCTACCTTTTGTTTCTTCCTGCCTGCTGGTGACTAAGAAGCCTTACATTATCGATTTTCTGAGGTGTTCTCACACAACAAATCCCAACTTGTTTTACACTCTCTTACATTGCTATTATTGAAGCATTTAAAGCTTTCTCTAATGTAGACCAAGATCGTGGGTTCAAACCGAGCCAAATACGTCAGATTTTTTAAAGAGTATTAAAGATCCCACAGTATGCCTTCCTTCGGAGGGGAAGTAAAGCCGGCGGCCCCATGTCATAGATTTATGGCATGTTAAGGAACCTTCCACTAACTTGAATTATGTGAAGCTAAATTTGTAGGTATGAATTGATTAATGCTTTATTAAGTTCCAAAGTTCTTCGCCAGGTGCCGGTTGCGGTGGCATCTAGTATCCAAGTTCACGGCTAGGTGTCGTTGACGGTTGCATTTGGTACCAAAAAAGGAACTACTTGAAATTGTCTGCAGTCCTTACCTGAATTAGAGATCACACACACTACTGTCGGGGAAATAAGTATAGATACTCGAGTTTAGAGGTCAATAAAACCTTTGCCCCTGGTCTTACATAAGAACAACCTACACCAAAATTTTCCTGGTTTTATTTGTCGTTTAACGATATAGAGTAAATATTTGCATTGTATCTCGTTAAAATTTTATAGCAGATTGAACAAAAAAAGTACCGGTTTTTCTTACCAAGTTCACGGAGCGCTCACTTAGAACGATTATTACCCTAAAAGTATTGATCGGATCGTAACGAAACTTTAATACGTCTTAAAGGAACTTATTGTTAACACGTATACGAAGTTTTAATCTGATCTGACGTTTCTTAAAATAGTTGTTGTGAATTTTATAAAACAACTTTTTCTCGGGCCTGGGTGGTCATAGCAGTATGAAATATGGCTTGTTATGATGCTCATATCAATGCAAGGCTAAACGAAAAACTACATTTTATCTACTTATGATAATTGCTTTTATATCGATTGATATTTAATCAGGTGGTTATGTGAGAAGAATGTATCGTAGCAAGCGCCGGGAACAATGCGCTCGGTCCAGGAAACTCGTGCGACGTTGCCCTGTGAAACATAATTCGCGCGCGTTCCAAGCCGTAAGGTCTGTGAATTTCTGTTGTTGTTGTTTTGTAATTTGTGTTAGACCGGTATTACACTACCAAAGAAATTTGTCAAATAAATGTTATCAAATATTTTATAAAACTGAACTGTTATCAAAGTTATACAAAGCAATCATCACACCATTACACTACATCGAATATTTTATCATAGTTCAGTAAAATGGATGAAGGACAGTTCCTTGTTCACTTCACTATATTATGGTAGTTGAAATTCTGTGGTGGCAATACCGGTATATAAAAGAAACTGAAAGATAATGTGAATGTCTATAGGTCTATAGGTTAAACCATGGGTCGCTCACGAGTATAATCTTGGTGAAGGAGCTGCAGTACGAGGACTTGAAAAATGACAATAATTAAAATAAATTAAAAACCATAAGTGAAATTGACGAATTATAATACAAATATTATAATATATATTCGCCTCCGTGGTGTAGTGGTCAGCGTGCTCAGCTGCCACCCCGGAGGTACGTGGTTCGATTCCCGGCTCTGCCACGAAATTTGAAAAGTGGTTTGAGGATTGAAACGGGGTCTACTCAGCCTCGGGTGGTCCAAATGAGTAGAGGGGGGTTCGATTCCCACCTCAGCCATCCTCGAAGTGGTCTTCGTGGTTTCCCACTTCGTCTCCAGGCAAATGCCGGGATGATACCTAACGTAAGGCCACGGCCGCCTCATTCCCTCTTCCTTACATATCCCTCCCAATCTTCCCATCCCTCATAAGGTCCCTGTTCGCTTTGCAGGTTAAGCCGCCTGGGCGAGGTGCTGGTCACACTCCCCAGTTGTATCCCCGATCCCGAAGTTTTAAAATGGAGGCGGTAAATGTGGGATCCATTGCTGAGTCCGAGGGAATAGCCAACCCTGGAGGGTAATACGACTAAGGAAAAAAACCACTATCATTCACGTCTATTTAACTTAACTATTTGATTCTTCTTTATATCCTGAAATATGCCTCCCTTATGTACTGCGCTAATATCCTCTGCCAATTTTACCTACAAGTTAGAGAATCGTGTCTTATTTCATTTCCGCAAGAAGTGAAACATTACCCAACACATTTTATAATGAGGGCTTTGGACCTCCATTGGCAGGTTTAAAAATGGTGTGTCAGCTGAAAAGCTATTATTATAAGATTAATTGATTGAAGTAATTTACACTTGGAGATTATAAGATTTTAAAACTGCTCCCTTATTAACCTTCTGAAAAATCACTGCCCAATGAATCAGATGAACTGTCATTTAAGTTTATAACAAGTGGCTCAACAACGGGGATGCCTTCTGTTAGCCCATCATTTTCCCAGTAATGTTTCTCTATTTTTTTGGTGTGTTCGAGGCATTTTTTTCCATAGCTCCGGTGTTACGGACCTCAAGACTTCTTTACAGAGATCTCGCATCACCTCCATTGATCTTCCTCTCTCCGCCTGGTTACTCATATTCACTTCAGCTATTTTATTTTTCACGTAGGACCAAACCAGCTCTATGGAGTTGAGCTCACAATGAGCACCTGGCAGCCAGACGAGTTCGACGTCAGGACGAACATTCTTGATTATCTGTTCCAGCTTCTTTTTAGGTGCCATGAAGTGAGGTTTGGCGTGAACAATTAGCTCAGTTTTCGTCATACTTTCATACTTTTGGATTCTGGGAGGAAGAGGAATATCTTTCATTGCAGCGGCACATCTCTTCACCGTGGCTATCGACCTTCCAATACACTTGGATATTTTTTGCTAAATCCTCTTATCATTATTACTTTCTCTCTCGCTTCTAAAAACATATTGCACTTATAATCATGGCAAATTCTCCCTCCGTTAACTGAGGTTTAGCTGGCATCTTGATCGATGTAGGTAATGCAGACAGTGATAGTTGCTGATTGTTGCTAATGACTCAACGAAGAACAAAGGTCAGAGTTTGGTGTGCGTAGGAACGAGTGCGCAGCGAGTTCGAAATACGGTAGTCAACTGGCAACATTGCGAGGCTGCTACGGTACTATCTCCGCCCACAATGGTCCGATTAAATATCAATCCATATAAAATCGATAATCACAAGTAGATAAAATGTAGTTTTTCGTTTAGCCTTGCATTACTATGAGCCTCTTAACAAGCTATATTTCACACTGCTATGACCAACCAGGCCCGAGAAAAAGTTGTTTTACAAAATTCACAACAACTATTTTAAGAAACGTCAGATCAGACTAAATCTTCATATACGCGTTAACAATAAGTTCCTTTAAGACGTATTAAAGTTTCGTTACGATCAGATCAATACTTTTAACGTAATGATCTTTCTAAGTGAGCGCTCCGTAAACTTGGTAAGAAAAAACGGTACTTTTTTGTTCAATCTGCTATAAAATTTTAACGAGATACAATGCAAATATTTACTCTATATCGTTAAACGACAAATAAAACCAGGAAAATTTTGGTGTAGGTTGTTCTTATGTAAGACTAAGGATAAAGGTTTTATTCACCTCTAAACTCGAGTATCTATACTTATTTCTCCGACAGTAATACAGCCATCCCAATTAACACCGGTTATCAGACAGATTCTACACGAGGCTACAGGACCGCGTTGTCGCAGCCCCTAAACTGGGGAACCAACCAACCTACTGTAGACTTGTTTCAAGGCGTCGTTCCCTTAACATGGTATTTAGTGACCAATTTATTTTTATTTTGTGTGTTACTATGCAGGTAATTTTGGGAAGCTCTGGTTTAGAAAGGTCGACTTTGTAGTATCAATATAGAAACACTTACGTCAGCTGAAGAATGATCCAATTATGCATTGTAATTTATTCTGAAGTTTACATGTAGTTAATAATAATAATAATAATATCGTATGGCCTCGGTGCCTGGTGCAAGCTTTGTAATTTGACACCCAGAGGGTAGCTTGCATGTCGAATTTCGTTGTTCCTTGAATCACTATGAAAGTCAAGGAGGTTAGATAATAGATATCTAAGCTCCTTGAACATTATAGCGCTTTCTAGTAGGGAAATGAGGAACTTTGTGTTGGCGGAAACTCCCGAGATTAATTTTGCCATTATGAACTCGGCCTACTGAATTCAAATGGGTTCTTTGACATGCCAACATCGTATGACATGCGTATCGTATTTTTGCCGCCTTTCAAAAATCACTTACCACAGCCAGGGACGAACCTGCAATCTTGGGGTTAGTAGACCGACACGCTATCCACTCACCCACCATGGCAAGCTTACATGTAGTTTAATTGTAGCCAAATGTTACTTGTGTTCATAACTTTACAAAGACTATTACTGATATTTATAATAAGAATCTTATTAGTTATATGTCCCTTATAACTACTGCTGCCTTCAGAGACGTCGGGGGGCCGGAATTTCGCCCCGAAAGGGATCTTTAACGTGCCAGTATGTCTGCTGACTCGGCTCCCTAAAATTTTCGCAGAAAAAGGAAGCTTGTAGTTAAACAAGTGAGTTAACCTCGTGATCATGAGCCATGGGACCTCCATTGTGACGTGGAATCCGAACACCACGCCATGATATTTCACTACGAAAATCTCACATGCATTGAGGAGTAAGCAGCTTGACCACTGCATCACCACGCCCAAATCATGTTGCGGAAAACAACTCACTCATTTAATTACTGTACAAGTCAGCTGTTTTAATGTAACAAAACAATCTAGGTAATATTTTAAACATAAGAGAGGCTAATAAGAAGCCTACAAATCCCACAACATTAGAAAATCTAGTAATGATGCAACCAGTATCGAGTATTAAAATGTTTGAACGACTCAAAAAAGCCGATTTTTTAAAAGTATATATATACATATCTTTAAAAAACTAGTAACTACCTCATCATGAAATATGTATTTAGATATTTTTAACATTTCCATGTCGATGTCCCCTTATAGAGAAATCTTTAACGGGAAGCCACAGTGCATTGGAGAAGTGTGCGGCGGTAAAGCGAAAAGATCAAACGTTACTAACAGGAAGAGACAGTGTTCGGAGTCCCAGAATAAGCGGATTTAGCTAACATAATGCGGGGAGGTGTCAAGTGGGCTAACGGTGAAGTGAGTCAAGAATCAGCTTAAGATATAAAGAAATGAAGCAGGAAGATTGTGAGGGCTGCCTGTTGACGATGGTTACGCACAAAGGGATGTTGAATGCGCAGAAAGCTTTGGGTAGAGGTAGTGAGGAATCGAATGAGAGAGAGTATTGGGTGTTTGACATTTCAGCAGGGGGCCTCAAGTTCAGTATGATTCAAGATCTGCACCGGCTTTTTCCGTGAACTTACATGACTGTGGTATGCTGACCGGAGCACTGATGGCACTTGGGTAGCTGTGCAAGGTTAGTACACTGACGAAAGTAATGGTCGGGCCAGGAATTATAAGGGCAAATGAGGGGCTGGTGGCATTGATATGTCGAGTGGGTGTTATATTCAAAAACAAGCTGCAGCTCAAGGCCATGGAGGGAGGCGGCGGATGTGGGGTTTTGGAAGCTCCATGCGATGATGAAAGCGGGGAAAATATACATCCAAGTGAAAGAGTCGATCCACCTCCACCTGTGTGACCAACAGATTCGGGACCATCCAGGCAGGTCCAGTCAAGTTCAAAATGAGGAAGACATTATTATACTGAGCCGGCCCCATTGTGTTGGGGTAGCAGGCCTGTCTCTCACCCTGAGGCCTCGGGTTCGATTCCCGGCTCTGTCAGGGATTTTAGACACTGAAGGGAGGGCTGGAACGGGGTGCACTCAGCCTCATGAGGACAATTGAGTAGCTGTCTGACAGTGAGGCAGCGCCCCGATCATGAAAACCTAGATTAACGGCCGAAGGGACCCGATGCGCTGACCATGCGTAACCCCATTATCTGCAGGCCAAATGGCTGGGCAGCGGTCGCTTGGTAAGCCTAGGTCCTTCACGGGCTGTAGTGCCAGGGGTTACTTTTATTTTTATACTGAACCCAATCCCGGAGAAGTTTGTGAATAACAACCACCTCAAGGAGGCCAGAATCCATTTCCAGCACATTTCAAGAGGAGAGGAATTGCCAGGCCGAAGGAGGAGAAGAGGCGGGAGTCTGGCGGGACGCGATGGCGTGTTTCGTAACTGAGGGTCTAGAGAAATAGTAGGAACAGCTTCGTTGTCTGTCTTGAAGATGACCCCTTTCGAAACGAAGACGAAGAGAAAACGGAGATGCATGGGAATAACGGATTCGAAGGCACCAGAAATCTTCTGGTGGCTGAGATACTGAATGCCAGAGATAAGGAAACCCTGCTTTAGAGGGGAGTGTGCAGCATTAGTGGCATGCGGGTTTGGGGAATGCGGAGGTAGGCGAAGCTTGTCCAGAGTCCAGGAAGGAAAAACCTCGAACGGGAGAGGTAACAGTGGGATCTATCCTTCTCCATACCATCCTGGACCCGGAGGCTAGAAGACAGGCGCTCCTTGGGGTCGACGTGTTTAATGACGGAACACTGGCCTGAAGAACTAAGGTAGCCGGGGAAAGCATCGAGGCGAAGTTTGGCATAAGATACAGTGGGATATGTTGAGGCAAGGTAAGTAGACTATGAGGTAGGACACTCCGGTGCCTCTCGCTCCCATTGGCTGCTACGCTGTGACACTGCTCGGATGAGGCAGGAGCAAGCCAGCTTATATTTACAATGCATTCTTACGGGAAACACAGTCATATTTCGCTTCTCTTTTCCGCTCGTAGTATACAATCACAATAATGGCAATAAGCACGTTATAGAGAGAAAGGTATAAACAATATACTGCAGTGGTTTATAATGCGAAATATACTTCATAAACACACACAAAAAATATTTTAGATTAACTACGCTACCGCACCTTAGTATCAGCTGGGCCTCACAAAACACAATAGAAGACGCGCAAAGGATGGAAATACGAAATATAGCAATAGCGATAGGCTACATAATCATGCAGTGTAGCCAAGCGCGTTAAATTGCTCACTGCGACCGCGATGGGAAGCTGCAGCAAGTCGGGAGTTCAGAGGTTCAAATCCCGGCGCTGACAGCGGCTTTCCACACTCTCTCCAGTCAAATGCCGAGATAGTAGCCTACCTTGTTTCAAGTTCCGGAGCACTTACCCCACTTCCGTCCCTAATTATTACGGTCACACACACATTACAATAGTCACCTTAAAAGCACGGATTACAAATTGAACACACAAGTACACGGAGCTGATGATCAAGATGTCCCAGTCCCAACAACATACGTTATTAATGTAACATGTATGAAAATGATCAGTTTATAAACACTTTCTTTTTATGCGACTTGAGTTTTAGATGACGAAGCGACCCAGAGTTTGTTCTTTTTCGCTGCATATTTCTCCAGTAATTAGATTGATATGCCTATTCAGGTGACGGATTCTGATAAAAGTCCTTGTCCTCACGTATAAACGAATTATCTTCTCATTCACTTCCGGGAATTTTCATTTTGTTAAGGTGGTCAGGTAGGTCATTACATTTTTAGCCTACTTTCGATTTTTGCAAAAAATGAAAGTAGACTTATGAGATCAACACAGGGCGAAAAAAGTGTGTCTGTCTGTGTGTGTGTATGTGTGTGTGTGAGTCTGTGTGTGTGTGTGTCTGTGTGTCTGTGTGTGTGTGAGTGTGTGTACTCTGAATGTCTGTCCCCCCCTATCAATTCGAACACGGTGAATGCGAATTGAACGAAATTTGGTACAAAGGTAGCACTAGCAAAGGACACCTCAGTGTCATGTTTTATATCGCCGCCATCTTGACGGAAACGTAATGGCGGCCACACAAATTTTCAAAGCTTAAATCAAATTACGACTAACCTAATCATTCGATCTCTACCAAATTTTGCAACAACATACCTTTATGGAGGGAGCATCCCTTGACCAAACCAATAGGCCATCAGCGTAATAGTTTGAGAATGGCGGCCATCTTTGAGTGAAAATCGATTCCCCCTATTAATTCGAACACGGTGCAACCGAATGGAACGAAATTTGGTACAGAGGTAGTACTAACAAAAGGCACCTCAGTGTCATGTTTTATATCGCCGCCATCTTGACGGAAACGTAATGGCGGCCACACAAATTTTCAAAGCTTAAATCAAATTACGACTAACCTAATCATCCGATCTCTACCAAATTTGGCAACAACATACCTATATAGGGGGAGCATCCTTTGACCAAAATAATAGGTCATCAGCGTAACGGTTTGCGGATGGCGGCCATCTTTGTGTGAAAATCAATTCCCCCTATTAATTCAAACACGGTGAAACCGAATGGAACGACATTTGGTACAGAGGTAGCACTAGCAAAGGGCATCTCAGTGTCATGTTTTATATCGCCACCATATTGACAGAAACGTAATGGCGGCCACACAAATGTTCAAAGCTTAAGTTAAATTACGACTAACATAACCATCCGATCTCTACCAAACTTTGCAACAACATTCCTTTATGGAGGGAGCATCCTTTGGCCAATCTAATAGAATATTAGCCTAATAGTTTGCGGATGGCGGCCATCTTTATGTCAAAATTGATTCCCCCTATTAATTCGAACACGGTGGAACCGAATGAACGAAATTTGGTACAGAGGTAGCACTAGCAAAAGGCACCTCTGTGTCATGTTTTATATCGCCGCCATCTTGACAGAAACGTAATGGCGGCCACACGAATGTTCAAAGCTTAAATCAAATTACGATTAACCTAATCATCCGATCTCTACCAAATTTTGCAACTACATACCTTTATGGAAAGAGCTTCCTTTGACCAATCTAATAGGTCATTCGCCTAATAGTTTGCGGATGGCGGCCATCTTTGTGTCAAAATGGATTCCCCCTATTAATTCAAACACGGTGAAACCGAAAGGAACGAAATTTGGTACAGAGATAGCACTAGCAAAGGGCATCTCAGTGTCATGATTTATATCGCCGCCATATTGACAGAAACGTAATGGCGGCCACACAAATGTTCAAAGCTTAAATCAAATTACGATTAGCCTAATCATCCGATCTCTAGCAAATTTAGCAACAACATACCTTTATGGAGGGAGCATCCTTTGACCAAACTAATAGGTCATCAGGCTAATATTTTGCGGATGGCGGCCATCTTTGTGTGAAAATCGATTCCCCTTATCAATTCGAACACGGTGAAACTGAATGGAACGAAATTTGGTACAGAGGTAGCACTAGCAAAGGGCACCTCAGTGTCATGTTTTATATCACCACTATCTTGACGGAAATGTAATCGCGGCCACCCAAATGTTAAAAGCAAAAATGTAATTACGACCAACCTAATAATCTAGTCTCTACCAAATTTTGCAACACCATATCTTTATGTGGGAATCATATTCAGACCAAACTGCAAGAATATCATCCCAATAGTTTGCAGATGGTGGCCAAGTATGTGTGCAAATCGATTCCCCCTGTCAATTCAAACACGGTAATACCGAATTGAACGAAATATGGTACAGAGGTAGCACTAGCAAAGGGCATCTCATATTCATGTTTAATATCCCTATAGCACGTTGTATTTCAACAAGCTACTACAACCAACATTCAATCATACTCCTTGAAAAGGACAAAGAGTTATAACAATACCCATGCATTTAGGAGAAAGTAGGCTATATGTTCTTTACTGAACATCTTGTTTCTTTTCGATATAGTTCGTCCTTGAAAAGAACCGAACAAAACTTCAAATTCAATCATTTTATGGAGCCACTCATGTGTTGGACAAGTAAGTCCCCCCTTTGAAATGATGGATATCCAATCATCCCCGCTCTCGTCTGTTACACACAAATTTTCCCCCTTCACCCTTAAACTCTCATTAATGAACCTACTCTTGAATGCCGCATAACCGGCAAAGTACTTAAGTGCATCTAGCGAAACGTCATCTTCACTGGAGAATTATTACCGATGCAAATCGTAGCAAGTTTTAATTTTCAGCTTCTGGCGAGCACGTTATATGACTCAATACCAAGATAAGTAGACTATAATTCAGATGCTCACAATATTACAGGGACATTTTTATCGGTCTTGCAATAAAGCGGGTACCGGCAAAATGCGTGCGTAGCCGGGTGACTCACAGTCGAGATATTATATTAATGCAGCTGCTATATTGCTAGATAATATAATTAATGTTATTGGTTGAACGTCCCGTTTAACTGCTGCTTTTAGAGACGCCGGGGTGCCGGAGTTTTGCCTCTCAGGGGATCATTAACGTGCCAGTAAATCTGTTAACATGGCTCCATCATATTTGCGCACCCTCAAATGCCAGCTGACTGCACCAGGGTTCGATCCAGCAACCTTGGGCATAGCAGGCGAGAACGTTAACGCTGAGCCACGCAGCCAGCCTATATATTACTAGACCGACAAGAAAAACCCTGTAGTTTCGTAAGCGCGAGAGTCCTTTTGTAACTGTACCACAACTTCCTGCGAGGGTGTGCCTGATTCCCGAAAACGTTAAGAACTGAGAACTAATATATTTAACCTATTTAAAAGATGCGCATTTGTATGATCTATGCATATTACGAGAGTCCAGAATGCTCTCACGTTTCAAGTTATTTGCACGATACAATGCCAAAGAATGTAAGTGTCCAATGCAATTAGCTTATTGATTATATAGCATTTTATTATAATCCTTATTTAAAACTACAGTACTTTTCTAGAAGTAGTAAATCTGTTGGGTGCAGCCCAAAATATAACTGTTGATTCATTTGAGGAGTTTAGACATCGCGGCCATATAGCCCCGTGCACTTGGGTGTGTGTTAAATTTGTGTGGTAACCTGTGTTATTGTGGGGTCTAAGTAGGTATAAATCAGATGAGGATTGAGAAGAAGGCGGCCATGGCCTAAGTTAGGAACCATCCCGGCAGTGGCAACCCACGGAAAACCACTTCCAGGCTGGCTGAGGTGGGAATCAGATTTGCCACACGAGGCTGAGTGTACCCGGACAGCTACGAATACTAACCGCTACACTACGTGGCGGTCACACAGTAGTCTGGCTTGGGACTTCGATAACCGTTTAGCTCTTGGTTCAATGTTGTTTACCTCACTGATTAATTTTCAACATTACCATTTTGGAGTTCTATTTATTAGTTTTACGTGGCCGTGAATCTTATGATTATGAGCCTCGGGACCTCCTTTTTACGTGGAATCGGAACCACAGGACATGGCATTTCACTTCGAAAATCTCACAAGCATTGACCGGATTATTTTATCAGTCTCCTGACATGAGGGTAGCAAGTTTAATGGTACAGTCTGTAGTGATAAGCTCTTTATAGGGTATTAGTTGACTGCAGAAGGGCATGCGAGGACCACCACGTTCCAATTTCTCTTTAAAAGAATCCCTTTTTGTTGTTAGAGACAGCTGAGAACTGTTTGTTATACATGGTCGCCACGCAAGTGCCCAACCGGTGACGTCAGGCAGCAGCCTATGCTCTGGCAAGCCGAAGCGCGGAGCCCGGAGTGGCTCCCCCTGATGTTGAGGTACAAAACAAAGGGAAGGGTTGAATGGACCAGTTCAAAAGGGACCGCACTATTCAGGATACAAGCAAAGTGAAGAAGTGTTCGCAAGGGAACATCATGACTTTAGGATCCAGATCGCAAGTGGGAAATACATACCCAGACAATAGGGTGTTAAAATACAACACGGTGAGGTGAGGATAAATACCAATGAAAAGTGGGAGAGTTCAAAAAGTATCGCTCAATGGACAAAAAAACATGACAGAAAAGTTCGGTAGCCAAAACAACGAAGCACAGTATCCCAAAGAATGGGAGTACAACACATGAGAACCAAAGCCATTCAGCCTTGGCAAAACGCTGAGAAACAATTAACCGAGTACCGGTAGGCGATGGTAAAAGAAAAAAGTAGCCTACATCACTCACACAACGAATGAAGGAAACAAAGTCATTAGATTTGGCAGTTGTAAGGCGAAGACAGATAGGAGCACCTTGGCCCCAAGCAGAGTTCAAACTCAAAACTTCTAGATGGTAAGCATGGCTCCAAGGCGAGGGCTGGCAGACTCGTACTTCTCATGATGACATAAAAGATAACGTAGAACTTAGAAGGCGGACCCATTGAAGTCACGTGATTGGGCAGAATTGTTCCATCAGTAATGACATCAAAGATGGGGAGAGAACGATTAATGACACTTTAAATTCAATTCCTATTACAACCGCAAGGATTACATATTCCACCAGCACAGCCGGGTGAGTGTACACCATACTAAATTTTAAGTATGGGCGATTTGAAATTTGTACCTTGGCAGCCCCGCAGTATCCTTGGTGTATTCTTGGAATACACGGTAAGATAGAGTATTCTTTTTAATGCTCTTTGCTTGTTCATTTCATCCTTTTTCTCAAACACCAACAGTGATCTCCTAGTTTCTCTTTGGTGGTCATGTCTCTTATGTCATTGTGAGTCTGTTCTAGATATATATCTTCCATGACCCACCTAGCGTCATCTAGCAGCAAATCTCTGAAGCTCCTCAATTCTTCCTGGTGCAAGAGGACTTCCTTATCCATCTGGCCACAAGATCTCGTTGCCATCGCCAGCTATTATCTCTGTGATCAAAAGAACTTCGTCTACTCTTTCACCCACCAGGCTGTGCTAGTATCGCCTGCTATCAACTTTTTGAAGACCATTTCTTCAAGAGAATTTAAGTTTACAATATTGGTCATGCTTATATGTTCTCCTATTGTCTCCTACCCCCACTCTTTTCCCTTTCTTGGACCCTCCGCGCTTCGCTGAGTGGGTCTCACTTGTAAGTCGGCAGTTGACTCGGTCAGTCAAGGCTCAACTAGAGCCAGTCTCCTCAAACCAAGAGGCACTCTCTACGTTCTATGCCATGTTGGCACATTAAGTATTCGTCAAAGGGAACTTCACCTTCGACATGCAACCAAGATAAGTACAGACTTAAGGTTTTAACCTCATCTTCATCAGTTTTATTATCTACATGCTTTTATTGATCATTTTATAGACAGCGTGAGATTACTTATTTGGGGCGGTAATCATTCTTCGCGGGATTTGCCATGTTGAGCTTTTGTCTGTCTAAGCCAACCTTAATAGAAAGTAGCTTTTCTTAAGCTATTTAAATGAGAAATCTTCTCACCACGTGGGATATTATCTAATACCCGCTGTCTATAAATTACCAAGCTAGTTCCTCCGCTGGATTAACTTTGGCCCCATTCTTCTATTAAGATCGTTCTGGAACCTTCCAGATCCTGTACTTTATCTACAAGTCCTGCCGTCATGTATTTTTCACTCACTTGTGAGAATACTATTTAAAATTGAAGAATCTCTCTTCTGAATTAAAGCTCAATAGCGAATTTTCTTCCACCGTTGGAATGTTCTATGGCGCATTTAATTGTAATCCACAACTTTCTCAAGTAATAGACTTTCGCCTATCTAGTGCAACCAGTCCTTTTTCATCATTGCAATAACTTTCTTTGCCATAAACTTTCGTGTTACTACAGTGAATTTTTCATCTATTCAAAAGACTATAGTGATAACTAGTGCTTGTTCAACTTTTCTACCGCGTTGCGATCGTCCGTTTACATTAAATAAGGCCATGAACATTGATCCTAAATCCCAATTGATCTTTCCTAAACCTTATACTAACAAACCATATTAATAAAATTGTAACTCTAGATCATTTTCTATGAGGTGTCACTCTAACGAAGTGCCCTTCCAGTTTGCTTGTTTATCATTAATTAATTTCTGCATAACTACGTGTTTTATACCCGGTTCAAGCTTACATTGTTTCTACCCTATAATCAGGGAAAACAGTTCTCTCAACTCATGAGTGAGTTATTTCTAGGTCTCACGAAAGGGAAACTGCCCCATTTGGCTCGTGATTCCTACTTAAACATAGGAGGTCGAGAACCTTCCTTTTGACTTTCTCATCAGGTTTCACAGTAAGTGACCTGCCCTTATTTGTATAATAACCAACAGTAATTCTGTATAAATATAAGAAGTTATAGGAACTTCTATCTTATTCTTCATGTTTTTCTTATTGTTATTTTCGAAGTTGTAACTTTTTCTAAAATAGTTACCTGGAAATTTCTTAAAGTACACTCCTTGTACTCAATTTAATGTTTAAACTTTAATCACTTCATTTGTCTTTTTTTAAATCTTACAAAGATTTTAGTACATATATAAGGTTTGAAACCTAATGAATTGTTAATAGCTTGGAGCAAACTATAAATGTTAGGAGGTCTGCGACCCCAAATTGTTACTAAAAATTGAAACTATATACTTGTCAAATTTATTAGACTTTTTTGCATTGTTAAATAAACTTAAACTTTCTTTCTTTGACTCATCATTTCTCTGGTACAACAGTTAGGCAAGATCCTGTCTTCCTTGACTCTTCCTAAGTTCATGCCATCGTTAATACAGAATAAATCTGTTACTATTTGTCTTGCCAGACTATCACCCTTTCCCATAGTAGTCTTATGCATGCTTGAGAGGGAATACGCTAAAGCAATTCTCTGGCAAACCGCCCTAGTCCTAGCTGCGTTTCCCGTCAGCTTCGACCAGGTCCCTACTCATTTTAGGTATCAGAGAACGGATTTGCAGTGGCAACCGCCTCTAAGTGCATTTAAAGTTAAATTTATAACTTTTGTGGGACTCTCATCCTATCTCTCTATCCTTTTTCTCCAGTCCGAAACCCACCTCCTTTTCTTTATCATCTTCCCTTGGTGGTTAGGTTATTCCTCAGCCAATAATCTACCCAAAAATTGGTCCCAGAAACCCGGGAGAGTCCATTTGTCATTTTTTTCTGTTTAAAAGATTATTTGAAAATACCTTGCAAATTATTAATACCTGCTTTGAATCTTTCAGCTATACCTACATCGAGCAAAGCCTGTGAAGGGGAAAGAGGCCGCTCCTGTCTCCTTTGGTGTGTCCCTTTCTTTCAACTTATTCGCTGCTGCCAGCCTGACAGCATTCCCAAGGTTCCACAGTTTCGTGAGTTACATTTTAATCTATTTTCTTTGACATGGCTCCTACTGAAAAGGATAAGGGTGAAAAACTTACTTCTAAACGAGCATCCTATAAAGGGCAAATTACCCGATTCAGAAAATACATTAAAGAGTTAGATCCCTCAGAAGCTCAATTAGACTTGTTGAAACATCGTGTAAGGGATTTTGAACGTTCTTATGAAAATTATTGCAACATCCAAACTGAAATAGAAACTTGTATGCTCAATCAAACCGAAGATCAAGTCGAAGTAGAAAACCAATATTACGAAGGCATAGGTTCTGCTTTCAAAATAATACGCCAACTCGAAGAGGAGCAGAAAAAGGACGCTTCTGTTCTTGGTTCCCTTCACGAACCACAAACTTCTTTCCGTGATGGTACTTACAAGCCCAAACCAATTTTACCTAAAATTGATTTACCCCATTTCTCTGGAGATGAATCTACTTGGGATTCTTTCTATGAATTATTTTGCTCCCTTGTTCATGACAATGAAGACATTCAAGTCATTTACAAGTTTCATTACTTGAGATCTATCCTCCGAGGTCAAGCTCTGCAGTTAGTTGAAGCACTCCCCTTAAGCGCCGAAAATTACCCCATTGCCTTTAACTTATTAAAAGAAAGATACGGGAACTTACGGTTACGTTTTCAACGCCATATGAAGGCTCTATTCAACCTACCTGCGTCACAGCACAATGACGTCACTAGTTTGCGTACTCCAATTGACACTACACAACTTCACGTTAAGGCTCTGTCCCAATTAGATCAACCTACTGAACACTGGGATACTTTCCTAACACATTTAGTGGTTTTTAAAGTTGATGCTGCTACCCTCAAAGCTTGGGAAATTGAACTTTCTAAAGAAGGCAACTACTCTTACGAGCATTTAGTCACTTTCATAAACGCTAGATGCCAACTCTTAACTGCCCTAGCTAATCAAAGTGAACCCTCTTCCCCGAGTTCCAAATTTGAATTAATGTCTATCAAACCTAAAAGCGAACGCTTAGCGTCTAATACCCAAAAACCCGTGTCCAGCTCATCTAAATTTAAATCAAACACTACAGGTTACCCAACTAGGTCTAGTAAACGTCGTGTTGCTAGCTCTATTGTTTTAAACACTCAAAGCGAACCTCGCAAGAGTTTAAACGAACCTTTAAAGTGCATACTTTGTAAAGATCCCCATGCCCTATACCTCTGTAAATCCTTTAAAGAAATGTCAGTCGACGACAGAAGAAAATTAGTTTCCCAGAACAAACATTGCTTCAATTGCCTAGCGCCTACTCATTCGGCTTCTAATTGCAAGTCCACAAGACTTTGCTACCATTGTGAAAAGGCTCATCACACTTTGCTACATCGTCATGATCAGGCAAGGTCATCGACAGCATCTACTTCTCCGAAAAATGATAGTGCTAACAGTTCTAATGCTTCATCGTATATTCAAAATGCCAAGTCCATTCGCAGTGCTCAAGTATTGTTGTCTACTGTCCAAATCGAAGTTCAGGATAACTTTGGCAACTGGGTCCGTGCACGCGGTCTTCTAGATTCAGCGGCAACTCATGATTGTGTGTCTAATTCCTTGATTAGAAAACTAGGCCTACCTGTAAACCCCACTTCTATTAACGTGTCGGGCATCAACAGCTCAAAATCGCAAGCTTTACATATCTCAAAGCTAACCATAAGAGACATTTGTCATAGAAACAACTTTCTTAAACTTAATTGTCTAATTCTCAATAGCATTGGAGAAGACACTCCAAGTCACTCTGTGGATATTTCAGGGTTAAACATTCCCTCGCATTTAAGGCTAGCCGATCCTTTGTTCAACATGCAAAACCCTATTGACATACTTTTCAGTGCCAATTTTTTTGGAATTGCCTCCGTAAACAGGTTCGCAAGTTATCCTCAAACGTGGTCGCCAGAGACACCGATTTTGGTTAGGTTATTACTGGTGAAATCCAACATCCCAGTCTTCAAACCTAATCGCAATGTCATTTCGTTACTGCTGATATAAATCCCCTTTCTGAAAAAGAGTACACCTATGTTTTCGATCTCGATACTTTTGAAAAACACTTGCCGAAACGATGTCTCATCGTGAACAACTACGCCACCTTTGTAAGTTGTTTAAATGGTTTTGCCTTATTTCTGCACAAAATGGCAATTCAAGTTTGCCTCGCCTTGTGTTTTTTACCTTCTCATGTCATTTTTTATAGCAGGTAATTGCTTAAACTCTCTATCGAAAACTATCTTCCCCTTGTGTAAAACCATGGCTATCAGTCTCCATCACTTCGCTGTAAGCTATGTTTCACTTCTTTCGCTATTTAGAAGGATGGCCACGGCCGGCTCCTTCCCCCTTCCTCACAATTGGAAGCCGCTTTTGAAACCGCTTGAAAATCTGAATTCTCTAGCAGCTAGAATAACTATTCTTAAGCATAAACTCATTCTCAATGTCCCAGCTTCTCTTCCTTTTTCGGAAGAATTAAGCTTTTTTCTGCTGAAAATTGTCGGATTCCGTAATCCTCAAAATTATGCGAAATTGATTTCCTATTTTATTTCATATGTCTCTAAATTGTTTTTTCACGTCCAAGCCACGAATGACTGCATGCCGTCTAACCTGAATATCTGCTTTAAGTCTCAGCTGATTTCACTTGTGTTGTTTGTTTATTTCGAACTGCTTGTTTTTCAATCTTGTTTGTATACAAGCTCGGATAACGCCAAGCTGTCGTTTATTTCCTGTATGCTTGCCAAAGGTCAGAGCAAGTTTCCCTTATCTCAACTCTGGCTGACTGCCAACCATTGTCTTGCGAGTTGCTTCTGTAAGTTCAGAAGCCGCTCACCTCATTACCAAAATAAACTTGTTCCACTCAAGGACTCTCTCAGCTATTTATATTCCTTATCTCGCTGTACTATGTGGGTCAAGGTCGTTCATGCTTATGTCTCCCACTTACTCACGCTCGTATCCTACAACTGCTTCGATTCTTGTTTCATAACATCGTTGCGTATTTTTCACGCGCTCATGTATTGCTCCTTGCTTACATATTTTGCAATCTTATTGTTCATTGTTGAACAAACTTGTTTTTTCTCGTCGTCACATTCGATGTGTTTTTGTATTTATACTTGTTATGTCACGTTTCTCGCTGACTTAAGTATTTTGCTGATTAACCCCTTTGATGCTTATTATAACTTAAGGTCATTGTTTATGGCTACTAGATTGTTGTTACCTATGGCGTTCTTGCTTTCTACTCGCATAGTTCCTTTGTTTATTTGGTATATTCTCTTCCTTAATCGATGTACTTGTTTCTATACACTTTGTTTAAACTTGTTAATTCTTCTTTCGCATCTTATCGCAATCTTTACTAGAGCTATACTTCTCGCAGCTTCTAGCTATTTTGTGATTGAAGGTGTTGTTAATTCTCGTTCTTTAACTCCGCTTTCCAATGACCCTGATGACCTACTTCCACTCACACCTGGTCACTTCCTTATAGGCCCTTCTCTTTCTGCCCCTCCTCCTCTTCCCAATTCTTACAGGGATTCTAATTTGCCTATTGTTTGGCGTAAACTTGAAGCCCTCCGCAATTCCTTTTGGAAGAGGTGGAACTTGGAATATTTAACTTCCCTGCAACGGAGACAGAAGTGGTTTCTTTCCAGTCCCGACATTAAAGTGGGGGACTTGGTTTTGGCTAGGGATGTCTCTCTCCCCCTGGTTTGGACTTCTGGCAGAGTGACCGAGTGTTATCCTGGAAGGGATGGGAGAGTCAGGGTGGCCAAAATCTTGACCACTAATGCTCATATCACAAGACCACTGTCTCTAATTTCTCCATTACCTTTAAATGTTTAACTGTTTATTTTGTTCTCTGTTGGTGTTTACCCCTCCCAGTATTGTGCCCAACTCTAGGAATGGGTATTCCAAGATTCAGACACCTAGATATCAAGGGAAAGGCTGTAGCCGCTTTTGAAAGTTCAGATATTTGAATATCGCGCTACATTGCTTCGAGAAGGAATTGGGAGGAATTTACCGATACTTGGATGTCAAGTGACGTAGCGAGTAATAGCAGAGGTGGAGGCTATTTATTGATTAAATAGTTAACTATGGAGTAGAGACTTGAGACTGGGATCAGATTACTGGCACGGCCAAATGAAAGAGAATGCACTTAGTATCAAGTAAATCGGACCAGGGATTCAAGAGATATGAGGATTTCTAGATTACAACGTGATGCGGCGTGACCCTGACAGTTTTGAATAAAAGCCAGCTGGTCGAAGCATCGATAGCTCATTCTAACACAAGCAGTTGCATAGCAAGTTGCTACGACGCTGAGCCAAGGCACATGGTTGCCAGATCTACGCAGAAGTTCTTTTCAAAGTCGTGATAGTCACGAAAGTGCTGCGCTACGAGGTGGAACTTAGTAAGTTTACGGCGAGGAGAATCACTGAGGTGATTGATTTTTCTACAGACATTAGTGGAAATATTTATATTTTCACATGGACATATGCTAGACTTTGTCTAGAATTAGTACTTTGTCACAGTCCAGTAGTAACATAATACTTGGATGATTAAATCCATTTCAAGTCAGTTTTCATATTTGTAACTAGTTAACCACTTCGATCTGTCAGTACACTGAAGACTAGTCTATAACGGTGGCGTTCATTAGTCTACGCAAGGGAAACTACAAGTTGCTTAGCGCATGGTAGATGGTGATATAATAAACCATGCCCAGGGAACGATCTTCAGAACAGCTGTTGATTGCTTAGACTGTCAGTGTTTTTTTTGTACTGATAAGATTACCGTGAGTTATGTTACAACTGACATATTTAAGAAGAGATCACTTAGATCTGACCCTATTTAAACAAACTGTTATGGCTTTGATAGAAGCCCATATTAAAATGGAACAACAGTTAATTCAAACGTCAAGAGATACTACCACTATGTCTTACTAGACGGATTGTGGGTATATAATGGCGGCCGATACAAGGATTATACATGCTTGTCCGATAGGGCATGTCTATGGATAAATCTGGTACAGACCAGGTTCGCTAAGCTTCAAGACCATCAAGAAATGTAAGCCACATTTGAATTATATTATGCCTAGCTAATTGGAACAAACTATTTTTCTGCAGATGACCAACACATTTTTTTTCTTCCTATTTACATCTTGCAATGATTTACGCAAGACTTGTTAGAGTTATTCTGAGTATTTTCAGCACTCAGAACAGTTTAGGATCGATGACCGAGCATTTCGAGCATTTATTTGAATATTTCATATTTTTGGGAAACCATGGAAATCAACCGATGTAACTGTAAAAGTTAAATTTATTTTTGTTGAGGAATGGATATTTTTTCCGTATTCGAAGGTTCAAACATGTGGATTCTCACATAATGAGATGATAATTAAACATATTTGAAATAATATAAATAATGATAATAATAATAATCCACTAATAATAATAATTTTTATAATTTTTCTAAATAATTCTTGGATATTATATTTCCTAATAATCATATGTATTGAGAGAGAGCCTATGAAGTAGTTTAATCATTTCTAGTTTGGAACAGGAGATTTTCCGAAGGAGAGTGGTTAGCGCAAGCCCGCATTCAACCAACATTTCAGTTCTGGTTGAACAGTTGATATTTGCATTGAGCAAAGTACATTTTTCAGATAACACGGAGAGGCATGAAACGGGAAGCAAATGATATTTGTATCAAATAGGATATTTTTGTATTTATATAAAATCATGACGTAAATACACTCGAAAGTGAAATAAAGATTTTCATAAGTATGGTAAATTCACGGGTTGAACTGAATGGTAAAATAAAATAAACTTGTAAGTTTATTAATCTTCCAGTGTTGATAACAAGCAGAGGCTTGATTTATTGTATAAATTCTGGGAAGATAATTTGTGTGGAGTAGTTGAAATGCCATTCCCAGGTGCGCATGTTTAAGTCGCAGGAATGAGGAGGTTTTTTCGAGCATCAATCAAATAGCAGGTTCGATGGCTCAGTTTTATAGTAGGAGTATTGGAGCTACACATTTCGTCGGATGAATGACCCGAAGGTTATTTCTTGAAACCATCAGTTCTTATTTCAACCTTGTTTACAAATTCCATTTAGACTTTGATTTTGCTAGAACCCGGATTTGTCATGATAGTAGTTTATTCTTCTTCAGAGGAAGACCTTTGCCGTTGTTGTTGTTGTAATATTGTGTTCTTACACAGATAGTAGAATGGGCCACTGCCAATTAAAAATAATTCTTTAACCACGAATAATTTGAAGGATGTTTTCAATCCTAGTGCCATGAACTAATTGAATTCATTATAAAGCTACAATTCTTATTTCCGCATTCTGTCGAAGAATTGCAAGTTGTGAAAGTTACTAGAAATGGCCATATATATAAATTTTTTTTTTCATAATGATTCCAAGTGGGAAATTGAATAGTTGAATGGTTCAACAATTTATTGATCAAGTTGATGATTCAGAAATCATGTATTTTGTTAGGAACTTGAAGTTCGTAATCGAGTCACTTCTCGAAATGTTTAATGTCAGAAGAACAATTAATTGTTGTTGTGCTTCGCACAGTTCTTCGATGCTATGCTCAAGGTCAAATACTTTTCAGATGTTATTAATATGTGTAAATAATGTGTGTTGATTCAATGATAATAATATTTTCGACGATATATTTTTGAAACTGGAAAACAAGTGAAAGTTTAAAATTCTGTGAACATTTATTCTACGAGTGTTAATATCATGTATATATTCAAACAGTGATCTACGATATTTCCAGTATAGACAATTAACTTTGAACTGGAATTAAATATTAATAATTTTGGAACACAGTCCACAGGACTATTAATCGGACTTGTGTTTCCAAAAAGATTGTCAAATGTGTTTGGAAAATTTCTGTATATTGTGTGTAAATAAGAGTGTGGATCGCCACACGTGGATGATGCTGCTTTGAGCATCTTTGCAGTCAGATTTTAACTTCAAAATAAACTGAGATAATTTTACCAGATGTGTCATACCCAATTAAATCTCCTTCTATCCTTATTGTTGCATTGAGCCAAAAATCAGTAAAGCATTTTTTTCATTTGATGTCGTTTTTGCGATTTGCTTTAACCCATCTGGCGCCCCGGGATATTTTGATTCTCGTGCTGACTGATTATTGGTAAAATGCATATGTGGTCGTGCGGACTCCGGTCTAAACGGGCACATAAAATAAGATAGAGAGAGAAATGGCTTCGAACGTGGGTCCCGATTTAGACATGGTCAATCGCATGCCGATTTGAAATTGTGATAATTTTTTATAGAAAAATTTGGGAGTTGAGAGATGTCTGGTTTCGATGAATAAATTAGTAGGAAACCCAATTAGTGGGGAAAATTAAAAATTTAACTTGGTTAATAATTAGAATGGGTTTGATTATTTTTGATAATGGCTTAACCATTAGGGCGTCAAGTAAATTCAGTAGTAAACGTTCGATGACTGGACATACACATTATTAGAATCCAGGTGGAGGATATTTGAGAACTTGCATATTTTTCTTGTGATATTGTGGTAAATGTAATTCGTAAAAGTAGAGAATTTTGTTTTTCCACGTCGACATAAGGATAAATCTCATTTTATTAGAGTGTTCCAAATAGCTATTCATATTTCTTGTTCTAGTTATAAGCTTGTGTTTGCCACTGTTGTATACCCCTAAGTTTTGAATAATAATTGAAATTATGGAAGAAATGATGAGGATGATGAGGAGTTTGGAGGAGAGTTCAAAAGAGGCTGGACTGCGTGTAGCAGCCATTATGAAAGAAAATACTGAGGCTTTGGAAAGGAAACTTAAAGAAAATTCTGATTCTTTAGAAAGCAGGTTAAAAGATAACTTGAAAGAAAGTTTAGATGAAAAACTTAAAGAAAGTTCTGATTCTTTAAAAAGTAATTGGAAAGAAAATTTAAATAGTAAATTTAATTCAATGGAAAGTAAATTTAAAGAGAATTCTGAAATTTTGAAAATGTCACTTGAGAGTAAAATGAACAAATTATGCGAAAAAAAAAATGAGCTCGAAACTTCATTAGCTACTAACGCAAGTTTAATGGACGAAAAATTTCGCGATGCCGATCTTCGATCCCAAAGCTTAGCTGATAGGATAGAACATGGTCTTAGGAAAGTTGGTGAAGACATGATCGACCTAGAAGTCAGAGTGAAGAAGGAGAGTAACGAGATGGGAATTCTAGTTGTTCAACGTTTAACGGAACAATTCAAAGAACTGGTCATGGGAGAAATAAGAGAAGGTGTGATTAGTGAGTTGCAAACTGAAATCAAAACCACAGTTGTCAATGAAATTAAAGACACACTCAAGCTGGAGAATCAAGAGGGAATCAAGGAGATTAGGGAATCTTTGTCATCCCATATTGAAGTAATTGCCAAAGATATCCAAGCAACTCAGAAGGACATATCAGATATGACAGGGTCATTGAAAAGTCATGAGGCTGTTATGAACCAGATATCCACTGATGTCAAGGAAAATTGAAAAGAAACTGAAGCAATTAAGAAGATGGCAGAAGAAAACCAGAAGGAACTTGAGGCTATGAAAAGTCAAATCAAGGGTGAGAAACAGTCTGATCATCTGTTGAAAATGCCAAATGTAAGGGGAAAGGAACAGATACAGATAAATCTAGGAGGAGCTAGAGAAACGGATAGTCAAAGACAGGATGAGGTCAGGACAGTATTTCAATCCAACCCCATAACTGTATTTAAGAATGTAGAAGATAAGCCTTCTAAATTTTCAGGGCGAGATTCTGTGACATCCGTGGAATTTTTGAGAGAAGCAGGTGATTACCTGAAAGATTCTAAGATCCCTAAAGAAAGACAGATCCGAGTGATAGGGAAGTTTTTGGAAGGTCCTGCACTTCTTTGGTTTAGAGCTTTTAGATCCACTCTAACCACTTTTGAGGAGTTTTCTCGTGGGCTATTGAAGAAGTTTTGGTCCCCGGAAACCCAACAGCAAGTCAGAGCAGAGTTATATTCGAAGAGATTCTCGACGTCACAACCTACTCGATACTCTACGTACTTTTCTGGACAGCTGTCTAAACTTCAACATTTAGATCCGCCGATGCCAGATAACGAATTGATTACTGCATTGATACGTCAGTTTCCAGCAGACGTCCAGAGGACTTTGATCGCTGCTGATATCTATAATATGGAACAATTTGATGAAGTATTACAGAAGCTGGATCATACGAACGCTCAATTCTTCCATCAGAAGGGAGTAAAGAATAACAACGCTGTGTATGCTGTTATGGCTGATAGTTATTC
The DNA here is from genome assembly GCA_946902985.2 of Meconema thalassinum. NCBI lineage: Eukaryota > Metazoa > Arthropoda > Insecta > Orthoptera > Tettigoniidae > Meconema > Meconema thalassinum. The sequence goes on along the minus strand of OX336395.1, from coordinate 266,733,015 downwards.
TCAAACACCTCGAGAGATTCGAGAGGGGCGAGAAGAGAAAACGCCGAGGGAAGATCCAAATAAGAGAGGATGGAACCAGTACAGTAACAGATACAGTTACAAGCCATATGCGAGACCAGATGGTGGAAATCGATACAATACTCGATGGAGAAGACCACGAGATAGTCAAGGAAGGTACCAGGAAAGAAGATACTATGGTAGAAAAAACTACAATAACAGAGGGAATGTGGATGATCGTCAGTCCAATGAAGAGTTTAACAAGGAGACGAGGAAAAATTTGGAAGCAAGACACCAAGATAACTTGCAGTTTTTGGAGCAAAGGCCCAATGAACCAGGTCCATCGGGAAAACAACAATCCCGGGGGAATGGTAACGAAAAAAAAACTTCGAATTCACAGTAGAAGATAGAATTTTGAACACTTTCACTTCCAGAATTATTAAATGGCAAGCAGAGGATGATGACTTAATTCAACAGAATGACGAACGAAAAGAAATGGGTACCAGAATTAGAATGCCAATCATATCATGCGAAGTATTCGGTATGCCTGTCGATACTTTGATCGATACTGGGGCTATGCTTTGTCTGGTGAGTGAGAAGCTTTATATTCTGTGGAAGCTCAAAGAGAATTCAGAGGAGATTCCAGTATCAGGAATTAAGATCCAAGGAATAATACCCAATAAAATATCTCTGTGTAAAACACAATTATACTTATGTATTACGATTGGAGGACATGATTTCCGACATGTATTTGTTGTAATGAAGGACATGGCTTTTGACATAATATTGGGAGCAGATTTCATTCAGAAATATCAAGCAGTGATAGCCATGAAGACCGAGACGATCAGATTCAAGAATACCGAAGAGATTAACTTCGAGGGAAAAGAAGAGGAAGACATCGAGGGAGATGCTCAATGGTCTCTGATTTTTCATGAAGCCGAAGGAAGAGAAGTCTACACTGAGAAGGAGTCCCCAGAGCTAGGGAAAATTTTGGAAGAGTATCACGATATTTTTGATATTAAGCCTGGTGAAATTGAAGATTTTGAATATTGTGGAAGTAAACAACAATGGAACCTATGAAATCGCTAATACACGAACTGGTAACATCGTGGGAACTTATAATGCATCGAATTTGAAGATTTATTATTCAAGAACCAGATGATTTAATGTGTAGATAGGAAAAATAAAAATTTTTCAATTTTTATTTTTTGCTAGGTGTGGGGTGGATGTGCCCAACTCTAGGAATGGGTATTCCAAGATTCAGACACCTAGATATCAAGGGAAAGGCTGTAGCCGCTTTTGAAAGTTCAGATATTTGAATATCGCGCTACATTGCTTCGAGAAGGAATTGGAAGGAATTTACCGATACTTGGATGTCAAGTGACGTAGCGAGTAATAGCAGAGGTGGAGGCTATTTATTGATTAAATAGTTAACTATGGAGTAGAGACTTGAGACTGGGATCAGAGTACTGGCACGGCCAAATGAAAGAGAATGCACTTAGTATCAAGTAAATCGGACCAGGGATTCAAGAGATATGAGGATTTCTAGATTACAACGTGATGCGGCGTGACCCTGACAGTTTTGAATAAAAGCCAGCTGGTCGAAGCATCGATAGCTCATTCTAACACAAGCAGTTGCATAGCAAGTTGCTACGACGCTGAGCCAAGGCACATGGTTGCCAGATCTACGCAGAAGTTCTTTTCAAAGTCGTGATAGTCACGAAAGTGCTGCGCTACGAGGTGGAACTTAGTAAGTTTACGGCGAGGAGAATCACTGAGGTGATTGATTTTTCTACAGACATTAGTGGAAATATTTATATTTTCACATGGACATATGCTAGACTTTGTCTAGAATTAGTACTTTGTCACAGTCCGGTAGTAACATAATACTTGGTTGATTAAATCCATTTCAAGTCAGTTTTCATATTTGTAACTAGTTAACCACTTCGATCTGTCAGTACACTGAAGACTAGTCTATAACGGTGGCGTTCATTAGTCTACGCAAGGGAAACTACAAGTTGCTTAGCGCATGGTAGATGGTGATATAATAAACCATGCCCAGGGAACGATCTTCAGAACAGCCGTTGATTGCTTAGACTGTCAGTGTTTTTTTTTGTACTGATAAGATTACCGTGAGTTATGTTACAACTGACATATTTAAGAAGAGATCACTTAGATCTGACCCTATTTAAACAAACTGTTATGGCTTTGATAGAAGCCCATATTAAAATGGAACAACAGTTAATTCAAACGTCAAGAGATACTACCACTATGTCTTACTAGACGGATTGTGGGTATATAATGGCGGCCGATACAAGGATTATACATGCTTGTCCGATAGGGCATGTCTATGGATAAATCTGGTACAGACCAGGTTCGCTACGCTTCAAGACCATCAAGAAATGTAAGCCACATTTGAATTATATTATGCCTAGCTAATTGGAACAAACTATTTTTCTGCAGATGACCAACACATTTTTTTTTCTTCGTATTTACATCTTGCAATGATTTACGCAAGACTTGTTAGAGTTATTCTGAGTATTTTCAGCACTCAGAACAGTTTAGGATCGATGACCGAGCATTTCGAGCATTTATTTGAATATTTCATATTTTTGGGAAACCACGGAAATCAACCGATGTAACAGTAAAAGTTAAATTTTTTTTGTTGAGGAATGGATATTTTTTCCGTATTCGAAGGTTCGAACATGTGGATTCTCACATAATGAGATGATAATTAAACATATTTGAAATAATATAAATAATGATAATAATAATAATCCACTAATAATAATAATTTTTATAATTTTTCTAAATAATTCTTGGATATTATATTTCCTAATAATCATATGCATTGAGAGAGAGCCTATGAAGTAGTTTAATCATTTCTAGTTTGGAACAGGAGATTTTCCGAAGGAGAGTGGTTAGCGCAAGCCCGCATTCAACCAACATTTCAGTTCTGGTTGAACAGTTGATATTTGCATTGAGCAAAGTACATTTTTCAGATAACACGGAGAGGCATGAAACGGGAAGCAAATGATATTTGTATCAAATAGGATATTTTTGTATTTATATAAAATCATGACGTAAATACACTCGAAAGTGAAATAAAGATTTTCATAAGTATGGTAAATTCACGGGTTGAACTGAATGGTAAAATAAAATAAACTTGTAAGTTTATTAATCTTCCAGTGTTGATAACAAGCAGAGGCTTGGTTTATTGTATAAATTTTGGGAAGATAATTTGTGTGGAGTAGTTGAAATGCCATTCCCAGGTGCGCATGTTTAAGTCGCAGGAATGAGGAGGTTTTTTCGAGCATCAATCAAATAGCAGGTTCGATGGCTCAGGTTTATAGTAGGAGTATTGGAGCTACACATTTCGTCGGATGAATGACCCGAAGGTTATTTCTTGAAACCACCAGTTCTTATTTCAACCTTGTTTACGAATTCCATTTAGACTTTGATTTTGCTAGAACCCGGATTTGTCATGATAGTAGTTTATTCTTCTTCAGAGGAAGACCTTTACCGTTGTTGTTGTTGTTGTAATATTGTGTTCTTACACAGATAGTAGAATGGGCCACTGCCAATTAAAAATAATTCTTTAACCACGAATAATTTGAAGGATGTTTTCAATCCTAGTGCCATGAACTAAATGAATTCATTATAAAGCTACAATTCTTATTTCCGCATTCTGTCGAAGAATTGCAAGTTGTGAAAGTTACTAGAAATGGCCATAAATATAAATATATTTTTTTCATAATGATTCCAAGTGGGAAATTGAATAGTTGAATGGTTCAACCATTTATTGATCAAGTTGATGATTCAGAAATCATATATTTTGTTTGGAACTTGAAGTTCATAATCGAGTCACTTCTCGAAATGTTTAATGTCAGAAGAACAATTAATTGTTGTTGTGCTTCGCACAGTTCTTCGATGCTATGCTCAAGGTCAAATACTTTTCAGATGTTATTAATATGTGTAAACAATGTGTGTTGATTCAATGTTAATAATATTTTCGACGATATATTTTTGAAACTGGAAAACAAGTGAAAGTTTAAAATTCTGTGAACATTTATTCTACGAGTGTTAATATCATGTATATATTCAAACAGTGATCTACGATATTTCCAGTATAGACAATTAACTTTGAACTGGAATTAAATATTAATAATTTTGGAACACAGTCCACAGGACTATTAATCGGACTTGTGTTTCCAAAAAGATTGTCAAATGTGTTTGGAAAATTTCTGTATATTGTGTGTAAATAAGAGTGTGAATCGCCACACGTGGATGATGCTGCTTTGAGCATCTTTGCAGTCAGATTTTAACTTCAAAATAAACTGAGATAATTTTACCAGATGTGTCATACCCAATTAAATCTCCTTCTATCCTTATTGTTGCATTGAGCCAAAAATCAGTAAAGCATTTCTTTCATTTGATGTCGTTTTTGCGATTTGCTTTAACCCATCTGGCGCCCCGGGATATTTTGATTCTCGTGCTGACTGATTATTGGTAAAATGCATATGTGGTCGTGCGGACTCCGGTCTAAACGGGCACAGTATGGTGTATTCTTGGAATACACGGTAAGATAGAGTATTCTTTTTAATGCTCTTTGCTTGTTCATTTCATCCTTTTTCTCAAACACCAACAGTGATCACCTAGTTTCTCTTTGGTGGTCATGTCTCTTATGTCATTGTGAGTCTGTTCTAGATATATATCTTCCATGACCCACCTAGCATCATCTAGCAGCAAATCTCTGAAGCTCCTCAATTCTTCCTGGTGCAAGAGGACTTCCTTATCCATCTGGCCACAAGATCTCGTTGCCATCGCCAGCTATTATCTCTGTGATCAAAAGAACTTCGTCTTCTCTTTCACCCAACAGGCTGTGCTAGTATCGCCTGCTATCAACTCTTTGAAGACCATTTCCTCAAGAGAATTTAAGTTTACAATATTGGTCATGCTTATATGTTCTCCTTTTGTCCCCTACCCCCACTCTTTTCCCTTTCTTGGACCCTCCGCGCTTCGCTGAGTGGGTCTCACTTGTAAGTCGGCAGTTGACTCGGTCAGTCAAGGCTCAACTAGAGCCAGTCTCCTCAAACCAAGAGGCACTCTCTACGTTCTACGCCATGTTGGCACATTAAGTATTCGTCAAAGGGAACTTCACCTTCGACATGCAACCAAGATAAGTACAGACTTAAGGTTTTAACCTCGTCTTCATCAGTTTTATTATCTACATGCTTTTATTGATTATTTTATAGACAGCGTGAGATTACTTATTTGGGGCGGTAATCATTCTTCGCGGGATTTGCCATGTAGAGCTTTTGTCTGTCTAAGCCAGCCTTAATAGAAAGTAGCTTTTCTTAAGCTATTTAAATGAGAAATCTTCTCACCACGTGGGATATTATCTAATACCCGCTGTCTATAAATTACCAAGCTAGTTCCTCCGCTGGATTAACTTTGGCCCCATTATTCTATTAAGATCGTTCTGGAACCTTCCAGATCCTGTACTTTATCTACAAGTCCTGCCGTCATGTATTTTTCACTCACTTGTGAGAATACTATTTAAAATTGAAGAATCTCACTTCTGAATTAAAGCTCAATAGCGAATTTTCTTCCACCGTTGGAATGTTCTATGGCGCATTTAATTGTAATCCACAACTTTCTCAAGTAATAGACTTTCGCCTATCTAGTGCAACCAGTCCTTTTTCATCATTGCAATAACTTTCTTTGCCATAAACTTTCGTGTTACTACAGTGAATTTTTCAGCTATTCAAAAGACTATAGTGATAACTAGTGCTTGTTCAACTTTTCTACCACGTCGCGATCGTCCGTTTACATTAAATAAGGCCATGCACATTGATCCTAAATCCCAATTGATCTTTCCTAAACCTTCTACTAACAAACCATATTAATAAAATTGTAACTCTAGATCATTTTCTATGAGGTGTCACTCTAACGAAGTGCCCTTCCATTTTGCTTGTTTATCGTTAATTAATTTCTGCATAATTACGTGTTTTATACCCGGTTCAAGCTTACATTGTTTCTACCCTATAATCAGGGAAAACAATTCTCTCAACTCATGAGTGAGTTATTTCTAGGTCTCACGAAAGGGAAACTGCCCCATTTGGCTCGTGATTCCTACTTAAACATAGGAGGTCGAGAACCTTCCTTTTGACTTTCTCATCAGGTTTCACAGTAAGTGAACTGCCCTTAATTGTATAATAACCAACAGTAATTCTGTATAAATATGAGAAGTTATAGGAACTTCTATCTTATTCTTCATGTTTTTCTTATTGTTATTTTCGAAGTTGTAACTTTTTCTAAAATAGTTACCTGGAAATTTCTTAAAGTACACTCCTTGTACTCAATTTAATGTTTAAACTTTAATCACTTCATTTGTCTTTTTTTAAATCTTACAAATATTTTAGTGCATATATAAGGTTTGAAACCTAAAGAATTGTTAATTGCCTGGAGCAAACTTTAAATGTTAAGAGGTCTGCGACCCCAAATTGTTACTAAAAATTGAAACTATATACTTGTCAAATTTATTAGACTTTTTTGCATTGTTAAATAAACTTAAACTTTCTTTCTTTGACTCATCATTTCTCTGGTACAACAGTTAGGCAAGATCCTGTCTTCCTTGACTCTTCCTAAGTTCATGCCATCGTTAATACAGAATAAATCTGTTACTATTTGTCTTGCCAGACTATCACCCTTCCCCATAGTAGTCTTATGCATGCTTGAGAGGGAATACGCTAAATCAATTCTCTGGCAAACCGCCCTAGTCCTAGCTGCGTTTCCCGTCAGCTTCGGCCAGGTCCCTACTCACTTTAGGTATCAGAGAATGGATTTGCAGTGGCAACCGCCTCTAAGTGCATTTAAAGTTAAATTTATAACTTTTGTGGGACTCTCATCCTATTTCTCTATCCTTTTTCTCGAGTCCTAAACCCACCTCCTTTTCTTTATCATCTTCCCTTGGTAGTTAGGTTATTCCTCAGCCAATAATCTACCCAATCCTTTCAACCCTTCCACCTATTTTCCTGCTCATATCCCATCCCTTTACTTTTTAATATTATACAGCCTATGCAGTATTAATGCTAATTTCTCTACAAATGTCATTTGTTTTTTTGTTCTTTCTTTTCTCATTTATCATATTGAATTTTGGACCGTTGCTTTTTCGGTGGAAGTTACGCGAGTTAGATTGGTTTCCTTCATGCGATTCTCTTTCATAAGTATCAGCTGAGGACCAACTTAGATTCCTTAGTTTTGGAACACAAGTTGCAAGTAAATCCATCTTCTTTTACTCCAGTAGCATAGCATGAGTAAAATAATTACGTAGACACAAATAAAAAGAAAAACTGCAGTAACACACTTTAAAGAAAATGTTTAAAGTTTTATCTTAAATCTTACATACTACCTATTCTCTTGGCCCCAAGTAAAAGAACTAAGTTTAATGGATGAGCTTAACAATGTACAAATAATGCCATGGGACAATGCTGTCTGATAATTGCTTGAAGACCATTGTTGCTACCCGACATTACAGTAGCTCCAGCATAAGTCTAGTTAGTTAGGTATTGAGGTTTTAAGGGGCGGACTACTTTCTTGTCTATTTTATATTTTTCCAGATCGAAAATTATGTGTGTATTACCGAACCCTGTGCACTTATATCTAATGATACATCGAAGAAACCTACAAATATTTCTCAACTCTCGAGTTACAGACCTATCGCAAAATTATTACACTTAATTAAAAGCTTTGAAGGACACGTCAGTAGTCTCATCTGCCTGAATGGCCACAAATTCACATGGCGAAAGCTCTTCTGCAATCCTTTCCCTGACTGCATTAGTGACTGATTGCAATAAATTATTTTGGATGTCTGGCACGTACCTTCAAAAACAGAGCTGCCTTCAAGCTGCCTTCTTTCATAAATGATTCTTCCATTGCTAGCAAATCGAGGGTTTCTAAATGATTGCCCTTATTAAGAGATTCGTGGTCATCTCTGAGACCTCTAAAGGCAAGTTCTTGCCACCCGAGATGGCACACCATCTATTAGGCAACCCACTATTCGCATATTTCGAGTTACATTTTCACTATATTTCACAGCTGCTAATTGTGTTGTTTCCACTAAACAATGCTCAATTCTGTCAGTACCGCTGTCGGTACTTTGTGTGCTGAGAACCACATAACCATATATATTTCGAATGGCAACTACTTTTAAATTTTCTTGTAACTTTGCCATCTTTTTGGGACAAATCCAACTGAGGACGATTTTTTTTTAGATTTTAGTTTCAACTTTTGTTCAAATGTTAATGATGATAGTGATACTATGAAGAAATCTTACAGAATTAAAAGTTACACTGTTCACGTCAACTAATAGCTCATCACTTTCCATTGTTAAAATAACTAGAAACTAAGGCACAGTAAATACAGATTCATGAAACTTTCACCACATCGCCAAAGAAAAGACATGTCAAGTCAAGTTCTAGGGCAGTATCATCCCCTAGCGCGCGAAGCGCGACCAAGTGCCCATGGGATGGTGTCAGGGACTAGTGCTCCTAGAGGTGCTCCTTTTATCCTTTTGTGAATAATAAATGAATTGATTGAAAATAAACTCTATCGCCTCGTTAGATATGAAGGAGATAGTGCTTGTGAATTTAAGTAGGTTGAAATTTATGTTAGTTGATTTAGATAAATATATTTTTCAGTATTTTAGAACTTGAGATGACGCCTAATTTGCCTGTTGAGCAGCCAATGGTGACTTTGGGTCTGCTGCTAGGACTGATGACCATCAGATTCGCAGCGGCAATAGATGATATTTGTTCGTTCGCTCGTCAGGCTTGGTGCAGCAACTTCAGTTGGTAGTAATAATAATAATAAAAGTGGTAGTTAAAAATGGTTTGAAATTGTAGTTAATTAGTTATATGGAGTGAGAAAGTCCTCAAGTAGGCTGGTTTTGGAAGTATGACAATTTATAGACCTTGAGTAGGTTGTGGGTTTTGAAATTAATAATAATTATAGCCTCAGATGTGTATATTAATGGTTTAAGTATTTGTATGAAATGTGTTAATGGAAAGTGCAGTGAATGGCTGTATTTGAACGTGTTGCCTCGGCTGGTAACTTTGCTGGGCTGTGATTGGTAGAAGACATGCCTACTATGTTCACGGCAGGCAGTGTGGAGAGGCATGGAGGGGATGGCGGCGCGCGCACGATCTTGCACGCTTTAATAAGAAGGCAAGGGAGACATCCTCAAAGTGTCTATCTGCCTCGTTGTTCGTACGCAGGCAGTGTGGAGAGGCATGGAGGGGATGGCGGCGCGCGCACGATCTTGCACGCTTTAATGAGAAGGCAAGGGAGACATCCTCAAAGTGTCTATCTGCCTCGTTGTTCGTACGCAGGCAGTGTGGAGAGGCATGGAGGGGATGGCGGCGCGCGCACGATCTTGCACGCTTTAATAAGAAGGCAAGGGAGACATCCTCAAAGTGTCTATCTGCCTCGTTGTTCGTACGCAGGCAGTGTGGAGAGGCATGGAGGGGATGGCGGCGCGCGCACGATCTTGCACGCTTTAATAAGAAGGCAAGGGAGACATCCTCAAAGTGTCTATCTGCCTCGTTGTTCGTACGCAGGATGCAAGCGCTGAATCTTTAAAATCATAAAAATTACTATTATGGCTTAAGAACTTGGAAGAAAAACAACATTACAATAAATAATAATATAACCTGTAACTTGTTACGTAAATTTGGATAGACAGTGTCTATCTTGTCTATCCTGACGCTATGCTACTGTTCTACTCCTCAATATACGTTATATCATATCAGACAGGTAGAAGAGAGGTTTGGCTGCCACCGGTGTAAGCAATTGTGGTTTCGCTTCCAGCCCTTTGGCAGGGATACAGTATATGATACACAATCCCTTAATCCAGTAGTAAATGAATACAAATGACTTCAAATAAACAGCTGTTTCCATCACCTTACAAACTTACAAACGTATACACCATGTTGTAAACAGATCAAGAAAGGAGCACAACAGACAAGAATGTAATAAAGCCATTGCTAATACAAACTACAAAAATACAAAATACATACCCGTTGTTCAATGGAATATGACACTGAAGGTAATCGGTATGGATTAACACTCCGTTAGGCTCGCGGGTTTGCGGAACAACGTCTGATGGCCCCATGCTACCACTTCTCAATGATTGTTCATTATTTCAACTTTATATTCACTGCCTATATGGTAGTTCTTATTTTTAACAATTAATACCAGTGTTTCATAACTAACAAAAATATTATAACATTCAAATTCGGTATTAGTTGACCTTACAACACCAGGTTGTTTTGTCAGAATATTATGGGGCCATATCTGAGTAACCATTCATGGTTTCTTGTTCCACTTCGTGCCATCCGTCCCTAAAACGAAAACAAATGGTATCCGTTCTTGTTGTTGATTCTTTACAGGCTTTGCAACATCGTGGTCATGTAGCCCTGTATACCTGGGTGTGTGTAGAATTTGTATGGCAACTTGTATACACCGGATATGCAGGATACACCATGCCAGTAAGTTCAAGACTTGGTGAACAAGAAATATGTCACATTACCAGACGAATATAGACAGGTAGAAATGCGGAGAAAAGCCAAGGATGGGAAGGAGATAGTGAAGCAGCCTGCAAAAGGAAATGATGTCTGTAGTAGTGTGTATTTGTAATTCAGATAGGATTTAGGTAGCAAGCGGCCGTGGCCTTCAGTTAGGTACCATTCTTGCATTTTCCTAGAGTAGAAGTGGAGAAACCACAGAAAACCACTTCTAGGATGGCTGAGGTAGGACTCGAACCAGCCTCTTTTCAATTTTGCTTCACGAGGCTAATTGTGCCCCGTTCCAGCCCTCAGGCCAGAATTACATTGCTGGGCAAAGTCGGGAATTGAACCCGGGCCTCCACGGTGACAGCCAAGAATGCTAGCCACTGTGCAATGTGGCAGACATAATAATAATAATGGCCTACTTACCAATAAAATATGAACGGCCATCCAAATCTTCGCTTCCAATACCGCCTCCTGGTCAATTTCGTGGTCAATATCCGAGTCTTCAGATCTTGTTCCATCTTTGTCTTCAAAATCAGAGTCACCATTTTCTTTGAATTTATTATTAACTTCCAGCCGAAGGGGACATCTACATACATACTTAGGTTTTCGTAAGTCGTATATCTCTTTAGTTATATTTACTTGGGCAACGTACCAAACCAATAATCACTCTAACAACACACCTACAACTCACTGATAGCTCACTGACAGAATGTTACGTCATTGGGTGCGCTGGGGCTACCAGTCCTATATGATACAGCAGCTGATAAATGTTACTCGTGTGGAGTTATTTTTAGTCTCATTATTTCACAACTCTGCAAAAATGCTTACTAAGGTGTAGTGTAAGGTGTCCCAAGACAATAAGATCATAACTTGAACTCAACCGAACCATGGGGTTGTAAGACTCATGCGCGACTAACTAAGTTTTAAAGAATTCTGAAGGAATATAAAGAGGACAAAAATAGGTTCTTTTGTTGCACTTATTCTTCTTTCAGATTTTTTACAGGTATAAGAACCACAAAATATTTTCATAAAAATTGTGAATTTAGGGTGAAAAATATTTGGTTGAAAAATTCACTCTCCTCTTTTTTTGATGTTTTAGGTTCTCAGCGTATTGAAATATCATAGGAAGTTTGTTTGGAGCAAAAATTCAAATCTGTCTCCGAAATAAAATTTAGTGAAGTTTTTTCAACTATGGCAAACATACTGTTTTTTTTCATTAATCTATTTTTGGTATCCTTGACAGCCATTCCTTTAAACTTTTACTTTTATGAAAATGCGGTAAGTTACATTATCTCAGAAAATACTGCATCGAACTACTTGGAAATTTAACAGTATCTCTATATGCAAATGTGCAAAAATATGACGCAGATTAATGGCTGCAGTATTATTTATGCATTGCGTCAAGAACAACGCTCTTTTTAAACAACCATTTATTCTAGGTTGGATTGTAAGCCATGAAATTATCGTCACTTGTATTTAGTTTCAAATCATTACCTTCAATAGTTAGGTCATAAATGTACCTTTTGCCTAATATGATGTGTTTTAGAATTGATTAATTGTAATGTTGGTAACAGTGAATGGTATTTCCTTTTCGGTATCTTGACTATTTTATCTTATGAAGTTTAATTTTGATAACAATTGATTCAGTAGTTCGTGTGGTAGGATCATATTAAGAAACTGAAATGCTCAGTTAATGCCATCAACTCATTGTCCCAATAGGGAATTGGCATCACACAATAGAGCCACTCACATCTAAACCTGTAAGAAAGAATATTGTTGAAGTAAGCATGCCACTTCTAATAATTTTGATGTTGCTGATTAATTTAGTGGATTTGTGAAATCGTGTAATTAGGGATGCCTGATAACTTGTGTTATTGTGACTGATAGGATTTGGAAGAGGGTGGCTGTGACTTTCATTTGGGAAACATCCGGGCATTTGCCTTGGGATGTTGTGGGAAATTACGACAAATGTTTCCTAGAATGGCGAGATGGGAATCGAACCCATCTCTACTTGGCTTTGCGCCACAAAAACTACTATACTCTCAGACCAAAATTAAAAGTCTTGGCAGTGCTAAGAATAGAGTACAATCTGTATTGATGGAACTCTTGTGTGTGACATCCAATTACTATGTAGGCTATACATAACTAGTTCTCAATGAGTAGTCTATGGTAATGATTGCCCTGTGGGATTCTGTTTTCCACACGGAAATAATTCATTTGTTTTGTGGAGCGCGTTGCTGTGATTATCACCCACATATGTATGTTGCATGATTTCCCAACGTGGATCCTGTTCAACACTAATTGCTGTGCATTTGGCTTATGGACAGGAAGTGGGTAAAATGCAGAGTTTGGAGAAGAAGGCTTTTGAAAATAACAAAATCGGCCGAGTTCAACAAGTACCTATCACGATTTATAAGCGAGACATTGTAATAGGTGATTATCTCATCACGCATCGTGCTGGTCGGCTGGAACTGTCGACTTATCAGTTCTTGGAGTCAATGCGTTATTCGTAATGAGACTGGCAAGGGACATTTTGTTAATAAAGAAACAATGTTGTAAGAGACTTTCCCAAATAGGGCAAGAGATTTAGCACTCTGTGGTAACTATATCTGAATGTTGCGAGTAGTTCCCCCTCCCCAAATATCAGAAAGGAAGTATTCTGTCTTGAAGTTACTTGATCAATGTTCCATCGAAACGTGTGGAGCAACAACTTAACCAACAATCAGAACTTGCCTAGTTGTTCTTGTCCGGAGACACTCAAAATTCAGCAATTTGACTCAAATTAACAGAATGAAGTATAAACTAGCCCTGCTTGAAAATGATCAGTAGGATAAAGAACATACGTTTGCAGGTATCTACAAAATAGAAAACCAACCTGGTGATTTGGAGAGATATCGGAGTGTTTAGGTAAACTACACTACGTTATTCTTCGTCACGATGCGTCAATACATTCATTGAGAATACAATAGAAAAACCCCTTGTAGGAAACGAGACCTTGCATCCAGGCTAGATAAAGGGGCAACGAGGAAAACATTTAACTGGATTAGGATGTACTATGTACCATATCTTCAATACACCAAGGCTGGGATTAACGAGTTCAAGGTATTCTCAATAGCTCGAGTGCGCCTAAAATGCTTTTTTTTAGCTTACGCGTGGCGAGAATGAAGATTGGTCCTTAATTGTTTAAGTTATACAGGATACACCATGCCAGTAATTACAAGATTTATGTCACATTGCGAGACTAATATAGACAAGTAGAAATGCGGAGAAAAGCCATGTACAGGAAGGAGATAGTGAAGGAGCCTGCACAAGGAAATTCTTTTCAGTTAAGTTAAGACAATGTTAGTGATTGCAGCTGCAAGAGAACGGATCCTATACCGTTCAAATAACCAGCTAAGTTCTTAATCTGTTCCAATACAAACCTGACCATTTACTAATAATCACTAAACAAGCAGACTTGAAGGTCAATAATCTCTAACAATATCCTAACATAAAATCGCATACAAATCTTGACATGGTACGCAAGTTTATAAGAACTGCTGTTGCAAAACACATGCAATTATTGAAAATTCTATCACCCACTTACTGAACCGGTACTTGGTCAGATAATTATAATCAAGTAGGCTACCGGTACATGTTTGTGGTGATTCTTTTCGTGTTCTGCATTCTTCAAACCTATGAAATCCAAAATGTTTCTTTACCTATCCCTCAGACATTTGATACTGTTCTTCTCTATTTGTTGATTTAATTCTGTTTGTAATCGCAAATTGCACGAAAAACGAGGCTGTTTTTCAGGGTGAATTATTTCTTAGTTTTCCCCATCACAATGAATATTATGTTGAATGCACTAATAACTATGAGCAGCAGAAATGAATGGATTGTTAGCAAAGAGCAACAACAATTTCACTCTTATCTACAAAACAGCTTGAATCAAAAATGTTCTAAAGAAAAACCACTGCATCTCTTAAGCCCATCTGTAATCGCTCACCAAAACCAGCTGAGTAACTCCAAGTGCACTACAAAAATGCCAACAAACGTGGAAGAGGCTTAATCATCTTTCTTTAACTAAAATCTCGTATAAAGAGGAAACAAAGCTAATGACAAATAAACACAAGAAATCTAAGAATGATCATAATAATCTGACCAGATACTGTACCTGCAGACAAATTAAACAGTCTAAGTGTAAGGGAACTGATCATGATTACTTACCGATCGAAACTGGTTATCCATGTGAATTTATGAATCTCATGTAAACATTACTTTCAGGTTTAGGGAAACAGCCTTTGCAATTGGGTACAATCGTGCAGACCGACCTTAAAGCAATAAATCTCAAATATTTGACAAAACGTGAAATATTTTCATAACACCGGAATGCCTCAGGTCACGGACTTAAAAATTGAGAGGTGACCATAACTCCAGAAAAATTCAGTGTGTCGTGATTGAATACAAAGCATTTTGTTAAATTGGAACCTTTTATCCCAAGTTTCAACAGATTTCTCACTTGTTCGAATAAACACTAGATTGAAAATAATTTATCAATATGTTTTACAATTTCTGGTTTTGATAATTTCAGAGATAATTTTGGTTTAAATTCTTGGTGTGGTTGCGAGGTCAGTGACTTGTCACTAACGTCGTGTATGTACTCTGTATATATTCGACGTCTCAAGATTAGTTCGTTCTTTATGCGTCTTCGCATAACTGGACATCATTATTTAACTCACTCCTTCCCTATGTGCCCGGCGAAGGACTCGCGTTCCTTGCCAACGAGACCAAAAGCGCCCGTGTGCTTCCCAGCTTACTCCTACCATCTCCCGGAGTGGATTGTAATATCTACCGACGCGCTAATATGTCAGGCAAGCGTAAGGCAGGGTTAGAAGGCGTAGGGTGTAAACAAAGAAGACATTATAAATATGTATTCCATGAAATAAAGAAAGCTTTCCAGCATTCCATGAATGCCACATTTCACTGATGTAAATCTCCTTCCTACAAATGCTGGCGGCGCTGGTAGAATACCATCGCCGGGAAATGTCCATTCATTACTGCCGTTTAATCTGCCAAGCAATTTTCCTAGTGATAACGAACCTGTTCGCAATCTAGCTCCTAGTTGTATAGAACTAACATATTTTGAATTAGTTGTAAATAGTGAAATACATAGGCATCGCAAATTACTCTAACCTCTAAGCTGATTTCAAGCTGCCTCAAGTGGTGAAAGCTGACAGCAAGTGGGTTGACACCACACCTTGTGAAATTCGAAGTAATTTGTGGATTATGGTTTACTGATAATTGGGTATATCTACTTCCACAAACAGCAAGCAATTGGAAAAACCAACGCTGATGAATGTAAATGATGGTAGAGAGGTTGTGATTTGGAATAAATGAAATATACACATCAAAAGAAGTTTTGCATAACAATTGTTTTCCATTATGCAGAGCATATGTGGGATTGAGGGAGAGGCTTATTCAAAAGAGACAGCATTCTGACAAATTCTGCACACTTTATTCATGTGTGAAGAGAAGATTACAAACAGGAAGACAGTTGGCCTGCTTAACAGGTGTTGTAATCTTGCCATCCAGTGACGTTTCAACAAGGAACATGGCCACCACAGGCGTCCAGCAGGGCTTTTACTCGACGTGGCATACCACAGATCAGGTTGTCCAAGTCCTCTTGTAGCAGGTGATCCCACTCTTCTGCGGCGGCCAACAAGATCTCTTGGTGGATTATGGGAGGGCGTGTGCCCTGAGCAACAGCACGCTTCAGCATATCTCAGACATGTTCGAAACAGTTCATCGCAGGCCATTCCATTCGTGCAGTGGCGGACTCCTGGAGGAAGTTTTGTACCACCACCGCTCAATGTGGTAAGTGCATGCCAAACATTCATTAATGTGTAAATTACGTCATTATAGGGAATTCCAAGACAAATGGTGCGATAATAGTGATATGAAGTATTGGGAATTTAACACGCACGCAACGTGATTTTATTGTGAAATGATGATGTGTTGTTCATTTTAGGGCTTGGGACATCTTAGTCGCCAGCTCCAATGGCGGCAGGGGCGCATATAAGGAGGGGGGAAGCTGTGGGGATCAAGCCCCACCCCCATCGAAATAAATTAATAAAAATTAAGAAAGTGTTGTTTTGGTTAAAGCATAAAATAATTATTGTTAATTTGGTTGTACCCTAATCTTAACTTATTAGCTAAGTTATAAACAATATTTAGATTGAAATTTGACTACCTCGTGGTATAGTGGCTAGCATTCTTACCTGCTACCTCGGAGGTCCGAATTTGATTCTCGGCTCTGCCAAGAAATTACAATTCTAGTCAGAGGACTGGAACGTGGTATTCTCAGCCTTGTGAGGCAAAACTGACAAATACACAGTACGGTACTTTAAAGAAATAAATTATCAATTTGTGAAGAGAAAAAAAATTACCTTTCTGCTTAGTAAATTGACAAATATTTAGATATTTTCCATTCATACTTCAAAGGCCATAACAGGAAATTCATTATGCATAAAATGTTATTTTGTGTTGTACTTTACAACTTTTTTTGAATTGCAACTAACTGTAGACTACAGTATATAAACTTAGAATTTTAAAATTAACTCGTATCTAAAATAATTACAAAAAATTATATGCTCTAAGATATTGGTTGATATTTCTGGGTATTTTGCGGTGACAATCCCCTGAGAATACTCACGATATTCCAGGATAGTCAGCCTTCCCAGAAAAAAGAAATTGTATATACGCTCCTAAATGGCGGTAATGTAAAAATATCGCATATCACAATGGCATTATAGTTATCACAGGATTGAAGCTTACGATGAAGGAGTAGAACGACACCTAATACAAGGAGAATGTATCAATGTATCAAGGATTTATATAATTGCTCCGAATGATAAAAAAAAAGAGCATGTGGTAATCTGGTGGAAATAATATCAAATTAACATCTTGTTAACACTATTTACTTTTAATTATATGATAATTGATAACTACGAGTTGGAATGATGATGAGAATGACGTAATGCAATATAGACTAATAAATAAACCATTGTTGAAGAGTATAGATACTGTTGAAACATGATGTGTTGTTACTTTTTAATGAGAGCATTATTTTGAAAAAGGGACTTGCATGACCATTTAATTTAGGTAAGGAGGCTTAGCTGGTTTTACATGTAAATATGGGAATGGAAAAAGGTGAAATTTAGTAAGGTTAGTTTCATTATTTTTCTTTATTGAGTCCGGTTGATAATAGCATTCAGGATCGGGCCTCAACGACCAACTGATAGGCAATGACACAATGAATTTGGGTAGCCAGTCTCTGCCTGTCACAAGTCAGAACAAAGGGTGAGTGATAGAGGAGTAACATCTCTTTCAATAAAAACTTGGGCCAGCTGACACGGCAGGCAGTACCTTGTAAGGGTCCCTTGCCGGGGTTACGGTGAAGACCTCAACGGCAGCTACAGTGGAGAGGATATTCTTCGGTACAGTGTAGATGGCGGAAGAGGCATCCTAGTGCTCAGGATAATTTGATTAAAAGGTATATACACTAGTAGGGGCATATATCGGATAGATAACGTCTATTCTCCTTGTTAGGGGCGATTATCTACAGAGTTTGTACCTCAGTTTAGGGGCGGCTGAACAAAAATCAGAGAAGGCAACGGGAAACCACTCTGATTATCTTTTCCCCAGGATGTCATTATGGATGGAGTTAATCAAGCAAAGGCCCCTAATCCCAGGCTGCTCTTGAATGGACAGTGGGTGCTCTGAATCTCCCGGTTTGAGGAAATGACATCCTACATGAGATTAGCAAAATGGAATGTGAGGAGTTTATTCATGGCTGGAAAACTTGATAATACAACTAAAGAAATAGCAAGATTCAAGATTGATAATCTTGGAATAAGTGAATTACGATTGCCAGGCAGAGGTATATGTAACAGGGATGATTGGAATTTGTATTACTCTGGCAGTCCTGAAACTGATAAACAGCACCGAAATGGTGTAGCAATATTCGTGAGGTCAGACATTGTGAAATATGTGATCAATTTTGTTCCAGTATCAGACCTAATTATGCTCTTACAACTGCATGGTCACACTTTTGAGGTCAACATAATACATAATAATCATAATAATGTTATCGGTTTTACGTCCCTTTTAACTACTCTGGCTTTTAGAGATGCCAGGGTGCCGGAATTTTGCCCCAAAGGGGAACAAAATACAGGTCTACGCTCCAACAGCTGATAAAAAGTATGATAATGAGATGGAAATCTTCTACAAAGACTTGCAAAACATCGTGAAAGTCACGAAATGTGATAATGTAACAATCATATTGGGAGATTTCAATGCAAAGATCGGAAGAGGACAACGTGGTGACTTGGTGGGAAATTGAGGACTTGGCGAATCCAATGATCGTGGAGAAATGTTGTATCAGTTTTGCCAATGAAAATGAAATTGTTATCACTAACACATGGTACCAACTTCCAAACTGTAGATTATACACTTTGATCTCACCAGCTGATAATGTGAATAACACTCTGCAAAGAAATCAGATTGATTATATCCTCATCAATAAGAGATTCGGAAACCTTTTTAAAAAGGTTAGTACATATCCAGGGGCAGATGTAGGCTATGATCATAACCCTTAAGTCACTAATGCTCAAATGAAACTAAAAAAATTGCATAAAACCAAACATTCAAGCAGAATAGATCAGAGGAAAACAAAGAACTGCAAAATAAAACATCAACTAGCTAATGATCTTAATAACGAATTAGAACAACTAGTATTGAGCAGTCAATAGGTAGAAAATAAATGGAAGAAAATAATAACCACTTTACAGAGAGTAAGTGAAAAACATCTGCAGCCAGACACTAGGACAAAGAAATGGATGACAGAGCACATTTCTGATTTGATTGAAGAATGTAGGAAAGTTAAATCCAATAGGGACCAATATAGACATATTCATTCTCAAATTAGAAGATAAATTAGAAAAACTAAACAGGATTGGATGAGTGATAATTGTAAAATAGTAGAGAATCTTGAAGGAAAACATGATACTTTTCATATGCATAAAGCCATCAAGGAAGTAACTGGGAACTTCAGACGAAAGATCTCCCTCAAGATAACTTAGGTAAACCTATCATAAATATTTTGATGAAGTCAAAGCGTGGGGAAAATATGTTGCAGACCTCTTTTTTGACCACCGAGCACCAGTTAATGTCAATATTGAGTACACAATTTTGAAATCGTAAGTAACTTGTGCAATAAATAAATTAAAAGTTGGAAAAGCTTTGGGCTCTGATGAAATTTCAGCTGACTTTATCAAACTTATAAATGAAAAACAAATTGATAAGATAATAGACCACTTTAATAACATATATAACTCTGGTGAAATACCACAAGACTGGCTATTATCTACATTCATTCCATTACCAAAACAATCAACTTCAAAAAGTTGCAATGAATTTCGTCTCATAAGCCTTCTGATTCACTTGCTGAAAGCCTTCTTGAGAATTATACATGGTCGAACAAGAAATGTGACGAGCAGATAGGAGATACCCATTTTGGATTTCGAAATTGTTATGGAACTCCTGAGGCTCTTTTGGGACTAACAACTTTACTTAAAGAATGCTAGGACCAACAGAAATATGTACATGCTTGTTTCATAGATTATGAAAAAGCATTTGATAGAGTTAAACATGCTGAGCTCATAGAAATAATTCAAAGAATTGGAATCGACGGTAAAGATATAAGAATCATCGAAAACCTATACTGGCATCAAAAAGCTGTGATTAAGATTTATGATGATACATCACATTCTTTGGACATCAGACGAGGAGTAGGACAAGGCTGTATTTTATCCCCATTAATATTCAACCTGTATTCGGGAGCTGTTTTTCGGGCAGTAGAAGATACAGAAGTGGGAATCAAGGTCAATGGGGAATTAATACGCACACTTAGATATGCTGTTGACACAGTACTTCTTGCCAGTAGTATTGAAAGTCTAGAACTGTTCATTGATTAGCTTAATATTGTTGGAGAAGAAATGGTTCTGACGATCAACACCAAGAAAACCAAACTTATGGTTTTCAGTCGAAGATGGGATAGAGTAATTCTGACTCTGAAAGGACAACAAATCCAACCAGTTGATAAATTTAATTACCTTGATTGTTAGTTGCCAGAGGATTTGAATCCAGACCTTGAAATTAAGACCCGTATAGAAATGGTAAAATCAACTTTTAAGAAAATAAAGACCTTTTTTGTGAAATGATGCCTTAAATTTAAAACTAAGACAGCGTATTGGTCCATTTTGCTTTATGGAGTGGAAGCCTGGACTATGAAATCGTCCATCATTAAGAGGCTCGAAGTTCTGGAAGGATGATGAAGGTTTCTAGGATAGATAATGTCTCTAATGACCAGGTACTGCGAGGGCAAATTCTCAATGAGTGCTACTGGCAACCATCAACGTGAGGAAAATTGCATACCTTGGTCATGTGTTACGTGGTGAAAAATATACAATGGTACATCTCATTTTAAATGGCAAAATTTAAGGGCAACGAAGAGCGAGAAGGAAAAGGACGTCTTTTCTTCCAAACCTTCAAGATTGGACTGGAACAAGATCTATTGAGCAGCTCTACCGCGCTGCTGAAGATAGACAAACACTATCCACATTGATCGCCATAGTCCGGGAAACTGGACAGGGCACATATCAGAGGAAGAAGAAGATAGGGATTTTATGCGTCATCTAGCTACGGTAGTTATGCTTTATTATTGTATGGATAGGACTTTCATAAGGGAGACTGGTAGATTTACTGGCATGTTATAGATCCCTTCGGAGCAAAATTCCGGCACCCCGGCGTCTCTAAAAGCCGCAGTAGTTAAAAGGGACAAAAACAATAACGTTATCTTTAAGGAAAATCATACGATGTTAACATAGAATGTTTATTTTTTAGGCAGTACTTATTAGCTGGGGAACAGCGAGATTTGCTCTACTTTTACATTGAGAAAATAGTGCTAGTCTTCTGGACCATGATACATCCGAAACAAGTTTTGTTTTACCTTAAACTGGTTTCTTCTTTTCCTTTTGTTCCCTTGAAGCATGCAATTTGTGGTAGATCTATAGCAACGTTCCAACCCAAACACAACATGCCCTGGAATTATAAATCTCTGGCTAACAGACCAAAAATTGCAATTCTTGTGTTTGTCTTCAAAGTATTCAATAACCTTTTGTGTAGTCCGTATTTAATATCACAGTTTAATTTACGTGTCCCACTTCCCTCAACTCGACCTATGTTCATTACTGTTTACTGCCCAAGATCTAGAACTGAACAGAATAAACATTCCCCAATAATAAGTGCTATTCCATGACCTAGACTTATTCAGCTACACATATAGTTCCTTTGTTTCTGCCTGCTGTGCCATCACGTGAACTCATACATTCCTCCTACCAATTTCCTTCTCAGGGTTATTATATTTTCGTATTTAGTTGCAGAATTAATTTACTTTACAATTTTAACATTATGCCTGTCAATTATATTATAATTTGATATAATTGTGTAACCAAATGTACATGTGTTTTTTTTATTAGGTATATGACTATTAGAAGCACAATAAACCCAAATAAATAACAGTCTCAGCCCACAGGACTAAAAATACAGGTTAGTGTGTGTGTGTACGGGGCATGTTGACCTTGGCAATCACCAAGTCATCCCCAGACAAATGCGAGTCTTATTCAAATAACCAAAGGGCATAGATCAGTCCACATTTTTCACAGAAGAGACCTTTCAAGCGACTATGAAACAACATGGATATCATGTGTATCAGTACCCAATAAAATTAAAATTATTTCTTCTGAGCAAAGTACTTTATGCAGTTTCCTTATGCGTCTGAAATTATGTACCTTCAAATTATATTTCTATGCTAATTTTCTTCCACATATTTTAACACTGGACACGTATTAAGCACATGTTTCTTTAAAGTGCTTTTTTGCGTAAAGGCCCTCTTGCACTTATCACACACGTAATGCTTTTTACCACTATGAACTAATATATGTCTAATGAAATTACCTTTCTGTCCGAAGGACCTATTACATACTTCACAAGCGTACGGTTTGTCGCCAGTATGAACTAACATATGTTGCTTCAGATTATAGACTTGCCTATTGCACGTTTTACAAGTATGTGCCCTTTTGTCAGCTTCCACATATTTGAACACTGGACACGTTTTAAGCACATGGTGCTTTAAAGTGCTTTTTTCCGTAAAGGCCCTCTTGCACTTATCACACACATATTCATTCGTACCATTATGAACTGCTTTAATATGTTTCGTCAAATTACTTTTCTGTCCGAAGGACCTACCACATACTTCACAAGCGTGCGGTTTGTCGCCAGTATGAACTAACATATGTCGCTTCAATTCACCGATTTGCCAAAATTCTTTATTGCACGTTTTACAAGTATGTGACCTTTCGTGAGAATGGTATAACATATGTTTTTTCATATCATGTCTATGCATAACTGGACTTCCACATGTTTCACTAGCATATGCTTTGAGACCAGTATGAACTACCATATTATGTTCCTTCAATTTACCTTCGTGTTCAAAGGCCACTTCACATGCGTATACTTGCTGTACACTATGAAACAACATTTGGGGTGTCAAATTGCTCTGGTACATTTTTTGGGTAGATTGATCCGATATGAAGAAATATGATTTTCTGAAAATAATCAAATACATTAACGACAAAACGACATAGTGATGCGTACAGGAGTAATTTTTGCCCACGAACTCTGATATCAAACGATGCAAATTTGAGCAGAACTTTTAATTAGTTCTAATGCATATACTTCTGCAGGTCTGAGGCAATATCCTCTTGAGAGTAAAAGAAATTTATAAGAGACCTGAAAGGAACTGCTAAGATTCCACCTGCAAAACTGGTCGAATCAACTGTTTCGATAAAACAAGTCTTTTCAGGTAATTTCTAAACGTAAGTTGGCATTTTGATTGTTTTTGTGTAGTAGATGGTTTCCACTCACAAATGTTATTTTGAAGATACCCATACAACAATATCAATAATAACTGTAGGCCATGTCCTTCTTAACTATTACCTGAAGTACAAACACAATGTTATGAAAGATGAGAATATTAACATAAGAAATGATGTTGAACATTGGAAATTACCTTACTGCGGATAGTGTACATCAAAATTTGCAGAAATTACGAACGAATCGAGACACCCACTTGAGTACCCTCAGCAATTCTTTAAGTTAATCAGGACCTATAGCCCTGACAAAGTTTCGTATAGCAGAGAGCGTAACAGTCCATGCGCCTCTCTTATTTGACGTTGCAAATGGACCGTTTCAAGTTCATCGCCTGATGATGTTTCATACAGAGAACTTGAATTCTATGCTCATACTTGAAGATCTACAATTTGGGTAACCAACTGACCTGGAGAACAATGTGTTACCAATCCAAAGGGGTGGTATGTGATCCAGATTTGATTTTTGTTCGATCGTTAACACCATGGTTACGGTCTACATACACATGAATGTGCCATTTCTGCAAGCATTTGCTTACCATCCGTTTGATATCACGAACACACCTCAGATTATTAAAATAAATAAAGACACAGTCAAACAGAAGGTAATGGTTCAGTCCTTCACAGTTGGCAATCCGTATCCTAAATTGCTCAGTTTAAGGCGGTATACGGAGAGCTCATGTCAGCAAATAAAGTACACAACGTCCACGACCTGCACCTGTTTCATCCTACATGCAAGTGAAATCATCTGTTCTGTAGCTTCAAGAATTTTCAAATATAATGTCACGACATTTCTAGCACGAAAAGTACTGGAATTAGTGGCGTGCAGTATCCTACACATTCCGGAAGATCTCAAATTAGTACTATATTTTTAAATCTAGCTTCTTTTGACTGATTTATTTATCAAGGGTCAGCATTATATCTCTTATGTGTTCTCAGAGGTGAGCATTATAATTTTATATTTATTGAGATTCCTACCTCGTCTGTTACAATATAATTTATTAGTTTTACCTGACACTTAATGTAGTCATCAACAGTAAAATTAGCTTGTTAGATGTACAATTTAGGTTTCCATTTTGGGTTTGATACCATGTAGTATCTCCTCTAACATGGCTGAACGTTTGTATATAAAATTGGTAAGTCATAGACTAAAATAATTACGTTCGAGTTTGCGGCCTTAAACGAACGACAGCAGAACGTATACCATAATCCTTCAAGATGCTCAGTATATTTTCCTATGGTACTTTATCATAAGACTTCTTTAATTATTATTATTATTTTCATTGATATGTTTTAGGGCTGGCTGTGTATGTGGGATCAGCGTGAACAAAGGAAACCGCAGGTCATGGATACCATGGCTGCAAATGTGTTCGCCATCTAAACCTATGCAATTTAGTTCCGCAAAGACATCTATATGCTACAGGAATATCTTACTATTGTTGAAAGTTAGTACACCTATCACTCACGAAGTAAGACGAACCCGCAGTGTTATTCCAGTCCTCGAGAGTCATTTTACACTTTACAAATCAGTGTTACTAACATATTAGTGTACAAAACAAAAAAAAATCTAATTTTCTAATTTCGAACATCTTCAAAAGTGATATTTTACATGTGCGAGTGTGGCCTAAGCAGTTACTAAGGCAACAAGGCCTTAAAAATTGCCCATTACTATGAATTACATCAAACATTGTATAATCATTAAAATATTAATAATATGTTTGCAACAAGTAATTCTATGCTAGAACAGAAGTCCAGGTAGCATTTCCCAATGGTGATTGCTTCTACATCCTCGCCCTCAATAACCTTCTCACAATCCCCCGTCGTATTTCCTATTCAAGCATTGAAATCCCCCATCAGCACCTCATAGCTTCTGTATCTTCACCTCTATTTACACTTTACCTTCTCATACCACTCAGTCCTATCTTCTATCCTAGCATTGAAATCCCCCAACACTATCATTATAGTTAACTCTCACTACCACATCACTCAATGCCTCATAAAATGTGTGTCTCTCACCCTGATCCGCCCCTTAAGTTCGAGCGCACATCGAATCAAGTCAGATCAGAGATCCTGAGATTTTCAAATCACATTTGCGTATCTTGCGGAAACAGTGATACATTCTCTGGATTTCTTGCCATAAAGCTCTACTCCTCACTTTGCCCTATCTCATTTCCCTACCTGACAGGTACGCACTGTAATCTCGTACTTCCTTCTCTATATCCCTTTATCAGAATTTCTGTAATACCCAGAATATCCCTTCCTACATAACATGCTGTTTCTAATAGTTCAACTTTATTTCTTAACAAAAGAAAATAAAATGGTAAGAAATATAATAGAAATAATTACTAACTTAATCAGAAATAACGTTCCAGAACTAAGTTGGAAAACTCTGCAATCGAAAAATCTCATTCCATGATAAGGTAAAAATTACACACCTTCTTAAATTTGCAACAACATACCTCAAGGAATAGTTTCGGTAGCGCAAAACATATCGAGAGGAGATCATCATGTGGTAAATAATGACACATTTCCTGAGGAACATAAATAACCCTTGGCGCTACAGCCCATGAAGGGCCTAGGCGTACCAAGCGACCGCTGCCCAGCCATTTGGCCTGCGGATATTGGGGTGACGCGTGATCAGTGCATCGGGTCCCCTCGGCCGTTAATCTTGGTTTTCGTGATCGGGGCGCTGCCTCACTGTCAGACAGCTACTCAATTGTCCTCACGAGGCCGAGTGCACCCTGTTCCAGCCCTCACGTCGGTTTCTAAAATCCCTGACGGAGCCGGGAATCGAACCTGGAGCCGGCCTTCTGAGGAACCCAATGAATGTATCTCGTGGAAGAAGCAGCTTTGCTATCAGGAACAAAGATGTGCACCAAAGGCCAGAATTGCTGAGGAAAATATCAGCTATCAGCAACTCATTCTTTCGGAAAGGCACCTCACACTAGCGGTGGCCTAACACCCAGGAAACTTAGACCCTCATTTACTGAGCTTAACCCTTTATAGGCCAGAAGATTATTGAAGATATTTTATTTATATTTCAATTTCTTTTTAATTATTTCAGCCTAATTGTCTTTGTTGTTAATTTTAATTTTCTTTACAATTTTATGCGTTTATTTATATTGATAATTTGAATTTTATATTATTTTTATAGTCTCATAATTAGGATTGTAAAATTATTATAAATTTAATTGTTATGGGCATATTTATTTTTAATTTTTACAAGCATGTTTATTTTTAATTCTAATCCTTATTAACATTATATTCTTTCTTTCACTCCTTAATATCAATTACTGTATTATTATTTTAAATCTTTGACAATATAAATTTCCCTTTTAGTAGGTGGTAAATTTACAGACCTATAAAGGTTCAAGAGCAAACTGCTACGGGAAATAGAGAAACCAATATGAAATTGTAAGAGTTACAATAATCAGCGAAACCATTGTGTTCGCTCCGTTTGAAGCTGATTAGTATTCTTTTGCTTGGTCATCATCTCCCCTATTAACAACTGCCACACTCATAGACGCTGGGGTGCCAGAACTTGAAGGGGTGTTGAATGTGACCCCTTGCATTTAAGCGCCCTCAAATGCCAGGTGACAATGCCGGATTATATCTGGCAGCCTTAAGCACAGCGAGCGAGAGCATTAACTGTCTGCCCAGCTAGTAAAATATTGTTACAGAATAGAGGAGCGAAATAAAAAATACATGCTAAGAAAACAGCACTAAGGCCATAGCTAGCAAACAAGACTGAAGAATTTAAACACAAGTGTCAAACATTCAAGAGAGAAACAATAATGATGATGATGATGATAATTGTTGTTTTAAGGGGCCTAACATCTAGGTTATGGGCCCCAGAGAAACAATAAGGGTAGTTGCATAGACCAAAACAAATCACTACCAATACTATATGAACACTAGTATTTCTACCCTGCATAGCTCGGGTCACTGAATACACAAGTTAATGCAGACAACCCTTCATTGAAATCATATTCCAAATCAACCTGCTTATAGGGATCATTAAAGTAACCATTGTAGCATGTCCCGTGTATCTACTCCCAGATATTACACTGAAATATGGTAGCATTGATTTCATAATCGCTGATGATATTGGAGTGAAATACCATTAGCTTTTCGTTATTTAATTACATTTTGGGGTCCAAAATACAGCGAGTTCCCTTATCCATCAATACCAGAAGTTAAAATTACAGATCAATACTTCACTGTCAAAGCTGTATTTCGTCTCACGAAAACTGGGAAAGCATCTACGCCAGATGAGCTGCCTGAAAAAGAACTTCACTTAAGAGTGGCCACCTAGCTAGAATATTTTTTCTAAACCACAATTGACAGTGGTCATATGTACACTGGAATGTATCGATACACACTGGATATGTTACTCATATAACATATAGCACTGCTAGAAGTGTAGTCACCTCCAGCAATTCAGAGAGTTTGTCGCAAGTCAGGAGTATGATAAGTTTATGGCGTTATCTTTAATCCTGGGGACCAGTAAGAATAATAGGATGATAATAAATAATTTGTGGGCATCTAAATAGAAATGATGACACAGCCAGTAACAAATTCGAAAATTTTATAGATACAATAAGAGAGATAGCTAATAAAATAACCAAGACTTGTTCCTATCCAACATTTTCTGTTAGTAACATATAGTAGATACAAGACAAGGTTAACAACTTACTCTTTTGAATGAGTTCCACTTGATTGTCCATTCGCATCCAGGGTCACCTTTTTCACAACCTAAAAAATAGAAAAGATATATTTCTTGAGAATAATCTCAATTATAGTAATTTTAATAACTCTTTACAACAATCACAATAATAAATAAAATCATTTCGGAGCAATTCAATTCATGAAATTACCCGGTAATTTTTGGGCATAGATCAATGTTAAACAAGGGAAAAAATGACAAGATCCACCAATGCATGATTTCCATAGTTCTCAAACTTTTAATGCCTCTTCAGCCATCATCTCCTTAATATTAAAAAAAAAACATTTAAGTGTTACCAATTGGTGTAGAAATCCAATGTTAGTCGAATAGTTCATTCTCGTACTAGTTTCAGGCAAACGGATGCCCTTCTTCAGGGAAATTTTATATTAAATTTCAAAAACACGAATACGAGTATTAGTATATACCTTTAGTATATATATTATAAATTAAATAATATTTTATATTGGAAAAATTAAGTCGATAACCAAGTTTGCAACAAAAATAATGATTATCATATGGCATGGGAAGAACATTCAATCCCGTTCCTTTCATATCCCCTTCTTTTCTTGAAGATTGATTAAAATATGTGTATTGGAGTTATAACAAGTTTCTTTCAAAATATGCTCCTTCTCTTCCAGATTCTTGATGGGCGGTATATTCTGGGCTGTGAGGAAACCCTCAATTGACCACAGTATCTTAGGAGGTTCCTTATAATGTAAGTCGATCATCTATTGGTAGGACTGTCACTTCCCTAGAACCAGTCAACATATCAACTTAGAATTTTATAAACTGTATATAATTTTTACGACTTTCGTTCATTAAATTCCAAAATCAGAACCAATGTATTATTTCATTTCTTACTGCTCAGGTGATGATGAATATCAGATGGCAATAAATCAATAAATGGGGATACATAAGGTGGTGATCTCTATTAAATCCCATGGGCCTATAGAATACCCAACAATATAGATATTCCTTTTCTGTCTATTTCAATTTAATTCTTGGTCGAGAAGACCAAAAGAGCTTGCTCTAGATGTAGTGAGGAATGTCCAGTGTGACTTACGTTAATAAATGATTCCTCATCTCCATGTTGGAAGACCTTTTATATTAAAGAATGGTTGAGTTAAAAATGAAATTATATTCCATAAGTATTTTTAAAATAGTGAAGGAGACAAATATTTTTGGAAACCCAGCACTTAACCTAACAAAATTTTGTCCCATAAACATTTAACCAATTTCAAGATATTTACATAATAAGATAATTATATGCACATGGAGCTAAACGGAATAAAAACACTTCATCTTCTTGATGGCATAAAATATGAGTTACTGTCTGCAAGTTTCTAACAGTTATTTCACTGTAATAAGATCATGTAAATTCTAGAGATAAGTTCAAACTAAATAATTCACACATTTCTAGGGGCAAGAGTAATAGTCGAATATAATATTAACCACACAAAGCTTATTGACGCCAAAAGTTCTAATATTTGTTTGGTTCTACTTAATTCAGCATCATGTGATTTAGAATAATATTACACTTTATACATTCTTCTCATTATGAATGAGGCATTCTACGTAAATGGAGCAGATTAACTCTACATTCTACCCCTTAAAAATCATCACCATGATCATAGTACTATGTGAATGTTGCAAAGTGATGGCATAATTGTCCCATTAACCTTTTTCTGAGACCAAATCGGGAATGTACCCTATTGTGTTAGGCCAGGACTGTGAAAAACAGCTGATGTTTCCTTCTTTGCTCAATCAATCAATCCATCCCATGTTACATATCTTGCTGTTCAATTAACCTTTGAAGGACAGAGATTAGCTATGATATCGAGTCAAATCTTAGTGAACACATAATAAAATGATGTTAGCTACATACTTGTCTTTCACTTACGTAATGAAAAGCGTCCCGTGCATCGCCACCAGGCCTGCTGACTCACCTTTATCAGATCAAGGCCTGCTGTTAATTTTACCCACTCATTTCTTTTTGACAGAGAAATGGAGGAGAGGGAATTTTTACACCCGAATGTATATTTATGTGCAAAAAAAATTCTCACTCACAGCTTGAAACCTTTTTTGAGGAGAGTGAATGTCTTAGCTGTAAGGCCCTGGTTATGTACATTGTTTTTTAGCCTCTTAGAATCGATGCCCATGACCAGTTATTGAGAATTTCTAATAATAGCTTGTACTCTTAAGGGACAGTGATCAGAATATTCTCATCCAGTATGCTGGAAAATCTTCTAGTCATGCCTCTTAAAGCTTAATCTTCTCTATAAATGAACTTATTGTAGCTATACTGGTGCGAGAATAAGCCCATGATAGCCTTGTGTTGAATGATAGATATGTGTGGATATACTACCTCAATACATGCATTAGGTCACCACTAACAAATAGCAAGTGCGGATTAGAATCTTGCTACTATCTCCCACTGCTGAGGAGGAGAGAAGCTATATTTTAGCTCGTAAAAGAATCACCTACCCGATTTTGTACATACAAATCCTCCGTCCACATGCATGACTGGCTGGCTGCGTCACCTTTCTCCTTACTTCTCTTATACAATTTTTGGAGCATGAAAATCAGATTTAAGAGGCCTATAAATCAAGTTGACAGGAGATAAACAGTTTAAAGAGGGTACAAGCCAGGAAGTTACACTCTTCAAGGAGGCTTAGCTCATGCCAGCATAATTTGAAGCAAAAAATTACATACCTACAAATACTCTGGTAATTGGGATATGGACACCGAAAGAGCAGCTGCAGCCATATGTTAAGAACCATCCGTGTAGTTGCATACAGATATAGTGAATAAAACAACACAGGGTGAAATTTGAATCCTCGCCTCCTTACTTCTTCTCTTCCATGCACCCTATTCTCGCCCTGAAATAAAGATTTTTACCCCTGGAAGAGTCAAAACTCAATCCAGGGCCCTAAGGAAAAAGACTTCGAATGCCACAACTGGACCATTCTAATTCTTGTGTTAAATAATTTATTTCTTGAGCATTAGGAAAACACAACAGTTCATATCATGTATTACTGCAAAGGAGCAAATGACTGAAATACAGGTTGATAAAAAAAAGGTACCTACATCTCTCAACTCTTCATGCTTTGATGTAGATGGTGATTCGCTTTTGATGTTTGGAACAATGGAAGAAGTCACATTCTCGTCAATGGTAATATCCTCATTCTCCTCAATTTCTTGCTTAAGATATGCTTCCTACACAAAAGGAACCATAGGTTAAAATGCACCACAGAGGCCACAGGAAAAGTTAACAGGAAAAATGTATGTATTTGAAACATTTACCTTGTTTCATAAACTTAAGATTAATTCAAAACTTACTGCAGAATTTTAAAAGTCAGAAATAACCCAGAGAATTGCAGTTCTGAAGCACAAATTTCACAGCATGAAGATGTGCTCATTGTATAATTTAGTGATCTGTTCAAATTATTAGACTCAAGAACTTATTTTCACTGTATCTTCTTTCATCCAGCTGAGCACTAACAACTGCAGCATAAACTGGGGAATTGTCTTTTCCTTCCCCAATATTCAAAAACAATCAGTTTTTACTGTACGCAGCGCCAAATTATGGAAGGGAACGACTGATTTAAATGTATTCCATTATAATTAATTTATTGCAGCAATTAGCCATACAAAATTAATAATAATAGACACATTAAAACCCCATTTTAGCCAACAGATCTGTTCAATTTATTAGACCCAACACACACACATTCCTGCCATGTTTAAATTAATTTCAAGATGGTTCTTCATGAAAGGGAATTTTTGTGTGAGATCTGTTATTACCAATTATACAAACAATCTGACACAAAAATTCCCTTTCATGAACAACCATTTTTTTTTTCTGTGTTCGGCTTTTCCCAATTAATTGGGGTCGCCGGAGCCAACCAGGCTCATTTTGGTTTTGGCCGGGGACTTAAGGCCGGATGCCCTTCCTGACTCCACGTGATCCTTCAGGTGAAAATTCCACCCCGCTGTCACCGGGGTTCGAACCCCAACCATCTGGGTGAAAGACGAGCAGCTAAGCCACTTCGCCATCATGCTCCCTTCATGAACAACCATCTTGAAATTAATTTAAAAATGACGGGAATTTGTGTGTTGGGTCTAATAATTTGAACAGATCTGTATATATTTGAGACTTATGTTTTATGGCTTGCAATACTAAACATGGCAATAGCTAGAAAGATCAAAAGGTACACTACTTATGGTGTTCAAATCTAAATCCAATACTGCCCTATAGCTATCCTGTTATAGCAGTTATTCACTCTCACTTTATGAAACAAATGGAAGTCTATTTAGGGACTTCAAAGCAAAATTACCAGGTGTAATTTTAACATTTAAGTGATAATTTAGCATAGCCCTTAACAATATTTTCTAAAACATACACTGAGAATGGACATTTCTTCATCTATTCTAGATAATTGGGAGAGAAGTTAACTGGTCATGACTCAGAGAAAATTAGTGACCTAGTCCTCCGTATCCTGGGTTATAACATACCTATAGACTGTAGGTTTTGCAAAAAATATTGTAATTGTGTGATTAAGTAGGCTACGATAAAATTACTGTCATTATCAATTTTCAACATAACAGAATTGCATATTGTATTGCTTGCATAATCCATTTTTGAACCTGGGTTGCCTAGCCATCCAAATCATCATCTTCATTTCCCCTTTTCCAGTTAACACTGGGTGGGGGCAAATATGGTTCCTCTCCACTTTGTTCTGTCGTTCCACCATTCTTCATCCGACACGGTGCTCCAATCCAGGCAGTGCTGGATTACCCATTAGTCCCGACTAGGCCCAGGCCTAGGACCCCCAAAAATTGATTCCTATTATTTGGTAAGATGTTAAGATATGTTCATATTCTTCTAGATTAAACAAAGCCACGAACTTATCCGAGTGGATCACAAAAAAGGAAGATTGCAGAGGATAAAAAAATTAAAAATGTTGCAGATATAGCAA
Source organism: Meconema thalassinum (assembly GCA_946902985.2). Taxonomy (NCBI): domain Eukaryota; kingdom Metazoa; phylum Arthropoda; class Insecta; order Orthoptera; family Tettigoniidae; genus Meconema; species Meconema thalassinum. Next base: position 266,699,711 of record OX336395.1, on the reverse strand, counting down.
AAATACCAAAACTGACATCATTTTTCAAAGGATCCGCATCACCAGCTCAGTCATCTGGTGAACAAAGCAAAACTACAGAGAATGCTTGTGCAAACGTAAGAATAAGTAATCAATTATTAATTTCTCGATGTTTTACTAAAGTTAACGCATTACATTTTGAGATAAACTTATATCAATTAATTTTTTAATGCGATGAAAATTGTAGACATTGCAGAAGATTTCATTGACCGAAAAAAAAAATTACATTTTACAGAAGCAAAAAATAGCATGATTTGTTAAATAGTTCATCAAACCATCTGAAATGTTTTCAAATAACGATGATCGTTTCAATTGAAATGTATGTATATATGATTTAATAAAAAGTGTATTATTCATCTTGAGAAAAAACCTCTTGTATATACTTTATTGAATGTACAGGTGCTAAAAAATATAAATTATTTGAAAAAAATAAAGTGGCCCTAAAAATCTGAGGGACTTGGGCCTCATTTTACCCTTATCCGGCACTGAATCCAGGTTCTGTTTTCAAATGCTATTCTCCACCCAGTCCATCCATCACATTCTTGGTCTTCCTCGTCCTCTCTTCCCTGTCATCCGTTGTTCCAGTGCTCGTCTTGGTAGTCTGACTTCAATCATCCGTTTGACATGTCCAAGCCATCTCAATCTGTTTTGCTCCAGTTTGTCATTTAGTTTCTGTACTCCCAGTTCTTTCCGTATATCTTCAATTCTCACTCTGTCTCTCCTCGTTTTCTGGACCATACTTCTCAGGAATCTCATCTCAGCTGCCTGAACTCTGCTCTAATTCCTCTTAGTCATTGTCCAAGTTTCTGCTGCATATGTCATTATAGGAACATAATATGCTTTGTACTGTACCCAACTGTCATCATGTGGAACATGTGTTCGTATCCCGGCTAACTCACGGTCTTTCGAGGTATGGGACGTTCCTGCCCACCATATGACCACATGCTCAGGATTTGAGTCTACCAGGTAACTACTCTACATAAAATACACAACATATTCCTAAAATAAAATATTTACTGGTATAAAAGCATGGCTATACAACAAATACAAATAAAGGACAAATTATATTTAATTCCCACAATAAAAATAGGGTTATTTTGTGAGTTTTCTTCTTAAAATAGTGCTACAGTGCACTCAAATCTAATTCTAGCATCCTATTAATGATATTTTCAGACTTCCATGGGCTTCCATAGTGTTCATCATTTGACACAATTTTACTTAACTGGAGTATCACAACACAAAAGTCACATATCACATCAAAATGACATTAATAAAACATTACTCCGTTTCTTATGGCATTTACTTTGATTAGCCTAAATTCATTATTTTCTGCTTTAATTAACAAATATTTGTTGTGTCGTGTGAATCATCTTCCTTCTTGCCATCAATATGAAACGCTTAAAAAGTGATACTTTTCCCTTCCAAAATAGACATGGATAGAAATATTTATAGTTCCACCATACAACGATTCTCTGGGTCTTGTCGGGGTTATTATCGTTACAAATGTGTCATGTTCTTAGAAATCACATACCCGTCTGCATAAATTAGCGTGAACGGGCAAAATGCATTCTCAATGGATGCCTAACACTTTATTTGGTTCAGTGTTCCTCTTCAGAGAATAACTGGGCCAAATATTATCCGATTTCTTAGATTCAACAATGTATGTGTGTTGGAACACATCATCTAATTCAATTGGCATCATCATAACACTCATATCATAATTGCATATTGAAATATCGAGATTCTTCAGTGTCCTACTGTGACCCTAATTTAAAGGACTTTCGGACCGATGTCCCCTCTTCCTAACAGGCAATAAAATTAGTTCCGGCCACGGCACAAGATGGCCGCTCTCCTCAGAGGGCCACCCCACTCCTTCTCATCTGCTGGCAAGGTCAGGTTTGTTTACAAATGCAGTACAGCAGAGATACGCTAAGTGTGGTTCCTAAGTAATTGAGTCATTTAATTAATTAACACCTATAATTAGTGCATTGGGCTCAACTCGGCTCCTTATTAACATTCATGGCTGGGGATGGTTCCGGTGACAGCCTTGCCGTTCTATGGTGAATACTAGTGGCTTTTGGACGCGCATCATAATGAGAATACAGGATTCTCACCAGCAGCTGTCTTAATAAACATAAGGAAATCTGCGTTTCCTAAACGACGAATATGATCCTTACCTCTCAGGGTAGATCATTTTACACATGCTCACGGAGTCTCGACGAACGTCATTCGTGGCCATACTTCATGCAAGCGATGGATACAGACAGGCTCTGTCCAATTCGCTGCGAATAATAGAGTATGCACAAAGGCGATACTAACTCGTAGATTAGCCAACTTCTCACCTAACGCGCAAGCTATACTAGTTTGGTCCCCGCAATATTTATTTACGTAAATCACTGGATTCTACGTTACTTCTGCACGCGATATGCGGCTTCAAACAATACTTCACATAGGTGACTCAATTATTAAGACACCCGCGTTCTCTCTGTAATAACACTTAAGCCAAAGCTTTAAATAGCTCCTAACAACAAGGTATAAATTTACTGGCTTACTTTACTTTAATGGTCCTCAAATATAATCCTAAGGATTGACCATATCAAATATTCATTCAACATTTCATTGACACTGAAAAACTCTCGTATCTCGCTATATTCCACGTTACATTCTTACTGTTTACCAAAATACAGTATCTTTATATTAGACATGACACACTTTGAACATTATTTAGGCCAAAAATGCCTATTACTTTACTGTTGCCGACCCCAGATTATTATTATTATTATTCATTTAACGTTACCGTTACATCCATCACTATTTTCGGCCTGAATGGCCCTAAACAAATCACCTTCCAAGCCATATTTTACTCAAGACGAGTGGTGAAAACTCGTTCAATAAGTGACTGTTACATCTTAGTCTCAAAGTGATAAATCGTTATATGGTGAACTATTTAGTTATAATAACATTGTAAATTGGTACTCACTTTTTCATTTTTGCTGGATGGTACCAGCACCTCAGCTTCAGGCCTACCATGACGCTTGATTTAAGCCATCATGTTATATTTTACACAACACTTAATTTCACACATTTCCCACATGATAAACATACTCTTATCAGTGGCCTCTTTCACTTTTACACAATGCATATTAATCACTATACACATGAACACTTTTAAATCACTATTACACAATTTATGTACACTTATTCACTATTTCACAGGTTGATCCATAATCGGACTCCTCTTACGTCTGATCTCAGAGATGCGATGCAATTACGCCAACCGCTGGTCTCCGTGAAAGTTTAACTGCGTTTACGGACGTTCGATCCTCGTCACCTGCAATATCGTTCAGCTCACTGTCAAGATTAAGTGGCGATGCTTCCCAAGCTCCCATACTTGTAGTGATCCTGATGATAATGTCATATACAACTCTGACAATACCTCCTGGTATATGTAATGTTCAAAAACATTATAAGTTCCTCTTTCGCTGTAGCGAATTTATATTTGCGTCAGATAATAGATAAATTTCTGTATTAAATTAACTTCGACGCACTTCATGATTATACTTATGAAGCTGTATGACTTGCTTCTATTGTTCTTCAACGGCTGAGCGTCGATACTTTAACATTTCGCGCGCTTACTGGCAGCGTATGAGTTACGTGTAGACTTGAGAACAGACTGAAGACAACTCTCCCTTGGTCTGCCTTACTCCTCCTTATAAAGGTTTCTCGTAAAAACTAGTCCACCGGACACATGGGTGCGACTCCTTCCTTGAAATAATACCTTATCAGCCGAAATGACATATACACCTTGTTTATTTAGGTGTGGAGGTTTCATAAACGTTCGCGTGCCGGCGATCGCTTCGGCCAATTAATTACAAGTAATTGCCTTATTCCAACGCGTCAGGACGCCACCATGGTGATTCCCCCTTGGCTAGTCACCAAATCACTCCTCTCGAGCGTAGGCTCGGTGGTAACGCGTTCATTTAGAGATATAGGCTTTAATTTAGGTGTAAACTCATTCCTAAATTATCTCTCCTAAAATATATTCACCTGGGTGTACATTTCACTCCATTTCAATGCTCCACTTGGCGGTAATTAATTAATTTCCGTGGGCAGTCATCCCCACCATAGCTTCCATCGTTGTCAGGCGGTGAATACCAGAGTCATTAATTTTAAGCTGTCTCCTCGCTCCAGACGAAAGTAGGTCCCTTGGCGTCTACGATCTCCACCCACTTGCCAACTGTAATTAGTAAAACGTCAAACTAGCCTGCTCTCGTTCTTGTATGCTTCGAAAACGTATATTTTCTTGCATTTGCTTACAATTCTTCACCTTAAACTGCTGTGATATTCACATATTGGTCGTGAAATCATGCTACATTATTATGTCTCATTTTTTTAACACATTGCTCTTTAGGTTCCCTAAAACTGTTACCCCTCAGAGATCAATGGTTTGATTCTAGTTAGAATCATGTGCCTGGTCTTCTCAGATATGACCTGAGTTCGATGCCAATCTGCCGTGACCGATTGGGCACAGTACATAACTTCTTTAGCCTTAATTGGTATATCCTTGTTCCATACTAGTCCTCGTACCTGTTGGTAGAAATCTAGTCTTCTATCATCAGTCAGTTTACTTTTCAAGTATTTGAAGTGTTTCACCACTTCCAATTCCTTATCTCCTTCTTTGATTACTCCTCTTCCTTATTTCTTACCTCTACTCACCACCACTGTTTTACTCTTCTGCACATTTATCTTCAATCCCCATTGCTCAATCTTTTCATTTATTACATCTAACTGTTCTTGTACCTCCATCTCATCCTCGCCCCAGATCATAACATCGTCTGCAAACATTACCTTCATCTTTGCCCTACTATATTCTTTCATTGCTGCCTTCATGATGTCATCCATCACCATTAAGAACAATAATGGTGACAACACACTTTCTTGCTTTAGTCCAGTGTCAATTTTAAACCATTCCGATGTCCCGACTCTAGTCTTCACACTACTGTATCAATCCATGCACATTCCTTTTATCATGTCTCTCATTTCCTTGCCTATCCCCCTATTTGTTAAACTCTCCCAAACTTTTGTTCTAGGGATGCTATCAAAGGCCTTTCTAGATCAATAAAAGTAATTATGATATCCATCCCATATTCCCAACTCTTTTCAATGTTCTGTCTCAGAATGAAAATGGGTTTCTTCCCAACTTTTCTTCTTTACCTCTGCAATTACTTTCTTGCAATCTCTGTTTGCTTCTATATATTTTGCTCCACTTTCGTCAGTATTTTTTGTTCTCCATTCTTTCCAAGTTTTCTTATTCTCTCTTACCTTTTCATTGACTCTATCAATCCACCACTTTGTCGCCTTTTCCCGTACCTTTCCTGATGATCTACCAAATGCTTTCTCTGCACTGTTTACAAATGCACTCTTAAACTTTTCCCATTCTTGTTTCACATGGGTAATATCCATCCTTGGTATCTGTTCTTGCAATTCTTTCTTAAACTCTTCTACAACCTCCTTTTCCTTTAGTCTCCAGACCTTAATCTTTCTTTCCCTTTTTTCTGGTAATCTCATGACCTTTCATACTTTCCAAATGCTTCTTCTGGCATGGCTGTGACATCCATTAGCTCTTTCCGATGTCCTTTTTCGACTAATACATAGTCTATCAGAGTTTTCGTTCTTGTATCTCCCCATCCATACCTCGTTATCTTCTGACTATTTTTCTTTCTGAACCACGTATTCCTATAATTAATTGGTTCCGCTGACAGAAGTCCATTATAGAAATCCCCTTCTGGATTCTTACTGCCATAACCGTATGGTCCCAAAATCTCCTCTCTTCCTTGTCTGTCTCTTCCCACTTGTGCATTCAAATCTCCCATTACTATTATTTCCTTATCTTCTTTATATTTTTCCACATCTTCTAGAAATTCTTCTAAGTTATCTTCTTTATTCCCCGTTTGAGCAGCATATACTTGAAACAGAACTTTGTCCCTGTCTGGAACTGTATCCATCCTATGTTCATCCTGTAACTTATCTTCCTCACCTCCTCTACATACTCTAGAACATCCTATCTTATAATCATTCCTACTCCATTTTTTGCCACTTGTCCTCCACTGTAAAACAGCCTGTATCCTTCCTTTAGTTTTCTTTCCCATTTTCCTTTCCATTTCGTTTCACTGAGACCGAGAATGGCTACATCCTTCTCCATCATGAAGTCCACTAGCTCCTCAGTCTTGTCCGTCAGGTTTAAGATGTTGACTGTCCCTATTCGGATGTTTTGCGATGCTGGTCGTATCCAAAGATGGATTTATTATAAGATTTAGTAACAAAATAACACATTTCCTAACATTGAGTACCAAAACAAAAATCTACATGGATTGAAATAACTGTCTATAATTATCGAATATAGATTTTGGTATTACGAAGTTATTTTTGGAGCGTGGCACTCTATGGAAGTGAAACTTGCATTATTGGTGCAGCAGAAAGGAGGAGAATTGAAGTGTATGTAATGTGGTGTTACAGGAGGGTAGATTGGGTTACAAACAAAGAGGTATTAAGATGAGTGGGAGAGGAAAGATATTTCTGGCAACTGCTAATGAGGAGAAGAGATAGGTTGGTAGGACACGTACTAAGACATTCAGGAATAGCAAACTTAGTTATGGAAGGAAGAGTCGAGGACAAGAACTGTAGGACTAGACCAAGGTTATATATGTTAAACAGATTGCCTCGGATGTAGGGTGTGGTAGCTAGGTAGAAATGAAACGTATAGCTCAGGACAGGGAGACATGGAGGTCTGCATCAAACCAGTCAAAAGACTGAAGACTCGCAAAACAACATTTATGAGTGAAATCATAGAAAACTATGCCACGAATAGGATGTTGTGTCAAGTATCACCTGCTCGTCTAGTTCTTCTTTAATAGTGAAACTTTCATCCTTGTCCATTGCATCTTTAAACACATCATCAGGTTGTTCGGCCTTCACCTTCACCTCCACCAAACTATCAGTCTGGGGCTGCTCAAAAAACTCCTGGAAAGTTATAAGCAAATACTGTGTATCACTAAATGTAGAATAGAGATGAAAATGATATAAGATTAAACTTGTCATCTAAAATAAGATTACTTGCTGAGGCCATTATCTATAAACAAATAAGGATATTAGCATTAAAAAGGGATTTGGCATGAATATAAAAAAAAATCAATAATAAAGTTTGTAAATAAAAGGAACAAAATTGCTTATGAGTAGGAAGAAATAGCATTCAGTTTGAATGATATTGTAGGTATTTAGTGATCACTATTGCACAGAGAAATTCCATGGGGGAATAAGGGAAAGAGTTAACAAGGCACACAAATCTCTGTACATGATTTTGTAGGTGTGTAAATGAGATGGTAATTATTTTGGGAGAGGGCTTATCCGTCTCAAGCAAGACCTCAGCTGGAGTAGCAGGTGTATGGGATCAATATCAATGAGATTTGATAAACAAGTTGGAAAGTGTGCAAATGAAGGTCACCTGGTAAGTACAGGGGGACAAATAGTGTGCATGAAATTACTCAGGATTTGGTTTGGAAAAGAATGGGGATGGGAGATTCTAAAAGAAGCTTGGAGGTACGTTCTTAGGTTATAAGGGTGAGAATCCCTGGGAAGATCAGTGTGACAAATTTGGAATGGTGGTGTTATATATAGGAACTGACTTGATCACTCTTGTTAAGCAAATCTAAGTCAAAAGAATAATAACAGGGCAAGAATTCCTTTGTGGTGAGAGGGGAAATAGAATGAAACCGTTTGCCAGAGGACATTTTCAGGCCTGTGCCTCAAAGTGATCAGAGGATCAAGAAGGATTAGTATTTTGTTATTTCAAAATTCTAATGTTTTATTTGTTTCCGCAGCAAAATTAAATTTTGTTAAATTATTTTTAGTACACGTTTTAAATTGTGCTATTAATGTAGTTTTGCCACCAGGAACTATTGCTCTAGCTATCTTTTCAGCTATCTACAAAATTATCTCCAAATTATTATTATTATTAACAACATAAAAAGCAAGACAATCTTGGTTACTATTACAGAAGGTCATATAAAGTTATATCAACTTTTGAAAGATCTGTCAGGTTCATAAGTAAGATTACAAAGTTACCCAATATATGGAGCTAAAATTTAACTTACCATCGCAGAGAATTCATCAGATCCGCAGTTTATGAACGAAAGTTCCTCCATATTTCTGAGGAATCTAGAAAATATAATACGTTTAAATCATTGGTTGTGCCTAGAGACACACTATAATTAGTAAACTGTAAAGGCTGTATTTGTTACTGAGGGTGATATTAACTGGACTTCGATTGTGATTCTCAAAATATGTACCTGTGAAACACAAGTACAACATCACTAGAATTAAGGAAACAGGGTAATCGAACATATTGTCATTTTATACTATTCAGTTGGTCAATGCGCTTTTGTTCAATTAAATAATGCAAGGTAGCTATATACAGGACACTTTTCTGAAAGAAAAAAAAAATACATATAATAATATTATTCACTGATAAATGGGGAATTCACAAATCATGCATTATACACTCAAAGGCTGCCACCTTAATATAAATGTAAAATTTTGAAGCCATTCTTTCAGTGTTGCCAACACAATCTGTCAGTTGTAACTCTTCAGTCGGTCAACACGAATTTGCCCAATGACTGGGCGGGGTACAATGTACAGTATCTCCACATACCATGAAACAAGGTCCCCGATTCTTGGATGTAATGAAAACCACTGGATGGATTTTGATGCGGTTTTCACCTTTCTACAAAGGATTACTCGATAAAGGTTTCCGTAGAAAAACATTCAACCCAAGGAAGTCGAGCAGTAACGATTTCGGGGAAACGAGTTGAAAAAAAAAACTGTCGTCCGTGCGCCTATTAAACTTACGCTGGGTAAACAGTTAAAAATACCTATGTACTGCGTTTTTAGAATTGTTCAGCATGAAAAGTTCTATAAAAACGTCCGCGACAGCATATCTCTATGTTGAATACATCGCCCATCGTGTTTTTACGTTGTAATTTCCTCCAACTCCAGCGTGTCGATTCGTGTCGAGTTAAGACTTCAGAGAAGAGTATATATGTGTTTGAAGTTTCGCTTTCACCTCGACTTTTCTGAATTGCGTCCGGGACCTGCCGTCGGTGCGCCTTTTAAGCTTACGCTAAATAAACCATCAAAGATACCGAGCGAAGCCAGAGCGGGTTGCTAGTACAATACTCAATCAACACCGCTGGAATACAATACTTGAATAAGTTATGATCACTAACATAATGGGGCAATTTTAGGATCACGCGTTTGGACATTCAAGTAGTCATCATCAGATCCTGATCACTGTGTTGAGGAGGAGGCGAGGCAAGCGATAGGGTAACAGATGTACGACTCTAATTTTATCTTCACTTTATTTATTATATTGTGTTGTTATTATTATTTATACTTGGTGGCATACTGATCTTCTATGCCCATGATCGTGGGTTCAAACCCGGCCGAAGTCGTAGGATTTCTTAAGAGCGATAAACATCCCTTCCTTCAGAGGGGAAGCAAAGCCGGAGGGCCCCATATCATAGATTTAATGCATGTAAAAAGACCATTCACTAACTATAATTGTGTGAAGCTAAAATTTGTAGGTTAGATTTGATTAACGCTCTATTAGTGCCAACGTTCGCCACCAGGTGCCGGTCTAGTAGCCAAGTTCGCGGCTACGTGTCGTTGACGTTATCATTTGGATGCAAACATAGGAAATAATTGAAATTATCGTCTGCAGTCCTTACTTTAATTTACAGATGATAAACACTAATACATCCAAGACAATTAACATCAGTTATCAGACAGATTGTACACACACCCAAAGTACACGGGGCTACATGATCGCGTTGTCGCAGCTCCTAAACTGAGGAACCAATTGGCATGTGAGGGTGCCTTAATGTGAGGGAGCCGTGTAAGTAGATTTACTGGCACGTTAAGGATACCCTTCGGGGCAAAATTCTGGCACCCTGGCGTCTTTAAGAGCTGTAGTAGGTAACAGAGACGTAAAGCCAATAACGTTATTACCAAGAACACTCAGTCATATAATGAAAGCCTCACAGTGCATTTGCTATGTGAGCAATAATTGAAACTACTGTTCCATGTTGTAAGAACACTTCGTCAGTCATTTAATATGGCCAGGTACTGTGGAGATATAAATTACCTGACCTCGACGGTATTCGAATCTATGGCTTCCGGCTTTGTAAGACAGTTTGCTGAACACTGAGGTATTTGTGAATTATACGTCGTTGGATACAACTGCTTGTGAGAGGTATTCAGTAACTGCTATTACCCTCCCTCGGGTGTTGCACCGTGCCTACTTCAAAAACAAACTTATTTCCCATTTACAGTAGGACGGTATCGACTTAAGAAGAGGTTTTTCATGTACAACCAGCAATATGAGACGAAGGGCAAACTTGTACAACCGTTATCATAAAACACACACCACACCTGTGTATCCCGAACAGTCCAATATTGTGAAATGCTACCGTACAGATAACCTGCACTGGACACTAACAAAATGTTAGCCTGTGTCCATTTTCTCTGAACATTTGTGTTTATACCACTAAACACACTTATCCATGGTGGCTGACGCCGTAATTTTATGATTATATTACCAACAAACAACTAACTCAACCCTTCACAAGACGGATTTCCTCCCTTGTAAAAGGAACAGTCCATATGAGAGGAAACAAACCGTAGGCCCTAACCCAATTTTAGTATTAGGGCCTATACAATTTCCTAACTTAAGAATCAACATGATACGAGAATGTGCTATGACCACGTACCTGCTAATAGCTAGCGACCAAGCGAGGTTTATACCGTATTTGACCCCTTCAATTCTTCTGCGACTTCTAGATGTTTATTTTTTGAGCCACAATCCGCTACATCACTGTCACTAAGCTTTGTCATCTATGCTCTACACAGGTGGTAGGTTGATCTTTTAGTTGTAGAAACTGTTAGTTCCTTATAGGGATGTAGCCGGAGAAAGTTCGCGCCAGATAGCGCTCCTGTGGTACGGTACTGGGTAAGCGCAAGGCGATCGTCTTATGTTTCTCCCAGTCAGCTGCGAGGAATCTATAAATTGTGACCGGGTTTTCTAAGCTAAAGTAAATTATACCTTCTCTAACTTTACTCCAAGACTATATTAATTAATTCTATAGGTATATCTCCTAATATATTATGGACGATTTTCAGCGTTCAAGCGTTAAACAGCTGCAAAATGAGCTACGGACCAGAGGCGCTAAAACTAGCGGGAGGAAGGAAGAATTAATACGTCGGTAACTAACTTCTAACACGCTGTATTATTCAAATAATGAATATGAGTCAGCATGCTTTCTCATAAAGATTACAATTACTTGAGCATTGTAGGCCTATATTGATAAATATATATTCATAAGACTTAAATCATAAATAGAAATTTAAATATTCACATGCTCCCCTTGCTTGTAGACTTCGATTCATGTCTTTTTTTAGGTTGATAGCTTACATGAAACTGTCATGTTTTAAGGTAATCATAATCAAAGAAAGTTGATACCAGTACTGTATACCTCGAAAATGCATCGCAACGTTTGGTTCTTATGTAATTATGTCAATTTCTTAATAAGAATCGTTCCCGTACCCCTGGGAAAGGACTTGGGGGTACATTTTTTTCAAGTTTGAGAATCCCTGCTTTTGGGCCACGAACTCTTTTCATTCATCTGACTATGTCTCAAGATTGTAGAAGTCAGTCGCTACCACATTCTCCGTCTGGCAGATGGAAGTTGACGATTAGTTCTGATTTCAACCATAATACGTTTGTGACTGTTAATATTGCGACATTTATTCTTGAAGTATTTGTCCGAGTATTGATGTCTTTGAAAATGGGAGTCAGAAATGTTACATTAACATCTTTGTGTATATCGACGATTTCATCCCGTACTTCAAAGGAGATTATTTCTGCAGAATGCGATATTGTAGGCTTATCGTGATAACCCGGCTATTTTCTTGTGTATGGCCTCTTCCTTATTTTTGTTGTGTTCGTGGTCCACGGAAAAAGCAATGGTACAGCGCCCGGTATTAATCTTACTCTCTCACCTTCAAATACAAACGCATAAATTCAGTGGTTGTTATCTAAATGTCTAATAAGTTTATAGGTACAAAATAGGAATTATATTCCTTTGTAAGTCACTTACCCGACACAGTTTTCGTGAAGTCATCGGGTTGTAAATGATGGGAACATACTTTAATATGTTTGGTCTGATTTTTCTCACCGAAATTTCTCCTTCTAATAGCATGTAACCATTTCTTCCCCATTTCTTTATTTTGTGGAAATTAGTGAAATGAATACGGGCTTCCCTGATTTTTGCAAAGAGGAACACTGCAATAGCTCGGCATAATCACGATAATAACTATTTAAACAACTTAAATTCGTACATATTAGCGGCATGAGAACGCAGGAGACAAATGAAGAGCGCCTTGCGCTTACCCAGTACAACAGCAGTGCGCTCTATCGGTGCTAGTTCTATACATCCCTATTTAGTAATGCTGCTATTGGGAAAGAGTGGCATAAACAGTAATCCACACATTGCATCTATCCATCTTAACTTAACAACTTCTTACGCTAATGGAACATAAAACCAGATAACACATACCGCTACAGAAATGTTTTTCTATTATATTCGTAGATAGGCCTACCGTAACTTAACGGTCATCTATGAAGTTTACAAAAACTAAATGTAATTCCGATTGCAGAACCGACCTCCCCTCCTAAAGCACCCGCTATTCAGTAGGATATAGTGGCCCTAGGATATGCGTGGAGAATAGGCAAGCAGAAAAGGATCCACCAAGGGTAGATGGACCCCCATAATTGGCCGCACCCCATTTAATGCCAAAATTACGTAAAAAGAGGAAGAAATGAACAAGAAGTTCCGTGGCGAACTAAAGAGCTCACTTTTCTTAAAATTTAAGATTCATGCCAACGATTATTCTATATGCACCTATCTAGAATAATGAACAATTTAACTTAAGTTGGTAATATCGAAATTTTGGACAAGTTCGAAATATACCTGGTAGAATGTAGCCTAATAGAGCACTATAGTTGGCAGCCCTGGTGACAATATATTCTTAGTTCCATCTTTTAAGGTACAGAAAATAAAATTTGTTTTAAGTCCAATGGATAGCATGGACGTTACATACAGTTAGACTTTGGATCTATCAGCGCGCGTAAAATCATATTGACAACAATGCCATGCATGTGTTGGTCATAAATAATCTGAAATATTATGACTTCTTGTTGTGCAAATTTTGGATGAAATACATTAATTTGTTAGTGTAGAAGTTACATGTATTTCACAATTGGACCTATCAGCAGGCGTAGAGAATCATGATGGCAGCACTGACGTGTGTTATTTACTCCAAATTATTCTAGGATATCAGGTAATATACGTGTGCAGATTGACAGCATTTATTAACAGTTGGCAGCCCTGGTTGCTCTTAAAATACGCATAGTCATATCTCTAATGGTACACATAGCACATACGAAATTTGGTTGAAATCCAATTGATAGTATTGAAGTTACATGTATTTTAAAATTGGTCCTATCAGCAGGCTTAGAATCTTGTCGGTAGAACTGACGTATATTAGTTACTCCAAATTATTCCAGAATGTCAGGTACTATACGTGTTCATAGTTAAAACTGTCGACTTGCATACTTTCTGATATATTGGTATTTGGATAAAAATAATTATAGAGAGAGCATTTATTAACAGTTGGCAGCCCTGGTGGCTCTTAAGAATACGTTCAGTCATATCTGTTTATGTACACATAGTACATACGAAATTTTGTTGAAATCCAATTGATAGTGTAGAAATTATATGCATTTAAAAATTGGACTTACCAGCAGGCTTAGAATCATTTTGGCAACACTGCCATACAAGGCCTCCAGGAAATTAAACTGTCATATTATTATCTATATGTGTGCCAATTTTAGATTAGCTCCCAAGCATACCTTCCAGAATAAACAACATGGAGCCCAAATTTCAATTGCGTATTTTCAGCAGTTGGTAGCACTGACAACATTTTCAAATATGGGCCTAGGACATTCAGGTATAGATCTTTACTCATACCAAATTTGGTTTCGATTGGTGCAGCCGTTTAGGAGTTGTGGGGAAGGGGGGACTCACAGACAGACAAACAGACACATATTTGCCCGGATCTATCTCTTAAGTCTTCTTTTTCCTCATTTCTGCAAAATGTGAAAAGTAGGCTAAAAACGGCACAAGGGGAAAACGTAATAAACGTTTGGAGAACGGAAGAGTTGGGTCTACCGGGAGCTAACGGATGTGCGTTAGAATGGTGGTGATGGTGAGAATGCAGGTAATGGCAGAGGAATGAGATGGGAGGGGGAGAGTCGAGGATAATTATTAAGTCTGGAGGGATAGAAAAGGGGAGGGAGTACAGAATGGAAGGAGAGAATAAAGAGAGAGCGTAATGGGAAGTGGGAGATTTAAGGGTGAGCAAGACAGGGAGGGGGCTGAGATGGCCAATTGCCGTGGGGAAGTAGACCAGGAACAAGGGAGTAGAGGAACGGGGCGGTAGTTCACGGAAAGTAGAAAGGAGAAGATGAAGGCGAAGAACAGAGAAGAGAAAGGCCAAGTGGATATAAATTGGTCAAATTACTAGAATTAAAATAATTCTTAGCAGTTCATTAACAATTTGTATCCTTAATTAAGACAGTACCTAACCATTGTTTTCATAGTTTAGTCATTGATGAGATGTAGAGATTTGAAGTCATTCTTTTTCATTGTTGCCTATACAGATTGTCATTTGTAGCTTTTCAGTTGGCCAACTCGATTGTGCTCAGTGAAAGGGCTGAGTACAAGATAAAATATGTAAATTGCCCCCTTTAATTGTGATTATTAGCTAGTACATGTAATTTATTCCAGGGGTGGATTTACATATTTATATCTTGCACCACGCTCATTCATTGGGCACAACCATGTTCACCGACTGAAAATCAACAAATGACAGTCATTGATGAGTATGGAATGTCTCTATTTTGAGATATATAATACGTTATGCAATTATATTGAGACGAAGGCGTCTTTTCTACCCTATTGCTTTGTGACAAATTATCACACCGTTGCCTCGACAATCAAAAAATATTTTCATTCGGAAACTAAAGATACATGTCCATAAAAAGACAAATACATGATATGTTTTGATAACTAGTATATGCAACATTGACTACATGTACAAGCTGAACCCGGCATGCGTTGCAATTCCAATCCAAGAAAGTGTTGGCGTTGAAATTTTGTTTCTTGAAGTGCTTTTGGATCCACTTTATTTTTTTCAATTCCGTTAACAGCCACTTAACTATCGTGAAATGGATTTACTAATCTAGAAACATTCGTGGGAGCGTGCACAACAACTCACCAAAGTTTCATCGCAATCGGATGAAAGCCATATGACGCATTCGAGATATTGTTTAAATGATTCGTGCGCTGTCACTTATTTGTTGAATCTGCTCATGCAGTACCAACTGTGAAAAGGATTTACTAAGTTAGAAAGCTTCGCGTAAGTGTACACAACAACTCATCGAAGATTCATCGCAATCCGATGAATTGCATATGATCGCATACGGGATTTTGTTTAAACGATTCGCGTGCCGTCACTCATTTGTTGAATCTACTCTTGCGCTACCTATTGTAAATAGATTTACTAAGCCTGAAACCTTCCCTGGAGTGTACTCAACGATTCACCACAGTTTCATCGCAATCGGATGAATGGTATATGAACGCATACGGGACTTTGTTGAAACGATTCGCGTGCCATCGCTCATTTGTTGAATCTCCTCGCGCGCTACCTATTAAATATTGGATTTGCTAATCCAGAAACCTTTCCTGGAGTGTACACAACAATTCACCAAAGTTTCATCGCAATCGGATAAATGGCATATGCACGCATACAGGACTTTTTTGAAACGATTCGCGCGCCATCGCCCAATTGATGAATCTACTATTGCGCTACCTATTGTAAAATGGATTTACTAAACCAGAAAGCTTTCCTGGAATGTACACAACACTTCACCAAAGTTTCATCGTAATCGGATGAATGGTATATGAACGCCTACGGTACTTTGTTGAAATATTCGCGTGCCATCGCTCAGTTGTTGAATCTACTCGTGCGATGCCTTTGTAAAATGGATTTACTAAGCCAGAAACCTTCCCTGGAGTGCACTCAACATCTCACCCAAGTTTCATCGTAAGCGGATGAATGGTATATGAACGCCTACGGTACTTTGTTGAAATATTCGCGTGCCATCGCTCAGTTGTTGAATCTACTCGTGCGATGCCTTTGTAAAATGGATTTACTAAGCCAGAAACCTTCCCTGGAGTGCACTCAACATCTCACCCAAGTTTCATCGTAAGCGGATGAATGGTATATGAACGCATACGGGACTTGTTGAAACGCTCTAACGTGCAGAGACAAACAGGAGAATTCGACATCACCGCCACATATGGTACAAAACAAAACTTTCCGCCACGGGCGAAGTGTAAGATATGGTTGTAGTTGCACAGGTTGCAACCAGTTGGCTCTAATATACAGAGACAAACAGTCCAAATACTTCAGCTTTCAGTAAAACTAGCGGTTTCGATGACGACTCTTATTGACTTTATATTGTGGTTCTAAAATTGTGTGTAAATTGTTGTTCTAAAATTGTGTTCATTCAATATACAGAGACAAACAGTCCAAATACTTCAGCTTTCAGTAAAACTAGCGGTTTCGATGACGACTGTTATTGACTTTATATTGTGGTTCTAAAATTGTGTGTAAATTGTTGTTCTAAAATTGTGTTCATTCAACGTACCGGGTCAAATTGTGAATCTAAACCATACAGGGACCCACTCGTAAAAAATTTCGTCAAAATCGGCCCAGCCATTTAGGAGGAGTTCAGTCACATATACACGTGTCGAAGAATCTATATATATAATACGCTAAGGTTTATGTATCACAAAACTCAACCTCCTAAACCAGAGGGAGTTAGAAGTTGTGGTTTGTACCAAATCTTCCAAATCGTCTCAATAGTACAGGAAAAATCTTGCTTTTCTTGAAAAGTCAATGGAAAAATATGTATTTGTTTAAAAAGTGAGTTTAAACAAATAATGTTGAATCTAATAACTTCACGGACAGATTGTCGCTAGGCGACAACGACTAACTCTGTATCATGATAGTCAAAGCCGCACCAATACTGAACCTGACTTGATGGGCAGATTGACCGTCTTAAACATTGTCGCTAAGCGACAACGACTTACGACTTACTCTGCATCATGATAGTCCGGTAATAGTACATTATGCAACGAGCCTATAATGGCAATAATTAAGACACGAGTATGTCGCTAAAACGAGCGTATGCAAGTTTTATAATTTCCATACGAGTGTTTTAATTGCCATTATAGGCGAGTTGCATACGACTGTTTATGTTCGACGATAATGATTATAACTATTTTATTTTCGAACATAAATATTCATAAATATCTGTCGAGATTTCGCCAGTTTTATGTACTGAACAGAGCGGATGAGACGCAGAGAATGCCTTGAATTTGACCATGGCCTCCTCGATTACCCTACTATGACATTAGGCCCGGCAGTGAAATTTAAATTAGAAGGCCGTGGAACTCAGCGCATCTAACTATCTAATTGGTCAAACAACTGTTTCTTGAGCCTGATTGGTGGGAGAAATGTTTCATAATGAAAAATAGTGTTATAATGAGTACAGTTTTTAGCCTACTTTCGATTTTTGCAAAAAATGAAAGTAGACTTATGAGATCAACACAGGGCGAAAAAAAAGTGTGTCTGTCTGTGTGTGAATCTGTGTGTGTGTGTGTGTGAGTGTGTGTACTCTGAATGTCTGCCCCCCCCCCTCCCCTATCAATTCGAACACGGTGAACGCGAATTGAACGAAATTTGGTACATATGTAGCATTAGCAAAGGACACCTCAGTGTCATGTTTTATATCGCCGCCATCTTGACGGAAACGTAATGGCGGCCACACAAATGTTCAAAGCTTAAATCAAATTACGACTAACCTAATCATCCGATCTCTACCAAATTTTTCAACAACATACCTTTATGGGGGGGAGCATCCTTTGACCAAACTAATAGGTCATCCGCCTAATAGCTTGCGGATGGCGGCCATCTTTGTGTGAAAATCAATTCCCCCTATTAATTCGAACACGGTGAAACCGAACGGAACGAAATTTGGTACAGAGGTTGTAATAGCAAAGGGCACCTCAGCGTCATGTTTTATATCGCCGCCATCTTGACGGAAACGTAATGGCGGCCACACAAATGTTCAAAGCTTAAATCAAATTATGACTAACATAAACATCCGATCTCTACCAAATTTTTCAACAACATACCTTTATGGAGGGAGCATCCTTTGACCAATATAATAGGTCTTTAGCCTAATAGTTTGCGGATGGCGGCCATATTTGTGTCAAAATTGATTCCCCCTATTAATTCGAACACGGTGAAACCGAATGGAACGAAATTTGGTACAGAGGTAGCACTTGCAAATGGCACCTCAGTGTCATGTTTTATATCGCCGCCATCTTGACGGAAACGTAATCGCGGCCACCCAAGTGTTAAAAGCTAAAATGTAATTACGACCAACCTAATAATCTAGTCTCTACCAAATTTTGCAACAACATATCTCTATGTGGGAAGCATATTCTGACCAAACTGCAAGATCATCAGCCCAATAGTTTGCAGATGGTGGCCAAGTTTGTGTGCAAATCGATTCCCCCTATGAATTCAAACACGGTGAAACCGAATTGAACGAAATTTGGTACGGAGGTAGCACTAGCAAAGGGCACCTAAGTGTTATGTTTTATATTGCCGCCATCTTGACGGAAACGGAATGACGGCCACCCAAATGTTGAAAGCTTGAATCAAATTACGACCATCCTAATAATTTGATCTCTACCAGATTTTGCAGCAACATGCCTTTTTGTGGAAAGCATCTTATGACTGACTTCAAGGTCATCAGACCAATAGTTTGCAAATAGCGGCCATGTATGTGTGCAAATCCATTCCCCATCTCAATTCAAACACGGTGAAACCGAATTGAATGATTTTTTTTACAGAGGTAGCACTAGCAAAGGGCACCTCATATTCATGTTTAATATCCCTATAGCACGTTGTATTTCAACAAGCTACTACAACCAACATTCAATTATACTCCTTGAAAAGGACAAAGAGTTATAACAATACCCATGCATTTAGGAGAAAGTAGGCTATATGTTCTTTACTGAACATCCTGTCTGGCATATAATAGTCAGGGTCGAACATAAAAATTGCTAATGGACATTGTCCATCTTAGAGATGGATGACCTAGGCAACGCCGTGAATAGAAAGTAGAGTGCACATCTTCATCGTGGATTCAGCGTCCTCTTCTAATCCATTTTAAATACGTACGCTGTTGGCAACTATTTTATCTACGTGTTCCCCTTCGCAACCAGCACAGTTGTGGGAGAAATACAAGGACTACATGGCCGAATATATTCTACGCAGAGGGCGTCAAGAAACACAAACTCGTGGCATGGATTTCACGTAAGAAATATACTATGAAGCTCTTATCCTCCTTGAGGATTGCAATTTGCAATTTGTTGCAAGTTTTTGGCACAATTGGGAATGACAGCGCCAAATTGATCAATGCAACATTCGACAGAGAACAATCATACAAAATTAATGATTTACAGCTGTTCATCCAAGAAAATATACCGAAACCCCTTCCAGAACAAAATAGAGCTAATCAAACTGGTGGATTGTACTTTTTGGACGCTCCTGGCTACAATCCGTTCAAACGCTGGGTAGTCCCTTACAATCCGTCGTTATTAATGAAGTTCAATGCTCATATCAATGTGGAAGTTTGCGCCTCTGTTAAAAGTGTGAAATACCAATACAAATATGTATATAAGGGGCATGATGCCGCATGCCTTAAGCTGGAAACAAAAACCAGTAGCGGGAATCTCAATCATAAAGAAATTTTGACATTCCTCGATGGCAGATACGTAAGTGCTCCGGAACCAATGTCGAGAATCAGTGAGTTCACCATGTCAGAGAAATCCCATACAGTAATTAGACTGTCAGTGCATTTACCTCAACAGCAACAGATAGATTTTCATGAAGGCCAGGAACACCAGGCGGTAGCAGCGGCTTCTTCAAAACAAACGATGCTAACTGCTTGGTTGGAACTTAATGAAACTGATGATCAAGAACGCATTCATACTTACGCAGATATACCTAATCACTATGTGTACGATAAATGTAAAACAAAATGGAAGAAGCGTCAGCGTGGTAGACAAGGTGTAATAGGGAGAATGCCAGTAGTTAGTATGCACGATAGAGAAAGATAATTCTTGCGAACGCTGCTAATAAGAGTAAAGGGTGCCAAAAGTTTTGATAGTATCAGGAGAGTCAATGGAGTTCTATGCAAAACTTTCCAGGAAACATGTAAAAAACTTGCACTTCTTCAAGGAGATAAAATTTGGCATTATACTATCCTTGAGGCAACTCACTCTCATATGCCAAGTCACTTACGAATGTTATTTGTCATTATCTGTGTTTTCGGAGAACCAGAAAATGTTCCCGAGCTTTGGGACTAACATAAAGAAGCAATGTCTGAAGATTTTGTATGCAGATACTCTGAAGAAAGTGGCCCACAGTATGCACTCATTGAAATCAATGGCCTCCTTCAAACCTACGGCTTACATCTTAAGAAACTTAACTTGCCAGATGTAAAACTACACGTTAACAGTCCAGGAATGCATTCGTTTGATGTTTTAGAAGAGCAAGCTAGGGCTAATAGCAACAGACTAAAGCTTAATGAGGCACAACTAAGGGTTGTAGATTTGATTTTAATGCCATATATCGAAAACCAAAAGAAACATTAAAACAGAACTGTTTTTTTTAGATGGACCGGCAAGAACTGGTAAAACATTTGTTTACTCTACATTGTTACATATAATCAGAGCAAAAGGAGATAAAGCTACTCCAGTAGCGTCTACAGGAATAGCAGCTACACTTCTAAAAGGAGGGCGAACAACCCATTCTGTCTTCAAAATCCCTCTGATTC
Source organism: Meconema thalassinum (assembly GCA_946902985.2). NCBI lineage: Eukaryota > Metazoa > Arthropoda > Insecta > Orthoptera > Tettigoniidae > Meconema > Meconema thalassinum. The sequence continues at coordinate 266,678,539 of OX336395.1, read as the reverse complement.
GTAATTCTAATCCTACGTGCAACGTTACGCCAAACAAACCAGAAGCAACAGCCCTGTTGAATACAAAATCAATTATTTGGGATGAAGCACCAATGACGCATGTGTACGCATTTTTAGCTGTGGACAGACTTCTCAAATATCTGACCATCTGTACTAAAGCATTCGGTGGTAAAGTCATCTTACTGGGTGGTGATTTTCACCGAGTCCTTCCTGTCATAATGAGAGGATCACGTTCTTTGACAGTTGCTAGCTATTTGAAGCGGCATAGCCTCTGGAATAAATTCCATGTACTTAAACTCACCCAGAACTTGTGCGCTTTAAATTCTGAAAAAGAATTTTCAACATGGCTTTTAGAAATAGGAGAAGGCAAGACTGGGGCGGAAGTTACGGTGCCATCTACATGCTATCCACAAAAACAAGATTCAGTTGAACAGCTATGCGAGGTTTTTGATTTTACTGTGGTCACCCCATAGGAACTTAAAGGAAGAACTATTCTTACGGTCGCCAATGAAGCATCGCTTGAACTGAACAATCGAGTACTTCAGCGTTTACCTTGAGATGAGGTAGTCTACGAGAGTGTAGACTGTATTGTGAGTGAGCATGCGCAAGGTCACTTGGCTTACCCTGAAGAATTTTTGAACAGCCTGACACAATTGGCATGCCTCCACACAAACTTAGACTTAAGAAAGGTGCTATCATAATGTCATTAATAAATATTCTTCCCTCAAAAGGGGTCTACAATGGGAAAAGGCTAATAGTTAACGGGTTAAAACTTAATTTTAAGGGGCAACTATTACAGATTCTGATAAGAGAGAAATCGTTTTCATACCCAGGATAACCCTTATCCCCTCTGATACGAACATGCCTTTTAAATTTAAAAGAAGGCAATTCCCAGTACGTTTGGCTTTCTCAATGACAATAAATAAATCTCAGGGTCAGACTTTGGATAAAATCTTCCTTTACTTGACAAAACCAGTCTTTACTCATGGACAGCTTTACGTAGCCCTTTCACGGGTAAGATCGTTTAGCTCGCTATCGGTTGTGTCACCAAGTAACAAAATAACCAACTGTGTGATTAGAGAAATCTTTGATTGATGAATTCAAAAAGTATATTAATAAAATGCATTATCTTGGAAGAAATGTGATTTGGCTTCATAGATACAACTCTGTACACCTCACTCGAGAACTAATGTATGTGAAAGAAGTCCTGGTTGTATCCCAAATGTCCTCTGTGAAGTTGTGATTTCACAGCCCAGTTGGATCCTTCCTGCCTGCACACGTATCAACATATAAAGTTTGTGAAGTTTTATTTCATAAATAAATGTAATGTTACTAATAGCTCGGGCCGTTCCTTACATTGCACTGTCATTGCGTAGATATTCTACGCGGGCTCTGCTAGTTATATATATGAAGATAACATTAATTATTTTGAGCAACAAAGTTACAGGATCACCTAACTTCTTAATTTATTTGTTTCGATTTATTTTCGAGGTTTTTCGTTCAAATGCTGTCGAAAAGTACAAAAAATCAAGAAATTAATTTACCGGTACTTCAAAATATATTGGTATGAAAATGAATCGTTGACAGTCTGCTTCTCTATCTGGAAAACGTATCATCATCATCATCATCATCATCTTCTGCTTCTACTTCTTCGCGTTTTCCTGCTGGTGCAGGGTCCGCGAAACTTGGCTCGCCATTTAACACGATCTTGGGCATGTTGTAATCTTAAGTGGAGATTTTTCAGATCAGCATTTGCTGTGTCATGCCAGCGCTGCTTTGGTCGTCCACGTGGACTATGTCCATTAATTTCAAAGGAGGTAGTAAAATAGGTAACTATTCCAGGTGTGGCACGTTGGTCGTGACCATACCATTGGAGCCGCTTTTCCCGTGTCTTCTCAGTGCGGGCCGATAACCTAGATGCTAGACCCCTTAAAACTTATCATCCTTATCATCATCTTCTCAGTGATGGGTGCGACGCCAATTTGATGGCGAACGGTTTCGTTCTTGACATGATGGATGCGTGTGATGCCCATCGAACAACGGAGCATACGCATTTCCATACTGAGTAATTGGCGCTCCGTACCTGAGCAGATGGTCGACGTTCAACACCCTATAAAGCAACAGGACGCACCACCATGCGGTAAATTTTGGACTACAGATTGAGTGACATTCTTTTGTCGCAGAGCACGCCTGTGACTTCCCCTCTCAACCATGCTACCTTAATTCTACTGCGTACTTCATCACTTATCCCACCGTCACACTGCAGGCGAGATCCTAAATACCTTAAGCTTCTGGCCTTCATTATTGTCTCTCCATCGACTTGGATGGTGCCAATGCTGGAGATGGTTTCTAGGTATTCAATTTTGTTTTTATGTAGTCCAGGGCCATATTGTGAGAGGCAACTGTTCCAATTTTCAACTTGACGCTGGAAGTCTCTTCTGGTGGTATCAGCAAGTGCGACATCATCTGCTTATAAGAGTCCTGGGTACCCTCCTTTGTAAGTCGCGAATAATTGTGTCCATCATCACGATAAAAAGCAAGTGGGACAGTGCTGATCCTTGGTGTACACCGACATTCACTGCAAAACTCTCGGAGATGCCGACTGCGCAACGTACACGACTTGCAGTGTTCATGTATAACATCTGGAGAACACGGTCGAAAGCCTTTTCAACATCAAGGAAGGCAATACGCAGTGGTTGTATCTCTCGATGCCTTTCAATGAGCATTCTGGCAGTGATGATTGCATCGGTTGTTACAGCACTCTTGACAAAGTCGCACTGGATGGTACTGACGGTGACGATTTAACGCAGACGTCGATAAAGGATTCTCTCAAAGATCTGCATTGTGTGCGACAGTAGGCGAATTGGACGGTATTGTGCACAGTCTGCTGGATCACCAGTTTGCCTGATAGGCACAGTGATGGATGCTAGTAGCCCCATCACTGGGAACAGAGCCAGAGTCTACTATGGCATTGAATAAGTTGGTCAGCCAATGTATCGCAGGTTCTTGTAATTCTTGCAACGTCCTAAGGTTTGACGGAAGGTCTTCTGGTCCTGGCACTTGGAAGTTCTTCATACTCTTGATGGCGTCGGCCACTTCCTCTGATGTGATAAGATCTACTGAACGGTTACCTTCTGGAATAGCAGGATGTGGGAACTCAATGTAGGAGATCTCGTTAAAGTGTTGTTGCCAACGTATGAAGATGTCTTGTTTGTCGTGTTATCGCTGACCATCTTTGTCTTTTATGCACATATAGTGCTCAATATCCTGTGTTCATTTTGTTCGAGTTTTGGTCAGCCAACATTTATTTTTCTCCCCTTCCTCTGATTTCAGTGCTGTATATAAACCATTATAATGACTATGCCTAGTCTCTGCGACAGCCTTCTTAGCTTTTCGTTTGGCTTTGACATATTTATCCCTGTTCTTCGGAGTCTTTTGTGAGAGCCTGATTCGATATGCTTTCTCTTTTCACGCACCCTATCCTGAACTTGTCTTGTCCATAACCACGTTTGCTTACTAACATAATTTATTTAATCGTATGGTGAGTACAACAAGGAATTCATATGTCCCAGTCCAAGTTCTTCAACCACACAGCAGCACTTTCTGATAGATGAAACAGGTCGCTGGGGCTTCCGGAGTAGGCATGAAAAGGGCAACGTAGAATGAGAACCAGGTTTAGTTGTACCCATGATTGCAGTGGTGGTTGAAGTGACAGATTTGCATAACGTGGCTCACGTGTTATCATTCGCATTCTTGTCAATGGAAAATATATTCCAGCTGCTTGAGGCTCCCACCACCACTTGATCTTCTTGGCGATATATATCCCCCCTCCTCGACGACGCTTGGAGATCCGTAAGTCCACCGTGATTAGCTTATGTTGAGGGGCTACACTGTTAGATGGAATTACCTTCACATCCATTACTGGTCGGAAATCACGGCGGCGAACAAGGATAAGATCAGTCTGGCTTCTTTAGTCACCACTGGTGTAGGTGATGATGTGGTTGATGAGATTTTTGAAAAACGTATTACCAATAACCAAGTTACTTGCCTCATTGAAATCTAAAATTTGGGTTCCATCATCATTCCGGATGCCGCAGCTATTAACAACATGGCAACTATAACCATCCTTAGTGTGACCAACACGCCCATTAAGATCAACACAAACAAGTAGGAGCTCATCTAAAGAACTCACAGGAACATGATCTTGGAGCTCCTGCCAAACCTGCTCTTTTTCTATATCACCATAGCCAGATTGTGCCGCATAAGCAGAAAACACACGAAGATGAGAGGATGTAGTGACAATTGTAATGGACATAAGGCGATCTGAATGGCGCTGAACTTCAGCAACTGGATCTCGCAGGCGTGCACAAATAATGATGGCAACACAAATCCTGTTGGAAGTACCATGGTAGATTAGTTTATGATCATCACCGATGTCACGAGATGTCTGGCCTTTCCAACGTGTTTCTAGCACAAATGTGATATCCACTTTCCGTTCTCTCAGGATCGCTGCAAGTCCACGGCTGCGTCCAGTAAGAGTCCCAGTGTTGAGCGTGGCAATGCGTAAAATGTTCTCTATGATGGACTAGCTTCTTTAACCCGCCATCGGTATCGTTGTTAGTTTGATCCTAACAAAACCATTTCTTATTAAGAAAAGGTGTTAGTTTTAAGACTCAAATGAGTATATGAATCACACGTTTTGTTTTGTCATACGATAATTCACGCACACGTGTCACGTGTGGGAAGGGGGGGAACTGCGTTGCGTCAGGCGTGTTAGTTCACGCCTCGCTACGATACCCGTCGCGTCACAGGCAGTGTTAGGTGGCTTCTAGCCTCGATACCTTTGGCGTTACATTTTTTGCACGTTCAGTGCAGGTGTAATATTTTAGTGAGAAGTGTCACAGTGAAGTTTTAATGGCTAATAGGCCTAGTGAATCTGTTCGTTTGAACTGGATTGAAGAAGAGGACGACGCATTTACAGATGTTGACGAGCAAAGCTGTACTTCTGACTGTCTAAGTGATGCTCCTAGTGAACATTCCATGCATCAAACTGATACTGAGCAATCCAACGATTCAGATAGTGATATTGCTACGGAACTAAATGGTATCCAAATTGTTCAGCCAATACCCTACACACCTACATCGCAGTCATCTGGGATTCTTGCATCCAAAATAACCTCAGTGCAGCCATCAAGACAACGGAAAATATTGAAACGTCCATCCGCTACAGCCATTATGCGCAGCCTTCTGGACTACAATACCTTGGAAAGGATACATAATATACCAAATGGCACGTACACAAACAAATATGAAAGGAAAAACTCTAAGGCAAAACATGGTTACTGAATTACCAGGTGTGAAAGGTAATGCAAAACATTGTAAAACTCTTGTAGATTGTTGGAAGGTGTTTTTTTTTCTAATGAAACAATCAATGGTATTGTCTCATTTATAAGTATCCACCTTTCTGAAATGGCCAGTTCTTATAAAAACGGTGAAAAGGACTGTCCACAAACTAATTTTGAGGAATTATTAGCCTTTTTTGGTGTTTTGTATATGTTGAGTGTGAAGAAAGGCAACCATCTAAATACAACAGAAACGTGGGAAACTAATGGTGCAGCTCCCGAGTTTTTTAGAGGAGTCATGAGCAAAAGAAGATTTCACAAGTTGTACAGAGCTATTCGGTTTGATGACAAACGCGCGCTAAATGCTCGTAAGATAATTGACAACCTAGCCCCTATTAGGCACATTTTGATAGCTTCGTCAGCAGTTGCATTTCAAGCTATACACGTGGGGAATACGTGATGATTGATGAAATGCTTGAAGGTTTCCGAGGAAGATATAGATTCCGTCAGTATATTAGTAATGAACCAGACAAATACGTAATTAAAATATATGGCTTGGTTGATGCCAGGACCTTTTTTACTGTAAATATGGAAATCTATCCCGGTAAACAACTAGCTGGAAGCCCTTACGCTACAGACAATTCTGCAACCGCTGATGTGAAGAGACTAATTCAATCAATTGACAACTCAGGAAGGAACATCACTACGGACAACTACTATACATCGATTCCACTTGCCAATGACCTTTTTACTCACCATAGAGTGACAATAGTTGGCACTATAAGAAAAAAACAAACCTCAATTGCCACCAGACATTTTGAGTGTCAAGAACAGACCCGTTGGAATTAGCATGTTTGATTCGGCAAAAGAACCTAATAGTACGCTATTAGTTTCATATGTTCCCATGGAAGGTAAAAATGTTCTTATGCTATACACTTTACATTCTGTTGACGACATCGATCCTGCGACCGGAGTTGCCGACAAGCCAGAGGTAATTACGTTTTAAAATTTGACGAAAGGAGGAGTTGTTGTTGTTGACTGGAAGAAAAAAAAATACAGCGAGAAAAGAGTAAACAATATATGGCCTTTAGCGGTCTTCTGTGGTCTTTGGGATCTGCCCAAATTATTTATTTCTCTACTACAGGAGAATCGACTCCATGAAGAAAATTCATTACCAATCTTGCCCTGGAAATCGTAAAGCCACATGTGTTGAGACGTGCTTCAGTGGATGTTCTGTCCATTGGTCTCAGAAATTCCATCAAAAATATCCTCGGCCAAGAATTTCCCATCCATAATGCACCACCAGCAACGCCAGGTAATTATTGCTAATATTTGGCATCGCTTCATTTTAAAAATCTAATTTGACACTAAGTAAACTTGTATATAATTCCCAAAAGAAACTGCATATATGTTTTCAGACGTTCCCGAGTGGAAACCAAGAAGTGCTTACTGCCCAGCCCGAAAAAAAAAAACGATTTACGTCAGTTCGCTGTGATACGTGCAGACGATCAATATGCAAAGAGCACACTGATTTAACAAAAGTAATATGCAGTGAATGGTTTTCGCAAGAAGCTGAAAGAAATGAGTGAACAGGACAATGATAGAAAATAATGTGGTTTACAAATCATGATCACATTTGTTGTTTAGCTGTGTAATGCCAAGGATTTGTTGTTCCATTTTATAATATTTAGTAATGTTTATGTAGATGTATGTGTATATAAAGGGGTTACATAAAACGAGCCTAGTAAAACAAAATTATTATTACCTTCTAAAAGATCGAAAATAATGTAGGAGTCAAAATTGAAGTAGTTAATTTTTAGGTAATAAACTATTGTGGATATATACAAAGGTGTAGGTATGTACTTACCTAGATATATTACTAAATAATCTAAGACTCAAAGTCAACCCCTGGCACTATCCAGCCCATGACGGGCTAAGGCCGACCAAGCGACCGCTGCCCAGCCATTTGGCCTGCAGATATTGGGGTGACACGTGATCAGCGCGTCGGGTCCCCTCGGCCGTTAATCTTGGTATTCGTGATCGGGGCGCTGTATCACTGTCAGACAGCTACTCAATTGTCCTCACGAGGCTGAGTGCACCCCGTTCCAACCCTCACGTCAGTTTTTAAATCCCTGACGGAGCCGGGGATCGAACCCGGGGCCTCCGGGTGGGAGGCAGGCGCGCTATCCCAACACCACGGGGCCGGCAACCTAAGACTAGTCTATATATATAAAGCTCAATGTTTGTCTGTCTGTCTGTCTGTTATGTATACAAATCCACACTGTTTCACCGATCTGAACCAATATTTGTATACTTACCCTTCGGAACCCTGCGGGTAACCCTGTCCACTTGAAATTTCCGACAGACCACCCCATTCCCTGCATTTAGGCCCTTTGGCCCAAATCTACAACGTTGCACCGATCTCAACCAAAATTTGTATACTTACCCTATGTAACCCTGTGAATAACACTGTCCACTTAAAATTTCGGACAGACCACCCTATTTCCTGCATTTAGGCCCTTTGGCAAACATCTACACCGTTTGACCGATCCGAACCAAAATTTGTATACTTACCCTTTGCAACCCTGCGGGTAACCCTGTCCACTTGAAATTTCGGACAGACCACCCCATTCTCTGCATTAAGGCCCTTTGACCCAAATCTACACCGTTTCACCGATCAGAACCTAAATTTGTATACTTACCCTTTGGTACCCTGCGAGTAACACTGTTTGCTTGAAATTGCGGACAGACCACTCCATTCCCTGCATTTAGGCCCCTTGGCTAAAATCTACACCGTTTCACCGATCTGAACCAAAATGTGTATACTTACCCTTTGTAACTCTGTGAATATCACTGTCCACCAAAAATTTCGGACAGACCACCCCATTTCCTGCATTTAGGCCCTTTGGCAAAAATCTATATCGTTTCACCGATCCTGACCAAAATTTGTATACTTACCCTTTCGAACCCTGCGGTTAACCCTGTCCACTTGAAATTGCGGACAGATCACCCCATTCCCTGCATTTAGGCCCTTTGGCACAAATCTACACCGTTTCACCGTTCAGAACCAAAATTTGTATACTTACCCTTTGGTACCCTGCGAGTAACATTGTCTGCTTGAAATTGCGGACAGACCACTCCATTCCCGGAAAGAGGACAGGGTCCGTCCCAAAGGCAATGAAAAAAAGGGGTAAAACCGGACCCGCTCAGGAAACCCTCAGGGTTGCCATCTCCCGAACTCACCAGCCATGAGCCCTTGAGGACGTAACACTATCCAGGGTGCACCAGACGTGGTGGGGCTACACACACCCTGCCTCCTTGAGGGTCTTGAGCAGAAGACATGAGATATTAAGAAAAGAGAAAGAAGGCTGACACCTCGAAGAATGAGGCTATCAGGAATGATTAGACAAGGGCCAATTAAGGCGGGAAAGTGAAAGATTCGCTAGGCCTCGGATACCCTGATACCATCGGGGTCGGAAGAGAACAAGAGTTTGACCAAGGGAGGCTGACAGGAAAGAGAACTGAAAGGAGCCCGGCACCAGTAAGTAGAAGCAATGCCGGACTCAGTTGGGGTCCCGTGGTCGCAAACCCGCGTCCCACAAGTTGAGAGACCCTGGTGGGTGGAGGGGGGAGGAGGGGGCCAGGTGTGAGAATAGCTTGCTGATTCATCGTGAGTTGACATGAGAGAAATGTCCAGACCCCGCCGTGTTACCTGGTATTGCTGACTATGCTGATGTTCATACAGGGTCTTTGCACAAACCACTGTCGTGTTACGAAAGAATTAGTGATTCACCGGTCAATGTGAATAGGACCGGGAACCCCCCCGAACGTCTGTCATCATATATCGTCATCATATGCGATTCGTGCAGCTTGGACCCGGGCAGTACTCGATAAGCTCTTTCACTACACGCATCGAGTATAGGCCTAAGCCAGAAAATAACGTTCAGACTTTGGAAGACATCGAAGGTAGAAATCTAAATTGCCTATATCAGATTTAAAATTACACCATGTTCGTTTAGTAGTCACTTTTCATTACCTTATTATTATCATAAGGGCAAATGACCTAGATGTTACGCCCATTATACCACTAATCACCACACACAATAAGTCTTCATCGCCTGTGAATTTTGAAATTTTTCTTTCTATCACGAAGACGTCGAGCTTTAAAAATCCTTCAGTATGCCTTCCTTCGGAGGGGAAGTAAAGCCAGCGGTCCCATGTCATAGATTTATGGCATGTTAAAGATTCTTCTGCTAACTTAACTTGTGTGAAGCTAAATTTCTAGGTTAGATTTCATTGAAACGCCCTATCAAAAGTTCCAACGATCACCACCAGGTGCCAGGAACATCTGGTAGCCAAAGTTGGAACAACTTGAAATTGAACGGCACTTGTAGCTCACCCCATGAGTGTCCGCTTAAATCAGCTACAGCCTCTGGCGAGACGAACATATCCTCGGACACTCTCGGCACTAAGAGCCATACGCTAAATAAATAAATAATACTCTTATTGAACCCGAGTACGGGGATGCCACTTCCGCCATCCAAATTCCAACTTCTCCACCGTGGCTACCGCTGTGGACTTCATTCATAATCCACAGCAAGGCCCTCCATATTTATGACCCCTGGAGAGAGGGTGTCCCAGCATTGTGGGCTACCTGTTGGTCCGCTGGTTCTATTTGAGGGCATTTGAACCAATCCTACTAACAGGGCTCACCTATCCGCCACCTGAGAACACGCCTTCTAGAGGTTACAGGCTCCCCCAAGAAAATTAATACCATCATTCTAATATTGTCACGTGTGTATTATAAAACACTGTTTCTTTTCGATGGGAGAGAAATAATAAATAAAACAAGAAGCGAGTAAACAGAGTCGGAAGGGCAAAGAAGAAAATGAAAGCGGTCTTGGGGCCCCACAAAGCGAATACCGTATTTGACGAATATAGAGATTATTTAACAATAACGAAAAAAGGGCACGGGGAAGAGGGCGGGTGTGGAGGAACCGGCGATTGTCTGTGGTAAAAGTGTGACTCATATGCTCCGTCCTCCCTAATAATAATTATAAAGCATGTTAGTAACATGAGCTCGCAATTGATTTATCATTTATTTTGAAACTGATACAGACGATGGAGTTAGTCTCCCCCACTTTTTTCTCATTAGTAGCATTGTCACTTGCATTAAAACAATGTAACTAGACTTCCTCGTATTGTATTTTCCTCGGACCAAAACCGTGGAAGTCGACTTACCTGAAGGAATGCATTCAAATTGAATTACATCGAAAATGCAATTTGTAATAACACCGACGTTATTTGCGTGACGACTTCTCCGGTTTTACCAAACATGCATTGAACAACAAACGATCGAGAGGTGGTAATAAATCACTTTCGACCAAATGTTGACTTACCCAGTTTTTATAAAATGATATGCTCTCGTCTATCGGGAATTACCGATAACTTGTCTTCTTGACAATCAGCGAGTTTTTGGACTGTCACCTCCCTTTCCACCATGTCTAAGCCTCAATATGGATGGGTAGTCTCCCTTCCTTCATAAAATACTCAGTGCATAACAGCAAAATTTCATAAATGTACCCCGATGAATGTCTATTAAGTCTCATAATATTCTGTCTTGCAATGTATGAATATTAAGAATCTAGCTTCTGTAACAATGTTTCAGATCATCCCAAGATATGACACCAGTTTCTAAATGGTTCATTGGTTCAAACCTCCCAACTGAAAGTCTTGTAGGCGTTGCAATTCACCTTGGCTCGCTCCTCTGTGAATGCCGTAACTCGTTCCTCAGGCTCACATTCAGCCAGCTCGGTTACTCGCCGTGAAACTGAGTTACTTTGAATGGAGATCATGATACCAGCTGATCTCGCGTTATAGCTCAGCGATGGAATTTAGAACATGTACGTTATAAACGGGGAACGTGGTTGTGACTGGGTGCACGATTGGAACTGGAAGATTAACCAAACGCATTTACAGCATCCAGCTAAATACGAAGGGGCTTTTTAAATAAATAAGTTGAAATCTAGGGGTTAATATCAAAGTTTCTAATGCAACCATGAAGGGCAGTCAGTTAGGAATTTATGGTGGAAAACCTTTCACAATTCGGGAATCTGTCGTTTGCATGGCTATGTCCCGTTTATAGAGGTTACTTAATTGGTAAGTTGATAAGAAGAGAATATAACAAATTGCATTTGCTTTTCATAACAATGCTGATATATCACCAATATGTGGTTTAATGCTATTTCAAAGCATCAGGTTTTCTTTCGAGTGCGATAATCTGAAGTGAAAACAGGCTACATATACGAATGATGCTTGACAAGCAAGATTTCAGATATGTGCAATTTTGAAATGGTAAAGACCCTTTGAATCCTTTCATAGGAGAATCAGTTTTGGCCACCACGGAGTATTGTATGTACCATTCCTGTCGGCACTTGCTTCTGCTGAGTTGTGGACGCTATAAAATAACTTATATTTTCAATTATTTTCATCTGCAAAGCCCTCTCGCGTGTACCAAATTGCATTGTTGGTGGCACTTTGACGTTAAGTAAGTGCATTTAAATTGCATTGCCCTGTAAAGCCCCTTTCCCGAACTGCACAATTTTGATTGCTGTAAAATCCCAGAGATAATTACAAGTTGTGGTCACATGTTGCAAAACCATGATATCACTTGGAAAAAATCATGTATTTCAAATTAATTTTCTGATTAAGGTACCATGAATGAATTTACCTTATGGGAGATTATGAACTTCTAAATGTTTCTTCAAATGATATTTCCGGAAAAAAAGCCCTTTCACATGTTCCACAAGCATAATTCCTGTAATAACGAACGTCGCTTCAAATCACCTTTTGTTGAGAAATGCTTTTTTCATGTTTCACATGCGAGTGGTTTCATATGATGTGACACATGTGTCTTGAACCTACTTTTCACTAAAAAGATTCTTTCACATAGATCACAAACGTATATTGCTCGCCCACTATGAAGTAGAGAATGATTATTCAGTCTATCTGAAGTTGTGAATTTCTTACCGCATGTATCACAATGGCAGACTTTCTTGCGGCAATAGGCTATATGACTCTTCAGAGAATCTTTGCATTTAAATGCCTTAAGGCTTTCAGAACACATGTACTCTCTCTTGCCACTATGAATCCTCGTGATTCTTTAATCTCAGATGACCTTGCAAATTTATTTTCATATACTTGACAGGTGTAAGGTTTGACTCCACTGTGAACTAACAAATGAACCTTTAAAGTACTTTTTCGTGCATATGCCTTTCCTGACGTATCGCATGCATACTCTTTATAGCTACTGTGCACTGACAAATGACGTCTTAAATACCGTGCGGTATAAAATTTCATTTCACATTTATTACAAGCCTGTAGTTTCATTCCGCTAAGAATAATTAAATGAGCTTTCAAATTCCATTTGAAATTAAAGTACCTCTTACAAGTTTTACAAGAGTATGCATTTCGGGCCGTCAAACGATCTATCTCCACAAAGTCTTTTCCATATGTTTCAGAAGGGGATGCTCTGTATCCACCGTTATATCGCTTTGGGCGTTTCATATTGATCGCATGCAATTTTTGGTTAGTAGAATTCGATATCCTATTGCATACATACCTAAAAATAATCAATATATTTAATGTTAAAGAGGAGAAGGCATCATGGTGGAGCATATTGCATTACATAATGTTTACATACGCCGATATCAAAAGGTGCAATCTTGCCCGAGATGGAAAATAAGATAATGCTTATAATTTTGTAGGTCAGTCGGAAAAGGTGAATTAAAATGACAAAAAAAAGGACGGCAGAAAGGAGCTGTTAGGATTCAACCTCTATAGGAAGTCGATTCTACACTTTTGAAGAACCTTACATTGGTACTTTTGTACACCGAGTGTCTGGTAGTAATGAGTAACTCCGATATTTACGTTTTATTTCCTCATACAACGATGTCAACGGAATTAATATTGACGGTGGATGAGGCCGATAGTCTAGATGATATAACAATTATTAGCTTCGTCATCATCATCAATAACCGTAGGTACCTTCCCTTTTTAACTATTTCATTAAGTACAAGGCTAATACAGGGTATTTCACTCAAAGCGGGGCCGGCCCAGCACTCCAGGTAGAACGTGGAGTTAAAGGCCAAAGGAGCATATCGCAGCGCACTGCTGTCGCAGCAAATGCCTTAAGATAAGGAAAGAAGTGCTGTTGAATTGATGAAATTAATGTTTCGGAGCAGCGCGAGACTTCGCTGTGCTGGGAGAGTTGTGACGCAGTAATTGCCGAGTAAAGTTATTTTTTCCTATTTTGCTTATAGCCTATTTAAATTTATAAGTGTTAAGAGTTTATAACGTGTGTTCATGTTAGTGGATATTGTTTAATTGTTATTGCTTTTCAAAATTTTATAACGTGTTATTGCTAAGTGTTAAAGCCTATTGGTTCAATAATGCCTCAACCTGCGTACACATTACCACAAAATACCACGAGAGAAATTGAGGCTATCTCGGTAGATGAAATAAAGCGTGTGAAAGAAAATTTCCTTAGATGATGCCAGAAATGTCTAGATGAAGGTGGAGGACATTTTCAACATCTTCTGTGGCAAAGGTAGTAATTATTTTACTTGGATTATGTGTTATTTTGTGTACTCTTTATTTACATGCGATTCGAACAAGTGCTCTCTCGATCCCAAGCTTAGCAAGCTGCCTTGTGCTCGTCCGACCCTCTACGCGCCGCGCTGCCGGCCACTTTGAGTGAAGGACCCTGTATTTATGAAGGAGGTGAACATTAACATATGAAATGAGGTTAAACATGGCAAACTAACTAATTGTAGATATTAAATAATGCAATTCAATGAAATGGTATAACAGCAAAAAGCTGTATCAAGTATATTTTGCTTGAGAAAAGGAAATCTTCGGTTTGGAACTAACGTAACAATAGGTAATACCTACATCCCATTGTAAAAACACACACAATTCACAGAAAATCCAAAATATACAATATAAATTTAGAATTTACTACTTTATCATAAACATCCAGTTTTTTTCGTCTGGTCCAAGATATACAATGGTAGATATTTCAAGAGAATTGAAACACCAACTTAAGTTGTTGAGGAAGTCTGGAAATATTTCTGGGCTTCTTGACCTGACAATGTTTCGTATAGCATGAAACATAGCAGGACATACTGCTACTCTTATATGCAGTTGTATATAAGTCTCTTTCAATGCATCTCCAAATTATATTTCATGCAGAAGGGAACATGGATTCTATGTTCGCACCTGAAGAAGTCCGTTTGCCTAACCAAGCAGCCTGGCGAACATAGCGTTTTCAATTCCAAGTTGATGGTATTTGAACCCAATTTCCTTCAACTCGTTCATTAACATTATGGACACAGTCTTTGTCTTTTTCTACAGAAGTTTGCAGTTAATACCAAGCGGTTAGAAACTCACCTCAGATGTTTACAAAAAGAAGTGACGCTATCATCCAGAAGGTACGGTTCAGGTACCCAGAGTTTCACATCCCAATTAACTACCGCGTTTTAAGACTCACCGGAATGTCAGAGTTTTGCCCCGAATGGATCCTTCACGTGCTAATAAATCTACTGACACGTTTCGCATGCATTTACGTACACTAAATACCCTACTGACTTTGTCAAAATTCGATCCTCCAACCTTGAGCACATCAGGCGAGAACGTTGCTGCTACGATACTCAGTCAGTCCCTCACGTTCCAATTAAAACTGTCTATTCTGAAGCTTCTAAGATTGCCACATTGTCACATGTGGTGGATCAAAATCACTGGAATTAATTACGAGTTAGTAACGTATTTCCGGCGATCTCAAATGGACACTATGTTTTAAATCTAGGTTTATTCGACATACTTTATGAAAGGTCGTCTTTATATCCAGTTTCAATTTTAATTGTGATTCCTTCCTCGTCTGATATATATTTTTCCGCCTGAAATGTATCACTGCCATCACAGGGAAGACAAGCATGTCAGATGGAAGGTAACAGTTTACAATACGGTTTTGACAGAATGTTGCATCTCCTCTGTAAAGGCTGAACGCTTTTATGTATTATTGGTAGTCATCAAATACTTAGAGCAGGTTTGCGAATTTCCTGACTACTGCGGTCCTAGATAAAGAACTTATGACAGGATGCGATAAGTTCAATGTCCAACCACTCCTAGTTTTCCAGGGTCTCGTGAGAGAAGGAATATGAGAAAAACTTGCGATGCCATTTTCAATACCAATTCTTAATTCGTTGGTTAAAATTATTACGTACTAATCTATTATCTTATATATATATATATATATATATATATATATACATCTACGATATATTTATCAAATACCACTCACTCACTCACTCATTCATTCATCACGAAATTTCAGAAATCACCGAACGGATTGGAATGAAATTTGGTATGCAGGTGCTCGCTAAGAAAGGTTTAAAAAAAATCACTCGGGATCATGGTCAAACCACGAAAACCGCGATTATATGAGGCAATGCGAGCTGCATAACGTCGCCCCTACCAGTGTTCTGGTGCGTTGCAGGCAGTGAGCTTACTGTCATAACGTGCAAGTCATTGTTGTCTGCGCTCCCGACCTTTACCCACTCTCTCTGTTCAAACAGTACTTCTATGTAATTTCTGTTTGTACTTTATACATTCACCATCACTTTATATCATCATATTGCATTATATATTAGCCTTTAGATGAAGTAACTGTAGTTATAATGAAAAGTAGACTTTGGTCATAGAAAATTACCTCTACCAACGTTAATTTTGTTAAGTTAGGCTAGGTCTATTCCATTTATCAAGTTTTATTACGTTAGGAGAATATGGCTACTGCATTAATATCCCTCAACGTCACAACAGCACTCAAGCACCTTTGAAGAAGACTGTGTCTGCCGCTAACTTTTACAGCTTCTCAATCTATTTCTGGTTGATATGTATGCAAAGATTGAGACAGCCGTTTGTCAGATATTGGTAAAATGGATATCGCAGGCTGCCCACTTCGCAGGGTTCCTAATATTAAAACCGGAGTGGAAATTGACAATAGCTGGGTGGTACCCCATACCCCCGTCCTATCTCACACCTTCTCAGCTCATATCAATGTTGAGTACTGCAACTCTGTAAAGTCAATAAAATACATTTGCAGGTATGTTAACAAAGGTTCCGACCAAGCTACTTTTAGCATCGGAGAGTTTGACGAAGTTGCGAGATATGAATCAGGACGTTACATTAGCAGCTCAGAGGCGGCTTGGCGCATATTCTGCTTCCTCATACATGAACGCTATCCTTCGGTCATGCAACTTGCCGTCCACCTCGAGAACGGCCAGCGGGTTTACTTTAATGAAGACGACGTTCGTGACCAGTTTAACAGCCCTCCAAATACAACTCTTCTTGCTTTCTTCGAACTATGCCGATCCCATAAATTTCCTTCAACACGTTTATATTGTGAAGTTCCATCCTATTTCGTTTGGAAGGGTAAGAAGTTCTGTATAAGAAAACAAGAAAAGCCAGTCCCAGGCCATCCTGGTGTGAAAAAAAGATCAAACCCTTGGCAGAGTTTACACCGTTCACCCTGGTAATGCTGAGTGCTACTACCTCCGCCTCCTTTTACATAAAATCCCTGGCCCTCAGTCTTTTACTGACCACAAAACCGTGGCAGGGGTGGTTCAACCAACATTTCAAGCGGCATGTAAAGCACTTGGCTTGCTAGAGGATGATGCGCACTGAGACTGCACACTAGAGGAAGCGTCCTCCACCGACTCACCCCACAAGATACGCGAGCTGTTTGCCATCTTACTGGTGTTTAGTCAAGTGAGTGATCCCATCATGCTCAGGAAAAAAACACAAAGACAGCCTCGCGGAAGATGTGGTGAGAAAGGTTCAGAGGCAGTGTGCTGATGTCAACCTGGTCATGGGCATTATCTACAACAGGTGTCTGGTGCTTCTTGAGGATTTAGTACTAAAATTGTCTGGTCAACAACTGGAACGCTTTGGACATCCGTCGCCTTCTCGAGAACAAGACTCCGTCGTTGTTCACCGAGAATATGTCAGTGAATATCTTACGTCACAATTAAATTGTCCAAAGTGGTTGCTGATAATGTTCCAAAATTGAACAACGAGCACAGTGGCCTATGACGAAAGAGTTCGAAGTGTTTTTTCAGAATGTGGTCAGCTCTTTTTTCTGGATGCACCAGGCGGAACTGGCAAAACCTTCCTGATTAATCTCCTGCTCAGTACATTTAGAAGTCGACAGAACATTGCCATCGCAGTCGCTTCCTCGGGTATTGCAGCAACACTACTGGATGGTGGAAGAACAGCGTTTTCTGCCTTCAAGCTCCCTCTTAACCTCAGTCACGCTGCATCTGTCTGCCCTTTGTAACATCTCTAAGCAAAGTGGAACAGCTCGCGTGCTGAGAGAGACATAACTCATTATTTGGGATGAATGCACGATGGTGCACAAAGGAGGAGTCGAGGCATTGGACAGAACACTTAGGAACATTTGGGGGTAACAACCAACTTATGGGTTGAGTCACAGAACTTATTGCCGGTGACTTTAGACGGACTCTCCCTGTTATACCCCGTGGAACACGGGCTGACGAAGTAAAAGCCTGTCTAAAACCGTCTTACATATGGCCCAAAGTCAAATCAATTCCCTTGACTGTCAACATGCGCGTACACCTCCATGGTGATTTTAAGACTGAGGAGTTTTCCCGTCTCCTTCCAAGCATTGGCGATGGAAAGTTGGAGGAAAATGACGGAAAAATAACTATTCCAGCTCAACGGTGCGAAGTTGTTGACAGTGTAGAAAATTTGATCGAAACGATCCGTCCCCAAGTGTTTGTAAATTCCAACCTTGATAATTCAGGGATGGAAGAAAGAGCTATTCTTACCCCATTAAATGACACTGCTGATAGTATAAATATCGCCCTCCTTAAGAAGTTAACAACAACAAAATGGTATACGAATCAGTAGACTCAGTTGTAGAGGTTGAAGATGCAGTTCATTATCCTGTAGAGTTTTTAAACACTCTTAACCCGGCCGGAATACCGCCTCATGTCCTGATCCTCAAGTTTGGTGCTCCTGTCATGTAATTGCGCAGCCTAAACTCTGCAATGGAACCAGGCTGCAGGTTAATGCACTGCAAAAATTTGTGATTGAAGCACCCATATTTACAAGCGATGGCCAAGGCGAAACTGTCTTCATACCCCGCATTCCTCTAATCCCTTCAGACTACCATTTTCAATTCAAACTTCTGCACTTTCCTTTAAAAGTCTGCTACGACATGACAATTAACAAGAATCAGGGGCAGAGTTTCAAAGTAGCTGGTGTGGATCTGAGAAGTGACTGTTTGGCACATAGTCAACTGTACGTGGCATGCTCCAGAGTCAGTTCTTCTGGTGGCTTAGTCATTCTACAGCCTGAGAGAAAGACCAGAAATGTAGTTTACCGAGAAGTGCATATCCGTTAAAAGCACTCTCGAGATACATGGCAGTAGGCTAGGGGACCTGCCTTAAATCAAAGCTCCCTGTCATACATTGCACCCAATTTTCAATTTCAACGCTCCACGTTGCCGTCATTATCTTCCACTACAGGAAAAATCTACAAAACTAATGTTATAACGGGAACCAAATGTTATTGCGGGCGAAGCCGCGGGTAACAGCTAGTATATATATATATATATATAAATATTGTTTGTTTGTTCGTCTTTTATGCGTTCATAAACCATTTATCCAATTGCGATCAAATTTTGGTGAGTTGTTGTGCACACTCCCTGGATGGTTATAGGCATAGTTAATCCAATTTACAATAGATATCGCGCGAGTAGTTTAAACAAATGGGTGTTGGCGATGCGTTCATATACAATTCACCGATTGCGATCAAATTTTGGTGAGTTGTTGTGCACACCCCAGGGCACGTATCAGGCAGAGTAAATCCAATTTACAATAGATAGCGTGTGAGTAGCTTCAATAAAATAGCATGCGATTCGTTTCAACAAAGTCCCACATGCGTTCATACGTCATTCATCCCATTGCGATGAAACTTGGGTGAGATGTTGTGTACACTTCCGGGAAGGTTTCTGGCTAAGTAAATCCACTTTACAACAAATAGCGCAAGAGTAGATTCAACAAATGTGCGACGACGCGCGAAGTGTTTCAATGAAGTCCCGTATGCGTTCATATACCATTAGTCGATTGCGATGAAATTTGGGTGAGATGTTGTGTACACACCAGGAAAGATTCCTTGCTCAGTACATGCATTTTACAATAGGTAGCGCTAGATTAGATTCAACAAATGTGTGACGGCGCGCAAATCGTTTAAACAAATTCCCATATGCGTTCATATCCCATTCATCCGATTGCGATGAAATTTTGAAGAGTTGGTGAGTACACGCCAGGGAAGGTTTTCGACTTAGTCAATCTATTTTACAATAGGGAACGCACAACTAGATGCAACAAATGAGTGACGACGTGCGAAGCGATTCAACACAATCCCGTATGTGTTGATATACCATTCATCAATTGCGATGAAACTTTCACGAGTTGTTGAGTACACTTACAAGAAGGTTTCTAACTTCGTAAATCCATTTCACAGTACGTAGCGCTCGATTAGATTCAACAAATAAGTGACAGCGCACGAATCGTTTAAACAAAATTCCGTATGCGTTCATATGGAATTCATCCAATTGCGATAATGCTTTGGTGAGTTGTTGTGTATAGGCCTACTCCCAAGTAGGTTTATAACTTAGTAAATCAATTTTACGATAGCTTAAAGACAGTTAACGGAAACTGAATCAAATATTGTGTAGGCCTATATCCAAAAGCACTTCACGAAACAAAATTACAACGCCAACACTTTCTTTGATTGTCATTGCAACGCATGCCGTGTACAGCTTGTATATATATATGTGCCCTTTTTGAGTAGGCACAAGAGTCGAATCCTGTACTATATGGTAGAAAGTATAAGACGTTAGCTTCAAGCTAAGGAAGAATTGGAGCCGGAGAAGAAATTTTACGCAAGAAGAGACTGACAAATGGAATGAATCCGAGGGATAACCAAGTCGTTCACGTGTGAGATATGATATCATTACCCAATGATTCACATGGTGCAAGAGACAGGGGATTTTTTCGATGAGACACAACTTAGAATATGGAACGGGGAACCACCTTTCTATACTGAGGCAGCATTATTGTCCATAGGCGTGGTCTGTAATATGATGAAATAAACAAGGATTTGAAGTTTTAAGAAAAATTATTAAAATTGAAATATACTGTTGTTAATGATAATTAGAAAGAGAATTTTCAATACTATAAAATTCTCTAATAAATGAACAGAAAAAAGTGATGGTAAGCATCACGTCATCTGATTACGAGCGTAGGAACTCGGCGGAGAATTACCAGTAAAATTTCCGCCCACACAAAATACAATTAATTTGGAAATTTTTGAAGAGGAAATGGACGATCGATTTCAAAATCAGGAATCATACTTGAAATCTAGGAACTATGGAGCTTATAGGAGTAATTATTCCAACTCAATACGAACATTACTTCAAGAGTTAGGCTTCTAGAAGACAGAAAATACTACTTTCTTAGTCAAATTGTATAACTAGGCTGTGGGCCCAAGCAAATTGGTACAGTATCTTGTGAACCTCAGTAGAGGGTTATACTGTCTCGGAAGTATTCAGTCTCAACGGAACCCCTGAGTGAGTTGCGCTGTTCCAGCAAAAGTATTCAGTTCTAAAACGAGCCATTGAGGGTGTCGTACTGTTTCACCGATATTCAAGACCCAAGTTGTGTAATTACGATATTTCGTGATTCGAAACTTTGCCCGTGCATGGGAAAGTTATCGACAAGTAACGGTTCAAAGGAACATTATCAGGAAGAATAGTTAACGTTCACAAGTAGGAGTAAAGTTCTAAGCCAGGTTAGGTCTTCGGAACGTAAACGATATTAATCCTAGTGAGGAGTCCGAGTGATAGACGAACAGTTGTGGAGCTAGAGTATAAAGTATAAAGTTACTAGTTGAAGACTAGGATACAGTTCATAGAAACTGTACTATAATAGAATAACGCCGTTGTAGCGACAGGGAAGTAAGATCGCGCCGACAAAGTAACTTCGCGTAGCTCGAACCTAGTACAGAACATTGAGGAGAGAACTTTTCGTTGACGAATAGGGAGCCAAAGGAATTAGGAGTCAGAGACTTTCATTCGGTCAAGCAGACGTCTAGAACAGGGATAGTAGTACGTCGATACCTGCATTTCTAGGACGCGACGAATAGAAAAGTTGTGACGAACGTGTGAGAAAGAAGCATTATTATATGCTCGTGTGAATTTATATTCTGTAAATAAGTTTGTAGTGTTTTTAAAGTGTACAGCCAGATTTTATGTGTCAAGAATATCCTAAGAAAGGCATAGCTAATTAGATTAAATATGTGTGTAAAAATTAGAAAATGTCAAGTGAAGTTTATTATAAAAATGTGTTCGTGGTATGAGATGATGGCTTAAACTACCAAATATGGTGGATGAAATTTTCCGATGTCATTGGCGTAAAACACCAGAGACGTAAGTACTCACAAATTTCATTATGATTGTGTTGGAAAGTTATGCACCCTGAATAACTATGTGTTATCATGATATGGGAAATAAGAATGTATGTAATATGTTTGTATGTGTACAACAGAAATGTGAATAGAGCCTTGGCAGGATAGAATGTGAATTTTGAATTAAATTATGTGAAAGAAAGGCCCATTATAAATGTTGAAAGGTTAGTAATATTATCTTCAGTTATCTAGTTATGATACACCAAAGTAAATTCAGTTATGTGAAGGAGAGCTAACAGAGATATTGATTTATACCTCTGGTAATAGCGAGAAGTACAGTAGAATCAAGCAATTTCCCTAGGAATAATTGTCAGGAAGCATCCTTCTTGGGTACAGTTGCTGCGACAGTGATGATGAAAGATCAAAATCGACGTACAGTAGGGGAGCCAGGTGTATGTGAATTCGCACGGAGTTATAGTATCAAGTTCAACTCCCGTTGCATGAATTATATTTTGAATAGAGGATTGTGATATGTTCCACTTTTTGGGAAGGTTTGAGGCATGTCCCACTTCCATTGTATCTTCGAACGTTCCGATATAAAGTGGTTGAACCCTAGGAATGGATTTTACGTGATGCCGTAGGATGCTTAAATAGTGTGTGCCCCCAAAAATTAATGACCGCAAAACACTTCAGGCAATGATGATACTCATGAATAGATTAACTTACCTGTGTGAAATATATGTTGCTAATGAGCAATGCGAATTTATAATCATAATGATAGGATTGTTAAATGTGTTCAAGCCTTCTAGTTTGAGAGCCCTGTAACTTATAAAGCTTGTTGGTGAAGGACTACCGCAACATGAAAGCCATTGAGGGCGCGCCAGAGTCATAAATCTTGAGTGTCTAGCACACTACGTGAAAGGGTCGGAGACCACTGATAGCTTATTGAGGCCTACTAGTCATTAATTGACAATGCTGTAAAGTTTGTACTGGTATGATCAATGAAAGCATGGATGTTATAATCCACTAGCATTTATTATGAACGTTATCTCCTGCTAAAGATATTCATGAAAAGGCAAATTTTGAGGAATATTATTCCAGAATAATTAATAAATTTCCCATGTGTATCACATTAGGTACAAAGGTTCCTTTAACGAACATAGAGATGCGTCAGGGAGACGCAAAGCTCATTCATTAAATACAGTATTGTTTAGTATTGGAGGAATGCTCGACGGTCCACAAATTATAGTACTTAAAATGTATTGATGGAGAAAGAAGGAACCTTTCGTAGAGTTGAACCAGTAATAAAGTCAAACACATTTCAAAACTATAGAAAGTTGCAAGTTCAAATAAGTTGTATTTGCTTATGGTAGAATGTTGATAATCATTAAGGAAAATGCCCTAAAAAGATTCATGATAGATACTGTAAAGGCAGTAGGATTGTTGCAGACTTTATTGTTGTGTGTTGATACATGGAAGTGAGGCCAAATATGTTATAGGATCAGTGGAGCCGTAGTAACGAGGTCTACTGTACAATGTGTGTAGCAGATGTTCCTATTTTTGTTTTAGGGAACAATTTTTGAGTCTAATGTTATATTTAGTGTTATTTGATTTTATTAAATGTAGATTTTGTGGAGTGCCATTTTGAATTAATTGTATTTTTGTGAATTTTTATTTTTATTTTTGAGTGTTGACCTGTGTTGCTCATGATCCTAAAGTATATGTGTCATATCGTGGGAAATGAACGTACCATCCTCGAATCGATTGAGCTAGACGAAGTATAACCATATATTCTTCCTACAGAAGTGTGCAGTATATAGGCTACATAAGGCTTACTCATTTGAATGTGCTCCTCTTGAACCACCTTTTTTTTATCCTGGGTATCTTCTTTCATATCCTAAGACAAATTAGAAATTATTTATTTCTTAGCAGTAATCGTACATCTTCACTGAATAATTAAAAACCATTTCGGGGCAGTTCAATTCAAGAAACTACCCAATATTATTAATATGGCATCTTACTGTTATATATGAGTGCTATACAAGATCACCCAAAACATGATTTCCCTAGTTCTCAAACTTGAATGCCATCTAGAAAAAACATGGGTAGAATGAAAACTAAAACCAGTGCTGTAATCGTTATAAAAGCCTCCAAACGTTTTGGGAGTTTGGCAGAACAAGCAAATAGTAAGCAATTAGTCAAACTCCACACATGTATACAGGACACTTCCACTCACAAACAAGAAGTCTGGATTATAATCTTGCTACCAACTTGCACTGTTGAAAGAACCAGGAAGTTAAACTGTTGTGGAGAAGCAGAGTTGGTATGTTTCAGCCTCGGAAAGAATTGCTGACCCATTTCTATTCACATACTTCACTGGCTGGTCAAGTCATCTATTGCAAATCGAGCTTCACATTTATGAACATTTTTTGGTGGAATTAACAAAAATTCAGATGTAAGAGGTCTATAAATCAAGTTGGCTAGGATATTACTTAGGTCCAAAGTGACAATTACAGTATTGTCTTGATATCGACGGTGGACACTGAAGACTTCGAAATGGAACTTTCCTATTGGGCATGTTGTTATTAAGAAACTGATTACATACAAGATACATAGGCCTATATCCTGAGCACACAAATATGGCAATCCGTTTCTCAATATTTGTTGTTGACAGAAAAACCTGGCTTCCAATATTCATAAAATTCTTCATGCTTGTGCTGTGAGAAAATAGTTTAAGGGTCCAAGTATGCTCCCTAGGGGAAACTGGACTTAATGAGTTCATCCAGGAATTTACACACATGAGGCTTCTCTCATGCCTGTACACCTTACAGTAAAAATATACATTTCTACAAATACTCTGCTATTTGGGATATGGCCTAGAATGGAGGCAGCTATGACCGTATGTGAAGAACCATCTAGCTACAGATGAAAGGAAAGAAACCAACAAAAGAATTTTAATGGACCCTGTCCTAGCTATCAAAATTTAAACTCCTAGAAGATCCAATAATCAAACCAGGGCCCTAAGGTTAAAGGGTTCAATTGCCATAACTGGACCATTTTAACTCTTAAATTATTTCCTGAGCACTCAGAAAGTACCACAGCCCATATCATGTATTGTTGCGAAAGAGAATAGAACTAAATAAAAGGTTAACGTAAAAACGATACCAACTTCTCGCAAATCTCTGTTTTTTTTCTGACGATGATGACTCTGTTTTGACGCATGGAACAATGTCAGAGGTCACTCGTTCCACAATGGTAATATCCTTGTCGACCTGAATTTCTTGCTTAAGGTAGGCTCCCTACACAAAAGGAACCAAGGATAAAGCATGTTAAAATGCACTACAGGAGGTTAAAGTAAAAGTAAACAGTAGATATGTATGTACAATCATTCAGGGTAACTTTGAACCACATATTTAGAAATTATATTTTCCCCTCTTGTGTTGTAATGATATGGCCTATATACAGCAAATATATTGAAATGAAAGAACTAGTCCTAGATTATAGTTCAATCTAATTACGAATACTTCAAATAATAATTTTAAACTGCCGGAAAAAAATAGGTCACCTGAAAAGACGACGTCCATTTTGATCCGATAACGGCAGATGCCACCTGAAGGATAGTAGATGTACTGATAAGGGTTTCAACGTCATCCGCCAACAGATAGTGTAGTGTAGTGTAGTGGCAGCCATACTGCTCATTGTGGTGCAAACGTGTGAAACAGGCAGGAACAATGCCACCGTGACGCACTCGTGATTCGTACAGCCAACTGAGCTAGTTAGAAAGGAGTCAAATTGTGGCCTTCCGAGTGGCGGGATGGTCCTTTGGGAGAATTGCCACACAAATTGGACGTGCTGTGTCCGTTGACCAACGATGCTGGTATCAGTGGTCACGTGAACATTCTCACACCCGTAGACGAGGTTATGGACGTCCATGCAGCACAGACGTCCATGCAGCACAGACGTCCGCCAGGATCTTCGTATTGTAAGGGCAGCAGTGGCAGATCGTACAGCTACCACAGCACAGATACGAGGGTTTGTGAGCCTAGAAGTGTCAACACGAACTGTTGCGAACCGGTTACTAGCAGTGGGACTACGGGCACGCACACCTCTAGCCCGTCTTCTACTCACGCCACAGCATCGACGTCCACGGCTCGACTGGTGCCGTCAGAGGATCGCTTGGAAGATGGAATGGCGCGCCGTGGTCTTCAGCGATGAAAGCTGATTCTGCTCGCACGTAAGTGATGGTCGTTGGTGCGTTCGACATAGACTTGATGAGCGCTATCTCGCAGAGTGCATTCGTCCAAGACACACCGGCCCCACTCCAGGCCTTAGGGTGCAAAAAGCTACAACTCTTGTTCACCTTTGGTGTTTGTGGAGGGAACGCTAACCAGCGCACGGTAAGAGGAGGATGTTGTTAGACCCGTTCTTTTGCCGTTCTTGCAACATGAAGGGAATGTGTTGTTCCAACAAGATAATGCTCGCCCACACACTGCCCGTGCAACTCAACGTGTACTGCAAGAAGTGTAGCAACTTCCATGGCCAGCACGATCGCTGGACTTGTCGCCAATCGAGCACGTGTGGGGCATGATGGGCCGACAAGTGACTCGTGCGACTCGTCTACCCACAACTCTTACAGAACTGTGTGAACAGGTCGAGCGGGCATGGAATAACTTATCCCAAGACAGTATTCGCCATCTGTATGATCGACTGGATGCAAGAATCAGTGCCTGCATTGTCGACCGGGAGGCTACACCTCGTACTTATATAGGCGTTTCAGCATGGGTTAATGCCTGGTATCTGTGAACTGCTTGACCTATTGATCTGTATATTTCATCATTTTATATACTCCATATGCACTGTTGCCACAATAAATCTTGGGTGAATTGGTAACCTCTAAAAAGGGTGACCTTTCTTTTTCCAGCAGTGTATATGGACTATTCCAGATTTTACCCCGGTGCAAAGTTACACTTACATTCGGGGTAACTTTGTACCACTGTAAAAAATTCCGCAGTAAATACATTATTTTAATTAAGTTAGCAGTTATAATAACATTGAACCAGGAGAAAAATTAAGCTACATGCTGGATAATTCAAGTTAAAGCCAATATTTTGGAATGTTGTAGTAGATGTGAAGAATATATGAAATCACACTATGGTCAGAATTTTAATGTGAGTGATCAACTTGAAAATAGCTTACAAAATGCAACACCAACACATCAACTTACAAATTAGCTGCTACAAATTTGATACAACTTCAGATCTGCCAATATATCTTCTCAGAAAATAAAGTAAATACCAAATTTTCAAATTATATCTTGCTATTATATCGTCTTTAAAAAAGAAATTACACATAAAGGTGAGGGTGGTGCAAAGTTACCCCTATGGTTCAAAGTTACCCTGAATTACTGTTCTTGAAGCATTTACTTCGTTTCACATAATCTTGGAACTTTTCAAAACTTAAAGCATATTTTTTAAAATCATACATTACCCTGAGAATTGCTGTTCTCAAACTCTTTAAATAACTTAATTGTTGTTTATATATTTTTAAGCTTGTGGTTAAAGGCTTCAAAAATACAAAAAATACAATTTCTATTGCAACGATATTCAGGATGTAGAAACTTTGAAGTGCCTACACTGATATAAATACACTAACACAATGGTAAATATTCACTTTCTCTTTGTGAAACAAATGGAGTTGGATTTAGGGACAAAAAGCAATATAACCAGGCATAATTTAAAAACCTTACCGATAATATACAGTAGAACATCTGTACAAATGTTTTTCTCAACCCTTTACTGGGAACAGAAATCCAGTGATCATGACACAGACAAAATTGGAAATCACCTCCAGCGTCAGGATTTTGTTCAAGCACACTTATAAATATGCCAGGAATCCATAGAATGTAATTCACTTAAATAAGTACACAACATACCCTCAATTAATTTTAACATCGAGTTTTAACTAAACAACATATGTATGTACTACTTTATATTGCAAGTTGGCTGGCCATGTGAATAGGGATTAAGAATTAGACATACAGTAGTAACACAACTCTTTTTACTATTATCGAGTATCAAAGCACAAAATCACATTGCCTGAAAAAATGTGCAAGATTTTATGGTGAAATTAATTGGAAATTATGCGAAGAGTTGATATAGTGTCCAGAATCACCTGCTCTTCCAGTTCTTCTTGAACAGTGGAACTTTCATCCTTGACCTTTGCATCTTCAAATACATCATCAGGTTCTTCAGCCTTCACCTGCGCTACACTATCAGAGGGTAGCTGCTCAAAAGACTCCTGAAAAGTAATAAACAGATATGTCACTGATCGTGTTGTAAAATATAGATGTACGTAGTTGACTTATCATGTCAAATACAATTATTTGCTTTTGTTGTTGTCATTTACAAATATTGAGGTCATCAGATATTGTGAAGTATTACATACAGATTTGATTACAATAAAATACTGGAGAGATAGAAATGGTAGGGAGGAAAATCCCAATAAATCACGTTTGTTAAGAAAAGGATTCTAATTGTTTATGCATATTTACGAGGAGATACTACAGTTCAGTATGATCAGGAAAGCAGGTATTTAGGGATTATTTTGGCAAGGGAAAAAACATTGGGGAAAGCAGATAGGGGAGAGAGTTAAGAAGTCAGACAAATCATTGCCCATGGTAAAGTAGGTGATTAAAAGATCTGGTGAGAAAATTTGGAAGAGGACCAATCTACAACTAGCAATATCTCAGGTTGAATATGCTGCAAGTGTTTGGGACTCATATCAATGAGATTTCATAAATGAGTGTGAAGGGTAAAAGGAAAGTCACCAGATAAGTACTGAGGTACCATAGGTGGACAAATAGTGTGCATGAAATTATTCAGGATTTGGTTTGAGAAAGAATGGCTGATAGACAGCAGTAAAATGCTTCAAAGAATACAATAAATACAATGTCGATTGCAATTATATTCAGAATGAAAAAACTCTCACATGCCTATACTGATATAAATTCACTAACACAATGGTAAATATTCACTTTCTCTTTGTGAAACAAATGGAGTTTGATTTAGGGACTACAAGCAACATAACCAGGCATAATTTATAACCTTACTGATAATATAGAACATCCATAGAAATGTTTTTCTCAACCCTTTACTGGAACAAATGTATATTCCTCTCCTATAGAGAATCAGGCCAAGAAAACCAGTGGTCATGACGCAGAAAGAATTGAAAATCACCTCCAGTGTCAGGATTATGTTTAAGCACACTTATAAACACGTCATAAATCCATAGAATGTACGACACTAAAATAAGTACACCATATACCCTGAATTAATTTTAACATTGAGTTTTAACAAAACAACATATGTATGTACTACTTTATATTGCAAGTTGGCTGGCCATGTGAATAGGGATTAAGAATTAGACATACAGTAGTAACACAACTCTTTTTACTATTATCGAGTATCAAAACACAAAATCACACTGCCTGAAAAAATGTGCAACATTTTATGGTGAAATTAATTGGAAATTATGCGAAGAGTTGATATAGTGTCCAGAATCACCTGCTCTTCCAGTTCTTCTTGAACAGTGGAACTTTCATCCTTGACCTTTGCATCTTCAAATACATTATCAGGTTCTTCAGCCTTCACCTGCGCTACACTATCAGAGGGTAGCTGCTCAAAAGACTCCTGAAAAGTAATAAACAGATATGTCACTGATTGTATTGTAAAATATAGATGTACGTAGTTGACTTATCATGTCAAATACAATTATTTGCTTTTGTTGTTGTCATTTACAAAAATTGAGGTCATCAGATATTGTGAATTATTACAAACAGATTTTATTACAATAAGATACTGGAGAGATAGAAATGGTAGGGAGGAAAATCCCAATAAATCGCGTTTGTTAAGAAAAGGATTCTAATTGTTTATGCATATTTACGAGGAGGTACTACAGTTCAGTATGATCAGGAAAGCAGGTATTTAGGGATTATTTTGGCAAGGGAAAAAACATTGGGGAAAGCAGATAGGGGAGAGAGTTAAGAAGTCAGACAAATCATTGCCCACGGTAAAGTATGTGATTAAAAGAACTGGTGGGAAAAATTGGAAGAGGACAAATCTGCTACTAGTAATATCTCAGGTTGAATATGCTCCAGGTTTTTGGGACCCATATTAATGAGCCTTCATAAATGAGTTGGAAGGGTGCAAAGGAAGGTCACCAGGTAAGTACTGGGGGACCACAGGTGGACAAATAGTGTGCATCAAATTATTTTGGATTTGGTTTGAAAAAGTATGGCTGATAAGAACTCTAGAAAATGATTGGGATACGTTTATAACTTTTAAGGGTGAGGGTACAGTGGAAAATGTTCCTGACGCAGTGGGAATGGTGGAATTATATAGGGGCAGATTTGATCATTGACGTAAAGTTGACCTAAGTAAAGGGAATAATAATTTTGGCAAATATTCCTTCGAGTGGAGTGGGGAAATTGAATGTATCCATTAGCCCGAGGACATATTCAGCCCTCTGCTCTAAGTGTTCAGAGGTTTAAGAAGGCAGTCAGGGAATGTCAACTAATGGTAGCAGTAACACTCTGTGTTGTTATTCTTTTAATTATAAAAACAAAAATACTTTTTCATTATCTCCTTGTAAATGTTTTTAATTTAATTTAATTGTAATTTAGCCACCTAGAACTATGTCCCATTTGCAAAGTAATCTACCTCACTCTCCGGATTAGAGCTCCATATTATGACCAGGAACATAGAGTAAATTGCAAGACACATCTTTTTGGTTTGAAATATTCCCGAAGGAAATATGATGTTAGCTTCCATTTGACCGGATGTAATATCAAATAATATAATAACATATTTGAAACCAAATTGGAATACCAATTGGGGAGTTTGACTCGCAGCATATTGGCATTTCTCGTGACGTCAATACTACATGTATTTTGTGTCTTGTAATGGCCTTCTCAGTATGTGCTAGCCACGCGTCTTGGTGAGGTGTACGATACCAACTGACGAGCCCAATGGTACACTGGGCCGAAACACTGACATAACAATTTTATCCAGCCGGACCATTTTATCATATTATTTGATAAGACACACCATGGTAACTATATGACAGCATTAAGTTGTATCAACTACTGAAAGCTCTGTCATGTACATATGTAGACTGCAATTAATACCTGATGGCGCAAACCTGCGTGAACCCGAGAGCAAAGAGGGGAAGGAGGAGAAGGAAGGTGGTGGAGGAGGCCACTGCTGATGTGCACTTCGGAGACACACTAACGTGCAATACAGTTAGAGTAGGGGCCAATGCGAGCATATCTGTACAATTAAACAAAGTGAACTTTTCTCTCCTTTCAATCAAGCTGCAGCACATGGACTCAACCCCACAATAAACTGCTCTTTCCTTACGCATGTGCTATCAGGTAATAATTGCGGTCTCAGATGGCTATGTTGCTGAATACATAGAACAAATACATTACTTACAATCGTAGGGAATTCTTCCGGTTCGCATTTGATGATGGGTTGTTTCTCCATAATTCTGTGATATCAAGAAAATATAAAAAGTATAAACCATTGGCCGTCTGAAATATCCCTACAGATACACTATAATTAATATTGTACAGGTTGTATATGGTATTGGCAGTGTTATTAAACTGACTTAGCTGGCGATTCTAAACATTATTGGCCTGGACAATCATTCAAAACACGTAATCCATTATTCTACACCCAAAACATGCGATCTCAATATATTACAACAACTTAAACTTCGCACACACCACAGCTTAGAAAGACAACGTCTTAATTTTGAATGTGCACCATACTTTGTCCCTTCTTAGGAACAAACAAAGTAAATATTCTCCACTACTAATAAGTGATGGTTTGTGATTGAATGAGCCAATTATTTCAAGCTTATGGATTGCAAAAATCCTATTATGCACATTTTGGTCAGCTTACTTCATGAACGTTAACAGTAACAGCCCAAGGTCATAGATGTATTATCATCAATTGAGAATATAGTGACCCAGACGAAAGCAACCGTGCGCAATGCCAATACCACACTAGCACATTTTAACTCCCTATTTTCCATCTACATAGCATGCACTCTGTTTGCATTACACTACCTTATAGCGGAAAGTCTTCATCAAGGGGTCACAAAAATTAAATTTTTCGAATCTATGAGTAGTTTGTGTTTAATCTTATACTGCAATTAAAGAGCAAGCTTACTATGCAAGCGAGGCACCGCCACCGCGGAGGACAGTACCGTAAGCTATTGGGGAACACTTTAATTTCGTAAATGGCGATGCCTGCGCTAGTCTATCACACTGTGATTGTCGTCCTCAGACGGCTATCTATATATTACGAGACCGTACATAGTGTCAGTCTTCGAAGAAAGTATTCCGGGTTACATCCAACTGACCGAAAGAAAAAATAAGACCTCATTTCAACACTCAAGTGGATACCTCCTATTTATCACGACTCATATAGAGCCATGCAATCTAGGAACACATCAACTATTGGGGATGAGTACCGGTATGTACAAGCATCTGCAGATGAGATGTGAGAACATTCAGCAGTGATGTGTTTGTTGCAGGAAAACAATGGCACGGTATGTCACAAAATATGTTCGACATTGCAAAGCAACTCTAAACATTTGTACATTATTTATGTAAAGATCATTGCTGACTTGTGTGCTTTATTCTATGAACAGTAACTAGGCCTATCAGTTGCATTGCTAATGAAATTTCAATAACATTTGTATGATTCCTTTTTTGAACTTTCCCAACCGACTATATCTATTGATAACCAATGTGGGATGGTACCATTATACTTCCCCATACCCTTCAAACAATATCTGTCCCCAATGGTATTCAAATACGTGGCTTGGAGGTTAGTGAGGCGGTGCCTTGACCAATGAGGAGGTAATAAATTGTGCCTTACACATATTGTGTTGTACAGTACCCACTTCAAAAACAAACTTCCCCGTAGGACGGTATCGAATGTAATAAGTTTCTTATCCACTTTTACACCCAATATGATGCAATGGGGGAACATTTTCTTCACATTCGGCAAGTTCTTGGTCTTCGACTTTCGCTCCTTGCCCAATCGCTTCACTGAGTTATATTTATACGTAAATTTGATGCAGGGGCGGATCCAGGGGGGGGGGCGATGCCCCCCCCCCCCCCCAAGAGAAAAGAAAGGAGGGAAAAAGAGAAAGGAAAAGGGGGAAAGCGAAGGAGGAGACGCACAAAACGAACTATAAACAAAGATTTTAACCTACCTAGTATTCAGTTAATAATCGTGCAATATAAATTAAATTACCTAGCCGCAACGGTCTTTTCTCGCTACCCCGCTCGCACTGTTGCTATTGTTGTGACGAGCCGAGCAGACTGAGCACAGCTCAGCCGCCGCGACCGTGCATGTCCGAACGGAGCCGAGTACAAACGAACAATCCCCTTCTGCCCGCTCCACGCGCACCTGTCTGAGCCTGTCGATTTCGTGTCACGCGTTTCGCAGTGAAGCGGTGGTGTGATTTGTCGCATGTGTGGTTTATGTCTGTTATTTTTAAAATAATTGTTTCTTGGAGATTTGTGTTTTAAGTGAAAGAAGCTTCCTGTTGCTGCCTACTGCCAGTGCCTGAAAGGATCTCTTATGATAGTTAGTAACTGTTGGCTGTTTTCAAAGACTGTTTGCTTTTTACAATTACACTAATTACCTGGACATACTGTCGTTTATACCGAATGTTTCCTTCGTTAGATTGCCAATGTCAATAAGATAATTTCATATCGCTTTTATTTTTCTCCGACTCTGTCTGTTACTCTCACTATTTTAAAACAAGACCCAACAACAAAAATAGTATAACATTATAACGGGATTTAATTGTTTGAGCACTAATTATTGATGATTTGTATTTACGCATTAATGTTTTTGCTTCTGTTTTACTGTTTTACCGGTACGTTTTATCTATCTCGGGA
Organism: Meconema thalassinum; assembly: GCA_946902985.2. Classification (NCBI taxonomy): domain Eukaryota; kingdom Metazoa; phylum Arthropoda; class Insecta; order Orthoptera; family Tettigoniidae; genus Meconema; species Meconema thalassinum. The sequence continues at coordinate 266,644,666 of OX336395.1, read as the reverse complement.
GGTTCAAGAAACAGAGCGAGTCGCGAGTACCGGTACCGTATCAACTTATGATCTCAACAATGCTTGACCCCTTCCGCACCTACAATGATCGATATTTGTATCTCGCTCGCCCTTTACGACCTTTAAATGATTTGGGTTTCAATTTTATCTCTGTTCCGCTAGTAAAAATTTTCCTTTGTCGAAGGATGAGTAGTTTCTTGATATATGTATATAGAAAAATTGATTGTACCTATCTCAGGCGTTTGGTAAGGTATTGTGTCGCCGAAATTAACCTCTGTAAATAACGTGTAGCGCAGGATGATGACGTTTTAATAAGTGAAGTTTTCCGAAGGTCGTCTGTGCAATATAAACGTAAATAAAATATTAGGTAAAAACTGAAAGATTGCGACTGTCTGAAAGACGTTTCATTATATTGTTTCCGCCGTGCATTGTGCGAATTTGCAATTAATTAAGTTTCGATTTCTAAAATCGCCTTTTAGAACGAACAAAGCGGTTTTCGGCTTATTTTCGTCGATTGTCAATTCCATGGGCTGCATCTGGCCGATTTCCATTAGGAGGTATCAAAATTTAAAAATAAAATTTAAAAATAACATAAATTTTGAAGACAGTATTAGGTAGATTTCATTAGAAAGCTAACTATTGCAATGGTACCATGTTTCGACTTCCGGAAAATTTCGACATATCTTCACGTTTCACATCCCCTAGACTCCAAAACCACCGTCAGTTCAAAAGTTCGGTTGGTTGGTTCCTCAGTTTAGGGGCTGCGACAACGCGGCCATGTAGCCCCGTGTACTTTGGGTGTGTGTAGAATCTGTCTGATAACCGGTGTTTATTGTGATGGCTGTATTAGTGTGTGTATCTGTTTTTTAATTCAAGGAAGGACTGCAACTTTGAATTTATCAAATAGTTCCTACTTTTGCCGCCAAACGCCACCGTCAACGACTACTAGGCCTAGTTCAGAACTTAGCTACTAGACGCCACCGCAGTTGGCTCTTGGCAATGAACGTAGGAACCTAAGAGCGTTGTTTACATTCTTAACCTATACAATTTAGCTTCACACAGGTGTAATTAGTGGAAGGTTCTTTAACATGCCATAAATCTATGACATGGGACCGCCGGCTTTACTTCCCCTCCGAAGGAAGGCATACTGAGGGATTTTAACGCTCTTAAAAAATCCGACGGCTTCGGCCGGATTTGAACCCGCTATCTTGGGCATAGAAGTTCAAAAGTTTATATATAATTTATGTATATATGTATATCACTTTCTTGTGGACACGATAGCTACCGTAATTTTGCACCAATCACTTTGAATTTTTTACATAATATGTAGGCCTATCCCTTTAGAATCTCGGTCGATTTCGTTAATGGGCACAATCGGTCGAAGGGGGTGAAATTGGGGGGCTTTTTTTTTCTTCGAAAAAGTGATACATCGCTATAACTCTCTTAATACGTGAAATATCGAATCCATTGAAAGTTTATACTATATATCAGATGAGTGCCAAAGATGTATGTATGAACGGTTTTTTGATAGCACCAACCATTGACCAAAGGGGTGGGAAAAAGTGGTTTTTTTTTTCGGGAAAAATTAATCATATTTCTCTTAATAGGCTAGGCACAATATCAAAACCGTATAAAATGGGCAGTATTCCCCTAATAATTACCTAAAACTTTTGTCTGAAATAATTTTTGATATGACACACCATTACAACAAGGGATGAGCAAAATGATTTCGGAATTAGAAGAAAATGCCAAGAGCCATCAGAGGTTTCCATGACAACGCTACTAAATTGATGAGGGATGAGCCATCAGAGGTTGCCATGACCACGCCTTTGCACGATATCACATTTACTTTTCCATCTGACTCTGTGGGAAGCGGCTTCGGTGACGTAACTGGTAGGATGCTGAACTTCCACGCCCAAGGTCGCGAGTTCAAAGGCGGCCAAAGTCGTCGGATTTTCTAAGAGCGCTAAAAATTCCTCAGTATGCTTTCCTTTGGGGTGGGGGGAGTCCAACGTTCGTTGCGAGTTGCTGGTTGCGGTGGCATCTAGTAGCCAAGTTCACAGCTGGGTGTCGTTGACAGTAGTATTTGGTAGCAAAATGAGGAACTACTACTTGAAATTGACCGTCTGCAGTCCTTACCTGAATTACAGACTAATACTGCCATCACAATTAACACCGTTTATCAGACAGATTCTGCACACACCCAAAGTACACGGGGCTACATGTCCGCGTTGTCGCAGCCCCTAAACTGAGGAACCAACCTAAATCTTTGCGGGAGATAAAAGTTTGCGAGAAGAAGTAACAGTCCGTTCGATAGTTACACATCAGTGTAGAAACCTTGCATAAGGACAGTGTGACCACAAGTATAGAAATGGACCCCAATTGACGAGAAGGTTACCGTCCCCATAAGACAACAAAATGTTAAAAATAAGCATAAAAAGACGAAAAACAAAGTTAATTAAGCTCCAATTTTAAAATACTTTCTCGCAATAAATGAGGTCTGATCCTTCTACGAAAACCTGCATATTCTGCCTATTTTCAACCATCCCCGAGTTTGCCCGGTGAAATCTACCTCCGCATTCCAGCGTGCAGAGAGGATTTTTTTAAACGGAGATCTCCATTAAAATGGCATTTTTGCACAAGGCACTTCTCGACTAAAAATTCTAAGCTATGCCCGTCAGAAAAAGGGGTAAAATGTCTATTAAACACGTATTTTCAAGAAATTAAGCCACATTTCAGACAATAAAAGCTAGCAATTTAACCCTTTTTTATGAAACATGCACTCCCAACAATTAATCATGCTCAAATGATTAACGTTTCGGGATTTTAGTTCTAAAATAGGTAGATGATACTGTTTGTAGAATTCCGGAATCCAAAAATTATTTTGTACCGTGTTTCAGGCGAGTACTTCTGGTGGGAGTGGTGGTGGAAAGAAGAAAGGGAAATTCAGCCTAATCACCAGCTTTTTCACCCCTGCAATGGCTCCGACCGAAAACCAGTCCCGTCAACAACCCATTGAAGAACCCTCTTCAATGAATGCCATTGTATCTTAGCCCAGCCAAAAACCTTCTCTGGATTGCTCTTCCGTTAACGAACCCATTCAAGCACCTTCACAAGATACCTCTTGCGTAGACCAACCCAGGCCAGGCGGAGCTTCAAAGGTACCGGTACATCCCGACGCTGCTGACGCTGTATCTGCCACGTTCGACATTGGAAACTATGCTGGGATTGGTACGGAGGTTGACACCTACGTTAGGCGGCAGTTGCTAGAGAATCATTGGAAGCCTCCAAGAAATTACCCTTTTCCTTTCTCCGAGCATAAGAAAAAGGATAAACTAGAAAGGAGATACGCCAGACACAGACACTTAGATAAGTATCCGTGGCTTGTTTTTTCGCCTGCAAAACAAGGGTAATTCTGTTTATATTGTCCTCTATTTACTACGGGCAACGTTGGAGGATACCGGAAAACTGTTCCGCTAGGCACATTTGTTAAAAAACCTTTAATAAGTTTCTCGAAGGTTCTCGGTAAGGACGGTGACCTGGAAACTCACATGCGGACTGATTACCACATAATTGCTGTTTCTGGTGGAAAGGCGTTCCTGAACACTGAAGATAACCCCGAGAAGATTGTAATTAACAAAATCAATAGTGCACGCTTACAGCAAGTCGAAGAAAATCGTCTCAGGTTGATGCCCATTGTGGAAACCATCATTCTTCTGGGAAAGCAGAACATTTCTCTACGTGGACATCGTGATAATGGTCCATTACTTAACACGCAAGAAAGTCCTGTTAATGAAGGCAACTTCCGAGAGCTCTTGAGATTTCGAGTTCGATGTGGAGACACAGCGCTGGAAGACCACCTAAAAACCTCATCTTCTCGAGCAACATACATAAGTAAATCTACGCAGAACGAGCTCATAGAGTGCTGCGGAGAGGAGATTCTTTCTCATATTATAAGTCGAGTTCAAGAAGCAGAATTTTAGAGTGTGATGTTTGACGAGACGACTGACATTTCTCATGAATCTCAGTTACCTTTAGTTCTGAGATATGTATATCGAGGTAAATTGTATGACTCTTCATAAGCTTCATAAATCTCCGAGAAACAGTGCACAACCGTTTAAAGGGAAAGGACGTTATTAAAGGGAAAGTAAAAGGAAGAAAAAAAGACGAAATCCCAACATCCGAACAGGAAGATATCGCCCGAAATGAAGGGAATGTCGATGGAAAGAGAAATAAAATTAATACTGAAGGGCTAGCGCAAGAATCGCCAAATCCGAAAACTGGAGAAGTGAAGCTAAATGATGACAATACTGAAAAAGCAAACAGCGCGACGGAAACTGAAACCGAGCGAGAGCTACAGGAAGGAAAAGAACCAAAGAAAGCAGAAATCGAAGAAGAAATCCTAGAAACCGCTGGAAAGAAGAGACCTCAGGAACCGGAAACAGAAAAGGACGATGTTAAATCCAAAAGTGTGAAAAAAATGAAGAGAACAGCAGAAACGGAAATACAAGCAAGAGATAAAGATGGAGAAGAAACTAAGGAGGATTCAAAGAGAAAATGTCAAGCCAAGAAACAAGAAACCAAAGAAATTGCAGAGCCTACCATCAAGAAGAAAAATATAGCAGAACCAGAGGATGAAGATGAATACGACCAAAAAACAAGTAGTTCCGTGAAGAACCATACAGCCTATTTTCATATATCCTGGTCATGTTAATTGTCTCTATCAACATACAACATTTCAGTTTAATTGCTGTAACAGATTCGTAGATATTGAGAACCGTCTAAATATTTCATATGGTCGCCAGGATAGATTTTTATTTTTGTACTATTACATTAAGATTATTGTGTACGTGTGGTATTCAAACTTCAATCGCATGATTAGAACACAAGAAGTAAAAACGAGATTTTAAATGTACGCACACCAGCCATCTTGTGATTATGCAAACAATTGAAATAAATTACATGCCAGTGGATCAACATTTGTATAAGCACATAACGTGCAACGTTTCACGGCACTCGGATAGTTAATTCGCGAGAAACGTCCTTTTAAATATTTATACTTCGCGTCGCCGCCCTGTTGGATTTATGCTCAGAAGGTTACTGAAAGTCCTATAGGTGAACATATGTTCATAGTCTCTATGGACATTAAAAAAATCAGTTTGGTTGCTGTAAATGATTCAGAGATATTGAGAACCGTCTAAATATTTCGGAAGCTCCCATTTAGGATTGTTATATGTATAGGCCATAGAGTTATGTACCATTCAAGGACAATTATTGCCTAGCTTCATTATTCAAACTTTCACTTCGATCACATGATTACGACACAAGAATGAAAACTTAATTTTAAAATTTCGCACAGCCGCCAATTTGAGGTTATGTAAACAATTGAATTAAAGTAGATGGTAATGCAATACAATCTGCAAAATTATTTACTGTACCACATTTCACTTCGCTCAGAGAGTTAAATCCCGAGAAAAGTCTATTAAAATATCAAATTCGCTTGGTCGCCATGTTCGTTTTGTACTTTACAGGTTTATGAAATATACATAGATAAACTTGTATCAGTACCCTTTATCACCGTACAAAATTGCATGATGATATCTGTAATAGTTTCGGAGATATAGAATGTCAGTGAAATATTTCGCACAGCCGCCATTTTGAGGTTATGTAAACAATTGAACTAAATTAGACTCCAGTGCATTACAATGCGTATAAACATTTGCTGTACCAAGTTTCATTACGTTTCGATAGTTAAATCGCGAGAAATGTCTATTTAAAAGTCTCAATTTCGCTTGACCGCCATGTTGGTTTTGTAGTCACCAGATTTTTGAAAGTCTCATAGGTGAACTTCTAGTAGTGCCCTTTATCACCGTACACAATTTCAGGGCGATATCGGTAATAGTTTCGGAGATATTGAATGCTAGTGAAATATTTCGCACAGCCGCCATGTTGGATTGGTGAGACGTAACAAAATTTGAAGGACACGGTCGAGGTCGCCGGGACTAGTGCTATGGACCTACCGAGGTTCATTGAAATCGCTCCAGCCGTTTAGATTTTATTAGGGGGAGGGGACACACACACACCTCACACACACACACATGGACACACACACGGACAATAGGTGATCTCATAAGCCTATTTTTTCAAAATTGAAAATAGGCTAACAAGAGATCAAGATGCAGATGCAAGAACTATAGAGGAGAAGAAGAAAACGCAAACCAAAGAGAGAACCAGCAAGAAACAAGAAACCAAAGGAGTCCCAGAGCCTACCGTAACCGGCAGAGACGTGGGTAAAACTGTGTTGAGTATTCTCAAGCATCACAGTCTTGTCCTATATCGGTGTGTTGGCGTTGGTACTGACGGGTGCGCTATGATGGCGTCAGAAGCTTGTGGTGCTGTCGCCGAGGTGCAAACCGAAGCAGAGCATGCTGTTAGATGCCCTTGTTATAACCACGCTCTGAATCTGTCTATTTCGAAGTCCTCGAAAGTCGTCGCCGTGCGAAATGCAATAGGAGTTATGAAAGCCACTATTACGTTCATTGATTCGTCCTCAAAACGCTCCTATGTATTTAAAGCAACTCTAGGTGGACTTTTATGTGGACTTTGTGAGACGCGGTGGATCGAACGGCACGACGGTTTTGTACAATTTCGCTCTTTACTCCCGAACATAGTTGAGAGTTTAGACTCGATTACTTTATGGATGGACTCAGAAAGTGCTTCTAAGGCAAAAACGCTCATTGCTGCTCTTTGTGAGAGTGATTTTATAGTTACCGTCATTTGCTTGTCAGAAATCCTTGGAGACACTAAAACACTCAGCATTTTGTTTCAAAAAGTGCAAATAGACATGAAGGAAGCCCAGGATGCGCTAGACGACACTATTACTGTGTTGAGCAAGAGGCGCGAAGAGTGCGAAACACAATTTGCTGAGCTCTTCCAAGAAGCAGAAGCTCTGGTAAGACAACTTGGAACTGAACTTCTGCTCTCAAGCATCGCACAATGGCAAAATCACCGCGAAAATCCTCCAGCGTCAACCGTAGAAGAGTACTATCGTCGGGCCGTTTTCATACCCATTTTAGACTACGTCCTAGAAGATCTAAACACTCGCTTCCCTAAAGCAACGCAGGAGTTACACTGCCTATCAGCAATGATGCCAGTATCATCATGGACGTCAGCGGATGTGGACACAATCACTGCAAAGTACTTCAAACTGCTCAATCAACATTCTGCCGCGTCTGCGGCAAGGCTTCTATAGGCTGAACTTCGTATGTGGAAGGCAAAGTGGTCCCGGTAGCTTGAATCGGGGTCGTCCATCCCAAAGAAAGCTATGGAAGCTTTAATTGCCTGCGATAAAGAGTTGTACCCAAATTTACATCGATGTCTCAAGATTTATGCAACGCTACCCGTCAGCGCCGCTTCATCGGAAAGGTCATATTCTTCTTTGAGAAGGCTGAAGACGTGGTTGCGATGAACTATGTCCGATGAACGATTAAACGGACTTGCTTTGTTGCACGTCCACTACGATGTCCATGTTGACCCATCTCGCGTGATTGATCGGTACGCGAAAAAAGCAAACCGGCGACTAGAGTTTGTTGTTTAACTTAAAATTGTTTTTATGAATAAAATTGCTGTATTTGTAATATTTACGTATAATTAGCAATACACATGTACCTGTCATAATTTCGGGTAGCCTTGTTCTTATTTCGCTCAACCTATACCCCTAAAATAAAGGTTAAATATGGTTTTAAACTCCCGTAAATCTGATTAAAACGTGTCTTTAACGATCTTTTTCTCGTCGATCGATTAAAATTCCTCGGGGCTCAGGCCGGTTTTTTATTTAATCTTGAAGCTATTGTCTGAGCTGTATAGTTATTTTTTACGGTTGTCAGTCAGCAAAATATATAACTCTGATTCTACTCTCCTACCCTTTAATTAAGTTACATTAATACAGTAGCTATAAACTATGAACCCCGTATGATAGCGTTTTGGATAAAATTAAAAGTCTATCTTTACGAAAGCGCTCTAGCGGTATTATTGGCACGGTAAATGATAAAATAGAGTGCAGTGTCGGACTGGCCATTTGGGAAGAACAAGAGATCCCATCGAGGCCTCGGGCCAGGAGACTATGAGTGCCGAGGCCCGCCCTTAGGCCCATGCGCAAATAGGCCCGTGACCCCAGTTATTAGCTAGCTGATATATTCTGCGTCTTTGTTTACAACTTAAGAGAGGGAGGGTTACTCGCAAAAGGGACAAAGTCAATCATTACCTATGAGGAGGTTCAGGGAACTATTGACCCCCCTCGGACCATTTAAGGTATCAAGGCGCCTCGGGGCCTTAAAATTAATGACCTTGGCCCTTGTTCGAGTAGGCCTCTAACATCAGCTTATTATATTGTATCTAAAAATGGGGAAGGGGGCTCATTACGATCACAGTATTTCAATGCGCGCGATTCCCGTGTCAGTCAACTCCGCATAAAAATATTTTTCCGCCGTAAGAATTGGAGGAAGCTACTGGGGGAGGGGAAGGCCCCTACACTCCCGTCGAGGCCTCTTTGGGCCAGTCCGACACTGATAGTGTGTACGTAAGTATAGGTAAGTATGAGCAAACAAGATATTGTTTAGTGACCACACAGAAAGTAGGAAAGTAACGAAAAAATTCACAATTCACATTTTGGTTACAGTATGCGCAAATAATTCGATGTTTATTTTTAAATTTGCATACGGTATCTAATTATGGTATATTACCCCCCCCCCCTCCATTTTGAGGACAGATATCATCACTGCTCCCCCCAAGATCAGTGTCTGGATCCGCCCCTGATTTGATGTAAAGATCGGTGGTTGGATATAATTATAATGGGACAACTATGTATAACCGCCTTTATAAAACACACACTACACCTCTGAATCCTGGAAAGTTGAATGTTCAGAATTGGTACCGGTAGCACACTAAAAATCTGCACTGAACACCAACTAGTTTTTACATCCCAATATTTCAAATCTTATAATACTAGATGGTACACTTATCCTTGGTTGGTGACAGCGTAGCCGGTAACACTAGCCTACGTATGACACACATAGTGGACTTTCCCAAGTCTGAATACATAAATACATAGGAGAGGATTCCAATTATAACCTACTGTACTTCTAGTAATAAAGGGTTTCGTATCTCTTGAATGAGGAATGTATTTGAATCTGCCAAATGACCACTTACCTACTACTCATGCATGAACAGATCCATGCTGGTTAACGGCTAAGAATATGGCTAGGAACTAGCGATGTGCGCCACTAAAGCGTTGAGTGGAGAATGTCAACCCTTTCCACCCCGAGCACCGGAACCGTATCGCATGAAGCCTCTCGACTCCGTTGAGGGGATTTTAAAATGCGATGTGTATAAATCCATGTTGAAACTTTGGAGAGCGTATGGTATTATAATGCAAGGTTAATAATCAGAGTGTATGTGGAAATCACACCGAGCCCTAACTGTGTGCTTGATAAATTGCGATTGAGAATAAATACACATGGGAAACATATCTTACGTGAAGTTATTTACGTATTGACGTACGGTAGGCTATTTATTTATTTATTCACTTATTTATTTATTTATTTATTTATTTATTTATTTATTTATTTATGAACGAGTGCAGCATTCAGGTCGAATTGCGCGCAGGTGCTATTTCATTGCAATTCCTCTATACGTGGACAATCACTCCACGTACATTTCCAGCTATTAGGGTAATTCTAAGTTACAGTCGTGGGAAAAGTAAGCAAACTCATTTCTCATATGCCACTAGTCTACTGCGTGTACATAACATTTTGTTTTACTTGCACAATGCCAATTAGAATATTCCAGCTATGGTGTTACGTACGGTAGCCTACGTCAGGGCCGGTGAGAATGAGGTAGTAGGGGCTCAGCCACTTCCCCTTGATACGTGCTGCCGGCCAGTCAACACTGTGACGTCACTTGCGCCAACACTGCCATACAACCACCACTGCTTTGCATTAGCAGCATGTCTGTCTGTTAGGTACTCAGCCCGAAGGCTGGTTGGATCCTCAAAATGTACCGCCATTACGTTATGTGAGTAGATACCCACAGAAACCCAAGGCCGCGCTATTTTGAGGCGTTCTAGGCAAGAAGAGGAGTGAGGTAGTTTGCCATTGCTTTCCTCACTGAGTCAGAACAGTAGTCCTAACCCTATGAGTAGAACCATTCACAGCATTCACAGGCACTGACTGTGCCCCGAATACCATTACTAAGCACCACCCATACCTCAGTGGCTTCCATATAATCACAGCCATGAGTGAGACTGAGACATCGGTGAAAAGCCACCTTTTACTCTAGCCTGTGCCAACTGACAAATGCAAATGCACTGTATTCATCAGGAGATGGCAAACAGGCCATAGCAGCATGTATTCAGTACTTAATGACCCCCATGATACCATTCTACCCCTAGTGATATTATACTCTTTCAACAGTCAATAAATAATGCTTTTAATTAAAGGCTAATGCACCTAGACAAGGTAAAATGAGCGGAATCACAACAAATCAGTTACAGATATGCTTACTTCTTTGATCTTACCCATTTGATAGATTTTTTCATGTCTTTTCTCTCACTAAATTTGTTTCTATTAACTTCTATAATTCTAATAAATGTTCTAAATCTTGCATACCGGTACACGTTAATGGCTTCTTTACATACACTCGGGAATATCAAATGCAGCCTATTTTTTAACACATTCACTATTACCGGTTGCCGAGTACCCCGAATAGAGGACCATGTATTTATAAAGACACCTTTTCAAATTATTTCACTAAACTAAACCACTGATCACTTGGTTCAGTAAGGCAGCCGTATGATAGAGTTGGTATCCAAGATGGCTGCCCCCTTCCGGATTTGGAGCAAACTTTGTAATTCTTCCAAGGCTAGGGTCAATATCCCGAACACGGAAAAGCAACGTAGCCAGCCCATGTAATTTCGCCCTCGACATCTTGATCTTCTGTAATAAAACCATACCAATACACAAATATGTTTTATACATAAAACTATATCATAAATAATTGGCAGTCAAAGTGAAAGGTCGTGTTTTTCCCGAGCTCTCAGGTGTGCTGAAATGTGTTGTTCTCTGGAGTCTTATCGGGCGAGGATCGGACTGTGGTATGCGAAGGGTAGTCGGGATTTCCGGTGTATGTCTGTGGGTACGGGGCCTAGCAACTTGTGGTTCATAGCCCTAGTGATAGCTGTGTTGCTAGTTATTGGTGGAGTGGAAGTGAATTCAGGGCCTGTTACTCCAAATGTGAATCAGGCAAATTATCCAGTGGCAGCATTAAAGTTTTCGACGTGCAGTAAAACATTGAAGAACGGTGTTCAGTGTGGACTATGTGAGAAATGGTTTCACTTCGGCTGTATTAAGCTCAAGAAGGAGGATTGTGATGTCGGTAATTGGTTTTGTAAAGTATGTGACAAGCCGGACTGTTTGAGGGTGCAAATCAAAGCAAGGGATCAAATAATACAGGAACTTAGATCAAAGCTTCGTGAATCAGATGTGAAGGATGTGACTGAACGGCTCTCTACTGGGACCAGTGTGGAAGAGGACGTGCAGGAGCAAACTGAGGATGACGTTATCATAATGGGTGATTCTACGATACGATGGAGTGCGAATATCTCGAGGAAATCAGGTGCGAAAGTGCGGTGTTATCCGGGGATTAAAATTGACCAGCTTGCCCAACAAGTGGAAGAAGCAAATGTAGAGGACTGTGGCAAAGTTAAAGTGCTGTTGCTCCATGTTGGGACGAACGATTTGAAGAAGAGGGCTACAGCTGATTACATCATGGGGGAGCTCTACGAACTAGGCAGAAAAGCTAAAAGCAAGTTTACAAATGCAAAAATTATAATGAGTGGCATTGTTCGGCGGGGAGATATTCCGTTAAGGCGGGTTAAGACTGTAAATCACCGCATGGACTGGGTTTGTGCACAACTGGGATTAGTGTACGTAGATGCTGACTGCTGGATTGGTGGCCGTGACTTCGCCCGAGACGAGCTGCATTTAAATCGACCGGGCGCTTTCAACCTAGGGAGCCTACATGACAGGGTCATCGGTTCGTGCCGGCCATTGTGAGGAGGAGCAGGTTCAGAGGTTGCCAGCTGACGGGAACAGAAGGAGCTATTTTGGGATATTTGCTGCGGAAGTAAGACTCTAAGATTACTGCAGGTTAATTGTCAGAGTTTAGGAAATAAATTAATTGAATTTTGGAATCTTGTCGAGATGTATTCTCCAGACATTGTCATTGCTACTGAATCTTGGTTATATGAGGATATAAATGGTAACGAGATAATTCATGGGACCTACGAAATGTACAGAAGGGATCGGGGGAAGCGAGGCGGGGGGCTATTTATTTGTGTGCGCAAAAATATAGCTAGTTTCTTAAAGTGGGCTGATACGGATCATGAAATGTTATGTGTACAAATTTCGGATAAAGAAAATAAATTCCCTCTTCAGGTGATAGGGGCGTATAGAGCACCGAAAGATAACTTTTCGTTTCTCGACACACTGTATGATAAAACGTGTACGGGTAATGCTATGAAAAAGAGCATATTAATAGACGGAGATTTAAACCTCCCCAAAGTAGAGTGGTCTGGTGAGTCAACTAGCTGTGGTCAAGTTCAGAGCGCTGCAAACAAATTCTTAAGGGAGGGGGGGGGGGGGATTTCCCAAGTAGTTGACTTCCCAACTAGAGGCAATAATGCCTTAGATGTTTATCTCGTAAGGCCTGTAGAGCTCTATATTAACTGTCTGAAAGTACCAGGAATTAGTGACCATTCTGGGGTTGAATTAAATATTAGATACGATGACATTACTAAATTAGACTCTGATGTAGCAAATAAGATCATATTCCAATATCGCAGGGTGGATCAGGGCAAATTTCAGGGGTATTTGAATGAGCTATTTGTAGGATGGGTATCGGAAGGAAATCACATTAATATCTTGTGGACTAACTTTTTGAACATTTTAAATAGCGCTATTGATAAAATTTTCCCATTTAAATTACTGGAACAAAACCCAGATCCTGAGTATTACACACGAGCAATCAGGAGTCTAAAACGGAAAATTAGGAAATTATACAATAAAAGACATGATAGTGACAAGTATATGTTGAAATTTAAGTCCTTATCAAGAGAGCTCGTCTTAAAAAAGAGGGCTGCTCATGACAATTATATGCAAGGTTTACTTGGTTCGGGAGGTGATGAGTGGAAAAAAATATACAGTTATGTTAGGAGAAGAAAGGGAAATTCAAATAATTTGTCGATGATAATGTCTTGTGACGGTAAATTAATTACTGAGAAACAGGCCATTGCTAATGAATTAAATGTATTTTACGGTAGTGTGTTCAATAAATCCAATAGCTGTGTGTTGGACCTTAACGGTGAATCAGGGGCTCCTCTTTTACAAATAAACCGGTCAGCAATTGTAAAGCTAATACAAAAATTACGTTACAATATATCGAAGGGTCTTGATAATAATGTTAGTGAAGTACTTAAACTAGGAGGTAGTGCCGTGGCACGATACTTAGAGGTGATGTTTAATGTGTCCATAAACAATGCGCAAATCCCGGATGACTGGAAAAGAGCTACGATAGTCCCAATATTTAAGGGAGGGAGCAGACTTGAATTGGGTAACTACAGGCCGGTTAGTCTTACGTCCATCGTTTGTAAACAGATGGAACATCTCATTTGCGAGTACTTGAGGGAAGAGTGGGAAACATTATCATGGTTTAATGATAGGCAACATGGTTTTCGGAAAGGTTACTCATGCGAGAGTCAGATGCTATCACTTTTTCAAGATATTAGCAAATCGTTAGACGATGGAGTTTCAGTCGACGCCGTAGATATAGATTTTGCGAAGGAATTTGATGTCGTGCCGCATGACATGCTACTCCATAACTTAGCTTCGACGAAGATTGATAGAAGAGTAATTTTATGGATCCAAGAATTTTTGACGAGTCGTTCCCAGAAAGTGAAAGTTGAAGGCCGATTCTCGGATGAAATTACCGTAACGTCGGGTATCCCTCAGGACAGCGTAATCGGAACTTTGTTATTTTTGGCGTTTATAAATGACTTACCAAATGGGATTCGCAGTGACTGTCGATTGTTTGTGGATGTTTGTGTAATATATCGAAAGATACATGACTCACAAGAAAATGCTGTACTTCAAGATGACCTGAACCTGGTCTATAAGTGGGCGATTGAAAATAAAATGAAAATAAACACAAGAAAATGTAGTCTAATAAAAATAGGGAAAGTGCGAAGGCAAGATTTTCAATATAACATTGGCTCGGAAATGCTTGTAGAAGAAGATTCTTGCAAATATTTGGGCGTTCACATAAGAAATGATATGAAATGGAGTAGTCATGTAGGATGTGTAGTTTTTAAGGTTACAAATCCCTGCACTTTGTAATGAGAGTATTAAAAGGAAGTAGTACCTCTGCTAAAGAATTAGGATATTTGTCACTTGTAAGACCTATTCTGGAATACGCCTCGGCGGTTTGGGATCAATATCACGTAGGGCTCATAAATGAGTTGGAAATGGTACAAAGAAAGGCCGCTAGATTAGTGCTCAGTGACTTTAATCCCAGGAGCAGTGTGAGCCGTATGTTAAAGAAACTTGGGTGGGAATCACTTGAGGCTAGGAGGATGAAATCTAGACTCTGCGCTATGTACGACACGTATACAAATCAACCAGAGAAGGGGAGTAAAGGGGGTTCTATCCCCCCACCACCTCTCACTCAAACGTCACATACTAACCCGCAATACATTCAGGGGCAAAGTCGATATCACTCGAACTCATGGTCTGATTTTGACAAATGAGGTGTCGTTGGACTCGGGTTGACGCCCTCTTTCCAATGGACCACTCATTTCAACCCCTAAATAAAACCTACCCCTACTAGGGGGTGAAATTGTAATTTTTTAGTGAAATTCTCTTTTCAAATGCGACATGTATAAGGTCCGCTGCTAAAATTAACTTAAACGCTGTTGCTCATATAGAGCATGCGTTTTGCTGGATGTCGCTATGAATCAACATTTTTGTTTTTGTTTTTTACGCATGCGCACTTGGGATTTTTGCAAGAGGGCGAGCTCTTTGAAAAAATTATCTATAAGAAGGGGTTTTGGTGGTGAGGAGAGAACCGGATAGTCGCCTACTTTCCTACGAAGTTTGCCGATATCTCTCGAACGCAAGGTCAGATTGGGACGTGTGACGTGTCAAATCGCTTGTCTCGAAGCCCTATATATGTTATTAATAGGTTAAAGTTTTGAGCATGAGGGAAACAGGCTTTTTTTTGGGGGGGGGGGGGGGGGGGTAAAACCATGATTTTAGACTTTTTCCGATATCTCACGAATGCATGGTCGGATTTGGTCCTATGACGTGTCAAATGGCTTGTCTCGAAACCCTCTTTATTTTGGTAAGAGGTTAAAGTTTTTGAGAATGAGGGAAACAGATTTTTTTGGTGTAAAACTGTGATTTTAGACTTTCTGTTATATCTCACAAACCAATAACGCCAGAGACGTGTACGAGGGGTCCTAGGACTCGGGCTAACGCCCCCTTTTGAAACTATGTTTGACATTTTGACAAAGGGCCTAACGCCATACATGTTGAAAAAACTTTTTTTTCTTTACCTGTTTATAATGTTCATGAAGCGTGGTGGTTGAGAGAGACGATACTGCTGGGTGTGTGTGTTTCAACGAACCTGTCGCTGACCACGGTGGCTATGCTCAATAGATCAATCGCTATTTCGACGGGTCGATTTATGACAGAGCGAGGGTGCGTGTTTTCTGATAGTTTACCTTTAACGTGTAAACGGTGATGAGAACTTGGTTCTATGTTGGTCGAAGCTAGTAGAGAAAACAAACTTGCAGAGGAGCAGGAGGTGAATGTCATTTGAGCTTATTGAAAGGCGCTGATCTGATTTGACAACAGGTGCAATGGAAAAATGACAATGACGCTTGAACGTGAAATAATCTGACCATCGTGGTGGCAGGGAAGAGCAAAATGAATGCATACACGTGTGAGATGACATGTACGCTAAACAAGTTACATCCTGTTAGCTTCGTACGTGACAAAATGCAAGTTCGTGTGAAATTTGACCTGGCACAGGTATTCACCTGGGACGTTAGCTGTCCACGTTTTTGATAACAGGATGTTCAAAGCGTGGGAAAAAATGATTATACATGCAACGTAACATATAAAAGACATGTCGTTATCATTTCCTCTCTCACTTAGGTGACTACCTTTGAACACATTGCGCTGCGTGAAACCCCTGGTCTTGTTTAACAGTTTTGGTGTTGGAGGAAAATACTTAACCGTTTTGTGAGGTAGGTATTGAACCCGAGGGGGTCATGCTGACTGGTATCGAACGTGGATCTCAGAGACTGTGATCTCAGAATAAAGGTTCCACCAGGGAACGAACCCGAGGTCTGTTGAGGGAGTTTCGTTTAAAAACCCCCAGAGGAAAGTATATATTTAATCACTGGTGTTATTTCAGTTGATAATGACATTATTTATTAAAATAATGCAGGGAAAATGAGCGGAATACAGCATTATTGAACTACATGGACTTGCTGGACTTAGAACACAGAAGTAGAGAGTTTGACAGTTTTACTAATAGCCCCAGAATTGTGGGAGGAGACGCTTGGAGCCCTGTCAATCTCGCTGACCTAGTTAAGTCGTCTGGAAGAGTTTGGGGGGTTAAATAATGACCCAGTTCTTCCCCGTTTGAGAATAGGACTAAAAAGAGAGGGGAGAGATCCCAAGGAAAATCATTGATTACTCGTGATTGGAGTAACGCAATGACATGAGAGTTGCACACAGGTGAATCTTTAGCCAGGAGGCTAATTTTAGAGCCTTTAATCTGCGAAATTGAGGCATATTTAATGGAGTGCGTAAGGACACAGGACTATGGATGTTCGCGGCTTGGTTTGACGATGTCGCCAGGGATTCCAACTGAAACCGCGTCCCCACGCCATGGAAAAAGCAATTAATATTAATTAATTGGCCGATCGATCCTTCAGCACGCAGATAGTTGTGGGATCAGTGAAGAAAAAGGAACCCGATGAGCATTGTTTCGAGACCAGAATCATGCTGGGAGAGGAGTTGATATAGCGCGGGAATTCTAGCTCTATTTTTTGTGTGAAACGGATATAAGGGAGTCGACCCTTGGCAGAGGTCAGTTGTTGGCAGTTTTTGAACAGACTCGAGCGCGGAACGTATGTTGCTCCGGCTTAGGAGAGGGCGCTCACACAAAGGACTTGAACATTTGAGTGTTAACCATTATATTCACCGCACAGTGTAATGCACCAAGTGAGAAGATAATAATGCATAGTCAGGAAGTAATAAGAAGTACGGTAATCAACGAACTTTATTGTGTGAAATGCGTATTACCGAAGTCAAGGAAGGAGGCCCGGACTTCAACTTGGGAAGCCGTGCAGTAAAACTTTTAGAAGGCTTTATTAAGGAAAGTCGTGCTGCATGTGTAAAGTCAGCAGTACGAGCAATGGTTTGTGTTCACATAGGAAGTACCGTGTGATATAAGTTGCAGAACTATTGAAAGTAATAATCTGTGTAAAAACTATGTGCAATGTTAAGCGCAGTGTATAATATATTGACTGGTTATACATGTCTTATTACGCTGGAATGCGCTGGGAGAAACTTTACGAAGCATTTGGTAATGTCTTAAGAATACCAAATAGTGACGCTCAGGACGGAAGTAAGCATTTTTATGCAAAGCAGGAAGTTTACCGTAGGATTATTGATAGACTGTTGGTGATTCCGTGAGCAGATCAACCAGACTTTCAATCAGGAGTTGGTAGGAGCATGGAGGATGCCGTCGATACCTGCAATTCTGATATTTTGCCAGGGAATTTCAACCAATAAAAAGTGTAAAAAGTGACGTGTGGTATGTATAAATCATATGTGAAATATCTTTTAAATTAATGGTATAATAAGTGTCATAAAGTGTCATGTGTTTTGGAAGCAATGTATTATAAAATGTGTATATTCAAGATGCAAATGTCGCACTAATTCTGCAAATGGCAGGCGACCTGGAAGGATATAGGTGGTTGGAGCCACCATGATGAGCTTAGATATGTGAGTACTACACAAATTATGATTATGTAGACGTATAGGCCACTGCATGTAATGTGATTTCAGAATTATAAAGATGCCAGTAAGAATCAGTATTAGGAGATAGACCCTCCAGGTTTAATCACTATTGTGTTGATTTTAGTAGAGTTGAGATGTTGTTTTGCATCAGTGAGTGGATTAATCGTTACCACTATTAATAAAATGGCAAATCAGTTATGTAAACTTAATTTAACGAACACGGATGTTCGATTTTTGAGATGGTTAAGTTGTGTCGGATTTTGGTGATTTATGTCAGTAAGAATAATAATAATAATAAATAATAATAAAGGTATGAATGAATACATCAGGCAAAATGTTGTAAGCAAGAAATATTTACGCTAATTGGAATATTTATCGATCTAAGCAGTATGATTACATTAAGGGATGAGAAAGGAATTTAATATCAGAATATATTGTATTAATGGGAATATAATTATGCAAGGAAATGGAAGAGCTTTCTAGTGAATTGAATTTGCAGCTTGTGTGAAAGCTTATAGAGTAATTGATAGATTTCTCTTAATAATTAACGGACGAAGATCATAACATTAGGTCATGGAACCAGGTAATCTATTCGACGTATGAAATCTCGTATAGCCGTGGGCATACTGGGATATGTGCTTTGTGCCAGAGTGTAATTAGTGTTTGGACCCTAACTCTGATGATGGATATGGAATGTTCCGGGTTCGAATTCTGTGATAGGTGAGAGGAGAACGTTGGACACCTCTGCACTCTATCTGATCGCCCGAGAACTTATTATTGAGTGATTCGGCTCTTGTGAAGCGAATCTTATGACGGCAGCATGTGGACTGACCGCAGCATTTATTAAGATACCGGTTATCCAGATAGACCAAGTTTTTTATGAATCTCGTGCCTTCATGTTGAAATGGACCTATTTGGTGCCAATTATTATTATCCTCAGGGTAGGAATAAATGTTAAGCTCATCCAGTACCTATTTGCATACCATTCAGTTTAAATCCATTGGGATATGTGCGTCACTGTGACCACGGTATTGTCTTTAAAAATCGTATTACTGCTTGGGGAGATAAGCCAAGTGGCAGGAAGCGAGGGTCGAGGTACTGTTGGGACCTCACTCCACCCCATTGTATACAGGCCGCTCGGAAGAGGGACTGAGCTGTCAAGTGCACTGTGACAGTTAAGGTTTAATGAAGGGCAGATTTTAGACCCTAGTAGTAGTGTGAAATGAAACATTGTTATATTGAGTAATGAAGTCATGTGGTTTAAGAACACAATGGTAATTATAGATCACCCTGATGGTTCATGATTTTAGCAATCTAACGAATGGTTGGAAGTTGCATTTGTTACTGTCACTGACACCTTTTTCAGAAGTTGGTTACTTAACGCCACAGGCTACGCTCGCTAGGGTAGCTTAATAATACCATCCGACACAGCGTTAACTAAAGTTTTGGAGATGAAATCACAACGGCATGCAGTGGAGCTATATAAATAGAGAGAAGTCTAGGGGTAGCTTTACATAATTATGGAGTTGCACGTAGATTTTGTTGTGCAACACCTGAATAGGCTAATGCATGTAAAGCATTTGGTGGGAAGAGAAAGGCCAAACACACACGGTACACATAATTGTCAAATTAAGACGAGGTTTAAGGAATAAGTAATTTTGTGAAATTAAAGAAGTCACATTAGATGACAGAAGAGTAAAAGTACATTTTTGTTTATGAAGTTGTATGTGCATCAGCGCACTAGAGTGAATAGTAAAGTTAATATAAGGGTAAAGGTTTGAGTAATGATATGAGTTTACTATGATAATATTATGTTAATATTAGTGGATTGTGGAAGTAATGTTTGTTTGATTTTGTTTTATGTTTGTTGGGATTGTTTTATTTGTTTGAAGCCATGATTTTAGTACTGAATTAAAATCTTTAGAATAGAGTTGTGCCTTATCATTGTAGAGTTGATACCTTTTAGTCTCAAATCCAAAATATGCAACTGCTCAATGGGGAGCGGTACACGCCTGAGTCCTGACGCTAGCTGGAGGCGGAAGCATATTTTCCATGGAGATTACTCACATGGGTACAGTATATATTTATTCATTTATATATTTATCGATTTATATATATATATATATATATATATATATATATACAAGCAATTATTTATTGATTAGGAAATTAATGATTTTATTTATTTATTTATTTATTTTTTGCAGGTAACTGGTATACCTTACATGTCTGAGAGAGAAGAAACCATTGCACTTTTGAGCCCACTAGAAGGAAACAGCAACAAGCCAATGCAAGTGAAGGAGAGATGATTTTTTTAAACTAACTTGTGTCATTTTTTTGTTTCATATTTTATTTTATGAAATGTATGTATTACCCGAAATTTTGGTATTTATAGCGGTTTATTTTATTTATTTTTAGAAACTTGGAAAGAAAAGCCTTACCGCCGTAGCAGTTGCTGAAAACCCGAGACGCAGTAGAGCGAAACCATTTTTTCCAGGCAGTGAACTATTGAAAACTCAGGTAAGCCTAACTTAAAATGCTATTGCATTTTACCACTACTGAAAAAACTCTTACACAAAAAAATTCATTACCTGTACATGACTGAGACAATGATTGCTTTCTTGATTAATGGCTATGTTGTTGTTGACTGGGAAAAGTACAAGGCCATGTTGGATTTCTAAAAACAAAAATTTAAATTTAATTTATGGCTGGTTTCCCTATGGACTCAACGAATATCCACAGGTTTGAACATGATATTGTGAACAAAATGACATGACATTCATTTTTGTTTATATATTGGTTAAAGGGGGATGTAAATGACTGTAGCTTTATAAAAGGAAAATAAGTACATGGGTTACTGTTAGTGCCAACATACAGTTTATTTTTAATGGTGTTTTGATATATTAATGCCAATTAATGTTAACGTTTTATTTACAAGTATTGATTGATTGATTGATTGATTGAGTGATGGGTTATTTTGTTTGCTTTTAGGTGTCTCCATGTGCCATTAACGTAATGAACAGACAGTGAAAAAGCATGCATTATGCTTTAAAGTACTATGTGCAACGTTAATAAATTACAACAAGAAAAAGTTTTATTATAACACATGGCGTTAGTACCAAATACAACAAGTGAGCAAGTTGGTTCACCACGTGGGTTAAATTTAAAATCAGAACATGATCGTTGGTTAACATTTGAATCCTGGCCTGTAGGCTTTTTGTCAACACATAAACTTGCAAAATCCGTTTTTTTTACTTGAACCGAGAAGATGTGGTGCGCTGTGTGTTTTGTCGTATTGAACTTTCACACTGGGAAGAAGGGGATGATCCCTTTAGAGATCATTTGCGATGGTCTCCTCATTGTCCTTACATGCTTGGAAAACAAGTGGGTAACCTACCAGTGTATTCATTTTACCGAACCACAAGGCCATTGGCCGCTACTAACGTTGCTGAATCACAAATAAATAATAATAATGATATATTACCAGCCAACAACGGTAGTGTCGATATATGTTGTCCATATGCCATAGACAGTGTTGAATTGACGAGTGCTTTTGAAAAATTGGGAGTTTGCAAGACTAAAGCACTAGCACACCCAGAGCACATTTCTGTTGAAAAACGTTTAGAATCTTATAAAAATGTTTGGCCGTTAATATTAAAACACCTTACCAAACAGCTAAGTGAAGCTGGATTTTTTTATACTGGTGAAGGGGATATAACAATATGTTTTTATTGTGGATTTGCTTTTAAGGATTGGCAAATGACTGATGACCCTTTTGTGCAACACGCTCGTCGATTACCAAACTGTAAATACATGGTGTTGCTTAAAGGTCAGGAATTTGTGAACACTATTCGGAAAGAAAACGTGATTGCAGCACAATACATAAAAGTGCCTTTAGAGTTAGAACACGCGGAGCAAATGCATGAGGCTGAAAGAAAAGACTTGTCTAATGAACAGACACAAAAGTGTGACCAACAAGTATGTAAAATTTGTTATTAAGATGAACTAGGTGTTGTATTTTTGCCTTGTGGACACATAATAGCATGTGTCAGGTGTGCATTAGAACTTAACACTTGTGCTATATGCAGAAAAGTGGTATCTGCTACAGTTAGAGCATTTCTTGCATAACTAGTATAATTTATTAGCCATGCATAGTGCAAAATCCCTAATTGCACAATATTATTAAAGCTGTTTTAGAGTGTAATAGATATGCTTTTGTTTTGTTTATACACTACTACAATGAATCTTTTGAATGCTGTGGGACAATCGGGTGGCTTAGAGACAAAGAAGATCAGCGAATTGCCAACGCATATTCCATTCCGCATTATCGATTCGGAAATTGAAAACAGCATATGGTGATCGTGTACTTTGTGTATGTGAAAACTTTGAGACATTTCTGCCTACACGGTTTAATGATATGTCGGAGAGTGTTTTTGATGAAGTCAATAATGCTGTACAACCTGTACACTTTATTTATGAAGGCTTTAAAAACAATAGGTGCATGGTTCGTTTTAATTAAACAAATCAAAAAAACAAATGTCAAATAATAATAATGGTAGATATAAATCATGACAATGGACTGAAAGAGAAATATGTGTATAGAATAATAATGTTTTAGTGTTTAGTATTGTCCTAAACATATTATCATGAAACAAAAAAAAATGTATATAAAGTTTGTTAATAAATGAAAATAATGGTACAATGTTGTGTTATTTTCTATAGAAGTCAGAATATTTAACATTGCAAAGTATACATGGTTATGACAATAAAAAGCACACTTATTACAAGTCTTTGCCTTTACGATAGTGTGTTATAGTTTTAAAAACAAAGCTTGTTGTAGATCTTTTTTCTTCCACGGTGAACAATAGGAATGAAAACGTTGTTGGCTTGTTTTGGATCATTATCACTTTCATAATCATATGCAGCATGATCTACATCACTATTATTATAATCACTATAATTATCCTCAACATTATCCTCATCATTACTAAAACCAGTTAAATATTCCTGTTCCTGTTTCTGTTCCTCTTCCTCTTCCTCTACAGTATCCTTATGTAGAGTCTGCTTGGCTTTTGATAATGTTAAGGGTTTTTTGAACATTGAATTATTTTCAATAGTAGTATTGTTTTGAGGCACTTGCTTTTTAACATTTTCATGATTTTCTGTTGACAGTAACAGTGTTTCATGCAGTACACAACATTGATGATCACTGACACTTAAAACCTCACTATTTTTACTTTTTAGCTCACTGCGACATTGTTTTGAACGTTGTTTGGAACAACGCCAAATAACAGTTCCATTTTTATTGGTTCGCTTCACAATATATGAATATCCTTTATAGAATGCATGAGGCTTACCGTACTTAGTCACAGATACTTCCATATCAACTGTCAAGCCTAGACTAAGCTCTAGTAAAGACAACTTGGTAATAACAACAATAGTTTAATGTGCGAGCATATATGGGTGCAAATGTGGGAGGAAATATGGGAGCAAAAAGTGGGAGCAAAAATTGGGAGCAAAATGTGGGAGCAAAAAGTGGGAGCCAAAAGTGGGAGCAAAAAAAAAGTAGGACAAAGTGTGGGAGCAAATGTGAAAGCGAAAGTGGGAGCAAGTATGGGAGCATATGTGAAAGCAAAAGAGGGAGCAAAAAGTGAGAGAAAAAAAGTGGGAGCAAAAAGTGTAAGCAAAAGTGAGAGCAAATATGAGAGCAAAAAAAAGTAGGATCAAGTATGGAAGCAAATGTGAAAGCAAAAGTGGGAGCACTAAGTGAGAGAAAAAAAGTGGGAGCATAAAGTGTAAGCAAAAGTGGGAGCAAATATGAGAACAAAAAAAAGTGTGAACAAATATGGGAGCAAAAAGTGGGAGCAAAAAGAGGGAGTTAAAAGTGTAAGGAAAAGTGGGAGCAAAAATTGGGAGCAAAAAGTGGGAGCAATAATTGGGAGCAAAAAGTGGAATCGAAAAAAAAGTAGGAGCAAGTATGAGAGCAAATGTGAAAGCAAAAGTGGGAGCAAGTATGGGAGCAAATGTGAAAGCAAAAGTGGTAGCAAAAAGTGGGAGGAAAAATTGGGAGCAAAATGTGGGAGAAAAAGTGGGAGCAAAAATTGAGAGCAAAAGGTGGGAGCAAAAAAAAGTAGGAGCAAGTATGGGAGCAAATGTGAAAGCGAAAGTGAGAGCATATCTGAAAGCAAAAGAGGGAGCAAAAAGTGGAATCAAAAAAGTGGGAGAAAGAAGTGTAAACAAAAGTGAGAGCAAATATGAGAGCAAAAAAAAGTAGGAGCAAGTATGGGAGCTAAAAGTGTAAGCAAAAGTGGGTGCAACAAGTGAGAGAAAAAAGTGGGAGCAAAAAGTGTAAGCAAAAGTGGGAGCAAATATGAAAGCAAAAAAAAAGTGAGCAAATATGGCAGCAAAAAGTGGGAGCAAAAAGTGGGAGCAAAAAGAGGGAGTTAAAAGTGTAAGCAAAAGTGGGAGCAAAAATTGAGAGCTAAAAGTGGGAGCACAAATTGGGAGCAAAAGTGGAATCAAATAAAAGTAGGAGCAAGTATGAGAGCAAATGTGAAAGCAAAAGTGGGAGCAAGTATGAGAGCAAATGTGAAAGCAAAAGTGGGAGCAAAAAGTGAGAGGGAAAAAAGTGGAAGCAAAAAGTGTAAGCAAAAGTTGGAGCAAATATGGGAGAAAAAAGTGGGAGCAAAAAGTGTTAGCAAAAGTGGGAGCAAAAAGTGAGAGAAAATAAAGTGGGAGCAAAAAGTGTAAGCAAAAGCGGGAGCAAATATGAGAGCAAAAAAAAGTGAGAGCAAATATGGGAGCCCAAAGTGGGAGCAAAAAGTGTAAGCAAAAGTGGGAGCAAACAAGTGTGAGCAAATATGGGAACAGAAAGTGGGAGCAAATGTGAAAGCAAAAGTGGGAGCAATAAGTGAGAGCAAAAAGAGCGAGCAAAAGTGAGTGCACAAAGTGGGAGCAAAATGTGTGAGTAAAAAGTGGGGGGCAAATGAGGTGTTTTACTAAAACAATCTCCCCTAACCTAACTTCACCTAACCTAACTTCACCTAACTTAACCTTCCAACTCTCAGATCAAAAATTAAATTCTGGCCATAGTCGAGTTTGAACCCAAAACCTCTGGGATAACACCCAAGTATACTAGCCACTACACCGCGAGATGGGCAAATTATCATGCAACACAACACAAAAGTAAAAGTTTCCTGTAGTGTAACTCATTGGCTGACAACCATAGTTGAGAATTCAAACCCAAGACCTCAGGACTTTTGTTTTGAACATTATCAAAAATATTATTCCATTTACATTTTGCTGTTGCTTATAGTTATAAGAGTTGGCTTTAATATGGGAGCAAAAGTGAGAGCAAAAAGTGAGTGCAAACATGACTGGTTGTTGAGACTTTCATATCAACTAATACACATAAATTAAATTTTAGTAAAGTGACTTGGCTAATAATAATAATAATAATAATAATAATAATAATAATAATAATTGTTACGTGCAAAAGCACGTCCCAAAGTTTCTTTTAATGTATCTCCTCTATATACATGTGTTCCCTGCCATTTAAAGCGCTCGCTTGATGGGTTGGTTTCGCTTATGAACTCGAGGGGGCAGCATCTATCGGACTTCGGCGCCTCTAGCCGTGGTTGTATCTTCGACCGCTAGAGTGAGTGAGTGGTGTCATCTGATCTCATCCTAATCGAGTCATGTTTGAAGGATATTGTATTCTACGTCATTGAACAAATGACTATATATACATCATGCCGCCAAAAATAATTATATAATATGCACATCTTACTTGATGTGTCAATCTGTGATTTGACAATTACAATTATCATGAATGCAGTGCGGGCTTTGACTTTGGATTCTCCGCCATCTTGGCATCTTCATGGTCTGTCGTCAAGAAAGCAACAAGCCGGCTGGTGGTCAAAGAGTGTCTCTCCGTGTGCTGGGGGCTTTGGCCCCTAGCCTCTACGAAATATGGATATATGCTAAAAACGAAATGCCTGTGCTCTTAAGGCTGTATTTTCGCCATTTCGCCGTGAAGAAGAAGTATGAAATTGTAATCGCAACTAGATGCAAACAGGAGTGGTTGTTACCAAAACAGCTCATGTGCGGGCTAGCCATTTTGAGGCAATCTAGTGCCTTATAATATTATTTAATTTGTGTGTTAATTATTTTATTATTATTGTGTCTCCACAGAGAAGTTTTTACGGTACGTTATTATTTGATATATATATATATATATATATATATATATATATATATTGTTATGGGAGCTCCGATATTGGCCTTATATTGTTTTAATACTGTATTTTGTTTCGCCTGGTAGGCCTAATTTTTCTGTTTTGCTAATGTTACCAGATATGTAAATTTTGTTGTTTTCCTTCGTACCTTCTGGGGACACGTTTCTAGTTTATTTTACGTTGTAATTCCTTTTATTTATTTAGTTTATTTCTTGTTGGTAATCTTTGGAATTGCCCTATTATTAATTTGAATTACGATCCGTTGCAGCCTAAATTGCCTCGTGTCAATAGTGTTAAGGCGTAATTCTTTCCTTCCTTTCTGTTCTCTCTGGTGACTTTAAATTTAATTTTAAGGTAATTGTTTGCCGTAATTCGACTGGACATGCGGTCGTCGATTTGGTGGCCATGTTTGTTTTCTGTTTTGCCCGAGTGCATTCTGGTCTTGAGAGGGGGGTTCTCTAGGCGTCGAGCGGGAGACTCAAACGTGTTGTGGTGATAGCTTAGTATGTTTTTTGTTAATCTTGTTGGTTTAACTTTGTGTTTTGTGAGTGTTCCTAAGTTTTTCTCCATCATGAAAGCGGTGGAATTGTAAATAGGTCCTATTTTTATTTTATTAATTTAATTTTAAATTTTTCGTTTTTCATCGTGGCCTTGATGTCTGCATGTCGGGTTGGTATTGCGTACCTTAGTATATTATCAAGCCCGTTTTCATTTGGTAATACCTGTATTCTGGTTTTCTATCTTTTGGGCTTTATTGTTTTAATTTTAATTAAATCTTTTCATTTCGCTCAGCAAGCATGTTAAGCTGTCTCTTGCATACTTATGTAATTAACTTATTTTGGCCTTAAGCCAATGTCTATCACCAGAGAGGTTGTTTTTTGTGGCAGTAGTAGTTTTTTTTTGTGCGGCTGAAGGATTTTATTAATTCTTATTTTCTTGGCCCCTTTTGGTAATTAAATTTCCTTTTAAATATTAAGCAACTGTTGTGGCATCATTTCGTTGGTGGCAGTCCTGTCGGTTATCAGACCGTGTCCGTAGACGAGCCTGTGCGTTTCCCCTTCTCCACCTTCCTTCGCCAAATAGGTGTTCTTCTGTTGGGGCATGTCATCTGGCGGTGATTTTGCAGTAAGCGATGCGGACATCTTAAAAAAGGTAAGTAAGGCCCATACCTTCCACCCCGGCAGGCGTAGCAGTGGTAGCAGTCCGATCACGTGTGTCGCTTCTGCAGCTATCCCCACCCCCATTCCCGCAGGCTCATTATGGATCCTTCTGATGCTGATAGGGCGGTTGCTGATGGGATGTGTCATGTCAGTGCACTTGATGTTATTTAATACTAATCCTTGTCGTTTGTTTGATTTCATGTTTGCCTCTGACTAACCATGTGGTGATATGTCGGTGACCTGTTCCAAGCGAGGATTCTCCGCTGAATTTTATCCTGTTTGTGATGCAGCATTCCCAGTGAAGAAGCGGCTTGGTGAGTGACTGGCATGTGTTCTTGGCATGGGAAATGTGGGGTTAGTTCATTTTCTCTTAGCCTACTTGCTGCGAGTGAAGGCATCGAGGAGCCCTGTCTGAAGCTGTTCGCCCTGTGATTTGTAGCAATTTATTATAATTTAGTTTCCTGTTCTCGAGCCAAGCAAGCGATGACGTCTGCAGTTCTGGGCAGCATTGTGCATGATTTTATTTGTCGAAATTTCAGGTATCGAGGCAGTGTCGGTGTTTAAGAAGACTGTTGTGTTCCTGTATGTTTCTTTAGCATGAAATTCTGTTGTGAAATGCTGTCCTCGTGATATATTTATTATGCAACTATCACGCCTAATGGTGTTGTGGCAAAGTGTAGTCCGATTAAAAGGGATAAACTATGGAAATATGCCCTCCCTATGTCCCTATTGTAGTTCCAAAAGGCACATTTAACGTGCATGTCACTATTATTTGGCTTGAAATTCTTCCTAAACTTATTAAAGGCAAGTGTTTGTTTTGAGATGTTAATAAGTGTGCGATTTGTAGTTTTTTTTTGTTCATTCACTTACTTTATGCTGCAATCGTTCTGGGATAAGTGTGTATGTTGTGCAAATCGTGTCTGTATGTATGTGTTAACGTTAGATTTTGATTTAGATTTGTAGGGTGGGGTAATTCAGGCGTTGATTTTGTTTGCAAAAGTAAGTCTAGGATCGTATTTTTATTAGTTGCTTTCCTTGTAATTCTGAACTAAACCTAATATGTAGGTCTGTTTTACGTGGAGATATCTACTGTCTGGGCTCAGCTAGGTTAGAAGTATGGGATTCTTTCTTGGTTTGATCCCTGGGCAGGTTGTATATAGGACTTGCACGATCCGAAGAGCATCAGGTATGGGACTGAGCTGGACGGTAACATGCAAGTATGTGTCATGTAATGTAATTGTAAGGGTATTGTGTTTTTAATTGTATTTGTTTGTGTTATGATGTCTCTACGACTACATAACTTGCATATTTGAGTATTAATGGGAATTATTTTTGTGGGTGGTAAAAATTATGTATTGCTGCAATTGAAGTATGTTGTGCGATGAATATGTTGTTGTGAATATGAGGTCTCAGTTCGTGAACAGCCGTAATGTGATGTGCTTTCGGGTTAGTTAATTAATATAGGGTCTTCTAAATTTACTGGGGTTAAATTCTGTTGGACATTGTGGTCATCAGCTTCTGTAGGTCAGCTTGTTTTGGGTAGTAAGCTCGTAATCTGTTGTTGCTGGAAATCAGGGTCATAGGTTGCCTCATATTAACCGTAAATGACATAGGCCTACTGTTTAGTTCATGCTATGGCAATCTCGGTCATCAGCCTCTGTAACTTGAGTTAAATTTTCTGCTCTTGACTGGTAATTCTAATTTTTTTTCTGCTTAAATCGTTCGGAATGGTGCGTTAGTGTTCCCTGTTAGCCTCGTCTTTCGACAAGAGCGGCTTGTTTTCTCATATAACCGTATTTTCGGGCCATGTTAGGCATCCTTTGGTTGTACGTGTTCGTGTCTTAAACCTGAACGAGGAAACCTCATTTGTACCTCGTGTACTGTTGAACTTAGTTCTTTTTATGTTGGATTTTTCTCACCCAGGCGGATTTCGGCTGTTTAGTCATCGGGTGTCCAACCTCTATTTCGTTCCTTGTGTTAGTGCATTGGTGTTTGGTTTTCTGCGCTGCCATTTCCCCTTCGTTTTTTGTCGTTTCTGCAACTGCGTTTGTATTCCTCATTGTCCCCATGCTAACATCACGAACCAACAAATGTAGAGGCATACATGTCAGCTTAATTAATTTTCGCTTCAAGGGCCCCTGTTATGTAGAGGCATTCTTGGCTCCCGTTACTCTTCTTATTCGAAACCCTAAGGCCAACAAAATTTCCAGAGTGCATCTGTCGCACAAAAAACGCGGTGGAGAGGTTTTGTAATGAGGAAATGCTACCATAAATTTTGTAAACTGATTTTTGTATAATGTAGAGTTTTCCTAACCTTCATTGAAGCCTTCAGGCATCTGTTCCTTCTGGAATTTTAATTGGGTTTGCAAACTCTTCTGGGATACAACTTGTAACTGTTGGGAAATTCCCATTTAATGGTAAATTGTAGAATTGTAACTAATTTTGATGTTCTCGTAGAAGATGCTAGCATGTAAGTAGGACTCGATGGGAGACCTAACTCATGGTGATTTTATATACCTGTTTCCTTGGGAATTTGAGTGGTCATTCCTCTACCGTAGCTCCTGCTAAATGTATAGTCGTTCATCTCGCATATTATAGAAAAGTACTTCTAGTCTATAAAAACGTGAACTTGGTAATGAACCTTGCTTCGGTAAATCTTGTTATTTAATTAACTATTGTGAGCACGGATCTAGGGCATGGTCAGAAATATTTTTTCATATAAATTCAACTTTGTTTCTCATTTATAAAATGTATTAAGAATTAGTAATTTCTGAAAACTTTTATTTTTGAAATTAGATCAACTTCTGTTTTGTAAATGGCTGCCCACTCGTCGCATGATATCTTGCACATTGCATCCACCTACTTCGTCTAAAGCTAACAACATTGGACTTATTGAAAATGTACCTAACGCGTCTCGGACTCTGAAAGTACTGCAGGGGCTGGTGTTCTGCGTTTCTGAGGACTTATGGACACAGTGAAGCTGTTAACTAAGTGGTTTGCGAGGTGATCAATTATCCCTTCACTGATAATCTGACCCTGCACTCTTCCTAACCAAAACGATGCGGTTTTATCCATCAATTGGAGTTAACTGGTGAACACTATCTTCTGGAAACATGCTTGGTGAATCGACTAGTTTTGGAGTTCTGCCTATGCCTAGGCATATTCGTGAACGGTGTTCACGCTTAAGGGAGGGAGACTGTTACGTTCAAAAGCACGTCCCAACGTTTATTTTAATGTATCACCCCTATATACATGTGTTCCCTGCCATTTAAAGCGCCCGCTTGATGGTTTGGATTCGCTTATGAACTCGAGGTGGCAGCATCTATCGGACTTCGGCGCCTCTAGCCGTGGTTGTATCTTCGACCGCTAGAGTGAGTGAGTGGTGTCTTCTGATCTCATCCTAATCGAGTCATGTTTGAAGGATATTGTATTCTACGTCATTGAACAAAAGACTATATATACATCATGCCGCCAAAAATAATTATATAATATGCACATTGTTACTTGATGTGTCAATCTGTGATTGGACAATTACAATTAACATGAATGCAGTGCGGGCTTTGACTTTGGATTCTCCTCCATCTTGGCATCTTCATGGTCTGTCGTCAAGAAAGCAACAAAGCAACAAGCAAGTGTCTCTCCGTGTGCTGGGGGCTTTGGCCCCTAGCCTCTACGAAATATGGATATATGCTAAAAACGAAATGCCTGTGCTCTTAAGGCTGTATTTTCGCCATTTCTCCGTAAAGAAGAAGTATGAAATTGTAATCGCAACTAGATGCAAACAGGAGTGGATGTTACCAAAACAGCGCATGTGGGGGCTAGCCATTTTGAGGCAATCTAGTGCCTTATAATATTATTTAATTTGTGTGTTAATTATTTTATTATTATTGTGTCTCCACAGAGAAGTTTTTAAGGTACGTTATTATTTAATATATATATATATTGTTATGGGAGCTCCGATATTGGCCTTATATTAATGTTTTAATACTGTATTTTGTTTCGCCTGGTAGGCCTAATTTTTCTGTTTTGTTAATGTTACCAGATATGTAAATTTTGTTGTTTTCCTTCGTACCTTCTGGGGACACGTTTCTAGCTTATTTTACGTTGTAATTCCTTTTATTTATTTAGTTTATTTCTTGTTGGTAAACTTTGGAATTGCCCTATTATTAATTTGACTTACGATCCGTTGCAGCCTATGTTGCCTCGTGTCAATAGTGTTAAGGCGTAATTCTTTCCTTCCTTTCTGTTCTCTCTGGTGACTTTAAATTTAATTTTAAGGTAATTGTTTGCCGTAATTCGGCTGGACATGCGGTCGTCTATTTGGTGGCCATGTTTGTTTTTTGTTTTGCCCGAGTGCATTCTGGTCTTGAGAGTGGGATTCTCTAGGCGTCGAGCGGGAGACTCAAACGTGTTGTGGTGATAGTTTAGTATGTTTTTTGGTAATCTTGTTGGTTTAACTTTGTGTTTTTGTGAGTGTTCCTAAGTTCGAAGCCCACACGACATTCATGTTAATTGTAATTGTCCAATCACAGATTGACACATCAAGTAACAATGTGCATATTATATAATTATTTTCGGCGGCATGATGTATATATAGTACTGTTACGCCGGCCGGGGTGGAAGGTATGGGCCTTACTTACCTTTTTTAAGAGGTCCACATCGCTTACTGCAAAATCACCGCCAGATGACATGCCACAACAGAAGAACACCTTAAGGTCGAAGGAAGGTGGAGAAGGGGAAACGCACAGGCTCGTCTACGGACACGGTCTGATAACCGACAGGACTGCCGCCAACGAAATGATGCCACAACAGTTGCTTAATATTTAAAAGAAAATTTAATTACCAAAAGGGGCCAAGAAAATAAGAATTAATAAAATCCTTCAGCCACACAAAATTTTTTAAAAAAACTACTACTGCCACAAAAAACAACCTCTCTGGTGATAGACATTGGCTTAAGGCCAAAATAAGTTAATTACATAAGTATGCAAGAGACGGCTTAACATGCTTGCTGAGCGAAATGAAAAGATTTAATTAAAATTAAAACAATAAAGCCCAAAAGATAGAAAACCAGAATACAGGTATTGCCAAATGAGAACGGGCTTGATAATATACTAAGGTACGCAATACCGACCCGACATGCAGACATCAAGGCCACGATGAAAAACGAAAAACTTAAAATTAAATTAATAATATAAAAATAGGACCTATTTATAATTCCACCGCTTTCATGACGGAGAAAAACTTAGGAACACTCACAAAAACACAAAGTTAAACCAACAAGATTAACAAAAAACATACTAAGCTATCACCACAACACGTTTGAGTCTCCCGCTCGACGCCTAGAGAATCCCACTCTCAAGACCAGAATGCACTCGGGCAAAACAAAAAACAAACATGGCCACCAAATAGACGACCGCATGTCCAGTCGAATTACGGCAAACAATTACCTTAAAATTAAATTTAAAGTCACCAGAGAGAACAGAAAGGAAGGAAAGAATTACGCCTTAACACTATTGACACGAGGCAATTTAGGCTGTAACGGATCATAAATCAAATTAATAATAGGGCAATTCCAAAGATTACCAACAAGAAATAAACTAAATAAATAAAAGGAATTACAACGTAAAATAAACTAGAAACGTGTCCCCAGAAGGTACGAAGGAAAACAACAAAATTTACATATCTGGCAACATTAGCAAAACAGAAAAATTAAGCCTACCAGGCGAAACAAAATACAGTATTAAAACATTAATATAAGGCCAATATCGGAGCTCC
Organism: Meconema thalassinum; assembly: GCA_946902985.2. Taxonomy (NCBI): domain Eukaryota; kingdom Metazoa; phylum Arthropoda; class Insecta; order Orthoptera; family Tettigoniidae; genus Meconema; species Meconema thalassinum. The sequence goes on along the minus strand of OX336395.1, from coordinate 266,611,348 downwards.
CATTACAATATATATATATATATATATATATATATATATATATTGTACAGCATCCCAGGGGTATGCACCCCTTGGAGACCATCCCCCCGGCATCTGGCTAAATCCCCTAAAATGGCAACCCTTGGAAGGCCGGGGCAACATCCATTAATACTGTAAGGACAGCTTGCTACTCCATAAAGCAGCTCAAGCCTTACGTAATCATTACATTCAGCGACATAGTACTAACTGGGGCAGCATGCCAACACAATGCTGACAGCAGGACGTCAAAAGGTATAAGAAGGCGTCCTAATGAGGTCAAAGGATCTCTCCATTGTCAGTGCTTCATCGAGACAGCCGGAGGCTACGCTGGTGTCAACCGAGGTGAGTCAGTCAATCGTGTTCAGAGTTCCTATTTTTGTAACCCGTAACACACCACTTGTACACATTGTGAACGTAATTTCATTCCCTACAAGGGACTCACACAAAGAATCACAGACCAATAAAACACTTGGTCCACACTCTACACTAGCATTACTGTTATACGCCTCTTTACATCCCAACGCCCTTCCTTATTCCCGTCACGTAAAGACGTGACAGACGGTAAGCCATTAGCGCTAACTCAGGTACCTTTGTGTCTCTCGAGCCGGCTCGGCTGCAAGCAAGCAGCGCGTGCCACTCGGCTGATACGAACAGTGTCAGTTACATAACAAGCAGTCAGCTGAGCTGAGCGACCAGCACAACGACCCTTTGCAGTGGGTCCCATCCCTCCAAACGCTATTACATTATTCATAGGAACGCCCCCTAGTTCCTAGCACACCACAACACTCTACACTGGTCAGCTTACCCTGACAAGGGAAGCTACCCCTTTTAGGCACCACTTTATAAATTAGTACAACAACTCTCCCTTTTAGATCCACCCCCAAATAAGGGATCTAAAACACTGGTGGAGGCGCGGGCCTACGCATAGAGAAAAGGGACTCAACCAACGAGCCCTCGTAGGTAAAACGACCCCTTCCGTACCGCAAAAAAGCCAAGCAAATAGGGAAATTTTTTTTTTTCCTTTTTCACCTCATATAGTCACACATTTTTTTTTTTAGATTAAATGTCCACATTAATACTACATTAAGAGACTTTGCACACCATTTGTCGGCTAGTACGACTCCACTCCTGCCGAAGCTAAAGATTAAGAACAGTGACTTGATAACTGACCAGACTGCAGTACAACTTCTCAGGGACCTTGAATTCCACACAGCACAGATCCGTGCTCAACACCCTGCCGCTGCAGCACAAGTTATACATTTTACACGGTCCCAGGCCAGTGAACACACACAAGAGTCACCAGTATCCAGCGATAGTGAAGTAGATTGCCTGCCAACACTCCATCCCCTATTGTTGCAACAACTGCAGATCACAGAGCAGAAAGCCAGTAACCTGCTCGAGCGCATTTCAGAGCTATTAGAAACGGACACTATTAAAGCCAATAATCACACGACAGAAGCGGTTCTTGACATCCACACTATTTTGGAGACAGTAAAACAGGATTTAGACAGAACCGTACACATAGTCGAATCTACACAGTACGACAATACACCATCCATCAGCACAAGCATATCAGGTGACGAGCCACCTGGTAACGTAACACAGGTGTCCTACACGGGAAGCGAGGCTAATTCCCCTCCAAACAGCCCAAACACCTCGACACACAGTCAACGAAACACAGCCGAGAACGACATGAATAGACACACTGAGTACCCCATGATCCACCCCACAAAGTTCACGGGGGAAGGCCAGGATCCCGAGGAATACCTCAAGGCCTTCAATAGAACGGCCCGGATCAATGGTTGGAGCGAGGAAGTTAGGAAACGGCTCCTTCCTGCCTACCTCACAAAGGCGGCCATGACGTGGTATGAGCTCCATGAGGACACACTAGAAGCTGCCACATGGGAGGAAACCGCTTTACTCTTAAAAGAGGAGTTCCAGCTCATACCAGACGATGACGATCTCTATGACCAGATTAGACAGAGGTCACAGGGACCCAAAGAGAGCGCCCAGGCATACATCAATGTTAAATTGATAATGTGCGAAAAGTACAATGCAGCAATGACGAATAAACAGAAAGTCAAGCTGTTAATGCAGGGCCTCAGACCAGCCATAGTAGAAAAGCTATGCATAATGAACAACCTCACGGTCCAACATATGTTGAATAACATAAAGACCATAGAGGAGGGGAGAAAGATCACGGAAAAGGCTACGGAAAAAGCCGTGGATCTGCACTTCCAAAATCAGAAAGACGACACTAACGCAAAAATGGACGAATTAGTGGACAGGATGGAGAAACTGACCATAGCTGCCATCCAAGCGGGCGGGAGACCGCCAAGGGATGAGCAAGCAGACACACGAGAACACTACCATACTGAGAGGGACAGGGGGTACACAGAGAGGAGACGCTACGGGAGGGAAGAAAGTTACTACCCTCCACAGCGGCCAACAACACCTCCCCCACAGGATAGGCCACACTACCCTCCTCGGTACTCACCGATAGCATACACGGACGCAGAGCCGACATACCCCTCAAGGCGGTCACCATCTCCGTACACACGGGAGTACTACCCTGAGGAGTACGACCACGACATCCCCCGACGAAACAGCCCGTCACCACATAGACAGTCCTACGCTGCCCCACAGTACAGGGGAAATGGGGAATATCGGGAAAACCCGCCCCCACGCAGCCAAGGCTATGCTGCCCCGCAGTACAGGGGAAATGGGGAATATCGGGAGAACCCGCCCCCACGCAGCCAAGGCTATGCTGCCCCGCAGTACAGGGGAAATGGGGAATATCGGGAGAACCCGCCCCCACGCAGCCAAGGTTATGAAGCCCCGCAGTACAGGGGAAATGGGGAATATCGGGAGAACCCGCCCCCACGAAGCCAAGGCTATGCGGCCCCGCAGTACAAGGGAAATTGGGAACAGCGAGAAAACCCACCCTCGACCAGACAGGGGTATGCAGCTGACCAATATAGGGAAAAGGGGAACCGACGGGAATACCCGTCCCAACAGCAGCAGACATACACCCCACCCTGGCGGAGACAGAATAACGGACAACAGGGCAATAACCGACAAGGAAGAAAACCCACTAGAGAAAGGAACAACATAGACAAACACACGAAGGGCCCGGAACACTACCCCCTCCCAGACGAATACCCGAGGGAGTTCAGGGAGGAAGCACCCCGCCGGACAGACAGGGGGGAAATACTCCCTACACCTACTTACACACCGCAAACGGGGAGTTGGCGCAGCCACCCCGAGGGGGGGCGCACATGCAGTACAGGTAGGCGTACACCCACATTTTCAAAAAACGCCTAGACGGGGAGGTTCGGCTAGCTGATGAAGCAGCTGAGGTTCCTCCCCCAACACAGCACAAGAAAGGCCCTTCCCCCAAGAAAACTCGTAAGAGTAAGGGGAAGAAGCAGCCAGCTAAAGCTAAGGCTGACGATCCGCCCCCGGACCGTTTCCAAACACACCCCGTGCAAGGAGACGGCAACTGTCTGTTTAGGGCCATGAGCTTTCTAATCCGGAATACCGAGGATTATCATGGGGACTACAGACAGAAAACGGTCAAACATATCCTGGCCAACTGGAAAGAGTACCGGGACTATGTGTCGGACGAGCGGGAAAACCCATTCCAGACCGGGGCGGATTACCGAAAATACATGGGCAAGGACGGCACCTATGGCAGTGCCGTAGAGGTAACCGCTCTCGGCAAAGTGCTCAAAGCCAACATCCATGTATATACGGATGTGCACTCGCCTCCGCTATTCTCAACTGCGGGATTCAATAGGGACCTACACGTACTTTTCACAGGAAACCCTAAGGCGGGACATTACACACCCCTCACAATCAGAAGCAAACAGCCCGAGAACACGCCCACACCCTCCAAACAGAAAACCCCACCCCCTTCACCACACCACAGGGGGGGAATTGCCCACACACAGGCGCATGACGCGAGCTCGCTCGGCATGAGGAAGCCAGCAACAGGAGTCGAACTCGCGACCGCTTGGAACAAAAGTCGGGGTAACAAGGGCAAGCTCAGGGTCACATTTGCAGACACACCTTCCCGAGAGGAAGAAACCAACAACAACACAACTACACAAAGGCTGGGAACGATTAATACACTAAACGTTCGCCAGCAGACTCCTAGTCTCACAGCAAGACCAGTTAAAGGAGCTGGCAATGTACTTGGCAAACGCACTTTGCTGACCTGGGCAAAGTATTCAGGACAGGAAGTAAGCCTAGAGGCGAAGCGTGCCAGGTACGATAAGCGGACAGCTCCGTGCCCTCCCAGCACAAATGTCACTCCGGCAACAACAACAACAACAACAACGTACATCTTACACAACACATCGGTGCAGGGCAGTGGATTTCAGGTATCGGCCCTCACGATACACGCCACCATAAATGGCCACAGAGTGCAGGCCCTAATCGATACAGGGGCAGCCGTAAGTTGTGTTAATAGCCGACACATTGCCGAGGCGCAAATACAAGGTGTCACGGGGGACATCCGGCTGGTAGCGGCCAATGCTCAGACGTTAGAAAACATGGGAGTGGCAAACATACATATTAGGATAGACCATTTTGCCACAACGCACCCCATGTTCGTTATCGAACACCTGTCTGCGTCAGCCATAATTGGTATGGATTTTCTCGCTAGATATGAGGCTAGCATAAATTTCGCTAGTGGTCAGATGCTTTTAAAGCACGACCAGAGGCTCACCACACATCCCATGGTATACACCAGGAACAGAGATGGGATTCGAGCGGAGCGAGAAAACCACGAGCATCAGGCCCCTACACTGCACTCTATCAGCCAATACACAAACACACACACTGATAAGGCGGCCAACCAGAACCACAGGCAGGACCTGACTCCGGAGCAAAATAAAAGGCTCACGGAGCTCCTGGAGACCAACAGAGATATTTTTGCCCACTCAATGAAGGATCTCGCTGTGACAGACCTCATTGAACACCACGTCACACTCACTAGTGACCGACCAGTACACCAGCCTCCCTTCAGAGTGAGCCAGAAGGAGAGACATGCCATCGATGCCCAAATCTCAGAGATGCTCGAGGCAGGGGTCATTGTTCCAGTTATTTCTAACTATTCCTCTCCAGTTCTGCTGACCAAAAAGAGGGACGGATCGCACCGATTTTGTACTGACTACAGGAGGCTCAATAAGTTGGTCGAAAATGATAGTTATCCACTACCAAGGGCAGACACCTATTTGGACGCCCTTGGTGGAGCTAGCTGGTTCAGTTCGATGGATTGCTATAGCGGATTCTATTCAATCCCCGTCTATGAACCAGATAGGCACAAGCTGGCGTTCGTTACAGAGAACGGACTATTTACCTACACCCGTTTACCGATGGGTCTCCGTAACGCCAGCCAAACCTTCCAAAAGCTAGTGGATAAGACATTTTCAGGGCTTAAATGGCGTTCCGTATTGGTGTACGTGGATGACATAACGGTCTTCTCCAACACTTTTGACGAACACATCGTACATTTGGAGGAGGCTTTCGCAAGGATCAGAGAAGCTAAACTAAGGCTTAAACCTGCGAAATGTCAATTTGCCAGACAGCAAATTAACATATTGGGCCATATTGTCAACCGGGAGGGCATTATTCCCGACCCAGCCAAGACTGACGCAATAACGGGCATCCCAATGCCCACAAATTTGAAACAATTGCGCAGTTTTATTGGCTTGGCTTCGTACTATCGCAAGTATATCTATAGGTTTGCACACATCGCCCATCCCCTAACTGAGCTCACACGGGAAAAAACGCCCTTCAGCATCACGCAGGAACACATAGATGCCTTCAACACACTGAAGCAACTGTTGACCTCACCACCATTGCTGCAACACTTCCATAGTGATAGGCCCACATTTTTACACGTGGATGCCAGCCTGTATGGGTTGGGAGCAGCCCTATTGCAGGAAGACGCCGAAGGGCGCAAACGGCCCGTCGCCTACGCTAGTAGGAAGCTAACGGTCGTTGAGACTAGATACTCTGCCACAGAGCGGGAAATGCTGGCATTTTCGTGGGGAGTGAACTATTTTAGAGTATACCTCTATGGTATCAAGTTCACGGTAGTGACTGACCACGCGAGCTTGCTTTTTTGGGACAAATTTAAAAACCCAAATTCGCGCCTCAACAGGTTTATATTCCGCCTGTATGAATATGATTTCGTGGTCAAACACAAGAAAGGCGCTACACACCTAGACGCAGATGGGTTGTCTAGGCTGCCAGTAGCCGATCCCCCGGATGACAGTAAGGACCACGACTGGGACGATATGCCCACCTTTGCCCTGACGGTGGTTGACATCAAACAGGAGCAGGAAAGTGATCCGCACTTGAAACAGATTCTATTGGCACTAGAAAACTTGGATAAGGTGGACTCCAAGACAGCACGGATGTCTAGGCGATTTTTTCTAGACAAAGACGGGGTACTGAAATTTAAGCCCACAGCCATGCACGATAGCGCACCTATAGCGGTTCCGGAATCATTGAGAGAAAATATCATGAGCGGACACCACAATAGCCCACTGGCAGGGGCACACTTAGGTACGCATAAAACTTACCTTAGAATCCGTGACAAGTACTATTGGGTAAACATGAAGGCCGACATAGATACCTTTGTCAAGACATGTCACACCTGCCAACGATTCAAAACAAGACCTGGCAAGCCTCATGGACTACTCAACCCAATTCCCGTGGGAGAGTTATTTCACAGAGTCGGAATAGATGTGAAAGGCCCCATTACAACAAGTCAGAAAGGTAACAAATATATCCTGGTGGCCACCGAGTATCTCACACGATATATGATTACAAAGGCTGTTCCCAAAGCAGACACGAACAGCATAGCCGAATTTCTATTTGACATAATTACACGATATGGCCCATTCCAAACCTTATTATCCGACAGAGGTACTATTTTCACCTCGAGAGTGCTCCAACAGTTTCTGGAGATACTCAGGATTAAGGCATACACTACCACGAGTTTTTCCCCGCAAACCAACGGACTCACGGAGAGTATGAACAAAATACTTGGAATAGCGCTGGCTAAATTTACAGAGGACGCAGGAACAGACTGGGATGAATACCTGCAAAGTATTACTTTTAGTTATAATACCTCTGTATCTACGGCTACGAAACACTCTCCACACTTCCTACTGCACGGATACACACCCAGAAGTCCCATAGACAATATATGTATCCCACAGGACGCCCACACAGACAATGCGGCTCGGCTAGAGCATTTGCAGATAGCCCGCATGGACGCTAGAAAAAACATAGCCGAGGCCCAGAAAAAACAAAAAGAGCGGTACGATCGGAATAGAAAGACCGTGGAATACACACCCGGGCAATTGGTCATGGTCTCCAATCATGCCCGTAAGAAGAACGTGTCCGAATTCCTCCTACCACGATGGGCAGGTCCCTTCAAAGTCTGCAGGAAGGTATCTGACCTAAATTATATAGTGAACGTGCGCCATGGGAGGAAACTCATAAAGGACACTATTCACGCCCGCCGGATGAAGGCATATCACACACGTAAAGCTCACACACCTACACGTAAAGGCGGGCACACTGCTAAAAGAAAAGGAAACGGTCCCGTTGGCACACGTGGGAAGAAAGCCAAGAAATAGCCCACTGACCGAACCGGGATACGATCCTAACACTCACCAGAACTGTCCCGGAGACACAACCTTCATGGTGCCGGAAACAATTACTCTGGGTAAAAGGCGGTCTCCAAACCCGCAACCTTCTGAATACCAGGAATATAAGGTTGAGTAAATATCCAGTTCTAGGATAGAATAATGGGAAAGCTAAGACAAATTGGGACAGTCCCACTAACAGCGGGTCATAAACGAAAACCAATACAATCGCCTCTGGCATCTGGTCACCAAACACGCGACTAGCGGACCAGACACACTCGCGTACAACGACATTTTCTCCAGGGATAAAGAACATACTTGAACAACGATACAGTTAACACAAAATCTGGGGACACACATGTAGTCAATGGAAGGTTCTTTTACAAGTACGGCCAACGCATATGAGATTTCCGAAGTGAAATGCCATGGCCTGTGGTTTGGATTCCAAGTAAAACGGAAATCCCGTGGCTCATGATCTCCAGATACGGTCACGTTAAACCACAAATTCCCCTCTTTTCTGTCACAATGCAAAAAGCCCTCATCACAGTCACAGAGAGTAAGCGATTGAAAACACATGTGCCGGACACACAGCATTATCAAGACAAGTAGCGGGCGTACGCGCAAGACATTGTAAGCCGATACCGCCATACTCAGCAAGAACGCAGGCCTCAGTGATAATCTGTACGCTTACAGACAACAGCTCTCAGAGCAGAGCGCACGGCATCATTCACGCCCGATTTAGAGACCCTATATCTTCCAAAATTACACTACAAGGGGAAATCAAAAACATACAAACTCTACACAGGTATGCATGCTTTCATATGCGCATTGCACATCCACGGGAACATGCCATTTTAAATGCGGCACGAAAATGATCACACCAAGTCTTTACAGACAACCGGATTCGAACCCATGACCACACACCACACGCGTACCAGAAACTAACTATCCAATGGTATTTTTGGTACACGGAACACAAGCAAAACCCACACTGGGAAAGCCCCAAGCCCTGTCACACAACGCAAACATAAAACACAGAGAATGACATAAGGTCACGGGTCTGAGTTCCAGTAAAAATTTAGACACAAGGAGAACAGCTATTCAGGCGTCCAATCATACTGAAATTGGCCCATACAAGTGCATGAACAGGGAATACTACATTTCCTCCCACCAAAAACCAGACATAAAATTTCGCATTACACCAGGCATAGAGGAATACATTTCACGAACACAGGTAGGAAAATTTCGCAAGACACAGGTCTTAAGGAACAATGGCCACACGACGTCATTACCTAACTAGGGCGAATTGCTACATTAGGCCGCTAGGAATCCAAAACAATGACCACACTTGCATTCGTGCAAAAAAGGCACATACCAGCGGATGACAAACAGTAACTTCCCGGCCTGGTATTGCACATACCAATTGCTGACTGCAGACTATTCACACTGCAATACTGCGGTGACGAGACACTATTGCGTATCGCCCGTGACCGTGAAATTACACACACATAACAATTATAACGCCATACATTTTTTTTTTCCCACACTGCAAAATCATTTGGCAATGGACAAGACGTGACACAGCGGAACTTATCTTGGGCCTATAAGGGCACGGTCGCAAGGGCACGTTGGCAAGCCACGGGCGCCTTCTGCCCACACAGGCGATACATATTACGACTTGGCCTGCAACAGACCAACCGTCCGCGTGGTGTAGCGGAACGTAGTCACACACACACACACGCGCTCACCAATTAGGAGCGAACATAGGGACTTTGAGGAAAAAGGACCTCTCCTTAATAACTTCTTTTCGCGATTCTGTTCCCGAAATAAATCATTACAGATGACTAGCACATGACCAGTCGTACTACGACCACTGGCCACATCTACACTGCAAATGGCCGACCAGATTAGGTCATGCAGCTCTACTATCCCAAGGCGCGGATAGAAAGCCAACATGGACCAAGGGAGGACGACAGGAGAACAGGCTACCAGCGTACCACCTTACTCCCTTCCCATAACCTTCTCACGCCCAACATAAACAACGCAACCACATCTACACGACCAAAAACAGCTACACTACATTACAAAATACACACAGGGGTTGATGGACTTCATGCGTCTAAAAAGCAGGCATGCTACGCCTTGCGTCCCGATGCTAACACCTGAGTATTAGGGGTGTGTCAGCAAACATTAAAGAAGCATAATGCGCCCCTCCAAATGAGAGAGGAGGCCATAGATATATACTAACCATTCTTTAGTACTTAAACACTCCCGCATGAAAGGGATATATTGGTATTAGGCCCCACCCTACACCTATCCGTACATGAAGGCAGAAACTTCATATCCAGACACATGCATGAGTATCCCATCCAATTACCAGGGATTTTCATATCAAACCTGCATGAATTTTCGTATTTTTGCAATCCCGGGAACTACCTCCCCACTCCACTCACTATAGAAGCATCCCAGTGCCACCACCGGTTCTAGGCCACCACTAACGTGGAACCCAAAGGTGCGCAAACCCTTCCTACCATACTTTAAGCCCACTCAACAAATAATTACCCCCAAATCCTAATAACAGGGTACCTGAACTTACAGACCCTACTAACACCTCCATTAAGGTAAAGAAAGCACTATTGCTGGGAAGCTGACATAGCGATGGTAGACCAGAAGTAGCCTATGTACTTAGAAGATCTACAACCCCGCTACACTGGAAATATTTTACATTTTAACACAGAGATTACACTATTTACACAGGTTACGACACATTTTTTTTTGCTCTTACAAAGGAATCTGATACGAACTGATTGTTGACAACGGTGTAAGCCGAAGGTCGGGAGAACCACACTTTGAGAGCTGGGGAAGGCGATGTGGACCCTTCCCCAGTTGGCTCGACAGCGCAGCGACCTCACTTAACTGACGACTAGACCAAACAGACGAACTACGTAAGGTCAAAGCATTCGCGGCCTGGTCGGGCAAGCTCTGGAATCCTAGGTGCGCATAAACCGCCCCTGGGAGGAAGGGATGCTACGCCCACTTTGTGCCACGGTCGTCGAGGCCAAGACCTGCAGGGAGACTTTCGGAGAATGGCGGGAGAAATAGCTCACTCACCGCCGGCCTCGGGAGCTATCCCTAGAGACGACCCCATTATGACTAGACTTCTAGTTAAGTTTAAATTTAAGTAGGCACGGCTTCCATAGCGGGAAGCAAAACTCCTGTGCGTTGGAGTAAAACACACTGCGGCCCATAGAGGCAAATTCATATATCAATGCGAAAAAGCATACTACGGCGGCCCATAGAGGCAAATTCATATATCAATGCGAAAAAGCATACTACGGCGGCCCATAGAGGCAAATTTATATATCAATGCGAAAATGCATACTACGGCGGCCCATAGAGGCAAATTTATATATCAATGCGAAAATGCATACTACGGCGGCCCATAGAGGCAAATATCACTGCGAAAAGCAGATTGCGACGGCCGATTAAGGCGAAGACAACATTATGCCATTGGACCACACTGTCCAATGCCCACATAAATGGCGACGCAACGGGCAACCAGAGGGCATTAAGAGAGGGGCATTGCGCGCCCCTCACAGGAGCCAAGTGGGCGGCTCAACTACGTTAAATAGGAACAGCACACGGTTATGAACACGGAAGTTACAGCGGGCGAAACGGTTAGCTTAGTGGCACCGTAAGGCGCCTGCGAATAGGTTAGTACTAGTATTAAGACCTAGAATAGATGTCGACAATAGTATTAAAACGGAGGGGACTACGAGGCATTGTTGGGTTCCGGTCCCGACAATGTACTACAAGGGCGCCCCCGCGAGAGGAATCAAGCGGCCAGCCTCCATCTAAATTTTAGTACTTAAGTCATAGTGCCATGTTAAGGTCACTTAGATGTAAGCAAATTTACTAACAGCTGTTGCTAATAATAGCACAGCACATTTCGGCTTTAGAATAAGGTCCACTCGGCATGTAAATACAGAATAGTTTTACAGTTAAGTAATTTTATCGATAAGTTAAATAAGTAAGGTAAGATATAAGGTAACATAAACCTACATGTAAGGCATTTTTTTATATATATAGATCACCGTAGAATATATCGGCACTCGGTGACTATAAATCCGTTACCGAGGTAAGCCCGACAATACTTAGGATAAACTAGGTTAAAATAGGCATAATCAAAGTGGAATATATCGGCACCCGGTAACCACAATTCCGCTACCGGGGTAAGACCAACTATATATTATTTACGGCATTACGGCACCGTATAGGGTAAGCCCGGCCTTGCAGCTAAGTAACATTAATCATGCTATTTTTTTCAGTGAAAGAAGAGCTTCAACCAGTACTAATATGTTTTTTTCTAAACCTCGCCATTTTTTTTTCACAGGCATCGTCACCAGATACAGAAAACTGGTGACAGGAATTTCACTACCATATAGCAGTGGCATATTATTTACAGCATGCCATGATGTGTACTATTTTTTTTTATTTTTCAACTTGCACTAATCCCGACACACTCGCAAACACTCACCACATTCTTTCTTTTTCAGCTACACACTCTAAAATCAATCTGCACAGCAGGACTGGTGCCTGTGGGGTACCAGGCTTACTGGCAGATCAACTAAAATATAAACACATACAGCGTCAAAATGCGACGCAGATTACGACAATGAGGGCGCAACCGATTTGTGGCGGTGACTCTCATTGTCAAGTGTGAAAGCATTCACCCACAGAGGATGCTTCACAGGTTAGGTATTAAGCATACATGCAAGCGGTACGACCACTATACCGTACCAAGAAGTGGCCGTACAGAATCAGCCGTGAGACGGCAAGAGTACGTACAGACGGGTAGCGTGCACGCGAGGTACCTCACAAAAACTATAATTATAAGGGATTAGCGCGATTAAGTAGACATAAGGTCATTGTAAATTATAATTTTTCAGGATAAACTGTATACCATTATTCCACTAGACATAAGGTCATTGTAATTTATAATTTTTCAGGATAAACTTTATACAATTTTTCCACTAGACATAAGGTCATGGTAATTTATAATTTTTCAGGATAAACTTTATACAATTATACACTATATATATTTTTGTTTGTTCACCAAGATGCCAATGTCCATCATGTGTATGATTTGTTTTCTTTCATTTTTCCTTCTTCTAACTTCCCCATTTGTCAGGGTGTTCCGTTTTTCCCACACAAATAAATACTTTTGAATATTTCCCTTAAATTATACCCTGGAACACCCATTTTTCTATTTTCTTCTACCTTTCTTATTGCAGGGAGCATTTTTTCCCTAAGATGGGGCGGACGACGCAATCATCCGTTCGGCCCTGGGTTTTTCCTCCCTGCACAGCTATGTAACACATCACCGTCAGAAACCATGTTTTTTTTTTAACTAGCAATATGCCAGCAATGGCAAGGGCAATTTTTTTTACATGTCGAATTTATTTTAATGTTCAATTTTTCTCAAATGTCAATTTTTTTTCCCAATGTTAATCAAATCTTTCGCAATGTCAATTTTTTTGTTTGTTTTTTTCACAATGTCAATGTATACATATATCTGTAAATCCCATAACCCTCCCCTCTGAACACGGGCTCACCTCACACCCACACTTCGATACGACACCACCAGGAGATACGAGGGGATTTCGAGGACCACTACGTCAACATCCCAACTTCCAGTTCCGTTCCCGTTCGCGAGGACGCGAACAAATGAAGGAAGACTCTTGTACAGCATCCCAGGGGTATGCACCCCTTGGAGACCATCCCCCCGGCATCTGGCTAAATCCCCTAAAATGGCAACCCTTGGAAGGCCGGGGCAACATCCATTAATACTGTAAGGACAGCTTGCTACTCCATAAAGCAGCTCAAGCCTTACGTAATCATTACACTCAGCGACATAGTACTAACTGGGGCAGCATGCCAACACAATGCTGACAGCAGGACGTCAAAAGGTATAAGAAGGCGTCCTAATGAGGTCAAAGGATCTCTCCATTGTCAGTGCTTCATCGGGACAGCCGGAGGCTACGCTGGTGTCAACCGAGGTGAGTCAGTCAATCGTGTTCAGAGTTCCTATTTTTGTAACCCGTAACACACCACTTGTACACATTGTGAACGTAATTTCATTCCCTACAAGGGACTCACACAAAGAATCACAGACCAATAAAACACTTGGTCCACACTCTACACTAGCATTACTGTTATACGCCTCTTTACATCCCAACGCCCTTCCTTATTCCCGTCACGTAAAGACGTGACAGACGGTAAGCCATTAGCGCTAACTCAGGTACCTTTGTGTCTCTCGAGCCGGCTCGGCTGCAAGCAAGCAGCGCGTGCCACTCGGCTGATACGAACAGTGTCAGTTACATAACAAGCAGTCAGCTGAGCTGAGCGACCAGCACAACGACCCTTTGCAGTGGGTCCCATCCCTCCAAACGCTATTACATTATTCATAGGAACGCCCCCTAGTTCCTAGCACACCACAACACTCTACACTGGTCAGCTTACCCTGACAAGGGAAGCTACCCCTTTTAGGCACCACTTTATAAATTAGTACAACAACTCTCCCTTTTAGATCCACCCCCAAATAAGGGATCTAAAACAATATATATATATATATTACATAATAACGTACCTTAAAAACTTCTCTGTGGAGACACAATAATATTAAAATAATTAACACACAAATTAATAATATTATAAGGCACTAGATTGCCTCAAAATGGCTAGCCCGCACATGCGCTGTTTTGGTAACAACCACTCCTGTTTGCATCTAGTTGCGATTACAATTTCATACTTCTTCTTCACGGCGAAATGGCGAAAATAGAGCCTTAAGAGCACAGGCATTACGTTTTTAGCATATATCCATATTTCGTAGAGGCTAGGGGGCCAAAGGCCCCAGCACACGGAGAGACACTCTTTGACCACCAGCCGGCTTGTTGCTTTCTTGACGACAGACCATGAAGTTGCCAAGATGGCGGAGAATACAAAGTCAAAGCCCGCACTGCATTCATGTTAATTGTAATTGTCCAATCACAGATTGACACATCAAGTAACAATGTGCGTATTTTATAATTATTTAAGGCGGCATGATGTATATATAGTCTTTTGTTCAATGACGTAGAATACAATATCCTTCAAACATGACTCGACTAGGATGAGATCAGAAGACACCACTCACTCACTCTAGCGGTCGAAGATACAACCACGGCTAGAGGCGCCGAAGTCCGATAGATGCTGCCACCTCGAGTTCATAAGCGAAACCAATCCATCAAGCGGGCGCTTTAAATGGCAGGGAACACATGTATATACGGGAGATACATTAAAAAAAACGTTGGGACGTGCTTCTGCACGTAACAGTCTCCCTCCCTTAAGCGTGAACACCGTTCACGAATATGCCTAGGCATAGGCAGAACTCCAAAACTAGTCGATTCACCAAGCATGTTTCCAGAAGATAATGTTCACCAGTTAACTCCAATTGATGGATAAAACCGCATCGTTTTGGTTAGGAAGAGTGCAGGGTCAGATTATCAGTGAAGGGATAATTGATCACCTCGCAAACCACTTAGTTAACAGCTTCACTGTGTCCATAAGTCCTCAGAAACGCAGAACACCAGCACCTGCAGTGCTTTCAGAGTCCGAGACGCATTAGGTACATTTTCAATAAGTCCAATGTTGTTAGCTTTAGACGAAGTAGGTGGATGCAATGTGCAAGATATCATGCGACGAGTGGGCAGCCATTTACAAAACAGAAGTTAATCTAATTTCAAAAATAAAAGTTTACAGAAATTACTAATTCTTAATACATTTTATAAATGAGAAACAAAGTTGAATTTATATGAAGAAAATATTTCTGACCATGCCCTAGATCCGTGCTCACAATAGTTAATTAAATAACAAGATTTACCGAAGTAAGGTTCATTACCAAGTACACGTTTTTACAGACTAGAAGTATTTTTCTATAATATGCGAGATGAACGACTATACATTTAGCAGGAGCTACGGTAGAGGAATGACCACCCAAATTCCCAAGGAAACAGGTATATAAAATCACCATGAGTTAGGTCTCCCACCGAGTCCTACTTACATGCTAGCAGCTTCTACGAGAACATCAAAATTAGTTACAATTTTACAATTTACCATTAAATGGGAATTACCCAACAGTTACAAGTTGTATCCCAGAAGAGTATGCAAACCCAATTAAAATTCCAGAAGGAACAGGTGCCTGAAGGCTTCAATGAAGGTTAGGGATACTCTACATTATACAAAGTCAGTTTACAAAATTTATGGTAGCATTTCCTCATTACAAACCTCTCCACCTCGTTTTATGTGCGACAGATGCACTCTGGAAATTTTGTTGGCCTTAGGGTTTCGAATAAGAAGATAACGGGAGTCAAGAATGCCTCTACATAACAGGGGCCCTTGAAGCGAGGGGTCAACTTGCTAGATACTAGATTACTGACGCCCTTGGGCTCGAAATTGCGGACGAACACAACATCCCCAATTTCCAAATCAGTTGGCTTGCGACAGGCATTGTGTCGCTTGGCAAGTTGGTCATGTGATACCTTAATACACTCTCTAGCCTTGTCGAATTTCGCCCTCATATCCTCGGGCGTGAAACTGTCTGGAAGGAGATCGTGCAGGTTCCACAGATTAGACAACGGAGAATTAGCCATAAACGATAACATTAACGAGTAAAATTTTATGAAAAAGGGGTGGCTTGCGTGCTCTCATGCACGGCGATGTTGAAAGCACAATTGAGCCAATGCAAATTAGAATGCCAATTGGAATGGTCGTCGTGGTGGAAAGCAATCAGAGCGGAACGGAGATTACGATTGACTCGCTCGGCGAGAGACGGGTTGGGAAAATAGGGAGTGGTGGTTACATGCGAAATAGCATAATCAAATAAGAATTGACGGAACTGATGTGATACAAAGCACTTGGCATTATCTGACACCAGGAACTGACATGACCCTGAAATGGACGGGTTGGGCCAACTTACCTTTAATTCAGAGGTCCGCGTTGCAATCTGCACAATCACAGCCATATGACATGCCCCAACAGAAGGACACCTAAAAGGGTGGAAGAAGGTGGAGAAGAGGGAAACGCACAGGCTCGTCTACAGACACAGTCCGATAACTAACAGAACTGCTACCGACGAAATGATGCCACAACAGTTGCTTAATATTAAAAAGAATATTTACTCAGCATTAAAAAGGGGCAAGAAAAAAAAATTAACAAAAACATAAAAAGGAAACTCTATTGCCACAACAACTTCTCCCTGGTGATGCACATGGCTTAAGGCCAAAATAAGTAAATTACATAAGTAGGCAAGAGACGGCTTAACATGCTTGCTTGCAAAACAATAACGAAAATAATTAGTTTAAAATTAAATAATAATGCCCAAAAGATAGAAAAACAGAATACAGGTATTACCAAATGAGAAAGGGCTTGATAATTTAGTAAGGTACGCAATACCGACCCGACATGCAGACATCAAGGCCACGAGGAAAAACGAAAGGAAAGACAAAATTAAATAAAATAAAAATTAATTCACAAAACTAAAACTTTCAAGACGAAAGAAAACTCAGGAACACTCACAAAAACCACAAAGGAAAAACAACGAGGTTAACAAAATTATTTAGTCTCACACCACAACACGTTTGAGTGTCCCGCTCGAAGCCAAGAGTACAACTCTAGAGACCAGAAAGCACTAGGGCAAAACAAAAAAACAAGCATGGCCACCAAATAGACGACAGCATGTCCAGTCGAATTGCGGCAAACAATTACCTTTTTAAACTTAATCGACACCAGAGAGAACAGAAAGGGAGGAAAGAATTACGCCTTAACACTACTGACACGAGGTCATTAGGCTGCAACGGATCGTAAATCAAATTAATAATAGAGCAATTCCTAAGATTACCAAATAAAAAAAATATTTTACCAGGTACGATAACTAGGTACGTGTCTCCGGAAGGAACAAAATAAAAACAAAATATTTAAATATCAGGTAACATTAACAAACATAAATATTAGGCCTGGAACACGAAATAAAAGACAGAATAAAACATTAATATATGGCCAGTAACGGAGTTCCCATAACAATATATATATATATTAAATAATAACGTACCTTAAAAACCATCACTGTGGAGACACAATGAAACAAAAAAAAACTATCACATTTTAAATAATGTAAAATGTGTCAATCTGATTTGGTAACAGGGATGTGGGGATTCTCTAGGCCGAAGTCCGATAGATGCTGCCACCTCGAGTTCATAAGCGAAACCAAACCATCAAGCGGGCGCTTTAAATGGCAGGGAACACACTACCACTACCACTGCTACGCCGGCCGGGGGAAGGTATGGGCCTTCCTTACCTTTTTTAACAGGTCCGCATCACTTACTGCAAAATCACCGCTTATGAACTCGAGGTGGCAGCATCTATCGGACTTCGGCGCCTCTAGCCGTGGTTGTATCTTCGACCGCTAGAGTGAGTGAGTGGTGTCTTCTGATCTCATCCTAATCGAGTCATGTTTGAAGGAAATTGTATTTTACGTCATTGAACAAAAGACTATATATACATCATGCCGCCAAAAATAATTATATAATATGCACATTGTTACTTGATGTGTCAATCTGTGGTTGGACAATTACAATTAACAAGAATGCAGTGCGGGCTTTGACTTTGGATTCTCCGCCATCTTGACATCTTCATGGTCTGTCGTCAAGAAAGCAACAAGCCGGCTGGTGGTCAAAGAGTGTCTCTCCGTGTGCTGGGGGCTTTGGCCCCTAGCCTCTACGAAATATGGATATATGCTAAAAACGAAATGCCTGTGCTCTTAAGGCTGTATTTTCGCCATTTCGCCGCGCAGAAGACGTATGAAATTGTAATCGCAACTAGATGCAAACAGGAGTGGTTGTACCCAAAACAGCGCATGTGCGGGCTAGCCATTTTGAGGCAATCTAGTGCCATATAATATTATTTAATTTGTGTGTTAATTATTTTATTATTATTGTGTCTCCACAGAGAAGATTTTAAGGTACGTAATTATTAAATATATATATATATATTGTTATGGGAGCTTCGATATTGGCCTTATATTAATATTTTAATACTGGATTTTGTTTCGCCTGGTAGGCCTAATTTTTCTGTTTTGCTAATGTTACCAGATATGTAAATTTTGTTGTTTTCCTTCGTACCTTCTGGGGACACGTTTCTAGTTTATTTTACGTTGTAATTCCTTTTATTTATTTAGTTTATTTCTTGTTGGTAATTTTTGGAATTGCCCTATTATTAATTTGACTTACGATCCGTTACAGCCTAAATTGCCTCGTGTCAATAGTGTTAAGGCGTAATTCTTTCCTTCCTTTCTATTCTCTCTGGTGACTTTAAATTTAATTTTAAGGTAATTGTTTGCCGTAATTCGACTGGACATGCTGTCGTCTATTTGGTGGCCATGTTTGTTTTTTGTTTTGCCCGAGTGCATTCTGGTCTTGAGAGTGGGATTCTCTAGGCGTCGAGCGGGAGACTCAAACGTGTTGTGGTGATAGCTTAGTATGTTTTTTGTTAATCTTGTTGGTTTAACTTTGTGTTTTGTGAGTGTTCCTAAGTTTTTCTCCATCATGAAAGCGGTGGAATTGTAAATAGGTCCTATTTTTATATTATTAATTTAATTTTAAATTTTTCGTTTTTCATCGTGGCCTTGATGTCTGCATGTCGGGTTGGTATTGCGTACCTTAGTATATTATCAAGCCCGTTCTCATTTGGTAATACCTGTATTCTGGTTTTCTATCTTTTGGGCTTTATTGTTTTAATTTTAATTAAATCTTTTCATTTCGCTCAGCAAGCATGTTAAGCCGTCTCTTGCATACTTATGTAATTAACTTATTTTGGCCTTAAGCCAATGTCTATCACCAGAGAGGTTGTTTATTTGTGGCAGTAGTAGTTTTTTTTATTTTTTTTTGTGGCTGAAGGATTTTACTAATTCTTATTTTCTTGGCCCCTTTTGGTAATTAAATTTTCTTTTAAATATTAAGCAACTGTTGTGGCATCATTTCGTTGGTGGCAGTCCTGTCGGTTATCAGACCGTGTCCGTAGACGAGCCTGTGCGTTTCCCCTTCTCCACCTTCCTTCGCCCTTTAGGTGTTCTTCTGTTGGGGCATGTCATCTGGCGGTGATTTTGCAGTAAGCGATGCGGACCTCTTAAAAAGGTAAGTAAGGCCCATACCTTCCACCCCGGCCGGAGTAGCAATAATAATAATAATAATAATAATAATAATAATAATAATAATAATAACAATTTAAAGAAATTCAAAGGGGGATTGATATTTTTCAGGGTGTAATTTCCAAAGTACTGTCAAGAATAATAATTACATGAAGATTCCAAGAACTCTAGAGTGCTTTTAAGGTTAATGATTGTCTAGGAGTGAGATAGTGCTAGCTAACCTATGTTAACCTCAGCTCACTAAACCTAACCTTGTCACATGACATGTTTTACAAGTATAGACTTGCTATGAGACTGGCTATGACGTCACAGATGAATGGCGGTGGGAGGCTGGCAAAAAGGAAAATGTTTTTGTGTAATAAACAGTCGTGCCATGACAACCCATTTTGTATACTTTATAAGTAATTTGAGCAGCAACATTCAACTCTGATGGAAATTTAAGAGTATTTCACACTCACAGAACCTCGAGAAAACCCCTCCTCACATCAAACTTTAGATTACAATAGTTTGTAAAATCTAATGTTATGAAGTTAATGTAAGTATGAAGTTAATTTGTTTATTAGATATATGTCATTGTTATATTAGACTGTGGTGTGTGAGTGTGCTGGTGAGGGTGCATGTGAGTGGGCCTGGTGACAGACTGTTTTAGTGGTAGTATTGGTTGTTGGTGAAAATTTTGTATTTTTTTCGTTAGTAGAATTTTGGTATTTAATTGTTAGTAGAAGGTTAGTATTTTGTAGTAGAATTGCTCTTTACTTATTCTGAAAGGGAGTGGCAGCCTTTCAGAATAAATCAATTCTTTACTAGTCCAATAGACGGTTAAGATTTTGATAATATGAGCCAACTAATGGCTACACTGTGTTCTGCTGCACGGCTGAAAGCAACGGGAAACTACAGCCGTAATGCTATTCCCGAGGATATGCACCTCTCTATGCATAATTACATGTGATGATGGCCTCCTCCCTTGTAAAATTTCAATCCGGAGGTAAACTAGTCCCCCGTTCGGATCTCCGGGTGGGGACTACTCGAGAGGGGGTTAACATCACAGAAGTGACAAAGAGGAAATCTGACATTCTACGGATCGGAGCGTGCAATGTTAGAAGTCTGCTAGGAAGTGGAAAGTTAGAAAACTTAGAAAGGGAAATGGATAGGTTGAGGTTGAATTTGGTTGGGATTAGTGAAATGCGCTGGCAGGAAGAACAGGACTTTTGGTCAGGTGACTATAGGGACATTAGCACTAAATCAAACAATGGCCAAGCAGGAGTTGGTCTCATATTGAGTAGGAAACTTGGACAGCGGGTGGAATATTATGAGCAATACAGTGAACGGATTATTGTAGCAGAAATCAATACTAAACCTACGTGCACCACAGTGGTACAAGTCTATATGCCTACCAGTCAAGCTGATGATGAGGATGTTGAAAAGGTCTACGAATAAATAGATGACATTCTGAGGTATATCAAAGGTGATGAAAATGTTATAGTAATGGGAGATTGGAATGCTGTGGTAGGAAAAGGGAGGGAAGGGAAGATAGTAGGAGATTTCGGATTAGGTGAAAGGAATGATCGAGGAAGCAGGCTGATGGAATTCTGCACCGAACATGAGTTGGTCATAGCTAACACCTTATTCAATAACCACAATAGAAGAATATACACATGGATGAGACCAGGAGATACATAGCGTTACCAAATCGACTTCATTATGGTCAAGCAGAGGTTTCGAAACCAGATTTTGGATTGTAAAACATATCCTGGTGCTGACATAAACACTGACCACAATCTGGTTGTAATGAATTGCAGATTAAAGTTGAAGAAACTGAAGAAAAGTCAAAAGCCAAAAAGGTGGTCAATAGACAGACTGAAAGTAAAGGATGTGAACGAAAGATTCATGAAGAGTATAAAGGAAGGACTAATGAAAAACCCTAAACCAACTTCAATTGCTGACGAATGGGCACTTTTGAAGAATGAAATAACAAAATCCGCAGAAGAAAACATTGGTAGGAACGAAAGAATAGGTAGAAAACCGTGGATCACTCAGGATATACTAGAATTGATGGATGAAAGGCGGAGACACAAGAATCTAAGAGATGAAGAGGGGAAAGCAAAATACAGACGTTTGAGAAATGAGGTAAACAAGAAGTGCAAGGAAGCGAAAGAAGAATGGTTGAAAGAGAAATGTACAGGTATAGAAAAGTGTCTGAAATTAGGAAAAGTAGACACAGCTTATCGAAGGATTAAGAATACTTTTGGGGAAAAGAAGACTAAGTGCTGTAATATTAGGGACACAAATGGAAAGCCTCTAACAGATAGGGAAGAAGAGGTTGAGAGATGGAAAGCTTACATAGAGTGCTTGTATAAGGGAAAGGAGATTGAGAATCATGTAATGGAGAGGGAGGAGGAAATTGATGAGGATGCAAAAGGAGATTTAATGTTGAGATCAGAATTTGACAGAGCATTAGAGGACTTAGGCAGGAACAAAGCACCAGGCATAGATGATATACCGATTGAGTTGCTACGCTGCATAGGAGATGAAGGTCTGATCAGGTTATTTCACTTGGTGTGTAGGATTTATGAGACAGGTGAGGTACCCCCTGATTTCAAGAAGAATGTTATCATCCCTATACCAAAGAAAGTGGGAGCTGACAGATGTGAAGATTACCGTACAATCAGCTTGATTACTCATGCTTCAAAGATCCTGTCTAGAATAATTTACAAGAGGATTGAAAGCCAGATAGAAACTGAGTTGGGTGAAGACCAGTTTGGTTTCAGGAGAAATGTAGGAACAGGGGAAACTGTACTAAGTCTTAGGCTGACTTTGGAAGGTAGAATAAGGAAAGATAAGAGAACGTTCATGGCATTTGTAGACTAAGAAAAGGCTTTTGATAACGTTGATTGGACTAAATTGTTTGACATTTTGAAATCTATTGGAATAAAGTACAGGGATAGGAGGGTGATATACAATCTATACAGAAACCAGACAGCAGTCATTCGAGCTGAAGGATATGAGAGAGAAGCTGGTATTATGAAAGGTGTAAGGCAAGGCTGCAACTTATCACCCATACTTTTCAATCTGTACATTGAACAAGCAATGAAGGAAATTGGAGAAAAATTTAAAGTGGGAGTGAAGATTCAAGGAGAAATAATTTCAACTCTGAGATTTGCTGATGACATCGTCATCTTGGCCGACAAGCCTGAGGATTTGAATGAGTTTTTGAATGGTATGGATTCCGTCTTACGGAAGGACTTCATGATGAAAATTAATAAATATAAAACAAAAATACTGGAATGCAGCCGAAATAAATCAGAAACCTCTATGGAGATCAAATTGGCAGGTGAAAAGCTGAAGGAAGTAGGAGACTTCTGTTACTTAGGAAGCAGAATAACCAGAGATGGACGAAGCAAAGAGGATATAAAAAGTAGGTTGGCTCAGGCAAGGAAAGCATTTCTGCAAAAAAAGGAATCTGTTGACATCGAATATAGATTTAGGTATTAGGAAGTCATTTTTGAAAGCCTTTGTCTGGAGCGTGGCGCTCTATGGAAGTGAAACTTGGACTATTGGTGCAGCAGAAAAGAGGAGAATTGAGGCATTTGAAATGTGGTGTTATAGGAGAATGATGAAGATCAGATGGGTAGATAGGGTTACAAACGAAGAGGTATTAAGGCGAGTGGGAGAGGAGAGATGTTTCTGGCGACTGCTAATGAAGAGAAGAGATAGGTTGGTAGGACACATACTAAGACACCCAGTGTCGCACAGAGTGCCTCTGGGAGGATGACTGTGTGGTAGTGATGGAGTTTGGCTTTAGGGGAAAGTGATTTCTTGTTGTAAATATTCCAAGATTAGTTATGGAAGGAAGGGTCGGGGACAAGAACTGTAGGGGTAGACCAAGGTTAGAATATTCTAAACAGATTGCCTCGGATGTAGGGTGTGGTAGCTATGTAGAGATGAAACGATTAGCTCAGGACAGGGAGGCATGGAGAGCTGCATCAAACCAGTCAAAAGACTGTAGACTCAAACAACACATATATATATAATGCGTTTGGCCCTCTAAGGAGCACGTAGAACCATTAGTTAACATTGGTCTTCTTGTTCTTCTTATCTTCCCAAAACTTCCTCATCCTTTCGCTATGTGCCTGTCTTGTGTCCATGCAGCTTTAAGTTTCAAATTCTGTCCCGTAGGGATCTTGGGTGGAAACTTATATGAATTTACTTTTTGTCTATATGCAGCCCACGTCGTTGTCAGTGGGTCAATATTGATTTCAGCGAGGTCCTTTTGGGTGTCTGCTAGCCAACGTACTTTGGTTTGTCGGTTTCCATTGACTATGAGGAAGATTTTCTTGGTCAGTCGGGAGTTGTTCATTCGAGCTATATGTCCGAAGAATTTCATGCGTCTTTTACGTGCGAGTGAGACGAATCCTTCAGTCCGTGAATACAGTTCGTCTGAGCTTTTCCTCATCCAGATACCGTCCTGAAGCTTTGGTCCAAAGATTTTTCTCAGTATTTGTCGTTCTATCTTCTCAATGTATTTGATGTTGATGGTTAACGATGACGTCTCAATCGCATAGAGTGCCTCTGGGAGGATGACTGTGTGGTAGTGATGGAGTTTGGCTTTAGTGGAAAGTGATTTCTTGTTGTAAATATTCCAAGTGATTGTGTAAGCTTTGCGTAATTTTTCTGCACGTGTTTTGTTAGCCATTCTTTCGTTACCAGTGTTCCCGATAATTTCACCTAGGTACTTGAAGTGCTTAACTTGTGTGATGTCGCCATATTTGGTTGTAATTGATGCCAGGTTTGTGCTCTTGGAATCCATGTACTGTGTTTCTCGTAAGAGATATGGAGGCCGGTTCTGATTGATATCTCATGAAGCTTCTCGATGGCATGTCTGGCTTCTTCTGGAGTCCGGGTAATTATTGCCAGGTCGTCACCAAAGGCGAAGCATTTTATGTTGATTATTATTATTATTATTATTAGCCAAGTCACTTTACTAAAATTTAATTTATGTGTATTAGTTGATATGAAAGTCTCAACAACCAGCCATGTTTGCACTCACTTTTTGCTTTCACTTTTGCTCCCATATTAATGCCAACTCTTATAACTATAAGCAACAGCAAAATGTAAATGGAATAATATTTCTGATAATGTTCAAAACAAAAGTCCTGAGGTCTTGGGTTTGAATTCTCAACTATGGTTGTCAGCCAATGAGTTACACTACAGGAAACTTTTATTTTTGTGTTGTGTTGCATGATAATTTGCCCATCTCGCGGTGTAGTGGCTAGTATACTAGGGTGTTATCCCAGAGGTTTTGGGTTCCAACTCGACTATGGCCAGAATTTAATTTTTGATCTGAGAGTTGGAAGGTTAGGTTAGGTGAAGTTAGGTTAGGTGAAGTTAGGTTAGGTTAGGGGAGATTGTGTTAGTAAAACACCTCATTTGCCCCCCACTTTTTACTCGCACATTTTGCTCCCAATTTGTGCACTCACTTTTGCACGCTCTTTTTGCTCTCACTTATTGCTCCAACTTCTGCTTTCACATTTGCTCCCACTTTCTGTTCCCATATTTGCTCACACTTGTTTGCTCCCACTTTTGCTTACACTTTTTGCTCCCACTTTTTGCTCACATTTTTGCTCTCCCTTTTTTTGCTCTCATATTTGCTCCCACTTTTGCTTACACTTTTTGCTCCCACTTTATTTTCTCTCACTTATTGCTCCCACTTTTGCTTTCACATTTGCTCCCATACTTGCTACCACTTTTGCTTTCACATTTGCTCTCATACTTGCTCCTACTTTTTTTGATTCCACTTTTTGCTCCCAATTTTTGCTCCCACTTTTTGCTCCCAATTTTTGCTCCCCTTTTGATTACACTTATAACTCCCTCTTTTTGCTCCCACTTTTTGCTCCCATATTTGCTCACACTTTTTTTTTGCTCTCATATTTGCTCCCACTTTTGCTTTCACTTTCTGCTCCCACTTTTTTTTCTCTCACTTGTTGCTCCCACTTTTGCTGACACTATTTACTCCCATACTTGCTCCTACTTTTTTGCTCTCAAATTTTCTTTCACTTTTGCTTACACTTTTTGCTCCCACTTTTTTGATTCCACTTTTTGCTCCCTCTTTTGTTTTCACATATGCTCCCATACTTGCTCCCACTTTCGCTTTCACATTTGCTCCCATACTTGCTCCTACTTATTTTTGCTCCCACTTTTTGCTCTCAATTTTTGCTCCCACTTTTTGCTCCCACATTTTGCTCCCAATTTTTGCTCCCACTTTTTGCTCCCACTTTAGCTTTCCCATTTGCTCCCATACTTGCTCCCACTTTTGCTTTCACATTTGCTCTCATACTTGCTCCTACTTTTTTTGATTCCACTTTTTGCTCCCAATTTTTGCTTCCACTTTTTGCTCCCAATTTTTGCTCCCACTTTTGCTTAGACTTTTAACTCCCTCTTTATGCTCCCACTTTTTGCTCCCATATTTGCTCACACTTTTTTTGCTCTAATATTTGCTCCCACTTTTGCTTACACTTTTTGCTCCCACTTTTTGCTCCCATATTTGCTCTCACTTTTTTTTGCTCTAATATTTGCTCCCACTTTTGCTTACACTTTTTGCTCCCACTTTTTTCTCTCACTTTTTGCTCCCTCTTTTGCTTTCACATTTGCTCCCATACTTGCTCCCACTTTTGCTTTCACATTTGCTCTCATACTTGCTCCTACTTCTTTTTGATTCCACTTTTTGCTCCCAATTTTTGCTCCCCTTTTTGCTCCCAATTTTTGCTCCCACTTTTTGCTCCCATATTTGCTCCCACATTTGCACCCATTTATGCTCGCACATTAAACTATTGTTCTTATTACCAAGTTGTCTTTACTAGAGCTTAGTCTATGCTTGACCGTTGATATGGATGTATCTGTGACTAGGTATGGTAAGCCTCATGCATTCTATAAAGGATATTCATATATTGTGAAACGAACCAATAAAAATGGAACTGTTATTTGGCATTGTTCAAAACAACGTTCAAAACAATTTCGCAGTGAGCTAAAAAGTAAAAATAGTGAGGTTTTAAGTGTCAGTGATCATCAATGTAGTGTACTGCATGAAACACTGTTACTGTCAACAGAAAATCATGAAAATGTTAAAAAACAAGTGCCTCAAAACAATACTACTATTGAAAATAATTCAATGTTCAAAAAACCCTTAACATTATCAAAAGCCACACAGACTCTACATGAGGATACTGTAGAGGAAGAGAAAGAGGAACAGGAAGAGGAACAGGAATATTTAACTGGTTTTAGTAAAGATGAGGATAATGTTGAGGAT
Source organism: Meconema thalassinum (assembly GCA_946902985.2). NCBI lineage: Eukaryota > Metazoa > Arthropoda > Insecta > Orthoptera > Tettigoniidae > Meconema > Meconema thalassinum. The sequence goes on along the minus strand of OX336395.1, from coordinate 266,584,116 downwards.
AATTATAATGATTATAATAATAGTGATGTAGATCATGCTGCTTATGATTATGAGAGTGATAATGATCCAAAACAAGACAATCACGTTATCATGCCTATTGTTCACCGTGGAAGAAAAAAGATCTACAACAAGCTTTGTTTTTAAAACTATAACACACTATCGTAAAGGCAAAGACTTGTATTAAGTGTGCTTTTTATTTTCATAATCATGTATACTTTTCAATGTTAAATATTCTGACTTCTATAGAAAATAAAACAACATTGTACCATTATTTTCATTTATTTATAAACTTTATATACATTTTTTTGGTTTCATGATAATATTTTTAAGACAATAATAAACACTAAAACATTATTATTCTATACACATATTTTTCTTTCAGTCCGTTGTCATGATTTATATCTACCATTATTATTATTTGACATTTGTTTTTTTTTTGTTTAATTAAAACGAACCATGCACATATTGTTTTTAAAACCTTCATAAATTAAGTGTACAGTTTGTACAGCATTATTGACTTCATCAAAAACACTTTCCGGCATATCATTAAACCGTGTAGGCAGAAATGTCTCAAAGTTTTCACATACCGAAAGTACACGATCACCATATGCTGTTTTCAATTTCCGAATCTTGATAATGCGGAATGGAATATGCGTTGGCAATTCGCTGAGCTTCTTTGTCTCTAAGACACATGATTGTCCCACAGCATTCAAAACATTCATTGTAGTAGTCTATAAACAAAACAAAAGCTTATCTATTACACTCTAAAACAGCTTTAATAATATTTTGCAATTAGGGATTTTGCACCATGCATGGCTAATAAATTATACTAGTTATGCAAGAAATGCTCTAACTGTAGCAGATACCACTTTTCTGCATATAGCACAAGTGTTAAGTTCTAATGCACACCTGACACATGCTATCATGTGTCCACAAGGCAAAAATACAACACCTAGTTCATCTTAATAACAAATTTTACATACTTGTTGGTCACACTTTTGTGTCTGTTCATTAGACAAGTCTTTTCTTTCAGCCTCATGCATTTGCTCCGCGTGTTCTAACTCTAAAGGCACTTTTATGTCTTGTGCTGCAATCACGTTTTCTTTCCGAATAGTGTTCTGAAATTCCTGACCTTTAAGCAACACCATGCATTTACAGTTTGGTAACCAACGAGCGTGTTGTACAAAAGGGTCATCAGTCATTTGCCAATCCTTAAAAGCAAATCCACAATAAAAACATATTGTTTTATCCCCTTTACCAGTATAAAAAAATCCAGCTTCACTTAGCTGTTTGGTAAGGTGTTTTAATATTAATGGCCAAACATTTTTATAAGATTCTAAACGTTTTTCAACAGAGCTGTACTCTGGGTGTGCTAGTGCTTTAGTCTTGCAAACTCCCAATTTTTCAAAAGCACACGCCAATTCAACACTCTCTATGGCATATGGACCACATATATCGACACTGCCGTTGTTGGCTGGTAATATATCATTATTATTACTATTTATTTGTGATTCAGCAACGTAAGTAGCGGCCAACGGCCTTGTGGTTCGGTAAAATGGATACACTGGTAGGTTACCCACTAGTTTTCCAAGCATGTAAGGACAATGAGGAGACCATCGCAAATGGTCTCTAAAGGGATCATCCCCTTCTTCCCAGTGTGAAAGTTCAATACGACAAAACACACAGCGCACCACATCTTCTCGGTTCAAGTAAAAAAAAACGGCTTTTGCAAGTTTATGTGTTGACAAAAAGCCTACAGGCCAGGATTCAAATGTTAAACAACGATCATGTTCTGATTTTAAATTTAACCCCCGTGGTAAACCAACTTGCTCACTTGTTGTATTTGGTACTAACGCCATGTGTTATAATAAAACTTTTTTTTGTTGTAAGTTATTAACGTTGCACAGAATACTTTAAAGCATAATGCATGCTTGTTCACTGTCTGTTCATTACGTTAATGGCACATGGAGACACCTAAAAGCAAACAAAATAACCCATCACTCAATCAATCAATCAATCAATGTTGTTGTTTGAGTCTTCAGTCTTTTGACTGGTTTGATGCAGCTCTCCATGCCTCCCTGTCCTGAGCTAATCGTTTCATCTCTACATAGCTACCACACCCTACATCCGAGGCAATCTGTTTAACATATTCTAACCTTGGTCTACCCCTACAGTTCTTGTCCTCGACCCTTCCTTCCATAACTAAGCTTGCTATTCCTGGGTGTCTTAGTATGTGTCCTACCAACCTATCTCTTCTCTTCATTAGCAGTCGCCAGAAACATCTCTCCTCTCCCACTCGTCTTAATACCTCTTTGTTTGTAACCCTATCTACCCATCTGATCTTCATCATTCTCCTGTAGCACCACATTTCAAATGCTTCAATTCTCCTCTTTTCTGCTGCACCAATAGTCCAAGTTTCACTTCCATAGAGCGCCACGCTCCAGACAAAGGCTTTCAAAAATGACTTCCTAATACCTAAATCTATATTCGATGTCAGCAGATTCCTTTTTTGTAGAAATGCTTTTCTTGCCTGAGCCAACCTACTTTTTATATCCTCTTTGCTTCGTCCATCACTGGTTATTCTGCTTCCTAAGTAACAGAAATCTCCTACTTCCTTCAGCTTTTCACCTGCCAATTTGATCTCCACAGAGGTTTCTGATTTATTTCGGCTGCATTCCAGTATTTTTGTTTTACATTTATTAATTTTCATCATGAATTCTTTCCGTAAGACGGAGTCCATACCATTCAAAAACTCATTCAAATCCTCAGGCTTGTTGGCCAAGATGACGATGTCATCAGCAAATCTCAGAGTTGAAATTATTTCTCCTTGAATCTTCACTCCCACTTTAAATTTTTCTCTAATTTCCTTCATTGCTTGTTCAATGTAAAGATTGAAAAGTATGGGTGATAAGTTGCAGCCTTGCCTTACACCTTTCTGAATACCAGCTTCTCTCTCATGTCCTTCAACTCGAATGACTGCTGTCTGGTTTCTGTATAGATTGTATATCACCCTCCTATCCCTGTACTTTATTCCAATCGATTTCAAAATGTCAAACAATTTAGTCCAATAAACGTTATCAAAGGCCTTTTCTAAGTCTACAAAAGCTATGAACGTTCTCTTATCTTTCCTTATTCTACCTTCCAAAATCAGCCTAAGACTTAGTACAGCTTCCCTTGTTCCTACATTTCTCCTGAAACCAAACTGGTCTTCACCCAACTCCGTTTCTATCTGGCTCTCAATCCTCTTGTAAATTATTCTAGACAGGATCTTTGAAGCATGAGTAATCAAGCTGATTGTACGATAATCTTCACATCTGTCAGCTCCCACTTTCTTTGGTATAGGGATGATTTCATTCTTCTTGAAATCAGGGGGTACCTCACCTGTCTCATAAATCCTACACACCAAGTGAAATAACCTGATCAGACCTTCCTCTCCTATGCAGCGTAGCAACTCAATCGGTATATCATCTATGCCTGGTGCTTTGTTCCTGCTTAAGTCTTCCAAAGCTCTATCAAATTCTGATCTCAATATTAAATCTCCTTTCGCATCCTCATCAATTTCCTCCTCCCTTTCCATTACATGATTCCCAATCTCCTTTCCCTTATACAAACTCTCTATGTAAGCTTTCCATCTCTCAACCTTTTCTTCCCTATCTGTTAGAGGCTTTCCATTTGTGTCCTTAATATTACAGCACATAGTCTTCTTTTCCCCAAAAAAATTCTTAATCCTTCGATAAGCTGTGTCTACTTTTCCTAATTTCAGACAATTTTCTATACCAGCACATTTCTCTTTCAACCATTCTTCTTTCGCTTCCTTGCACTTCTTGTTAACCTCATTTCTCAGACGTCTGTATTCTGCTTTCCCCTTTTCATCTCTTACATTCTTGTGCTTCCGCCTTTCATCCATCAATTCGAGTATATCCTGAGTGATCCACGGTTTTCTACCTATTCTCTCTTTCCTACCAATGTTTTCTTCTGCGGATTTTGTTATTTCATTCCTCAAAAGTGCCCATTCGTCTGCAATTGAAGTTTGTTTAGGGTTTTTCATTAGTCCTTCCTTTATACTCTTCTTGAATCTTTCGTTTACATCCTTCTCTTTCAGTCTGTCTATTGCCCACCTTTTTGGCTTTTGACTTTTCTTCAGTTTCTTCAACTTTAATCTGCATTTCATTACAACCAGATTGTGGTCAGAGTTTATGTCAGCACCAGGATATGTTTTACAATCCAAAATCTGGTTTCGAAACCTCTGCTTGACCATAATGAAGTCGATTTGGTAACGCCCTGTATCTCCTGGTCTCATCCATGTGTATATTCTTCTATTGTGGTTATTGAATAAGGTGTTAGCTATGACCAACTCATGCTCAGTGCAGAATTCTACCAGCCTGCTTCCTCGATCATTCCTTTCACCTAATCCGAAATCTCCTACTATCTTCCCTTCTCTCCCTTTTCCTACCACAGCATTCCAATCTCCCATTACTATAACATTTTCATCACCCTTGATATACCTCAGAATTTCGTCTATTTCTTCGTAGACCTTTTCAACATCCTCATCATCAGCTTGACTGGTAGGCATATAGACTTGTACCACTGTGGTGCAGGTAGGTTTAGTATTTATTTTTGCTACAATAATCCGTTCACTATATTGCTCATAATATTCCACCCGCTGTCCAAGTTTCCTACTCAATATGAGGCCAACCCCTGCTTGGCCATTGTTTGATTTAGTGCTAATGACCCTATAGTCTCCTGACCAAAAGTCCTGTTCTTCCTGCCAGCGCATTTCACTAATCCCAACCAAATCCAACCTCAACCTATCCATTTCCCTTTCTAAGTTTTCTAACCTTCCATTTCCTAGCAGACTTCTAACATTCCACGCTCCGATCCGTAGAATGTCAGAGTTCCTCTTTGTCACTTCTGTGATGTTAACATATATCAATCAATACTTGTAAATAAAACGTTAACATTAATTGGCATTAATATATCAAAACACAATTAAAAATAAACTGTATGTTGGCACTAACAGTAACCCATCTACTTATTTTCTTTTTATAAAGCTACAACCAATATATAAACAAAAATGATTGTCATGTCATTTTGTTCACATTATCATGTTCAAACCTGTGGATATTCGTTGAGTCCATAGGGAAACCAGCCATAAATTAAATTTAAATTTTTGTTTTTAGAAAATCCAACATGGCCTTGTACTTTTCCCAGTCAACAACAACATAGCCATTAATTAAGAAAGCAATCATTGTCCCAGTCATGTACAGGTAATGAATTTTTTTTGTGTAAGAGTTTTTTCAGTAGTGGTAAAATTCAATAGCATTTTAAGTTAGGCTTACCTGAGTTTTCAATAGTTCACTGCCTGGAAACAATGGTTTCGCTCTACTGCGTCTCGGGTTTTCAGCAACTGCTACGGCGGTAAGGCTTTTCTTTCCAAGTCTCTAAAAATAAATAAAATAAACCGCTATAAATACCTAAATTTAGGGTAATACATACATTTCATAAAATAAAATATGAAACAAAAAAATGAAACAAGTTAGTTAAAAAAATCATCTCACCTTCACTTGCAGTGGCTTGTTGCTGTTTCCTTCTAGTGGGCTCAAAAGTGCAATGGTTTCTTCTCTCTCAGACATGTAAGGTATACCAGTTATCTGCAAAAAATAAATAAAATCATTACCTAATCAATAAATAATTGCTTGTAAATATATATAAATCAATAAATATATAAATGAATAAATATATACATACCTCACAACAAGGTTAAGTATTTTCCACCAACACCAAAACTGTTAAACAAGACCAGGGGTTTCACGCAGCGCAATGTGTTCAAAGGTAGTCACCTAAGTGAGAGAGGAAATGATAACGACATGTCTTTATATATGTTACGTTGCATGTATAATCATTTTTTCCCACGCTTTGAACATCCTGTTATCAAACACGTGGACAGCTAACGTCCCAGGTGAACACCTGTGCCAGGTCAAATTTCACACGAACTTGCATTTCGTCACGTACGAAGCTAACAGGATGTAAGTTGTTTAGCGTACATGTCATCTCACATGTGTATGCATGCATTTTGCTCTTCCCTGCCACCACGATGGTCAGATTATTTCACCTTCAACCGTCATTGTCATTTTTCCATTGCACCTGTTGTCAAGTCAGATCAGCGCCTTTATCAGAAAAAACGCACCCTCGCTCTGTCATAAACCGACCCGTTGAAATAGCGATTGATCTATTGAGCACAGCCACAGTGGTCAGCGACAGGTTCGTTGAAACACACACACCCAGCAGCATCGTCTCTCTCAACCACCACGCTTCATGAACATTATAAACAGGTAAAGAAAAAAAAGTTTTTTCAACATGTATGGCGTTAGGCCCTTTGTCAAAATGTCAAACATAGTTTCAAAAGGGGGCGTTAGCCCGAGTCCTAGGACCGCTCGTATACGTCTCTGGCGTTATTGGTTTGTGAGATATAACAGAAAGTCTAAAATCACAGTTTTACACCAAAAAATTCTGTTTCCCTCATTCTCAAAAACTTTAACCTCTTACCAAAATAAAGAGGGTTTCGAGACAAGCCATTTGACACGACATAGGACCAAATCCGACCATGCATTCGTGAGATATCGGAAAAAGGCTAAAATCATGGTTTTACCCCCAAAAAGCCTGTTTCCCTCATTCTCAAAACTTTAACCTATTAATAACATATATAGGGCTTCGAGGCAAGCGATTTGACACGTCACACGTCCATATCTGACCTTGCGTTCGAGAGATATCGGCAAACACTGTAGGAAAGTAGGCGACTATCTGGTTCTCTCCTCACCACCAAAACCCCTTCTTATAAATAATTTTTTTCAAAGAGCTCGCCCTCTTGCAAAAATCCCAAGTGCGCATGCGTAAAAAACAAAAACAACAAGAAGTTCCGTGAAAAACTATACAGCCTACTTTTCATGCCAATGATTATTCTACAGTATATGAACTTATCTAGAATAATGACGAAATTAAGTTGGTAATATCGAAATATCTAATTAGTTCAAAATATACCTGGTATAATATAGCCTAATAGAGCACTTCATGTCTGGCTGCGTGGCTCAGGGGTAACGTTCTCGCTTGCTGAGCCCAAGGTTGCAGGTTCGAAACCTGGCGCAGTCAGCTGGCATTTGAGGGTGCGCAAATGCGAGGGAGCCGTGTCAGTACATTTACTGGCACGTTAAAGATCCCCTTCGGGGCAAAATTCCGGCACCCCGGCGTCTCTAAAAGCCAGTGTAGTTAAAAGGGACGTAAAACCAATAACATTATTATTAGAGCACTTCAGTTGGCAGCCCTGGCACCTGAATATATTCTTAGTTCAATCTCTTAAGGTACAGAATACAAAATTTGGTTGAAGTTCAATGGACGTTACATGCAGTTAGACACTGGATCTATCAGCACGGGTAAAAGCATGTACCCAACAATACCATGCGTGTGCTGGTCAGAAATAATCTGAAATATTATGATATCTTGTTGTGCCAATTTTGGATGAAATCCATTTGTTAGTATAGAAGTTACATGTATTTTAAAATTGGACATATCAGCAGGCATAGAATCATGTTGGCAGAACTGCCTTGTATTAATTACTCCAAATTAATCTAGAATGTCAGGTGCTATACGTGTGCAAAATATAGAGCTGTTGGCTTGCATACTTTCTGGTATTTAGATATTAGTGTAAAATAAATATAGACAGCATTTATTAACAGTTGGCAGCCCTGATTGCTCTTAACAATACTTATAGTCATATCTGTTATGGTACACATAGCACATACGAAATTTGGTTGAAATCCAACTGATAGTATAGAAGTTACATGTATTTAATAATTGGTCGTATCAGCAGGCTTTTAATCATGTTGGTAGAACTGACGTATATAAGTTACTCGAAATTAATCTAAAATGTCAGAATATACGTGTGCATAGTTTAAAGCTGTTGGCTTGCATACTTTCTGATGTATTGGTATTTGGTTAAAAAAATAAAGAGAGCAATTATTAACAGTTGGCAGCCCTGGTGGCTCTTAAGAATACGCTCAGTCATATCTGTTTATGTACAGATATTACATACAAAATTTGGTTGAAATCCAATTGATAGTGTAGAAGTTATATGCATTTAAACATTGGACCTATCAGAAGGCTTCAAATTATTTTGGCAACACTGTCATGGTTGGCCTCCTGGAAATTAAACAGAAATAGTATTATATACATGTGTGCCAATTTTGTAATACCTCCCATGCACACCTTGCAAGATATCCAACATGGAGCTCAAATTTCTAGTGCGTTTTTTCTGCAGTTGGTAGCACTGACATCATTTTCTAATATGGACGTGATATATTCCTGTGCACATCTTTACTCATACTAAATTTGGTTTAAATCCAATTCATAGTGTAGAAGTTATATGCATTTAAACATTGGACCTATCAGAAGGCTTAAAATTATTTTGGCAACACTGTCATGGTTGGCCTCCTGAAAATAAACTGAAATAGTATTATCTGCATGTGTGCCAATTTTGGAATAGCTCCCATGCATACCTTGCTAGATATCCAACATGGAGCTCAAATTTCTAGTGCGTTTTTTCAGCAGTTGGTAGCACTGACATCATTTTCATATATGGACGTGAGATATTGCGGTGCACATCTTTACTCATGCTAAATTTGGTTTTGATTGCTGCAGCCGTTTAGGAGTTGATAGGGGGACACACACACACAGCCAGACAGACCGACAGACAGAAGGACAGACAGACAGACAGACAGACAGACAGACAGACACACATTTTCCCGGATCGATCTCATAAGTCTACTTTTTCCTCATTTTTTCAAAATGTGAAAAGTAGGCTAAAAATGTTGATTCATAGCGGCATCCAGCAAAACGCATGCGCTATATGAGCAACAACGTGTAAGTTCATTTTAGCAGCGGACCTTATACATGTCGCATTTGAAAAGAGAATTTAACTAAAAAATTACAATTTCACCCCCTAGTAGGGGTAGGTTTTATTTAGGGGTTGAAATGAGTGGTCCATTGGAAAGAGGGCGTCAACCTGAGTCCAACGACACCTCATTTGTCAAAATCAGACCATGGGTTCGAGTGATATCGACTTTGCCCCTGAATGTATTGCGGGTTAGTATGTGACGTCAGAGGGAGAGGTGGTGGGGGGGATAGAACCACCCTTACTCCCCTACTAACCAGCATGGGGTGAGCTTAGCAAACGTATGGGAAAGCCCACTAACATGGGTAGGGGCGATCATCCTTTCAAAGTTAAGGGCCGACCACAGCCAACAAATTATGGTAAATATTCTTTCGTAAACCGTGCCATTGATAACTGGAACTCTCTACCTGCCGCAGTCTTAGAGCCTTTCCCCAAACATATAGGTGTGTTAAAGAAATGACTGACTATTTGTGTAAATACTCCAGTTTAATTGTTAGTGAATTGTTATGTACAATTATTTATTTGTTATGTATATCAAATTTGCCACCGGGGGACACACCCCCAATTGCATATAAACGAATGAATGAATGAATGAATGAATGAATTACACTGCATTATAAATACTTTAATATCAGTATTTAAAATATTCAAAACAAATTCAATATAATTTTGAAAAACTATGAATGTACAAATGATGTAAAATGTGTTAAAAACTGTTTTGTGACGTTTTAAATATATTACAAAAAATTCGCTTAATATGGATGAGTATGATTAATAATTACCTGGCACTGTTGTATCCTCCTCCAAGAAGTTGACGTCTGCATTGCTCCCTGTATTACTTGATTGCATGGATCCTATTTCCTCTGGTGTAAAAGCCATTTGGAGTAAGTCCGAGGTCAAATATGCTGGAATTTCTTTACATATCTCCGCAGTTGGCGTGATGTTCGTCTCCCTTGAAGGCATAGGCATTTTGTTTGATATCATATGTGTTCTGAGACGTGATTTAACATCAGAAGGACAAGGGTGGTCATGAAATCATCCTAGCCCACAAAGCTGGCTAAACAAACTATCAAGAGCATCTTGAGTAAGACGAGTAGTAATTATGTACGTAATGACCTAGTCCGCCTGAAACTGTTCAATCATGTCTCTCAAAGATTTTATTGATACTAACATGCCTTTCTGGAATGGAAGCCTTTTAGTTTTCCCTTTCACTCTCATTCGCGATACTACATATTCGACTTGGTATAGTATAAGATATTGTTCTTCTCCATGTTCAGTTACACCAAAGGCAACTTTAAGAGGATGCACTGGATGAGCATGTTGACTTCTTGAATTCATAATGTCGTAAACATTATCCATAAGTTCAAAAAAGTTGCAGCTTGGAAGTTTCCAATCAGTGATGCGATTGCTTTCGCTGTTGTTCTTGAAAAAAAAAACTGCTTTTGCAGGTCCAACTTTTTGTCTGTCATTACCTTTCACAATCAGATAATCTGGATTCAACTTACGGCACAACTTTATTTCACCACAGTCCTTCTCCAAAACATCTCTTAAAATGGATGAATCCAATCCAGTGCCGTTTCCCAAGATAAGACCACTGTCGAGAAAGTGGTTGCGAAGCAGTTTAAAGTAATGAGACATATCGGCAAAAACAAAAACTTGTCTCCCTGAATCATTTGGGTGAGCTAAATATGTTTTATTCTCAGAAATCTGCAAAGATGACCACAAAGATAGATAATTGCTCCCTCCCATACATGACACTATGGAGGTAACTAACAATCCAGAGCACTCTACGTCTTGTATTATTGTCATGAGTAATAGTTAATCGATAGCAGTGTCAAACTCAAAGTAAATAGGTTGTTTCCAGCTCAATATTAGACCTGTAAGTAATACTACTTGCACTTTAGATGAGGGACCAAGTATTTTGTCCATGGCTGAGTCATAAACAACACTACTATCAATATGCATTTCTTCAAAATTAATTACACACAGCTTGTCAAAATCGGATAGTTCATCAAACCTTTTTTTAAATTAGGCATAGTATATTCCTTAGAATACCTGGAGAGCATGTGAACTTTGCGCACCATCTTCTCAAGATTGTGGCTGATGGGAGAGGAAATTTCATTTTTTCCCTCCAGAAATCATAAGATTTTGGAGACAGAGCCCATTATCATCACACAACGAGATATGTCGTCACTTGTCCACCGTACTTGCTTGTTAATTTCTATAGCCTTTATCTGCGTGGGAGTCATAGTTTGCTTGGCCCACTTGGTAATATCTGCTTTGTTTTTTTGCTCCTTGACATCGCATATTTCACTTCGTAGACGTTTGATCGTGCTTAAACACTGACGATGGACAACGCTCATGCACAACACACACAATGAACTTCTCAGTGACACTGAATCAAACAAACAACAGGTGATTCTTTGGTAAAAGTCAAGTGGGCAAGCTCGGCTTACAACCCTATGACGTCACACGGCCAACGTCCCCCTCCCCTCACCGGCAGCAGCGGCTTCGGCCAAATTTCAAAAGAGTGGCTGAGCCCTTACTAGGTTTCGCCGGCCCTGGCCTACGTGACTATACCCATTGGCGGATCCAGGCTTCGCGGGGCCCTGGGCGATATGATAAGGTGGGGCCCATAACAATAGGAAATTTAAAAAAATCAAATCAAATGGACCGGACCGGGCGGGGACACCAAGAGCCCACCGATGAGCCTAGCTTGGTGTCCTAGGCGAAACCTCACACAAGACACGGCACAAACCAAGAATAATTGCTGAGTTTTAATTCACCGGCCGTGAAAGCCAATATACCATCTTTTTGGAAGCCTTCATAGGGAGGTTAAGGCTGCTTGAGCTTTTAGTTCTCGCAGTCAAGTAGTGCAGTTGCACTCTATATAAAGGGAGGTAAAGCGCAGTTCGTTACTCCTGTGGGGGTCCAGGCGGGGGCACCAAGGGCCCACCGATGAGCAAGCTTGGTGTCCGAGGCGAAACCCCACACAAGACACGGCACAAACCTAGAATAATTGCTGAGTTTTAATTCACCGGCCGTGAAAGCCAATATACCAATAGTTACAATATTTTGAATACACTACAGCACATTTCTTTAATAATATGAAAGAAACCTTTAAGTCCCTTTGAAGAAGATTATGTAAACTATGAAATATTAAAATATTACATTCCGACATTTTTCCCAGCTGACGTCTTCTATTATTTCACTGAAATCTAAACTTACTAAACGGATACGGGAGGTCATAGCTGCACTGAATAAACGAATATGAATTATAAATTAGTTTGAAAAGTATAATTAATTCAGTAATTAATTGAATTTAAAACAAGAAGCTCCGTGACGAACTAAAGAGCCTACTTTTCTTAAAATTTAAGATTCATGCCAATGATTAATATATATAGGCCTATCTAGAATAATTACGAAATTAAGTTGGTAATACCGACAATGTGTATTAATTTGAAATTCACCTGACACAGTGTAGCCTAATAGAGCACTATATTTGGCAGCCCTGGTGACTGAATATATTCTTACTTCTACAACTGGGACTGAGATTTATGCATATTTAATTTAAAAATTCAAATTTTCGATTTTGACATATTATTGTACCCCTGACCATAACGAATCAATTAGCGGTATCATTTTCCACATTCCGCCATTTTTTGAGGCACGGCGAGACGTTAAAATGCCGGCCACACTGCCATTTAAACGCCCTTTTCTCTTGGTACATTATCCTGTACACGCATTTATGCATTTTTATCGGAGTAGTTTGAATACGGATTTGAAATTCCCTCTTTACTACTTGCTCAGTATTGTGCTACTATCTACCGATGAATATTGACACTATTTACTACGTAAGCTTTAAAAATACTTCAAATGTTTGAAAATAAATAAATAAATAAATAAATAAATATCTCAAACGGTCGACATGATGAGATTTTGCATTTATATTGTATTTTCTAATTTCATGAGAGTTTCTAGTCGCTTATAGAATGATAGTAGATGCACTATTTATCTTTATTTGATATTTGTGTTGACTTTTAAGAGTGTACGCATGGTCTACCTCTGTTTATAAACCAGTTATTGGACGCTAGGCTAGTACTGTTTCGAAATTTATTGTGTTTGTGAAGTAATTAGGGACACACACATCACACAAGACCAAGGTCACAAAGATGAAGAAGGAGGCTGCAAAACAGAAGAAGGAAGGTGTCACTTATGCTGCAGTAGAGTTATAATGGGTAAGTTGAGTGGAAATATTAAAATATATGCATATTTTTAGAAACATTCAGTTTTCTCAGTTTCACATTTTCTGATGTATAAAATCTAGTACGCGTTACAGATGTAATGGAATTTTCTTGTAAATTAACATGCATGTTCCTTAGTACTTTATCCACAAACGTGTGCATTACTGTTTGGATTGGAGTCCTGGTTTGCCTGTAAAAAAATATACCTTCAAATTTCAAGAATTTTACACACAAAAAAAACTTCATTGGGGAAGAAAATTATATCTTCATAGTAAACAATAACATCTCAAATTCTATGCACTATTTTATTTGTATAAGAATAAGGTGCTAGAAAAATAAAAATAAATTGTGATATCTACATTAGTTTGACGTGCTTGACATTTTGAATATTTGAATAATTGGCATATAAATATTGGAAAATAAGTAATAATTTGGCACACATGTTTATACTACCGCATACTACCAGAAAACAAAATATCAAGATTGTACCTTAATATTTACAGGAATTAGAAAACTCAGTCCCAGTGTCCCTTAAGACACAAAATGCACATACAAAATTTGGTTGAAGTCCAATGGATAGAATGCACGTTACATAGAGTTAGACATTGGATCTTAAAGTTCGCGTAAAAACATGTTGGCAATAATGTCAAGCATGTGTTGCTCAGAATTAATCTGATATATTATGATCTATTGTTGTGCCAATTTTGGATGAAATCCGTTTGTTAGTAGGCCCTATAGAAGTTGCATGTATTTCAAAATTAGACCTATCAGAAGGCTTAGAATAATTATGGCAGCACTGACATATAGGATTTTAGTTACTCCAAATAAGTCTAGAATGTTAGGTAGTTTACGTGTGCAAAGTTTAGGGCTGTTGGCTTGGATACTTTATGATATATTGATATTGGGGTAAAAAAGTGGAGACAGCATTATTTAACTGTTGGCTGCCCTGGTTGCTCTTAAGAATACGCATAATCACATCTGTTATGGTACATATAGCACCTACGAAATTTGGTTGAAATCTAATGGATCTAATGGATAGTATAGAAGTTACATGTATTTAAAAATTGGACCAGTCAGCAGACTTAGAATCATATAGGTAGCACTGAAGAATATTATGTACTCCAAACTAAAGTAGAGGGTCAGGAACTATACGTGTGCAAAGTTTCGAACTGTTGGCTAGCATACTTTTTGATATATTATTATTAAGATTAGAAAATAGAGGGAGCATTTATCAACAGTTGGCAGCCATGGTGGATCTTAAGAATACTCATAGTCATATCTGTTATGGTACATATAGTACATAAGAAATTTGGTTGAAATCCAATTGATAGTGTAGAAGTTACATGCATTTAATATTGGACCTATCAGCAGGCTTAGAATTGTTATGGCAACACTGTCATGTATGACCTCCTGGGAATTAAACTGAAATATTATTATCTATATGTGTGCCAATTTCGGAATAAGCACTGACATCATTTTCAAATATAGCCTTGAGATATTCAGATATAGATCTTTAGTCATATCAAATTTGCTTACGCTTGCTGCAGCCGTTTAGGAGTTGATACGCGGGAACACAGACAGACAGACAGACACACATTATCCCGAATCGATCTCATAAGTCTAATTTACCTCATTTTTGCAAAATGTGAAAAGTAGGCTAAAAATCCATGGTGCGGGGCCCCCCGGACCGCGGGGCCCAGGGCGGTCGCCCTCCTCGCCCTCCCCTAGATCCGCCCCTGACTGTACCGTACACGTTCCTTAACATGTCGGTATTCTCTTGACTTTCAAGTTACATTATTAAACTAATAATGTTGTTTACTCTCATTGTTTTGATGAACGTATTAGAGTGTCAATCGAATTGGTGGAACCTGATAAGATCAAAGGATACGGGCAAAGATAACATGCTCTGCAGAATATTCTTTCGAGAACTGCACGGCTACACAATCTAACCAATGGGAAGAACTAAGAATTGCATGCGCTGTGGCTTGTAGCCTTCCGTAATACGTGTACGGTAACTCTATTTTCATAATGTTATTTGGCTTCGGTAGAGAGGCTTAAGTGCTGACGTCAGCCCCGTTGCTGGGGAGCCCCCTGTATTTTAAATATCCGTTGCTAGGGAAATAAGCACATTTGATTAACACGGACAAGTTGGAATGCTTTGCTTTATGTGGTAATTTCTCCAGTATCAATGGGAATTATATTTGTAGGCCTACGCCTTTTGAAACGAGAAGATAAAATTTCAGTGATGCTGTGGGGAAAAAAGGATGTTTTATAATTGCAGATATACGGTAAGTCATGCACACAACAATGTGTTACTGATACCATAAGGAAATTGTGATTTTAAACAACACCGGATAATTATATTAAACAAAAGCATTTCTTACATCTTTCATACATAGCGTAATATATTTATAGTGATTTAGAAACTTATAATAAAATCCACTATTGTTTTCTGTGATCATTGTTGTCCACAGGAGTCGATTAAGTAATTTATGAAAAATTACTATATTGCTTTTCTTTGTTGTCGTTGATCCAATAGAACTTGGGCCCACTTTGAACTTCAGGCTCGTGTACGTTTCTTTCTCATTTATTTTATGATAAATACCGTAAGTTAGGATTTGTCTCGGGTTAGTGTGTTCCGGACGATGAGGTGTATTGGCACGTGCCTCGTCACGAATAACACAATTATATGGACTGTGGACTGTTACTGTAATAACATTAACTTACATGGTTATGATCTTTATGTGACACGCAATATGAAATAAGCTATAAACCATATAAGAAAGGTCATAAAGTGCAGTGTAATATATGCGATATTTGATAATCAACTAGGACACGTTGAGTGCAGTTGTCTCCTGGAGAAAGCAGGTTCGAATATTCTTCATTTAACTCTGACTCCTTATGAGTAAACCACCACTTGGTGTAATGGCTAGCATTCTTGGCAACGGCTTAAAGGTCCGGGTTCGATTCCCAACTTATCAAGAAATTTAATTCTGGTCTGAGGGTTTGAGCTGGGTACAATCAGCCTCGTGAGGCAAAACTGAGAAGAGGTAGGTTTGAATATCTTCTCAGCCATCTTGGAAGTGGTTATCCATGGTTTCTCACTTCTACTTCAGGCAAATGTTGAGATGATTCTTAACTTAAGGCCACGGCCGCCTCATTCCCAATCTCCTTCTATATTAGAAATACATACACTCATACAGCCATCACAATAACACTGGTTGGTTGGTTCCTCAGTTTAGGGGCTGCAACAACGCGGTCATGGAGCCTCGTGTACTTTGGGTGTCTGTAGAATCTGTCTGATAACCGGTGTTAATTGTGATGGCTGTAATAATGTGTGTTATCTGTTTTTAATTCAAGTAAGGACTGCAGACATTTGATTTTCAAGTAGTTTCAACTTTTGCTACCAAACGCCACCGTCAACGAACAACTAGTTCTGAACTCGGTTCCTAGATGCCACCACAGTCGGCTCCTGGCGAAGAACGTTGGAAACTAAGAGCGTTAGTCAAATCTAACCTATAATTTAGCTTTATACAGGTGTAATTAGTGGAAGGTTCTTTATCCTGCCATAACTCTTTGACGTGGGACCGCTGGCTTTACTTCCCCTCTGAAGGAAGGCACGACTTCGGCAGGGTTTGAACCTGCGACCTTGGGCATGGAAACTCAGCATTCTACCAACTATGCCACCTAAGCCTGTATATTAATCTTGTTTGAAAGGTTAAGAGGTAATCATTATCTAGATCTGATGAGCATATCCATGATCAATGTTCTTCATTGCAGCAGAGGAACTTAATTTGTGTATAGGCTGTACTCTGGTATAGCAGAGGAACTTAACTTCTGTATAGGCTGTACTCTAATGTAGCAGAGGAACTTAATTTGTGTATAGGCTGTACTCTAGTGCAGCAGAGGAACTTAATTTGTCTATAGGCTGTACTCTAGTGCAGCAGAGGAGCTTAATTTGTGTATAGGCTGTACTCTAGTGTAGCAGAGGAACATAATTTGTGTATAGGATGTACTCTAGTGCAGCAGAGGAACTTAATTTGTCTATAGGCTGTACTCTAGTGCAGCAGAGGAGCTTAATTTGTGTATTGGCTGTACTCTGGTGTATGAGAGGAACTTAATTTGTGTATAGGCTGTACTCTGATGTAGCAGAGGAACTTAATTTGTGTATAGGCTGTACTCTAGTGTAGCCATATGTTTTCTCTCGTAAGTACAGCTCTGAGGTTGACGCATTTTGGTGCAGGATGATTTCAATTTCTGGATTGTTGGTGTATAGTAAAAACTATATAATCTGGGTTGGGTAGAATGGATATTTTTGGAAATTATAACCCCTAAATGGTATGTTGCCCTTCCAGGTATGGCAGGGTCAAATCTGACCCTTATGGTTTCAAACCCCTAACTATTTCTATTTAGTGTAAGATCATAGTTAATGGAAGTTATTTCAAGAAGACTTTGTTTATATTTCAAATTATCTAAACACATTGAATTAATTTTAGTATGCCCAAAATATATTTAGATTAACATTCATATAAAATTGCACACAGGATTTTTTCAACCCCTCAATTTTGCATTAGAAAATTCACAATTTGTTACTGGTGACAATCAAGCAACTGGTAGGTGCATACAATTCAATGATTATATCTCAAATTACCAAGGTAACCATTACTGACGATTCTGACAAGGGAGTCTAAAAGGGCTGAGCCAGTTGTCAAAACTCTCACTCAGTTTCGGTTACATGCATTACAGGTTATCTGAGTTGTACTATGATTCTTACACACTCCGTTTCCACTCAGTGAACATATCAGAGAGTATTAAGATCGGTTGTAGGGTCATTTGTGACACCCTTTTGTTTACGCTGGTCCTCCCAATGTCGTGGTTAGTTGTGTTCGTTGATGTCTTAGTTATTTCTCTATGATGGAACGTAATTCCTTGAGAATATTGACCATAGCACCTCGGATGAAACATGTGCTCCTTTAGAATAACCCTTTCTAAATAAATTATGAATTCCCTGCGTGACAGTTTGTTGGAATTTTGAGGGAGGGAGTCAAATATTATGTGTGAATTGACAGAGGCAATATCCATTATTCTGAAACAAAATCTTAGAAGCCATCGTTTGGTTCGCCGTCCTGTTCTGCAGCCCGTTGCCTATTGGTCTAGTCTACTCTGACTTTAGTGATGTTACAGAAGTCACTGAATTCAGTTCTATTTGAAGGGGTATCTAATACTAAAACAGTGTGATACATTGAAGATACCAACACCACTGCTTGGTTGTTCTTAGGCACATAGGAGACTAAAGTTGATTGACTGATGAAACCAAAGTTAGATGAATGGACTTCATACTGATTTAATGAAGACATCCCAGCCTTCATAAACGTAACTACACTATAACCTTTCGAAAAATTACATTTATTTGCAGCAAACAATAGAAACTGATACGTGGCAAATAGAAACTCTTGAAACGTTTACGGTGTGGCAGAGTCAGAACTGACCCTCCACACACCACAACTTTAGAACACTAGAACACAGAAATGTTAACAGCCGCCCCCTAGCTTGTCTGGACATGCACTAAGAAAACCCAGACGCCCGTTCGCTACACTTTCTCCGTAGCAGAGAAAACAATGATATAAATTACTTCAGGGTCAGAAATGACTCTGCCATACCATTTAGGGGTTAAGGAAATCATTAGACTTGCTACTAATATTGTCTAAACTGCTGTAATCCCTCCAACGATCCTAGATATATTGGTAAATAACAATCAAACATTAGAGTATTGCTATCCCGTTTAGTTGATTATTTGTGGTGAATTTGGAGGGATCCCTTGTTCCACCGACAGCTGCAGAATACTTCTTATCAATACTGGACTCTGAAACTCATTGAAACATAGTTAGTGTTTTAAGATTGGTTAAAACCCAAGTGCAGGAATTTCGACAAACTTGGTGTTCTGTGTCGTATCTCACCCCCGTCACATTCAATTAAGGCAAATGCTGGAATGGTACTGTACCCGAAATTCACATAGCCACCACCTATTATCCTAAGGACGGAAGGGATCGCAAGGGACGTTGATACTCAGCCAGATAAACCAACTATTCCCTGCTAAGCGGATAGCTAGGAATCCCTCGATACACCGATTTATAAAAATACGATAGTACTACTATCTAGTTACATACAAATCCTACAATAAAGTATGGTAGGACGATATTCTCAGAATGTTAGGGGTCAACGGTTTAAAAAGCGGGCGCCAGTATCTAACTAGTAGCACTACCGTAACTAATTATCAAATTAACAGACCATAAGTTCTATAAAAATATAACAGGAAAACTAACAAGTGCCTGCGATGTTTATTCATAAAGGACAAACAAATAAAACACTGTCCAATAAACGTTTAAATTCACACATAATGAAAATACTTAAATTCGTTGTTCGAATCAAAAATAAAATAAAATAGCTTCACCTAGAAGATTATTACACTGTGAATTTCGGTATATAACTTTCCTAATTCCTCATTTAAGAGTTAAACTTATTATTCAATATACACCACTCGGGGTGTAAGTGGTGAGAATTCTCATCCAAATGTCATCCTCTCCTGCATGTGGTGTACACTGCAATAAACAGACAAGGCTCTGGCGTCCGAGTAACTTCCGGGGTAAGGAATTCTCTACCATGCCAATGACCTTCTTGGCGGGCAGATGAGCAGGTTGAGATCAGGGCACCCTATGTTCTTGCGTTGAGAAATCTTCCCTATAAGCGGATGATCCAGCAGATGGACAACGGCATAGGACCCGGACAAATAGATATGGGTAAGGGTAGGTGAGACTCTAAGAGCCGTGGAGAAGGCAACTCGCCTAGAAGAAGGTCACTTTGATAACTAACTGGGTTGCTCAGCACCTTAGATGGCAGCCCCATCACTGAGCTCGGACTCGGAAGGCTTAAAGTCTTAAATTACAAGATCAAAGAAAAGGCAAAAGAAAATATCGGACGGATCAAAAGGTTGACGACAATGGATTGATTAAGGGAATGATTGGTTTGAGAATTGGAACATGGAATGTTAGATCAATCATGACAGGAGGAATGAAACAACAGGACACAGTGCTAATTACAAATGCTTAGTAACTTCTATCCAAGAAACAAGACTTCCCCAAGGAATCACGAAGTATGGGGATAACTTTATATTGTTTAATAGTACTGAGGCACGGACGGATTGGACTTCTGGAGTGGTGTTTGCTCTACACAATAAGGTGTCTTCAGCGGTAATTGAATGAATACCAATAAAATGATCGCTTGTGTGCAATAATTCTGAAGGCATTACCATACAAAATCTGCATTGTTAACTGTCATGCACCATCAGAGGACGCTGATGATGAAGTAAAAAAATAGCGTTTATGCTGATTTAGAGGACACTGTTGATAAGCTACCACGACATGTGATTCGTTTAGTCTTGGGAGATTTCAATGCCCAAATAAGACAAGAAATTGAATATCGTCCTATATGTGGTCCAAATAGCCTACATGAAGTGAGCAATGACAACGGCGTTAGGCTGATTAATTTTGCTGACCTTAGAAGAATGATCATTAGTAGTACGTATTTTTCGAGGAAAAAGATACATAAAGCTACTTGGATATCACCGGATGGTACGACGAAAAATCAGATAGATCATGAATGGTAGATGGGAGTCATCGCGGATGTGTTGAACATGTACGGACGTACCGCGGTGCTGATATGAATTCTGACCATCTCCTAGTAGTTATGAAAGTCCATCTAAAACTTTCAACTAAGTGGCATGGGAAATGGGAAGAAATTGATCATCATGACAATGACAAACTTGGAAATGAACAATTAAGACAGCGATATCAAGACAGAATCACAGGTCGGCTTTCATCAACAGAGCCTCCGGAAGGTGTTGAAGGAAAATGGGTACATTTGAAGGAAGTAATAGTCCAGGGTGCAAAGGAAGAATTGGGAAATCAACCGAAATCCAAAAGCAAACCATGGTTTGATGAGGATTGTCAAGCGGTGGCTCAGGATAGAATGGAGAAGAGATTAGATTGGTTAAATCATCCATCAGAAAACAAATAAGAAACTTACCTAGAAGTGAGACGTTATTATAGGTAGTTATTATTGTTATAAGGGGCGGAACTACGAGGTCATCTGCCCCTAGAAGTGAGACAACTGGCCCACAGGCTCATAAGAAGAAAGAAAAGAGATTATGGGAAGAGGTTATTGGTAGCAGTTGAAGAACCGCATAAACCATCTCGCTCCTTTTATAAGTTGGCAGGTTTTGCACGAAGCAATGACAAACAACAAACCTTAATCCTAACTGATGATGAAAGTAAGTGCAATAAGCCGAAGCTGGGCCAGGGGCTAATGGGCAAGATGGCCGCTATACATGGGCTCTTATGGGACTAACTCCCGGGAGCTGGCACATGGGCTAGTGGGCAAGATGGCCACCGCGCGCAACTCTAGAGGACTTCAGATGACTGGTACAGAGGCTATTGAGCAAGATGGCCGCCAGGTGCAACTCCCTTATGTTGAAGAACTTGACGAGGCTGGCCGGATGCCCTTCACTACCTATGCTCTTTCCAATCGCCTGCTTTCAGGAAACTGGGGCAGAGTTTTATAGACAACTCCCATATGTTAGAGGACTTGAGCAGGCTGGCCGGATGCCCTTTACCTCCTATGCTCTCCCCAATCTCCTACTTTAATAGGAAAATCCTCCTACCATCATGCTAGCGGGTATGTCGGTTAACGCTACACGTGAGAGTACATACTTCAAGCCGACCAGGACGTTAGAAGGTAGAAACCTCCATTAACATCACAGCAAGGGTTGGAGCCTTGTCTTATGGAGATGTAGCCAGTACTCTACTACCCTCTGTGAGGGCTCTAACATCAAACCAGTCAAAGCTTGGGGTATGCCCTTGAAGTCAAACTCCTGTAAGTTAACTATAAATGCTATACGTAAACTCTTATCACAGGTGTATCTACAAGCTTTGCAAACTTGGATGACGAATTCACCTCAAATGTCTATTCTCCCTTCGTAAAGGGCACCGCGCATTAAAGTTAAGTATACAGAAGCTAAATCTTTACCAAAACCGAAAACTCCAGCTCTTAAACAAGCTCTGGATCATGGATTAAAATTAATTAAGATTCACCGCACGTTAAGCTTTAAACAGCTACCTTGGTTAAAGTCATACGTTGAATTTAATAATAATCTACGGAAACAGGCTAAAAATTATTTTGAGAAGGATTTGTATAAATTG
Organism: Meconema thalassinum; assembly: GCA_946902985.2. Taxonomy (NCBI): domain Eukaryota; kingdom Metazoa; phylum Arthropoda; class Insecta; order Orthoptera; family Tettigoniidae; genus Meconema; species Meconema thalassinum. Next base: position 266,561,674 of record OX336395.1, on the reverse strand, counting down.
TTCAATAATGCAATGTATGGGAAAACTATGGAAAATATTCGTAATAGATTAGACGTACGCCTTGTTACTGACAGTAAGAGGACAGAAAAGCTGATAGCTAAACCAACATTTATAGACAGAACAATTTACGGTCCTGATCTAGCTGCTTTTCATATGGCTAAACGTAGCATTGTGTTCGATAAGCCTATATATATATATATTGGTATGTGTGTGTTGGATATTTCAAAAACTTTGATGAATTCCCACCACTACAATGTACTGCTTCCTTATTATGGGGTTGAAAATATTAAACTCGCATACATGGACACGGATTCCTTCATATATTTAGTAAAGACCGCAGATGTATACCAAGACAAGTTGTGTTTCCTAGGGCATTTGGATACGTCTGACTACCCCAATAAGCTTATATGTTATTCTGTAAAGAACAAAAAGGCTTTGGGAAAATCTAAAGATGAAGCTTGTGCGCACATTATTAGAAACTTTGTCGGTCTCAGAGCTAAGATGTATGCCCTAGACATCGATGGAGTAGGAGTAAAGAAGATTAGAGGTATTAGCAGGGGTGTTGTTAGGAAATGTATCAGTTTTCAAGATTATAAGGACTGCCTTATGACAAAAATGGTAAAGAGAATACCAATGAATGGTATCACGTCGAAGCATCATGAAATATCATCAAGATCGCCTTGTGTCCAGATGATGACAAGAGAGTGATTGCCGCTGATGAAATAGCTACACATGCACATGGGCATTACGCAATCGATGAATCTGTTTAATTTATCTACGACTAAAAGAATCCTAGCATAGGAAACATCTATCAACAATTTTTTCAAATAAAATCTTAATTTTTTTGAAGTTTACAAGTATGGAATGTTCTCCATAAGTCTTAGCAGCAGAGCCTATAGCATGTGTTTGTTGTATGTAAAACAGCCTCTGGCGTGAGATTAATTTCTTCGTAAGCCTATGTAGACTATATATGACTAATATGGCCTCTGGCGTGAGATTAATTTCTCCGTAAACCTAAGTATGTCTGGTAAGGTCTCTAGCGTGAGATTAATTTCTTCATAAGCCTACAGGTGTGTGTGCTGAAGGGCTTTGGTGCTTAAGGTTAATGGAATACAATGGCAAAAAATTATCTTATGTTAAGTAAATATAGGGTTGATAGGTGTTAACTCTGCCTCTAGGGGAGGAGGAAGTGTGTCCCCTAGAGCCGGTCTCAAGCCCGGAGAAAAGAGGAGAGACATCTACATCCAGAACTTGCTCCTTAAGCTGTACTATAATGCGCAATGCCCTTCACGAAGGGCGAGTAGACCTCTGAGACATATTCATCATTCGAGCTTGCAAACCTCGTTGATATGTCAATGATGAGAGTTTACGTATAGCATTTTTAGTTAACTTACTGGAGTTTTCGTTTTTTTGTAAAGATTTAGCTTCTGTATACTTAACTATAATGCGCGGTGCCCTTTACGAAGGGAGAGTTGACCTTTGAGGTGTATTCGTCATCCAAGTTTGCAAAGCTTGTTGATACACCTGTGATAAGAGTTTACGTGTAGCATTTGTAGTTAACTTACAGGAGTTTGACTTCAAGGGATTACCCCAAGCTTTGACTGGTTTGATGTTAGAGCCCTCACAGAGGGTAGTAGAGTACTGGCTACATCTCCATAAGAAAAGGCTCCAACCCTTGCTGTGTTGTTAATGGCAGTTTCTACCTTCTAACGTCATGGTCGGCTTGAAGTATGTACTCTCACGTGTAGTGTTAACCAACATAACCGCTAGCATGATGGTAGGATGATTTGCCTATTAAAGTAGGAGATTGGGGAGAGCATAGGAGGTTAAGGGCATCCGGCCAGCCTGCTCAAGTCCTCTAACATAAGGGAGTTGTCTATAAAACCCTGCCCCAGTTTTATGAAAGTAGGTGATTGGAAAGAGCATAGGTAGTGAAGGGCATCCGGCCAGCCTCGTCAGGTTCTCCAACATAAGAGAGTTGCACCTGGTGGTCATCTTGCGCAATAGCCTCTGTACCAGTCATCTCAAGTCCTCTAGAGTTGCGCGCGGTGCCCATCTTGCCCACTAGCCCATGTGCCCGCTCCCAAGAGTTAGTTCCATAAGAGACCATGTATAGCGGCCATCTTGCCCATTAGCCCCAGTGCCAGCTTCGGCTTATTGCACCTACTAACGCCTTCAGGATAAGTCATACAAATCTACAACACATCTATAAGCCTAATACTTCAATAACCTCCAATAACCTCTCACTTGAACCTCATCGACCCCGGCCAGCACTTCACATCCTAAGGAATTTGCAATTATGCGCACCCGACACACGGAAAGCTATAAAACAGTAGAGGTGAGGTCACTCAGGGTCAGTCTTCCTTAGTGCTACCTAATGCCTGGCCGCTGCTGAGAGCCGTCCCGACGAGTGCCGGAGCGGTAAGTGTCTAGCGAGTAGAACTTCTCACACAGACAACTACACTTTCATCCCCTAGTGCTTGGAATGTAATAAGTATCTGAATTATTAACTGCTCTGCCAAATCTAGTGGTACTCATTAAAGACAGGCATCTTAGAAGTATCTGGTCATTTAGTTTATTTCTCTGGTTATTAAGATCCTGCCCCTCAACCCTCATCCCGGTAGGATCCAGGTAACATTAATTTAATTCTTCCGTGGCTTCCACATACAGCCACTTGTCATACGTCACAGTGCTTGCTTCGCGTGTTGCGAGAGCTGCCAGTCACCCACGTTAGCAATAATCCAAGTAGCGGCTCAGCTGATTAGATCCTTCTGCACTAAACCGCCCCTTTGTTCCGATCTCACACCCTCGAACTACCCAACCAAACAGCACAATTGGGAGTTCTCTTTCGAGCCGCGTCCACGCTCTTGGTCCGCTCAACCGCCCACACTTCCTACACACGAACCTCCAGCATCCCCCAGATTCCCATTTCTCATCCCCCCAAGTATTACATTGTAGAGGGCACACACTCAGGTCCCCTACAATATACTACTCCTTTTCTATATCTACAAATGTCTTGAACGTTCTCTTATCTTCCCTTATTCTACCTTCCAAGTTCAGCTTCAGAATAATTTTTTGCTTCCCTTGCTCATACAATTCTCCTCAGTCCAAATTGGTCGTCACCCAACTAGGTTTCTGTCTATCCATCTTCTTGTAGAATATTGTACTCAGGATCTTTGAAGCCGGAGTGATTGCGCTGATCGTACTAGTATCTTCCCATACGTCAGCTTTTATATTGTTTGGTGTAGGGATGATAACATTCGTCTTTAAATCAGAGCGCACGTCACCTGTCTCATACATTCTACATCCAAGCGAAACTGCCTGGGCAGGCGTTCATTATCAATGCATCGTAGCAATTCAGTCGGTATATCATCTATTCCTTGTCTGTGGTTGCTGCTGAAGTGTCCTAGTGCTCTATCCAATTTATATCTGAATATTAAATCCCCTTTCTCATCCTCATCAATTTGTTCATCGTTTTCCAGAAAAAGATTCTTAAATTCTTTACCTTAATACAAACACTCTATGTAAGTTTTCCGTCTCTCAATCTATTCTTCCATCTGAGACATTCGATAAACTGTAATTACTTCTCCTATTTTGACCCATATTTCAGACTTTGTATACTTCCTTCCCAATTTCAACTCTTGCATTCTTGTGCTTCCTCCTTTCATCCATTAATTCTAGTATATACAGAGTAAACCACGGTTTTCTACCTATTCTTTTTTTCGACCAATGTTTTCTTCTGCGGATTTGGTAATTTTATTCTTCAAAAGTGCCCATTCTTTGCATTTGAAGTTTGTTCAGGGTTGTCCATTGGCGCTTCTCTTATTCACCCCTTTAATCTATTGACATGTTCCTTCTCTTTCAATTTGTCTGTTCCTTTCCTTTTTTGCTTTTAAGTAGAGTTCATAAGAAAGCTACCTATTGCAATGAATATAATGTTTTGATTTTCGTAAAATTTCGACATATCTTCGCGTTTTACAACTTGAATACCACTGTTAGTTCTAAAGTTTATATATTCATTCATTCATATCTATAAATATATATCACTTTCTTGTGGACACGATAACTACCACCATTTTCAACCAATCACTTTCAAATGTATACATAAAATATTACATTACACAATCTCAGTCCAGTTGGTTAATGGGAAGAATATGATTAAGGGTGTGGAAATGGGGGGCCTTTCTGAAAGAGTAAAATATCGCTAAAACATTCTTAGTATGTGAAGAATCGAATCCATTCAAAGTTCGTATTAATCTTCGGGTGAGATTTTTGATAGCAACAACCATTGAGCAAGGGGTTGGGAAAAATGTTTTGGTTTAGAAAAAGATCTTAACCCCCTTTGATAGGCGCAATATCAAAACCGTTTCAAATGCTCAATACTCCACTTATATTACCTAACACTTTTGTCTGATAGTGTTATTGATAATACCCACCCTTACGCCAAGGGATGAGCAAAACTTTCTCGGAATTAAAAGAAGAAGCCAAATTGATGAGGGAAGAGTTAAGGCGAAGATAGGTTTCAAAAATTATTGCTGACCTGACTGTACTAGAGATTTCATCAACGCTAAATTGATGTTGTTTTGAGTGCCGTGTAGTTCTATTTAATACAGACGAGGCAAATATAGCCTTATCTCCAACTCCTGTGAGGCTGGTCGGCAGTTGTGTTGATAATTGCTCCTTATTAAGTCATGTAAGTGGCTGTGATTGAAAAAAGCAAGTACTCTTTATCATGGTAAATGATCATACAGGTAAGCTCTTTTGTCCTATGTGCTCATTTTCGACAGTCATCGTACTAACTTCCCATTATCGACATAGATTTTAATTTCAAATTTAATACATTTTATTGATATGGTTGGTTGGTTCTTAAGTTTAGGGGCTGTGACAACGCGGGCATGTAGCCCCGTGCACTTTGGTTGTGTGTAGAATCTGTCTGATAACCGGTGTTAATTGTGATGACTGTAATAGTGTGTGTTATCTGTTTATTGGTTTTAGTACTGCCAACTTAGAATTATTCAAATAGTTCCTACTTTTGCTGCCAAGCGCCACCGTCAACGACTACTAGGCCAAGTTCAGAACTTAGCTACTAGACACCATCGCAGTCGGCTCTTGGCATTTTATTGATATACTACATTTAAGTCGACTCTTAGTATTTGGAATCACCATAATATTGACATCATTGTCTTATTGCAACGAGTACGACGTTGTGACTTCCGGAAAATTTGGATCCCAAAACCACCGTGAGTTCAAATGTTAAATATATAATTTATATATACTTCACTTTCTTGTGGGCTCAGTGAATTCCGTCAATTTGCACCTATCACTTTAAAATGTATACACAATATATAATCATTCAAAATCTCGGTTGATTTCGTTAAAGGGTAAAATCAGATCAATGGGATGGAACTGCGGGGGCTTTCTTCAAAACATGAAATGTAGCTTTTCAGTATGTGAAAAATCGAATCTGTTAAGAGTTTGTTCTATTCTTGAGATAAGGGTCAAAAACTTATTTTGGTAATTTTTTGGATAGCACCAACCATTGACCAAAGGGGTTGGAAAAATCGAATTTCAAGATAATGAAATCATACCTCCCTTTACAGGCGCTATATCAAAACCATTTTACATGGACTAAAGTCATCGAACAATTTCTTAAAACTTTTGTTTGAAATAATTCTTGATCTAGCACAACCTTACTCCAAGCGATTAGCAGAGTGTTTTCGGAACTATAAGGAGTTGGTGATTCTCGAATGCTAAACATGTGGAACATTTGTAGGGATACAACTTTAGTTAATTCAAAATCGTTTCTTAGCCCGGTGAAATCTACCTCTGCCTTCCGTTCATCTGTTTCTTCCGCTTAAATCTGAATCTCATAACAACCAGATTGTGGTCACAGTTTATGTCAGATCCGGGATATGCTTTGCAATCCAAAATCTGATATTGGAATCTCTGCTTGGCTATAATGAAATTGATTCGGGAACCTCTTGTACGACCTGGTCGCATCCACGTGTACATTCTTCTGTTGTAGTCATTGAATACATTCTTCAGTGATTGAATATAATACCCCATGGAAATGAAGAACATAAGACGTTTTGAAGCGTTAAACATGTTTAGTATCAATATATTTGCAATTGAAGGAGCAAGGATACCAAGTCCATTGTATCATGCAGACGAAAAAGAGAAAAAGATGTAAATTTACTCTCTATAATAGAAGGGCAATAATCCCACTATTGTTGGATAAAAAAATAAGGTAGTGAGAAATCAGTTAACGATTACACAAAAAAGAAACTGGTTTAGTGATGGTTGTTTGATTTATTTCTATTAAGAGGATTGGCTAACGCGACATCAATAAGATGATTTCGTTCACGTGCGCACTAATTTGCCCACTCCCGGAAGCAATATTTTTAAATCGAAGGACTATATGAAGCAAATTCGAGTACTATTTACTATTTATGCCGACTTTGAAACAGGATTAGAGCAAGTTCATATGAACCAAATCCAACTGCATCGTTTACCAATAGCATACAGAGGCCTGGACCATACAGCGCTGCATATTACGAGTATATTACGAGGGTCGAGTCGTAAGTCATGGCAACTATTTTTTTTCTCGCGAACAGGAGACAGCACGGGAACTCTACGATATGCATTTGGAAATATAGGGCATGTACGTATGCATAGAGCGTGAAGATAAATTCTGACGTAAGGAGATGCTCGTAGATAAGTGACAGAACACAGGCCATTGGTAAACATTGTTTTACTATGGTATAGACAGCAAATACACAAGACTACGTACAAAGGACAGGTCTCCACTGGTTACAGACCTTAGAAATAATAACCCAAGGTGTCTACTGTGCGTTGCCAGCGGTGATGCGCTATATTTGTATCGCTAACGTTTAACACTTCCCTCCGAAATGCTGTTACGATGTCTTCTTTGTTAGTGGCTTCTTGACTTTGGGGTTTAGATCATAGTCACATGGGCTCAGATCAGGCGAATAAGGCGGGTGTGGAAGAACACTAGACAGCCTGGGCGAGGCAAATCGGCAGTTGATACTCCACCCTGTTTGAACGTCTCCACCCACCTCGCCACTGTTCTGTAGGGCATGGCATGCACACCTAATGCTTCCCGCAGCTCCGCATGGCATTGGCGTGCATTTCTGCCGCGGAGAACTGCGATTTTAATATACGATCGTTGTTGACGTCCATTCTGTGACTCTCTCACTCTCACACTGAACTTGGAAGCATGGTCAGACCCACACTGTTGTTTACATACACCATCTAGTGGCATCCTACGCAAGTACATACCGTACGTTTCCAAATGCATATCGTAAATTTTCCGGGTTGTCTCCTGTTCGCGAGAAAGAAAATAATTGCCATGACTTATGACTCGACCCCTGTAAATATAGATATGATGTGGCATTACATAATTATGTGCCCTATAGTGGTCCAAATGCAGCTGAAGCGTTTGCGCATTTACTTAGGGTGAATGTGCTCCTCATATTTTCTATTCTAGAAAATATAATTCCTGCGAAGCTTCTAACACCTGCACAGGAAGAACTCTTTAAAACTGCAACTGAATGTTAGAGTGTGTTGAAGATTTGCTGGACGACCGAGTCTGCGATCATGACCATCTATATGGAGGGTTCCGAACTGCTCCTCATAACGCCTGTAATTTAAACTCTCTCTATTCGTTTAGCCAATTCCGACTCTCCGTGACCCCATGTACTAAACTACGCCAATTTCTTCTGTCCTGCACTGCCTCTCAAAGATTTTCCAAGCTGGAATATAGTGCTTCTGTGTTGCCATCAATCCATCTCATTCTTTGCCTCCCTCTTCTTCTTGTGCCTTCTATCTTCCCCAGCATTGAGGTCTTCTCTAATGAATTATGTCTTCTCATGATGTGTCCAAAGTAGCCCAGTTTTTGTTTCAGGATTAAGCCCTCCAAGGAACACACTGGTTTAATTTGCTGTAAAACTGACTTATTGGTTCTCTTCGCAGTCCATGGAACTCTAAGAACTTTTCTCCAACACCATAATTCGAAGGAATCTATTCTACGGCTTTCAGATTTTCTTATGGTCCAGGTCTCACATCCGTACATCACAACTGGAAAAACCATAGCCCTTACTATACGGATCTTTGTTGTTAAGGTTAGGTCTCTACTCCTTAAGATATTGTCCAGATTTGAAAATGCCTGTCTACCAAGTAGCAATCGTCTTTTGATCTCATGACTGCAGTCACCATCGGCTGAAATCTGTGAGCCAAGATAGTTAAAATCAGAGACTATGTCCATTTTTCTCCTCCTACTTGCCATGAATTGACAGTTGTAATTGTCATAATTTTTGTTTTCTTGACATTCAACATTAGTCCAGCCTTTGAACTTTCTTCTTTCACTTTCAGTAAGAGATTTTTTAAATCTTCTTCAGTTTAAGCCATCAGGATTGTATCATCTGCGTATCTCAGGTTGTTTATATTTAACCCAGCTATTTTGATTCCTGTTTCTTCTTCATCTAACCCCACATTTCTCATAATGTGTTCTGCATACAGATTGAAAAGGTAAGGTGACAATATACAGCCTTGCCGTACTCCTTTTTGTATCTTAACCCATTTAGTTGTTCTATATATGGTTCTCACTGTAGCTTCTTGATCAGAGTATAAGTTCCGGATGAGGTTAATGATATGTTCTGGTACTCCCATGTATTTTAGTACTTTTCATAACTCATTATGATCAAAATAGTCGAAAGCTTTAGCATAATCAATAAAACAAATATATACATCTTTCTGGAATTCTCTTGCCTTCTCCATTATCCATCGTACGTTGGCGATTTGATCTCTGGTCCCTCTTCCTTTACGAAATCCAGCTTGTTCGTCAGGTAGTTCTCGGTCTATTTTGTAGGATTTTAAGCATGACTTTGCTAGCATGTGAGATAAGTGCTATTGTTCGGTGATTCGTGCATTCTTTAGAATGTCCCTTCTTAGGAATTGGGATGAATACTGAACTTTTCCAGTCTTTTGGCCATTGTTGGGTTTTCCATATTTGCTGACATATGGAATGTAAAATTTTCACTGCACTATCTCCAACTTCTTTGAACATTTCTATTGGAATTCCATCATGTCCACTTGCTTTGTTTTTAGAAATATTCTCTAGGGCCCATTTGACTTCAGTTTCCAAAATATCTGGTTCTGGTTCGAAGGGCACATGAAATTCATTATCCATAATACATGGTTCTTTCTTATACAGATCTTCTACATATTCCATCCATCCTTCCTTAATGTCCTCTGCTTCTGTTAGATCTTTACCATTTTTATCTTTTACCATCCCAAATTTTGCCTGAAATTTTCCTTTGATATCCCTAATTTTCTGGTAACGTTCCCTCGTCTTTCCCATTCTGTTATTTTCCTCAACTTCCTTACATTGATTAGTTATAAAAATATTCTTATCTCTTCTAGCTAATCTTCTAAACTCTGTATTAAACTCAAACATTGCTGATCTATCCCCTTTAATTTTTGCATTCCTTCGTTCTTCTGCAATTTGCAGTGCCTCATCCGATAACCATTTGGCCTTCTTCTTATTCTTTTCCTTGGGAATGTATTTTTCTGCTTCCTGCTTAACAGCAGCAGATACTTCTGTCCACAACTCTTCAGGGGTTTTGTCTCCAATCTGCAATGTATTAAATCTGTTCCTGACTTCTACTATATAATCACAAGGAATTCATCCCAGGTCAAATCTGTATGATGAGGCAGTTCTAGCCGTTTTCCTCAACTTCAACCGGAATTTTGCAATTAATAATTCATGATCTGATCCCCAGTCAGCGCCTGGTCTTGTTGTAGTAGATTGAATAGCACTTTTCCAGCTACTATTACAAATTATGTAATCAATTTGATTCCGGTATTGGCCATCTGGTGAAGTCCAAGTGTATAGACGTCTTTTGGGTAACTGGAATAGTGTGTTGGTAATAATCAGTGAATTATCTAGGCAGAATTCTAGGAGTCTCTGTCCTGCTTCATTTGTTGTACCAAGACCAAATTGTCCTGTTATACCATCTACTATTTGATTTGCCACTTTAGCATTCCAATCTCCAACTATGAACACGATATCCTTGTTTGGTGTCGACCGTAGTAGTTCTTGCAAATCTTCATAAAATTGGTCAACTACGTCCTCTTCAGCATCAATGGTTGGTGCATAAACTTGAATGACTGTAACATTGAGAGGTTGACCTTGAAATCTGATGGATATAATTCTATCATTTTTATAGTTGCAACCCATTACAGTTTTACCTACTCTTTTACTAACTATGAAGGCTATTCCATTACTTTTCTTGTTGTCTTGTCCAGAAAAGTATACTGTGTAGTCATCCGAAATAAACTCTCCCATTCCAGACCACCTCATTTCACTTATTCCCAATATGTCGATGCCGATTCTCTCCATTTCTCTTTTGACTACATCTAGTTTTCCTTGATACAAGGATCTCACATTCTATGTTCCTAAACAGTACTGTTCCTTGCAGCATTGCACTCTTCTTAAAGCCCCTCTCAACTTAGTTCCCCCCGGAGATCCGAACGGGGAACTTGAAACTCCGGAACATTTTAAATTGAGCAAAGCCATGGGGTGTTCTTGGAATATTTAATGTGGTGGTTTCCCGTTGCCTTCCACATTCTGATGCCGTTGACCAATCATGGTTCCTCCGCCTCCAGGGATAATTTCTCATCCCTAGGGCAACAGAGTGCCCTAAACCTCTACCCGCTCATCCGCCTTCCAAGGAAGCCGTTGGCACTTGGTAGAGGAGGACCTCTTATACCGGAGGTCACTCGGTCGTCAGAGCCTCGTCAGTCTTAAGCAGGGTGCACCACGTGCAGGTGAGGTTGACATTTGAGTAGGAGTAGTAATTTAAACTACAGAGTTTCAAAAAGTATTCAAATCTACCTTCACGACAGTTCCAATTACAATTTTCACTTTATTGTTAAGGAATTTGGAGATTTAGGTGATGGAATCGACGTCATTCCTAATAATAAGGAGGATTACATTTCTCTTGCGCTACGCATGAAAGTCGGTAACGGACGCAGTGTACAATTTTGGTTTATTGGTTAATTTCGTTTTGTCATCTAGTCTCGATAAGCTTACTAGTAATTTGGAACCGGAACAATTCCGTGAACTTTAACGTTGCTATCCCGATATAAAGAGGTTTAATAAACTTAGACGGTAGGGTGTGTTTTCTTATGAATATATTGATTCTGTGCAACGTCTCGAGGAAGTGTCTCAACCACCAACGGAGGCATTTACAGTTCTTTAAATTCAACTGATATAACTGATGAGAACTATTTACATGCGCAACGCATCTGTTCAGAGTTTGGCATTGAAAGCTTAGGTCAGTATTCGGAATTGTATTTGTTGACAAACGTGTTACAATTCTCTGATATTATGGAGAATTCCCGTGATTGTTGTATTGAAACTTATGAACTCGACCCTTGTCACTATTTTTCTCTTCCAGGTCCGAGCTGGAACCCCATGCTGAAGAAAAGCAAGGGCGATCTTGAGTTGCTGACCGATATTGACATGCTCTTATTCTTCTTCTCCTACTTCTGCTTCAGCGTATGTCCCACGAGGCTGCGGGGTCCACTACTTGGATCCATTGTTTCCATTTAGTTCTACCTCAAGCCGCTTCAGGATGGAGATTTACGCTTTTTAGATATTTATGTAGCGTGTCACGCCAACGTTGCAGAGGTCGTACTTTTAGTCTTTTGCCGACGACTTCAAGAGTGTATCCCTCCTTGGCAATCGTTTCACCTCCTGCTCGTAAAACAAGTCCCAACCAGCGCAGACGGACTTCCCGCATTTTGTCTCGGATTGGTGCAACACCAAATCGTGTTCTGACACTGTCATTTGAAACACGATCTAACTTAGTAAGGCCTGCTGTCCACCTTATCATCTTACCCACCATAACATTTAAACGGCGTTGTGTTTCCGCTCTAGTCGGAGCTGTAGAGTGCTCCTGGTTGGATGACAGATGCTCTTTCATCCTGCGGTTGCACCTAACTCCCGTTGTTTTTCGCCGTTTCATCCACGCAGCATTACTTCTCGAATTGACCTCTTCAACAACTCGCCCGTCATTAGAAATTGTGGAACCTTGGTATTTAAATTTGCTCACTTGCAGCATATCTTCACTGTCCACTTGGATGGTTCCTGTATCAAGGGCATCTGGCGTCATATACACTGTTTTCTGCAGGCCGTATTGCGCCAGGCGTTCACGCCATTGTTGTGTTTGATTTTGCTGATCCAACTTGTTTTCTGCAGCCAACATGACGTTATCAGCATGAAGAAGGGTCCTCGGTAGCCTAATAATGGCCGGTGCAGGTCAGCTGTCACTGTGTCCATTACTAGGTTGAACAATGGTGGTGATACGGCAGAACCGTGGTGGACGCCGACTGTTGTTGGGAAAATTTTCGATGGTCCTGCGGCGGTTTGGACCTTACTCCTTCGTTGTAAGTATAGCAGTTGAACCAACTTTAAAAGGTATCCGGGCACACCGTGTTCTCGAAGCGCTAGCCAGATTAGAATGTGTGGCAAGTCCTCTTCAAGGTCCATGAACGCTAGCTGCAACTGCTTGTCTTCATCTAGATGTTTATCAACTAAGAGTCTTGAAGCATGCATTGCATCGGTTATACCTCAATTCTTAACAAGTCATGCTTGGTTTCTGGTAAGCTTGATGATCTCACGGATCCATTGGTCCATAACATACTCATGGGATTTTTGAGCGTGACACATTAGGCGAATTGGACGATAGTTCGAACACTCTGCGGTTCAGTAATACACTGATGCCCAACAAGGGAAGTATAAGGTAAGACAGGTCGCAACCTATCTTGAAACTTTGTGGACGCAATGGTTGTACTATAAGAGGACAATGTGCGGAAAATAATCTGCCAGATTGAACTGCAAGGCTCCGAAATGATGTGGCGCATCCCTCATATAAATCAATGGGAGGTAGCGAGTACCGTACATTTTGGAACGGACAGTTCTGAAGGCCCAAGCACTCAAGACCGGTGGAAAGCAGCCGCACGCTCCAGTCATGATATACGCCCCACCTTGCTACTACTCCTAGTTCCGCAGAAATGACCAGCTCCGCTAGCCGTCATGCCTGCGTACCATGAAGTCAGGTACGATTTCATGGTTTTGCCACCAATATATATATGTGTGTGTGTGTTTGTTAGACTCGCTGGGGTCCAGATAGGACGTCAGTGACTTTCATTTAGTGTTTCAATGTTTTAATTTTTCTTCTTTTTCGAACTGTTGCAAAACGGCTCCGATTTAACAACGATGTTTCGTGTATTGAGCATATCTAAAGTCGCTAGTCATCGCTCGCCATATCGAGGGGAGAGGAAACCAGAACGTCATATCATCTGCAGTTGGTTGTTACAACTTTTCGGAGCTGAGTAGTTGGAAATGCTTTGTTGAAGGGAAGATCTGAAATAGCCCTCGTCTCCAAGCAGTTTGTTCAGTTATTTCAAGCCATTCATTTTTTCTTACGTTCTATATAAGTCATGCAAAAAGTAGCTATATGGTCAACATATTGTAGAAATGAGCTTGTTTGATGACTCATATAGAGCATCTATCGAGAAGGCTTTACTTGATAGGTGCTAACTTTGTCTCTGAAAAATAATATTATGTCTTCAGTGGTGGTCTCAAGCTCACTGTCAACTATCTTGAAGAGAACAGCTGTGTAGATAGCTATTTGCACTGATAGCTCCAGACTGTAACAAATATATTTTCAGAGTTGTATAATTTCACTGCTAGTATAGTATAAAGCCAATTCGAGTGAAAACGATGATTGGTCGAGTTCCTTAGTGGGGCTGCGCAACGTGGTCATGTAGCCCCATGTAACCGGGTGAGTTAGCCGTGATCGTTACGGCATGACTGCTGTTAGACGCTCACATCCGGGAGGTGAGGAGGTTCGAATCCCCCCGCCGGCAAACTTGTGGTTTCCCATCCTCCTTCCAGGCAAATGCCAGGGTTGGTCCCTAACTATAGGCTACAGCCGCTACCTTCCAACTCCTCGTCCTTACATTCAAACATTTCCTCCCCAGACAACACTCCACACGCGACGATACTTGTAGCTCACCCATTGGGTGTCCGCCTCGAAGCAGCTACAAAACTGGCGAGCCGAACATGTCCTCGGACACTCCCAGCAATAAAAAAGAAGCCATATGCTAAGAAAAAAAGCACCCCATGTACTTTGGGTGCTTGTAGAATTTGTCTGATAACCGGTGTTAATTGTGATGGCCGCATTAGTGTGTGTTATGTGTGATTCAGGTAGAAGGACTGCAGACGATCAATTTTTCAAGTAGTTCCTACTTTTGCTACCAAATGCTACTGTCCACGACACCCAGCTGCGGAGTTGGCTACTTGATGCCATCGCAGCCAGCACCAGACAACGAACTTTGGAACTAATATAGCGTCATCAAACTAACCTACAAATGTTAGCTTCCACAAGTGTAGCCAGTGGAAGGTTCTTTTCCATGTGATAAATCTATGACGAGGGATCGCCGGCTTTACTACCCCTCCAAAGGAAGGGATACTGAGGGATTTTTAACGCTCTAAAATATCGGATGACTTCGTCCCTGTTTGAAACCGCGATCTTGGGCATAGAAAACGACAACAGTTCTTGCTCTAGATTTGTATCAATAATTCTAATCACTTGTTAAACTGACGGTATGGCTGCTAGGATTAGTTTTGTCACTCACACTGATGGGGATGAAAAATATGTGGATGCTCCATGTAAACCGTTGTTGGTGATTCAAGTAAATGTAAACTGTAAGAGAAACTAGAGTTGCTGGCAATTGGTAGTTTAAGGGGAACGCTTTTGTGAAAATAAAGCAAACTACTTTAGGGTAACTTAATGTGTTTTATTTGAAGCAAAAACAACTATCCACGGTGAAACGTCGTGGATATGGCATTTCTCGATTTGTTACGCTTTTGAACGCTGCTGTTGTGGCCAGATATCAACAACTATAATCTTACCCTAGGTTTTGGAAGCAACAACAACTATCCACGGTGAAACGTCGTGGATATGGCATTTCTCGATTTGTTACGCTTTTGAACGCTGCTGTTGTGGCCAGATATCAACAACTATAATCTTACCCTAGGTTTTGGAAGCAACAACAACTATCCACGGTGAAACGTCGTATATATTTGATTTGCTCAAATTGGCAGTATAAGGGGGACCGATTTAATGGATATTGGGCAAACTCGTAATAGTACGAGAGGTATTAGTGGTTCCATCAAAAAATTATCCAAAGACTGTAAAGTTAATGACTTGGGCATTTGAAGAGGTCTTGTGCTAAAGACAGGAGAGTACAAAACCAGTCTGTGCTCGGAAAAGAGGCAAATTGGTAGTGTGAGTGGAGCGATTTATTGAAAATA
This sequence comes from Meconema thalassinum, assembly GCA_946902985.2. Taxonomy (NCBI): domain Eukaryota; kingdom Metazoa; phylum Arthropoda; class Insecta; order Orthoptera; family Tettigoniidae; genus Meconema; species Meconema thalassinum. Next base: position 266,546,268 of record OX336395.1, on the reverse strand, counting down.
ATCAAAGGCGTCAATGGGGGACCTACTACGTCCGCTCTTGAGAGTTTATCCATGTACTGACAATTGAACACTGTTGTCATAGCTGAACCTGGGTTATACACGTTAGTCAATAAATCCGGTAAGGAGTTCTGCTGCAAGGCCCATGAAGTAGTTGAGTACTCGGAGTGACAAAGTTATCATAGAAAACATATTAGATATGTCATGTACTGTCATTAGGTCTATGTACTCAGCTACGAAGTAGTCCTTGGATCATAACTCCTCAGAGACTCTGCTTTTCTTTCTTTTATTTTCTGATCAACGCGTATACAGGGTTCTGATACAGTGTAGGGCAAATACAGTAAAAATGGCCTGGGGAACTCTGTTACAAAGAAACACATAACAGGAAAGGAGATAGCTAACCTGATTATACTGAAACAGGTGTTGCAAATGATGGTGGTTCGGACGAGGGGCTACACCATGCACACGCGCACAGCACGTGATCGAAACCGGGTCAGATGTTATAGTTGATCAGTGCACAGGTGAAGATGGTTTTCTCAGTGCAGCAGAGGGCGTTCGTTGTGGAAAGGTATGTTAAGAGAAATTCGTGGAATGAGTGGTCAGTTGTTTGCTCATGAGTTAAATGGGGCTAAGGTGCCAGCAAAGAGTGCCTTGCAACAATTAGTCACAACATGGCGTCAGAAAGGATCTGTTTTGAACCAGGCAAAAACATTCCGAAACGTGTCCACACACCAGAAAATGTGGATGCAGTTAACCAGAGTATGCTTCAATGCCCCAAGAAATCAACCCGACGCCTGTCGCAACAGACCGGCATATCACGTCCAACATGTGGACGAATACTCAACCTGGACTTGAAAATGCATCCCTATAATATGTCGTTGTTCATGCATTAAAACCAACAGATTCTCCTTAGCGCCTCCAGTTTCGTGATTGGCTGTTCACTGAGGTCACAATGCCTGGCTTGGACATTTCTGATGAAGCCTAGTTTTACTCGAGTGGTTATGTCAAATACAGAACGACAGGTAGCCTACTTGGCAAAGGGGAATCCACATCACTCTCACCATACACCATTGGATGATCAGAAGGTTTGTGTGCATGCTGCTTTATTGGTCCAATTTTCTTTCATCAGACGGTGAATTCCGAGCGTTACATTTCGCACATTTGCAATCCATTTGCGGCAGCATTAACTGAGGAAGAGAAGACCTACTGTTACTTCCAACAGGATCGTGCACAGCCCTTACATCCCACCGAACCATGGATCACATTCACTCGATCTTCACTCCTGACAGAGTTGTTAGCTGAGATCAGTCTGATATCGGCCCTAGCTGACCACCCAGGTCACCTGATCTATCCGTGAGCGATTAATTTTGGTAGGTAACTCTCAAGGCGAAGGTGTTTCGCGGCAACCCTCATAGTCCTCAAGAACTGCAACAGAACATTTCAGATGAGATTGGAGCAATTCCAGCGGTCCAGCTGCGATCTGCCTTCCGAAACGTGCTGACCAGGGCTGCAAGGTGCCAAGAGATGAATGGTAGTGATTTGCAACATCTGATATGAGCAGGTTAATGGACTTTCCCCATTCCTTTGGTGTGTTTCTTTGTAACCTGGAACTCTATTCCCTGGGCCAATTTTATTTGCCCCACCCTGCATAAAAGCAGCGTTTAATTTCCAGTTTTTAGACAATGCGGTGGAACCACCCTGATCCAGAGCGGTAAGATCTTATTGTTTCATTTTCAATAAATTGATCAATGTACTGCCAATTTTCATAAACTCTCTTTCTAATAGACCTCCTCGAACACGCAGTTACTAAATTGATTGCTTCCGGTTCCTCTGATTCTAGATCAGTGCGTATTACCCAGGTTCTGCTATACATAATGTGTTCGAGTGCCGGTTTTTGGGTAAACTAACAAGGGTACAACGAATAATTGTACCTTTGCATATTGACTTAATTCCATCAAATCAGTACACTTACACTGCCAATTGCCAGGAATATTGCACCTGGTAGTTTCATTGGGTTTAACATATTCTAAATACTCAGCAACATCATGTCCCTTGAACCAGAATTACTCTGTGCCGTTTACCTTGGATATATGTTTAAGCCAGTTAGCTTAATAGTTTTTGAATAATTACATACAGCCACTAAAAGTAACACTGTGATATTGTCTAGTTTGCTTGTTCCTAATGAGCATCTTTAAATTCTCATTAAATTATTAAGAAACGTACTTTGGAGCTTATGTACGGAGAAAGGAATCATAAATATAAGGTCAATTATGCACTTTAGGATTATATTTTATTAAAAAAAATGTTATACAGGAAGTTGAACATTTGCTTAGAAATATGCTAAATAAATTTACCGAAAGATGAATTACTTCATCAAAAATGGTACTTTAAAACAAGTACCAATGAAGGTCCTCTACATCAAAAATATGTTCGGGTTGAGGAGAGTTGTGATCTTGGAGCAATGTGCTCTTTGAAATGTAAAGAAATGTGTGTCCCATTCAGATGAGTTTAGTAAAATGCAACGTGATGTTTGAAATATCCTGTGCCATCTTAGAGGACAAACGTCACAGCGACCGGAAGTTCCCTATCATTTTTTTGGACGTTAAATCTCAGTACCACTAATGAGCTTCACTGCTGCCCTCAAATGAAATATTATGCTACGTGTACTTTCGTGAGCTGTAATAAGAGAATTTCCTTATTCTCTCATGGACTCTAACAAAAGTAGGCTATCCAATCTCTACAGGCTCGAAAATAGTTTCAACTGGAAATAAAGTACAGTTCAAATAATATAAAAGTTCTGCAATTAAACGTTGTATGATTTATTGGCGTACACATAAACACAATCCACCCCAGTCAGTAATATCCCATATAGAATGTCTGAGAGGAACAGGTTGAACATGGGAAGCTGCGAAGAAGACCTGGCCGGAAAGGACGGAGCAAATACTGTAAAAAAATCGTAAGGAAATTAAAGAGCCTGGGGAGGATTCCACCCCATTGCGTTTGTTTGAGGGTTACGTGAATCACGTCAACGTGTTGCTATAGTGAGCATTGGGCCGGCCCAGCTATGACGTTGCGCGTGAAGAGAGAATGATTTGATACAGCAGGCATATGCAACTACAAAGGAACAAGAGGTATCGAGGGCCCTACTTAACAATGCATAATATTTTCAAGAGACCGTAGAAGCCACATTCAGTGAAGAAACTCGTTCATCACAAAATAACCTCACAAAAACACATACGGTACTAGAATATATTAATGGTAACGAAAAATTTCATTTAGTAAAGAAAATAAGAAAAATGAATTTGTATTTATTTCCCATTCTAATGGGAAACTTGTCCCTACGTGTTCTGAACCAGACTTTTAATATTTCGTGGTACACTGGATGTTCCAACGTGGATACTGTTTTCAAGGTGGAGATCAGTTATCCAACCCCTCTCTTTGGATTGAATCCGCTTCTTGCGCGAGAAGAGTTGCTCACCTAGATTCGTGCTGCCATCCTCCCTATATTGAAAGTAATGGAAAGTATATCACCTAGAAATCTTGTAAGGAGGTGTCCTTGAATACCCCTTTCAAATTACATCTTCCTGAAGTTCAATAAGTTCAATGAGTATTTGTAAGTGTTCATGAGGACTACTCATGTCAATGCTGAATAATGATAAGAAAATACTGAAATTAACTTTCTTCTTTCTAAAGTCGCTTAATCTGACATTAAATATTTCAAGCAAATCTATTATTTTCAGTCGGTCAACACTGAAATGCTTTCTGTAATAGAACTAGTCAACACTGAAAATTGGCTTCTAAAACTTCAATATCAAGCAGAAATAATATTGTCCAGCAACACTGGAGGTACGGTAAGTCGATTACCAAAACAAATAATAATGCATTTTTAAGCCTGAATAAATACAAATTGTCTCTAATACTTAAGCTACACTGTTAACAGATTAGTGAACAAACATAACAAAGACCGTAATATCATTATGGAATTTATAGATAACCAAATAGTAGGAGCCTCTGTGGCTTATGCGGAAGCACGCTGGCCTCTCACCGCTGGGTCTGGGGTTCAAATCCCGGTCACTCAGAGATTCCATTGTCCTATTTGAGGCAAATGTGTTATTTTTTGAGCTAATGGTTTCATAAAAGTCCATTAATGTCATGTGCGAAGGAGAATATTTGTGCAGTGCGTTTGTTGGTATTCTGGAGTTAAGCGCTTCTGATAGATTGTTCATGTCTCTGGTGAATAATTCTGTATTCTCACTGCCGCTAAAAATGTCGGGGTTAGTTTGCCGGAAGAACTTAATGGCATTCGCTGTTGCATTGCTGAATAATTGGAAAGGGAGTCTCGCGTTCATTCTTTGGAAAGACGTAGGTTTTATGTGTGCGGAAGTCAATTTTGAACAAGCTTTAAGAGCTGCGAACTCGGGGGAAGTGTCCATGGCATAAACCTGTCCGTAGAAATTAAAATCCATTTCTTGATTTCTGTACATCAACTTACTTTTATCGTGGAGACAGTTCCTTACACATTTTAAGATATGTACAAAGTCTGTAAAGGCCCACAGTTTTCTCTCTTGATTAACTGGATTTTGGATGCTACATTTCACATTTCCTGGTTTTCCGGTTATTCCTAAGTTTATCCAAGCCTTCTTAATCGACTGACTTCCATCACTTGTGAAACCTATCACTCTCGCTCCAGCTTGTTCCAGCTGTATAATAATTTGGATTAGTATTTTTGCCAAAATATCACCAGGTGTTGCATTTTTTCTGGCATAAACTGCTACCCGCTGGATCCAATTATGGTGGAGGGGAACAAACATGAATACCAAAGCATGGTTGGCTAAGGTATTCCTTTTATCCTCCGGAGTTAAATCACCTAAGTCCACAAAACCATCCAATTTGAGCGAGGAAGAATTAAATCGAATTTCCTCCCTCAACTTAACTTCATCGAATATCACTTCCCCTAAACTTTGATTTTTGTCTTGTTCATTTTTAAATGCTTCTGCAATTGCATTTATAGCATTCGTGTTTGCGCCATACGAGCACTTAAATCCCTCGCAGAGGGTTCTTAAAAGACTTAGAGAAAGGAGAGGTAGTAAGCCGTGCCTTAGGCAATGCCTGTAACCCTTGGGAGATTTAATTTTGAGAAGCAAACTCTCCAGAATAAATTCATCACTGTATCGCATGCCTGTTGGGCTTGCTTGGAACTTCTTAAACATAGTGTCTATAACTAACTTTTGCTTCTTACTCAGGAAATTCGGCTTACATGTACAACGAGATTGGGATGGAATAACAGTCGCAACTTTCTTTTCTAACAATGTTACCTTTTCCCTCTCTTTCAGTAGCTTATTCTGTGTTCTCACTAAATTTCTATTAAGATTTTTACTTTGCGTTTGAGACTGGCAATAACTTTGCTGGCATCGAACTCACTATCTACACCATAAGAAGTACCAGGAACTACCATTGGAGAACTAACTGCCGAAATTTTGGTACAAGATGTCGATATGTCAGTCTTTTTCATAGTCCTCTTCAGAGGAGATTTGCGTGCTTTCTGTTGCGTAGTGAAATATTTCGGCAAGTTTGGACAAATGTGTGGGACTGCACCAGGCTTCAAACTCCATCTCATTCTTGCCATTTCGACTGTCTTTCCACCTATTGTGAAAGTGTCCGTTTTAATAAGGAAATTATCGGAGAAATGTTTGTCACATACATATGAATTATTTGACAATTTTATGTCTTTCCTCGGAATGGCCTTTGCCCATTTAAATAAATCATCTTCGCCCTTTGGAGGTCTAAAAAAGTGCCTACCTGTTGCAGATGACTTGTCGTATCCAGATCGGCACCCGGGAACTAAACGACACGGCATATTTACTTACACAGTTTTGTTTGACGAATCTTACCAGGTTATAATTCACTCGACAGCACAAATGTAAATAAGTAAGTGTAAAGGCTTACAAGTACCAAACACACCAGTGTCATAACGTATGTATTATTTCACTATCGCTTCTTGATCGCATACACTTTTCAACACCAAGAAATAAGGACTAAACACGGCAATATTTCTGTGTTTTCAAACTCGCGAGCGCTTAGAAAGTGACTCCAGCCAGCAATAAGCAACCGCTGCGCCGTTTGTTGGCGGGGGCCGCCGACTACCCATACTAAAGATACGGCAAACCCGGGAGTCGCCACACTTTCTCTTCTATACGCTATGTTAATACTGAGAGAGATTCTTCCCAGACTTCCTCTCTGCAACAATGGGAGAAACCTAAGAACATTATTGCGGAGTATTGTAAAGGAGGAAATGTAGAAGAAATACTAAATGAGTCATCAAATAAATGACCAATTTATTACGCGTCGGAAAGTGTTGAATCCTTAAGTAAAGAACAATAAAGGTCATAGACTGTGCTTTATCGAAAATTTTGAAAGCAGAGTGTGAAGGTGAATCTTTCTTTATCCCCACCTGCATAGTTGAAAACATCGTTGAAAGCGACGTATAGATAATCGAAGGGGACTCCTTATTTCATTGTCTTAACCAGTTGGACAAACAAACAGCTAATAAACTATTTAGATGCTATGTTGTGAATAATTTGCCTGGTGGTAATATATCACTAGCTTCCATAAATTATGAGTGAATGTGCCAAATGATATATTGAAGTTTTATTGTGAAAATGTTCAAGTAACAAATTCACAGAAGCGTGAAATTGCAGTTCAAACAAGGGAACAACCTTTATGTCATTCCTGATTTCAGCAAAGGAATGTACGCATTTCGGCCAGCCAGAATGTACACCAGATCAAAACCCTACATTTGGAGATTACGAAAGACTGGCTTCAGCGTTTCTTTCATCTAAGAATGTAAACACTACTGCAGTGGGATATGGCAGAACTAATGAACGGAAGGCACTTGAGGAGTACTGCTTATTAAACGAATGTCGTGTGGTTGCACTCGGGTTATCTATAAAAGAACAACAACCATGGTTATGTTGCACTCCAGATGGGATAGTGGTTGGGCAGGATTTTGTTAATCTTCTCGAGTTTAAGTGCCCTTATTCATGTCGAGAAAAACCCATAGTTGAAGACAAGAAGTGCAATGTCCCATGGTAACGTAAAGCTGAAGGAAAATCACGTTTAATATACTCAGGTACAGTTATCAATGTACATTCTGAACCTTCACAACTGTGACTTGTTCATATATTCTCCAAAGGGAATTGTTAAAGTGAACATTTCCAGAAATTATGACTTCCTTTCCAGTGCTATTCCTTCAGTAGAGAAATTTTATTTTGCACATTACCTTCCAGTAATATTTAAAGATGCTACGGTGAATGCTCATTAACTATATTCAAGTGTGAATCATCACTAATCGGATAATGGCTGATGTACGAATTGTATTTCAACTTGAAAATTTTAATTTATTATGTTGATAACATAATTAAAATACAAAGTATTTAGCCGTTACAAATTCCATTACGGTATCGAATTTTATGACAATTATTTGCAAAAATCTTTAGTAAGCTTAACTAATAATAGTTAGACTTGTGATTTAATTATTGGAGGACTGAAGTTTACCAATAGTCCAGTGCAATTAGACAAAATTGACCTCTGACTCGGACAAAATTAATAACAAGCTGAAAATTGGTGGAAACGTTAAGAACAATGTCCTAAACGAAATCCCAAAAGTCCCAAAAAATCCGATCTGGGGAAAAGTCGACATCTTGAAAAACCCACCGCCATCTTGGATTTTTCAGTTCTTGGCCATATATTTCGAACTAGTGGTCCTAGCGGGGTCAGACTGGTGTCAAATTGACCAGATTTTACTGTCGAAGTCTCGGAAACATTAATAAGATATGCTAGACGCATTCTTACAGCTTTTTAAATTATTTTAGTACTGTTAATAATATAAATAGTGTGTTCAAATTTCGATGTTGACCTGTTTTTACGCACTAAGTTAGTAAAGTTACCTGAATTGGTGGAATAAGAGTAATTCTAAAGATAAAATGAATATACAAACTTATCGCCTTCAAATCCGTCGACGATTTACACTTGCCTCCTTTATGCAGCAGAGCAGAGCGAAGCGAGAAACGAGTCCTGTGTGGTAACGTTTGACCAACCGCTCTATGCAAAAGCTTTGGATATAGTGCTCTCGGCCGAAGAAAATAGCCCCTTATCAAATAATACTTTGCGGCTTGGAGGTTTCCACCTCTTGATGTCCTTTATGGGCGCTGTAGGATCTTTAATGGCTGGAAGTGGCTTAGAGGACTTGTGGGTGGAAATTTATGCAAATAATTCGGTAATACACATGATGCCTGAACACGTGTATGCTCGAGCAATCCGTGCCCACTTACTGACTCAAGTTGCTCTCGCCAGTGTCCTCATCGACGACATAAAAGGAGATACGATTTTAACCGAAGAACTTAATGCAGTTCACCGAAAGGTACTTTTAGGGGAAGAAACCGTAGCAAGCATCCGCAACACCGCATGTCTCGCTGACGCCTCCAGTCGGTTTTACACCAAGTTCGACGAAGTCGCCAAATCAGGTCACACAGCGAAATTGTGGACTGAGTATTTCAAAATGGTAACCATCAAGCGTCTTTTCGTGAGAGCCGAACGTTCTGGGGAATGGAATCTTCACCTGTGTTGTGTGCAGAGCATGATTCCATACTTACATGCTGCAGGGCATTTTAATTACGCCAAATACGCTCACATTTACCTCCAGCAAATGTTGAGGATAAATGAAACCATGACTGCGTCCGAAATCGAACAATTTGTGACGAAAGGCTTCTTCACCTTCCGAAGATCCGACAAATTCTGGTGTGGAGTTTGGACGGATATGGCAATCGAACAGATGCTGATGCGTACTATGAAGTCAGCGGGAGGACTGACACACGGCCGCGGAATGTCTGAAGAGGTGATAGCTCGATGGGTGACCGCCATACCTGCAACGTCTGGTATTGTCGATGCAATGGAACGCTTCAGTGGTGTTTTCTCTGAATTTTGCGATCAACACGTCGAACTTCGAGAGACACGACAAGGCAGAGACAAAGGGGATGTTGACAAGATGACAGAGTGGCTGCGTTCTCACAACCCTTTCGTGGAACTTCCTCTTCTTTTGTCTCTGCGTACACGTGTGGTTGTCGACGACACCGTGAACTGCGACGAATCCCATGCCCTTGGTTTACAAGTCATGAAGTCGATCGTAGCTCAATGCCTCAGCGACGTCCACTTGAAGAGGAAGGACAAATTTCGTTCCCTTGGAAGTATGGCCAAGATCATTAAAATTAAGGACACCACAGTGGAAATAGACCCGAACCTACTATTTCATCGACTCCTTTGCAAAATACGAAGTAAGGAAGAGCTTTCAACGTACTTGACTTACGAGTTGCCCTCAAGACCACTTCTGCGGAAAGGCACAAAGTCCAAGAAGAGTTTTCAAGCTGCGAAGAAGCTTTGCCATCAAACCCTGTGTTCACGGTCGACGGAGGTTTCCTTCTGCATCGAGTTGTTTGGACCTGTCCTGCAACCTACTCCCAAATTTGCCAGCAAAACGTCAATTATATTGAAATCCATTTGGACAAAAAAAAAACAACCGTTGTGTTTGATGCCTATGGTGCCCCGACAACCAAAGATGCAGACCATGCCAGGAGAACTGGAAAAGAGGCACCAGACGCAGTTATGGAAGATTTCACGCCAACTACTTTACCACAAGGAGTGTTTTTATCAAACGAGAACAACAAGACGCGTTTCATTGCTCTCCAATCAAAACACCTTACAACAGCAGGCATTGAGGTTATTCAAGCTGAAGACGACGCTGATACCCTGATTGTTTCAACGGCAGCCGAAACTTCAAGGAAAACAGAAGTCAGTTCTGTGATTGTGGGAGAAGATACTGATCTGCTCGTCTTGATGGTTTCTGTTCCTGGTGTTCACGAAGACATTTCCATGTTTATGCCGGAAACAAGAATGGAAAAGGCAAGATTTTCAAAAGCGGAAAACTCAAGTCTGGCTTTGGAAGCTTGCTTTCAATTCTCCCTTTCTTCCACGCTGTTACTGGTTGTGACACCACATTCGCCCCCTTTAGAAAGGAAAAAATCAGGTCCTTCAAGCAGCTTAAATAAAACGCTAAATTGCGCAGTAAGGTCCATGGCTTCAACAAGCCAGATGCATCGCACAAAGAAATCGCTGCAGCAGGAGAGGCTTTCTTTCTTTCCTTATATGGATGCCCCATAACTAGCCGATTGGACAACACAACTGCAGATCCGGATGTGAGCGCAAATGCGCTTGCCTACTGAGTGGCCTACGCTGCACAACAATGTGCGGATACTGCGCTGGTCACGGATGTGCGAACCGCCCAGAGAAGAGCATCGATGTTGACGACCCTGACGATCCTGTGCTTTAATACGAGGGCAAGTTATTTCGATATATATATGGACATTATCTGCACAAAATATAAGATTCTCACTGTTCCTTTATTTACAGATCTCATGGAACCACCAAACGACGGAAGCCGCTAAGCACTACAAGTCAAATTTACATCTCTCATAGTGACTCTGTATTTAATACTGACGATAATTTAAGCATTTTAGATGTGATACAATTTCAAGAATATGATTTATAGCTTAAATACATTATTTGCATTGGCAGTTTTAGCTATTGTGACAGGAACGGTCAAAATCGAACTTTAAACACTATATTTATGTTAATAGTACTTAATTGAATAAAACAGCAGTAAGAACGCGTCTTACTTATTTTATTAATGTTCCTGAGACTTTGGCAGTAAAATCCGGTCAATTGACACCAGTCTGACCTCACTAGGACCACTTGTTTGAAAGATATGGCCAAAAACGGAAAAATCCAAGATGGCGGCAGTTTTTCCAAGATGGCGGCAGTTTTTCCAATATGGCGGCTTTTGCACAGCTCGGATTTTTTGGGAATTTTGGGATTTCGTTTAGGACATGGTTCTTAACGTTTCCACCAATTTTCAGCTTGTTATTAATTTTCCAGGTTTAAAACTAATTTCACTCGACTACAAGACACCTATGAAGTGAACAATTTTGTTTATATGAGGAAATAAATCCATAGTGAGTTTGTTGCTTAATATTTCATAAAATTTCATTCTCTGAATAGCTCTTTCAACATAAATTCTTACTGACGCAATATCGTATGTAGTTTCAATTTCTTCAGCTGAAAACTGAGAATTGAATCAAAAGGTGGCATTACCATTACAGCATTTCTGTTCTCAATACAAGTTCTTATTTGTGGGAATCCTTTGTCACACATAACTATATCCCTTGGCTGAATAAAGTTTAATATGCCGGAATTAACTGTGATGTAGCTGTCAGTCGCTCTTCCTCCATAGCATTTGGTTATAAAAGAAATGTAACCTGATGGAGTAATGGCAACAAGAAATTTGACTGTAAATGAATTCTTATAATGAGAAAACATTAACATTCTTTGAGGAACACTGTTAGGTCTTTCACAGGGCACTTCACTGCTATCTATAATGTACGTGCAATTTTCATAGTGTTTTTTAAAAGCATTAGGTACCGTGATGGGCTTTTGATAGAGGATCGTTGTGGCCAGAAAATCCACTCCTTTGTTTTCTCAAAAATATGATGGAGAGCGAATTTAAAAGTAGCAGATGCTGTAGTCCTATGGCAGTTAAAAATTACGCCCAGAGCGGCGAAACTAATACCGAGTTTTTCATTTCATTAGCAGTAGAAGCAGCATGTTTTCTTTAGTAAATGTACAGTTATAATGAACACAGGGTAACAAGGATAACAGGATATGAAACACTGCAAATTTTACACCTGCTATTTCAAGAAGATGCTGTTCCTTGTCTTTCACTGACCTGTATCCATGAAATGTATGTTTGGTGACCACGAAGTCCATGTGAACACCACAATCTCTCTTAAAACAAGTGTCAGTCGTCGTCTGTTTATTCACTCGAGGCATTGGCAAATTTCTTTGAACTTCCGCTTCACAATTATTTTGTCAGAGCAGAAAATAACACGTTTACACTGCTGTTGTTACCATCGGTGGTCATAACTTCAGTCTGCGTCTTGCATCACTGTATGATTTCGAAAATTCTTCCGTGGTACTAGTTTCAACGTTTTTATTTTCATGTCTCCGTTTTCTCCTCTTGTATCTAGTCGTCACTCGGTGCTCCTCTTCTTGCTGACGTTCGATCGAAACAAGCGGTTTTATAAACAATCTCGGTACATAACCAGAACTGTCAGGATCTCTCGAAGGCATTCCATTCACGAAATGCCGACTACAAACACGCGAGTTATTCGTGGGTTCCCATGGTTTACCATCACTAGTTCCTCGTTTCAGAGTCGCAATTTCATGCTGCTTTTTATTCGGAAACACAAAAAATTAGTTCCAGGAGGACAGTAATATACGTGAAGCTGCAATCAACCACAGAACAATTTTTTCTACTGTTTCGAGAACCTTTTTGGATGTCGTAGTTGAATCAAGCATATACAAGACCATTCAACACTGGCACAGACACTCGACTGCGACTCCTCCTGGCTGTTTAAGTGACTTGCCGCCAGAGCGTAGCACCTATCATGCGCACGAGGTCTATATGGTAAGATGGAACTACGCTAAAGACTGAAACATCAAGTGTGAATGCGGAGAAGCTCAGACTGACAACCACATGATTCAATGCTGTATGTGTCCAACCACCTGCACAGCGGAGGATCTACACCTAGCCTCAGAGAATGCATTACAAGTCACCAAGTTCTGGTCTAATTGTATTTAATGAAATGTTTTATAATTGTGTAACATGTTTCTGTTACGAGAATAATAATACCATCTAATTTGTTCCAACACCTCATACTATGAACCGACAGAGACATGTAAGTGCGGGCTATGTGGATACTTGTGTGAACGTTGCCACGTAGAACTCTGCACCGAAAGAACAAAATCAATTAATTATTATTTCTTTTCTTTGTGTATGGCTATTTGGCTGCAATAAATATATTATAAGAAATGTCATACATAAATAAATGCCTACCTATCGTTTATGTACAGCAGCTATTTTATACATGTTTGGCCTGCTGAATTACTCAAGAATGAACCTAAAATTCAACGTTCCAACAAATTACAATAAGATAACGTACATCACGCCAATAACATCTTAATTTATCATAATCATTTCCAGAAATAGATCCTTTGAAGATAAGTTGGACACACCCTCCAGGGTTGAATAGTAGTTACCATGAAGACCTGTAAATACCGACAGCAGTGGCTACGCTGGCTAAAGAACAGCGTTAGGTCATGGGCCAAGCTCTCTGCTGAATCTGTAGACGCGTGGGTTCGAGCCCTACTGTCGGCCGTCCTTGAAATGGTTTCCCGAGGTTTCCGATTTTCAACACCAGGCAAATACTGGGACGGTACCTTCTGCCAGGCCACGGCTGCTCCCTTCCACATCCTTGCATAGTTTCATTCATCTTCATCCTTCCCATCTCTCATCCCGACGCGCCGGTTGCCCTCGGGCGTCGACTAGAAATACTTGCACTCGGCCTCTCAGGAGGCCACACGACAAAAAAAAAAGTAAATCTCCCCCAATGTGGAATCATCAAAGGCAGATCGGAAAGTAACACACAATTACTTTTTCTCCCTTGGTATTGCAGCTGGAATGTTGAAATTTCACGACGATATAGTTTGAAGTTTGCGCTACAGAGGGTATTTGGTTTTCATGTGCAGCTCTAGCGAGAGAAGCCTGAACTACGAAACAAATAAGGCGCGCATGTTACTGTCGTCAACTTGTGAAGAGCGGATAAGGGTAGTTCGATTGTTGTTGGCCAAAGAACATAAACAAGCACTTTCCTAGCAGATTGATTCTCTTTGAATATTTTTCGTACCGGGGAACCATCATGTTGCTACTCCATGGAGGCACCTGTTACTGGCGGCCCGGAGCGTGGCGAATCACACGAGCTCACACGGCTTTCTTTGGAAGAATGCCCACCACCTGGAGACAGTGCTACTGTCCATACAGTCATCCCCATACACGCAACGTATGTTCCTTTGAATCACACTCGGTTTATTAGGCCTAATTTATGTTCAGTGGATATGTATATACCTCGAAAGTACATTAACATTTATTAACATGAAAATTAATTTAGTTTAATTGGTAAGAGTCAGAATTTTGCAAACATTTTTTTTTATTCCGTTGGAGCTTTTAGTACATTTTATGTGGTTTTCGACTTGTCGAAGAGGTCAATGCAAGGATATCCGCGGCCTGGATTAAATGGCGAACAACAATCGGCGACACTTGAGACCGGAGGATGAAATATAGTCTCAAAAGATGAAATAAAATTTATCGTACTGTCATCCGACCTGTCGAACTACATGGCTGCGAATGTTTGTCGACTGCGGCTGAAACAGTTTGAAGCACGCCTTCAGTTGTTGAACAGTGCTGCCAATCCGGGTCAAGACTCCCTAGAGTCGCTTACTCGTGACTTTCGCGAGTTCCGAAGCACTGTCACCTCCGAACTGGCTGTGCTCAAAGAAGAACTGAGCAAGCTGGAGTGGAGACTTGACCACCACGAGGAGCTGCTGGACGAAGGAGAGCAATACAGCCGGAGAAACTGCCTTCTCATCCACGGGATCGTTGGGGACCCTCAGGAAGATGTGTACGAGAAGGTGAGGGACACAATCAAGACGAAGTTGAACGTGGACCTCCCTATGGTGAGCCTGGATAGATTTCACAGGATTTGGCGGCCGCAGCGAACAGCAGCTGAAGTGGTAGCCACTGGGAAACGCCCTATTATTGTAACATTCCTCCGCTACCACGAGCGAGATCGCATCTGGATGTCCAAGCGCCTCCTAAAGGGAACCAAAATTCTTATTACTGAATCCCTCACAAAAACCCGGAAAACTATCCTAAATGCAGCGAGAGACCACTTCGGACCCACCCGAGTCTGGACCCAGGACGGCCGCGTTTTAATACACCTCCCTGATGGAACTAAGAAGACCGTCACCACATTTAGGGAGCTGGAAAAGTTGCAGCAAATGCGGGACCTTAGAGTGAAGTGAAATGAACATGTGCGTAATGTTTATAATAGACAAGTTTAGTAATAAGTGTGTGTGTGTATGTGTGTGTGTGTTGGTTGCGGTCGACAGTGTGCAGCGGGAGGTCCAGGTAGGTTTCTTCTATTTTAAGATATATCTCCGTTACCCAGCTGAGCTATTGCATGAATGAGCTAACTGACCTTGGCCAGCCTACCCCATACCAACCCCCTCCCTCCCCTTACACCACTGGCTTTCTTCTAAAACAGGCACTTTCCTCGTCCAAGCATTCATTACAATGTTGCCATATTAATGTTCTGTCACTGGTTGCGCATCACGACGAAATACAGACAATAATAAACGAAAACAATATCCATATCCTCTGCATAAGTGAAAGTTGGTTAAAACCTGACATCCCGTCTAGCATGGTAGAACTAAATCGGTACTCGCTGGAACGTCATGACAGAAATGATGGGAGGCGAGCAGGCGGGGTTGCCATGTACTGTAGAAGCGACTTAAAAAGACGGGTAATATGTGTATCAACACTTAGCACACAACCAGGACCAGAATTCATGTTTGTTGAAGTAATTGTTGGGCAACAAAAGACTCTGGTAGCTGTTGTATATAAGCCGCCAAGAATAACAAACATGAGTGAATTTGAAAACCGCTTGCTCGACTTACTTCCAAACTACGAACACGTAATATCCGTGGGTGACTACAATACCAATTTACTGACACAGACGTACGAGACCAAGCAATTACAAAACCTGTTCTCTTCCTGCGACATGACGATTCTTCCCTTAGAACCTACAAACCACATTTACTCTGATAAATACGAATCACATACACTCATTGACCATCTTGTGACAAGCAATCTAGACAGAGTTGAAACCTTCGGGCAAATACCCGTACCATCTATCTCCACCCATGACCTAATTTACCTATCGTACTCCCTTCGTGTGCCTAAGAACACACCTAAATATATTATCACTAGAAACATGAAAAATATTAATATGGATGACTTAAAACATGACGCATACAACCTTCCCTGGAATGACATATTACTCTTAGATAACATTGACGCAAAAGTAAACAAGTTAAATTCTCTTATTATTAGTCTGTATGACAAACATGCCCCTAAACATTCGATCAAAGTTACTCGCCCAGCTTGCCCATGGTTAAATGAAAACATTAAAAGTATGATGGCACAGCGTGATGCACTGTTCCGGCGTTTTAAACGTACCCGTGACGAAACTGATTTTGAAAATTATCGTGTGCTTAGAAATCGTATTAAGCAGCTCGTAAGAAACGCCAAATTCTCCTACATACAAAACGTGACAAAGAAGATGAATACAAGGAATGCCTGGAATAATATGCGTTCTCTAGGTATAGGCAAACAGCAGCAACAGACACATGTACCAGACATACCGCTTGATGAGTTAAATGAATATTTCACTGAAGAGAGAGTACCAACTAATTCAACACCCCATGATCCTTTTCACCCACTACCTGACCACCCTCTCTTTACTTTCCATCCGGTTACGGCAGACAAAGTAAAAAAGGTACTATATTCCATAAAATCAAAAGCGAGAGGAGTTGATGATATTCCCATATCCTTCATACATAATATCATCGGTGCCGTTCTACCAATTATTACTCACATATTCAACCATAGTCTTACAACTAACACCTATCCCTCCCTATGGAAACAAGCCAATGTAATCCCTATTCCTAAGAAAACCGAACCTTTATTTCCATCTGACTATCGGCCAATATCCATTCTACCTGCACTTTGAAAAGCCCTCGAGCGTCTGGTTCATGAGCAAGTACTTGAATATTTGAATAGCCGTTCTCTTATAGACCCTCTGCAATCAGGTTTCAAGAAGGGACATAGCACTGCAACAGCATTACTCAATGTGACTGACGACATTAGACATGCAATGGACCAAAAACTGGTGACAATCCTCACCCTTCTCGACTTCAGCAGTGCTTTTGACACCATAAATACTCAGACACTATTGAAAAAGATGGAATTTTATTACTTCGACCAGCAGACAATTTACTTTTTCGCATCATACCTGAATAATCGCCAGCAACGTGTTGTAACCCAGGATAAAACTTCTCAGTGGCTAAGCAGAAAGTCAGGCGCCCCACAGGGTAGTGTACTAGGACCCTTGCTTTTTGTACTATATATCAACGACATCTCATCTAATTTGAAAAATTGCAAATATCACCTATATGCAGATGATTTGCAAATATACTCCCACTGCAAGACAAATGACATTCCATTGACAATTGAAACTATCAACGCTGACCTTCAACGACTTGGGAAATATTCTCAGGAAAATTCTCTTCTTCTGAATCCATTCAAAACACAAGTTATCATAATTGGCTCTCAAAAACTATTGACGTCACTCCGAGATCAAATTATTCCCCCAATTGTACTGAACAACAATGAAATTCCATACTGTCCTACAGTGAAAAATCTAGGT
Source organism: Meconema thalassinum (assembly GCA_946902985.2). NCBI lineage: Eukaryota > Metazoa > Arthropoda > Insecta > Orthoptera > Tettigoniidae > Meconema > Meconema thalassinum. The sequence continues at coordinate 266,528,779 of OX336395.1, read as the reverse complement.
GTGATAATAAATCAGACTCTTAACTGGTCTGAACATGTACAGAATGTATGCAAGAAGATTTTCGCAACGCTCCACTCCCTCAAAAGAAAAAAAGATATTTTACCATTTAAAGTAAGAATCCTACTCATACAGACACTAATACTTCCTATTCTTGACTACTGTGACGTTATTCTTGTAGACGCAACCAAAACATTAACTTTGAAACTTCAACGAGCTCTGAACTCTTGCATACGATTTATCTACGATCTGAGCTATGATAAACATATCACTCCCTATTATTGCGCTCTTTCCTGGCTGAAACCTGAACTACGTCGATCATATCACATTCTTGTCCAGATTTTCCGATTATTGTCTGACGACAGACCACTATACTTATCAAATAAATTCAAGTACTTGTCTTCTTTCCATGGTAATAATACACGCTCTGGTTCTTCCCTCTCCATTCCTATTCATCGCTCCTCTATATACAACAACTATTTTCATGTGGTGGGGTCTAGGCTGTGGAATACCCTTCCAGCAAGTGTCAGGGGTATCACCTCACTATCTAAATTCAAGACCACCTTCTGGGGCAGTCTGCTGAACATTGCTGACCGACAACAAATGTGACTGGATGAGTGAATGAGAGTGTGAATGTCATGATCAATGTCAATTATTATTGTTTAATTTTGTCGCCATAATATGTTTATTGTATTGTTTTAATGTGGTTAAGTGTAAGAGAGGGCCAAGAGCCCTAACTGCGCCACAAATAAAGGCAATAATAATAATAATAATAATAATATTCTTCATCTGGATTTGTTTGTCTTAAGCATCCAACGTAAATATGATGATAACCATTAAGGAAGTTTCAATGTTATGTTCCATTGTAATGCTCGTGATTGCCAGTTTCACTGAAATTAATAATGGTTGCATGATCAATTCATTAACAAATGTATACCCTTCTTTTAGCTGATATCAAGCACTCTAAATAGCTACAATATTTCAATTCACGAAACGCTTGCTTGTAATCTAGGAGTATTTTAATATTCTAAAGTGTGACTGGTGCAATATCTGCGAGGATCAACCTCTTTGGTACATCATGTGACATAAGAATTCGCTGTTGTGCCCAGATGCTAACACGTAGGGCATGTATAGCTGAAGCATGATCAACATCACTATTAAATGTAATTTTATTCTAGTATTGCTAGGGTTTTGAATAGTGATTTTTTTAAAATTTTTCCACTACCCTTAGGTTTTCTTGTTTTGGTTGATAGAACGACTCCGAGGGTCTTCTATTACATAAAAGGAGAATGTAATTCCTTCAGTTTTTTTTATTTAGCTAGAGTTTGCTTTCTTTCATTTGTGCACCCTATAAGAGAATAGGATAGACATAATTTTCTTGATAATTGTTTGGAAACAGTTTGTGCAGGATTTGATCAGTAAACAGGATAATTTTTGTTTTATCTTTTGTACGGCATAATGGATTTTACTTGAATAAATCTTGATTGTTTTCATCGTAATCTGGACTTGTTATTTGTGCGTTGTTTAGGTTTCGGGCATGTGTTCTGAACTGTGGCATATCCCAACTTCCAAATGTATACCCGTTCCACCCGTATTTTATCGATCTATACGCACTCAGCCGTATGCGAACACAATGTGCGACGCGGGACACAGTATCACTAAAATTGAAACAGACTTGACAATAACTCATCACGAACCGAAAGGCATAAAGGAAGCAATCCACGTAGCTAAAATAAGTAACCCCAATAATTTAAACGAACCTCTTCACTCTACTAGAAAACACCCCCCGTCGTCACGTAGTAGCCAAACTAGATAAGGGATTATTAAGGGAAACATACTATTGGATCAGGAGGTACTCTACTCAATTTGGAGTAGTGACCTATAAGCCACAGCGGCCGTGACCTAGTTAGATCCACTTGAATTTCGTCACCGAAAACATATGGTAGACTTGAGCGGCTGCGCTCAGCTTGTAAGCTCGATTAGGCCTACGTCACAAGAAGTGGAGAAAGATGTGGCTGATTTGACTTGCATGTCAGACTGTCCAATGACAATGAAACTGTTGTTGTTTGAGTCTTCAGTCTTTTGACTGGATTGATGCAGCTCTTCATGCCTCGCTGTCCTGAGCTAATCGTTTAATCTCTACATAGCTGCTACACCATACATCCGAGGCAATCTGTTTAACATATTCTAACCTTGGTCTACCCCTACAGTTCTTGTCCTCGATCCTTCCTTCCATAACTAAGCTTGCTATTCCTGTGTGTCTTAGTATGTGTCCTACCAACCTATCTCTTCTCTTCATTAGCATTCGCCAGAAACATCTCTTCTCTCCCACTCATCTTAATACCTCTTCGTTTGTAACCCTATCTACCCATCTGATCTTCATCATTCTCCTGTAACACCACATTTCAAATGCTTCAATTCTCCTGTTTTCTGCTGCACCAATAGTCCAACTTTCACTTCCATAGAGTGCCCCGCTCCAGACAAAGGTTTTCAAAAATGTCTTCTTAATACCTAAATCTATATTAAACAAAGCTAATATTATTCTGTTAAAAGCACGAGGAACGGCATTATGCGAAGCCACATTTCTATGCTCCAATGGAGAATCATGAGTATGAATTTTAGAAGCTATAAGAAGAAATTTAAAAGCCAAGATTAGGCTGTAATCTATTCATATCGCCGGACGTTGGAGAAGGTCACGTGGACATTCAACCCCCTCCCCTAACGACAGACACTCGGGCAGGTGTGCTGACTGAAGAGAGATCTTTCTCGTTTTGTGACCGGCAGTGTCATTTTCAGTCTCATTGTGATTCTCGTTTTGTGATTCGGGCATTTCGCAAATGGATGACAGTTTTACGTCGAACGCGATTACGGTGATAGAGTCCGTCGTCTACTTTGTTTTTTACAAACCATGAGATTGTGCAGTTTCGGAGTGATTACTCTATTATCGGGTGCGAGTGCGCGGACACACTTATATTTCGTGACGGAAGGGACTGAAACTTTTAGCTGTTGTAATTCAAGTGAGTAGAACCACATGATACTATTATAAGGTGTGACGAATTGAAACCTCACACACAGTGCAGTGAAACTTAATTCTTTTGAGGGCTGAGCATACTTTGTTAACGCTACATTCAATGACACGAACGAACAGTAGCCTACACAATACTTAATGCCGAGCAGACAGCATGTTTCAACTTTGCATAGGAGTGCATTTATTCAAAGCAGTTGACTGTGAATATATTACACTAATCTATGAGCATTGACATTTAAATACGTAAGTACAGTGTGGTCTAACAGTCTACTAAACTATTTGTAGTACTTTGCAAATATTTCTTGCCGAACTGCACAGCAAACCATAAGAACTTGTACGTATATTTTCGGCATGTTGAAGCAGCAGTGGCGTGCTAACCCCGCATCTATAATGGGGCTATAGCATTTTCAACCAAGTACTATTCGTTTGAGGAAAGAGAGGCAAATGATGTTGGAAATTATTACTTGCAATATGGGACATTAAACACTGAAGTACACATGATGAAGATATAGAATTTCGATCCGGTAGGAACTTCTACCTTCGGAACCTTGGCGTCGTTCCTCGCAAATAGATGGCAGTCCGTCAACACGACATCATGGGAATTCATGGATGGTCACAAACAATTGGAATGAGTCGACGAACAGTGAATGCCATACATTCTGAAGACATCGTAAGATACATGGTACGCCAACTTCCATTTTCAAATGTTTTCCCATAACGAGTTTTGATCTACAGCTGAGCACATGAGTGTATATTTTGCAGACATTCTACGTAATTGAAGTACTACAGGGTGAGATACCATTATAATTGAACACATTCTACGTGTTATAGAAGTGAGTCTAATGAATAAATCTTAGAGTTTTGAGGCTATAACAATTTTCTACGACAATTTGCTCTTTAATAATAATTATTATTTCACTTTGATAAATTTTGAGTTCTTTTAGACCAATTGCATACTTGGATATTACAAGGATTAAGGGATGAGCTGGGATTTATTTAAGCATATTTCCTAATGCAATACTAGTTGAATTTGAAAGGAAGCATTATGATTTGAAGATTGAATATAACCGTTACCATTATTAATTATTAACGGATTATAACTGGACAATTAGTCAACATTTTAATTAATTAATTATATTGAAGCATTCGAATAATATCATGCATAATCACGATCTGCGTGAGATTTAAATAATTCTTATGCCAATCGGCTGTAATGATTTAAACGATCCGATGTTATTTTAGTTCGAGGAAGGATGTTAGAAACGTTTCATTGACCATTAAAATAAATTGTTGCTACACGAGAACTGGAGAATGGATGTGTTGTATCATAATTTTATTAGGATTTCATATGAGGTTTGCGCTGTTATTCAAGTTTGATATTTTGATCTATGCATTCGCCTTTGACACATAATTTTAATGTGATGTTTTGCCACATCGTTATGATGTGAAGATTTGCCACATAGTTATGATGTGAAGTTTTGCGACATTCGTATGTATTTATTGAGAATGAATGATGAATATTTACGAATAGGAAATGTGCAGATAGAGATCTAATTTCCAATATTAAGTAATGGGCCATGATCTAATGTAGACATGTTGCTTGTGTTGTTAGGAAGTTTGTGCCTTTAACATATATATGTTGGGCAAAGAATCTTTACGGAATGCATTATAGTCTAATCCTCATTATAAAATTGGAAGCAGATAGATTTTTTACTCACATCTAGAGAAATTGGTTAGCAAGGGTGGGTAGGTTTTTGCTAGGAATTAACCTTACCCACACGGGAAGATGAAGAGAGAAGTTAAGGGAAGTGGGTTTCGGCCTAAGGAACAAGTGTGGAAAATAGGACGAGAGTCCAACAGCAAACAAAGACAATGTTTAGAAACGAGTGTCACCGCAAAGCCCGTGAAACACCTAAAGTAGGTATGGACCTGGCCGTAGCTAACGGGAATTGCGGCTGAAGCTTGGGCTATTTGCCGGCGAGATTGGATAGTACCTTCCATTCCAAGCCAAGATTCGGCTTCTATGTGGAAGGGTGGTGGTCTGGTAAATAAAGAAATGATGAGTTTACTATGTATCCCTTCAAAGGAGTTTGTTTTAAACAAATATTTTGATGAATGCAAACAATTTGAATTAGCTCTGATGTTTTAGTTCTTGAAATTGTAGAATTTCTAAATAGCGACCGAATGCCTCCAGGAAGAGTAGCAATGAGGCAATTATACCCTTGGAAATAATTTTGGTAAGAGCACCAATAGTTGCATTTAAGAATGGCTAAGCTTCTACCCAGCATGCGCCGACTAAAAGTTTAGACAATGAGAAAAACTTAAATTTGGGAAACCAAGCATAAGTTGTAGAGAAAAACTCAACAAGCAGGAAGCTGGTGGAGCGAGTTGGAATTAGCTATCAAAGCTAAGAGAGGCTTTAATAAGTTGGTGACTAAGAGTTCTTGCTCAAATGCCACAAATAGTGGAACCGTTATTAATTTGATTTGTGAGTTTTTTAAATGTATGCCTATAGTAAGAGTCGGGGAAGACAGGATCTTGCATAATCCTTATTTTATAGAAAATGATGAAGCAAAAAGATATAGTTTGATTTATTTAACAATGCGTAGAATATGATTAATTTTAACAAATATATAATTTGATTTTTTGAACAATTGAGGTTTTAGAACTTCTAAATTATTTAGAGTTTGCACTAAGCAATTAACAATTTTTGGTTTGGAACCTTTTATAAGCACTAAAATCTGCATAAGATTTTAAAATGGTGCTAAGATTAACAAATTGAAAATTTAAAGATAATTAACGTAATCAAAGTTAAACAAGTACTTTAAGAATTCCTATATGGGCATCTTAAAAGTATGAACAAATAACAGCTTCGAAATTATAACAACAAAAAAGAGAGAGAGAAATTAAATAGAAGTTTCTATAACTTCTTATATTGATACAGAAATTACTATTAGAATTTATACAAATAGGGCAGGTCACTTATTGTGAAACCTGAAGAGAAAAATTAAGAATAAGTTTCTACAACTTCTATGTTTAAACAGAATCACGAGGAAAAATAGGGCAAGTTACCCTTTCGTGAAACCTGGATCAACGAGATTAATGAAAAGTTGAGTAGTTAGAACATCAACAATTCCTGGACTAGCAGGAAAGAACATAGATTAATATGCAGTTTCTAACTGCTGATATTTAAACAGACTGATTAAGTTATTAATGGAGAAAAGTTGGGGGGGGGGGGGGCGCCTATGGTTTGGTGAGGCCTCATTGAAAAGGACATAAATTTAAAGATTAACCTAATTTGTTAGTTAAGAATGCTTGAGGAAGAGGAAATAGGAACATTGTGGAGAAAATTCTTGGCCTTATTTATTATTCTCGGACGAACGCGGCGCGGATGAGAAGTTGAATGAGCACTGGTTTCACTATAGTCTATAGATGTGGTCGAAAAGTTCACTATTGTATCACAGAAAGTTTATAGAAAGAGAAGTTATTACTGTGGTGTAAAATAACTAGTTGCATTTTGGTTTGAGAGAGTCTATTGCGTTGAAAAATTTGTAGGTTATAGTTGAATGCAGCAGACGAATTCCCGCGAAGGAAGACAAATTAGGTGTTGATTAGCTGTTCATAAGGAAAATTCTTTGGTTAGAAAAAGTATTCCCATATGTGAGTGGAAAATACTAGAAGGTTTAGCTTGTAGATAAATAGTTTTGCGTGGAACATTCCAGAACAATCATAACTGTTGAATTGGAAAAATAAAGTCCAGCGGTGGAACGAGCTAAGGTTTCTATAGACAGTATTTAGTTTAATAAGAATCCCACGATGTGAGAGCTCATTCTCAGTTAAAATGCACAAAAAATGCTGCTTCGTTTTTCAAGATTAGCTGTCTTAGATAGACAAAGCCTGACATCGAAAATCCCGCGAAGATTGCAATTGCAGAGCATTTAGGAAATTCTCACTGTCTATGGAACGGTATTAAAAGCGTATAGCTAATTAAAAGCGATTAAATTATGAAGAACATAGTACTTAGCTCATTTCTGGTAGTCGATCCAGGCGACCGTTAGTTAAGATCTGGACATGGCGTCCGATTCCAAATTTTGTCTCTCGAGGAGGGGAGACGAGCACTAGTTAGGCTCCAACTGGAGGTCTTGACGACTGAAGCACAAGTGAGGCCAGCTCAACTATGCGCGGAGGGACCATGGAAGGAAAAAGAGTGGGGGTAGGAGACAAAGGAATATACATAAGAATTACAAACATTACAAAAATTAAGTATGTTGATGAAACGGTGTTCAAAGAGTTGATAGCAGATGTCACTAGCGAAGCCTGGTGGATGGTGTGCAGACGAAGTCCTCTTGATCACAGAGATGATAGCTGGCGATAGCGACGAGATCTGTTGGCTTGATTGGCAAGGAAGTCCTCTTCTACATGGAAAAATTGAGGAACTTCAGAGATTCGCTGCTTGATGACGCTAGGTGGTTCATGGAAGATATATATCTAGAACAGACTCACAGGTAATATAAGCAAAGTGCATAAACAAAGAAAACCAGGAAATCTCGGTAGGTGTTTGCGTAAGAGGAAGGATTGACATAAAGCAAAGAGCAGCAAAAGCTTACTCTGTCTTACCGTGTATTCCAAGGAATACACCAAGCTGGGAGGGGAAACACCAACAGAGAACAGGGAATACAATGTTACAAATTTAAAGGTAGGGGGCAATTAAAGACAGTGGTCTTACAATATGCCCATCAGTGGTCAAGATCTTGGCTTCCGTAACTCTCCTATCCCTTCCCGGGTAACACTCGGCCACTCTACCGGAGATCCAGACCAAGGGAGGGGAAGCATCTCTGACCAGGACAAGGTCCCCCACTTTGATGTCGGGATTAGAACGAACTATTTTTGTCTCCGTTGCAAGGAAGTTAAGTATTCCGAATTCCACCTCTTCCAGAAAGAATTACGGAGGGCTTCAAGTTTACGCCAAACAATAGGTAAATTAGAATCTCTGTAAGAGTTGGGAAGGGGAGGGGGACAGAAAGAGAAGTGCCTATAAGGAAGTGACCAGGTGTGAGTGGAAGCAGGCCATCAGGGTCATTGGAAAGCGGAGTTAAAGGGCGAGAATTAACAACACCTTCAATCAGAATAGACAGCGAATTAAATTCTTCATAAGTCAGAATGCGACTACCTAAAACCTTTCTTAGATGACGTTTAGTAAGCTTTACGCAAGATTCTCACCTACCACCGTGTTGAGGGGCGTAGGGAGGTATAAACCGCCATTTGAAACCCTTTGAGAAGGAAAAATTTGAAAGCTGTTCCATGGCAGGAGAAGATGTAAGAGATTTCTTCCACAAGGAAGTTGCACCTTGGAAAGTGGAGGCGTTATCGGAGAACATCTCAGAGGGAACGCCACGCCTAGCAGCGAAGCGAGAGACGGCTGACAGAAAGTAAGAAGTGGAGGCATTTGTTACTAGTTCCAAATGGATCGCGCCAGTAACCATGCAAACAAAGAGAGAAACATAGAGCTTACCAAACAATTTGCGTTTCGCTTCAGGGGAATTGCACTGATATTGGAACGGACCCATATAGTCCACACCAGTTAAAGCAGAAGGACGTATAGGAGAAGAGCGGAAAGAGGGCAGATCGCTCATTAATTGAGTATTGACTTTAGGTTTCGCTTTGAAACAAGGAATGCATTTGTGAATTACAGAGGAAACTTCATGACCTCCATTTATAATCCAGTACTTTTCTCTTAAGAAGCAAAGCAGAGTGCGTGAACCAACGTGCAGTTTACGATAATGAAAGTCACGTATAATTAAAGAAGTTACATGATATTTGGAAGGCAAAATAACAGGATGCTTCTTGTCCTCAGAAAGCAAAGATTGCGAGAGCCTACCACCTACCCTGAGTAACCCATTGTCATCAAGGAACGGGGCTAAGGCACGAAGACGACTAGATTTCGGAAGATCCTTTTTAGCAGAAGGCAAAGACAATTCAGAAGAAAAGGCTTCTTGCTGTGTTAGTTGCAAAACCTTAATGGTAGCGAGATTCAATTCATGATTGGTCAGGTGTGGTTTAGGAAGAACCGGTTGGTCAACCACAAGATATTTCCATCTGAGAAGATAGGCAAAAATTCGAATTAATTTGTGAAAGGAAGAATAGCGGGACAACAAGGGATGCGAAACGTTGGAAACAAGACACGAAGCAGTAGATTTAGATACTTTAGCGTCAGGCAAGTTGGAGTTTGTAACTGGAGGTTTAGAAGGCCAACAAGAAGAGTCTTCGATTAACCACGAGGGCCCATGCCTGTACAACTGAGATGCTAATAATTGAGAAGGTAAACATCCACGAGAAATGATATCAGCGGGGTTATCAGCACTGGGCACATGCCTCCATTGACATCCAGAGGAAAGGGTTTGAATTCTAGAAACTCTGTTAGCAACAAAGTTTTGCCAGTGGGTGGGGTTTTTCGAGATCCAAGAAAGAGTAATCATGGAATCGCTCCACAAATAGTTTTGCGTAAATTCGACCTTTAAGACTTTGTGCAAGTTTTTGGCAAGTTCTGCGGCCATGAGTGCAGTACACAATTCATGCCTAGGCAAACTAATAGTTTTAAGAGGAGCAACTTTAGACTTAGAGCAAACAAGGTTTTAAAATGAAGATTCATTTAGTGAATTGCGATAAACGAAATATGCACAGCAACCGTAAGCTTTTTCGGAACTGTTGGCAAACACATGAAGAAAGAAAGATGTGTTAGCAGGAGCATTAATTCAATTTCTTGGAATTTCAATAAGAGAAAGATCAAGTAAACTGCAACGTAAAGAGAGCCATCTATTAAGAAAAGAAAGGGGAACAATTACGTCCCATTCGCATTTGAGCGACCATAGATCTTGCATGAAAAGCATGGCTATAACAATAACCGGAGCAAGGAATTGAAGCGGATCAAAAATTTTTGAAATTTCAGAGAGAATTTGTCTTTTTGTGTTGGGGAGCTCTTCGGAAAGCGAGACTTTGTAGATGAGAGTATCAGTGCGAGTGCACCAGTGAACTCCAAGGGATTTTATGGATTCAGAATCTCCGCAGATTTTGACGGAAGAGGGTTCTACATCTTCTATGGAAAACTGGGCAAGAAACTCATGGGAGTTGGAATTCCACTTATGAAGTGGGAATCCTCCATTTTTTAACAATGCCTGAAGTTCTAGTGACACGAAAGAAGCTTCCTCAAGGGCCGGGAAGGACTGGAGATAATCGTCTACATAAAAAGATGTAGTTAGGGCTTCAGAAGCTTTAGAATCAAATAAATGACCATCTTGAGAGGCTAACAGATGTAGGGATCGGATAGCAAGGAAAGCGGAAGGTTTTAAGCCATACGTGACTGTCTTTAAGCGAAATATCTTAATGGGCTTGCTAGTTTCATCGCGCCACAAAATTCTTTGGAGATCTCGTTGTTCAGGCTGAATTAAAACCTGACGGTACATCTGTTTAATGTCCGCTATTACAGCTATGGGAAATATTCGAAGATTTAAGAGTATAGCAGATAAATCTTACTGAATAGCGGGACCAGAGTAAAGAGTATCGTTAAGACTGTTGCCATTAACATCAGATTTGCTGACAACTTCCATATGATCTAAGCTTTCATACTCATCCATGAAATCAGTGTATTGTTGTTTAACGAGAGGTTCTTTCTTGAATTTGCTCTCGATAGCAAAGAGAGCTTTTCGAGCTTTAGGTTGAGAATTAATAAGTTTAGGGGGATTAAGTAATCTTGGCATCTGGACAATGAACCGGCCTTCAGGAGAACGAGTGGTAGTGTTCAAGAAATGTTGCTCACAGAATTCGTTTTCTGAGGAGGTTACGATAGGGGAATCAACGCTTTCCAGCCTCCAGAACTGTTCCAAATCAGTATTAGCGAAATAACATTGAGATACGGGTTGGGGAGAATAATGAGGAAGTTGACCAGTAACGATCCATCCAAAATTAGTGTCTCTAGCAACCACGTTTGAAGATAACTTACGAACCTGTTTACGAAGGCAATTCCAGAAAACATAGGCAATAAAGAGTATGTCAATGGGGCCTTGTACATTGAACAGAGGATCGGCTAACCTTAAATGCGAGGGAAAGTTTAAACCTGAAATATCAACAGAGTGACTTGGAGTGTCTTCTCCTATGCTGTTGAGAATGAGACAATTCAGTTTGAGAAAGTCATTCCTGTGACAAGTGTCTCTTATGGTTAGCTTTGAAAACTGTAAAGCTTGCGACTTTAAGCTATTAATGCCTGATACATTGATAGAAGTAGGGTTTACAGGTAGGCCTAATTTTCTAATCAAAGAATTGGACACAATCATGAGTTGCCACTGAATCAAGAAGACCGCGTGCCCTGACCCAGTTCGCGAATTTGTCTTGGACTTCAATTTGGACAGTGGACAATAGTACTTGAGCACTGCGCAAGGATTTAGCGTTCTGAATGAAAGATGAAGCATTAGGAGTGCCAGTATTATCATTCTTCTGAGAAGTAGATGCTGCTGATGACCTCAATTGATCATGACGATGCAGTAAAATGTGGTGCGATTTTTCACAGTGGTAACAAAGTCTTGAAGACTTACAATTAGAAGCAGAATGCTTGGGTGATAGGCAGTTAATGCAATGTTTATTCTGGGAAACTAATTTTCTTCTGTCGTCGACTGACAGTTCTTTAAAAGATTTGCATAGATATAAAGCATGGAAATCTTTGCAAAGTATGGACTTTAATGGTTCATTTAAACTTTTACGGGGTTCGCTCTGAGTGTTTGAAGCAAGAGAACTAGCAATACGGCGTTCACTAGACCTAGTTGGGTAACCAGTGGCGTTTGACTTGAGTTTTGACGAGCTGGACTCGGGTTTTTGGGTACTAGACGCTACGTGTTCGCTTTTAGATTTAAGAGACAATGATTCAAATTTAGAACTTGGAGATGAGGATTCACTTTGGTTAGCTAAAGCAGTTAAGAGCTGGCATCTAGCATTTATGAAAGTAAGTAAATGCTCGTACGAGTTATCGTCATCTTTGGAAAGTTCCATTTCCCAAGCCTTGAGGGTAGCAACATCGACTTTAGAAACAACTAAAAGTATTAGGAAAGTGTCCCAGTGTTCAGTGGGTTGATATAATTGGGATAGAGTTTTAACGTGAAGTTGTGTTGTATCAATGAGGGTTCGCAGACTAGTGACGTCATTGTGCTGTGACGCAGGCAATTTGAAAAGAGCCTTCATGTGGCGTTGAATCCGTAGCCGTAAATTACCGTAGCTTTCCTTCAACAGGTTAAAGGCAATGGGGTAGTTTTCAGCACTTAAGGGAGCGCCTCAACTAACCGTAGGGCTTGACCGCGGAGAATAGATCGCAAATAATGAAATTTGTAAATGACTTGAATGTCTTCATTGTCATGAACAAGAGAGCAAAATAGTTCATAGAAAAAATCCCAAGTAGTTTCGTATCCAGAGAAGTGGGGTAAATTAATCTTAGGTAGAATTGGTTTGGGCTTGTGAGTGCCCTCACGAGAAGAGGTTTGTTGTACGTGAAGGGAACCCAGAACAGAACCGTAATTTCTGTTCTTCTTCGAGTTGGCGTATTATTTTAAAGGCAGAGCCTATGCCATCATAGTATTGGTTTTCTATTTCTATTGGATCATCAGTTTGATTGAGCATGCAAGTTTCGATTTCAGTTTGAATGTTGCAATAATTCTCATAAGAACGTTCATAATGTTTTACGCGATGTTTTAACAAATCTAATTGAGCTCCTGAAGGTTCAAGTTCCTTGATGTATTTTCTAAATCTGGTAATTTGCCCTTTATAAGATGCTCTTTTGGAAGTAAGTTTTCCATCCTTACAATCCTTATCTTTATCTGTGGAAGGCATGGTGAAATAGGTAAATTGAAGTATAAGTTACGCAACTGAGGAACCTTGGAAATGCTGTCAAACTGGCAGCAGCAAACAAGTTGAAAGGGAGAAATGCACCAAAGGAGACAGAAGCAACCCCTTTCCAACTCACCAGCTTTGCACTGCGAAGTTATAGCTGAAAAATTCAAAGTAGATATTAATAATTTGCAAAATATTGACAAATGGACTCTCCCGGGTTTCGGCACCAAAATTGTTGTAGGTTTTTGCTGGGAATTAACCTTACCCACAAGGGAAGATGAAGAGAGAAGTTAAGGGAAGTGGGTTTTGGACTAAGGAACAAGTGTGGATAATAGGACGAGAGTCCAACAGCAAACAAAGTCAATGTTTAGAAACGAGTGTCACCGCAAAGCCCGTGAAACACCTAAAGTAGATATGGACCTGGCCGTAGCTAACGGGAATTGCGGCTGAAGCTTGGGCTATTTGCCGGCGAGATTGGATAGTACCTTCCCTTCCAAGCCAAGATTCGGCTTCTATGTGGAAGGGTGGTGGTCAGGTAAATAAAGAAATGATGAGTTTACTATGTATCCCTTCAAAGGAGTTTGTTTTAAACAAATATTTTGAAGAATGCAAACAATTTGAATTAGCTGTGATGTTTTACTTCTTGAAAATATAGAATTTCTAAGGAGCGACCGAATGTCTCCAGGAAGAGTAGCAATGAGGCAATTATACCCTTGGAAATAATTTTGGTAAGAGCACCAATAGTTGCATTTAAGAATGGCTAAGCTTTTACCCAGCATGCGCCAACTAAAAGTTTAGACAATGAGAAAAACTTAAATTTGGAAAACCAACCATAAGTTGTAGAGAAAAACTCAACAAGCAGGAAGCTGGCGGAGCGAGTTATAATTAGCTATCAAAGCTAAGAGAGGCTTTAATAAGTTTGTGACTAAGAGTTCTTGCTCAAATGCAACAAATAGTGGAACCGTTATTAATTTGATTTGTGAGTTTTTTAAATGTATGCCTATAGGAAGAGTCGGGGAAGACAGGATCTTGCCTAGTCGTTATTTTATAGAAAATGATGAAGCAAAAAGATATAACTTGATTTATTTAACAATGCGTAGAATATGATTAATTTTAACCCTCTGTTACACGCGTGCCCAGCTGTTACACCACTACACGCGCGCGGACTGACAGTCCGCAACTGTTTGTGTGGTTCCTTTCGTTCTTTTTCCTTCCGTTCCTCTATCTGGTTCACAGTATGATGACCATCGTATGACTATATGTTAATAAATTGATACCAAATGATATTTTCATTAAAATATTTTATCGCTGAATTTGGTAAATTACTTATTATAAATTTTATGTCATACAATAACAATTACTTGACGTGAAAATATTCTACAAAAGTAAATATGCTTGATTCCACTGGTCGGTTCTTAGTAGTAGTCATAAATGGTGGGATTTCACGTTTATTCTTGCGAATCGTTCCACCAAGCGTCAATTTATCATTTGCAAGCAAATCTTGAGCAAGAGGAACAGACCCAAATCAGTTTCGCAAGTAACATATCTACCAGATTTTTATATTGGTTTCACCAATCTCTTTACGATTTGGTGTGGCGTGTTTTCGCATTGGTATGGGCCCTCAGGTTGTCATCCGCAGTATATCTCCATATTACTTGTATACTACATTTTGGCATCGGTTAGTACAAAAATCTTTATAGGCCTACCGTACTTAGCAGGCTTGGACGGAATATATTGGCGAAAGCTGCACCTTTCCCGAAATGCATCCAACATTTCATCATTTGTCACTAGTTCCGCCAAACTGTAGTGTTTCTTGCAGTTACCTATGAACTTGTCTACTAAATACCGCACAGCAGCGAGTTTGTCCGCCGGTTTACGATGCTCTCGGGAGTTGATTTAATCAAATTTCAAACACTTCAACAAGAAACGCAAATGGTTTATGCCCATTGATAGCCTGAAATATTCGACACCTGTACCATAATTATGCGAGAGATCTTGTAAATTGGTGTGGGAGACTTCAGTGCGCCACCAAGAAACTGAAGACCTAAACATGCCTTCAGCTCAACAAGATTAGTGTAAGCTGCATCTCGGGATCGAGAGTATTTTGGACGGGTTGTTGATATGTAACGATTTATGCATGTTACGATTTCATCGGTAAAAAATAGTTGAGGTCCATTCTTAGCGACTCTTACTACTCAGGGCAAGTGTTTCACAATATGGGCTATTTCTTGCTGCTCACATTCAGTCACGTCTTCATCTTGAGACTGCTCACTGTCAGAATTATGATCACTATAATTCACGGCATCCTAATCACTGTCATCACTCGCTCCAATTTCATTGTCGTCCAACCACTGTTCGATGAGATCCTTTGCTTCAGGAATAAATGCAAATATCTGCCTGATAAGAGGACACACGGGTAATATTCACGGTTCATTATTGTCATCCATATTCCACTACAGATAATGAAGTACAGAAACTACTTCTAAATACATTTCTACAGCACTTCCAACCAATATAGTATGTAATTGTATAATATATGATTGATATGATATAGATACTATAATACAAAACAACAGAAAAACGCATTACTTACCGAAAATGAGAGGATGATTTATGAGTCACCAATACACGCTGCGGACTGAGAATCCGCAAGTCTGCGCGTGACGATATAAACCTCCACAAGCAACAGCTTTATTATTATTGACAGAATATCACATTGCCAGAGTGCTTATATTGTTGTAAAATGAAGCTAGTAGAAGCCACTCCCTTCCAACTCCAGTTTTAGCCTTCGGTAGCAAAAAAAAGTAAAGTGTGGACTCACACTCCAGGTCGCGTGTAACAGCAAAGATATAATTTGATTTTTTAAACAATTGAGGTCTCTGACCTTCAAAATTATTTAGAGTTTTCACTGAGCAATTAACAATTTTTGGCTTGGAACCTTTTATAGGCACTAAAATCTTCATAAGATTTTAAAATGATGCTAAGATTAACAAATTAAAAATTTAAAGATAATTAACGTAATCAAAGTTAAACAAGTACTTTAAGAATTCCTATATGGGCATCTTAAAAGTATGAACAAATAACAGCTTCGGAATTATAACAAAAAAGAGAGAGAAATTAAATAGAAGTTTCTATAACTTCTTATATTGATACAGAAATTACTATTAGAATTTATACAAATAGGGCAGGTCACTTATTGTGAAACCTGAAGAGAAAAATTAAGAAGAAGTTTCTAGAACTCTATAATTTAACAGGATCACGAGGAAAAATAGGGCAAGTTACCCTTTCGTGAAACCTGGATCAACGAGATAAATGAAAAATTGAGTAGTTAGATCATCAACAATTCCTGTACTAGCAGGAAAGAACATAGATTAATATGCAGTTTCTAACTGCTGGGATTTAAACAGAGTGAATAATTTATAAATGGAGAAAAGTTGGGAGGGCGCCTATGGTTTGGCGAGGCCTCATTGAAAAGGACATAAATTTAAAGATTAACCTAATTTGTTAGGAAAGAATGGTTGAGGAAGATGAAATAGGAACATTGTGGAGAAAGTTCTTGGCCTTATTTATTATTCTCGGACGAGCGCGGCGCGGATGAGAAGTTGAACGAGCACTGTATTCACTATAGTCTATTGATGTGGTTCAAAAGTTCACTATTGTAGCACAGAAAGTTTATAGAAAGGAAAGTTATTACTGTGGTGTAAAATAACCAGTTGCATTTTGGTTTGAGAGAGTCTATTGCGTTGAAAAATTTGTAGGTTATAGTTGAATGCAACAGACGAATTCCCACGAAGGAAGACAAATTAGGTGTTGATTAGCTGTTCATAAGGAAAATTCTTTGGTTAGAAAAAGTATTCCCACATGTGAGTGGAAAATACTAGAAGGTTTAGCTTGTAGATAAATTGTTTTGCGTTGACATTCCAGAACAATCATAACTGTTGAATTGGGAAATTAAAGTCCAGCGGTGGAACGAGCTAAGATTTCTATAGACAGTATTTAGTTTAATAAGAATCCCACGGTGTGAGAGCTCATTCTCGGTTACCATGCACAAAAAATGCTGCTTCGTTTTGCAAGATTAGCTGTCTTAAATAGACAAAGCCTGACATCGAAAATCCCGCAAGGATTGCAATTGCAGAGCATTTAGCAATTTCTCACTGTCTATAGAACGGTATTAAAAGCGTATAGCTAATTAAAAGCGATTAAAATATGAAGAACATAGTACTTAGCTCATTTCTGGTAGGCGACCGTTAGTTAAGATCTGGACATGGCGTCCGATTCAAAATTTTGCCTCTCGAGGAGAGGAGACGAGCCCTAGTTAGGCTCCAACTGGAGGTCTTGACGACTGAAGCACAAGTGAGGCCAGCTCAACGACGCGCGGTAGGACCAAGGAAGGAAAAAGAAGGAAAAGGAATATACATAAGAATGACAAACATTACAAAAATTAAGTATCTTGATGAAATGGTCTTCAAAGAGTTGATAACAGGCGTCACTAGCGAAGCCTGGTGGATGGGATGTAGACGAAGTCCTCTTGATCACAGAGATGATAGCTGACCATAGTGACGAGATCTGGTGGCTAGATTGGTAAGGAAGTCCTCTTGTACATGGGAAAATTGAGGAACTTCAGAGATTCGCTGCTAGATGACGCTAGGTGGGTCATGGAAGATATATATCTAGAACAGACTCGCAGGTAATATAAGCAAAGTGCATAAACAAAGAAACCCAGGAAATCACTGTTGGTGTTTGCGTAAGAGGAAGGAATGAAATAAAGCAAGGAGCAGCAAAAGCTTACTCTGTCTTACCGTGTATTCCAAGGGATACACCAAAGGGTGATTGTGCCTTGTGTATTAACCATATTAAATTTGGATATTTTGGGTACTTTTTTTTCTCGTACACCCTTCAATATAGTATTATAAAATTTGAATGGCTGATAGAAGAGGGTTTTCTATTCCTAATTCTGTCTCGTTAGGTACATGTCTTGTATCATGTATTTTTAGAGAATTTTTTGCATTTTGTAAAAAAAAGGGTTCTATATATTTCAGATTTATAATTTTTTAATCTTTAAAATATTAAACTCAACATTTTTAAAAATGTCCATATGATGTTCATCCCAGTCTCTGTAAGATGTTAAGAGTTTTGCTGTTCTATGATGGTTAGTTCCTGAGAACAATGTACCTAAACATTCAACAAAATTCTTACAAAACAGGTTTAAAAGTTTAACATAGTTTAGTGCTCACCTTAGAACATTCCTGCAACGTATTGAGGATCATTTTCTAGATCCTCCTTCGGCTTCTTAGCATTCCTTGAGTGCATTCTTGCCTTTCTAGCCATCATAGTCACTTCATAATCTACTCTTCTCACACTGATAGTATCAAATTATGAACATGCTTATCCAATTGCTAATTCACCTTTACCTATAGGACGCAATCAATACACAAACCTAATATTACTTTCATACCCACTATCAACCTTCCTACTGAGGCGGAATGGATGCTGAGGTTTAGTTACTGCATTTTCGAAGTAGTTTACTAGCAGTAACAAAATAAACTGTCACTAACATGACATTGTTTACAAACTGCAAATGAAGATATGGTTGATTACAACAATTCAATTCCATGACAACATTGCCACTTGTCTATTCTTCAATGTTAACATCATTACTTACAAAACATCCTACACTTGAATCAGTGTTCAACTTTCTTCTGGAAGCACTGGCAATGATATTTTTGCTGATAGAATATCACTCAGTGAAGAAGCCTAAAGCACTTTCGTTAACCAAATTCTTATTATTTCCAGCATTATCATCACTAAGTACGTATTTTGCTTTAGGTTTTCTTACAGGCCCTCCTTTGCATTTTTTAAATACTTTTCCAATTCGAGGCATGATGACACAAAAACAAACTGTTCCATTGAAACATGTACAGAAAACTCGCCAGGAACACAAGCAACAACACAGAATCCAACACTGACCACGAAATATCTTCATAAATCAACATATAGGTAAAAGGAAATGCTTGATGTCAAAGATGTCAAGATGGCAGAGTTTTCTGAGTTGGATGAAAATGAAGCTTATGGCCTGCAATGGAGCCCAAAACAGCAGCCTGGATAGAAATTCATCGGTAGGTTGGGAAACGGGACCAAAATTTTTCAAAAAAGTGTACAGCCTACAGTAAGTACGCCCATGCATAGGCAACCCACATCACGTCCGTGCGTGTGGGTTGCCTATGATCGGCAATAGGTTACAAAGTTTGGCAATGGGGGAAAAATTACGTGATGTGGGTTGCCTATGCATTGGTGTACTTACTAGAGGCTGTAAACTTTTTTGAAAAATGTTGGTCCCGTTTCCCACCCTACCGATGAATTTCCATCCAACCTGCTGTTTTGGGCTCCATTTCAGGCCAAAAGCTTCATTTTGATCCAACTCTGAAAACTCTGCCATGACGCGTTACGCGTCCAGACAGGGAGGGTTGAGGGTGCAAAAATGTCAACTTGGGGGGATGGAATGTCAATCAAACATCGGAAGGGGTTGATTTCGTGTCACCACTACTTCTAAGGACCTTTACAGCCCTTTCAGCGATTAAGACCTCATTTCAGCCCTTAAAAAGGGCCTGATACGAAAAATCATACAAACGGGGGTTGCAGGGGAAGGGGTGGCGACACAGGCGCAGGTCCTCTTTTGAAACGTTAGGCGAAGACCCCCCCCCCATTAGCAGCACTGATAAAAATCTCGATTTAAACCTTCCTTAGGGGTGAATCAAGACGGGGTGGTTTGGTCCCTTGCCAGTTGAGGGTGTTAGGAGGGGTGAACATTGCCGGAGGCCTTAAGAACTTACTGCAATCAGCAACTGAGGACGGTGTGCAGGTTTTCAGGTGGTTAAACACATCCGGTACCTTCTCAGGCGCCCCCAATGGTAGTCCATGTTTAGGGGATGATGAAGGGGGTTGAAAATGCCCAAACGTCAAATGTAACGATTTCAACGTGTTCGTGGAACCTTAAGAGCAAGACTCATACATTTTCGACTGCTTTGGCAACCTGCGACAAGTCCTACAGCGTTTTTCGCAAACTTCAATTTACGGTTTTCAAAAATGGGCTGGTTTTGGGGGCGCTATCCCGAAACTACACAAGTTGGGGAGTTGTGCTGAAGCATGTGCTTGGTAGGCGCCGGGGCAAACGTCATACTGAGATTTCGACCTTGTGCAGTCAACTTTCCAAATTTTGTGGCCATTGAAAAAAGTGGTGCTTTAATTTTTTTGAGCAGTATAATTTGGTCAACAGTAGCCCGCGTGCTTATAAGAACAGAGTGCCGAGTTGCCTACCAAAAGAAACTGATTATATATATATCGATTTACATCGAGGATTACTCGAAATCTCCTTCAGTTGCCGTGGACAGCGCGTTGACGCCAGCTGATCGATGAACTTTCAAGTCGGAAGTTATATTTACGGGACTGGATACAAATGTACCAATATTTTTTCTTAATCAGTTTTCATATGTTAAAGGGGTACGCATACCCCCACGTTCCCACCGAAAAATTATATTTTTAAATTGAATGGACTATTCACTTATTAGCCTTCAATGAAAGTGTGTATTTTGTGTAAGTGATTTCAAATATATACAGTATTTCGATGTGTGTATGTGCTTTGATTAGGAAACTTATCAATCGCAGGACAAATTGTATAGATAATTTAATGATTTTGATTTAATGTGCAGTAAAATGAAATTAGGTCGCTCAGGGACAAGTGAAGTGTAATTTTATTGTGTCGTGTGCTACAATAAATCTCTGCAGTGGCGAGAAGGAACTTTAGTTGACTGTAGTTATTTTTTTGGTTGAGTGATTTTTTCTGATAGACGATCCGATTGGGCAAGTTTTGGAAAGGAGATTTCACCATAACATAGGATTTTCATTTGCCGTCGGTATCGTAGGCAGGTTTTTCTGGAATATATGCAAACAATATCTTAAATAAATCAAGGTTATTTTCCTTTTTATCTTATTCGATCTGTAGTATTTCTTATCTCTTTTCTCTGGTGCTGGCTTCATCAAGAGTGTTTTCTTATGAATTCTAGTTTGATGGCGCCCTTTTTACCTATCCCGTAACGACCCTGAGATACTCTATCTCGTGCTATCCGTGCTAATTTTTGTTCATTTTCTCAAACTAGGCTTCAGACACACTCGTTTTGTTCCAGTTTTTTTTATTTCCCTGCTCTTTCATGGAAGATATGTGATGTTATATTGGCCGGGTCATCGCATATCTTTCCAGGAAACGGATATAGTACGACGTATATTTTTCTTCAATAACTCAAGGTCGACATTAATGATAGTATTAAAGATTCCGGGACATTCTCGCTTGACCGTTTTAGCTTAAATATGGCTCATTAGCTTACGCGAGGCGAAGTTGAAAACTGGGCTTTAATAGTAGAAGATTGTCCAGTATTCGGTAACATACACCACGTTAGGGAGACTAGACTTGGCAACTTACAGTTATATTTTTACGAGGAACACACGACACTTAGGAATGCGAGAGGGGGAAAAGCCCCACGAGATAAGGGACCCTCACACACAGGAATCTCCCTTCAGTCGAGAGCAGATAGTAACCAAGTTAACTGCTCTTGCCAGGACCTTTCAAGACTCAGCCAGATAAGTAGCCTGTACAATACAATCTCAATTGGTCATTAACAACAATCACTTAGTCACTCTAAACGAGCAAATTTCGTAAGTCAACAACCAATTCCAGTATCTTAACAAATCATCACATAGACTATAACTAACAAAATATTGACGAGTTGCATTATCTCAAGTAATACTGCAACTAAATAAGTGTACATATTGTAAATATTTTCATCCATACTTTCAGACATAGATTTCGTAGCCTAGGCCTAAGTGTAATGGATCTGCTGATGATCGCTTGACGATCGAAACTGGTCATATAAGTGTATTTATTAATCTCATGTATTTTTTTCATGATAATGGGATAAACCACATCATTTGAGTTCAATCGTGTTGATGGTTGATTTTTAAAAATAAATCTAATTGAGAAAATTATTTGAGCATTTTGAAATAGAATGTTTTTGGTTATAGGCTACTTTTACTTATCTCAATAAATGTTATAGGTTTCAAAGCCATTATTTTACAGCCTATGCACTGATACTTGCACAATATGTGGTAGAAAAATGTGTAAAGTTTTTATCGTGTTTTAGATAATAAATGGAGTAGCATTGACACTTGCAGGGATAGATGGAAAATTGGATGTAATGTCTTGAATGTCTGTTGCAATGTAAACGTACTTCCCATTAGTTCATCAGTTTATTAGAGCGAAGACAGTTTTTTAAGAATATATTTGAAACTGTTGGTTTTAGAGCCTTAAAATGTTGTTTTTGCGGTCCCATAGGGACACACCGAGTATTGTTTCCCACGAAGGGCGAAAAATTAGCTACCGTACCTCCGATCTTTATTCAACAACTTTGATATTTTGTCCCAGTTAACTTTTTTTGGTGTTTTTTCAGTCACGACGCCCGTCCCACGGGCCCACGGGGTACAATGGTTTATTTCTGAATGAAAGGTACCGAAGCGTATGTGTTAATCCAGGGTATGAGCTATCTCCATTTCTAATTTGAACCAAATCCGTCCGGCCGTGTTAGTATGAAGACGTAACAAACTAACATACGGTACACACACAAAGTTTCGCAAACTTTTGCCCTATGGCAAGCATTTATGAGACAGGTGAGGTACCCTCTGATTTCAAGAGGAATGGTATCATGCAGTTATGGAATGCTCATTAAAGTTGAGGAAACTGAAGAAAAGTCAAAAGCCAAAAAGTTGGGTAACAACCAGACTGAAAGCGAAGGTTGGAAACGAAAGATTCAAGAAGAGTATAAAGGAAGGACTAATGAAAAACCCTAAACAAACTTTAATTGCAGACTAATGGGCACTTTTAAAGAATGAAATAACAAACTCCGCAGAAGAAAACATTGGTAGGAAAGAAAGAATAGGTTCAAAACCGTGGATCTCTCAGGATATACTAGAATTGGTGGATGAAAGGCGGAAACACAAGAATGTAAGAGATCAAAAAGGGAAAGCAGAATACACACGTCTGAGAATTGAGGTTAAGAAGAAGTGCAAGGAAGCGAAAGAAGAATGGTTGAAAGAGAAGTGTGCATATATAGAAAATTGTCTGAAATTAGGAAAAATAGACACAGCTTGTCGAAGGATTAAGAATACTTTTGGAGAAAAGAAGACTAAGTGCTGTAATATTATGGACACAGATGGAAAGCCTCTAACAGATAGGGAAGAAAAGGTTGAGAGATGGAAAGCTTACATAGAGTGTTTGTATAAGGGAAAGGAGTTTGATAATCATGTAATGGAAATGGAAAAGGGAATTGATGATGATGCAAAAGGGGATTTAATATTGAGATCAGAATTTGACAGAGCATTGGAAGACTTAAGCAGGAACAAAGCACCAGGCATACATGATATACCGATTGAGTTGCTGCGCTTCATAGGAGATGAAGGTCTGATCAGCCTATTTCACTTGGTGTGTGGGATTTATGAGGCAGGTTAGGTACCCCCTGATTTCAAGAAGAACTTTATCATCCCTCTACCGTAGAAAGTGGGAGCTGACAGATGTGTAGATTACCGTACAATCAGTTTGATTACTCATGCTTCAAAGATCCTGTATAGAATAATTTACAAAAGGATGGAAAGCCAGGTAGAAACGGTGTTGGGTGAAGACAAGTTTGGTTTCAGGAGAAATGTAGGAACAAGGGAAGCTGTACTACGTCTTAGGCTGATTTTGGAAGGTAGAATAAAGAAAGATAAGAGAACATTAATGGCATTTGTAGACTTAGAAAAGGCTTTTGATAACGTTGATTGGACTAAAATGTTTGACATTCTGAAAACGATTGGCACAAGGTACAGGGATATGAGGGTGATCTACAATCTATACAGAAACCAGACAGCAGTCATTCGAGCTGAAGGACATGAGATAGAAACTGGTATTCAGAAAGGTGTAAGGCAAGGCTGCAACTTATCGCCCATACTTTTCAGTCTCTACATTGAACATGCAATGAAGGAAATTCGAGAAAAATTTAAAGTGGGAGTGAAGATTCAAGGAGAAATACGGTAGTTTCAACTCTGAGATTTGTTGATGACATCGTCATCTTGGCCGACACGCCTGAGGATTTGAGTGAGTTTTTGAATGGTATGGACTCTGTCTTGAGGAAAGAATTCATGATGAAAATTAATGGGCCCTACATGTAAAACAAAAATATTGGAAATCAGCCGAAATAAATCAGAAATCTCTATGGACATCAAATTGGCAGGTGAAAAGCTGAAAGAATTAGGAGACTTCTGTTACTTAGGTAGCAAAATAACCGGCGATGGACGAAGCAACGAGGACATAACATGTAGGTTGGCTCAGCCAAGGAAAGCATTTCTACAAAAAATGAATCTGTTGACTTCGAATAGAGATTTAGGTATTAGGACGTCATTTTTGGAAGCCTTTGTCTGGAGCGTGGCACTCTACGGAAGAGAAACTTGGACTATTGGTGCAGCAGTAAAGATGAGAATTGATGCGTTTGAAATTTTGGTGTTACAGGAGACTGATGAAGATCAGTTGGGTAGATAGGGTTACAAACGAAGAGGTAGGTATTAAGACGAGTGTGAGAGGAGAGATGTTTCTGGCGACTGCTAATGACGAGAAGAGATAGGTTGGTAGAACACATACTAAGACACCCAGGAATAGCAAGCTCAGTTATGCAAGGAAGGGTCGTGGACAAGAACTGTAGGGGTAGACCAAGGTTAGAATATGTTAAACAGGTTGCCTCGGATATAGGGTGTGGTAGCTATGTAGAGATGAAACAATTAAGTTACGGTATCTCATGACAGGGAGGCGTGGAGGGCTGCATCAAACCAGTCAAAAGTAAGGAAGACTCAAACAACATATACGGTACGGATTAAGAAAGGGTTCAAGGTTAGGCCTACCATATTCGTGAAAGATGTATAGGCCTATCGTCTGAGTGGCCTAGTAAGTGGTCCCGACAGTCGAGATACCAGTTAATACGGAATAGGTACCGAGCAATTTGGATATATTCCGCTTTATGTTCAGCCGGATAGGACTACCCAACAAGTAGGATAGAACTAATATTTTAGAAGTAACGGTAAGGGATTACAAGGCGTAGGTACCAGATGCAAAACTAATATGGCGAATTGGGGAGTAGGGTTTGAAAGGAGCATCGTTTCTCTAAGGTACCGGTACATAAATCCACAATTATTGTTGTTAGCTCTGGAAATCTATCAAACTCGGGTGAGCTTTCCTCCATTCAAAGCAGCGCATCGGGACCAAGGATGAGGTAATGGTTCGGTGATGGGCTAGGCTAATGAGAGTGATAGTAGTGTAGTGCTGATAAGGGATTACAATGCTAAGATAAGGGGTACTGAGGTGTATGAGAAGGTCATGGTTACGCGGTGTGAGATTCGAGAAGCGAACACCAATAGAAAATGTCAACTGGACTTTTGTGCTGAGAGGCGATTAATTGTTGGGAGCTCATTCTTAATTTTAGGTTCTACTTTTTACACTTCAACATTTTATATTTTTCCTTGTCACATTTTAATGAGAAAATGTAGAAATAAAGTCCAGGTAAGAGGAATTGAAATACTGTAATATGTAGGCCAGGGTCATGCCAAAACTTGAGTGTGATAACTTGTTTTACAGCTGACGAAAATATTTATGTGCCCAGTGCAGATTTACAGTGACAGTCAATTTGCAACAGCCTACTTAATAGTCAAAGATACCGAGGTGAGTTGGCTATGTACCTAGGGACAGGCTTATGACGACACAATACGAGTTACCCTCATTTAATTGTAGTCGATACTGTATTGTTTCCATTTTGAACTGGGTTTCTTGTAACACAACGTTGAAGTTGTTAATTTTGGCTTCTGAATACAACTAGCTGCGATTCATGCTGCATATGCAGTAAATTAAGTCCACTTTCACGTACCGAATTACTGTAAGCGTGTTGATAGGTTTTTATCGTCGGTACCCTATCATCTGTCAATATAATATTTAAACTACTTTCCGTTCTTGTGTCTACATAGGAATTGGGTAACCGAATGTAGGATTAGTATGTATATTCCCGCTATACCAGCAGGCACCATTTGCTATTCATTTTCTCTCTTCAATCTCAATAGAAACAACTTATTCACCTTTGGCGGTCAACTTGCAAACTTTTGACTTACAGTAAATGATTGCAAGTTAAGCGTCAAGTTTGGTATATGTTTTTATGTTTTTGACAAATATATAACCGCTCACCACTGTGCACTTCGAGGGTCAGAAAATGTACCTCATTTGATATGTTAAATATCTAACCGATTTGGCGCAGTGGTGTAAGTAAGTTCCTTAACTAATTCGTAATTGTATACTCTCTGTTCTAGTTTCCTGAGGAAAATGGAGCAACAACCAATGATCAAGGATGAGCCAGACTGGTTGGCTCATACACATGAATTCCCTAAAATAGTAAGTTGATTTTGATTCGAATGTGTAATATTGCAATCTTAGTGATCTGCAAGACAAGCAAGGATTAGTGACTTCATACAGTACTGAATGGTAAATGGTACGCTAACCAGAATCTGTTAAGTTTTAGTTCTTATAATACTCATAACTTAGCACTCATTGTGTCGTTATATTTTTATTTGGCTGTACTTATATACATTCACAGGGATCAAATGAGCTGTTGCCCCCTGATAACCTGCAGGATGAGGCTGTTGATATATTTGAGCATGGAGGTATAGCAGTTAAGGAGGAACATGAACCACAGGTAATTATTGTTTCTACGTTATTCTCATATAATAAGAAGAGAGATTTCTAGTGTGTATATTATTTGGAAGATTGGATTACTTAGTTTTGTTTTGTTTTGTTTGAGAACACCAAGCGTCCTCGGACGCCCCCGGCAATAAAAGCCATACGATAAATAAATTAAAAAATAGCTGATATTATTGTATTGATACTGCACTTCTACTCTGTCACCCTGAATCCTATTATCGGTGAAGTCTACACAAGTTGCCATGTTAAATCTCAATTATGAGCCATTTGAGATTTGATTGATCCTAAGTGTATGTGCGACTGGTTGTTTATCCTATTGCTTATAGTCCAGTGGGGACAAAGGAAGACTGCCACAGCAAACCAAGCTCGTTACCGGCATAAAACAATATTAAGATTCTAAATAGGGCGATGGCAATCATATTTTAAATGAATAAACACACCACATCATTCTTCTTCTATTTTAAGAAAACCAGACGTCAACGGAACTCTCAACAGAATGCCATACATTCCAAACGATTGTGCTAAGCAATTACACCACTAATAATATTTGCCTGTGGTAACTCATTTGCCTACTCTCATGTAAAGGACAAGTTTGTAGAGTGCCATGCTCCCTAGAATTATATGTACACATTATTGAAATAGATGCCTCAAGTGAATACCATGTCGCTGGATGCACAAATCTCCGCATTAATGCATCAAGCGTTCGACAAGTACTGTACGGTAATAGGTAAGCGTTTCTGGCTTCATCCTCCTGCGTCCAATCAGGTGCTTCTACACCATGTTCTTCTGGATCATTCCAATTGTTTATTATTCCTACGTAGATTAATGTCCAACGTCATGCACTCAATTTGACTCAATTAATTATTTTATCTATGTCTTGTGTTATATAAATATTTGTTCCAATTATTAAATCTGGTGAAGTTCACAGCTCACACGCTCCTTCCTCAGCTTTCTCATGCACCTTTCTCAACGTAATATCTTCACAAGTGGACTCAATCCCAATCTCGGAGTATAGTTTGATCTAGTCTCGTTTATATATAAATGGTATCAGCTGATGAACTTACCCAAGTCTGGTATGTTAAATCTTAAAATGGAACGAATTTTCTTTACAGAATTTCTGATCAACATCTTGTATGTTGCATTGTGTTTGTAAGGTATTCAAAATATTGGAACCCAGGCAAATGAACGTGTTTGTGAAACGAATATTTTCTCTGCAGGATTATACTAATCTCACTGAGGATATCAAGATAGAAGAATTCTCCATCCCAGAGATTGTTCCATGCAGAAAAATAGAAACACCGTCTTTAGTGAGTGGTGGAGATATGGAAGTGGTAAGTACATTAATTCTGAATGAAAGTAGAACGCGGCTTATACACTTGCATCAGACATGAATGTGACTTTTACATACCTTGTGTCCTTGTTTCATCTTCTAGGCGATATCACGTATTGAAATTAGGAACCCTGATCACTATTGCAAGTCATATATGTCCCGACATACATTAATATGGGTTTTTATTTATTGCTCTTTTAAGAAGGGCTGCCAAGTTCCGACAGTGCTTGCATCTCGTTCAACTGTCAACAAGGCGCATTCTAGTGGTGCCCATTGTTGGCAACATGTAGGATAGAAAATTGGGATACAAAATCACTGTTGAAAAATCTTTCATTGGGACGCATTAGGCCGTAACCATTGTCAAAAACTATTGATCTGGGCGCGATAGGCTCTAACCATTGTCAAAAACTATTTATCTGTATGCGTTAGGTTGTAACCATTGTCAAAACCCTGAGATTGGACAAAACGTAGGTTAGAATGGTCGAATGTAGGTGGTGTCTTGGCCGCGCGCAGTGAGCGGGGCATAGTTGACACAAAACCATTGATATGGGCGTGTTAGGCTGTAACCATTTTCAAAAACCATTGGATTGTACGAAACGAAGTTTAGCAGATAGGTTTATGTTTTATCCACCTAACTTCCCTTCAAGATGGCATATCGTGCACGGTAGTGTTTTTGGCACGAAAATGTGTTATTGCGACAACTTCAGCAAACATCTTAGGTTGAACATAGAACCGCCGATTGAAGTTACTGATTGTTATCAGGCAACTACTACAATCCATAGTGAATAAATTATTCAATTCTGCGATCTAACAAATGAACTGAGTGCTGCACACGAATGATGGGCACTAGAGAATGAACTGGGCGCTTCTTTGTTTTATATAGTACCGTAAGGGCGAGGTTGGCAGTACTATTTTGATGATGATATAAGCGCTTAGAGATAGACCAGCGGGACTAAGGAAGCGACCCGAATACCCACGACCGCAACCGATGATGTTTGATGTGGACAATAGTAGGAAATATAAGGCGGTTCTGGGGCAGGGGCTAATGCGCAAGATGGCCGCCGCGCGCAAGTGTCCTATGTTATTCTTATGGAGGGGTCATTCAGAGCTGGCACAGGGGCTAATGTGTAAAATGGACGCCACGCCCTGAGACCGTGAATAATGTCACAGGGGGAGTTCGACCGTGTAGTCGCTAAATGGAATATTTATTATTATTATCATTATTATTATTATGTAATTATTGATTAATCATGTACAATCAAGACCAGCCTTATATAATCCACTTTATGATTAAGTGGCAGAATTCTTGGATGTCACTGTGGAGTCTCCGGTCTGAGTCCTGGCTTTGCCAAGGAATTTAATTTCTGGTCTGATGGTTGGAATGGGGTACACTCAGCCTTGTGAGGCAAAAACTAAGAAGAGTGGGGTTAATTCATACCTCAGCCATTTTGCCTAACCCAACTTCACCTAACCTAACCTAACCTAACCTAACTTTACCTAACCTAACCTCTAAAGCTAAGCCAAAGGCTAATCAACACACTCAAAGTACACACATCAAAAAAAGTTTTGCATCACCTCGGTTCCCAGATCTCCGGCATATAGACGTTGACTGTGTATATTGTATCCAAGATACAGTCCCTTTGACTGTTCATAGATGTCACTAAAACTGCTCAAAGATGTAAACAACCATGCATGAGCAGGGCCTATTAGACGGAGGGGGTACGACAGCCGATCAGTTCCAGTCATTCCACCAGGACGAAGGTACGCTGCTCATGTTGTCTGTAGTTCTACCATGCCTAGAAGGTCAATACCGCAGTTCGATCGCGTCCGCATTGTTACTTTGTGTCAAGAAGGGCTCTCAACAAGGGAAGTTTCCAGGCGTCTCAGAGTGAACCAAAGCGATGTTGTTCGGACATGGAGGAGGTACAGAGATACAGGAACTGTCGATGACAGGCCTCGCTCAGGCCGCCCAAGGGCTACTACTGTAGTGGATGACCGCTACTTACGGATTGACGCTCGGAGGAACCCTGACAGCAATGCCACCATGTTGAATAATGCGTTTCGTTCAGCCACAGGACGTCGTGTTTCAACTCAAACTGTGCGCAATAGGCTGCATGATGCGCAACTTCACTCCCGACGTCCATGGCGAGGTCCAGCTTTGCAACCCCGACACCATGCAGCGCGGTACAGATGGGCCCAACAACATGCTGAATGGACCCCACGGAATTGGCATCACGTTCTCTTCACCGATGAGTGTCGCATATGCCTTCAACCAGACAATCGTCGGAGACGTGTTTGGAGGCACCCTGGTCAGGCTGAACGTCTTAGACACACTGTCCAGCGAGTGCAGCAAGGTGGTGGTTCCCTGATGTTTTGGGGTGGCATTATGTGGGGCCGACGTACGCCACTGGTGGTCATGGAAGGCTCCGAAACGGCTTTACGATACCTGAATGACATCCTCCGACCCATAGTGCAACCATATCGGCAGAATATTGGAGAGGCATTTGTCTTCATGGACGACAATTCTCGACCTCATCGTGCACATCTTGTGAATGCGTTCCTTCAAGATAACGACATCGCTCGACTACAGTGGCCAGCATGTTCGCCAGACATGAACCCTATCGAACATGCCTGGGATATGTTGAAAAGGGCTGTTTATGGACGTCTTGACCCACCAACCACTCTGAGAGATTTACGCCGAATTGTCGTTGAGGAGTGGGACAATTTGGACCAACAGTGTCTTGATGAACTTGTGGATAGTATGCCACGACGAATACAGGCATGCATCAATGCAAGAGGACGTGCTACTGGGTATTAGAGGTAGTGGTGTGTACTGCAATCTGGACCACAAATGCTGAAAGTCTAGCTGTATGATGGTACAACATGCAATGTGTGGGTCTCATGAGCAATAAAACGAGCTGAAATGTTGTTTGTGTTGATCTCTATTCCCTTTGTATTTAAAGGTTCCGGAACTCTTGGAACCGAGGTGATGCAAAACTTTTTTTGATGTGTGTATATAAGGGCACATGCAACTATCTTTTTGCTAGTCTTATAGCTACTGTGGCTACTGTGCAAAATGTTCGCTACACACAACCAGCTTAGGATTAAAAAGTCAGTTAAGTTTTAAAAAGTAAAAGCTTTTATTCATTTTTTTCTTTTCATTTTCATATTTCACACATTGCAATTTGTCAAATTCCAATTTACAGTTTTTAAAATTTTATTTTTAAGTTTTTTGAATTTTGTCAGTATGGAAACATGGATTTTTCAATTTTGTTGTTTACATGTTTTTGATTTAGTCCATGTCTAAAGTTCATATTTGCCAAACACGATTTTTTCATTACATATAACAAGGCTGTATACCTTATCCCAAAGCATATAGGTAATACATGGGATATACTATACTTTTGAGTAACTAGTTTAGCCAACTAAAGCAATTTCTCAAAATTACTAGAGGTTAACAGTTTGGATTAGGAGTGGGAGGTGGGTAGTAATTAAAAATTTCCAAGCAGTGTTCATACAATATTTTTTTATTCATTTTAAATATATTTACACTATTTACACATAATACATTTGTTATAATTACAGTTGTTTTTATTTTGTTTTCTATTTTTATTTAGGTTTGCATATGAATACCATTTTTTCTTTTTGGTATTTCTATGTTTAGTGCTATTGTTTTATTTCCTAAATTGTTTTATGTATTTGGTATATGCAGGCAGAGGATTTTGATATTCTTAACTTAACTCTTTAAGCATGGTCAATGATTGAGTAATGACCATAGGCATGAGTACCTATACCATTAGTATCAATTTCTCTTTTATCATCACCAGGACACAAATCAATTTTGTTTAGTCTTATAGATGATATGTCATGTTGTTTAGAAGCGATAATGTTCATTGGTATTCTTTTTACATTGTTTTTCATGACACAATCCTTATAATCTTGAATGCTTATACAATTTTTGACAACACCTCTACTAATGCCTTTAATCTTTTTGATTTCTTTACCATTTATGTCTAAAGCATACATTTTAGGTTTAAGTCCAACAAATGCTTTAATAATTTGTCCACAAGCCTCGTCTTTAAATTTCCCAAACGTTTTCTTGTTTGATATAGAGTAACATATATGATTAGTAGGATAATCAGATGTGTCCAGGTGTTCTAGAAAATCCAACTTGTCTTGATATACATCTTGGGTGTTAACCAAATAAATGAGCGAGTCAGTATCCATATACATGAGTTTAAGATTGTCCATGCCATAATAGGGTAGCAGGACATCATAGTGGTGGGAATACATGAGAGTTTTTGAAATATCCAGTATACACATTCCAATATATATAGGCTTATTGAATACAATGTTAAGTTTATCCATGTGGTAAGTAGCTAGGTTAGGACCATAAATAGTTCTGCCAATAAATGTCGGCTTTGCTATTAGCTTTTCTGCCTTTTTGCTGTCAGTCACAAGACGTATGTCTATTCTCTTACGAATATTTTCCATTGTTTTTCCAAAAATGGCATTGTTGAAAAATTTGTACTGATTTTTTTCAAAATCAATTTTGGCTTGTTTTCCAAGGTTGTTATTAAAATCAACGCATGCCTTTAGCCAAGGTCTTTGTTTAAACTTTAACACACGATGAATTTTTACCAATTTTAGTCCATGATCTAAAGCCTGTTTAAGTGCCATGTAATGAACAACCTACCGCCTTCGATTTCCAAGATGAGGAATTAGTTTTTGAGAGACGAATCCTTAGGTTATATTCACTCTGGTAGGAAAGGTAAATCGTTGTGTAGATCATGAAGGTCGCATGGGTAATCAACATCAACGTCTAGAATGTACCCCACAGGATCGTCTTCCTTTAGTGTTTCTAGATCGACCGTATCTGGAGAAACCCACTGAAATCCACCATAAGGAAGAGAGTGACACATAGCCAACCCATATTGGTTGTTGGCATCATAGGTAATAAACTGCGATGGTTTCTCAGAATCATAGGTTTCCATGTATTAATTGTTAGCTTCAGCATACCGATGAGACACTTGACATATGCCGCCACGTATTCCAGACTCTATTAAAATAATCTGATCGTAATCCTGTAGCAATTCCAGTTCAATTCCAGTGTAAAGGAGCATTGCCTCAAAACTTAAACCAGGCGAAGTAAAGAAGTGTGCAGCATCCACTCGTTGTGTTTCAAATGTTTTGTTTCTGAACGTTTCAAAGCTGTCTGCAAGTAGGAGTACATCTGAAGTTAGGTAGAGGTCACTATACCCCCCTAGAGGTTTAATGTTGAACTGATTCCATACATTTTTGGCATGTTCATAGTCTTCTTTACTAACATCTTCTTGACTTAATTTGTTAAAGAATGCCTCTTTTGGAGGTAAACACGTTTCTCTTAACTTTTCCCATGAATCGATGTAATCATAACAAAATACACCTTTACGAGTCATGAGCATTGCATTTTCTTTTCCAAAGTACTTGTCTGATTCAGGGTAAGATGTTAAGTTGGAAACTAAGTTTTCCAAACTACTTGACATTACCCGAAACGTGTCCACAAATCGAAGCTTAACATTTCCTACATATTTGGTGAAGGAAATGTACTTTTCTTTGGAGTTACCGATAACATCTACTCTCTCAGTAGTACATCCCAATTGTTTTACAATGAAATTTGCATCGTAGCCACTCATATGATGTAGAAATACAGGAACGGGGTTAAGTGTTTTACACCTCAAATTACAGTTATTGTGAGCACTTCCACGGTATTCCCCTGTAATATGGCAATGGTCTCGAACTTTCCAGTCCTCTTTGGTAAATGTTTTATGACACAAATAACAGGTTTCAGATCATTGGAACCCTGCTTCTTGATCCTCAGTTAAGGCCTTTGGAACATTTAAGCTATAAAGGCGATCGATTTCATTAGCTTTTGAGATCTAACAGTCCATAAACTTTTCTGCAGCGTCAGGTCCACGATAAATAACAGGTTGGCTTGGAAGGTTTGTCTTTATGTATTCCACAACAGGTGAGGGTTTAACGTATATACCAAAGCTCATAGGAACATGACTCTGGTATGGCACTGTATAACTTGCTTTAGGATTGGGTAAACATGTTTGATATGGCAAGAGTTATACTTTCGAAATCTGCGTAGATAACGTAAGGTATTCTCAGCATTTTTTCAACTTTTAAGTATTTCACAATTGAGTTTTAATAGGCATTTCAACCCTAGCAATGTCATATTGGACACACAAAGCTCTATGTTCTTTTAATTTTTCCATTCCTTGTTGTCCATATTGATTATCAAAGTGAGTAAAACACCTTTTTCACGTATATATCTTATGTTCATGGTGGGTAATCTGATGTCTTACTAGTTTATCAAAATCTTTGATAAAGTCGTAGTGGTTCTGACCAGGTGAAGAACTTAGCAGGAGGAGGTCACGATGGTCTTGTAGCTCTTGATCCACAACCTTTAGAGGATACACTTTGTTGTCTTTTGCCAGTCCAAATACATTTATGGATATGTCTTGGCTTTCTCAAATTTGGAAATGTCAGCTAGCGATGTAGGAAATGATATTACTGAAAAATCAGACTTGTTTTCCAGATCTTTGTATTTACTAACGCGTTTAGCATCCGTTTTAACCAGTTTTGCTAAAATGGCGTACATAAAACACCTCTCATCCTTAAAGTTTTGAGGATTAATGCAGGCTTTTCTTGCTTGTATAGCTGTTGGTTATGGAACATATGTGCTTCCACGCAAGGGATTGTACTTATCTATTTTCAATCGTACTCCTTCCACTGCTAACAAAGCCCAATTACTGCCTTTTAGCTCAGATTCTTCCATTTCAGTAGTTAACTTTGTAAATTGTGTTTCCAAGAAACTACTTAAGTCTGTTTCCAAAAATAGGGCCTGATTTCGTGTTATAAAAGCACGATCTGTAATTTCATTCGTAGACGTATGAATGAATCTACATTCAGCCACAAGATTAACTTTTATTGACTTGTGTTTTGCTAGTTCTTTCTGCATAGCTTGTATTATTTGCTGTTTGGACTCTTTAAGGTATGAATTTAAATCCTTACACGTATCACAACGTATAAAATAGGATTTAAGACGACCTTGAAAAGACGTTTCATATTCAGTAAGTCCATTATAATATGGAACCATTGAGAGCAGGTAATGTTTTGTAGGCTCAGTTTTTTGTCTTTTAGCTGCTGACACAACATTACAACATTCTTCATGGCGACGTATATTGTAGGTATTGTTAAATTTACTGCCACAAGTTTTGCACTCATAAAATTTACCACACGATACTTCGTGACGCTTTCTATCATAGTCCCGAAGAAAAGTCTTTCCACACTCTTTACACATATAGCTAGGCATGGTTTCTTCCATCATGGATGTTGATTTCTGCAAACAGCTGCTTACTGCGTATCATAAGGCTGTAGGCTGGTCAGTGAGACGGTCTTTCACGATGTGAACACTGCAAAAGGTAGTAATCAACTGATTGAATTCCTGCTAAGAGACCTCTTATATAACCTAATCAAGACCAACAACTACTTACCACGTAGTACACGGCTAGAGCTTAGTGGGTGAGACCATCTTTCACAATGTGATCACTGTTAAATGTAGTAGTCAATTGAAAATATTCTTAAACCATACTGAAGGTTATCAGGTACTTACTGCTTATCAAAAGGCTGTACACTCATGTGTTAGACACTCTCTCTTGCTAAGGACCCCTATATTCCCTATACAAGGATATACATGTTAGTTCTAAACACTTAATGGTTATTTGTATATTAAATTTATATACAGGTTATACGAGCACGTTTTTCACGCAATTGAACTTTGTCAAATAGCCACATGCGACACGCAAAGTATGTTTTCGCTATCTAGCGGTCACTCTGAGAACTACCTGAACGACAGCATGGTACCTAGCGCTCCGTATCATTACTGAACGATCAGCATGCTATCTAGCGGTCGATATCAAAAATTACTCAACTACCAGCATGCTACCTACCGGTCGATATGACAACCCACTCAACTAAAAACAACACACTAAGATTCCATGAATTCCAGAGTACTTTTAGATTAATTATCGACTCTCAACTCTTATAACTATGTCTATCCCACTCTGTCAGAAACACGATATTAAAATTTTTGCTCGATGTCACTACTGAAGTGATAATGGGTTTCCCGATCCTATCACTACAAATTCATTACCCCCCGCTCTTATCTCGGTCTCGACAACAACCATGCCTAATTTTATTATGTCAAATGATGTCATGTTCGGGGTGCAAAGTGGGTGCAAAGTGGGTGCATAGTTCATAGTTTACAAAATATAGCCCATTTTTAAAAATGAACATTTTTTGGAAAAATTTCCAATTCCATGTTTTGTTCCAACGATTAAGGACATAAAAGCCATTGGTTTGAGTCTATATATGACTTTTTAGGATGATTAGTTTTCAAAATATAGCCTACTTTCCAAATATTTTTGGAACAATTTAAAGAAAATAATATTTTTTGACTGAAAGTGGGATTGACTTAAGGGTTGTAGTTAGCACATGATTTTATATGATTTTTAGATTAAGCATATAGCCTACTGCCCAAATTTACCTTTTTTGAAAAATTTTAAATGTATAATGTTTTTGACTAGGCGTAGAATGGAGTTGAGAGGCAATCATTAACCTTAGATTAAGTAGTTTGGATTCTTGGAATTTTAGTGTGTTGTTGCTTACAAACATGCCGGTAAGCATTATGCTATCATAAAAAGGGTTGAGATACTTTCCAAGAACAAGAGAAACATCCTCTAAATACATTGACAAAGATAACTTGTCAAATAAGCCATTACAAATAGGGTACCACAAAATAACTTGTCAAATAAGCCATTACAAATAGGGTACCACTTTTACACCCCACTTTTAGCACCCACTTTTGCACCCACTTTGCACCCACTATGAAATATACAAAAAAAAAAGTGTTTGACATAAATGACAGGTATTTACCCCCTCTACCCAAAAACCAAGTCCCAGGTCCCTGGGACAAAATCCAAAAATGTTCAATTTTGAAAGTAGACGATATTTTGAAAACTAATCATTTTAAAAAGTCATATATAGACTCAAACACATTTTCTCTAAGTCCTTTAATGTTAGAACAAAACTTAACACATTTTCAATTTTTCCAAAAAAAGGTCAATTTTCAAAATTTCCTATATTTTGGAAACTAAGAATTTTACAAAAAAGTTTGTTGTACGTAAATGAAAGACCTTTACCCCCTCTACCCCAAAAATAAATTGTAGGGGCCTAGGGCAAAAACTGTGCAGTAGTGTGTTTGGGGGGTTCTAATTCCTCCTCCTCCTCCCCTCGTCCCAAGATGGCGGCCGTAGTTTTTCTTAACCTAGCCTAACCTAACAAGATGGCGGCCGTAGCTTAAATTAACCTAGCCTAACCTAACAAAATGGTGGCCGTAGTCTAACCTAACCAAACCTAACCTACGAGGTGTGATCAAGAAGTTCCAAATAGGTGGCTGCGACTTAACCAAACCCAGCCTAGCCTAACCTAACCTACAAGGTGTGATCAAAAAGTTCCAAAATGGCGGCTGTAGGTTAACTTAACCTAACCTAACCTAACTTAACCTAAACTTACGATGTGCGATCAAAAAATTTTCAAAATAGTGGTCATAGCTTATCTGAACCTGGCCTAACCTAACCTAACCTAAACCTACGAGATGTTATCATAAAGTTCCCAAATGGCGGTCGTAGCTTAACTCAACCTAACCTAACCCTACGAGGTGTGATCAAAAAGTTCCAAAATGTGTGGAGGAATGTGGAGGAGGGTGTTTGTAGAACTCTTAAAAACTACTGGGGTGGGGGGTGGGGTAGTAAGAAATAAAAACAGTATTAATTATTATTCAGCATGAGAGTTTTTTTAATTCGTTAAAACGTACAATACATCTATTGTTTTTTATACCCTCATAAATTAGATGTAGAGAATGTCCACCATGATTTAGATCCTCGAGCACACTTTCTGACATATCATTAAAACGTGTAGGACGGAATGTCTGAAAATTTTCACTAACACATAGTACACGTTCACCATACATTGTGTCCACTTTTCGAATGTTGATGATACGGAATGGAGTATGCATTGGTAATTCAGTGAGCTTTTTCTCTCAAATCCGCAGTTCTGCCCCATAGCATTGAGAATGTTTATTGTAGTAGCCTATAAAGAAACAAAAAAAATGTCTATTACAGTTTAGCTGTAAGTGACCAGAACCACTATATATATATCATTTTATTCTAAGAGCTTTCCATGATGATAAGAAAAAAGAGCTTACCATAATGATGGATTGAGTGTAAGTAAACGTCTTTTGCTGCTTGATGCCACTACTAAAGTGATACTCATACAACAGACAAGTGAGTTCATGTTTCGCTGACGTAATCGTATGTTTCCACGCACTTCCTGTGTTGAGCGCGTCGTAGTGGCTAAATTTAAAACTCTAGATGGGATGTTTTGCTGACGTAATCGTATATTCCCCGCACGCACACTTTGGACGGCTCCTATTTGAAGGAGTCATTTTTTTCTTTTTTACGGGTCCCTGAGTACGGGTCCTTGTTGACGGGTCCTTGTTGACGGGTGCCAGTGGGGCGGGTTCTTTGGACTGATCCCTATGGACTGGCCTATGCATTTTATCCAAATTATGTCAAAGGGACCCCGCCCACTGGGACCCGTCAACAAGGACCTGTCATTTTAGGTCAAACACTTTTTTTTAATTTCATAGTTTACAAAATATAGCCCATTTTTTAAATGAATTTTTTTTGGAAAAATGTCAAATTCCATGTTTTGTTCTAACGATTGAGGACATAAAAGCCATTGATTTGAGTCTATATATGACTTTTTAGGATGGTAAGTTTTCAAAATATAGCCTACTTTCCAAATCTTTTTTGGAACAATTTAAAGAACATAATATTTTTTGACTGAGAGTGGGATTGACTTAAGTGTTGTAGTTAGCACATGATTTTATATGATTTTTAGATTAAACATATAGCCTACTGCCCCAATTTACCTTTTTTTAAATTTGAAATGTATAATGTTTTTGACTAGGCGTAGAATGGAGTTGAGAGGCAATCATTAACCTTAGAGGAAGTAGTTTGGATTCTTGGAATTTTAGGGTGTTGTTGCTTACAAACATGCCGGTAAGCATTATGCTTTCATAAAAAGGGTTGTGATACTTTCCAAGAACAAGAGAAATATCCTTTAAATACATTGACAAAGATAACTTGTCAAATAAGCCATTACAAATAGGGTACCACAAAATAACTTGTCAAATAAGCCATTACAAATAGGGTACCACTTTTACACCCCACTTTTGGCACCCACTTTGCACCGACTTTTCACCCACTTTGCACCCACTTTGCACCCACTTTGTACCCACTTTGCACCCCAAACATGACATCATTTGACATAATGAAAATAGGCATGGTTGTTGTCGAGACCGAGATAAGAGCGGGGGTAATCAATTTATAGTGATAGGATCGGAAAACCCATTATCACTTCAGTAGTGACATCGAGCAAAAATTTAAATATCTTGTTTCTGACAGAGTGGGATAGACATAGTTATAAGAGTTGAGAGTCGATAATTAATCTAAAAGTACTCTGGAATTCATGGAACCTTAGTGTGTTGTTGTTTTTAGTTGAGTGGGTTGTCATATCGACCGGTAGGTAGCATGCTGGTAGTTGAGTAATTTTTGATATCGACCGCTAGATAGCATGCTGATCGTTCAGTAATGATACGGAGCGCTAGGTACCATGCTGTCGTTCAGGTAGTTCTCAGAGTGACCGCTAGATAGCGAAAACATACTTTGCGTGTCGCATGTGGCTATTTGACAAAGGTCAATTGCGTGAAAAACGTGCTCGTATAAGCTGTATATAAATTTAATATACAAATAACCATTAAGTGTTTAGAACTAACACGTATATCCTTGTATAGGGAATATAGGGGTCCTTAGCAAGAGAGAGTGTCTACCACATGAGTGTACAGCCTTTTGATATGCAGTAAGTACCTGATAACCTTCAGTATGGTGTAAGAATATTTTCAGTTGACTACTACATTTAACAGTGATCACATTGTGAAAGATCGTCTCACCCACTAGGCTCTAGCCGTGTACTAGGTGTTAAGTAGCTGTTGGTCTTGATTAGGTTATATAAGAGGTCTCTTAGCAGGAATTCAATCAGTTGATTACTACCTTTTGCAGTGTTCACATCGTGAAAGACCGTCTCACTGACCAGCCTACAGTCTTGTGATACGCAGTAAGCAGCTGTTTGCAGAAATCAACATCCATGATGGAAGAAACCATGCCTAGCTATATGAATAAAGAGTGTGGAAAGACTTTTCTTCGGGATTATGATAGAAAGCGTCACGAAGAATCGTGTGGTAAATTTTATGAGTGAAAAACTTGTGGCAGTAAATTTAACAATGCCTACAATGGACGTCGCCATGAAGAATGTTGTAATGTTGTGTCAGCAGCTTAAAGACAAAAAACTGAGCCTACTAAACATTACCTGCTCTCAATGGTTCCTGATAATAATGGACTTACTGAATATGAAACGTGTTTTGAAGGTCGTCTTAAATCCTATTTTATACGTTGTGATACGTGTAAGGATTTAAATTCATACCTTAAAGTGTCCAAACAGCAAATAATACAAGCTATGCAGAAAGAACTAGCAAAACACAAGTCAATAAAAGTTAATCTTGTGGCTGAATGTAGATTCATTCATACGTCTACGAATGAAATTACAGATCGTGCTTTTAGAAACACGAAATCAGGCCCTATTTTTGGAAACAGACTTAAGTAGTTTCTTGGAAACACAATTTAAAAAGTCAACTACTGAAGTGGAAGAATCTGAGCTAAAAGGCAGTAATTGGGCTTTGTTAGCAGTGGAAGGAGTACGATTGAAAATAAATAAGTACAATCCCTTTCGTGGAAGCACATATGCTCGATTACCTACAGCTATACAAGCAAGAAAAGCCTGCATTAATCCTCAAACTTTAAGGATGAGAGGTGTTTTATGTATGCCATTTTAGCAAAACTGGTTAAAACGAATGCAAAACGCGTTAGTAAATACAAGGATCTGGAAAACCAGTATGATTTTTCAGTAATATCATTTCCTACATCACTAGCTGACATTTCCAAATTTGAGAAAGCCAACGACATATCCATAAATGTATTTGGACTGGAAAAAGACAACAAAGTGTTTCCTCTAAAGGTTGTGGATCAAGAGCTACAAGACCATCGTGACCTCCTCCCGCTAAGTTCTTCATCTGGTCAGAACCACTACGCCTTTATCAAAGATTTTGATAAACTAGTAAGACATCAGATTACCCACCATGAACATAAGATATATACGTGTAAACGGTGTTTTACTCACTTTGATAATCAATATGGACAACAAGGAATGGAAAAACTTAAAGAACATAGAGCTTTGTGTGTCCAACATGGCATTGCTAGGGTTGAAATGCCTATTAAAAACTCAATTGTGAAATACTTAAAAGTTGAAAAAATGCTGAGAATACCTTACGTTATCTATGCAGATTTCGAAAGTATACTCTTACCATATCGAACATGTTTACCCAATCCTAAAGCAAGTTATACAGTGCCATACCAGAGTCATGTTCCTATGAGCTTTGGTATATACGTTAAACCCTCACCTGCTGTGGAATACATAAAGACAAACCTTCCTAGCCAACCTGTTATTTATCGTGGACCTGACGCTGCAGAAAAATTTATGGACTGTTTGATCTCAATAGCTAATGAAATCGATTGCCTTTACAGCTTAAATGTTCCAAAGGCCTTAACTGAGGATCAAGAAGCAGAGTTCCAATGTTCTGAAACCTGTTATTTGTGTCATAAAACATTTACCAAAGAGGACTGGAAAGTTCGAGACCATTGCCATATTACAGGGGAATACCGTGGAAGTGCTCACAATAACTGTAATTTGAGGTGTAAAACACTTAACCCCGTTCCTGTATTTCTACATTATATGAGTGGCTACGATGCAAATTTCATTGTAAAACAATTGGGATGTACTACTGAGAGAGTAGATGTTATCGCTAACTCCAAAGAAAAGCACATTTCCTTCACCAAATAGGTAGGAAATGTTAAGCTTCGATTTGTGGACACGTTTCGGTTAATGCCAAGTAGTTTGGAAAACTTAGTTTCCAACTTAACATCATACCCTGAAACAGACAATTACTTTGGATAAGAAAATGCAATGCTCATAAAGGTGTATTTTGTTATGATTACATCGATTCATGGGAAAAGTTAAGTGAAACGTCTTTACCTTCAAAAGAGGCATTCTTTAACAAATTGAGTCAGGAAGATGTTAGTAAAGAAGACTATGAACATGCCAAAAATGTATGGAATCAGTTCAACATTAAACCTCTAGGGGGGTATAGTGACCTCTACCTAACTTCATATGTGCTCCTACTTGCAGACAG
The DNA here is from genome assembly GCA_946902985.2 of Meconema thalassinum. Taxonomy (NCBI): domain Eukaryota; kingdom Metazoa; phylum Arthropoda; class Insecta; order Orthoptera; family Tettigoniidae; genus Meconema; species Meconema thalassinum. The sequence continues at coordinate 266,486,274 of OX336395.1, read as the reverse complement.
CTTTGAAACGTTCAGAAACAAAACATTTGAAACACAACGAGTGGATGCTGCACACTTCTTTACTTCGCCTGGTTTAAGTTTTGAGGCAATGCTCCTTTACACTGGAATTGAACTGGAATTGCTACAGGATTACGATCAGATTATTTTAATAGAGTCTGGAATACGTGGCGGCATATGTCAAGTATCTCATCGGTATGCTGAAGCTAACATTAAATACATGGAAACCTATGATTCTGAGAAACCATTGCAGTTTATTACCTATGATGATGCCAACAACCAATATGGGTGGGCTATGTGTCACTCTCATCCTTATGGTGGATTTCAGTGGGTTTCTCCAGATACGGTTGATCTAGAAACACTGAAGGAAGACGATCCTGTGGGGTACATTCTAGACGTTGATGTTGATTACCCATGCGACCTTCATGATCTACACAACGATTTACCTTTCCTACCAGAGTGTACTCAACCTAAGGATTCGTCTCTCAAAAACTAATTCCTCATCTTGGAAATCGAAGGCGGTACGTTGTTCATTACATGGCACTTAAACAGGCTTTAGATCATGGACTAAAATTGGTAAAATTTCATCGTGTGTTAAAGTTTAAACATAGACCTTGGCTAAAGGCATGCGTTGATCTTAATAACAACCTTGGAAAACAAGCCAAAATTGATTTTGAAAAAAATCTGTACAAATTTTTCAACAATGCCATTTTTGGAAAAACAATGGAAACTATTCGTAAGAGAATAGCCATACGTCTTGTGACTGACAGCAAAAAGGCAGAAAAGCTGATAGCAAAGTCGACATTTATTGGCAGAACTATTTATGGTCCTAACCTAGCTACTTTCCACATGGCTAAACGTAACATTGCATTCAATAAGCCTATATATATTGGAATGTGTATACTGGATATTTGAAAAACTCTCATGTATTCCCACTACTATGATGTCCTGCAACCCTATTATGGCATGGACAGTCTTAAACTCATGTATATGGATGCTAACTCGTTCATTTATTTGGTTAACACCCAATACGTATATCAAGACAAGTTGGATTTTCTAGAACACCTGGACACATCTGATTATCCTACTAATCATTTATGTTACTCTATATTAAACAAGAAATCGTTGGGGAAATTTATATACGAGGCTTGTGGACAAATTATTAAAGCATTTGTTAGACTTAGAGCTAAAATGTATGCTTTAGACATAAATGGTAAAGAACTCAAAAAGATTAAAGGTATTAGTAGAGGTGTTGTCAAAAATTGTATAAGCTTTCAAGATTATAAGGATTGTGTCATGAAAAACAGTGTAAAAAGAATACCAATGAACATTATCGCTTCTAAACAACATGACATATCATCTATAAGACTAAACCAAATTGCTTTGTGTCCTGGTGATGATAAAAGAGAAATTGATACTAATGGTATAGGTACTCATGCCTATGGTCATTACTCAATCATTGACCATGCTTAAAGAGTTAAGTTAAGAATATCAAAATCCTCTGCCTGCATATACCAAATACATAAAACAGTTTAGGAGATAAGACAATAGCACTAAACATAGAAAACACAAAAAAATGGTATTCATACGCAAACCTAAATAAGAATAGAAAACAAAATAAAAACAGCTGTAATTATAACAAATGTATTATGTGTAAATAGTGTAAATATATTTAAAATGAATAAAAAATATTGTATGAACACTGCTTGGAAATTTTTAATTACTACCCACCTCCCACTCCTAATCCAAACAGTTAACCTCTAGTAATTTTGAGAAATTGCTTTAGTTAGCTAAACTAGGTACTCAAAAGTATAGTATATCCCATGTATTACCTATATGCTTTGGGATAAGGTATACAGCCTTGTTATATGTAATGAAAAAATCGTGTTTGGCAAATATGAACTTTAGACATGGACTAAATCAAAAACATGTAAACAACAAAATTGAAAAATCCATGTTTCCATACTGACAAAATTCAAAAAACTAAAAACTAAAATTTTAAAAACTGTAAATTGGAATTTGGCAAATTGCAATGTGTGAAATATGAAAATGAAAAGAAAAAAAATGAATAAAAGCTTTTACTTTTTAAAACTTAACTGTCTTTGTAATACTAAGCTGGTTGTGTGTAGCGAACATTTTGCACAGTAGCCACAGTACTCTCTATAAGACTAGCAAAAAGATAGTTGCATGTGCCCTTATATACTTTGAGTGTGTTGATTAGCCTTTGGCTTAGCTTTAGAGGTTAGGTTAGGTAAAGTTAGGTTAGGTTAAGTTAGGCGATATTAAGTGAGGAAATGCTTGGTTCAGTGAACTAAGGTTATGTTAGGTTAGGTATGGTTAGATTAGGTTAGGTTAGGTGAGGTTAGGTGAAGTTGGGTTAGGCAAAATGCCTGAGGTATGAATTAACCCCACACTTCTTAGTTTTGCCTCACAAGGCTGAGTGTACCCCATTCCAACCATCAGACCAGAAATTAAATTCCTTGGCAAAGCCAGGACTCAGACCGGGGACTCCACAGTGACATCCAAGAATTCTGCCACTTAATCATAAAGTGGATTATATAAGGCTGGTCTTGATTGTACATGATTAATCAATAATTACATAATAATAATAATGATAATAATAATAAATATTCAATTTAGCGACTACACGGTCGAACTCCCCCTGTGACATTATTCACGGTCTCAGGGCGTGGCGTCCCTTTTACACATTAGCCCCTGTGCCAGCTCTGAATGACCCCTCCATAAGAATAACATAGGACAGTTGCGCGCGGCGGCCATCTTGCGCATTAGCCCCTGCTCCTGAACTGCCTTATATTTCCTACTGACAATCGTGTCCACAGCTGTAATTTTGGCTAAATAAGTCGTGATCCAATTTGGGATGGCTGGGTGTGTCACAGACGGCGGAGGAGGAATCGTCTATTAAAACATCATTCCCTGATTTATTTCTCATCGTTTGATATGATATTTTGGCAATTCATGTACTATAGAGAATGTTATCGATCGCTCTACGTTCATTTAGTGCTACCGTAAGTACCTTATTGGGTTTCTACTTGTCGCATCTTATGAAGAACACGACCTGATCGCCATCGTATATGATATTTAGGGGTTAATGGATTGTGTATTCAGACCGTGCTGATGACGAATTCGAGCTCTTAGCTATTATGTTGGTTATGGTAAGTAATAGTCTTGCGCATAATAGTGCGCGGCTGGGAGCGATCAGTTTAGTTCGCAGCTCCTTAGCGAACTAGTTCGCTCTTTTAGTTCGTTAGCTCCCATCTCGATTCCCCTGTAAGACAGATCGTTCGCTCGCCTTGCTACTGCCACTGCACGCGGTCTTTGTTTGTTATAGCAGTCGGTCACCACTGATTGCTCGTCAGCAGTGATTGCTCATCCACATTGCTCTCGTTTCAAGCAATTTTGTAGACTACTGTGCTCGCTGCACGTGCAGTTCGTGTATTAGATATTGTCATGTTGCGTGTGTAGTAATGTGTTTTACATTTTGTTATTTGAAGATTAAAAAAATACAAAAATATGAGTATTGAAACATTAGTGAAATTCCTTATTCCTTCCTTATTTCCTTTTATTCCTTGTAAGACATTAGGGTAGCTAAAAACTTCTTCTATCTCACTGTATTGTTGACCATCCTTTTAATTAGGGTCCCTGTCTTTCCTTTTGAGAAAACTTCTCTTTCTATTGTTTATAAAGCCAAAAGTCGTCATTTGTTTATCATTAGTGAAATACCGGTGCCGTACCTAAAAGAAAAACGGTATGGACGATGTGTTCGTAGAAGCATACACTTATTATTCACTTTATTTTTTTCTCGGGTGGGGCCGATAATCTAGATGTTAGGCCCCTTAAAACAACAATTATTATCATCATTTTTCGGGTATATCGGCGCGTCACCATCTGATTCCATTTCCTACTTGTCATATGGTGATGACAATATTTTCGTTTCGTTTCTTGCTTCGTGATATTCATTATTTGACTGCTCTGAAACCGTTGGGTACATTATTTTTATGGCATAAATGGGAGGAATAGGTTTTTTTTGTTCAGATTTTTGTCCATAGAAGTTCGCTTTTATTTGTGAATCATCATCACAATGTTCCTTTCTTAAAAAACAGGTAAAAAGTAGTTGTATCACCACGTATCGACAAAAATAAATGTCGACCAGTTCATTAAAATGGTGATGTTAATTTAGTTCGTCGATTATCTAAATAATTGGACATATTTTCAAATAATCCAAAATGTCTAAGTTAAATAAAACTGTGGAATTATCCGCACATCTAAATCAGTTAACTATCAGTAACTTCAATTTATGAACTGCCACTGTATTACATTACAAATATAAGGTAGTTATTACCTATTAGCGTGTTAGCACTTGTAGTGTGTTATACTGTTATTATTATAACCCAACATTGAACATTCGCCGCGCCAAAACTTGACAATCTTGCCACTAACAATAGATACACTCAATCAACTGAACTGACTGAACGAAACAAAGCGCATGTGATTGTGCAATGAGTGGTGACGTGACGAGCTGACGAGCTACGGCGGACCCGCGCTTTCGTGCTTTACAAGTCGGTCAGCGGAAAAAGATCGAACGAATTAATAAGCGAGGGATCTGGGAACTAGTTCGGTAGTCCGTCTGTGGGACCCGCTCTTCTGAACTAGTTCGTTCGCGAACTACGCAAGACTGGTAAGGAAAGTACAAAATGTGGAAATGGAGGGTTAGATATTATATTGTCTCTCTAGTGGTGGACTCATGACCCATGACCTCCCTATATGTTTGCTGTTGGTCTATCTACTCTGCGTATGGAGGATAGATCTTAATTCTCTTTGAAAGGTACACTATGTGAAGCCAGCATTTCTTATCAAAACCACATGTTATTAGTTATTATTAATAATATCAATCATAGAGGACAATAAAAAATTAAAAAAATAATCGCTCAGATTAAAGGATTAAGCTTTCTAATGAAAACCACAAGATGTGAAACTGGACCAATGATATCAAGTAAGCTTAAACGTTTCTTATCAAAACAGATTAAGGTATGCAAATTATATATAATCATATATTATTATTATGACATTAAACAAGACTTTCAATTGTTACAATTAATTACGCTTCCATCAAATTCTACATGAAATGACAATGTTATAAATATCCTTACGATCCTCTCCTCGTTACTACAATATATGAGAAGGGATAGGTGTCAACCGTTATTTATGGGTTGGAGTACGACAAACATACTATATGAGATGTCTTAAATATACTACTATGATGATTATCCACCTTATATTATAAGAATTAATACGAATATTGCAAAAATGAGTCTACCAGAATAAATAAAATTGTATGACTAAAAATCGAATCATTCAAAATCTTATCAAACGAACGTACCACTTCCACCACCAATTCTATCCAACGATGATCAAAGTCCGAACGTCGACAAACCTGTAAAAATGGGCGAGCCTCTAAATCAAACTAATAAAAATTTTACTTGAAATTATAGTTATTTACATTAGCCTTGACTTCAGCCCTTTACTCTTCACTCTGCAAAGGTGAAAAACCAGGACCTTTTGATGTATAAATTTGTTTTATGTTCGACCCTCTCTATTATGTGTCAGAAAACTGTATCGTAATGATGGTCATTTTAACACCGTTTTTCATTACGATACAGTTTCTCCAGCCAATCAGAGCTCGTTCATCGACCAATTAGGTAACGATACCTTCGCGCTTGCGCTCAAAATCCAACATGTCGGACATAAACACAACATCGAACGATAATAAATTACCGACATGGAATACACACCGTCCATATGTCCGCGTAAATAAACTGGCGAATATGAGACAAGAAATAGCACTGTACCTTAATATCCCCAAAACCAATTTCTACACAGCGCGTGGTTTTGACACGACTTCAGTGACAGTTTTACTGAATACTGGTGCACAATCTGAACAAGGCCATGTAGTTGGTCTTGATCTGAACATATGGTATTGAAGCACACAGAGCGCATGCGTCGGTTGTCCAGAGAGCTTGGAAAAACAAATATACTACCCACCGCAGCACCCGATCACAACATTCTAGTGACTGAACAGATATTTATGAATATTTATGTTAAAACATATAATAAAGTTATAATTATCGTCGAACATAAACAGTCGTATGCAACTCGCCTATAATGGCTATAATTAAGACACGAGTATTTTTATAAAACGAGCGTATGCGAGTTTTATAATTTCCATACGTTGCATAATGTACTATTAAAATGTCGTTTCCGTCGGATATTCATAAGAAAGAAAAATCTATCTCCAAAAAATGCAAACATCCAAATGGATTTTTAAATAACGTACCCTTTCGATGAACTACACTGAACAATAAAAATCAAAGCAGAGAATCCACAATTCTTATATCTAAACTAGAAACAGGTATGGGAACAAACCTACCTAGATGACAATCAGCTAATTCGAATGCAATGACCACTCAAGGGCTTGGATTACTAAAGCCTCAGTTAGCCTCAAATACCAAACTCAATATCTTATCACCAACACATTTGTTCATTTCAGGATAATTCGTTCCTCACTGTGTGACGTGACTCCAAGATCACATGTATCTCCGTTGAACAATCAAAATTCCATTGTATGTGGTCGTTCAAATTACTTGTAAATCTGAGTGAAAACCCAACTCGCTAAAACTTCAACATATACAATTTGGCTCCCATGACCCCGTAGATAAAGGCTCTCTCTGGCCCTTTTCTTTCTTACCTGCTTCGAAGAACATCACAAACTTTGGGCGAATGCTGGTAGTCACCACTCGTCGACAATCACTTGTCACATGGCTAACCTTACCATAGCTCATTAATTATAACACGCACATATTGCGTGCATATTACCCACAAAATATAAACCTTACCTGTCAAATCATTGATATTTCGCCTCGATTGATAAATCAATCTTGTTGATCAATCACCGGCATGTAAATTCAAAGGCTTTACTAATTACTCGGGGTAAATGAACCGGCAGTCTCAACAATACTAATAACCTCCTATCGCTGGTCATATAATCATATATTCTCACTCCATCCTGACGTGTATCTATGATTTCACACACAACATTTCAGCAAACACTTCATCTAATAAACAGGTGACCAGGAATGAATGACATCCTATAACCTATAGGGTAACATTCCTTTCATCTAACTATTCGAGATACTTTGTTTCTACTTGACATGATGCCTTCTGATCGCTACTTTAGCCTATCACAAAAATCAAAAATTAAGGTAATAATAGATATCCTGACTGGACTACGTTATATTTACATACACGAATCTTCAGCCATAAACAGGAAATGACTCTTTAATATAGCCTAAAACAATTACATATATTTTTTCTACATCTTGCGACGTTATGGCAATAGGCCACGGACAGCCCCTTCCATAACGACTAATCCATAGTAATAAAGTCATCATCATCATCTAGAGTTTCCAGCCCCTGGCTGGGTCTGCTTGGAACATAAGCCTCTCCATCGTTTTCTATCCTCCCACCTCCTTTCACTGTTCACTCTGTCCCACTCCCCTCGTCTGCACTCCTTCCTTCAAATCCTCATCCACCAATCTCTTGGCATTCCTCTTGGTCTCTCGCCCTCCATTTCCATCTCATGCATCCTCCTTGGTATCATGCTCTCCTGCATTCTCGGTAACATGTCCGTACCAACCAAGGAGTAATAAGGAGAGGTCCTAACGGCCAGGAAGTGAAGCCACAAGGTTTGTGCTTAAAACATTGCGTTAGGCTCATAAGAATAGCCTGGGATGGTGTAACATACGTTCGAAAAATTGGTGATATTTCGGGTGTGGGTCGAAATGTCGACGTGTGGGGCATATTATTGCACTAACAGAACTTCCACCTGCAAAAGTAATGTTATTTCACAGGTAATTGCACTTTATTTGCTATTTATTGTGTTAAGCTTTAACCTTACGGTACTGTTCTAGTATCATTCGTTAAATATTCATAGTGGCATATGTGCCCACCAATATAAGTAATCTGGTTGCTAAGGTAATGAACCTGAGAGGGAGTAAGGAGAAGAAAGGGACTGAGAACCAGGAAAGACGTATAAGGATATGGAAACTGAAAGAAGGGGATAGAAGGGTGGAGTACCTCAAAATGGTAAAGGAAGGAATTCCAACAGATGAAGAAAGAGGGGTGGAAGAGGAATGGGCTAGATTTAAGAAGACACTAGTAGGTGCAGCAGAAGCAGTATGTGGGAGGACAAGTAGTAAGAAGAGGTGGAAGGAAACACCATGGTGGAATGAGAAGACAAAAGATATAGTAAGGGAAAAGAATAGAGCCTTTAGGAGGTGGTATCAAAATAGGACGGTAGAGACAAGGGAAGAGTACCAGGAAAGAAAGAAGGCGAAGAGAGTGGTGGCTGAGGAGAGAAGGAAGTGGATGGAAGAGTGGACAAAGATGATGGAGGAGGATAGTGAAGGTACAAAAAAGGTCCTGTATGGGATGGTAAAAAATAAGAGGCGGAAGGATCCTACGGATTATGTTAGAATGGTGAACAAAAGGGGACAAGAGATAGAAAATAGGGAAGAACTGAAGAAAATGTGGAAAGAATATTTTGAAGAACTTCTGAACCCAAATGGAAAAGATGGTGAGGAGGAAGAAATCGGGGAAGAGGAAGATGAACTGCAAACAGAAAAGGACTTAACATGGAAAGAAGTGGAAGATGCAGTGAACAAGATGAGAGGAGGGAAGGCACCGGGTGTGGATGAGTTGAGTGTGGAGATGGTGAGAGCAGCAGGAGAGGTGGGGATACAGTGGCTGTACCGAGTGATGAGGACAGCATGGAAGGAAAGGAAGACCCCGGAGGACTGGAAAAAAGGAATCATTGTCCCGATCTTCAAGAAAGGTAGTAGAACAGATTGCAGAAACTATCGGGGAATAACACTGATGAGTCATTGTGCAAAGATCTTCGAGAAAGTTTTGGAAAAGATAATTAGGACAAGGTTAGAAGGAGGGATGAGGGAAGAACAACATGGCTTCAGAGCAGGAAGGTCCACAGTGGATTTGATTTTTGCTGTAAGGCAGTTACAAGAACAGCACTATGAGTATGGAACAGATCTACTGATGGCCTTCCTGGACATTGAGAAAGCAGAAACAAAGTATGGAAGTCCCTGGAGGATAGAGGAGTAGAGAAATGGACTATAAAGAGGATAAAGGAGATGTACAAGGGAAGCGTGAGCTGTGTGAAAGTGGGAGGAGAGAGATCAGACTGGTTGGAACAGAGAAACGGCCTGAAACAAGGAAGTGCACTGGCACCGTTACTTTTCATTGTGGTGATGGATGACATAATGACCCGAGTGGCACAAGTAATTGGGGAAGGAAAGATGAAAGCAATGGTGTTTGCAGATGATTTGATAATTTGGGGAAACAAGGAGGAGGAGGTACAGGAACAGTTGGACGTGTGGGAAGGGATAATACAAGGATATGGGATGAAATTTAGCATAAATAAGAGTGAGATGGTGATCACAACAAGGAAGAAGGAAAGAACCACAACGGGAATAACAATTGGTGGGGAACAGCTGAAGAAAGTGGAGAGTTTCAAGTATCTGGGAAGCCTGATACAAGATAATGGAAGAAACGATAGAGAAATAAATGAGCGGGGGAGGCAGGCAGAAGCATTTCGGAGGAGTGTGAGAAGCATGTTATGGAGCAAGGATGTCCGTCATAACAGCAAAAAGATCATATATCGGACGTACTATGTCCCTATCCTGACGTATGCCTCGGAGACCTGGGTTATGAAAGGAAGGGAGAAGAGCAAAATACAGGCCAGTGAGATGAGGTTCTTGAGAAGCAGTATTGGAGCTACAAAGATGGACAGAATAAGAAATGAGAGGACCAGAGAATTAATGAAGGAGGAACCATTACAGGATGGTATAGAGAAATCTAGACTTAGATGGTATGGACATGTAGAACGAATGGAGGAGAAGAGGATACCCAGGAGAGTACATGAGACGAAGTGGGAAGGAAAGAGACCGAGGGGAAGACCGAGAGACAGGTGGCTGAAGGGGGTGGAAGAAAGCGTGAAGAAGAGAGGAGAAGACTGAACAAGGGTGGAGGCTGAGAGATGGTGGGAAGACAGAAGACGTTGGAGAGGCTTGTGTTCCAAACAGACCCGGCCAGTGGCTGGAAACTGTGCAAGATGATGATGATGGTTGCTAAGAATTAATTACGGATACATTCCTTCGTTTCTTACTGGAACTAGTTTCTGCTTGTCAATTAATGAACGGTATTACTGTAATCTAATTATCCCAATCTATTTTTAATATGGCTTGAGCTCTAGATTTATTGCTCGTGGGTGTTAGAAGATTGATACCGGTATGCTATTATTTGCATGTTTTAGCGTGTTACTCTCAAACCTCAGCCACCTTGTTTATTTTGTTACCGGAACTGAACTGGCCTATTTAAAAAAAAGTGCAATAAAAACAATAACGCCACCACCCAATTATTTCACATGCCTTAATATTTGAAATTTGTTTAATTTATTTAATACACATTCGTGAATATAATGACAGGCCTACTGGCATCTCAGTAATTATTTGCCTAAAATTAAGAATAGTGGTATGTGTCTGGTTGCCTGAAATCCCACAATAATTACACATTATAAAAACTGCATACCGGTATAATACATTCATTTCTCAAGTGCTATACTATATTTTAGATCGGTGTATTGCTCAAGTTTATGTTGTAAAATTAAACATTTTTCGGCAGTTTACATGATTTTCGAGTGCGACGAAAAGTATTGTGACTTCTGTACACATCACGCTAGCCAGCAAAGATCAACAAATATTCCTTGATTCTCATCGTCATATACCTTACAACTTTCTACTATACCCGCCACGAATCGTTTTCTGGTAATCATACTTACATCCCACTAATAAATTAGTGTACGGTACAGTAGGCTCCATTTGCCGCTGGAGCCGGCTAGTATGGGGGCGTGGTCAGTGCTTCAACTCTCCGCATGCTATAGCGCTCCTCGGTACTGAACCCGATTTCAGCAGTGTCGTGAATGCCACAATCCAAGATGACAGCGGATCGATACCAACGGAAGTACCCCGGCTAATAATACTTACCGTAATATCAGGCATCCCACACCCTGCAAATCGTGGACACATATCAGGCGATATCATCAAAACGCAATGGTAAATTCTCCACAGGATCAGCGACAACACACACGAGAGCTCAAGACTCTCATTCACACGGGCGTAACAGGGACAGGGGAATGGATAAAATGGTTAAAGCCGCAATAATAACCATGGCATTTTCCTAACCTCCCACTACCTATAAATTACAACGCAATAGTATTGTGAAAATGGTATGAGCAAACGCAAATGCGTGCCCAAATTTATTAAAAAAAAGTAAACAACACAAAGATGGTTATAAACAAACCGAAGATCCATAACTAAATGTCATTACCATTAATGTCTTATGGCACATTCTCTGACATAACGCCAGCTAAATCACAAAAATAACGACTTAAAATCAACAGCTAATAAATTGGCAGTCTATCGCTAAGTCTTTGCTATCAGGATCAACCAAAAACATATTTATAAAGATAAAGAAACCACCCCCTTAATGGAATTAAATAGTGACGGCCTCTCACTATTCACAATATCAATATTTTACTCTGTACACAGATCCTGAGATTTTTCTTTACTTAATTACCTTAATACCTTCTAAATCAAATATTAAATTTAAGAAATACCGAATACTCTCTATATACATGTCATCGTAGAACATTATCTACCCCAATGTTCCTCCACTAATCTTTGTAGACATAGGATTAATCAACACTAACTGACAGTGATCAACATCGAGATTATCGGGCAAAATATGGCTTAGCATTCCGATCAATAAATATGAGAGTGCTATCCAATGAACCCCTGTTTTGATCCAATCTGTGAAAACAATAACAATAATAAACTGACTTAATATCATCGTCCTGAATACTAAACTTTTGGAGCATCCGGTATCGACAACCCAGCTGATCTGCATGAACGCCACAGCCTAACAGATCAACATCAAACACCACCAAGGTGATCCTACAATACGAATGGAAAAAATACTGTTATCAAACACAGTAAAATAATCTAACAGCAGTCGAAATAGACTCCACAACACAATAACTCAACGTTCCAACGAACGGCAACCACAGCACAAAGCTGACTAACTATACTGCAATCCTAATCACACACAAAACGCAGCCAACAAACAACAACAACAACTATTGACAGGGGAAAGGTTCCCAGGACATAACATCCCTTACAGGGGTCGACCTTCGAAATACCAAAGAAACAATTGGTATTATCGCACACCTCTTCAATGTAAACACCACAATCCAAAACTATCAAACATGAACATCTCTCCCTCAAGTTAAAGTAATTCAATGACGTTGATACTAATTTCAAATACGCTTTAAAAGCAATAGCACTTACAGATCGAATGACAATTTCCTAGTGCGTGTTAGCTAAGCGCAATATATTTCTAACTATAATCCGATTCAAGTTACATTGATTGTGAGTGTCATCTCAAAAACATTGGTCACTCATGCGTGCACTATATTCACTAAACATTGAAATAATTAATTGTGTATATACATTGTGTCACTCTATATCAACAGTCGAGAACATCGTTCGAATCATCATTACCTTTTATAATTCAAAATTGTTTTCGAATGAACTCTTCGTCTGAACGATCAGAGTAGCAACTAACTTCCAATCAACGAGAAATATTCTAAAATTCAAAACTGAAAATTAATTTACACTTCCAAAGGAAGAATAAAATATAAATTTGGAAAATATCAAGTCAGGTTTGAAGTCGCGAATTAATCAAAATCCGAAAAAATAAACAGGATTTTCTGAAAATCCGAGGAGAAAAATTTAATTCAAATTCCAATATCAAAATGGAACAAATTTTCTCAGTGAAAATTTCAAAATACTAAATTCAAAATTCACCAAAATGTGAAATCCAAAATCGAGTAAATAATTCAAATGGTAATGTCGGATAATTGTGCAAAATCACAATATGAAAAGAATCATCGAAGATCAAAATAGCTAAATCCAAAAATACACACGTTAGAAAATCTAATTTGCGAAAGCAAATTTTCAAAAACTGTAACTCCTCTAAACTGCGAAGTGGCAACAGCGCAAAAATATGAAATGCGAAGAAGTGAAAGTGCGAAGGAAACTGTTCATCTGGAAACACTCTTAAATCCAAAAATAATTAATTTCAAAAACCCAAGAGGTCGAAATTCAAATCTGTATCAATATTAAAAATGTTTAAATGCCAGCGGTAATCATCGAAGCGGGGACTCTACTAAACCAGGCACGGTCAACACGAAGTTAACTCACCTGCAATGATCCCAAACATAGCTGGAACTGAAGTTAACCCGCATACTAAATGCGGAAAGAACTTGCTTCGAAGACGAAAATCACAGATTACCAGAACTATAACTTTATACAGAACAAACTACTACTACTGAAACAAATCACACCAGGCATGCTTCAAGATATACCAATCTAAATACAGGGGCTATTTGAATGGAGAGCTTGTTTTACTTTAGGCAGATCTGGCGATGAAACACGTGTAGACCCAAATGCACACAGGATCGGGGAACTGCATCCAACCTCCAGCTGGCGAGTCCCTAACCTCACCCCCAGCGTCATTTCACCTTTTCTCGATCGCGGCGAGCTTGTTGTACGTAGCCGGCTCACGGTTTCATGGTTTGAAATGGGACCCGGATATCCACGGTGTCCGGTCCGTCCCCTGACAGTCCATTCCTTCGATCCTTGGTCTTCCCTTCGTCCTTGATCTTCTTCTCCTTCCTCCGGGCAATTTTGTAGCCTCTCTCCGTCCTTAGATTCGTTATAGTCCATGGTGATCTTCATCAGATTGTGCATCCCATGAAGTAGTTGTGTGATCATTGCTTTTCCTGCATTCCATTTTTAAGTGACTCCACTCGAAGGAATTCTTACATCCATGATGCATACTACATTTCCCACTGCATATATTTAGCAATATAACATGGCTACCTCTGACAAATCAAGTGTTCCTTCCAACCATGTGTCCTTGATGTTTTCATCATTTTATTGTACTCCGTTTCACAATCAAACATATCGTTCCCAAAATAACGTGTCTCTTGCAAATACTTCCTTCCAAATACGTACTTACAGTGTCATTCACGATGTACATTCATAATTACACCTTCTCCACATACGCGTCACATAATGCAAACTGATAATTCATATTAAGACCACGACACCGGTCTTCCGTTACACTCAAATTCATATACGGAGTTACGTGCTTCGTACAATATTAGCACCGTGATACTACATGTTTACACATATACGTATTATTCTTTCCTTCACTGAAACACTTGCACACTCTCCCGCATCTCGTTTTCGAAACTCACGGCTGACATCCAACCAGTTCAAAGACCCGTGTCGCATTACCTCACACAATAGCCGTCTCTTCATTCCACCTGCTTCCAGAACACTCGCCCCTCTTTCTCAAGGTCCCATGATGCATGGCTCGGACAAGAATATCATTATACATACTTCGGGCTTAAATTATCCACGGAAAACATTTCCTGATAATATCTTAAAATAATTTCTTCGATTTATTTCCAATCTTCAATACATCCAACTGCATTAAATAGCATACTTGCCAAAATAAAATATTCCATTTCTAAGGTCGCCCAATGTATCCTTCAATCGCGTTCTCTTTCCTCAAGCCTTGCCTATGGTCTATCTCGTAGGATGATCCAATCAGATCCGCCCTTACTAGGAGGTGATTACATCCAGCTAACAAGCTTCTTGTTGGACAATACTTCATGACTATAAATCATGTGTAATGGACATTTTCAGAAATTCATTTTCCCAGATTTGAATTAAATGATCTCTTTTCTATGGCTGCCTTTCATATCTGTTCCTGGTGTCTCTTAATACGAATTCGGGGACAGTACCAACTCATTCATGACTTCTCTATGATCTCTTGTAAGGGATTCTCTTCCACAATCTCTCTTACTCTCTCATTTGTTACTCTATTCCTTCTTGTTATTCGTATTCTGCTTCTTTGAAATTTCATATGGCAAGCTTGGATCCTGCTCGCCTGTCTCTTCTTCATTACTCACGTTTTCGATGCGTAGGTGAGTATTGAGACATATAATGTTCGATACAATAATACCGTATTAAAGTACGTTCTCATTTTAATGATGTCTTACAGTTTGGTCACATAAATGATTTATTCACATTACAAATACGGCACAAATTAGGGGATTGCCTGTTCCTGGTGTCTCTAATACGAATTCGGGGAAATTTCCGTCCTAACCAAGGTTGCAAAAGAGTTACAATTACGTTTCTATTAACCATCATTTTGGACACGAATTTGTACTTTACATTATCTTCTTGTAAAATCTTCTGAGGTTCTTTGCATTGAACTTTTCAACTAACTGCTCGTCCTCTTGACAATACGATAACAGTTATATCTGTAGACAGTGTTTACTTTAAATGGGCCTTGAAAAAGTCTGATAAATTTCACATATATCTTCTTGGAAACATTCTCTTTAGTAGGACGTCTTATCAACACGAGGTGTCCTCTTCTAAGTGGATTACTAAATCGTTTTCCTTTTGTTCTCATCTTTCTCTTGTCAGCTGCTTTCTGCAGGTTTTCCTTCGCTGTTTCCATCCTGGCGCCTCTCGTCGGTTGTTTGGTAGATTTCATTGATTATAAGCAGGTAATATAAGCCGAAGCTGGGACAGGGGCTAATGCGTAAGTCGGCCGCCGCGCGCAACTACCCCATGTTATTCTTATGGAGGGGACAGTCATAGCTGGGCCAGGGTCTAATGCGCAAGATGGCCGCTACGCCTTGAGACCGTGGATGACGTCACAGGGACAGTTCGGCCGTGTAGTTTCTAAATGGAATATTTATTGTTATTATTATTATTATTATTTGGTAATCATGGTTTGATTATGTACAATCAAGAACAGCCTTATATTGTCCACTGTTTGGTGTTGCGGCTAGCATTCTTAGCTGTTACTGTGGAGGCCTGGGTTCGAGTCTTAGCTCTGTCAAGATTTTTAATTCTGGGCTGAGGGTTGGAACGGGGTACACTCAGCCTTGTGAGGCAAAACTAAAAAGAGGTGGGTTTAATTCATACCTCAACCATTTTGCCGAACCCAACTTCACTTAACCTATTTTTACCTAACCTAACTTTACCTAACCAAACCTTTAAATCTAAGCCAAAGGCTAATCAACACACCCAAAGTATATAAGACACATGCAACTATTTTTTTTGCTAGTCTTATAGAGAGTAAGGTAAAGCTAACACTTGCATTGTGGCTACTGTGCAAGATGTTCGCTACACACAACCAGCTTAGGATTACAGAGTCAGTTATGTTTTAAAAAGTAAAAGCTTTTATTCATTTTTTTATTTATTTTCATATTTCACACATTGCAATTTGTCAATTTTTAATCTACAGTTTTAAACGATTTAGTTTTAAGTTTTTGAATTTTGTCAATATGGAAACATGGATTTTTCAATTTTGTTGTTTACATGTTTTTGATTTAGTCCATGTCGGAAAGTTCATATTTGCGAAACACGGTTTTTCATTACATATAACAAGAGTATGTACCTTATCCCAAAGCATATGGGTAATACATGGGTTATACTATACTTTTGGCTACCTAGTTTTAGCTACCTAAGGGTAGTTTCTCATCATTACTAGAGGTTAACAGTAGGATTGGGAGTGGGAAGTTTAAAGTAATTAGAAAAGTACAAGCAGTGTCCATATAATATTTTTTATTCATTTTAAATACATTTACAATATTTACACATAATACATTTTTTCTTGTTTTAGGATTTTCATATCCATAACGTAACCCTTTAAGCATGGTAAACGGTTGAGTAATGACCATAGGCATGTGTACCTATACCATCCGAATCAATTACTCTTTTATCATCACCAGGACACAAAGCAATTCTGTTTAGTCTTATAGATGATATGTCATGTTGCTTAGAAGCGATAATGATCATTGGTATTCTTTTTATATTGTTTTTCATTACACAATCATTATAATATTGAGAGCTTATACAATTTTTGACAACACCTCTGTTAATAACTTTGATCTTATTGATTTCTTTACCATTTATGTCTAAAACGTACGTTTTAGCTCTAAGTCCAACAAATGCTTTTATAATTTGTCCACAAGTCTCGTCTTTAAATTTCCCCAACGTTTTCTTGTTTGATGTAGAGTAAGATATATGATTAGTCGGATAATCAGATGTGTTCATGTGTTCTAGGAAATCCAACTTGTCTTGATATACATCTTGGGTGTTAACCAAATAAATGAACGAGTCAGTATCCATATACATGGGTTTAAGATTGTCCATGCCATAATAGGGTAGCAGGACATCATAGTGGTGGGTATACATGAGAGTTTTTGAAATATCCAGTATACACATTCCAATATATATAGGCTTATTGAATACAATGTTACGTTTAGCCATGTGGAAAGCAGATATGTTAGAACCATAAATTGTTCTGTCAATAAATGCCGGCTTTGCTATGAGCTTTTCTGCATTTTTGCTGTCAGTCACAAGACGTATGTCTATTCTTTTACGGATATTTACCATTGTTTTTCCAAAAATGGCATCGTTGAATAAATTGTACAGATTGTTCTCAAAATAATTTTTGTCTTGTTCTCGAAGGATGTTATTTAAATCAACGTATGTCTTTGCTTAAACGTTATCACACGATGAATTTTTATCAATTTTATTCCATGATATAAAGCCTGTTTGAATACCATGTAGTGAACAACATAAATTGAATAAATTGTACAGATTGTTCTCAAAATAATTTTTGTCTTGTTCTCGAAGGATGTTATTTAAATCAACGTATGTCTTTGCTTAAACGTTATCACACGATGAATTTTTATCAATTTTATTCCATGATATAAAGCCTGTTTGAATACCATGTAGTGAACAACATATCGCCTTCGATTTCCAAGATGAGGAACTAGTTTTTTCAGAGATGAATCCTTAGGTTGTGTACACCCTAGTAGGAAAGGTAAATCGTTGTGTAGATCATGAAGGTCAGATGGGTAATCAACGTCTGGAATGTATCCCACTGGATCGTCTTCCTTTAGTTTTTCTAGATCAACAGTATCTGGAGATACCCACTGAAATCCACCATAAGGAAGAGAGTGGCACATAGCCCACCCGTATTGGTTGTTGGCATCATCATATGTAATAAACAGCGATGGTTTCTCAGAATCATAGGTTTCCATGTATTTATTGTTAGCTTCAGCATACCGATGAGACACCTGGCATATGCCTCCACGTATTCCAGACTCGATTAGAAGAATCTGATCGTAATCCTGTAGCAATTCCAGTTCAATTGCTATGTAAAGGAGCATTGCCTCGAAACTTGAACCAGGCGAAGTAAAGAAGTGTGCAGCATCCACTCGTTGTGATTCTAGTGTTTTGTTTCGAAAAGTTTCAAAGCTGTCTGCAACAAGAAGTACATCTGAAGTTAGGTAAAGGTCGCTAATTTCCCCTAGAGTTTTAATGTTGAACTGGTTCCAGACGTTTTTAGCATGCTCATATTCATCTTTACTAACATCTTCTTGACTTAATTTGTTAAGGAATGCCTCTTTTGGAGGTAAACACGTTTCACTTAGCTTTTCCCATGAATCAATGTAATCATAACAAAATACACCTTTACGAGTCATGAGCGTTGCATTTTCTTTTCCAAAGTACTTGTCTGTTTCAGGGTATAATGTTAAGTTGGTAACTAAGTTTTCCAAACTAATAGGCATTAACCGAAACGTATCCACAAATCGAAGCTTGACATTTCCAACCTATTTGGTGAAAGAGATGTACTTTTCTTTGGAGTTAGGGATAAAGTCCACTCTCTCAGTACTACACCCCAATTGCTTCACAATGAAACTTGCGTCGTAGCCACTCATATTATACAGAAATACAGGAACAGGGTTACGTGTTTTACACCTCAAATTACAGTTATTGTGAGCACTTCCACGGTATTCCCCTGTATTATGACAATGGTCTCGAACTTTCCAGTCCTCTTTGGTAAATGCCTTACGACACAAACAACAGGTTTCAGAAGATTGAAACTCTGCTTCTTGATGCTCAGTTAAAGCCTTTGGAACATTTAAGCTGTAAAGACGATCAATTTCATTTGCTATTGAGATCAAAGAGTCCATAAACTTTTCTGCAGCGTCAGGTCCACGATAAATAACAGGTTGGCTCGGAAGGTTTGTCTCTATGAGTTCCACAGCTGGTGAGGGTTTAACATATATACCAAAGCTCATAGGAACATGACTCTGGTATGGCGCTGTATATCTTGCCTCAGGATTAGGTAGACATGTTTGATATGGGAACTGTATACTTTCAAAATCTGCATAGATAACGTAAGGTATTCTAAGCATTTTTTTCCACATTTACGAATTTCACAATTGGGTTTTTAATAGGCATTTCAACCCTAGCAATGTCATGCTGGACACACAGAGCTCTATGTTCTTTTAATTTTTCCATTCCTTGTTGCCCATATTGATTATCAAAGTGAGTAAAACACCGTTTACACGTATATATCTTATGTCCATGGCGGGTAATCTGATGTCCTACTAGTTTATCAAAATCTTTGACAAAGACGTAGTGGTTCTGGCCGGATGAAGAACTTAGGAGAAGGAGGTCACGATGGTCTTGTAGCTCATGATCTACAACCTTTCTAGGAAACATTTTGTTGACTTCTTCCAGTCCAAATACATTGATGGATATGCCGTTGGCTTTCTCAAATTTGGGAATGTCAGCTAGCGATGTAGGAAACGATATTACTGAAAAATAATACCTGTTTTCAAGGTCCTTGTATTTACTAATGCGTTCAGCTTTCGTTTTAACCAGTTTTGCTAAATTGGCGTACATAAAACACCTCTCATCTTTAATGTTTTTAGGATTAATGCAGGCTTTTTTGCTTTTATAGCTGCTGGTAATGGAATATATGTGCTACCACGCAAGGGATTGTACTTATTTATTTTCAATCCTACTCCTTCCACTGCTAACAAAGCCCATTTACTGCCTTTTAGCTCAGATTCTTCCATTTCATTAGTTTACTTTTTAAATTGTGTTTCCAAGAAACTACTTAAGTCTGTTTCCAGAAATAGGGCCTGATTTGGTGTTTTAAAAGCACGATCTGTAATTTCGTTAGTGGACGAATGAATGAATCTACAGCCAGCCACAAGATTAACTTTGATTGACTTGTGATTTGCTAGTTCTTTCTGCATAGCCTGTATTATTTGCTGTTTGGACTCTTTAAGGTATGAATTTAAATCCTTACACGTATCACAACGTATAAAATAGGTTCTAAGACGACCATCAAAACACGTTTCATATTCAGTAAGTCCTTTTTTTTGTCTGGAACCATTGAGAGCAGGTAATGTTTTCTAGGCTCAGTTTTTTGTCTTCTAGCTGATGACACAACATTACAACATTCTTCATGGCGACGTCCGTTGTATGCATTGTTAAATTTACTACCACAGGTCTTGCACTCATAAAATTTACCACACAATACCCCATGTCGCTTTCTATCATAGTCTCGAAGAGAAGACTTTCCACACTTATTACACATATAGCTAGGCATGGTTTCTTCCATCATGGATGTTGATTTCTGCAAACAGCTGCTTACTGCGTATCACAAGGCTGTAGGCTGGTCATTGAGACGGTCTTTCACGATGTGAACACTGCAAAAGGTAGTAATCAACTGATTGTATTCCTGCTAAGAGACCTCTTATATACCCTAGTCAAGACCAACAGCTACTTACCACGTAGTACACAGCTAGAGCCTATTGGGTGAGATGATCTTTCACAATGTGTTCACTGTTAAATGTAGTAGTCAACTGAAAATATTCTTACACCCTACTCAAGGTTATCAGGTACTTACTGCATATCAAAAGGCTGTACAATCATAGGTTTGACAGTCTTTCCTGCTATGGACCCCTTATATTCCCTACACAAGGCTATGCATGTTAGTTCTAAACACTTAGTAGTTAATTGCATATTAAATTTATATACACAGCTTATACAAGCACGTTTTCACGCGGTAAAACTTTACAAGATAGTCAAATACGACACGCAAAGTATTTTTCCGCTATCTAGCGGTGACTATGAGATCTTCCTGAACGACCAGTATGGTACCTAGCGCTCCATATCAACATTAATGAACGACCAGCATTCTATCTAGCGGTCGATATCAACACTCACTCAACTACCAGCATGTTACCTATTGGTCAATATGACAACTCACTCAACTACTAGTATGCATTCCAATAATGAACACATTTGTTCATACCACTAACAATACACACACCGAGTTTGCTTTATCGTTTAATACAAATATATCTTGTTTAAATAATGTAAAAAAGTTAAATGACGTTATTGGATGGGGAATGTTGCATTACCTTAAATGTAATACTATGCTAGTGTTTAACATTTTACAAATTACCTTATGTATTAGTTTATTTGTGGGTGTCTTATGTTGGCTTTTTGCGTTGGCTTATTCTGTATATTGGCTTTTATGTTGGCTTTTGTGTTGGCTTTTATGTCGGCTTATATTTTGGCATTTGTGTTGGCTTATTTGACAAGTTATTTTTTCAATGTACACACATCAAAAAAGTTTTGCATCACCTCGGTTCCAAGAGTTCCGGAACCGTTAAATACAAAGGGAATAGAGATCAACAAAAACAACATTTCAGCTCGTTTTATTGCTCATGAGACCCACACATTGCATGTTGTACCATCATACAGCTAGACTTTCAGCATTTGTGGTCCAGATTGCAGTACACACCACTACCTCTAATACCCAGTAGCACGTCCTCTTGCATTGATGCATGCCTGTATTCGCCGTGGCATACTATCCACAAGTTCATCAAGACACTGTTGGTCCAAATTGTCCCACTCCTCAACGACAATTCGGCGTAAATCTCTCAGAGTGGTTGGTGGGTCAAGACGTCCATAAACAGCCCTTTTCAACATATCCCAGGCATGTTCGATAGGGTTCATGTCTGGCGAACATGCTGGCCACTGTAGTCGAGCGATGTCGTTATCTTGAAGGAACGCATTCACAAGATGTGCACGATGAGGTCGAGAATTGTCGTCCATGAAGACAAATGCCTCTCCAATATTCTGCCGATATGGTTGCACTATGGATCGGAGGATGTCATTCAGGTATCGTAAACCCGTTTCGGAGCCTTCCATGACCACCAGTGGCGTACGTTGGCCCCACATAATGCCACCCCAAAACATCAGGGAACCACCACCTTGCTGCACTCGCTGGACAGTGTGTCTAAGACGTTCAGCCTGACCAGGGTGCCTCCAAACACGTCTCCGACGATTGTCTGGTTGAAGGCATATGCGACACTCATCGGTGAAGAGAACGTGATGCCAATTCCGTGGGGTCCATTCAGCATGTTGTTGGGCCCATCTGTACCGCGCTGCATGGTGTCGGGGTTGCAAAGCTGGACCTCGCCATGGACGTCGGGAGTGAAGTTGCGCATCATGCAGCCTATTGCGCACAGTTTGAGTTGAAACACGACGTCCTGTGGCTGAACGAAACGCATTATTAAACATGGTGGCATTGCTGTCAGGGTTCCTCCGAGCGGCAATCCGTAAGTAGCGGTCATCCACTACAGTAGTAGCCCTTGGGCGGCCTGAGCGAGGCCTGTCATCGACAGTTCCTGTATCTCTGTACCTCCTCCATGTCCGAACAACATCGCTTTGGTTCACTCTGAGACGCCTGGAAACTTCCCTTGTTGAGAGCCCTTCTTGACACAAAGTAACAATGCGGACGCGATCGAACTGCGGTATTGACCTTCTAGGCATGGTAGAACTACAGACAACATGAGCAGCGTACCTTCGTCCTGGTGGAATGACTGGAACTGATCGGCTGTCGTACCCCGTCCGTCTAATAGGCCCTGCTCATGCATGGTTGTTTACATCTTTGAGCAGTTTTAGTGACATCTATGAACAGTCAAAGGGACTGTATCTTGGATACAATATACACAGTCAACGTCTATATGCCGGAGATCTGGGAACCGAGGTGATGCAAAACTTTTTTTGATGTGTGTATTTAGTGGATTTTTCACTAGGTCTTGGAAAGTATCTCAGTCCATTTTATTACAACATAATGCTTACCGCCATGTTGTAAGCAACAACAACACACTAAAATTCAAAAAATCCAAAGTACTCTAAGGTTAATGATTGACTCTCAACTTCATCCCACGCCTAGTCAAAAACATTATATATTGTTCAAATTTTTCAAAAATGGTAAATTGGGGAATTAGGCCATATGATTAAACTAAAAATCATATAAAATCATATGCTAACTCTAACACCTACGTCTATTCCACTCTCAGTCAAAAAATATTATATTCTTCAAATTTTTTCAAAAAATATATGAAAAGTAGGCTATATTTTGAAAACTAATCATCCTAAGAAGTCATATATAGACTCAAACCAATGACTCTTATATCCTTAATCGTTAGAACAAAATATGGAATTTTTAACATTTTTTCCAAAAATGTTCATTTTTAAAAACGAGCTATATTTTGGAAACTATGCTTTTTACAAAATAAAGGGGTCCATAGCAAGAAAGACTGTCAAACCTATGACTGTAAGCCTTTTGATATGCCGTAAGTACCTGATAACCTTGAGTAGGGTGTAAGAATATTTTCAATTGACTACTACATTTAACAGTGATCACATTGTGAAAGATCGTCACACCCACTAGGCTCCAGCCGTGTACTACATAGTAAGTAGCTGATGGTCGGATTAGGGTATATAAGAGGTCTCTTAGCAGGAATACAATCAGTTCCTTACTACCTTTTGCAGTGTTCACATCGTGAAAGACCGTCTCACTAACCAGCCTACAGCCTTGTGATACGCAGTAAGCAGCTGTTTGCAGAAATCAACATCCATGATGGAAGAAACCATGCCTAGGTATATGTGTAAAGAGTGTGGAAAGACTTTTCTTCGAGACTATGATAGAAAGCGACATGTGGTATCGTGTGGTAAATTTTATGAGTGCAAGACCTGTGGTAGTAAATTTAACAATGCTTACAACGGACGTCGCCATGAAGAATGTTGTAATGTTGTGTCATCAGCTAGAAGACAAAAAACTGAGCCTAGAAAACATAACCTGCTCTCAATGATTCCAGACAAAAATGGACTTACTGAATATGAAACGTGTTTTGAAGGTCGTCTTAAATCCTATCTTGTACGTTGTGATATGTGTAAGGATTTACATTCATACATTAAAGAGTCCAAACAGCAAATAATACAAACCATGCAGAAAGAACTAGCAAAACACAAGTCAATCAAAGTTAGTCTTGTGGTTGAATGTAGATTCATTAATACGTCCACTAACGAAATTACAGATCGTGCTTTTAAAACACCAAATCAGGCCCTATTTTTGGAAACAGACTTAAGTAGTTTCTTGGAAACACAATTTACAAAGTTAACTACTGAAGTGGAAGAATCTGAGCTAAAAGGCAGTAATTGGGCTTTGTTAGCAGTGGAAGGAGTACGATTGAAAATATATAAGTACAATCTTTTGCGAGGTAGCACATATATTCCATTACCAGCAGCTATAAAAGCAAAAAGCCTGCATTAATCCTCAAAACTTAAAGGATGGAAAGTGTTTTGTGTATGCCATTTTAGCAAAACTGGTTAAAACGAAAGCTGAACGCATTAGTAAATACAAGGACCTTGAAAACAAGTATGATTTTTCAGTAATATCGTTTCCTACATCGCTAGCTGACATTCCCAAATTTGAGAAAGCCAACGACATATCCATCAATGTATTTGGACTGGAAGAAGACAACAAACTGTTTCCTCTAAAGATTGTGAATCAAGAGCTACAAGACCATCGTGACCTCCTTCTGTTAAGTTCTTCATCCGGCCAGAACCTCTACGTCTTTATCAAAGACTTTGATAAACTAGTAGGACATCAGATTACCCGCCATGGGCATAAGATATATACGTGTAAACGGTGTTTTACTCACTTTGATAATCAATATGGGCAACAAGGAATGGAAAAATTAAAAGAACATAGAGCTTTGTGTGTCCAGCATGACATTGCTGGGGTTGAAGTGCATATTAAAAACCCAATTGTGAAATTCATAAATGTCGAAAAATTGTTTAGAATACCTTTCGTTATCTATGCTGATTTTGAAAGTATTCTGTTACCATATCAAACATGTCTACCTAATCCTGAGGCAAGTTATGCAGTGCCATACCAGTGTCTTGTTCCTATGAGCTTTGGTATATATGTTAAACCCTCACCAGCTGTGGAACACATAAAGACAAACCTTCCAAGCCAATCTGTTATTTATCGTGGACCTGACGCTGCAGAAAAGTTTATGGACTGTTTGATCTCAATAGCTAATGAAATTGGTCGTCTTTACAGCTTAAATGTTCCAAAGGCTTTAACTGAGCATCAAGAAGCAGAGTTCCAATCTTCTGAAACCTGTTGTTTGTGTCATAAAGCATTTACCAAAGAGGACTGGAAAGTTCGAAACCATTGTCATATTACAGGGGAATACCGTGGAAGTGCTCACAATAACTGTAATTTGAAGTGTAAAACACGTAACCCTGTTCCTGTATTTCTACATATATTTTTTTTGTCGTGTGGCTTCCTCAGAGGTTGAGGGCAGGTCTTCCTATTCGACGCCCGTGGGCGACCAGCGCGTCGGGATGAGAGATGGGATGGATGAAGATGAATGAAACTGGGCAAGGATGTGGAAGGAAGCGGCCGTGGCCTATCAGAAGGTACCGTCCCAGCATTTGCCTGGTGTTGAAAATGGGAAACCACGGAAAACAATTTCAAGGACGGCCGACGGTGGGGCTCGAACCCACGCGTCTACCGAGTCAGCAGAGAGCTTGGCCCCATGACCTACCGCTGCGCTTTAGCCAGCGTAGCCACTGCTGTCGGTTCTACATAACATGAGTGGCTACGACGCAAATTTCATTGTGAAGCAATTGGGGTGTAGTACTGAGAGAGTGGACGTTATCCCTAACTCCAAGGAAAAGTATATCTCTTTCACCAAATATGTTGGAATTGTCAAGCTTCGATTTGTAGATACGTTTCGGTTAATGCCTAATAGTTTGGAAAACTTAGTTACCAACTTAACATTATATCCTGAAACAGACAAGTACTTTGGAAAAGAAAATGCAACGCTCATGACTCGTAGAGGTGTATTTTGTTATGATTACATTGATTCATGGGGAAAGTTAAGTGAAACGTGTTTACCTCCTAAAGAGGCATTCTTTAACAGATTAAGTCAAGAAGATGTTAGTAAAGAAGACTATGAGCATGCTAAAATGTCTGGAACCAGTTCAACATTAAAACTCTAGGGTAATATAGCGACCTTTACTAACTTCAGATGTACTTCTTCTTGCAGACAGCTTTGATACTTTTCAGAACAATACACTAGAATCACACCGAGTGGATGCTGCACACTTCTTTACTTCGCCTGGTTTAAGTTTCGAGGCAATGCTCCTTTACACTGGAATTGAACTGGAATTGCTACAGGATTATAATCCGATTCTTTTGATAGAGTCTGGAATACGTGGAGGCATATGCCAGGTGTCTCATCGGTATACTGAAGCTAACAATAAATACATGGAAACCTATGATTCTGAGAATCCGTCAAATTTTAATACCTATGATGATGCCAACAACCAATATGGGTGGGCTATGTGTCACTCTCTCCCTTATGGTGGATTTCAGTGGGTTTCTCCAGATACTGTTGATCTAGAACGTTAAAGGAAGACGATCCTGTGGGATACATTCTAGACGTTGATGTTGATTACCCATCTGATCTTCATGATCTACACAACGATTTACCTTTCCTACCAGAGTGTACACAACCTAAGGATTCGTCTTTGATAAAACTAATTCCTCATCTTGGAAATCGAAGGCGGTACGTTGTTCATTACATGGCACTTAAACAGGCTCTAGATCATGGACTAAAATTGGTAAATATTAATCGTGTGTTTAAGTTTAAACAAAGACCTTGGCTAAAGGCATGCGTTGATTTTAATAACAACCTTCGAAAACAAGCCAAAAATGATTTTGAAAAAAATCTGTACAAATTATTCAACAATGCCATTTTTGGAGAAACAATGGAAAATATTCGTAAAAAATAGACATACGTCTTGTGACTGACAGCAAAAAGGCAGAAAAGCTAATAGCAAAACCGACATTTATTGACAGAACAGTTTATGGTCCTAGACTAACTGATTTCCACATGGCTAAACGTAACATTGTATTCAATAAACCTATATATATTGGAATGTGTATACTGGATATTTCAAAAACTCTCATGTATTCCCACCCCTATATGTCCTGCTGCCCTATTATGGCATGGACAAGCTTAAACTCATGTATATGGATACTGACTCGTTCATTTATTTGGTTAACACCCAAAATGTATATCAAGACAAGTTGGATTTCCTAGAACACCTGGACACATCTGTTTATCCTACTAATCATATATCTTACTCTACATAAAACAAGAAAACGTTGGGGGAAATTTAAAGACGAGACTTGTGGACAAATTATAAAAGCATTTGTTGGACTTAGAGCTAAAATGTACGCTTTAGACATAAATGGTAAAGAATAAAAGATCAAGGTGTTGTCAAAAATTGTATAAGTTTTCAAGATTATAAGGATTGTGTAATGAAAAACAATATAAAAAGAATACCAATGATCATTATCGCTTCTAAGCAACATGACATATCATCTATAAGACTAAACAGAATTGCTTTGTGTCCTGGTGATGATAAAAGAGTAATTGATTCGGATGGTATAGGTACACATGCCTATGGTCATTACTCAACCGTTGACAATGCTTAAAGGGTTACGTTATGGATTTGAAAATCCTAAAACAAGAAAAAATATATTATGTGTAAATATTGTAAATGTATTTAAAATTAATAAAAAAAAAATATATGGGAACTGCTTGTACTTTTCTAATTACTTTAAACTTCCCACTGCCAATCCTACTGTTAACCTCTTGTAATGATGAGAAACTACCCTTAGGTAGCTAAAACTAGGTAGCCAAAAGTATAGTATAACCCATGTATTACCTATATGCTTTGGGATAAGGTATACACTCTTGTTATATGAAATGAAAAATCGTGTTTCGCAAACATGAATTTTTCGTCATGGACTAAATCAAAAACATGTAAACAACAAAATTGAAAAATCCATGTTTCCATACTGACAAAATTCAAAAACTTAAAACTAAAACGTTTAAAACTGTAAATTAAAAATTGACAAATTGCAATGTGTGAAATATGAAATAAATAAAAAATGAATAAAAGCTTTTACTTTTTAAAAATTTGACTTTGTAATCCTAAGCTGGTTGTGTGTAGCGAACATCTTGCACAGTAGCCACAGTGCACGTGTTAGCTTTACCTTACTCTCTATAAGACTAGCAAAAAATAGTTGCATGTGTATTATATACTTTGGGTGTGTTGATTAGCCTCTGGCTTAGCTTTAAAGGTTAGGTTAGGTAAAGTTAGGTTAGGTAAAAATAGGTTAGGTTAGGTTAGGTGAAGTTGGGTTCGGCAAAATGGTTGAGGTATGAATTAAACCCACCTCTTTTTAGTTTTGCCTCACAAGGCTGAGTTTATCCCGATCCAACCCTCAGCCCAGAATTAAAAATGTTGACAGAGCCAAGACTCAAACCCAGACCTCCACAGTAGCAGCTAAGAGTGCTAGCCACAACACCAAAAAGTGGACAATATAAGACTGGTCTTGATTGTACATAATCAATCCATGATTACCTAATAATAATAATAATAATAATAATAATAATAATAATAATAATAATAATAATAATAAATATTCCATTTAGCAACTACACGGCCGAACTGTCCCTGTGACGTCATCCACGGTCTCAGGGCGTAGCGGCCATCTTGCGCATTAGACCCTGGCCCAGCTATGACTGTCCCCTCCATAAGAATAACATGGGGTAGTTGCGCGCGGCGGCCGACTTACGCATTAGCCCCTGTCCCAGCTTCGGCTTATATTACCTACTATTATATAGAGGTCAGTTAGTGCAGAATCCTTGTCTCTTACTTCTGGCGGTTCATTGACGTTTTTTTTCTCCTCAGGGTGGCCTTCTCCTCTGCCCCCCTGTTGACTAGTACCAGGTTGCGACTCATCATTTCTGGGTCTGTCTTCGTTTACCTCTTTTTTCTCGTCCTTCCCCTGCAAATCCTGTATGTACTCCTTCGATTCTCGATGCCTCTCCTCATAATTTGGTATATTGCAACTCCTATCGTTCCAATTCTTGTAACGATTATATCCCCTATTATCTCAATTATCTCTCTGGAAGTTTCCATTGTTATTTCGTGGATACTGATCGTTTCTGTTGTATCGTCTCATCTGATACGATTCATTATTCCCTTGGTATCGCTGACAATTTCTATAATCTCTATATCCATTACCGTTTCTGTTAAAGTTTGGACGATAATAATATCCGTCGTGAATAGGTCCTACATTCCCTTCTCTTCTCGATGAATACTCTGTCTGTTGGACTTGATCAATCATGACGGCATTAACCTCTCTGTGTTCTCCGCGAGTGTTTCTTCCTGTTGGATTGATACTGTTACTCGTATGGTCCAGTTTTCTAAGAAGTCCATCCATATCCTTCAAATTACTAACTCCTGACGACGCCAAATATCTACGTATATCAGCTGGAAGTTGTCTTGCTGTCGTTTGCGCTAATTCTATCTCTGATAGAGGAGGTTGAAGATACTGCAATTTCGCGAGCTGTGTCGTAAAGTATGTCGAGTACCTCGTTGGATGAGTACTTGCATATTTCTTCGAGTACGCCTCTGCCCTAAGACTTTCTTGATCCTCGATCGACCAGTATCGCCTTATCAATGCTTCAGCAAACTCTTCAAATGTTCTGAACGTCCACTTGAATGCTCTAAACCACTGTAAACAGTCATGATCTAGAAACCTCTCTACTACTCGTAGTTGCCTTTCCTCCCCTATGTGGTTATCCAGAAACTATTCGTATACGTCGTTGATAAACTCAATTGGTGTGAATTGATTATTCCCCGAGAAGTGTCTAGACTTTTGATCAATATTACGGATGATAGGGACGTTCTGCCGATTGTTTCCTTCTGTTCTCACAAGTGGTCTTCCACTACTTGGAAAGAATTCTGGAGCGTCATATTTCACACGACTAGTTCTATCCTGAGGTGTAGTTCGAATTGTTTCGTTTTGGATATCCTCTTCCGTTCCTATCCCTCCAATAGGTTGAGTTTCTCTCAAGTTATCCCCTTCTTCCAATCGTTCCAGCGTGGATTGAAATTCGCTCCTATCTGCGGTAAAGATACCGGTTTCGTCCCTCGTAGTGTTTGTGTTCCCAGTTATAGTAACCTCTCGCAATTTAGTTTTAATAAGGTCTATCTCTAATTCTATTTTACCTTTATCGTTTACCATTTGATCTATTTTCTGTTCTTAACCTGAACTAGATTCGGCTATCTTCACTTGAAGATCTGAATTTAAGTTGTTAATCTGGGTTTGTAAGTCCGAGTTTACACTACTCATTTGCGACTGCAAATTCGAATTAATATTTTCCGTCTTTAAATCGGCTTCCTTAAGTTTAGTTGCGACATCTGACAAATCGGATTCCGTTTTCTCCCTAAAATCGTCAATAACCTTATCATGATATGCTTGCATACTTTTAAATTGTTTATCATAATCCTTTTTAACATTGTTAATGTCTTTATTAATACGATATTCCTCTAACACTAGCTTATTTGACAATTCTTTCGTAACAGATTCACATTGAGTTTTACCCTCACTCATTAATTCTAGCTTTAAAATTTCTATGTTTTCCTTGACAACCTTACCAATGTCTATTTCAATCTCTCCTCTCACCAACTCAGCTTTATTTCTTACCTCTACCTGCAGTGCTTTTACAGTAGCCTTTAACTGTTCCAATCCTTCATCGTTGTTTGATTGGATTGTGTTTAATTGTTGCAACATTTCCTGTCTTAGTTTAACAAACTCTGCCTTTGTGGCAGCTGAGCTTGTTTGAAGTTCAGCTAATGTGTTACGCGTGGTAGCTGCACTCTCTTGAAATTCTCCTAAAGTGTGCTGAGTAAGAACATAGTTATCACGTGATGTATCTGCACTGGTTTGAAGTTCACCTATGGAAGTCTGCAATGTATCAAGAGTATCCTGTGTTACCTTTAAAGTGTTCTGTATTGTCTGCAACGTCTCCTACATAGCAGCCGAACTCGTTCGTATTTCACCTAAAGTGTTTTGAGTACATGTTGAATTATTCTGTAACGACTTATTTGTGGAATCATTACTATTCTTACAATCTTCCCTAACTTGGGCTATTTCTTTTCTTAAATCATTGGCATTTTGTTTCATTTGTATTTCCAATGTTTTCTGATTTTGATGAGTCCCTTGCTGCAAGGCCTCAATATCCTTGTCCATTTTACTCTGTGTCTCCCTCAACACCTTAAACATTGCATGTGGGGAAATGCAGCACTACATATGCCTATAAGAATAACTACTGTGATCATTTTATTTCAGAGTGATTTCCGATGAACAGATTTCCGCTTTATTAACACCCTATACTAGTTTGCGAATGCTTATCCATTTTTTAAATCTGGTCTAAAGATCCAGTTACATGAACCGTTACTCTTTACGATAGTGGGTCTATCTGAACGCAACACCACCAAAACATTAGTAAACAACGCCCTATATTAATGAGCGCTCTCCCAAAGTCGTTCAACCGGTTTCTAAACTTTGTTAATCCAGTATCAACCATTCATGGCTACACCTGTACTGGCTAACTTTCATAGTCAGACGTCTCACAGTCAAATGAATCCTTTTCATAATTTTCATAATTCATTTTCTTTTAAAAATGTCGGTCGGCTAATCTTACATAATTCATAGCCTTCCTTCACCCTCATAATACTATTGTATCTTTGTGTCAACATCTCTGACTAGAACCTCATAATTACCAAAACAAAAATGACACTACCATATTCGTCAGGCCTCAAAAATGGTCGAAATCACACTCCTACATGAACATGGCTTGACTACACATTTCCTCCATTGGGTATATGTAATATACTCGAGCCCTACTAGTATGGGCTAGCCAAAAATATCAACCCTATATGTACCCGATTTCAGCAGTGTCGTGATTGCCACAATCCAAGATGACAGCGTATCGATACCAACGGCAGTATCCCGGCTAATAATACTTACCGTAATATCAGGCATCACACACCTTGCAAATCGTGGACACACATCAGGCGATATCATCAAAACTCAATGGTAAATCCTCCACAGGATCAGCGACAACACACACCAGAGCGCGCAAGACTCGCATTCACGAGGGCGTAACAGGGGCAGGGGAATGGATAAAATGGTTCAAGCCGCTATAATAACCATGACATTTTCCTACCCTCCCACTATCTATAAATTACAACGCACGAGTATTGTGAAAATGGTATAAGCAAACGCAAATGCGTGCCCAAATTTATTCAAAAATGTAAACAACGCAAAGATGGTTATAAACAAGAACCATAAACAAATGCCATTACCATTAATGTCTTATGGCACAATCTGTGACATAACGCCAACTAAATCACAAAAATAACGACTTAAAATCAACAACTAATAAATTGGCAACCTATCGCTATGTCTTTACTATCAGGATCAACCAAAAAATATTTATAAAGAAAAAGAAACAACCCCCTTAATGGAATTAAATAGTGATGGCCTCTCACTATTTACAATATCAATATTTTACTCTATTCACAGATCCTGAGTTTTATT
Organism: Meconema thalassinum; assembly: GCA_946902985.2. Taxonomy (NCBI): domain Eukaryota; kingdom Metazoa; phylum Arthropoda; class Insecta; order Orthoptera; family Tettigoniidae; genus Meconema; species Meconema thalassinum. The sequence goes on along the minus strand of OX336395.1, from coordinate 266,453,322 downwards.
CTTTACTTAATTACCGAAATACCTTTTAATTCAAATACTAAATTTAAGAAATACCGAATACTATTTATATACATGTCATCTTAGAACATTATCTACCCCAATGTTCCTCAACTAATCTTTATAGAAGTAGGATTCATCAACACTAACTGTCAGTGATCAACATCGAGATTATCGGGCAAAATATGGATTAGCATTCCGATCAATAAAGATGAGAGTGCTAACCAATGAAACCCTGTTTTGATCCAATCTTCGAAAACAATAACAATAATAAACTGAATTAATATCAACGTCCTGAATACTAAACTTTTGGAGCATCCGGTATCGACAACCCAGCTGATCTGCATGAACGCCACAGCCAAACAGATCAACATCAAACACCACCTAAGTGATCCTACAATACGAATGGAAAAAATACTGTCATCAAACACGGTAAAATAATCTAACAGCAGTCGAAATAGACTCCACAACCCAATAACTCAACGTTCCAACGAACGGCAACCACAGCAGGAAGCTGACTAACTAGACTGCAATCCTAATCACACACAAAACGCAGCCAACAAACAACAACAACAACTATTGACAGGGGAAAGGTTCCCAGGACATAACATCCCTTACAGGGGTCGACCTTCGAAATACCAAAGAAACAATTGGTATTATCGCACACCTCACCAATGCAAACACCACAATCCAACACTATCAAAAAAGAACATCTCTCCCTCTAGTTAAAGTAATTCAATGACGTTGATACTAATTTTAAATGCGCTTTAAAAGCAATAGCAGTTACAGATCGAATGACAATTTCCTAGTGCGTGTTAACAAAGCACGAAATATTTCTAACTATAATCCGATTCAGGTTACATTGATTGTGAATGTCAACTCAAAAACATTGGTCACTTATGCGTTCACTATATTCATTAAGCATTGAAATAATTAATTATGTATATACATTGTGTCACTGTATAACAACAGTCGAGAACATCGCTCGAATCATCATTACCTTTTATAATTCAAAATTTTCTTCGAATGAACTCTTCGTCTGAACGATCAGAGTAGCAACTAACTTCCAATCAACGAGAAATGTTCTAAAAGTCAAAACTGAAAATTAATTTACTCTTCCAAAGGAAGAATAAAATATAAATTTGGAAAATATCAAGTTAGGATTAAAGTCCCAAATTATTCAAAATCCAACAAATTAATCAGGATTTTCTGAAAATCCGAGGAGAAAAATTTAATTCATATTCCAATATCAAAATGGAATAAATTTTCAAAGTGAAAATTTGAAAATACTAAATTCAAAATTCACCAAAATGTGAAAATCCAAAATCGAGAAAATAATTCAAATGGTAAAGTCGGATAATTGTGCATAATCACAATATGAAAAGAATCATCGAAGATTAAAATAGCTAAATCCAAAAATACACATCTAAGAAAATCTAATTTGCGAAAGCAAATTTTCAAAAACTAGAACTCCTCTAAACTGCGAAGTGGCAACAGCGCAAAAATATGAAATGCGAAGATGTGAAAGTGCGAAGGAAACTGTTCATCTGGAAACACTCTTAAATCCAAAAATAATTAATTTCAAAAAACAAGAGGTCGAAATTCAAATCTGTATCAATATTAAAAATGTTTAAATGCCAGCGGTAATCATCGAAGCGGGGACTCTACTAAACCAGGCACGGTCAACACGAAGTTACTCACCTGCAATGATCGCAAACATAGCTGGAACTGAAGTTAACCCGCATACTAAATGCGGAGAGAACTTGCTTCGAAGAGGAAAATCTCAGATTACCAGAGCTATAACTTTATACAGAACAAACTACTACTACTGAAACAAATCACACCAGGCATGCTTCAAGATATACCAATCTAAATACAGGGGCTATTTGAATGGAGAGCTTGTCTTACTTTAGGCAGATCTGGCGATGAAACACGTGTAGACCCAAATGCACACAGGATCGGGGAACTGCATCCAACCTCCAGCTGGCGAGTCCCTAGCCTCACTCCCAGAGTCATTTCACCTTTTCTCGATTGCGGCGACCTTGTTGTACGTAGCCGGCCCACGGTTTCATGGTTTGAAATGGAACCCGGATATCCACGGTGTTCGGTCCGCCCCCTGACAGTCCATTCGTTCGATCCTCGGTCTTCCCTTCGTCCTTGATCTTCTTCTCCTTCCTCCGGGCAATTTTGTAGCCTCTCTCCATCCTTAGATTGGTTATAGTCCATGATGATATTCATCAGATTGTGCATCCCATGAAGTAGTTGTGTAATTATTGCTTTTCCTCCATTCCATTTTCAAGTTACTCTACTCGAAGGAATCCTTACATCCATGATGCATACTACATTTCCCACAGCATAAATTTAGCATTATAACATGGCTCCCTCTGACAAATCAAGTGTTCCTTCCAACCATGTGTCCTTGATATTCGTCATCATTTTATTGCACTCCATTTCACAATCGAACATATCGTTCCCAAAATAACGTGTCTCTTGCAAATACTTCCTTCCAAATACGTACTTACAGTGTCATTCACGATGTACATTCATAATTACACCTTCTCCACATACGCGTCACATAATGCATACTGATAATTCATATTAAGACCACGACACCGGTCTTCCATTACACTAAAATTCATATACGGACTTACGTGCTTCGCACAATATTAGCACCGTGATACTACAAGTTTACACATATACGTATTATTCTTTCCTTCACTGAAACACTTGCACACTCTCCCGCATCACGTTTTCGTAACTCACGGCTCACATCCAACCAGTTCAAAGACCCGTGTCGCATTACCCTACACAATGGCCGTCTCTTCCTTCCACCTGCTTCCAGAACACTCGCCCCTCTTTCTCAAGGTCCCATGATGCATGGCTCGGACAAGAATATCATTATACATACTTCGGGCGTAAATTATCCAAGGAAAACATTTCCTGATAATATCTTAAAATATTTTTTTCGATTTATTTCCAATCTTCAATACATCCAACTGCATTAAATAGCATACTTGCCAAAATAAAATATTCCATTTCTAAGGTCACCCAATGTATCCTCCAATCGCGTTCTCTTTCCTCAAGTACTGCCTGCGGTCTATCTCGTAGGATGATCCAATCAGATCTGCCCTTACTAGGAGGTGATTACATCCAGCTAACAAGCTTCTTGTTGTACAATACTTCATGACTATAAATCTTTTGTAATGGACATGTTCCGAAATTCATTTTACCAAATATTAATTAAATTATCCCTTTTCTATGGCTGCCTTTCATATCTGTTCCTGGTGTCTCTTAATACGAATTCGGGGACAGTACCAACTCATTCATGATTTCTCTATGATCTCTTGTAAGGGATTCTCTTCCACAATCTCTCTTACTCTCTCATTTCTTACTCTATCCCTTCTTGTTATTCGTATTCTGCTTCTTTGAAATTTCATTTGGCAAGCTTGGATCCTGCTCGCCTGTCTCTTCTTCATAACTCACGTTTTCGATGCGTAGGTGAGTATTGAGACATATAATGTTCGATACAATTATACCGTATTAAAGTAAGTTCTCATTTTAATGATGTCTTACATCTTGGTCACATAAATGATTTATTCACATTACAAATACGGCAAAAGGTAGGGGATTGCCTGTAGGGGCGAAGTACAGTGGGGACTTCGAGTGCCCCGGGACCATTATGGTAGCTGTGAAGGTCCTACAGGAACCATGAAAAGTGACGGCTAACAGGGCTCTGGTGAAGCTACGATAGGCCCAGCAAGCCAGTAGTGGATAAGACTTTTGCTTCCAAGAAGGGAACAGGCCTCGGACCGGACGGATACAATGGACGACGACCTAGCTGTGTTCACGGACTAAGATTTGGAACTTTAAACATAAGAACGCTGACGGGGGAGGTGGAGGAGATAGTGGATATGATGGAAAGAAGGAAGTTGGATTTATTGGGATTGGCAGAAACAAAGTGGAAAGGGGAAGGAAGGAGAGAACTGAGAAAAGGCTATATACTGTACTGGAGTGGGAATGAAGAGGGAAAGAGGAATGGATTGGGAGTAGTAGTACGAGATGGCTTAAAAGAAGAAGTGAGGAGAATAAGTGATAGGATGATGAAAGTGAAAGTAGCACTGGGGAGAGACCGTAGAAATCGTGCAAGTGTATGCTCCACAAGTAGGCTGCGCCTCTGATGAGTTGGAGGAGTTTGAAGAGGAATTGCAGAAGCAGCTGGGAGGAAGGAATATGATTCTTAAGGAGGATCTGAATGCCCATGTAGGAAGAGAAAGACAAGGGTATGAGAGTGTGCTTGGACCAGAGGGTTGGGGCAGTAGAAATGAGGAAGGAAAGAGACTGTTGGACTTCTGTCAAAGGAACAGCCTGCTAGTTGGGAACTCCTGGTTCAAGAAAAGAGAGAGCCACACAATCACATGGTACAGTGATGACTAGTCCAGGAAGTCGGTGGAAGACTATATACTGTATGAGAAAGAATTAAATAAGAACATCACGGACATCAAGGTTATACCATCGGAGAACTTGGATAGTGACCATCGATTGCTGGTAATGAACCTGAGAGGGACTAAGGAGAAGAAAGGGACTGAGAACCAGGAAAGACGTCTTAAGGATATGGAAACTGAAAGAAGCAGATAGAAGGGTCGAGTACCTCAAAATGGTAAAGGAAGGAATTCCGACAGATGAAGAAAAGGGGTGGAAGAGGAATGGGCTAGATTTACGAAGACACTAGTGGGTGCAGCAGAAGCAGTATGTGGGAGGACAAGTAGTAAGAAGAGGTGGAAGGAAACGCCATGGTGGAATGAGAAGACAAAATATATAGTAAGGGAAAAGAATAGAGCCTTTAGGATGTGGTATCAAAATAGGACGGTAGAGACAAGGGAAGAGTACCAGGTAAGAAAGAAGGAGGCAAAGAGAGTAGTGGCTGAGGAGAGAAGAAAGTGGATGGAAGAGTGGACAAAGATGATGAAGGAGGATAATGAAGGTACAAAAATGGTCCTGTATGGGATGGTAAAAAATAAGAGGCGGAAGGATCCTACGGATTATGTTAGAATGGTGAATCAAAGGGGACAAGAGATAGAAAATAGGGAAGAACTGAAGAAAATGTGGAAAGAATATTTTGAAGAACTTCTGAACCCAAATGGAAACCACGGCGAGGAGGAAGAAATTCGGGAAGAGGAAGATGGACTGCAAACAGAAAAGGACTTAACATGGAAAGAAGTGGAAGAAGCAGTGAGGAAGATGAAAGGTGGGAAGGCACCGGGTGTGGATGAGTTGAGTGTGGAGATGGTGGGAGCAGCAGGAGAGGTGGGGATACAGTGGTTGTACCGAGTGATGAGGACAGCATGGAAGGAAAAGAAGACCCTAGAGGACTGGAAAAAGGGAATAATTGTCCCGATTTTCAAGAAAGGTAGTAGAACAGAATGCAGAAACTATCGGGGAATAACACTGATGAGTCATTGTCCAAAGATATTTGAGAAAGTTTTGGAAAGGAGAATTAGGACAAGGATAGAAGGAGGGATGAGGGAAGAACAACATGGCTTCAGAGCAGGAAGGTCCACAGTGGATTTGATTTTTGCTGTAAGGCAGTTACAAGAACAGCACTATGAGTATGGAACAGATCTACTGATGGCCTTCCTGGACATTGAGAAAGCATATGACAGTGTATGCTGAAACAAAGTATGGAAGTCCCTGGGGGATAGAGAAGTAAACAAAATGGACTATAAGGAGGATAAAGGAGATGTATAAGAAAAACGTGAGCTGTGTGAAAGTGGGAGGAGAGAGATCAGACTGGTTGGAACAGAGGAACGGCCTGAAACAATGAAGTGCACTGTCACCGTTACTTTTCATTGTGGTGATGGATGACATAATGACCTGAGTGACACAAGTAATTGGGGAAGGAAAGATGAAAGCAATGGTGTTTGCAGATGATTTGATGATTTGGGGAAACAAGGAGGAGGAGGTATAGGAACAGTTGGACGTGTGGGAAGGAATAATACAAGGATATGGGATGAAATATAGCATAAATAAGAGATGGTGATCACAACAAGGAAGAAGGAAAGAACAACAACGGGAATAACAATTGGTGGGGAACAGCTGAAGAAAGTGGAGAGTTTCAAGTATCTGGGAAGCCTGATACAAGATAATGGAAGAAACGATAGAGATATAAATGAGCGGGGGAGACAGGCAGAAGCATTCCGGAGGAGTGTGAGAAGCATGTTATGGAGCAAGGATGGCCCTCAGAACAGCAAAAAGATCATATATCGGACATACTATGTCCCTATCCTGACGTATGCCTCGGAGACCTGGGTTATGAAAGGAAGGGAGAAGAGCAAAACACAGGCCAGTGAGATGAGGTTCTTGAGAAGCAGTATTGGAGTTACAAAGATGGACAGAATAAGAAATGAGAGGACCAGTGAATTAATGAAGGAGGAACCATTACTGGATGGTATAGAGAAATCTAGACTTAGATGGTATGGACATGTAAAACGAATGGAGGAGAAGAGGATACCCAGGAGGATACACGAGACGAAGTGGGAAGGAAAGAGACCGAGAGGAAGACCGAGAGACAGTTGGCTGAAGGGGGTGGAAGAAAGCGTGAAGAAGAGAGGAGAAGACTGGACAAGAGATGGTGGGAAGACAGAAGACGTTGGAGAGGCCTGTGTTCCAAACAGACCCGGCCAGTGGCTGGAAACCGTGCAAGATGATGATGATGATGATGATGACAAGTACACATTAAATTTCACAAATATCTTTTTCCATATCAGGCCGAAATAATATGACTATACCTACTTTCTTGATCATTTAGAGTCCTATGTTTATGCTCACTATCCTATCCTTATCAGGCAACTTAGGAATATCACTTAGTGATTGTTATTTTGAGTCTCAACCTGCTGAGGTAATTGTGGTATCAGCACCACTCATTTGCATATTGCTCAACTATCCTCAAAAAAACTAATTTAGCGCGTCTAAACCGAACATGGACCTGCTCCACATTGGTCAAGACTGAAGTGAAGGGCTTCCTTTCTGATACTCAACACGAGTGGAATAACATTATACATGTAAGCTCCTATATCGTTGCTTCAGTTTACCTGACACTTCGCTCAGCTATAAAGTGTTATCACCATCATAAAATATGATTAAATTTCAAATTCGTTCATGGGAATAATTATAATTTACAGAGCGTCATATGCGCTTTTTCGCTCACCTGGAGAAACCCCGGTCATGTGACTGGATTCTCAAATGTTGTTTGTTTTCCTCGCGCAGTAAAATTGTGTATTCTTTTCATAGAATATTCCGTTTTGGTCGTGTTTTACAGGAGGAAAAGTCTTACCTGTAATTTGATAGTTCTCTTCAAGTTCCATGATTTCATTATGAACGTTATACAATAAAATTTGCTTGAAACAGAATCGCAGCGGTTCGAGGTATATTTTTATGAATAGGGCAAGTTTCCGGATTGAACAAAATTGAGCAAATTACTTACCCCTGATCCATTATTCTAGTTTTGAAGATACAATATCTCAGTAACGCAATATCTTGATTTATTTTTATTACTCACTGATAGGCCTGTACTATAACACACTCAACATATTATGTAAGTACTCAGTGTATAAAACTATTCGTTATTTTATTTGGAACTCGTAGGGTAGGGGTGAGAATTAATTTGTCATATAGTTAATTGGAGTTATTGAATTCATTCATTCATTCGTATATTTGCAATTGGGGCTGTGTCCCCCGGTGGCAAATTAGATATACATAACAAATAAATAATTGTACATAACAATTCACAAACAATTAAACTGGAGTATATACACAAATAGTCAGTCTTTTCTTAAACACACCTATATGTTTGGGAAAAGGCTCTAAGACTGCGGCAGGTAGAGAGTTCCAGTTATCAGTGGCACGGTTTACGAAAGAATATTTACCATAATTTTTTCGCTGTGGTCGGCCCTTAACTTTGAAAGGATGATCGCTCCTACCCATGTAAGTAGGCTTTTCCACACGTTTGCTAAGCCCACCCCATGCTGGTTGATTTGTATACGTGCTGTACATAGCGCAGAGTCTAGATTTCATCCTCCTAGCCTCAAGTGATTCCCACCCAAGTTTCTTTAACATATGGCTCAAACTGCTCCTGGGATTAAAGTCACTGAGCACAAATCTAGCGGCATTTCTTTGTATCATTTCCAACTCATTTATGAGCCCTACTTGATATGGATCCCAAACCGCCGAGGCGTATTCCAGAATAGGTCTTACAAGTGACAAAGATCCTAATTCTTTAGCAGAGGTACTACTTCCTTTTAATACCCTCATTACAAAGTGCAGGGATTTGTAAGCTTTAGAAACTACACATCCTATATGACTACTCCATTTCATATCATTTCTTACTTGAACGCCCAAATATTTGCAAGAATCTTCTTCTACAAGTATTTCCGAGCCAATGTTATATTGAAAATCTTGCCTTCACACTTTCCCTATTTTTATTAGACTACATTTTCTTGTGTTTATTTTCATTTTATTTTCAATCGCCCACTCATAGACCAGGTTCAGGTCATCTTAAAGTACTGCATTGTCTTGTGAGTCATGTATCCTTCGATATATTACACAATCATCCGCAAACAATTGATCGTCACTGCGAATCCCATTTGGTAAGTCATTTATAAACGCCAAAAATAACAAAGTTCCGATTACGCTGCCCTGAGGGATACTCGACGTTACGGTAATTTCATCCGAGAATCGGCCTTCAACTTTCACTTTCTGGGAACGACCCGTCAACATTTCTTGGATCCATAAAATTACTCTTCTATCAATCTTCGTCGAAGCTAATTTATGGAGTAGCAAGCCATGTGGCCCGACATCAAATGCCTTCGCAAAATCTATAACCATGGCGTCGACTGAAACTCCATGGTCTAACGATTCGCTAATGTCTTGAAAAAGTGATAGCATCTGACTCTCGCATGAGTAACCTTTCCGAAATCCATGTTGCCTGTCTTTAAACCATGATAATGTTTCCCACTGTTCCCTCAAGTAGTCACAAATGAGATGCTCCATCTGTTTACAAACGATGGACTTAAGACTAACCGGCCTGTAGTTGCCAAATTCAAGTCTGCTCCCTCCCTTAAATATTGGGACTACCGTAGCTCTTTTCCAGTCATCCGGGATTTGCGCATTGTTTATGGACACATTAAACATCACCTCTAAGTATTGTACAGTACCCCAGGGGTATGCACCCCTTGGAGACCATCCCCCCATCATCTATCTAAATCTCCTAACTGGCAACCCTTGTAAAGCCAGACCAACATCTATCAACACCGCAAGGACAGCTTGCCATTCTGGAAAGCTGGCTCAATCCTTGCATAACTATTACACACAGCGACACATTATTAACTAGGGCAGCTATGCCATCACAATGCTGACAGCATAGCGCCGAAGAAGATAAAAGGGAGTCCTAAGGAGGTCAGAGGATCTCTCAATTATCAGTCTTTCAGTGTGACGGCCGAAGGCTACGCTGGTATCATCAGGTGAGTGAGTCAGCAAGTGTTCAGAATCCTATAACTTTGTAACCTTACCCCAATTTGTATAGACAAGTTTGTACACATTGTAACATCACTACATCCCTTAAAAGGGACTCACATATCCATTATCACTGACCAATAAACACTTGGTCAGTACATACACCTGCATTACTGTTTACACGCTTCTTCACGCCCTAACTCCCTTCCTGAACTCTCCGTCACTATTAGACGTGACTTATAGTAGCCAGATACTTGCTAGTGCAAGCAACATCGTATTCCCGTACCGGCCTGCTTGCTAGAAGCGGCCCGCGCCATATAGCTGACACGTACAAGGCGATTATCTAACCAATCAGCTGGACGACCAGTACGGTGACCCTTGCATTGAGTTCCATCCCCTAAAATACTCCTACATCATTTGTAGGAGCACCCTAACACTAAACAACACTCTACACTGGTCAGCTTGCCCGACTACGGGAAGCTACCCCCTTTTAGACATCTCCTTCCAAATCAACACAATAACTCTTCCGTTTTAGATCCTACCACCCCCAAATAAGGGATCTAAAACAGATGGTGGGGGCCGGGTACTACGCATAGTAGAACAGGACTCAACCAACGAGCCCTCGTAGTAAAAACGGCCCGTACCGCATATAGCCAAGCGAGACTGGAAATTTTTTTTTCCTCTCAGACAGAAAGTAGTTTTTTTTTGCTTGCGTCACACTATCTACACAGGGGAAATTCTTAGCAAACCAACCCCCCAGCCCCAGAAAGAATCACAGAGACATAGGATACACTGACAAACACGCACAGTTACAGTTTTTTTTCCTTTTCTTTTTCAAATAAGAAGACACATACTTCATTTAGCATGGCCCCTCTATACCGCCTAGCTGTGCTGAGGAGCATTGGGGAGTACCAGGAATTAATTGCCTGGCACAGAGTTTTTGAAACTAGGCAGGACTACCTCAGAAGGTTTCAGCAGCTCCTGCACGCCCAGTACGTGCGGATCATAAGAGCCCTTGTCCGGCCAATCCGCAGCGCTAAGAATCGCAAGATTCGGGCGAAAATCCCCACCCTCCGTACACAAATCATTAAAGCACACTGGCAATTACACTGCCGACACGAGTTTATGTTCCAACAATGGGAGACACTTATCAGGGAACACCGACGCATAGGGACCAACGGCACAAAAGTCGCTGAGCAGGCCATGAGCCTCAACGGTCAGTACACCCAAATTTGGGACGAGTACCGTGAACTCCAGAACAATAAGGCCATTTTCGAGTACATGGCAGGGCCACCAGCCCAGCCGAGAGAGGACATAAGCGTGGATACGCTGACTCGACAATTTGCGAGGATGTCCCTCTCGCCATGTACTGCCACACATGGGAAGGAGGTCACCATGGCTACAGTCCAGAAGACGGCCAGGTTAGACTCCAATACACTGCGGGGACAAGCTTACACCAATACACATCCCTTAGCTCCGGGTCAGAAGGCAATTTTGCCAAACCGAACAGCAGACCCTAGGCCAATCCCCCCTGAACGGACGAACGAGAGGGAGTTGAAGCCAGGACTCTCAGACACACATAGCATGACAGGGAGACAACGGGACGTAACCACGTCATGGGCTGAGGACGTAGAGCCCGCCCTACAGCACATTGAGCCTACACACACCCACACAGATAGGCAAACGCAATGGCAGGAGTCTGCCGTGGCCACAGGCCAGAAAGCGGTCAGACTACACGCCACCACATTGCCAGTGCAAAGACAGGCAATTAAGCGGCCTATACCGCCAGTTCAAAGGGCAAGTTTGCCAGAACGAAGGCGAACACCGGCATTAGTACCCCAGGTGCGAAGGCATAAGAGGGTGTTGCATTCAGTCCCTCAGCAGGCACGATACACGCACGCACATTGTGACCACGCACTCACACACGGTACACGGGGTACAGGAAAGGTGTTATTACCTACTCCACAAAACCAATCAGGCAAAAACACACACACCCCCGTAAACTCTACTAGGGTAGCGCAGAGCGCATTTAGGCCCTCGAAAACAGGCACACTCAAACCTATAGACACGCGCTACGGTGGAAATAGGCCCAGGCTTACTTTGCTACAAAATCCCCCGAAAAATGGCAAAGAAGCGCCTCAGTGGATTTCAGGGGCCTATAATCTCATAACAGGGCAGAACCCTTCACCTTTCCGAGCAAGGACGCTCGGACCGGAGTAACGACTTCCACCAGGGACACAGAAACAAGCTAATATCACTTGAACCTATACTAGGGACACACATAAGCTCGTTTACACGGGGGAAATACGCCAATAAATACATACAGACTCACTAACATAAACGGTACATTTTTTTGCATCTATATGCAGTACAACATGGCTAAACCAAAAGTACATAATTCTAAATCCTTCTTGATTTTTATTGTGGGCACCTAGCATTTTTTTTCTCAGGCCATCAATGGTTACTGAACATAGGGTCCATATTATAACTTGGATAACGTAAAGTGCTAATATCCAAAGCCAAGTAGAAGCCCATCAGGTGAGCTACGCGGCTTAAAGCCGGAAAGAGATATTCCGAACACAGCTTAAGCAACAAATCACAGCATAGAGCTTAAGCGGGTCTTTCCAGGTAGAAATGACTAAGTGTTCTATGTTCCGGTCCAACAGTTTGATAGATTCCCTTGTGACGGGCGAGAGCCCTCATTGTAACAAGAATTAAGAATCTCAAACTATTTTCCAAAAGTGGTAGATTTCCCTGAGACGTAACTAGATTACTATAGTGCTAACGTCACCTACCAGGTGGATAGTACGATCAGGACCTACTTACCATTTTTAAGCATTTTTTTTCATAGTGGTTACGACACAATTTTGGCAGACTATCGCCATCGGGCAACCCGCTTTAATCAGCCTAAGGCAGGGTGCAGGCGACATACAATATATCTTCTATACCTTTTCAAAGTGCTCTCTTAATACGGAGCGGGGCATAGCTCATTTTTTTTCTCTTTCTCTGCCTCAGTCATTAGGCCCGATGAAGGAAAAATTGGCCAAGTTGAACTATATATATTCCATACATAGGCATACGTGACACGTTACACTGCCTGTAATATGACTTTTTTCTCATTTCCACATCAACACGCAAGCTAAAACGCTAACACACCGTAGGATGAAAATCCCAGACTTTGGGAAACCCTGCACATTTTTGGAAATCACACAATCAGTTTACATTGCCAAATGACAGTAAATCGCTACTAAAAGAAAAGGAAATGATCCCGCTGGCAGACGTGGAAAGAAGGCCAAGAAATAGCCTTCAAACCTCACTGACCGCACCGGGATACGATCCTAACACTACCAAACTGTCCCGGAGACACAACCTGAATAGTGCCAGAAACAATCACTCTGGGTAAAAGACGGTCTCAAAACCCGCAACCTTCTGAATACCAGGAACATAAGGTCGGGTAGCTATCCCGTTCTTGAATAGAAAAGTAGGAAGCTAAAATAGATTGGGACAGTTCCACTAACAGATGGTCATAAATGAAAAGCAACAAAATCACCTCCGGCACATAGTCACCAAACACGCGACTAGCGGCCCGGAGACACTCGTGTATAACGACATTTTGAACAATGGATAGGAATATACTTGACCCACGTTACAAGTCAACACAACACTTGGGAACACAAAGGTAGTTAATAGAAGGTTCATTTGCATTACGAAGAGCCTGCCCGCAATTACAAGAGACAGCAATCAAGTTCCCACATACGCGTGCCGGAAACAAGAGCATGGACAGAACATAAAACAAATGAGAGCTCACGACATTGTAATTCTACACTGTCAGCGATAAGGCACGCATGACTGGCTGACCTTCACGCATACAGACGAACTAAGCCAGCTCCAAGTGGACAGGAAAGACGCGTTCATTCACGGCAGATTCAAACACCTCAGAACTCCACAATTTACACTACGAGGAGAAGTCAAAAACATACAAACTCTGCACAGGTATGCGTACTTTCATTTGCACATTGCACATACACGGGGAACGTGCCATAATATGGACGGCACAAATACCGTCGTAACAAGCCTTTACAGCACCCCGGGTCCGAACCCATGATCACACACCACACTCGTACCAAAAACTAACTATCCAACGGTATTTTTGGTACGAGAGACACAAGCAAAAATCACACTGAGGACACCTCAATCCCTGAAACACAACGCAGACATATAACACAGAGAATGACATAAAGTCACGGGTTCAAATCCCAGCGAAAATCGGACACCAGGAAAACAGCTATCCAGGCTTCCTATCACACTGAAATTAGCCCATACAACCACACAACCAGATAATACTACATTTCCTTCGGCCAAGAGCCAGGCATAAAATTTCAAATACACCTGACATGGAAAATATATTTCCCAGACACAGGCATAGAAATTTCATAAGACAAAGGTTTTACGGAATAGTGACCACACAATAGTATTAGCAAATAGTACGAATTGCTACATTAAGTCCGCCAGGAATCTAAAACAATGACAACACTCGCATACGTGCAGGAAAGCACATGCCAGCGGATGACATACATAACATCCCAGCCTGACATTACACATACAAACTGCTGACTGGCAGACTTCGTCACATTGCCATACCGATGGTGACAAGACACTATTGTTTACCGGCATTGACCATGAAATTAAAAACGCAAAACAATCATAATAACATACATTTTTTTAACACTGCAAAAGCATTTAGCAATGGACAAGACGTTGACTGGCCACGGGCGCCTCCTGCCCATACACGCGATACATATTACGACTTAGCCTGTAACAGACCAACCGTCCGCGTGGTGTAGCGGAACATAGGCACACACACACGCGCTCACTAATTAGAAGCGAACACAGACAGGGGCTCTGAGGACACAGGACCTCCCCCCCAATAACTTCTTTTCGCAATTCTATTCCCAAAATAAATCATTCCAGGCGATTAGGACATGGCCAGTCGCACTACGACCACTGGCCACATTCACTCAACAAATGGCAGACCAGATTAGGTCGTGAAGCTTTACTATCCCAAGGCGCGGATAGAAAGCCAACATGGACCAAGGGAGGATGACAGGAGAACAGGCTACCAGCGTACCACCTTACTCCCTACCAATAACCTTCTCACGTCCAACATAACCAACGCAGACACATGAACACGACCAAAACAGCTACACTACATTACAGAGTATACACAAGGGGTTGATAGACTTCATGCTTCTAAAGAGAAGGCCTACTACGCCTTGGATTACGATGCTACCACCTGAGTATTAGGGGTGGGTCGGCAAACATTAAATAAGCATAATGCGCATCGCCAAATGAGAGATGAGGCCACAATTATATATATTAACCACTTTTTGTTAATTAAATACTCCCGCATGACAGGAATATATTAGTATTATGCCTCAACCTACACCTATCCGTACATGAGTGCAGACGCCTCATATCGAGATACATGCATGAGTATCCCATCCATTTACCAAGGATATTACTATCAAACCTGCATGGAATTTTCATATCTTTGCAATCCCGGGAATTACCTGCCCCAGTCCACTCATTGTAGGAGCAATCCCAGTAGCATTACCGGCTCAAGGCCACCATTTATTTGAGCCCAAAGATGCATAACCTCTTCCTACCATGCTTTCAGCCCACTCTACAAATAACTACCCCCAGATCCTAATAACAGGGTACCTGACGTCACAGACCCTACTAACACCTCCATAAAGGGTTAACAGAGCATTATTGCTGGAAAGCTGACGTAGCAATGGTAGACCAGAAGTAGTCTATGTACTTAGAAGCTATACAACCCCACAACACTGGAAATATTTTACATTTTACATTTTTACATCATTTACAAAGGTTACGCCCATATTTTTTTAAAGGTAAAGGAATCTGAAACACTCTGATTGATGATAGCGGCACAAGCCGAAGGTCGGAGGCACCACACTGGAGCAGAGCTGGGGAAGGTGACGTGGACCCTTACCCCAGTTGGCTCAACAGCTCAGTGACCTTACTTAACTCCACGACCAGACCAAACAGACGAACCACGTAAGGTTGAGGCACTCGCGGCCTGGCCGGGCAAGCTCTGGAATCCTAGGTGAGCGTAAACTGCCCCTGGGAGGAAGGGATGCTACACCCACGCTGTGCCACGGTCGTCGAAGCCAAGACTTGCAGGGAAGTCTTTCTGAGGATGGTGGGAGAAATAGCTCACTCCGCGCCGGACTCAGGGGATGACCCTAGAGACGACCCCATTATGACTAAACTATTAGTTTAGGATATAAGTAAGTAGGACTTCCATGGCGGGGAGTCAGACTCCTATTCGTCAGGAGTGAAGCAGGATCCTAGGGTTCAGCAGGACCAATCCTAGATCCGAAAAGTCCTTGCCCCGCGAGGCGAAGGTGAAGACTACGACATTAATAAATAATGAAGAATGAAATATGAATATATATATGGAATGTACGCGCTCATTCGGTCTTGCGCCCACGTAAATGGATGACAACGGGTCGCCAGAGATCTTAAATGAGTAGCATAGCGGGCACTTAAAGGGGTTCAGTGGGCCAACCCAACAATGCCAACATTGGCGAAGAGGAACCGGACGCTCAATTCCCGGATGATTATTATTGCGGCCAACATTGGCGAAGAGGAACCGGACGCTCAATTCCCGGATGATTATTATTGCGGCCAACATGGGCGAAGAGGAACCGGACGCTCAATTCCCGGATGATTATTATTGCGGCCAACATTGGCGAAGAGGAACCGGACGCTCAATTCCCGGATGATTATTATTGCGGCCAACATTGGCGAAGAGGAACCGGACGCTCAATTCCCGGATGATATTATGCCATTGGACAATGTCCAATGCCCACCTAAATGGCGACGCAGCGGGCAGGCAGAGGGCATTACATAGGCATGCAACGAGCTGTCTACAGGGGTTAAAGTGGGCAGACCCAACTATGACAACATATCGACAACAATGGCAACGAGCAGGATGGTACAGCAGGCGAAACGGTTTGCTCAGGGGCACCGTAAGCCGCCTGCGACTAGGTTAATACTAGTTGATAAGCGTCGACATCTAGAATTAAGGGGGCGGAATCCAGCGATTCTAGAGACAACCGGTGTTTCTGGACTCGTGCGGGTGGTGTCCTGAGGAAGTAAATTGCCTCAGGCGATCGCCCTGGTCGAAATCTTAGCTGTAAGACGGTTGCATTTGACACGCAACCTAGGATTAAGCAAATTTACTGACCGCCGTTGCCAGGTAGGGCACAACACATTTCGGCAATAGAATAAGGCCATCCATTCGGCTTAAATAGTAGTAGCCATTTTTTTAAAAATTTTCAATCATAAGTAAGATAGATAGTGTTAAGCAACGCCGCTCGGCACCTGATGACCAACAAACCCGCCATCAGAGTAAGCCCGGTAATACATTAAGTTAGATTATACTAGGATGACTTACATTAAGGTAGAATATTTGGGCACTGGTCACCAAAAATCGGTACCAGGGTAAGCCCGGTAATATAACACAATAAGTAGAGTAAGTAGGATAAGATAGGACTCTAGCCGGCATAGGTTAGGAGACAGCAATATAGAGTGCCAAAGGCAGGCGATATTGGCATGCGCCTATAAATGATATATATGGCTTGTATAATATTTCTATGCTCTATTACAGATCACCCGAGCGGCAATCCACTAATATATTTTGTCCACAGGTCCACAACGCAATAAACATGTCTTTTGTAAATATATTGCCAACACCAAATTGTACACACTCTCCTCTGTCACAAACATATACACTCTCCAAAACTTTCAGTTGCACCCTTTAACGGTGACAACACAGTGGTCAACGATGCACAGTAACCGTGGAATATTGAGTATCAATGAACACAAAAACACGTGATGCACGCAAATGAAGCGTGGATTCAGTGTCTAAGGGCGGCACAACGCTTGTAAGCGCCGCGCCTTCGACGCTAAGGTGGAATTCCTAACCACGGTGGGAAAACCACTAGGGCATAGGAGAAAACAAAATGAGACAGCGGATTAGCCACTGTACCTTAGCAGGAACGGCCACTTAAGGACGCTTCAGAAGCAAGGTTGAGAGTTAACAGCGCAAAAGGGTATCTAATAAATGGCCACCTATAAGAGCTCTATAAGGTAATATATATTAGTTATAAATTATTTTGTATTCCATAATTATATCATGACAAGGTTATACACATACATGTTCCACATGGTTGGATAATATACCCATACATAGAGTACCAACGTGGCAACCATCATTACTACTATGGTTATTATTATTATTATTATTATTATTATTATTATGTTTAGTATGTTTATTTATAAATTATAATAATATTATAAACGTCATGATCATTATTATTATCCGGTCATGCCCGGCATCATCATGATTACCAAAGTCCTTATGCAATGCTCCCATAATTACCATAGTACTATCACCAGCCTATATACGGCACCATTATTGCCATCAGCGCCACGGCGAATATTGTTATATTTTTTTCCAATGTACACATGTACACAGTAATCATGCTTTTGTTGCTTTCATTTTCTTTCTTCTAACTTCCCCATTTGTCAGGGTGTTCCGTTTTATCCCAAACCAATAAATACACTTTGAATATTTCCCTTAAATTATACCCTGGAACACCCATTTTTCTATTTTCTTCTACCTTTCTTATTGCAGGGAGCACTTTTTCCCTAAGATAGGGCGGATGACGCAAGCATCCGTTCGGCCCTGGGTTTTTTTCCTCCCTGCACAACAATGTACCATCAGCACCATGCATTTTTTTTTCTCTCCATCAAACTTCCAAGATGCCAATGTCAATTTCTGTTGCAATATTTTTATGCCAATGTCAATGCTATGTATATATGTATATCCCATAACCCTCCCCTCTGAACATGAGCTGATCTCACGCACCCACATCAATACAACATCACGACAACGAGGAAGACATCTACAGAAGATACGAGGGGACTTCAAAAACAACCACATCGACTACATCCATAACATCAACATCCCAACCCCAAGTTCCGTTCCCGTTCGCGGGGACGCGAACTAAATAGGGAAAGAGGCTTGGACAGTACCCCAGGGGTATGCACCCCTTGGAGACCATCCCCCCATCATCTATCTAAATCTCCTAACTGGCAACCCTTGTAAAGCCAGACCAACATCTATCAACACCGCAAGGACAGCTTGCCATTCTGGAAAGCTGGCTTAATCCTTGCATAACTATTACACACAGCGACACATTATTAACTAGGGCAGCTATGCCATCACAATGCTGACAGCATAGCGCCGAAGAAGATAAAAGGGAGTCCTAAGGAGGTCAGAGGATCTCTCAATTATCAGTCTTTCAGTGTGACGGCCGAAGGCTACGCTGGTATCATCAGGTGAGTGAGTCAGCAAGTGTTCAGAATCCTATAACTTTGTAACCTTACCCCAATTTGTATAGACAAGTTTGTACACATTGTAACATCACTACATCCCTTAAAAGGGACTCACAAATCCATTATCACTGACCAATAAACACTTGGTCAGTACATACACCTGCATTACTGTTTACACGCTTCTTCACGCCCTAACTCCCTTCCTGAACTCTCCGTCACTATTAGACGTGACTTATAGTAGCCAGATACTTGCTAGTGCAAGCAACATCGTATTCCCGTACCGGCCTGCTTGCTAGAAGCGGCCCGCGCCATATAGCTGACACGTACAAGGCGATTATCTAACCAATCAGCTGGACGACCAGTACGGTGACCCTTGCATTGAGTTCCATCCCCTAAAATACTCCTACATCATTTGTAGGAGCACCCTAACACTATACAACACTCTACACTGGTCAGCTTGCCCGACTACGGGAAGCTACCCCCTTTTAGACATCTCCTTCCAAATCAACACAATAACTCTTCCGTTTTAGATCCTACCACCCCCAAATAAGGGATCTAAAACAGTATCGTCCCACGGCCCTACCTCCTAGTTTAAGTACTTTACTAACAATATTATCAGGACCCTTCGATATATTGTAACGTAATTTTTGTATTAGCTTTACAATTGCTGACTGGTTTATTTTGAGAAGTGGAGCCCCTGATTCACCGTTAAGGTCCAACATTGAATTTATTGAACACACTACAGTAAAATACATTTAATTCAATAGCAATGGCCAGTTTCTCAGTAATTAATTTACCGTCACCGGACATTATCATCGACAAATTATTTGAATTTCCCTTTCTTCTCCTAACATAACTGTAAATATGTTTCCACCCATCGCCTCCCGAACCAAGTAAACCTTGCATATAATTGTCATGAGCAGCCCTCTTTTTTTCAGACGATTTCTTTTGATAAGGACTTAAATTTCAACATATACTTGTCACTATCATGTCTTTTATTGTATAATTTCCTAATTTTCCGTTTAAGACTCCTGATTTCCCGCGTGTAATACTCAGGATCAGGGTTTTGTTTCAGTAATTTAAATGGAACAAATTTATCAATAGCGCTATTTAAAATTTTCAAAAAGTTAGTCCACAGGATATTAATGTGATTTCCTTCCGATGCCCATCCTACAAATAGCTCATTCAAATACCCCTGAAATTTGCCCTGATCCGCCCTGCGATACTGGAATATGATCTTATTTGCTACATCAGAGTCTAATTTTGTAATGTCACCGTATCTAATATTTAATCCAACCCCAGAATGGTTATTAATTCCTGGTACTTTCAGACAGTTAATATACAGCTCTTCAGGCCTTACGAGATAAACATCTCAGGTATTATTGCCTCTAGTTGGGAAGTCAACTACTTGGGAAAATCCCCCCTCCCTTAAGAATTTGTTTGCAGCGCTCTGAGCTTGACCACAGCTAGTGGACTCACCAGACCAGTCTACTTTGGGGAGGTTTAAATCTCCGGCAATTATTATGCACTTTTTCATAGCATTACCCGTACAAGTTTTATCATACAGTGTGTCGAAAAGCGAAAAGTTATCTTTCGGTGCTCTATACGCCCGTATCACCTGAAGAGGGAATTTATTCCCTTTATCCAAAATTTGTACACATAACGTTTCATGATCCGTATCAGCCCACTTGAATAAACTAGCTACATTTTTGCGCACACAAATAAATAGCCCACCACCTCGCTTCCCCCGATCCCTTCTGTACATTTCGTAGGTCCCTTGAATTATTTCATTACTATTTATATCCTCATATAACCTAGATTCAGTAGCAATGACAATGTCCGGAGAATACGTCTCTACAAGATTCCAAAATTCAATTAATTTATTTCCTAAACTCTGACAATTAACCTGCAGTAATCTTAGAGTCTTACCTCCGCAGCAAATATCCCGAAGTAGCTCCTTCTGTTCCCGTCGACTGGCAACCTCTGGACCTGCTCCTCCTCACAATGGCCGGCACGAACCGATGACCCTGTCATGTAGGCGAACACTCTTTGTTTGCTCGTCCATTTCTATAGAAATTCCGTCTTATTTTTGTAGGAGTTGGAAGGATGATGTGCTATAGATATTAAGCGCCTATTATATGCCACTCTATACTTACACAAATATATGTATTATATATTGTACATGGTATTGAGGTATTCTTCAGATTAATTAACAATAATAATAAGACACTAGAGATGTTCTTAAGTCTAATGTTTGTTTGATATGAAAAGTTTTATGGGATAAATTGTAGTTAAAAGAATGAATTAAAATAATACAAGTAGATCCGTGAAAAAACTATACAGCCTATTTTCATATATCCTACTCATGTTAATTGCCTCTATCAACATACAAAATTTTAGTTTGATTGTTGTGATAGATTCGTAGATAATGGGAACCGTCTAAATATTTCAGATGGGTGCCAGGTTGGATTTTTATTTATGTACTATTGCATTAAGATTATTGTGTACATGTGGTATTCAAACATCAATCGCATGATTAGTACACAAGAAGTAAAATCGAGATTTAAAAATTTTGCACAGCTGCCATCTTGTGGTTATGAAAACAATTGAAATAAAATAGATGCCAGTGGATTAACATTTATATAAGCATTTAACGTGCAAAATTTCACTGCACTCGGATGGTTAAATCGCGAGAAACGTCCATTTAAATATTTGTAATTCGCGTCGCCGCCATGTTGGATTTGTGCTCACCAGGTTACTGAAAGTCCTATAGGTGAACTTATGTCCATGGCCTCTAGTAACATAACAAATGTCAGTTTGATTGCTGTAAAAGATTCGTAGATATTGAGAACCGTCAAAATATTTCGGATGCTCGCCATTTTGGATTGTTATATGTATAGGCCATTGAGTTATGTACCGTACCATTAAGGGAAAATTATTGCGCTACTTCATTATTCAAACATTGACTTTGATCGCATTATTACGACACAAATAAAAACTTAATTTTAAAATGTCGCACATCCTCCATCTTGAGGTTATGTAAACAATTGAACTAAATTAGATACCAGTGCATTACAATATGTATAATCATTTACTGCACCACATTTCACTGCGCTTAGATGATTAAATCACGAGAAAAGTCTATTAAAATGTTTCAAATTCGCTTAGCCGCCATGTTCGTTTTTCTTCTTTACAGGTGTTCGAAAGTTACATAGATAAACTTGTAGCAGTGCCCTTTATCACCGTACAAGATTTCACGGTGATATCTGTAATAGTTTCGGAGATATAGAATGCCAGTGAAATATTTCGCACAGCCGCCATTTTGAGGTTATGTAAACAATTGAACTAAATTAGACGCCAGTGCATTACGATGTGTATAAACACTTGCTGTACCAAGTTTCATTACGGTTGGATGGTTAAATCGCGAGATAAGTCTATTTAAAATCTCAACTTCGCTTGGCAGCCATGTTGGTTTTGTAGTTACCAGGTTATTGAAAGTCTCGTAGGTCAACTTCTAATAGTGTTCTTTATCACCGTACAAAATTTCAGGGTGATATCTGTAATAGTTTCGGAGATACTGAATGCTGGTGAAATATTTCGCACAGCCGCCATGTTAGATTGGTGAGACACAATAAAATTTGAAGGGTACGGTTGGGGTCGGCCAGAATGGTGCTATGATCTTACCGAGTTTTATTGAAATCGCTCCAGCCGTTTAGAAGTTATTAGGGGACATACACACGTATCACACACACACGCACACACAGACGCACGGACAAAAGGTGATCTCATAAGCCTATTTTTAGGAAAAAGTAGACTTATGAGATCGATCCGGGAAAATGTGTGTCTATCTGTCTGTCTGGCTGTGTGTGTTTCCCCCCCCCCTATCAACTGCTAAACGGCTGAAGAAATCCAAACCAAATTTAGTATGAGTAAAGACGTATACCGGAATATCTCACGTCCATATTTGAAAATGATGTCAGTGATACCAACTGCTGAATAAACGCTCTAGAAATTTGAGCTCCATGTTGGATATCTTGGAAGGTATGCATGTGAGCTATTCCAAAATTGGCACAAATGTAGATAACACTATTTCAGTTTAATTTCCAGGAGGCCATACATGACGAGTGTTGCCAAAATAATTTTAAGCCTTCTGATAGGTCCAATATTTAAATGCGTATAACTTCTACACTATCAATTGGATTTCAACCAAATTTTGCATGTAATATGTGTACATAAACAGATATGACTGAGCGTATTCTTAAGAGCCACCAGGCCTGCCAACTGTTAATAATTGCTCTCTCTATTCTTTTATCCAAATACGAATATATCAGAAAGTATGCAAGCCGACAGCTTTAAACTATGCACACGTATAGTACCTGACATTTTAGATTAATTTTGGAGTAACTTATATACTTCAGTTCTACCAACATGATTCTAAGCCTGCTGATAGGGCCAATTTTTAAATACATGTAACTTCTATACTATCAGTTGGATTTCAACCAAATTTCGTAAGTGCTATGTGTAACATAACAGATATGACTATAAGCATTCTGAAGAGCAATCAGGGCTGCCAACTATAAATAAATGCTGTCTATATATTTTTAAACCTAATATTAATATATCAGGAAGTATGCAAGCCAACAGCCCTATACTTTGTACACGTATAGCACCTGACATTCTAGATTAATTTGGAATGATTTATATAAGTCAGTGCTGCCAACATGATTCTATGCCTGCTGATAAGTCCAATTTTAAAATACATGTAACTTATATACTAACAAATGGATTTCGTCCAAAATTCGCACAAGATATCATAATATTTCAGATTAGGCTATTTCTGACCAGTACTCGCATGACATTGTTGCCAACATTTGAACCATTTTTTTTATTCTGTACGGTACCTTAAGAGATGGAACTAAGAATATATTCAGACACAAGGGCTGCCAACTGTAATGCTATATTAGGCTGTGGGGCGTGGTGGCTCAGCGGTCTAGCTGTATGCCTCTCACCAAGGCGGTCCGGGTTCGATTCCCGGTCAATGCATGTGAGATTTTCGAAGTGAAATGCCATGTCCTGCGGTTCGGATTCCACGTAAAAAGGAGGTTCCATGGCTCATAATTACAAGATTCACGGTCACGTAAAACTGCAATCTTCCTTTTGCTATATTAGGCTACATTATACCAGGTATATTTCGAACTAATTAGACATTTCGATATTACGAACTTAATTTCGTCATTATTCTAGATAGGTCCATATACTGTAGATTAATCTTTGGCATGAAACTAAATTTTAAGAAAAGTAGGCTCTTTAGTTCGTCACGGAACTTCTTGTTTTGCATAAAATGAAAATATGCTAAAAATGGATATCCTTTAAATGTAATGAAATGAAAATCCACAGCCTGCTTCCAGTCTCCGACCGGGTCAGGAATGGAATGAATGAAGCCCCCATCTAGCGGCGAGGATATGAACTGTGCCGGCTGCCGAGGCCTGACGCACTCCTCTGGGGCAATGATTAAATGAATGACAGATGAAATGAAATGATAGTGGAGAGTGTTGCTGGAATGAAATTTTGACAGGGAAAACCGGAGTACCCGGAGAAAAACCTGTCTGCCTCCGTTTTGTCCAGCACAGATCTCACATGGAGTGACCGGGATTTGAACCACGGACCCAGCGGTGAGAGGCCGGCGTGCTGCCGCCTAAGCCACGGAGGCTTCCCTTTAAATGTAATATTAATAGTAAATAAAAGAAAATATAATATTGGGCTTCACATTTCTTTTGTTTCAGAAACAAGAAATTTTGCAATCTTCTTCTTTTCTTTTCTTTAGCGTTTGTCCCGCCTTGTGGCTGGGTGAATCCTCTGTCTCCACTTTACTCGGTCATGGGCCATGTCCAGATGTAGGTTGACGCTTTTCAGATCCCTGTGCAGTGTATCGGCCCAACGTTGTCTCGGTCGCGCCGTTGGTCTTTTCCCGGTGACCTCTAGTGTGTAGCTCTGTTTTGCAATGGTGTCCACTCCTGACGGTAGCACATGCAGGCGCCCCTCACGCATTTTGTTGTTAATTGCCGCAACACCAAATCGTTCCCTCATTCTTTCATAGGGGATGTGATCCAACCTAGTAATGCCAGCTGTCCATCTAAGCATCTTTGTCTCCATGACACTTAGCCAACATTCTGCTTCCTTTGTGCTCAGCCAACATTCAGTACCATAAAGCGCCACGGGACGAATGACATTGCGATAAATCTTCAATTTTAGGTGGTCTTCCAACCGGTGGTCGCACATGACACCTGTCGTTGCTTGTTACTTCATCCACGCAGCATTAATTATTACGTTGACCACCTCGGTGAGACGACCTTCAGCAGTTATCGTAGAGCCGAGATACTTAAATTTTGTCGTTCGAGGCAGATCATCGTCGTCTACTTGGATTGTACCGATTTCTTCTGCATCCGATGTCATATATTTTGTTTTAGCTTTGTTAAGCCGCATGCCATATTGACATAACCGATCACTCCATTCCTGGACTTGATGTAGGAGATCCAGCTTGTTTTGAGCGGCCAACATAACGTCATCAGCGTAAAGATTGGCCCAAGGTAACGGTTGTTGTAGATCTGCAGTAACCGTGTCCATGACCATAATGAACAGCAATGGTGACAGGGCCGAACCTTGATGAACACCAACTGTTACATGGAAGTTTTCCGACGCTCCTGCGGCGGCTTGGTTGTAACTTATTTGCTCCGCGTAGAGCAACTGTACCCAGTTGACAAGGTACTCTGTGTTGCCATGTTGTCGGAGAGTCAACCAGATCAAGTCAAGCGGCACACAATCAAAAGCCTTTTCGAGATCTAAGAAAGTAAGGTGCAACGGCTTATTCTTTTCACGATGCTTTTCAACTGCAAATCATGTGGCGTGGATTGCATCTATTGTGCTGCAATTTTTCACTAAACCAGCTTGGTTTTTGATCAGCTGGGTGATCGCACGTATCCTCTTATGAAGAATGCGCTCGAAGACCTTCATGGCGTGACAGAGGAGTCGAATTGGTCTGTAATTAGCACACTCGGCTGGACTTCTCTTCTTTTTGAAGATGGGTATCGTGACGCTATGTTGCCAAACAAGTGGCGTTCGTCCTTCTTTGACAATTTGGTTGAAGAGTCTTGCCAACCAATCCGCTGGATCCCACTTCTGAGAGCACCATATCTCCGCCACGATGTCATCTGTACCAGTTGCATTCCCTGGTTTCATTTGTTTCGAGGCACCTGATACCTCTACGACATCAATAGGTTTGATAGGACCTTCGACAGCAGTAGCGACAGGTATCTGGTTGTGCTGGAATTCGTCTGTTGAGACCTTCTCAAAGTAATTTCGTCAACGTTCTCTCGCCTTCTTTCAGTCGACGAGCAAAACGTCCATATTGTCATTTATGCCATAGAAGCGTTGGATATCTTGAGATTTAAGGTGCCTGGATTTGACGAGGCGATAGATGTCGCGCTCTCCCTTGCGTGTGTCAAGCTTCGCTTAGAGGTCTGCGTACCGAGCAGATTTTGTCGCAGCAACAGTCTTCTTCGCTTCCCTGCGGGCCATTTTGTAAGCATTACAACGAGGAATTTTGTAATAGTTAGTGTAAATAATTTATTGGGCTTTATATTAAAAATTCAAAAATTCATATTGAAAACTAAATAATTCAGAAAACATAGGTACGGTACCGAATATCAACAAATATTTTAACTCAGTGCATGAAATGAGTAAAACGAAATCTTCTTCCGAAATATGAAGAGTGAATTTTGTCTCGGGTGTTAACTAGTGAGTTAGTTTGAATTGTCAACCTAATTGATTGGGAACTATTATGTCAGAGACGATATTTATTTATATGATAGAAAATAATTAGCCTGCATATGAATTGTGACATATATCTACTTAATATCATATTAGTGTCACCTACCGTGTTTTATAGATTGAAACATCAGTATAATTCACATAAGCTCGAGTGTGAATGCCAATATATACATTTATATAGGTAAGTGGCAATTCTGAATTCAACCAAGTGATTTGAATTATGAAATGGCGTCTATGATTACCAGCTTCACCCGATACTTACCGGGCTGACTCTCCTTTTATAGTTAGTTATATCTATCCCAGTAGATAATCCACAGTGCAATATCATTTTTAAGAAACTTTACCTTGTGAGAAACTTGTCAGCGTAAGACTAAAGTTAGCCTAGCAGGGGACTTCAAACTTTCTGCAATCCTTCTCCATCTTCGGATAATGACAAGTACCGAGTAGCAATATTCGGACGTAGTACTGAAAATCAGACAATTTCTGACTTCTTCCATATGTGAACCACATATCTAATACGCAAACTAAGTACATATAACACATTTAACACACAATCATACACCTGACACTGAATACTTGCCAAATTATTTGTTCTTCCACATATCTATCAACGAAACCTGTTTCACATTCTTTGATGTCATGTCTTTTTCAATGCAATTTTTGGCTCTGTCCAGTAGCTCAAGAAGTCGCGTTGAATTCGACTTGACAGCAAATTTCATAAAATCCCCGACACACTATATAGGTTGTTCATAAGTACGTATTTTTCCTGACTTCCCCTTTCCTCCTCTTCCTGGCCTTCGTCTTCTACAGTCTCTATACATAGGGTCTTCAGAATCTGTACAGCAGACTGGAAGCTGTAGTGAGTAGCAAGCTGGTCGTCGCTGCGAATGTATTCGTCTACATTGTGTGCTAAGTTTTGTTGTTGGCTTAGGGTTGGTATCACTGCAGTCACTTCCTCAGGTGTGCCGACGTCGTCACTTATTAGGCATTTGCAAAATACTTTGCGACTGAGGTTTGATCTGCGTCATCGCCAAACTGATCCAGTTACCAGCATCCAGAATGGGAACTGAGCGTGCAAAGGAGTAGTTGTTGTCAGGTGTATCAACATTCTTATCAGTGACTTAAAGGTGTTCATCACTTCTTGGTCCATAGGAACAACGCTGGTTGTGTTGGCCAGCTTGACATTGGAAAGCAACACATGTGGGTGATACGTGGCATAGTCGAGAACACGAATAAATTTGTGATTTTCTTTTTTTTCATCCTACAGTAACATTCGTTCAGCCGTTCTTCCATTTGAGCACTGGTCATTCATGCTTTCCCATTGCTCCTCCAAGTTACTGGAAGGTTTAAAAAACTTCGGTTTCGCTGATTTCCTGATTGCCAGGGACTTTTCCATTTCCTCCCTCCATGTTATCACTCACCAGTAGTGTACACGTAAGTCTTTCTTTCGACAATTTACCCCCTCCACACTTCACCCCACGAGGCGCAAGTTACTTTGAATGCAAGGGACAAAAACACAAATTGTGTTTCCGTGGCGTTGGAAACTTCTTTAGGTTCATAGCCAGAAATTAAATTTTGCTTCTTCGATCTGCACTCGGCCACTACATTTCCATCGACGTATTTGGACTCACCACAGACTTCATTCCATACGATATTGTGTCTTGTTTTGAAACTGTCCAGCCACCGAGTTGATGCCTGAAAGGCGGTGGTGACAAGTTATTTAGCAACTGCATGAGCCTCATTCTCTAGCATTGGTCCACTAATTGGAAGGCTTTCTCGAATGTTCACTGACAAACCCATCCCACACTAAATCAGTGATTTCTTCGTTGTCTGTTGTGACGCAGCAGTCAAGCTATTTGCATGGTGGCCACTGCTCATGGAAAATCTGGAAATTCTGGAAAACTCCTGGAAATTGACAAAAAATGAAAACTCCTGGAGAATAACCACTGTTAATAAATTATAAAAATCTTTCCATCTTAAATCATACTCCCACTGCGGTTTTGGGTGAGCACTCTATGGTTAATGAAAGAAATTTCCTCAGACTCTCTGTTTCTGTGTGTGAGAACACGCTATAGTATTTTTGTAAAACATATTGAGTATACACAACTTGACCGCAATAAAATTGCAGGCGGCATTCTTTTCTCTTCTTTTTTAAAAACAACAATTAAATCATTTGTGTGTAGGCTTGCGTATCAATAACGCAATCACCACTAATTTTCAACATCTGTATAAGTAAACCAAACACAACTGCTTTATATTGGTCTTAAAGTAGGCAACCGATAAAGCTCCCCCTCCCCCGGACTCGCGTTTATTTTTATGTCTGGAAAAATTGAGAATTACTCCTGGAAAATTCCTGGAAAACTCCTGGAAAATCGTTGACCGATTTGAGTGGCCACCATGTACTTTCCTCTCACCAAAGTGGATAGGGTTCGATTCCCGGTCAATGCACGTGAGTTTTTCGAAGTGAATTTACATGTCCTGTAGTTCGGATTCCACGTAGGAAGAAGGTCCCAGTGGCTGATGATCCCGAAATGAATAATCACGTTAAACTAAATGTTTCCTTGTTTCTTCTTCGTTGCCTGTTATCATAGATATCCTCTTCATTTGTCCAGTGTCCTTCATCCACTGCTTAGTAATGTCGTACTTTTGTTTTTAAAATCTCATAAACTAGAGTTTTTCCACATCTGAAACGCGACATAGTTTTACGCGCAGACAACTTATTCTCTTCACTGGCTTCAATAATCTTCACCTTCTCGTATAGTGTCAATGACGTTTCCGTGTTGAACAGATTCGACTGGGACCATAACTTTCGTTCACATTGAGCACGTTTTACTCTATCTCGAGATTCGCGATCTGAATGCGTGTGTCTTCGCTGTTCCATGTCGTGCTGCGTGGATTTCTTTAGCCTCAGGCCGTGCCTGGAGATTCACCGAATCGACACCTGCCGAGGAGTGATCGGTACGCAACTCTGGCCTTCGACCTGTGTATTGGTGACCTATTTAGCCAGTTCCCTATGTTAACATGCATCGTGGAATCCTATCTCTCGTTTTGCAGTGGAAACGTCTACCTCTATGTACAGGATTATATGTATATACTAGCTGTACCCGGCATGCGTTGCAATGCCAATCAAAGAAAGTGTTGGCATTGTAACTTTGTATGTTGAAGTGCTTTTGGATTCCCAATATTGTTTTTCTTTTTCCGTTAACCACCTCTAAACTATTGTAAAATTGATTTACTATCTCAAAAAAATCATGGGAGCGTGCTCAACAACTCACCAAATTTTCATCGCAATGAAATGGATGGTATATGAACGCATACGGGACTTTGTTGAAACGATTCCAGCGCCGTCACCCATTTGTTGAATATACTCGAAGGCTACCTATTGTAAAATGGATTTACTAAGTGAAAACCTTCCCCGGCGTGTACACAACAACTCATGAAAGTTTCATCGCTATCGGATGAGTGGCATATGAAGGCATACGGTATTTTGCTTAAACGATTCGCGCGACGACACTTATTTGTTGAATCTACTTGTGCGCCACCCATTGAAAAACGGATTTACTAATTCATACACCTTCGCAGGACTGTGCTCAACTCCCCAAAGTTTTATGATAATCGGATGAATGTTATATGAACGCATACGGGACATGGTTGAAACGATTCACGCGCTGTCGCCCATTAATTGAATCTAATCGTGCGCTACCAATTGTAAAATGGATTTAATAAATCAGAAATCTTTGTGGGAGTAGATACAACATTTCTCCAAATTGCATTGCAATCGCATGAATGGTATATGAACGCATACGGATTTTTTTTTTAACGATACGCACGCCGTTACTCATATGTTGAATCTACTTGTGCGATACCTATTGTAAAGTGGATGTACTACGCCAGAAACCTTCCCTAAAGTGTACACAACATCTCACCCAAGTTTCATCGCATTCGGACAAATGGTATATGAACGCATACGGGACTTTGTTGAAACGCTTTGCGCGCCTTCGCTCATATGTTGAATCTACTTGAGCGCTACCTATTGTGAAATGGATTAACTAAGCCTGAAACTTTCCCTGGAGTGTACACAACAACTCACCCACGTTTAGTCGCTATCAGACGAATGGTATATGAACGTATACGGGACTATGTTGAAACACTTCGCTCGTCGTCGCTCGTTTGTTTAATCTACTTGAGCGCTACCTATTATAATATGGATTTACTAAGAGAGAAACCTTGCCCGTAGTGTACACAACCTCTCACCCAAGTTTCATCGCTATCAGACGAATGGTATGTGAACGCATACAGGACTTGGTTGAAACGCTTCGCCCGTCGTCGCACATTTGTTGTATCTACTCGTGCGCTACCTATTGTTAAGTGGACTTACTAAGCCAGAAACCTTCCATGAAGTGTACACAATATCTCACCCAAGTTTAATCACTATCAGACGAATAGCATATGCACGCATACGGGACTTAGTTGAAACGCTTCGCTCGTCGTCGCTCATTTGTTGAATCTACTCGCGTGCTACCTATTATAACATGGATTTACTCAGCCAGAAACCTTGCCTGTAGTGTACACAACCTCTCACCCAAGTTTCATCGCTATCGGAAGAATGGTATGTGAACGCATACAGAACTTTGTTGAAACGCTTCGGCCGTCGTCGCTCATTTGTTGAATCTACTCGTCCGCTACCTATTATAACATGGATTTACTAAGCCAGACACCTTGCCTGTAGTGTACACAACCTCTCACCGATGTTTAATCGCTATCGGACGAATAGTATGTGAACGCATACAGGACTTTGTTGAAACGCTTGGCCCGTCGTCGCACATTTTTGGAATCTACTCGTGCGCTACCTTTTGTTAAGTGGATTTACTAAGCCAGAAACCTTACATGAAGTGTACACAACATCTCACCCATGTTTCATCACTATCAGACGAATAGTATATGAACGCATACGGGACTTAGTTGAAACGCTTCGCTCGTCGTCACTCATTTGTTGAATCTACTCGTGTGCTACCTATTATAACATGGATTTACTAAGCCAGAAACCTTGCCTGTAGTGTTCACAACCTCTTACCCAAGTTCCATCGCTATCGGACGAATGGTATTTGAACGCATGCAGGACTTTGTTGAAACGCTTCGGCCGTCGTCGCTCATTTGTTGAATCTACTCTTGCGCTACCTATTGTAAAAAGGATTTACTAAGTCAGAAACCTTTCCTGGAGTGTGCACAACAATACAACCAATGTTTCATAGCAATCGGATGAATGGTATACGAACGCATACGGGGCTTTGTTTAAGCGATTCGCGTGCCGTCACTCATTTGTTGAATCTACTCGTGCGCTACAACCTTCATATTTATTCACCTTTTAAGCCTTCTCTGGACTTCCAAAAATAATTCAAGACCAAAATTAGCCAAATCGGTCCATCCGTTCTCGAGTTTTAGCGAGACTAACGAACAGCAATTCATTATATATATATATATATATATATATATATATATATATATATATATTGATTGATTGATTAGCACCGTCGCGCGTCCACTCGGCTGTTTCCCGTGCATCGGCCGACCTCGGATGACGTAATTCACCTTTTTATCCCGTCTCGTCAGCTGCATCTGTCACCGCGCGGCAATTACATCAGCTGTGTTTTACGGATACACAGGCAACAGCAGAGTGGACGCGTGGCGGTGATAATATACAGGGTGATTTTTCCACCGTGTACACACTCTAGGGATTGATCGAGGAGAGGGTACGGAACAGGAAATGTCTAATGATCGAATGTCGGGAAATGTACGGTTTGTTTGTTAGGGGCCATTTATTCGATAATCCTTTGTTAGACGGCGGTCTGATACGCGCTGTACCTTGCAGCCACAGTTACAGTATGTGTTGAAAATGGTTTCCATGTGCCTCCACGCATGCGTGTACGTGCCATGATCTGTCTCACACGTTCACATCGGCCAGGCTGCATCCGAACAGCGTCAAAGGCAGCATGAATACGCTGCTCAATTGTCTCCTCATCTGGAATGGGCTTTGCATACACGATACTTTTGAGATCGCTCCATAACCAGAAACCGCACGGGTTGAGGTCTGGTGACCGAGCAGGCCAAACAACTGGACCTCCTCGTCCAATCCATCGACCAGAGAAGACACGATTGTGATGCGTCCGGACGTTAACGGCGAAGTCGGTTGGAGCACCATCATGTAGCAGCCACATAACCCTGCGAATCATGAATGGTATATTTTCCAGCAGGGGAGGCAAGATCACCTGCAAGAAACGCCGATAGTTTCGGCCGGCTATGCGACGTGGAATAATGGTCCCAAAACACGGTCGCTAATTATCCCGGCCTACACATTCTGGCTGAACCGCTGCTGTTGGTTCGCTAGCAACAAACCATGACTGTTATAAGAAGATATATCAGAAACCATGAAGGCTAACAATTCTAAACTTTTCACACAAATAGTACCCGCAAATGTACAGTAGGTTTTATTAACCGATATACGACAGTGCTACCAACATGATTCTGCGCCTGCTGATAAGTTTAATTTTTAATCACGTGTAACTTCCTTACAAATTAATGGATTTCTTCAAAATTTGGCACACATATTTCATTTTAAGTTGAACATCCCATATATGGCAGTGTTGCCAAAATTATTTATGCATGCTGATAAATTCAATGTAAGGTGCATACAATCTATTGGACCTCAACCGAAGTTTGAATGCGCATTGTGTAGTTTCAGAGATGGAACTAAGAATATATTCAGTCACCAGGTCTGCCAACTGAAGATATATGCTCTCTATAATTATGAACCATATTCTCAGTACATTAGAAAGTACTGTATGCCGGCGAACATTTCTAAATTTTGTAAGCTTATAGAACACAATATTCGAGATTAATTTTTGAGTAACCCACATATGGCAATACATTGCTGCATCAAACATCCATACTGTAGAATGGATTTCATCCAAATGTTCTTCGTGCAACTTATGCTTTAGGCATACAATTGTGCTTAATGTTTAGTCAGCAGGGCTACCATCTGTGTATAATAATCTCTGTTGACCTCTACATTCATTGCCTTGGAATATGAGTACTGAACACACTTCAAACTTAGTAACTGTAAGTGCAAGATGCTTTAGACTTGTTTAGAGTTAAACATCAGAGTTAGTGCCACCGACATAATTCTATGCTAGCGTATAGAATCAACGTTTAACTGAATATAACTTCCATACTAACAAATGGATTGCAACCAAACTTCGTATATGTTATGTATGTCTCAAATGATATAACTCGGCTTACTTTTGGAGTCATCAGGGCTACAAACTGTTGATAAATGCTCTCCATAGTCTCAATGTATGCAAGCAAACAGTTCAAGATATGGCACATGTGTATAAACGATATGTTTGCGGATTTATTTCGAGCAACCCTTATATGGCAGTGTTGCCAACATAATTCTACTCGTGCTGATAGGTTCAATATTTAACTGCATGTAACTTTCTTAATATTAATGGATAGCTAACAAATTATATATATTGTGTGTACTCCGTAAGGGATATAAGAGTGCAGCAGACCTATCAACTACCTAGTAACTCTCTCTAAGCATTTTAGCCGTAGACTCTCAGAATTCATGGAGGTAAACTAATTCAAGGAAATTGTATATTTCTAATATATAACAAATGCCAGTATTGCCATGTTAACTTTTTTATAACTCGTATTCTGGGAAAATGTATATAACGTTGATTGGTATTGGTATGTATCTTATATTTTAAGAAAAGCAGGCTCTTTAGTTCGTCACGGAACTACTTGTTATATGATACGTTCATAAATGGTTTTGAAATAGGCAATGAGTTGGGTGATGCTATTGAAATATAAGGCAACGTCATTGCAGTCAGAACTGCTCCGTGCATATATTTTGGATGGTGAACTCTACCGATGATTCCGTAGGAAGATGGAAACACTGGCTCATGTCCTTGGATCTTTTCCAATAACTGCTTGCAGTTAGAGGCATGATGGAGTGCCAAAATGTATGTTATATAGTCTACATTACACAGTCTCCAGTCGCGCTTACTGCAGTTGGCTTCTTCGAAGTTTTTTGCAAATTTAGCATCCGTAATCAAAAATTGTGCTATGTGTTTTGAAAAAGTTTTGGTTGAATATTGTTTGTATGATATATGTGAGTGATTTATATGTTCATTTTTAAAAGCTGTGCTGGCAGAACTATTAAGGGCCAGGTCACTTGTAAGTGACATGTGCATGTCACTGAAATAGGACAAGAGGTTGGACTAGTAAGAACGAAGCCCCTTTTAGCCTTATTGCCAAAAATTTCAAAATACATATTATTTCTTCCGCCCTTAAGCCTATTGCGTCCTTTAAAGCACTGTTAGCCACATTTTCTGTCACACGTAGGTTTACAAGACCTGTAAAGGAGTAATGTCAATGATAAGTTATTGATCTAGATTAGACTTGTATACTGCTGTAAGTTACAATAGAGATTCAGAAAGTAATTTCAATCAGTTATACAGCTAATACATCCATATTTCTTCAGCTGTACTGTAAAGTTATAAGTACATTATTTGTTTTGTGTATAATAATAGCAAATCAAATAATGATTTATTCTTCTTGCTAGGATATGAAAGCAGAAGCCCATGATGAAGAGTGTGATGCAAGTAGAAATCATCTAAATGAGTAAGTGTACAACATGATAAGGAAAACTATTCTTTCTGTTTTATGCATGCAAACTAAGATTGTTGGATGGTGGCAAACTCACTTATTCTCTTTTCTTTAAATCCAAATTGAGCCTCAATGGACTATGTGTAAACAACCAATTACATTTCAGTAACGAGTGGATCTTAAACGTTCATCAGCTTTCATATTCAGCCAGTTTATTTTGAGCTCATCAATCAGCATGTTATTTCATTCTTCGGATAATCGTCCTCTGTGTTTCCTGGGTTCCGAATCCACTATAAAACCATGAATGTTTTTCACAGTCCTTCTGAAACTGACCCTGCCATTTATTTGCAATGCCTATCTCTCTCAGACCTTTCTCACACTCTTGGAATCACTATATTCTAGATGTCTTGGATTTTAGAAAATTCTAGATTTTCTTTGTTAGCCGGCCATTGTTCATACAATTATCATCTTAATATATTTGTAATTGGACGTTTTTCTTCAGCCTAGTCAGTCTTAAGTGGATGATGGTATTCACTTTTTATTTAGCTGCCCAAACACTAACCATTCTCATTCGGAGTTTTCACTGTTGGAAGTATTAACATTTATTTATGGTATTCAGTATCGATGATAACGTATTTATGATGGGAACTGTTTCTGCTGTGTGGAAATCCCTCTCACCTGTAGCAGTGTTCAGAAAGTCTCTTTTTCAGTACGGTACAGAATCACTGTAGTAATACAATATACCAAACCTTGTGTGAAAACTCCAGCCATTTGTTATATCCCCACTTCCGCTCTGAGTAATTGCTGGGATGGTACCTAAATTCAGGACACGGTCGCCTCCTTCCCAAATCTTTGCCTGAATTACAAATGCACTCGTTCAGCCGTCACAATGACACCGGTTATCGGATATGTACATGGGGGCTCGATGACCATGATGTCGTAAAGCCGTAATGTGAATCATCATTTAACAACAACAATGAACAGTGAGTTTCTCTCATCAGTTGGCCGACCCCGCCCTGCATATCTGGCTCCCGATGATTCATCACTCCCCGCTAGGTATAGCATAGTTCCTGCGTCGAAACATACCCGTGTAAACAGAACCAAGCTTCTTTCGAGAAATATATTAAGCGTGGATCAATTATTTTATCATGAACGTTTCCCAACATCCAATTACAAAAACGTACCCACTTATCTTGATCACGTGAATGAAGTTCGTGTACTACAGCAATCTTGTATAGCTTCAGTTTCAACGTTTTCGTAGCCTGCCATGCTGAGCTCTTCGAAACCCCGGCTTCTTGTCCAAGTCGTCATAGGTAGTTTTTTGGCATATGTTCTAAATTTTCTGCGATTATTTTACTTATTCCTCGTTAAGTAGATTTTTTTTTAAAATTTGCTTATTTCTTAATGTTACAGGAGAATGATGAAGATCAGATGGGTAGATAGGGTTACAAACGAAGAGGTATTAAGACGAGTGGGAGAGGAGAGATGTTTCTGGCGACTGCTAATGAAGAGAAGAGATAGGTTGATAGGACACATACTAAGACACCCAGGAGTAGCAAGTTTAGTCATGGAAGGAAGGGTCGAGGACAAGAACTGTATGAGTAGACCAAGGTTAGAATATGTTAAACAGATTGCCTCGGATGTAGGGTGTGGTAACTATGTAGAGATGAAACGATTAGCTCAGGACAGGGAGAGATGGTGGGCTGCATCAAACCAGTCAAGAGACTGGAGATTCAAACAACAACACTGAATATAATACCAGCTCACCTCGGCTTTTTCACGAGTTTCCGAACGGTCACTATATGTGGAGGGCGCACACCTGGGAGCTCTGTTATGAAACGTCTAATGACTTCCCTGCAAGACTCTGTTTTCGCACAATTATCGTACATAAATAATCTTTCCTCTACCGTGTACACATGTGGAGGCATAATGAGAATTATATCCCGAAGTAACACTTCCCTACTCGAGAACAGTTGGAGCGAGAGATCATCACTTAATACACCCTCTTAGCACGGACCTTATCTGCGAAGTGCGCTGTGTGTAACGGAAAGTGATTAGTCAACGGGAGGCAGATAAGCTGGGCGCACTGGCCAGTTAACAGATGAGAGATACTGTATATACTCATTTTGACTACACATGAAAACCTGCACTTTGGGGGATAACAAGACACCTCCAAACACAGTGACCCAAACTGTGTATACATCCCGTGACTCACGATCCCGAGATTAACGGTCACGTAATATTATAAATTTACACAATATGTCCTCGACAAATGAAGACCACCAATGATGTCACGAATGGTAACAAGACCCCAGCACATACAGTGTACATACGAGGGCTGGGGCAAAAGTCATGCAACTATTTTTTTTCTTGAAGATATGTGAACGGATCACAAACGTGTATTGTGTCGTGTGGAAGTTCTGCAGGCATAGTGTGTATGCGGAACAACAGATGGCTCTGTGATAGATGGTAGTAGCGCAGAGAAGCCTGTGGAATCAGTCAGTTGGCGAGTGTCGTGCGAGATGCAAGTAACCCGTGGTGTGACATGCTGGATCACCAAGGAGGCAGGAGTTCCGTCAGAATCCTTCCCCAGTCAAATTGATGGTGATGGTCGCGTATAACGTCAGGGTTGTCATTGTTTGCCACTTTGTTCCACATGGCAGAATAGTGACCACACAGTACTACAGGGACTTCCTGGTGCGACAGATACGACGTGGCGTTCGGGAGAAACGTCCAGATCTTGTGGACAGTGCAATAACCCTGCACAATGCAAGACCACATAAAGCAGGGTGTGTAGGGCAGCTACTGCGACGTTGAGGATGGGAAGAATTGGAGCAACCGCCGTACTCTACCTACATTTCTCCCTATGACTTTGATCTCATTTGAAAGATTAAGGAACCACTATGTGGTAGGCGGTTTGCAGCTCGAGAGGACATTGCTAATGCTGTGTGCCAACAGGTGACCTGATTCACACATGGTGCGGTAAATGCTGAGGCAGATGGTATTCAGCGCCTCCCACATCGTTGGCAGCGTGTGGTGTCAGTAGCAGGGGACTACTTTGAGGGTCTTTAGGCCTAGGTTTGTCATGTCAACTGTATGTGTACTGTTTTGTAATTCTTTTGCGCCGCGCGGGCCATACTGCCCTGTAGCCTACTACAGTAATAAATTAAATTAGTGTGTTACGATATTTCAGTGCTCTTCATTGTCCACACATGTAGTTAACACCTTGTCCTTTCGTCTGTATATGCACATAGTGTCTAAAAATTTGCGCCTGTGTAATACTTCATACGAAACATGGACAACAAGGGGGATAAGAAATCTTGGCCAAATTTCCGACCATCAATATTTAAGCGCAAAACTAAGGCAACGCTCTGTTACGAAAGCGATATATTTACTTCGGGTTCAGTATCTTTTACATTAATTTCATCCTAAAGAACACCCGAAAGAAAGTTATGGCCTCATACTGTAGTTTGTACTCAGGCGAGCCGAACATGTCCTCGGACACTCCCGGCACTAAAAGCCATACGATAAATAAGTAATAATAAAAACTGTAGTTTGTGAAGTAGTCAGAAGATAATATTGATGAATGATGGTGGCTCAGAAAAATTAAAAGGAAATAAGTCTTATCCGTTGAAAGAAAAGTATTGTTATATAACACGCATCATGCAGTATTGTCACATTGAGATCCTTTCCCTACATAAATATGTGATGGTATATGGGCACATGTAAAACATGTGATTTATCAAGGAGCGCTTGAAAACCTTTAGCGCGGTACTTTCAGTTTTCCAATTAAGTAGCATGTTGGTTTGTAAATACTTGTTTCCCGCCTAGTGTAATTGGGCAGAATTCGTGTTGACCGACTGAAAAGCTTTCTTTATTTCGTAAATATAAACTTAATCCCTTCCTAAGTCTCAACTTGTTAAGGGGGAATTAGTTTCACCACCTTCGCGACGTTATATATGGTAACAAAAGGTATTTCGTTCTCATTTAACAAGACGAGTGAAACTCGTAAAAATATCTACGCAGGTAGGGTTCGGCAAAATGCTGTGACCTGCCTAAAACGTCTATGACCCTATTAATTCACCTAAGCATGTGTTAGACGGTCCCCACGGCACTAGTGATCATCATTTTACCCTTAGATTCGGGTTTCTGATATGAAAATCGCAAACATTTTTTTTTCGTTTTCTAGGGAAAATTGAAAGAGGTGTAAACGAACCCAGTGTAAATGCTTTTATTCCGGCTTATCTTGGTGAAATTGGTTTAGATCTACAAGCTCTTTGCTGACTTGATAGACGCATGGATTTGACTCTAGGCACAGTTATGTGATTTACCCCATTTTTAGCACCAGGCAAATGATGGGACGGTACCTTTTGACAGGTCACTGATACCTTTTTACCAAAATTTTGCTCAGTTTCATTTATTTGATCTCTCATACCAAAACGCAGCTTGTCCACGAACGTTGAATAGAAAGACCGTTTTTTTTTACCTTTTGAAAGGTCACCAACACATAGACTTTTATTGTATATTACTTCTAACCTAATTGGCAACACGAATAACAAGGGAATATATATGTGTCTAGTTACCACAAAGAAATATTTAAAGTTGCTAAATAAACGTACCGACATTTACCTAGTGGTGTAGCGGCTAACACGCTTGGCTGTCGCCAGAGAGTAATTTATTTCTGAACAAGTGATGGTTAAAACTGAGGAGACGTGGATTTCAAATCTTATTGTCGATCATTTTAAAAATGGTTTCTTTCTTTTTGTGGTTTAACACTTTTACTGGATGGTTCATAACATAAGACCACGACCGCTACCTTTTCAGTACTTTTGTAAATTATAGAACAGACAGCGTTGGCTACGCTCACTAGTGCATAACGCTAAGTCTTAGAGATTTGGCTCTTTACAGACTCGAGACACAAGGGTTTAACTCCCAACGTTGACTGTTTTCGAAGAGCAATTTAAATACTAATCAATATAGGTAGAGTTTAAAGACTACAATAACATTGATTTTGTAGAATACTTTACTTTGTGACTGAAAAACTTACTATAGTGGCATTTTTACACCTAAACTTCTTTAGCATACTACCATCCTGAGGGAATATTCTATACGCTAATGTTTTACTTGCTATAAGGAAATTTCCTGTACAAGGAAGCAAGGGTTCGAACCCCTATGTGTTAACAGCAAAATGAGAGATGAACTT
This sequence comes from Meconema thalassinum, assembly GCA_946902985.2. Classification (NCBI taxonomy): domain Eukaryota; kingdom Metazoa; phylum Arthropoda; class Insecta; order Orthoptera; family Tettigoniidae; genus Meconema; species Meconema thalassinum. The sequence goes on along the minus strand of OX336395.1, from coordinate 266,412,692 downwards.
TTTAATATCTGTAATGTTTAAAATACAAAACTTGGAAATGAACTTTTTAAAATATCTAAAGTGGAAAGTGGATATTTGATTGTGGAAAATATCAAAAACGGGAAATGCTCGAAATTTTTTTAAATAAAGAGAAATTGTGCTCTGGTAATACTGTTTTTTAATTTCACAACGAATAGGGCTTTACAAAAAAAATACAAAAACAAATTCATAAATCTTTTTCTCTTTCTTTTAATCATGGTGGCCACTACTCCTAGAGCGCTGGAAATCTTGGAAAACTCCTGGATTTTTATTAGGTCTGGAAAACTCCTGGAAAATTACGAAAAATTTGAAAAATCCTGGAAAATAGCCACTGTGAATTAATTATAAAAATCTTTCCATCTTAAATAATATACCCGCCGCGGTTTTGGGAGACTACTCTATCGTTAACGAAGGAAATTTCCTCAGACTACCTCTTTCTGTGTTGTAAAATATACTGAGTATAGACAACTTCACCGCAATAAAATTGCAGGCGGCATTCTTTTCTCTTTTTTAAAGCGGATATTTGAGCCACAAAGGCTTTTTTAAAACAACAATTAAATCATTTGTGTGTAGGCTTGCGTATCACCACTAATGTTTTTCAACATCTGTATAAGTAAACCAAACACAGCTGCTTTATTTTGGTCTTGAAGTAGGCAACCGATAAAGCCTCCTCCTCCCCTCCCCCCCGGGACTCGCGTTTATTTTTAATCTGGAAAAATGAAAATTACTCCTGGAAAATTCCTGGAGAACTCCTGGAACTTCGTTGACCAATTTGAGTGGCCACCATGTTTAATGTTGATGTCCACTCATGATTAACTTTCCTTTCAAGGCAATAATCACAACCAGGGCTGCTAACCTCTCTCTCACTGAGACATTACGAGTAATGAAACGTTCATTAGCTTTTTTCAATAACACTTTATTAGCCACACGTCTTAATTCTGGTTGACTATGGCGATAAGAAATGTCATGTTCACGACAAGCTTGATTCAGAAGATTAATAGGTACATCACCACGTTGAAAACGTTGATCCAGCCTTATTTCAGGACTGAATTATCGGTAGCCAAGTAAGTGCATTTCAAGAGGTATTGTATTAATCACATTGTTAATGACACTACAACCAGTACAAGTCCGGCATATCCTTTTTAATCGGAGGCCACTAGTTTTAATCTTTCCCCTCTGTTGAGGATGTTGTTTTTGCTGTTTTCTTACAATGACAACCGTGGAATTCATAGTTTTTAAACACAAGGCTTGAGGTAGACTATTTTATAACTATGTCCAAACTCCACGCTTGAGGTAAAACCTTTTATACCTATGTCCAATCACTGTTGTTCATAAAAACTGGTGAAGCCGCAATGGTTTTGTAGGTGTAAAAACCTCATCCTCTACTTTTTCATTATCATCATCATCATCATCATCATCGACATTGTAATCATCATCATTATTATCACTATTACTATCTAATCCTTTTTGATTGTTTTGCAATACCACATTTTGTAAAGTCTGTGTTGCTTTTGATAGTGTTGAGGGCATTTCGAACGTTGACCACTGTCCTAACATGAATTTTAGAGGAGATGATAAATGCTTTTCAACAAACAATGCACTATCTTTAGTAGCAATATGGTTTTCTCGAATTCACTTTTTAGCATTTTGACGATTCTTTGTCGACAGCAACCATGCTTTATTTGGTCCACCACATTGATGATCACCCGCAGTTTAGACCTCACTATTTTTACTTTTCAGGTAACTTCGATACTGTTTTGAACGTTGTTTTCAACAACGCCAAATAACAGTTCCATCTTTATCGGTTCGTTTTACAATATATATCCTTTATAGTAGGCTAAGTTAGAAATGATGACAAAAGGATGTTGGATCATGCTACAGTATTTCAAATCGTTAACCATGGGTAAATATTGCTATCCTATAGGTTAGCGGTTCATACCATCGGAATGGTTACGTCGTACCATATCGTTAAACATAGGTATGTCTGACAACATGATTGTGCTCTATTATATATATATTTGAGAAGGATTATGCATATTTAAACACTTTGCTGCCTGCCTGGCTTTTATGACTTGCTGTTTCCCTAGTATTCAGAGGCCCCACTTCCTGCCCAGGTCAGCTGTTCATGCTGTTCTCACCGTCAACAGCGCCGCATGTTACTAGACCGTATTCAGGGATTATTAGTAATGTTTGCAAATGAGGTGTGATAAAATTCTATATGGCGTGTAGATTTATGCAACTGGATGCCCCTTCTAATGTCAACCTCGTGAAAAGAGTTTCTTTTTTTTTGTGTGTGACCTTTTGAGAGGCTGAACGCAGGTCTTGCATATAAGTTAAAGATTGTTGAGGCGTCAGATTCTTGCGCTACAGTGGCCGGCATGTGTGTGTTCCTGCATTTTCAACCGAGTTTCATATTCTGCTGAGGAGTGCTTCTCGTCCACTCTGCTTGAGAGAGTTCAGTCTAGTTTGCTACAGGCTTCGCCTAGGAATATTACAATTATTTAAGAAAATGCATACAAGTGTTGAGGAAACTTGAGACACTTTGGTCGTTAGCTCCGTGTACTTAAACGTAATTATAAATAAAATATATCGGTGATCATTCATTAACACTGTATAGTACACAAGTTAAAAATGTATAAGCCATTAGTTCCGTATACTTGGGTGTGTATAAAAATTTGTGACATCATGGTCATCTGGCAAGTTCTGTTGAGTTCATAATATTTGTAAACATCTTAAGTGTCCATCCCTTGTAGTTGAATATGCCATAAATAGAAACATATCGCTCATCAGTAGCGTATGGTTGGAAATTTGTGAACATCTTAGGAGGATTTTGATAAATGTAATCAAGTTTTACCTAATTTAAAGAAACCGTGTACTTAAGTGTGTGTACAGTATGGATCATTACCGTTCGTTTATAGAAGTATGTACCATAACGTCATAGTGATTCAAAAACCAAGATATCTTAATATTGTTGATTTTATAAGAAAATAAGTGTTACCAAAGGAATATAAACAAAGGAATGCTTTATTGAGCTATGAAACCACAATAGTTAGCTTTTGTCGTAGGAAACTGCGTATAATTTTAAAATAAAACGCTCGGGTACGGTGTTGTGTTAGTCATGTAATGTAACTTCCGCTTTTTAGGTAAACAATTTTACCTATGTATTTAAAGGTAGAGTTTCAACCATTGTTTATAAAAAATTAAGAGTAATTGTAAATTAAAGAATTTAAGGAAAATTCTGAATTTTCGGTAAATTCACTATATTTTTTAAAATTTGAGTATTTCTTAGTAAATTCTTAATTCCAGGTAAATCTTGGTATATTTTTCGTCAAACATCAGAGTTTCCAACCTAAGCCTAGGCTGTAAACTAACAAAAGTATAAAAAAGATAAAGGAACAACACCGTCTACGAATAAAGAATTACTTAACTAATTTTAAAGCTCGAATAAAACAATTAAAATAACATGTTCCTTAGTTAGTCTGACAGTAAATAATAATAATTATAAAATTAAATAGTAAATAAATAAATACTGTATTTAAATGAATAAATAAATAAATAATTAAATTCATTAGGTTGCATTCTGCAGGTTATTTTTAATCAATGTCAGAAACCAAAATGGTCAACTGGTCTCTATATACAGTAAGCATCCGTTGTTCTGTACAGGAACCAACATGGAGACCCGCTCTCTACGATCTTACCACATGAAACAATAACAAAAGTCATCTAGTCCGTAATCTAACCCCTGAGGGGCGTGGTGGCGCAGCGGTTAAGCTGTATGCCTCTCACCAAGGTGGACCGGGTTCGATTCCCGGTCAATGCATGTGAGATTTTCGAAGTGAAATGCCATGTCCTGTGGTTCGGATTCCACGTAAAATGGAGGTCCCGTGGCTCATGATCTCGCGTTTAACGGTCACGTTAAACTACAAGCTTGCTTTAATCTAATCCCTGTCTGGTCAGCAAAGTCGTATCTAACAAGTAGGAGTCTACGCAGTACGACCTGCTTTGGATGAGAAGGTGCGGCAAGATAGCGGCGAGTAAGAGGTGTAATAATCTCAAACAACAACTTCGTTGGTGGGAAGGCCTGCGGAATTGTATTTCGGACATTCGACCCGATTACGTCGAAATGTAGGAACATTATAAAATGTTATTGTAGGCAATGATGACACCATCACATGGTTATGAAAGCCGGACGTCCTCGGAAATGGAAAATATCTTACAGCTGTAAATAAATTGTTTAATTTATTGAAAAGTTTAACACGGGTTATTACAGATAATTTTCCGTAGAATTTAATTAGACCATCAGTTGATTTTTTAATATTTATTAAATACATTTGTGCCCCATTTTGTTTTCAAAAACCATAAACATTTAATAACATTAAAAGGTGAGAGATATCAAAATATGATAAGGGGTAGAAAACTTGCTAATTACTGAGAACTTACACCTGTAGATTTAACTTTTATCTATAGGACAGACTGTTACCGATACATAACGATTCGAAAAAATAGGATGAACGTCATGGCCCCAAAAATAGACAGTATATCAAATAACCACTCGGTGTAAAAAGGTGCAAATTACTGAGATCTTACACCTGTACCTTTAACTTTTTTCGATACAACCAACCGTTTCCGAGATATACCGATTCAAACAAAAAATGAAATTCAGGGCCTCCAAAAAAGGTCCAGCCCTACACCGATTTTAACGCCGAACAACAGGGTACCTCACAGCCAACAACTCTTTCGTCGTACCAAATTTCAGTTCGCTATCTTGAAAATTGCGACCTGTACTTTGCTAAACGCAAAAACGTCACAAATATACGTACAACTTCTCGGCCCGAAAAAAGAAAACGGTGAGAGATATGAAAAAATCGTTTTGAGTAAAAAAGTTGCATACCGCGGAGGTCTTACACCAACCTTTTTCCATACGACCAGCCGTTTCCGAGATATATCGATTCAAAAAAAAGGATGAAATCAGGGCCCAAAAAAAAGGTCCGGCCCCGCACCGATTTTAACGCCCAACAATAGGGTTCGTCACAGGGTCTAACTCTTTCACTGCACCAAATTTCAGTTTGATATCTTGAAAGTTGCGACCTGTACTTCGCTAAACCGAAAAATGTCACGCACAATGGGCATTTTCGGGGCCCCAAGAAAAGAAAACGATGAGAGATATCAAAAATCGCTTATTGTAAAAAAAAAGTTGCATACCGCGGAGATCATACACCTGCACATTTGACGTTTTTCGATACGACCAACCGTCTCCGAGATATATCGATTCCCAAAAAAGTTTGAAATTCAGGGCCCCCAAAAATGATCGGGCCGTGCACCGTTTTTAACGCCCGACAACAGGTTTCCTCACAGGGTCTATCTGTTTCACCGCTCCAAATTTCAGCTCGATATGTTGAAAATTGCGAATTGTACTTCGCTAAACCAAAAAATGTCACGCACACACGACATTTTCAGGGCCCCAAAAAAGGAAAACGGTGAGAGATATCAAAAATCGTTTTGAGTAAATAATATGCATACCGCGGAGATCTTACACCTGTACATTTAACGTTTTTCGATAGGACCAACCGTTTCCGAGATATATCGATCCCAAAAAAAGTTTGAAATTCAGGGCACCCCAAAAAGATCGGGCCGTGCACCGTTTTTAACGCCCGACAACAGGTTTCCTCACAGGGTCTAACACGTTCACCGCTCCAAATTTCAGCTCGATATCCTGAAAATTAAGACCTATACTTCGCCCAACCCAAAAATGTCACACACAATGGACATTTTTAGGGCCCGAAAAAAAGAAAATGGTGAGAGTTATCAAAAAATCGTTTTGAGTAAAAAAGTTGCATACCGCGGAGATCTTACACATGTAGACTTAAAGTTTTTCGATACGACCAACCGTTTCCGAGATATATCGATTCCAAAAAAAAGTTTGAAATTCAGGGCCCGCAAAAAAGATCCGGCCCTGCACCGATTTTAACGCCCAACAATAGGATTCGTCACAGTCACTAACTCTTTCACCGTACCAAATTTCAGCTTAATGTCTTAAAAATTGCGACCAGTTCTTGGCTAAACGCAAAAATGTCACGCACAATGGACATTTTCAGGGCCCCAAAAAAGAAAACGGTGAGAGATATCAAAAAATCGTTTTGAGTAAAAAAGTTGCGTACCTCGGAGGTCTTACACCTGTACATTTAACATTTTTCGATACGACCAACCGTTTCCGAGATATATCGATTTCAAAAAAAAGTTTCAAATTCAGGGCCCCCAAAAAAGATCCGGCCCTGCACCGATTTTAACGCCCAACAATAGGATTTGTCACAGTCACTAACTCTTTCACCGTACTAAATTTCAGCTTAATATCTTGAAAATTGCGACCAGTTCTTGGCTAAGTGCAAAAATGTCACGCACAATGGACATTTTCAGGGCCCCAAAAAAAGAAAACGGTGAGAGATATCAAAAAATCGTTTTCTGTAAAAAAGTTGCATTCCGCGGAGGTCTTACACCTATACATTTAACATTTTTCGATACGATCAACCGTTTCCGAGATATATCGATTCGAAAAAAAAGTTTGAAATTCTGGGCCCCCAAAAAAGATCCGGCCCTGCACCGATTTTAACGCCCGAAAACAGGGTTCCTCACAGGGTCTAACTCGTTCACCGCTCCAAATTTCAGCTCGATATCATGAGAATTAAGACCTATACTTCGCCCAACCCAAAAATGTCATCCACAATTGACTTTTTCAGGGCCCCAAAAATCAAAACAGTGAGAGATATAAAAAATCGTTTTGAGTAAAAAAGTTGCATACCGCGGAGATCTTACACATGTAGATTTAAAGTTTTTTGATAAGACCAACCGTTTCCAAGATATATCGATTCCAAAAACAGTTAGAAATTCAGGGCCCCAAAAAAAGATTCGGCCCAGCTCCAATTTTAACGCCCAACAATAGGATTCGTCACAGTCACTAACTCTTTCACCGTACCAAATTTCAGCTTAATATCTTGAAAATTGCTACCAGTACTTAGCTAAACGCAAAAATGTCTCGCAAAATGGACATTTTCAGGGCCCAAAAAAAAGAAAACGGTGAGAGATATCAAAAAATCGTTTTGAGTAAAAAAGTTGCATACCGCGGAGGTCTTACACCTGTACTTTAACATTTTTCGATGCGACCAACCGTTTCCGAGATATATCGATTCCAAAAAAAAGTTTGAAATTCAGGGCCCCCAAAAACGATCCGGCCCTGCATCGATCTCAACGCCCAACAAGAGGATTTGTCACAGTCACTAACTCTTTCACCGTACCAAATTTCAGCTTAATATCTTGAAAATTGCGACCAGTACTTAGCTAAACGTAAAAATGCCACGCACAATGGACATTTTCAGGGCCCTAAAAAGAAAACGGTGGGAGATATCAAAAAATCGTTTTGAGTAAAAAAGTTGCATACCGCGGAGTTCTTACACCTGTACCTTTAACATTTTTCGATACAATCAACCGTTTCCGAGATATATAGATTCCAAAAAAAGTTTGAAATTCAGGGCCCCCAAAAAAGATCCGGCCCTGCACCGATTTTCATGCCCGACAATAGGATTCGTCACAGTCACTAAATCTTTCACCGTACCAAATTTCAGCTTAATATCTTGAAAATTGCGACCAGTACTTAGCTAAACGCAAAAATGTCACGCACAATTGACATGTTCAGGGCCCCAGAAAAAGAAAACGGTGGGAGATATCAAAAAATCGTTTTGAGTAAAAAAGTTGCATACCGCGGAGGTCTTACACCTATACCTTTAACATTTTTCGATACAATCAACCGTTTCCGAGATATATCGATTCTCAAAAAAAAATTAAAATTCAGGGCCCCAAAAAAAGATTCGGCCCAGCACCGATTTTAACTCCCAATTATAGGATTCGTCACAGTCACTAACTCTTTCACCGTACCAAATTTCAGCTTCATATCTCGAAAATTGCGACCAGTACTTAGCTAAACGCAAAAATGTCACGCACAATGGACATTTTCAGGGCCCTAAAAAAAGAAAACGGTGAGAGATATCAAAAAATCGTTTTGAGAAAAAAAGTTACATACTGCGGAGATCTTACTCCTGTACATTTAACATTTTTCGATGCGACCAACCGTTTCCGAGATTTATCTATTCCAAAAAAAAGTTTGAAATTCAGGGCCCCCAAAAAAGGTCCGGACCCGCACCGATTTTAACGCACAACAATAGGATTCGTCACAGTCACTAACTCTTTCACCGTACCGAATTTCAGCTTAATATCTTGAAAATTGCGACCAGTTCTTGGCTAAACGCAAAAATGTCACGCACAATGGACATTTTCAGGGCCCCAAAAAAAGAAAACGGTGAGAGATATCAAAAAATCGTTTTGAGTAAAAAAGTTGCATACCTCAGAGGTCTTCCACCTATAAGTTTAACATTTTTCGATGCGACCAACCGTTTCCGAGATATATCGATTCCAAAAAAAAGTTTGAAATTCAGGGCCCCCAAAAAAGATCCGGCCCTGCACCGATTTTAACGCCCAACAATCGGATTCGTCACAGTCACTAACTCTTTCACCGTACCGAATTTCAGCTTAATATCTTGAAAATTGCGACCAGTTCTTGGCTAAACGCAAAAATGTCACACACAATGGACATTTTCAGGGCCCCTAAAAAAGAAAACAGTGAGAGATATCAAAAAATCGTTTTGAGTAAATAAGATGCATACCGCGGAGATCTTACACATGTACATTTAACGTTTTTCGATAGGACCAACCGTTTCCGAGATATATCGATCCCAAAAAAAAGTTTGAAATTCAGGGCCCCCCAGAAAGATCGGGCCATGCACCGTTTTTAACGCCCGACAACAGGTTTCCTCACAGGGTGTAACACGTTCACCGCTCCAAATTTCAGCTCGATATAATGAAAATTGAGACCTATACTTCGCCCAACCCAAAAATGTCACGCACAATGGACATTTTCAGGGCCCTAAAAAAGAAAATGGTGAGAGATATCAAACAAGTAGTTCCGTGAAGAACTATACAGCCTATTTTCATATATCCTACTTATGTTAATTGCCATTATCAACATACACAATTTCTGTTTGATTGCTGTAATAGATTCGTAGATATTAAGAACCGACTAAATATTTCGGATGGTAGCCATGTTGGATTTTATATATGTAGGTCCTAGAGTTATGCACTGTTACATGCAGATTATTGTGAACGTGTAGTATTCAAACTTCAATCGTATAATTAGGACACAAGAAAAAACAAGGAGATTTTAAAATTTTTCACAGCTGCCATTTTGAGGTTATGGAAACAACTGAAATAAATTAGATGCCAGTGGATTAACATTCGTATAAGGATTTACTGTACCAAGTTTCACTGCACTCGGATGGTTAAATTGCGAGAAACGTCCATGTGAATATTTATAATTCGCGTCACCGCCATGTTGGATTTGTGATCACCAGGTTATTTAAAGTCCTATAGGTGAACTTAAGTTTATAGCCCCTATGAACATAAAAAATGCAGTTTGATTGCTAAAATAGATTCGTAGATATTCAGTATCGTCTAAATATTTCGGATGGTCGCCATGTTGGATTGTTAAATGTATAGGCCATAGAGTCATGTAGCATTAAAGGAAAATTATTGCGTAGGTTCATTATTCAAACTTTCACTTCGATCGCATGACTACATCTCAAGAAATAAAAACTTAATTTTAAAATTCGCACTGCCGCCATCTTGAGGTTATGTAAACAATTGAACTAAATTAGATACCAGTGGATTAAAATGTGTATAAATATTTCCTGTACCAGGTTTCAGTGCGCTTGGAACATTAAATCGCGAGAAAGGTCTATTTAAAATTTTCAAATTCGCTTGGCCGCCATGTTCGTTTTGTAGTTAAGCGGTTTTTGAAAGTCTTATAGATGGACTTCCAGTAGTGCCCTTTATCTCCGTACAAAATTTTAGGGAGATACCGCTAATAGTTTCAGATATATAGAATACCGGTGAAATATTTCGCACATCCGCCATCTTGTGATTATGTAAACAATTGAACGAAGTTAGATGTCGGTGCATTACAATGTATATAAACATATACTGTACCAAGTTTCATTGCGTTTGGTTGGTCAAATCACGAGAAACGCCTATTTAAAAGTCGCAAATTCGCGTGGCCTCCATGTTGGTTTTGTAGTTACCAGGTTTTCAAAAGTCACATAAGTGAACTTATAGTAGTTCCCTCTATCACCATAGAAAATGTCAGGGTAATATCGGTAATAGTTTCGGAGATATTGAATGCTGGTGAAATATTTCGCACAGCCGCCATGTTGGATTGGTGAGACGTAACAAAATTTGAAGGGCACGGTCGAGGTCGCCGGGAATAGTGCTATGAACTTTCCGAGTTTCATTGAAATCGCTCCTGTCGTTTAGATTTTATTAGGGGGACACACACACACGAATCACACACACACACACACACACACACACACACGCACACACACACGGACAAAAGGTGATCTCATAAGCCTATTTTTTCAAAATTGAAAATAGGCTAAAAATAGATTTGAGTAAAAAAGTTGCATACCGCGGAGATCTTACACATGTAGATGTAAAGTTTTTCGATACGACCAACCGTTTCCGAGATATATCGATTCCAAAAAAAAGTTTGAAATTCAGGGCCCGCAAAAAAGATTCGGCCCTGCACCGATTTTAACGCCCAACATTTGGATTCGTCACAGTCACTAACTCTTTCACCGTACCAAATTTCAGCTTAATATCTTGAAAATTGCGACCAGTTCTTGGCTAAACGCAAAAATGTCACGCACAATGGACATTTTCAGGGCCCCAAAACAAGAAAACGGTGAGAGATATCAAAAAATCGTTTTGATTAAAAAAGTTGCATACCGCGGAGGTCTTACACCTATACCTTTAACATTTTTCGATACGATAAACCGTTTCCGAGATATATCGATTCCAAAAAAAAGTTTGAAATTCAGGGCCCCCAAAAAAGACCCGGCCCTGCACCGATTTTAACGCCCGAAAACAGGCTTCCTCACAGGGTCTAACTCGTTCACTGCTCCAAATTTCAGCTCGATATCATGAAAATTAAGACCTATACTTCGCCCAACCCAAAAATGTCATCCACAATTGACTTTTTCAGGGCCCCAAAGAATCTAAACAGTGAGAGATATCAAAAAATCGTTTTGAGTAAAAAAATTGCATACCGCGGAGATCTTACACCTGTACATTTAACATTTTTCGATGCGACCAATCGTTTCCGAGATATATCGATTCCAAAAAAACAGTTAGAAATTCAGGGCCCCCAAAAAAGATCCGGCCCTGCAACGATTTTAACGCCCAACAATAGGATTCGTCACAGTCACTAAATCTTTCACCGTACCAAATTTCAGCTTAATATCTTGAAAATTGCGACCAGTACTTAGCTAAACGCAAAAATGTCACGCACAATGGTCATTTTCAGGGCCCCAAAAAAAGAAAACGGTGGGAGATATCAAAAAATCGTTTTGAGTAAAAAAGTTGCATACCGCGGAGGTCTTACACCTATACCTTTAACATTTTTCGATACAATCAACCGTTTCCGAGATATATCGATTCCAAAAAAAAAGTTTGAAATTCTGGGCCCCCAAAAAAGATCCGGCCCTGCACCGATTTTAACGCCCGACAACAGGTTTCCTCACAGGGTCTAACTCGTTCACCGCTCCAAATTTCAGCTTAATATCTTGAAAATTGCGGCCAGTACTTAGCAAAACGCAAAAATGTCACGCGCAATGGACATTTTCAGGGCACCAAAAAAAGAAAACGGTGAGAGATATCAAAAAATCGTTTTGAGTAAAAAAGTTGCATACCGCGGAGGTCTTACACCTATACATTTAACATTTTTCGATACAATCAACCGTGTCCGAGATATATCGATTCCAAAAAAAAGTTTGAAATTCAGGGCCCCCAAAAAAGATACGGCCCTGCACCGATTTATTGCCCAACAATAGCATTCGTCACAGTCACTAACTCTTTCACCGTACCAAATTTCAGCTTAATATCTTGAAAATTGCGACCAGTACTTAGCTAAACGCAAAAATGTCACACACAATGGACATATTCAGAGCCCCAAAAAAAGGAAACGGTGAGAGATATCAAAAAATCGTTTTGAGTAAAAAAGTTGCATACCGCGGAGAACCTACACCTATACATTTAACATTTTTCGATACGATCAACCGTTCCCGAGATATATCGATTCCAAAAAAAAGTTTGAAATTCAGGGCCCCCAAACAAGATCAGGCCCTGCACCGATTTTAACGCCCAATAATAGTATTTCGTCACAGTCACTAACTCTTTCATCGTACCAAATTTCAGCTTAATATCTTGAAAATTGCGACCAGTACTTAGCTAAACGCAAAAATGTCACGCACAATGGACATTTTCAGGGCCCAAAAAAAAAAAAGAAAACGGTGAGCGATATCAAAAAATCGTTTTGAGTAAAAAAGTTGCAAACCGCGGAGAACTTACACCTATTCCTTTAACATTTTTCGATACGACCAACCGTTTCCGAGATATATCGATTCAAAAAAATAGGAAGAAATTCAGGGCCCCAAAAAAAGGTCCGGCCCTGCACCGATTTTAACGCCCAACAACAGGGTTTGTCACAGGCTCCAAACGCAAAAACGTCACGCACATACGTATATACATACATACAGACAGACTTTTTCCAACATACCACGGCTATATGAAAGCCTATAGGATCTTTAGATCCGGCTTTCATACCAAGTAGGAGTCTACGCTGTACGACCTGCTTTGGATGAGAAGGTGCGGCAAGATAGCGGCGAGCAAGAGGTGTAATAATCTCAAACAACAACTTCGTTGGTGGCAAGGCCTGCGGAATTGTATTTCGGACATTCGACCCGATTACGTCGAAATGTAGGAACATTATAACATGTTATTGTAGGCAATGATGACACCATCACATGGTTATGAAAGCCGGATGTCCTTGGAAATGGAAAATATCTTACGGCTGTAAATAAATTGTTTAACTTATTGAAAAGTTTAACACGGGTTATTACAGATAATTTTCCGTAGAATTTAATTAGACCATCAGTTGAATTTTTAACATTTATTAAATACATTTGGGCCCCATTTGGTTTTCAAAAACCATAAACATTTAATAACATTAAAAGGTGAGAGATATCAAAATATGACAAGGGGTAGAAAACTTGCTAATTACTGAGAACTTACACCTGTAGATTTAACTTTTATCTATAGGACAGACTGTTACCGATACATAACGATTCGAAAAAATAGGATGAACGTCATGGCCCCAAAAATAGAAAGTATATCAAATAACCACTCGGGGTAAAAAGGTGCAAATTACTGAGATCTTACACCTGAACCTTTAACTTTTTTCGATACAACCAACCGTTTCCGAGATATACCGATTCACCCAAAAATGAAATTCAGGGCCCCCAAAAAAGGTCCGGCCCAGCACCGATTTTAACGCCGAACTACAGGGTACCTCACAGCCAACAACTCTTTCGTCGTACCAACTTTCAGTTCGCTATCTTGAAAATTGCGACCTGTACTTTGCTAAACGCAAAAACGTCACAAATATACGTACAACTTTTCGGCCCCGAAAAAGAAAACGTTGAGAGATATGAAAAAATGGTTTTCAGTAAAAAAGTTGCATACCGCGGAGGTCTTACACCTGTATATATAACCTTTTTCCATACGACCAGCCGTTTCCAAAATATATCGATTCAAAAAAAAGGATGAAACCAGGGCCCCAAAAAAAGGCCCGGCCCTGCACCGATTTTAACGCCCAACAATAGGGTTCTTCACAGGGTCTAACTCTTTCACTGCACCAAATTTAGGTTTGATATCTTGAAAATTGCGACCTGTACTTCGCTAAACCCAAAAATGTCACGCACAATGGACATTTTCGGGGCCCCAAAAAACGAAAACGGTGAGAGATATCAAAAATCGCTTTTTGTAAAAAAAAAGTTGCATCCCGCGGAGATCTTACACCTGCACATTTGACGTTTTTCGATACGACCAACCGTTTCCGAGATATATCGATTCCAAACAAAGTTTGAAATTCAGGGCCCCCAAAAATGATCGGGCCGTGCACCGTTTTTAACGCCCGACAACAGGTCTCCTCACAGGGTCTATCTGTTTCACCGCTCCAAATTTCAGCTCGATATGTTGAAAATTGCGAACTGTACTTCGCTAAACCAAAAATGTCACGCACACACGACATTTTCAGGGCCCCAAAAAAGGAAAACGGTGAGAGATATCAAACATCGTTTTGAGTAAATAAGATGCATACCGCGGAGATCTTACACCTGTACATTTAACGTTTTTCGATAGGACCAACCGTTTCCGAGATATATCGATCCCAAAAAAAGTTTGAAATTCAGGGCCCCCCAGAAAGATCGGGCCGTGCACCGTTTTTAACGCCCGACAACAGGTTTCCTCACAGGGTCTAACACGTTCACCGCTCCAAATTTCAGCTCGATATCATGAAAATTGAGACCTATACTTCGCCCAACCCAAAAATGTCACGCACAATGGACATTTTCAGGGCCCCTAAAAAGAAAATGGTGAGACATATCAAAAAATCGTTTTGAGTAAAAAAGTTGCATACCTCGGAGATCTTACGCATGTAGATTTAAAGTTTTTCGATACGACCAACCGTTTCCGAGATATATCGATTCCAAAAAAAAGTTTGAAATTCAGGGCCCGCAAAAAAGATTCGGCCCTGCACCGATTTTAACGCCCAACAATAGGATTCGTCACAGTCACTAACTCTTTCACCGTACCGAATTTGAGCTTAATATCTTGAACATTGCAACCAGTACTTGGCTAAACGCAAAAATGTCACGCACAATGGACATTTTCAGGGCCCCAAAAAAGGAAAACGGTGAGAGATATCAAAAAATCGTTTTGAGTAAAAACGTTGCATACCGCGGAGGTCTTACACCTGTACATTTAACATTTTTCGATACGACCAACCGTTTCCGAGATATATCGATTTCAAAAAAAAGTTTGAAATTCAGGGCCCCCAAAAAAGATCCGGCCCTGCACCGATTTTAACGCCCGAAAACAGGTTTCCTCACAGGGTCTAACTCGTTCACCGCTCCAAATTTCAGCCCGATATCTTGAAAATTAAGACCTATACTTCGCCCAACCCAAAAATGTCATCCACAATTGACTTTTTCAGGGCCCCAAAAAATCAAAACAGTGAGAGATATAAAAAAATCGTTTTGAGTAAAAAAGTTGCATACCGCGGAGATCTTACACACGTAGATTTAAAGTTTTTTGATATGACCAACCGTTTCCAAGATATATCGATTCCAAAAACAGTTAGAAATTCAGGGCCCGAAAAAAAGATTCGGCCCAGCACCAATTTTAACGCCCAATAATGGGATTCGTCACAGTCACTAACTCTTTCACCGTACCAAATTTCAGCTTAATATCTTGAAAATTGCGACCAGTTCTTGGCTAAACGCAAAAATGTAACACACAATGGACATTTTCAGGGCCCCAAAAAAAGAAAACAGTGAGAGATATCAAAAAATCGTTTTGAGTAAATAAGATGCATACCGCGGAGATCGTACACCTGTACATTTAACGTTTTTCGATAGGACCAACCGTTTCCGAAATATATCGATCCCAAAAAAAGTTTGAAATTCAGGGCCCCCCAGAAAGATCGGGCCGTGCACCGTTTTTAACGCCCGACAACAGGTTTCCCCACAGGGTCTAACACGTTCACCGCTCCAAATTTCAGCTCGATATAATGAAAATTGAGACCTATACATCGCCCAACCCAAAAATGTCACTCACAATGGACATTTTCAGGGCCCTAAAAAAGAAAATGGTGAGAGATATCAAAAAATAGTTTTGAGTAAAAAAGGTGCATACCGCGGAGATCTTACACATGTAGATTTAAAGTTTTTCGATACGACCAACCGTTTCCGAGATATATCGATTCCAAAAAAAAAGTTTGAAATTCAGGGCCCGCAAAAAAGATTCGGCCCTGCACCGATTTTAACGCCCAACAATAGGATTCGTCACAGTCACTAACTCTTTCACCGTACCAAATTTCAGCTTAATATCTTGAAAATTGCGACCAGTTCTTGGCTAAACGCAAAAATGTCACGCACAATGGACAATTTCAGGGCCCCAAAAAAAGAAAACGGTGAGAGATATCAAAAAATCGTTTAGAGTAAAAACGTTGCATACCGAGGAGGTCTTACACCTGTACATTTAACATTTTTCGATACGACCAACCGTTTCCGAGATATATCGATTTCAAAAAAAAGTTTGAAATTCAGGGCACCCAAAAAAGATCCGGCCCTGCACCGATTTTAACGCCCGAAAACAGGTTTCCTCACAGGGTCTAACTCGTTCACCGCTCCAAATTTCAGCCCGATATCATGAAAATTAAGACCTATACTTCGCCCAACCCAAAAATGTCATCCACAATTGACTTTTTCAGGGCCCCAAAGAATCTAAACAGTGAGAGATATCAAAAAATCGTTTTGAGTAAAAAAGTTGCATACCGCGGAGATCTTACACCTGTACTTTTAACATTTTTCGATGCGACCACCCGTTTTCGAGATATATCGTTTCCAAAAAAAAACAGTTAGAAATTCAGGGCCCCCAAAAAAGATCCGGCCCTGCATCGATTTTAACGCCCAACAATAGGATTCGTCACAGTCACTAAATCTTTCACCGTACCAAATTTCAGGTTAATATCTTGAAAAGTGCGACCAGTACTTAGCTAAACGCAAAAATGTCACGCACAATGGTCATTTTCAGGGCCCCAAAAAAAGAAAACGGTGGGAGATATCAAAAAATCGTTTTGACTAAAAAAGTTGCATACCGCGGAGGTCTTACACCTATACCTTTAACATTTTTCGATACAATCAACCGTTTCCGAGATATATCGATTCCAAAAGGAAGTTTGAAATTCAGGGCCCCCAAAAAAGATCCGGCCCTGCACCGATATTAACGCCCGACAACAGGTTTCCTCACAGGGTCTAACTCGTTCACCGCTCCAAATTTCAGCTTAATATCTTGAAAATTGCGGCCAGTACTTAGCTAAACGCAAAAATGTCACGCACAATGGACATTTTCAGGTCCCCTAAAAAAGAAAACGGTGATAGATATCAAAAAATCGTTTTGAGTAAAAAAGTTGCATACTGCGGAGGTCTTACACCTATACATTTAACATTTTTCGATACAATCAACCGTCTCCGAGATATTTCGATTCCAAAAAAAAAGTTTGAAATTCAGGGCCCCCCAAAAAGATCCGGTCCTGCACCGATTTTAACGCCCGACAACAGGTTTCCTCACTGGGTCTAACTCGTTCTCCGCTCCAAATTTCAGCTCGATATCATGAAAATTAAGACCTATACTTC
Organism: Meconema thalassinum; assembly: GCA_946902985.2. Lineage (NCBI taxonomy): Eukaryota > Metazoa > Arthropoda > Insecta > Orthoptera > Tettigoniidae > Meconema > Meconema thalassinum. The sequence goes on along the minus strand of OX336395.1, from coordinate 266,395,260 downwards.
GCCCAACCCAAAAATGTCAACCACCAAAAATCAAAACAGTGAGAGATATCAAAAAATCGTTTTGAGTAAAAAAGTTGCATATCGCGGAGATCTTACACCTGTACATTTATTATTTTTCGACACGACCAACCGTTTCCGAGATATATCGATTCCAAGAAACAGTTAGAAATTCAGGTCCCCCAAAAAAGATCCGGCCCTGCACCGAGTTATCGCCCAACGATAGCATTCGTCACAGTCACTAACTCTTTCACCGTACCAAATGTCAGCTTAATATCTTGAAAATTCCGACCAGTACTTAGCTAGACGCAAAAATGTCACACACAATGGACATATTCAGGGCCCCAAAAAAAGGAAACGGTGAGAGATATCAAAAAATCGTTTTGAGTAAAAAAGTTGCATACCGCGGAGAACTTACACCTATACATTTAACATTTTTCGATACGATCAACCGTTCCCGAGATATATCGATTCCAAAAAAAAGTTTGAAATTCAGGGCCCCCAAAAATATCAGGCCCTGCACCGATTTTAACTCCCAATAATAGTATTTCGTCACAGTCACTAACTCTTTCATCGTACCAAATTTCAGCTTAATATCTTGAAAATTGCGACCAGTGCTTAGCTAAACGCAAAAATGTCACGCACAAAGGACATTTTCAGGGCCCCAAAAAAAGAAAACGGTGAGCGATATCAAAAAATCGTTTTGAGTAAAAAAGTTGCATACCGCGGAGAACTTACACCTATTCCTTGAACATTTTTCGATACGACCAACCGTTTCCGAGATATATCGATTTAAAAAAATAGGATGAAATTCAGGGCCCCAAAAAAAGGTCCGGCCCTGCACCGATTTTAACGCCCAACAACAGGGTTTGTCACAGGCTCCAAACGCAAAAACGTCGCGCACATACGTATATACATACATACAGACAGACTTTTTCCAACATACCACGGCTATATGAAAGCCTATAGGATCTTTAGATCCGGCTTTCATACCAAGTAGGAGTCTACGCTGTACGACCTGCTTTGGATGAGAAGGTGCGGCAAGATAGCGGCGAGCAAGAGGTGTAATAATCTCAAACAACAACTTCGTTGGTGGCAAGGCCTGCGGAATTGTATTTCGGACATTCGACCCGATTACGTCGAAATGTAGGAACATTATAAAATGTTATTGTAGGCAATGATGACACCATCACATGGTTATGAAAGCCGGATGTCCTCGGAAATGGAAAATATCTTACGGCTGTAAATAAATTGTTTAACTTATTGAAAAGTTTAACACGGGTTATTACAGATAATTTTCCGTAGAATTTAATTAGACCATCAGTTGAATTTTTAACATTTATTAAATACATTTGGGCCCCATTTTGTTTTCAAAAACCATAAACATTTAATAACATTAAAAGGTGAGAGATATCAAAATATGACAAGGGGTAGAAAACTTGCTAATTACTGAGAACTTACACCTGTAGATTTAACTTTTATCTATAGGACAGACTGTTACCGATACATAACGATTCGAAAAAATAGGATGAACGTCATGGCCTCAAAAATAGAAAGTATATCAACTAACCACTCGGGGTAAAAAGGTGCAAATTACTGAGATCTTACACCTGTACCTTTAACTTTTTTCGATACAACCAACCGTTTCCGAGATATACCGATTCAAACAAAAAATGAAATTCAGGGCCCCCAAAAAAGGTCCGGCCCTGCACCGATTTTAACGCCGAACAACAGGGTACCTCACAGCCAACAACTCTTTCGTCGTACCAAATTTCAGTTCGCTATCTTGGAAATTGCGACCTGTACTTTGTAAACGCAAAAACGTCACAAATATACGTACAACTTCTCGGCCCCAAAAAAGAAAACGCTGAGAGATATAAAAAAAAGGTTTTCAGTAAAAAAGTTGCATACCGCGGAGGTCTTACACCTGTATATATAACCTTTTTCCATACGACCAGCCGTTTCCGAGATATATCGATTCCAAAAAAAATTTGAAATTCAGGGCCCCCAAAAATGATCGGGCCGTGCACCGTTTTTAACGCCCGACAACAGGTTTCCTCACAGGGTCTAACACGTTCACCGCTCCAAATTTCAGCTCGATATCATGAAAATTGAGACCTATACTTCGCCCAACCCCAAAAATGACACGCACAATGGACATTTTCAGGGCCCCAAAAAAGAAAATGGTGAGAGATATCAAAAAATCGTTTTGAGTAAAAAAGTTGCATACCTCGGAGATCTTACGCATGTAGATTTAATGTTTTTCGATACGACCAACCGTTTCCGAGATATATCGATTCCCAAAAAAAGTTTGAAATTCAGGACCCGCCATAAAGATTCGGCCATGCACCGATTTTAACGCCCAACAATAGGATTCGTCACAGTCACTAACTCTTTCACCGTACCAAATTTCAGCTTAATATCATGAAAATTGCGACCAGTTCTTGGCTAAACGCAAAAATGTCACGCACAATGGACATTTTCAGGGCCCGAAAAAAAGAAAACGGTGAGAGATATCAAAAAATCGCTTTGAGTAAAAAAGTTGCATACCGCGGAGGTCTTACACCTATACCTTTAACATTTTTCGATACGATCAACTGTTTCCGAGATATATCGATTCCAAAAAAAGTTTGAAATTCAGGGCCCCCGAAAAAGATCCGGCCCTGCACCGATTTTAACGCCCGAAAACAGGTTTCCTCACAGGGTCTAACTCGTTCACCGTTCCAAATTTCAGCTCGATATCATGAAAATTAAGACCTATACTTCGCCCAACCCATAAATGTCATCCACAATTGACTTTTTCAGGGCCCCAAAAAATCTAAACAGTGAGAGATATCAAAAAATCGTTTTGAGAAAAAAAGTTGAATACCGCGGAGATCTTACACATGTAGATTTAAAGTTTTTTGATAAGACCAACCGTTTCCGAGATATATCGATTCCAAAAAACAGTTAGAAATTCAGGGCCCCAAAAAAAAGATTCGGCCCAGCACCGATTTTAACGCCCAATAATAGGATTCGTCACAGTCAGTAACTCTTTCACCGTACCAAATTTCAGCTTCATATCTTAAAAATTGCGACCAGTACTTAGCTAGATGCAAAAATGTCATGCACAATGGACATTTTCAGGGCCCTAAAAAAAGAAAACGGTGGGAGATATCAAAAAATCGTTTTGAGTAAAAAAGTTGCATACCGCGGAGGTCTTACACCTACACCTTTAACATTTTTCGATACAATCAACCGTTTCCGAGATATATCGATTCCAAAAAAAAGTTTGAAATTCAGGGCCCCAAATAAAGATCCGGCCCTGCACCGATTTTAACGCCCGACAACAGGTTTCCTCACAGGGTCTAACTCGTTCCCTGCTCCAAATTTCAGCTCGATAACATGGAAATTAAGACCTATACTTCGGCCAACCCAAAAATGTCATCCACAATTGACTTTTTCAGGGCCCCAAAAAATCAAAACAGTGAGAGATATCAAAAAATCGTTTAGAGTAAAAATGTTGCATACCGCGGAGATCTTACACCTATACCTTTAATATTTTTCGATACGATCAACAGTTTCCGAGATATATCGATTCAAAAAAAAAGTTTGAAATTCAGGGACCCCAAAAAATATCCGGCCCTGCACCGATTTTAACGCCCAACAATAGGATTTCGTCACAGTCACTAACTCTTTCATCGTACCAAATTTCAGCTTAATATCTTGAAAATTGCGACCAGTACTTAGCTAAACGCAAAAATGTCACGCACAATGGACATTTTCAGGGCCCCAAAAAATGAAAACGGTGAGCGATATCAAAAAATCGTTTTGAGTAAAAAAGTTGCATACCGCGGAGAACTTACACCTATTCCTTTAACATTTTTCGATACGACCAACCGTTTCCGAGATATATCGATTCAAAAAAATAGGATGAAATTCAGGGCCCCAAAAAAAGGTCCGGCCCTGCACCGATTTTAACGCCCAACAACAGGGTTTGTCACAGGCTCCAAACGCAAAAACGTCACGCACATACGTATATACATACATACAGACAGACTTTTTCCAACATACCACGGCTATATGAAAGCCTATAGGATCTTTAGATCCGGCTTTCATACCAAGTAGGAGTCTACGCTGTACGACCTGCTTTGGATGAGAAGGTGCGGCAAGATAGCGGCGAGCAAGAGGTGTAATAATCTCAAACAACAACTTCGTTGGTGGCAAGGCCTGCAGAATTGTATTTCGGACATTCGACCCGATTACGTCGAAATGTAGGAACATTATAAAATGTTATTGTAGGCAATGATGACACCATCACATGGTTATGAAAGCCGGATGTCCTTGGAAATGGAAAATATCTTACGGCTGTAAATAAATTGTTTAACTTATTGAAAAGTTTAACACGGGTTATTACAGATAATTTTTAGTAGAATTTAATTAGACCATCAGTTGAATTTTTAACATTTATTAAATACATTTGGGCCCCATTTGGTTTTCAAAAACCATAAACATTTAATAACATTAAAATGTGAGAGATATCAAAATATGACAAGGGGTAGAAAACTTGCTAATTACTGAGAACTTACACCTGTAGATTTAACTTTTATCTATAGGACAGACTGTTACCGATACATAACGATTCGAAAAAATAGGATGAACGTCATGGCCCCAAAAATAGAAAGTATATCAAATAACCACTCGGGGTAAAAAGGTGCAAATTACTGAGATCTTACACCTGAACCTTTAATTTTTTTCGATACAACCAACCGTTTCCGAGATATACCGATTCACCCAAAAATGAAATTCAGGGCCCCCAAAAAAGGTCCGGCCCTGCACCGATTTTAACGCCGAACTACAGGGTACCTCACAGCCAACAACTCTTTCGTCGTACCAACTTTCAGTTCGCTATCTTGAAAATTGCGACCTGTACTTTGCTAAACGCAAAAACGTCACAAATATACGTACAACTTCTCGGCCCGAAAAAAGAAAACGGTGAGAGATATGAAAAAATCGTTTTGAGTAAAAAAGTTGCATACAGCGGAGGTCTTACACCAACCTTTTTCCATACGACCAGCCGTTTCCGAGATATATCGATTCAAAAAAAAGGATGAAATCAGGGCCCAAAAATAAGGTCCGGCCCCGCACCGATTTTAACGCCCAACAATAGGGTTCTTCACAGGGTCTAACTCTTTCACTGCACCAAATTTCAGTTTGATATCTTGAAAATTGCGACCTGTACTTCGCTAAACCCAAAAATGTCACGCACAATGGACATTTTCGGGGCCCCAAAAAACGAAAACGGTGAGAGATATCAAAAATCGCTTTTTGTAAAAAAAAAGTTGCATCCCGCGGAGATCTTACACCTGCACATTTGACGTTTTTCGATACGACCAACCGTTTCCGAGATATATCGATTCCAAACAAAGTTTGAAATTCAGGGCCCCCAAAAATGATCGGGCCGTGCACCGTTTTTAACGCCCGACAACAGGTCTCCTCACAGGGTCTATCTGTTTCACCGCTCCAAATTTCAGCTCGATATGTTGAAAATTGCGAACTGTACTTCGCTAAACCAAAAATGTCACGCACACACGACATTTTCAGGGCCCCAAAAAAGGAAAACGGTGAGAGATATCAAACATCGTTTTGAGTAAATAAGATGCATACCGCGGAGATCTTACACCTGTACATTTAACGTTTTTCGATAGGACCAACCGTTTCCGAGATATATCGATCCCAACAAAAGTTTGAAATTCAGGGCCCCCCAGAAAGATCGGGCCGTGCACCGTTTTTAACGCCCGACAACAGGTTTCCTCACAGGGTCTAACACGTTCACCGCTCGAAATTTCAGCTCGATATCATGAAAATTGAGACCTATACTTCGCCCAACCCAAAAATGTCACGCACAATGGACATTTTCAGGGCCCCAAAAAAGAAAATGGTGAGACATATCAAAAAATCGTTTTGAGTAAAAAAGTTGCATACCGCGGAGGTCTTACACCTGTACATTTAACATTTTTCGATACGACCAACCGTTTCCGAGATATATCGATTTCAAAAAAAAGTTTGAAATTCAGGGCCCCCAAAAAAGATCCGGCCCTGCACCGATTTTAACGCCCGAAAACAGGTTTCCTCACAGGGTCTAACTCGTTCACCGCTCCAAATTTCAGCCCGATATCATGAAAATTAAGACCTATACTTCGCCCAACCCAAAAATGTCATCCACAATTGACTTTTTCAGGGCCCCAAAAAATCAAAACAGTGAGAGATATAAAAAAATCGTTTTGAGTAAAAAAGTTGCATACCGCGGAGATCTTACACATGTAGATTTAAAGTTTTTTGATAAGACCAACCGTTTCCAAGATATATCGATTCCAAAAACAGTTAGAAATTCAGGGCCCCCAAAAATGATCGGGCCGTGCACCGTTTTTAACGCCCGACAACAGGTTTCCTCAGAGGGTCTATCTGTTTCACCGCTCCAAATTTCAGCTCGATATCTTTAAAATTGCGAACTGTACTTCGCTAAACCAAAAAATGTCACGCTCACACGACATTTTCAGGGCCCCAAAAAAGGAAAACGGTGAGAGATATCAAAAATCGTTTTGAGTAAATAAGATGCATACCGCGGAGATCTTACACCTGTATATTTAACGTTTTTCGATAGGACCAACCGTTTACGAGATATATCGATCCCAAAAAAAAGTTTGAAAATCAGGGCCCCCCAGAAAGATCGGGCCGTGCACCGTTTTTAACGCCCGACAACAGGTCTCCTCACAGGGTCTAACACGTTCACCGCTCCAAATTTCAGCTCGATATCGTGAAAATTGAGACCTATACTTCGCCCAACCCAAAAATGTCACGCACAATGGACATTTCAGGGCCCTAAAAAAATGGTGAGAGATATCAAAAAATCGTTTTGAGTTAAAAAGTTGCATACCGCGGAGATTTTACACATGTAGATTTGAAGTTTTTCGATACGACCAACCGTTTCCGAGATATATCGATTCCAAAAAAAAGTTTGAAATTCAGGTCCAGCAAAAAAGATGCGGCCCTGCACCGAATTTAACGCCCAACAATAGGATTCGTCACAGTCACTAACTCTTTCACCGTACCAAATTTCTGTTTAATATCTTGAAAATTGCGACCAGTTCTTGGCTAAACGCAAAAATGTCACGCACAATGGACATTTTCAGGGCCCCAAAAAAAGAAAACGGTCAGAGATATCAAAAAATCTCTTTCAGTAAAAAAGTTGCATACCGCGGAGGTCTTACACCTATACCTTTCACATTTTTCGATACGATCAACCGTTTCCGAGATATATCGATTCCAAAAAAAAGTTTGAAATTAAGGGCCCCCGAAAAAGATCCGGCCCTGCACCGATTTTAACTCCCGAAAACAGGTTTCCTCACAGGGTCTAATTCGTTCACCGTTCCAAATTTCAGCTCGATATCATGAAAATTAAGACCTATACTTCGCCCAACCCATAAATGTCATCCACAATTGACTTTTTCAGGGCCCCGAAAAATCTAAACAGTGAGAGATATCAAAAAATCGTTTTGAGAAAAAAAAGTTGAATACCGCGGAGATCTTACACATGTAGATTTAAAGTTTTTTGATAAGACCAACCGTTTCCGAGATATATCGATTCCAAAAAACAGTTAGAAATTCAGGGCCCCAAAAAAAGATTCGGCCCAGCACCGATTTTAACGCCCAATAATAGGATTCGTCACAGTCACTAACTCTTTCACCGTACCAAATTTCAGCTTCATATCTTGAAAATTACGACCAGTACTTAGCTAGATGCAAAAATGTCATGCACAATGGACATTTTCAGGGCCCTAAAAAAAGAAAACGGTGGGAGATATCAAAAAATAGTTTTGAGTAAAAAAGTTGCATACCGCGGAGGTGTTACACCTACACCTTCAACATTTTTCGATACAATCAACCGTTTCCGAGATATATCGATTCCAAAAAAAAGTTTGAAATTCAGGGCCCAAAAAAAAGATCCGGCCTTCACCGATTTTAACGCCCGACAACAGGTTTCCTCACAGGGTCTAACTCGTTCACCGCTCCAAATTTCAGCTCGATATCATGAAAATTAAGACCTATACTTCGCCCAACCCAAAAAAGTCATCCACAATTGACTTTTTCAGGGCCCCAAAAAATCAAAACAGTGACAGATATCAAAAAATCGTTTTGAGTAAAAAGGATACATACTGCGGAGATCTTACACATGTAGATTTAAAGTTTTTTGATAAGACCAACCGTTTCCGAGATATATCGATTCTAAAAAAAATTGAATTTCAGGGCCCCAAAAAAATATTCGGCCCAGCACCGATTTTAACGCCCAAATATAGGATTCGTCACAGTCACTAACTCTTTCACCGTACCAAATTTCAGCTTCTAATCTTGAAAATTGCGACCAGTACCTAGCTAAACGCAAAAATGTCACGCACAATGGACATTTTCAGGGCCCTAAAAAAAGAAAACGGTGAGAGATATCAAAAAATCATTTTGAGTAAAAAAGTTACATACCGCGGAGATCTTACACCTGTATATTTAACATATTTCGATGCGACCAACCGTTTCCGAGATATATCGATTCCAAAAAAAAGTTTGAAATTCAGAGCCCCCAAAAAAGATCCGGCCCTGCTCCTATCGCAACGCCCAACAATAGGATTCGTCACAGTCACTAACTCTTTCACCGTATCATATTTCAGCTTAATATCTTGAAAATTGCGATCAGTAATTAGCTAAACGCAAAAATGTCACGCACAATGGACATTTTCAGGGCCCCAAAAAAAGAAAACGGTGAGAGATATAAAAAAATCGTTTTGAGTAAAAAAAAAATGTATACCGCGCAGATCTTACACGTGTGCATTTAATATTTTTCGATACGACCAACCGTTTCCGAGATATATCGATTCCAAAAAACAGTTAGAAATTCAGTTCCCCCAAAAAAGATCCGGACCTGCACCGATTTTAACGCCCAACAGCAGGATTCGTCACAGTCACTAAATCTTTCTCCGTACCAAATTTCAGCTTAATATCTTGAAAATTGCGACCAGTACTTAGCTAAACGCAAAATTGTCACGCACAATGGACATTTTCAGGGCCCCAAAAAAAGAAAACGGTGAGAGATATCAAAAAATCGTTTTGAGTAAAAAAAGTTGCATACCGCGGAGGTCTTACACCTATACCTTTAACATTTTCGGATACAATCAACCGTTTCCGAGATATATCGATTCCAAAAAAAAGTTTGAAATTCAGGGCCCCCAAAAAAGATCCGGCCCTGCACCGTTTTTAACGCCCGACAACAGGTTTCCTCACAGGGTCTAAGTCGTTCGCTGCTCCAAATTTCAGCTCGATATCATGGAAATTAAGACCTATACTTCGGCCAATCCAAAAATGTCATCCACAATTGACTTTTTCAGGGCCCCAAAAAATCAAAACAGTGAGAGATATCAAAAAATCGTTTTGAGTATAAATGTTGCATACCGCGGAGATCTTACACCTATACCTTTAACATTTTTCGATACAATCAACCGTTCCCGAGATATATCGATTCCAAAAAAAAGTTTGAAATTCAGGGACCCCAAAAAATATCCAGCCCTGCACCGATTTTAACGCCCAACAATAGGATTTCGTCACAGTCACTAACTCTTTCATCGTACCAAATTTCAGCTTAATATCTTGAAAATTGCGACCAGTACATAGCTAAACGCAAAAATGTCACGCACAATGGACATTTTCAGGGCCCCAAAAAATGAAAACGGTGAGCGATATCAAAAAATCGTTTTGAGTAAAAAAGGTGCATACCGCGGAGATCTTACACCTATTCATTTAACATTTTCGATACCACCAACCGTTTCCGATATATATTGATTCAAAAAAATAGGATTAAATTCAGGGCCCCAAAAAAAGGTCCGGCCCTGCACCGATTTTAACGCCCAACAAAAGAGTTCGTCGCAGGCCCCAACTCTTTCACCGCACCAAATTTCAGCTCGATATCTTGAAAATTGCGACCTGTACTCTGCTAAACGCAAAAACGTCACGCACATACGTACATACATACATACAGACAGACTTTTTCCAACATACCACGGCTATATGAAAGCCTATAGGATCTTTAGATCCGGCTTTCATAACAAGTAGGAGTCTACGCAGTACGACCTGCATTGGATGAAAAGGTGCGGCAAGATAGCGGAGAGCAAGAGGTGTAATAATCTCAAACAACAACTTCGTTGGTGGCAAGGCCTGCGGAATCGTATTTCGGACATTCGACCCGATTACGTCGAAATGTAGGAACATTATAAAATGTTATTGTAGGCAATGATGACACCATCACATGGTTATGAAAGCCGGACGTCCTCGGAAATGGAAAATATCTTACAGCTGTAAATAAATTGTTTAACTTATTGAAAAGTTTAACACGGGTTATTACAGATAATTTTCCGTAGAATTTAATTAGACCATCAGTTGAATTTTTAACATTTATTAAATACATTTGGGCCCCATTTTGTTTTCAAAAACCATAAACATTTAATAACATTAAAAGGTGAGAGATATCAAAATATGATAAGGGGTAGAAAACTTGCTAATTACTGAGAACTTACACCTGTAGATTTAACTTTTATCTATAGGACAGACTGTTACCGATACATAACGATTCGAAAAAATAGGATGAACGTCATGGCCCCAAAAATAGAAAGTATATCAAATAACCATTTGGGGTAAAAAGGTGCAAATTACTGAGATCTTACACCTGTACCTTTAACTTTTTTCGATACAACCAACCGTTTCCGAGATATACCGATTCAAACAAAAAATGAAATTCAGGGCCCCCAAAAAAGGTCCGGCCCTGCACCGATTTTAACGCCGAACAACAGCGTACCTCACAGCCAACAACTCTTTCGTCGTACCAAATTTCAGTTCGCTATCTTGAAAATTGCGACCTGTACTTTGCTAAACGCAAAAGCGTCACAAATATACGTACAACTTCTCGGCCCGAAAAAAGAAAACGGTGAGAGATATGAAAAAATCGTTTTGAGTAAAAAAGTTGCATACCTCGGAGGTCTTACACCTGTATATATAACCTTTTTCCATACGACCAGCCATTTCCGAGACATTTCGATTCAAAAAAAAAGGATGAAACCAGGGCCCCAAAAAAAAGGCCCGGCCCTGCACCGATCTTAACGCCCAACAATAGGGTTCGTCACAGGGTCTAACTCTTTCACTGCACCAAATTTCAGTTTGATATCTTGAAAATTGCGACCTGAACTTCGCTAAACCCAAAAATGTCATGCACAATGGACATTTTCAGAGCCCTAAAAAAAGAAAACGGTGGGAGATATTAAAAAATCGTTTTGAGTAAAAAAGTTGCATACCGCGGAGGTCTTACACCTACACCTTTAACATTTTTCGATACAATCAACCGTTTCCGAGATATATCGATTCCAAAAAAAAGTTTGAAATTCAGGGCCCCAAATAAAGATCCGGCCCTGCACCGATTTTAACGCCCGACAACAGGTTTCCTCACAGGGTCTAACTCGTTCCCTGCTCCAAATTTCAGCTCGATAACATGGAAATTAAGACCTATACTTCGGCCAACCCAAAAATGTCATCCACAATTGACTTTTTCAGGGCCCCAAAAAATCAAAACAGTGAGAGATATCAAAAAATCGTTTTAGAGTAAAAATGTTGCATACCGCGGAGATCTTACACCTATACCTTTAACATTTTTCGATACGATCAACCGTTCCCGAGATATATCGATTCCAAAAAAAAGTTTGAAATTCAGGGACCCCAAAAAATATCCGGCCCTGCACCGATTTTAACGCCCAACAATAGGATTTCGTCACAGTCACTAACTCTTTCATCGTACCAAATTTCAGCTTAATATCTTGAAAATTGCGACCAGTACTTGGCTAAACGCAAAAATGTCACGCACAATGGACATTTTCAGGGCCCCAAAAAATGAAAACGGTGAGCGATATCAAAAAATCGTTTTGAGAAAAAAGGTTGAATACCGCGGAGATCTTACACATGTAGATTTAAAGTTTTTTGATAAGACCAACCGTTTCCGAGATATATCGATTCCAAAAAAACAGTTAGAAATTCAGGGCCTCAAAAAAAGATTCGGCCCACCACCGATTTTAACGCCCAATAATGGGATTCGTCACAGTCACAAACTCTTTCACCGTACCAAATTTCAGCTTCATATCTTGAAAATTGCGGCCAGTACTTAGCTAAACGCAAAAATGTCACGCACAATGGACATTTTCAGGGCCCCAAAAAAGAAAACGGTGAGAGATATCAAAAAATCGTTTTGAGTAAAAAAGTTGCATACCGCGGAGGTCTTACACCTATACCTTTAACATTTTTCGATACAATCAACCGTCTCCGAGTTATATCGATTCCAAAAAAAAGTTTGAAATTCATGGCCCCCAAAAAAGATCCGGCCCTGCACCGATTTTAACGCCCGACAACAGGTTTCCTCACAGGGTCTAACTCGTTCACCGCTTCAAATTTCAGCTCGATATCATGAAAATTAAGACCTATACTTCGCCCAACCCAAAAATGTCATCCACAATTGACTTTTTCAGGGCCCCAAAAATCAAAACAGTGAGAGATATCAAAAAATCGTTTTGAGTAAAAAAGTTGCATACCGCGGAGATCTTACACATGTAGATTTAAGGTTTTTTGATAAGACCAACCGTTTCCGAGATATATCGATTCCAAAAAACAGTTAGAAATTCAGGGCCCCAAAAAAAGATTCGGCCCAGCACCGATTTTAACGCCCAACAATAGGATTCGTCACAGTCACTAACTCTTTCACCGTACCAAATTTCAGCTTCATATCTTGAAAATTGCGACCAGTACTTAGCTAGACGCGAAAATATCACGCACAATGGACATTTTCAGGGCCCTAAAAAAAGAAAACGGTGAGAGATATCAAAAATCGTTTTGAGTAAGAAAGTTGCATACCGCGGAGATCTTACACCTGTATATTTAACATTTTTCGATGCGACCAACCGTTTCCGAGATATATCGATTCCAAAAAACAGTTAGAAATTCAGGGCCCCCAAAAAAGATCCGGCCCTGCAACGATTTTAACGCCCAACAAAAGGTTTCGTCACAGTCACCAAATCTTTCACCGTACCAAATTTCAGCTTAATATCTTGAAAATTGCGACCAGTACTTAGCTAAACGCAAAAATGTCACGCACAATGGACATTTTCAGGGCCCCAAAAAAGAAAACGGTGGGAGATATCAAAAAATCGTTTTGATTAAAAAAGTTGCATACCGCGGAGGTCTTACACCTATACTTTTAACATTTTTCGATACAATCAACCGTTTCCGAGATATATCGTTTCCCAAAAAAAGTTTGAAATTCAGGGCCCCCAAAAAAGATCCGGCCTTGCACCGATTTTAACGCCCGACAACAGGTTTCCTCACAGGTTCTAACTCGTTCAGCGCTCCAAATTTCAGCTCGATATCATGAAAATTAAGACCTATACTTCGCCCAACCCAAAAAAGTCATCCACAATTGACTTTTTCGGGGCCCCAATAAATCAATACAGTGACAGATATCAAAAAATCGTTTTGAGTAAAAAGGATGCATACTGCGGAGATCTTACACATGTAGATTTAACATTTTTCGATGCGACCAACCGTTTCCGAGATATATCGATTCCAAAAAAAAGTTTGAAATTCAAGGCCCCCAAAAAAGATCCGGCCCTGCACCTATCTCAACGCCCAACAATAGGATTCGTCACAGTCACTATCTCTTTCACCGTATCAAATTTCAGCTTAATATCTTGAAAATTGCGACCAGTATTTAGCTAAACGCAAAAATGTCATGCACAATGGACATTTTCAGGGCCCCAAATTAAGAAAACGGTGAGAGATATCAAAAAATCATTTTGAGTAAAAAAGTTGCATACCGCGGAGATCTTACACGTGTGCATTTAATATTTTTCGATACGACCAACCGTTTCCGAGATATATCGATTCCAAAAAACAGTAAGAAATTCAGATCCCCCAAAAAAGATCCGGCCCTGCACCGATTTTAACGCCCAACAGCAGGATTCGTCACAGTCACTAACTCTTTCACCGTACCAAATTTCAGCTTCATATCTTGAAAATTGCGACCAGTACTTAGCTAGACGCAAAAATGTCACGCACAATGGACATTTTCAGGGCCCCAAAAAAAGAAAACGGTGAGAGATATCAAAAAATCGTTTTGAGTAAAAACGTTGCATACCACGGAGGTCTTACACCTATACCTTTAACATTTTCGGATACAATCAACCGTTTCCGAGATATATCGATTCCAAAAAAAAAGTTTGAAATTCAGGGCCCCCAAAAAAGATCCGGCCCTGCACCGTTTTTAACGCCCGATAACAGGTTTCCTCACAGGGTCTAACTCGTTCGCCGCTCCAAATTTCAGCTCGATATCATGGAAATTAAGACCTATACTTCGGCCAACCCAAAAATGTCATCCACAATTGACTTTTTCAGGGCCCCAAAAAATCAAAACAGTGAGAGATATCAAAAAATCGTTTTGAGTAAAAATGTTGCATACCACGGAGATCTTACACCTATACCTTTAACATTTTTCGATACGATCAACCGTTCCCGAGATATATCGATTCCAAAAAAAAAGTTTGAAATTCAAGGCCCCCAAAAAAGATCCGGCCCTGCACCTATCTCAACGCCCAACAATAGGATTCGTCACAGTCACTAATTCTTTCATCGTACCAAATTTCAGCTTAATATCTTGAAAATTGCGACCAGTACCTAGCTAAACGCAAAAATGTCACGCACAATGGACATTTTCAGGGCCCCAAAAAATGAAAACGGTGAGCGATATCAAAAAATCGTTTTGAGTAAAAAAGGTGCATACCGCGGAGATCTTACACCTATTCATTTAACATTTTCGATACGACCAACCGTTTCCGATATATATCGATTCAAAAAAATAGGATGAAATTCAGGGCCCCAAAAAAAGGTCCGGCCCTGCACCGATTTTAACGCCCAACATTAGGGTTCGTCACAGGCCCCAACTCTTTCACCGTACCAAATTTCAGCTCGATATCTTGAAAATTGCGACCTGTACTCTGCTAAACGCAAAAACGTCACTCACATACGTACATACATACATACAGACAGACTTTTTCCAACATACCACGGCTATATGAAAGCCTATAGGATCTTTAGATGCGGCTTTCATAACAAGTAGGAGTCTACGCAGTACGACCTGCGTTGGATGAAAAGGTGCGGCAAGATAGCGGCGAGCAAGAGGTGTAATAATCTCAAACAACAACTTCGTTGGTTGCAAGGCCTGCGGAATCGTATTTCGGACATTCGACCCAATTACGTCGAAATGTAGGAACATTATAAAATGTTATTGTAGGCAATGATGACACCATCACATGGTTATGAAAGCCGGACGTCCTCGGAAATGGAAAATATCTTACAGCTGTAAATAAATTGTTTAACTTATTGAAAAGTTTAACACGGGTTATTACAGATAATTTTCCGTAGAATTTAATTAGACCTTCAGTTGAATTTTTAACATTTATTAAATACATTTGGGCCCCATTTTGTTTTCAAAAACCATAAACATTTAATAACATTAAAAGGTGAGAGATATCAAAATATGATAAGGGGTAGAAAACTTGCTAATTACTGAGAACTTACACCTGTAGATTTAACTTTTATCTATAGGACAGACTGTTACCGATACATAACGATTCGAAAATATAGGATGAACGTCATGGCCCCAAAAATAGAAAGTATATCAAATAACCACTCGGGGTAAAAAGGTGCAAAGTACTGAGATCTTACACCTGTACCTTTAACTTTTTTCGATACAACCAACCGTTTCCGAGATATACCGATTCAAACAAAAAATGAAATTCAGGGCCCCCAAAAAAGGTCCGGCCCTGCACCGATTTTATCGCCGAACAACAGGGTACCTCACAGCCAACAACTCTTTCGTCGTACCAAATTTCAGTTCGCTATCTTGAAAATTGCGACCTGTACTTTGCTAAACGCAAAAACGTCACAAATATACGTACAACTTCTCGGCCCGAAAAAAGAAAACGGTGAGAGATATGAAAAAATAGTTTTGAGTAAAAAAGTTGCATACCGCGGAGGTCTTACACCTGTATATATAACCTTTTTCCATACGACCAGCCGTTTCCGAGATATATCGATTCAAAAAAAAAGGATGAAACCAGGGCCCAAAAAAAAAGGCCCGGCCCTGCACCGATTTTAACGCCCAACAATAGGGTTCGTCACAGGGTCTAACTCTTTCACTGCACCAAATTTCAGTTTGATATCTTGAAAATTGCGACCTGAACTTCGCTAAACCCAAAAATGTCACGCACAATGGACATTTTCGGGGCCCCAAAACAAGAAAACGGTGAGAGATATCAAAAATCGCTTTTTGTAAAAAACAAGTTGCCTACCGCGGAGATCTTACACCTGCACATTTGAATTTTTCGATACGACCAACCGTTTCCGAGATATATCGATTCCAAAAAAAGTTTGAAATTCAGGGCCCCCAAAAATGATCGGGCCGTGCACCGTTTTTAACGCCCGACAACAGGTTTCCTCACAGGGTCTATCTGTTTCACCGCTCCAAATTTCTGCTCGATATCTTTAAAATTGCGAACTGTACTTCGCTAAACCAAAAAATGTCACGCTCACACGACATTTTCAGGGCCCCAAAAAAGGAAAACGGTCAGAGATATCAAAAATCGTTTTGAGTAAATAAGATGCATACCGCGGAGATCTTACACCTGTATATTTAACGTTTTTCGATAGGACCAACCGTTTACGAGATATATCGATCCCAAAAAAAAGTTTGAAAATCAGGGCCCCCCAGAAAGATCGGGCCGTGCACCGTTTTTAACGCCCGACAACAGGTCTCCTCACAGGGTCTAACACGTTCACCGCTCCAAATTTCAGCTCGATATCGTGAAAATTGAGACCTATACTTCGCCCAACCCAAAAATGTCACGCACAATGGACATTTTCAGGGCCCTAAAAAAGAAAATGGTGAGAGATATCAAAAAATCGTTTTGATTAAAAAAAGTTGCATACCGCGGAGATCTTACACATGTAGATTTAAAGTTTTTCGATACGACCAACCGTTTCCGAGATATATCGATTCAAAAAAAAGTTTGAAATTCAGGGCCAGCAAAAAAGATTCGGCCCTGCACCGAATTTAACGCCCAACAATAGGATTCGTCACAGTCACTAACTCTTTCACCGTACCAAATTTCAGCTTAATATCTTGAAAATTGCGACCAGTTCTTGGCTAAACGCAAAAATGTCACGCACAATGGACATTTTCAGGGCCCCAAAAAAAGAAAATGGTCAGAGATATCAAAAAATCGCTTTGAGTAAAAAAGTTGCATACCGCGGAGGTCTGACACCTATACCTTTAACATTTTTCGATACGATCATCCGTTTCCGAGATATATCGATTCCAAAAAACAGTTAGAAATTCAGGGCCAGCAAAAAAGATTCGGCCCTGCACCGAATTTAACGCCCAACAATAGGATTCGTCACAGTCACTAACTCTTTCACCGTACCAAATTTCAGCTTCATATCTTGAAAATTGCGACCAGTACTTAGCTAGACGCGAAAATATCACGCACAATGGACATTTTCAGGGCCCTAAAAAAAGAAAACGGTGAGAGATATCAAAAAATCGTTTTGAGTAAGAAAGTTGCATACCGCGGAGATCTTACACCTGTATATTTAACATTTTTCGATGCGACCAACCGTTTCCGAGATATATCGATTCCAAAAAACAGTTAGAAATTCAGGGCCCCCAAAAAAGATCCGGCCCTGCAACGATTTTAACGCCCAACAAAAGGTTTCGTCACAGTCACCAAATCTTTCACCGTACCAAATTTCAGCTTAATATCTTGAAAATTGCGACCAGTACTTAGCTAAACGCAAAAATGTCACGCACAATGGACATTTTCAGGGCCCCAAAAAAGAAAACGGTGGGAGATATCAAAAAATCGTTTTGATTAAAAAAGTTGCATACCGCGGAGGTCTTACACCTATACTTTTAACATTTTTCGATACAATCAACCGTTTCCGAGATATATCGTTTCCCAAAAAAAGTTTGAAATTCAGGGCCCCCAAAAAAGATCCGGCCTTGCACCGATTTTAACGCCCGACAACAGGTTTCCTCACAGGTTCTAACTCGTTCAGCGCTCCAAATTTCAGCTCGATATCATGAAAATTAAGACCTATACTTCGCCCAACCCAAAAAAGTCATCCACAATTGACTTTTTCGGGGCCCCAATAAATCAATACAGTGACAGATATCAAAAAATCGTTTTGAGTAAAAAGGATGCATACTGCGGAGATCTTACACATGTAGATTTAACATTTTTCGATGCGACCAACCGTTTCCGAGATATATCGATTCCAAAAAAAAGTTTGAAATTCAAGGCCCCCAAAAAAGATCCGGCCCTGCACCTATCTCAACGCCCAACAATAGGATTCGTCACAGTCACTATCTCTTTCACCGTATCAAATTTCAGCTTAATATCTTGAAAATTGCGACCAGTATTTAGCTAAACGCAAAAATGTCATGCACAATGGACATTTTCAGGGCCCCAAATTAAGAAAACGGTGAGAGATATCAAAAAATCATTTTGAGTAAAAAAGTTGCATACCGCGGAGATCTTACACGTGTGCATTTAATATTTTTCGATACGACCAACCGTTTCCGAGATATATCGATTCCAAAAAACAGTAAGAAATTCAGATCCCCCAAAAAAGATCCGGCCCTGCACCGATTTTAACGCCCAACAGCAGGATTCGTCACAGTCACTAACTCTTTCACCGTACCAAATTTCAGCTTCATATCTTGAAAATTGCGACCAGTACTTAGCTAGACGCAAAAATGTCACGCACAATGGACATTTTCAGGGCCCCAAAAAAAGAAAACGGTGAGAGATATCAAAAAATCGTTTTGAGTAAAAACGTTGCATACCACGGAGGTCTTACACCTATACCTTTAACATTTTCGGATACAATCAACCGTTTCCGAGATATATCGATTCCAAAAAAAAAGTTTGAAATTCAGGGCCCCCAAAAAAGATCCGGCCCTGCACCGTTTTTAACGCCCGATAACAGGTTTCCTCACAGGGTCTAACTCGTTCGCCGCTCCAAATTTCAGCTCGATATCATGGAAATTAAGACCTATACTTCGGCCAACCCAAAAATGTCATCCACAATTGACTTTTTCAGGGCCCCAAAAAATCAAAACAGTGAGAGATATCAAAAAATCGTTTTGAGTAAAAATGTTGCATACCACGGAGATCTTACACCTATACCTTTAACATTTTTCGATACGATCAACCGTTCCCGAGATATATCGATTCCAAAAAAAAAGTTTGAAATTCAAGGCCCCCAAAAAAGATCCGGCCCTGCACCTATCTCAACGCCCAACAATAGGATTCGTCACAGTCACTAATTCTTTCATCGTACCAAATTTCAGCTTAATATCTTGAAAATTGCGACCAGTACCTAGCTAAACGCAAAAATGTCACGCACAATGGACATTTTCAGGGCCCCAAAAAATGAAAACGGTGAGCGATATCAAAAAATCGTTTTGAGTAAAAAAGGTGCATACCGCGGAGATCTTACACCTATTCATTTAACATTTTCGATACGACCAACCGTTTCCGATATATATCGATTCAAAAAAATAGGATGAAATTCAGGGCCCCAAAAAAAGGTCCGGCCCTGCACCGATTTTAACGCCCAACATTAGGGTTCGTCACAGGCCCCAACTCTTTCACCGTAGCAAATTTCAGCTCGATATCTTGAAAATTGCGACCTGTACTCTGCTAAACGCAAAAACGTCACTCACATACGTACATACATACATACAGACAGACTTTTTCCAACATACCACGGCTATATGAAAGCCTATAGGATCTTTAGATGCGGCTTTCATAACAAGTAGGAGTCTACGCAGTACGACCTGCGTTGGATGAAAAGGTGCGGCAAGATAGCGGCGAGCAAGAGGTGTAATAATCTCAAACAACAACTTCGTTGGTTGCAAGGCCTGCGGAATCGTATTTCGGACATTCGACCCAATTACGTCGAAATGTAGGAACATTATAAAATGTTATTGTAGGCAATGATGACACCATCACATGGTTATGAAAGCCGGACGTCCTCGGAAATGGAAAATATCTTACAGCTGTAAATAAATTGTTTAACTTATTGAAAAGTTTAACACGGGTTATTACAGATAATTTTCCGTAGAATTTAATTAGACCTTCAGTTGAATTTTTAACATTTATTAAATACATTTGGGCCCCATTTTGTTTTCAAAAACCATAAACATTTAATAACATTAAAAGGTGAGAGATATCAAAATATGATAAGGGGTAGAAAACTTGCTAATTACTGAGAACTTACACCTGTAGATTTAACTTTTATCTATAGGACAGACTGTTACCGATACATAACGATTCGAAAATATAGGATGAACGTCATGGCCCCAAAAATAGAAAGTATATCAAATAACCACTCGGGGTAAAAAGGTGCAAAGTACTGAGATCTTACACCTGTACCTTTAACTTTTTTCGATACAACCAACCGTTTCCGAGATATACCGATTCAAACAAAAAATGAAATTCAGGGCCCCCAAAAAAGGTCCGGCCCTGCACCGATTTTATCGCCGAACAACAGGGTACCTCACAGCCAACAACTCTTTCGTCGTACCAAATTTCAGTTCGCTATCTTGAAAATTGCGACCTGTACTTTGCTAAACGCAAAAACGTCACAAATATACGTACAACTTCTCGGCCCGAAAAAAGAAAACGGTGAGAGATATGAAAAAATAGTTTTGAGTAAAAAAGTTGCATACCGCGGAGGTCTTACACCTGTATATATAACCTTTTTCCATACGACCAGCCGTTTCCGAGATATATCGATTCAAAAAAAAAGGATGAAACCAGGGCCCAAAAAAAAAGGCCCGGCCCTGCACCGATTTTAACGCCCAACAATAGGGTTCGTCACAGGGTCTAACTCTTTCACTGCACCAAATTTCAGTTTGATATCTTGAAAATTGCGACCTGAACTTCGCTAAACCCAAAAATGTCACGCACAATGGACATTTTCGGGGCCCCAAAACAAGAAAACGGTGAGAGATATCAAAAATCGCTTTTTGTAAAAAACAAGTTGCCTACCGCGGAGATCTTACACCTGCACATTTGAATTTTTCGATACGACCAACCGTTTCCGAGATATATCGATTCCAAAAAAAGTTTGAAATTCAGGGCCCCCAAAAATGATCGGGCCGTGCACCGTTTTTAACGCCCGACAACAGGTTTCCTCACAGGGTCTATCTGTTTCACCGCTCCAAATTTCTGCTCGATATCTTTAAAATTGCGAACTGTACTTCGCTAAACCAAAAAATGTCACGCTCACACGACATTTTCAGGGCCCCAAAAAAGGAAAACGGTCAGAGATATCAAAAATCGTTTTGAGTAAATAAGATGCATACCGCGGAGATCTTACACCTGTATATTTAACGTTTTTCGATAGGACCAACCGTTTACGAGATATATCGATCCCAAAAAAAAGTTTGAAAATCAGGGCCCCCCAGAAAGATCGGGCCGTGCACCGTTTTTAACGCCCGACAACAGGTCTCCTCACAGGGTCTAACACGTTCACTGCTCCAAATTTCAGCTCGATATCGTGAAAATTGAGACCTATACTTCGCCCAACCCAAAAATGTCACGCACAATGGACATTTTCAGGGCCCTAAAAAAGAAAATGGTGAGAGATATCAAAAAATCGTTTTGATTAAAAAAAGTTGCATACCGCGGAGATCTTACACATGTAGATTTAAAGTTTTTCGATACGACCAACCGTTTCCGAGATATATCGATTCAAAAAAAAGTTTGAAATTCAGGGCCAGCAAAAAAGATTCGGCCCTGCACCGAATTTAACGCCCAACAATAGGATTCGTCACAGTCACTAACTCTTTCACCGTACCAAATTTCAGCTTAATATCTTGAAAATTGCGACCAGTTCTTGGCTAAACGCAAAAATGTCACGCACAATGGACATTTTCAGGGCCCCAAAAAAAGAAAATGGTCAGAGATATCAAAAAATCGCTTTGAGTAAAAAAGTTGCATACCGCGGAGGTCTGACACCTATACCTTTAACATTTTTCGATACGATCATCCGTTTCCGAGATATATCGATTCCAAAAAACAGTTAGAAATTCAGGGCCCCAAAAAAAGATTCGGCCCAGCACCGATTTTAACGCCCAATAATAGGATTCGTCACAGTCACTAACTCTTTCACCGTACCAAGTTTCAGCTTCATATCTTGAAAATTGCGACCAGTACTTAGCTAGATGCAAAAATGTCATGCACAATGGACATTTTCAGGGCCCTAAAAAAAGAAAACGGTGGGAGATATCAAAAAATCGTTTTGAGTAAAAAAGTTGCATACCGCGGAGGTCTTACACCTACACCTTCAACATTTTTCGATACAATCAACCGTTTCCGAGATATATCGATTCCAAAAAAAAGTTTGAAATTCAGGGCCCCAAATAAAGATCCGGCCTTCACCGATTTTAACGCCCGACAACAGGTTTCCTCACAGGGTCTAACTCGTTCACCGCTCCAAATTTCAGCTTAATATCTTGAAAATTGCGGCCAGTACTTAGCTAAACGCAAAAATGTCACCCACAATGGACATTTTCAGGGCCCCAAAAAAAGAAAAAGGTGAGAGATATCAAAAAATCGTTTTGAGTAAAAATGTTGCATACCGCGGAGGTCTTACACCTATACCTTTAACATTTTTCGATACAATCAACCGTCTCCGAGATATATCGATTCCAAAAAAAAGTTTGAAATTCATGGCCCCCAGAAAAGATCCGGCCCTGCACCGATTTTAACGCCCGACAACAGGTTTCCTCACAGGGTCTAACTCGTTCACCGTTCCAAATTTCCGCTCGATATCATGAAAATTGAGACCTATACTTCGCCCAACCCAAAAATGTCACGCACAATTGACTTTTTCAGGGCCCCAAAAATCAAAACAGTGAGAGATATCAAAAAATCGTTTTGAGTAAAAATGTTGCATACCGCGGAGATCTTACACATGTAGATTTAAAGTTTTTTGATAAGACCAACCGTTTCCGAGATATATCGATTCCAAAAAACAGTTAGAAATTCAGGGCCCCAAAAAAAGATTCGGCCCAGCACCGATTTTAACGCCCAACAATAGGATTCGTCACAGTCACTAACTCTTTCACCGTACCAAATTTCAGCTTCATATCTTGAAAATTGCGACCAGTACTTAGCTAGACGCGAAAATATCACGCACAATGGACATTTTCAGGGCCCTAAAAAAAGAAAACGGTGAGAGATATCAAAAAATCGTTTTGAGTAAGAAAGTTGCATACCGCGGAGATCTTACACCTGTATATTTAACATTTTTCGATGCGACCAACCGTTTCCGAGATATATCGTTTCCCAAAAAAAGTTTGAAATTCAGGGCCCCCAAAAAAGATCCGGCCTTGCACCGATTTTAACGCCCGACAACAGGTTTCCTCACAGGTTCTAACTCGTTCAGCGCTCCAAATTTCAGCTCGATATCATGAAAATTAAGACCTATACTTCGCCCAACCCAAAAAAGTCATCCACAATTGACTTTTTCGGGGCCCCAATAAATCAATACAGTGACAGATATCAAAAAATCGTTTTGAGTAAAAAGGATGCATACTGCGGAGATCTTACACATGTAGATTTAACATTTTTCGATGCGACCAACCGTTTCCGAGATATATCGATTCCAAAAAAAAGTTTGAAATTCAAGGCCCCCAAAAAAGATCCGGCCCTGCACCTATCTCAACGCCCAACAATAGGATTCGTCACAGTCACTATCTCTTTCACCGTATCAAATTTCAGCTTAATATCTTGAAAATTGCGACCAGTATTTAGCTAAACGCAAAAATGTCATGCACAATGGACATTTTCAGGGCCCCAAATTAAGAAAACTGTGAGAGATATCAAAAAATCATTTTGAGTAAAAAAGTTGCATACCGCGGAGATCTTACACGTGTGCATTTAATATTTTTCGATACGACCAACCGTTTCCGAGATATATCGATTCCAAAAAACAGTAAGAAATTCAGATCCCCCAAAAAAGATCCGGCCCTGCACCGATTTTAACGCCCAACAGCAGGATTCGTCACAGTCACTAACTCTTTCACCGTACCAAATTTCAGCTTCATATCTTGAAAATTGCGACCAGTACTTAGCTAGACGCAAAAATGTCACGCACAATGGACATTTTCAGGGCCCCAAAAAAAGAAAACGGTGAGAGATATCAAAAAATCGTTTTGAGTAAAAACGTTGCATACCACGGAGGTCTTACACCTATACCTTTAACATTTTCGGATACAATCAACCGTTTCCGAGATATATCGATTCCAAAAAAAAAGTTTGAAATTCAGGGCCCCCAAAAAAGATCCGGCCCTGCACCGTTTTTAACGCCCGATAACAGGTTTCCTCACAGGGTCTAACTCGTTCGCCGCTCCAAATTTCAGCTCGATATCATGGAAATTAAGACCTATACTTCGGCCAAACCAAAAATGTCATCCACAATTGACTTTTTCAGGGCCCCAAAAAATCAAAACAGTGAGAGATATCAAAAAATAGTTTTGAGTAAAAATGTTGCATACCACGGAGATCTTACACCTATACCTTTAACATTTTTCGATACGATCAACCGTTCCCGAGATATATCGATTCCAAAAAAAAAAGTTTGAAATTCAAGGCCCCCAAAAAAGATCCGGCCCTGCACCTATCTCAACGCCCAACAATAGGATTCGTCACAGTCACTAATTCTTTCATCGTACCAAATTTCAGCTTAATATCTTGAAAATTGCGACCAGTACCTAGCTAAACGCAAAAATGTCACGCACAATGGACATTTTCAGGGCCCCAAAAAATGAAAACGGTGAGCGATATCAAAAAATCGTTTTGAGTAAAAAAGGTGCATACCGCGGAGATCTTACACCTATTCATTTAACATTTTCGATACGACCAACCGTTTCCGATATATATCGATTCAAAAAAATAGGATGAAATTCAGGGCCCCAAAAAAAGGTCCGGCCCTGCACCGATTTTAACGCCCAACATTAGGGTTCGTCACAGGCCCCAACTGTTTCACCGTACCAAATTTCAGCTCGATATCTTGAAAATTGCGACCTGTACTTTGCTAAACGCAAAAACGTCACGCACATACGTACATACATACATACAGACAGACTTTTTCCAACATACCACGGCTATATGAAAGCCTATCGGATCTTTATATGCGGCTTTCATAACAAGTAGGAGTCTACGCAGTACGACCTGCGTTGGATGAAAAGGTGCGGCAAGATAGCGGCGAGCAAGAGGTGTAATAATCTCAAACAACAACTTCGTTGGTGGCAAGGCCTGCGGAATCGTATTTCGGACATTCGACCCAATTACGTCGAAATGTAGGAACATTATAAAATGTTATTGTAGGCAATGATGACACCATCACATGGTTATGAAAGCCGGACGTCCTCGGAAATGGAAAATATCTTACAGCTGTAAATAAATTGTTTAACTTATTGAAAAGTTTAACACGGGTTATTACAGATAATTTTCCGTAGAATTTAATTAGACCTTCAGTTGAATTTTTAACATTTATTAAATACATTTGGGCCCCATTTTGTTTTCAAAAACCATAAACATTTAATAACATTAAAAGGTGAGAGATATCAAAATATGATAAGGGGTAGAAAACTTGCTAATTACTGAGAACTTACACCTGTAGATTTAACTTTTATCTATAGGACAGACTGTTACCGATACATAACGATTCGAAAATATAGGATGAACGTCATGGCCCCAAAAATAGAAAGTATATCAAATAACCACTCGGGGTAAAAAGGTGCAAAGTACTGAGATCTTACACCTGTACCTTTAACTTTTTTCGATACAACCAACCGTTTCCGAGATATACCGATTCAAACAAAAAATGAAATTCAGGGCCCCCAAAAAAGGTCCGGCCCTGCACCGATTTTATCGCCGAACAACAGGGTACCTCACAGCCAACAACTCTTTCGTCGTACCAAATTTCAGTTCGCTATCTTGAAAATTGCGACCTGTACTTTGCTAAACGCAAAAACGTCACAAATATACGTACAACTTCTCGGCCCGAAAAAAGAAAACGGTGAGAGATATGAAAAAATAGTTTTGAGTAAAAAAGTTGCATACCGCGGAGGTCTTACACCTGTATATATAACCTTTTTCCATACGACCAGCCGTTTCCGAGATATATCGATTCAAAAAAAAAGGATGAAACCAGGGCCCAAAAAAAAAGGCCCGGCCCTGCACCGATTTTAACGCCCAACAATAGGGTTCGTCACAGGGTCTAACTCTTTCACTGCACCAAATTTCAGTTTGATATCTTGAAAATTGCGACCTGAACTTCGCTAAACCCAAAAATGTCACGCACAATGGACATTTTCGGGGCCCCAAAACAAGAAAACGGTGAGAGATATCAAAAATCGCTTTTTGTAAAAAACAAGTTGCCTACCGCGGAGATCTTACACCTGCACATTTGAATTTTTCGATACGACCAACCGTTTCCGAGATATATCGATTCCAAAAAAAGTTTGAAATTCAGGGCCCCCAAAAATGATCGGGCCGTGCACCGTTTTTAACGCCCGACAACAGGTTTCCTCACAGGGTCTATCTGTTTCACCGCTCCAAATTTCAGCTCGATATCTTTAAAATTGCGAACTGTACTTCGCTAAACCAAAAAATGTCACGCTCACACGACATTTTCAGGGCCCCAAAAAAGGAAAACGGTCAGAGATATCAAAAATCGTTTTGAGTAAATAAGATGCATACCGCGGAGATCTTACACCTGTATATTTAACGTTTTTCGATAGGACCAACCGTTTACGAGATATATCGATCCCAAAAAAAAGTTTGAAAATCAGGGCCCCCCAGAAAGATCGGGCCGTGCACCGTTTTTAACGCCCGACAACAGGTCTCCTCACAGGGTCTAACACGTTCACCGCTCCAAATTTCAGCTCGATATCGTGAAAATTGAGACCTATACTTCGCCCAACCCAAAAATGTCACGCACAATGGACATTTTCAGGGCCCTAAAAAAGAAAATGGTGAGAGATATCAAAAAATCGTTTTGATTAAAAAAAGTTGCATACCGCGGAGATCTTACACATGTAGATTTAAAGTTTTTCGATACGACCAACCGTTTCCGAGATATATCGATTCAAAAAAAAAGTTTGAAATTCAGGGCCAGCAAAAAAGATTCGGCCCTGCACCGAATTTAACGCCCAACAATAGGATTCGTCACAGTCACTAACTCTTTCACCGTACCAAATTTCAGCTTAATATCTTGAAAATTGCGACCAGTTCTTGGCTAAACGCAAAAATGTCACGCACAATGGACATTTTCAGGGCCCCAAAAAAAGAAAATGGTCAGAGATATCAAAAAATCGCTTTGAGTAAAAAAGTTGCATACCGCGGAGGTCTGACACCTATACCTTTAACATTTTTCGATACGATCATCCGTTTCCGAGATATATCGATTCCAAAAAACAGTTAGAAATTCAGGGCCCCAAAAAAAGATTCGGCCCAGCACCGATTTTAACGCCCAATAATAGGATTCGTCACAGTCACTAACTCTTTCACCGTACCAAGTTTCAGCTTCATATCTTGAAAATTGCGACCAGTACTTAGCTAGATGCAAAAATGTCATGCACAATGGACATTTTCAGGGCCCTAAAAAAAGAAAACGGTGGGAGATATCAAAAAATCGTTTTGAGTAAAAACGTTGCATACCGCGGAGGTCTTACACCTACACCTTCAACATTTTTCGATACAATCAACCGTTTCCGAGATATATCGATTCCAAAAAAAAGTTTGAAATTCAGGGCCCCAAATAAAGATCCGGCCTTCACCGATTTTAACGCCCGACAACAGGTTTCCTCACAGGGTCTAACTCGTTCACCGCTCCAAATTTCAGCTTAATATCTTGAAAATTGCGGCCAGTACTTAGCTAAACGCAAAAATGTCACCCACAATGGACATTTTCAGGGCCCCAAAAAAAGAAAAAGGTGAGAGATATCAAAAAATCGTTTTGAGTAAAAATGTTGCATACCGCGGAGGTCTTACACCTATACCTTTAACATTTTTCGATACAATCAACCGTCTCCGAGATATATCGATTCCAAAAAAAAGTTTGAAATTCATGGCCACCAGAAAAGATCCGGCCCTGCACCGATTTTAACGCCCGACAACAGGTTTCCTCACAGGGTCTAACTCGTTCACCGTTCCAAATTTCAGCTCGATATCATGAAAATTAAGACCTATACTTCGCCCAACCCAAAAATGTCATCCACAATTGACTTTTTCAGGGCCCCAAAAAATCAAAACAGTGAGAGATATCAAAAAATCGTTTTGAGTAAAAATGTTGCATACCGCGGAGATCTTACACCTGTACGTTTAACATTTTTCGATACGACCAACCGTTTCCGAGATATATCGATTCCAAAAAAAAAGTTTGAAATTCAGGGCCCCCAAAAAAGATCCGGCCCTGCACCGATTTTAACGCCCGACAACAGGTTTCCTCACAGGATCTAACTCGTTCACCGCTCCAAATTTCCGCTCGATATCATGAAAATTGAGACCTATACTTCGCCCAACCCAAAAATGTCACGCACAATGGACATTTTCAGGGCCCTAAAAAAGAAAATGGTCAGAGATATCAAAAAATCGTTTTGAGTAAAAAAGTTGCAAAGCGCGGAGATCTTACACATGTAGATTTAAAGTTTTTTGATAAGACCAACCGTTTCCGAGATATATCGATTCCAAAAAACAGTTAGAAATTCAGGGCCCCAAAAAAAGATCCGGCCCTGCAACGATTTTAACGCCCAACAAAAGGATTCGTCACAGTCACCGAATCTTTCACCGTACCAAATTTCAGCTTAATATCTTGAAAATTGCGACCAGTACTTAGCTAAACGCAAAAATGTCACACACAATGGACATTTTCACGGCCCCAAAAAAAAAAACGGTGGGAGATATCAAAAAATCGTTTTGAGTAAAAAGGATGCATACTGCGGAGATCTTACACATGTAGATTTAACATTTTTCGATGCGACCAACCGTTTCCGAGATATATCGAGTCCAAAAGAAAGTTTGAAATTCAGGGCCCCCAAAAAAGATCCGGCCCTGCACCTATCTCAACGCCCAACAATAGGATTCGTCACAGTCACTAACTCTTTCACCGTATCAAACTTCAGCTTAATATCTTGAAAATTGCGACCAGTACTTAGCTAAACGCAAAAATGTCATGCACAATGGATATTTTCAGGGTCCCAAAATAAGAAAACGGTGAGAGATATCAAAAAATCGTTTTGAGTAAAAACGTTGCATACCGCGGAGGTCTTACACCTATATCTTTAACATTTTCGGATACAATCAACCGTTTCCGAGATATATCGATTCCAAAAAAAAAGTTTGAAATTCAGGGCCCCCAAAAAAGATCCGGCCCTGCACCGTTTTTAACGCCCGACAACAGGTTTCCTCACAGGGTCTAACTCGTTCGCCGCTCGAAATTTCAGCTCGATATCATGGAAATTAAGACCTATACTTCGGCCAACCCAAAAATGTCATCCACAATTGACTTTTTCAGGGCCCCAAAAAATCAAAACAGTGAGAGATATCAAAAAATCGTTTTCAATAAAAATGTTGCAGACCGCGGAGATCTTACACCTATACCTTTAACATTTTTCGATACGATCAACCGTTCCCGAGATATATCGATGCAAAAAAAAAGTTTGAAATTCAGGGACCCCAAAAAAGATCCGGCCCTGCACCGATTTTAACGCCCAGCAATAGCATTTCGTGACAGTAACTAACTCTTTCATCGTACCAAATTTCAGCTTAATATCTTGAAAATTGCGACCAGTACTTAGCTAAACGCAAAAATGTCACGCACAATGGACATTTTCACGGCCCCAAAAAAGAAAACGGTGGGAGATATCAAAAAATCGTTTTGAGTAAAAAAGTTGCATACCGCGGAGGTCTTACACCTATACTTTTAACATTTTTCGATACAATCAACCGTTTCCGAGATATATCGTTTCCAAAAAGAAGTTTGAAATTCAGGGCCCCCAAAAAAGATACGGCCCTGCACCGATTTTATCGCCCGACAACAGGTTTCCTCACAGGGTCTAACTCGTTCAGCGCTCCAAATTTCAGCTCGATATCATGAAAATTAAGACCTATACTTCGCCCAACCCAAAAAAGTCATCCACAATTGACTTTTTCAGGGCCCCAAAAAATCAAAACAGTGACAGATATCAAAAAATCGTTTTGAGTAAAAAGGATGCATACTGCGGAGATCTTACACATGTAGATTTAACATTTTTCGATGCGACCAACCGTTTCCGAGATATATCGATTCCAAAAAAAAGTTTGAAATTCAGGGCCCCCAAAAAAGATCCGGCCCTGCACCTATCTCAACGCCCAACAATAGGATTCGTCACAGTCACTAACTCTTTCACCGTATCAAATTTCAGCTTAATATCTTGAAAATTGCGACCAGTACTTAGCTAAACGCAAAAATGTCATGCACAATGGACATTTTCAGTGCCCCAAAATAAGAAAACGGTGAGAGATATCAAAAAATCGTTTTGAGTAAAAAGGTGGATACCGCGGAGATCTTACACGTGTGCATTTAATATTTTTCGATACGACCAACGGTTTCCGAGATATATCGATTCCAAAAAACAGTAAGAAATTCAGTTCCACCAAAAAAGATCCGGCCCTGCACCGATTTTAACGCCCAACAGCAGGATTCGTCACAGTCACTAAATCTTTCTCCGTACCAAATTTCAGCTTAATATCTTGAAAATTGCGACCAGTACTTAGCTAAACGCAAAAATGTCATGCACAATGGACATCTTCAGGGCCCCAAAAAAAGAAAACTGTGAGAGATATCAAAAATCGTTTTGAGTAAAAACGTTGCATACCGCGGAGGTCTTACACCTATACCTTTAACATTTTCGGATACAATCAACCGTTTCCGAGATATATCGATTCAAAAAAAAAGTTTGAAATTCAGGGCCCCCAAAAAAGTTCCGGCCCTGGACCGAATTTAACGCCCGACAACAGGTTTCCTCACAGGGTCTAACTCGTTCGCCGCTCCAAATTTCAGCTCGATATCATGGAAATTAAGACCTATACTTCGGCCAACCCAAAAATGTCATCCACAATTGACTTTTTCAGGGCCCCAAAAAATCAAAACAGTGAGAGATATCAAAAAATCGTTTTCAGTAAAAATGTTGCAGACCGCGGATATCTTACACCTATACCTTTAACATTTTTCGATACGATCAACCGTTCCCGAGATATATTGATTCAAAAAAAAAAATTCAGGGACCCCAAAAACGATCCGGCCCTGCACCGATTTTAATGCCCAACAATAGGATTTCGTCACAGTCACTAACTCTTTCATCGTACCAAATTTCAGCTTAATATCTTGAAAATTGCGACCAGTACTTAGCTAAACGCAAAAATGTCACGCACAATGGACATTTTCAGGGCCCCAAAAAATGAAAACGGTGAGCGATATCAAAAAATCGTTTTGAGTAAAAAAGGTGCATACCGCGGAGATCTTACACCTATTCATTTAACATTTTCGATACGACCAACCGTTTCCGATATATATCGATTCAAAAAAAATAGGATGAAATTCAGGGCCCCAAAAAAAGGTCCGGCCCTGCACCGATTTTAACGCCCAACATTAGGTTTCGTCACAGGCCCCAACTCTTTCACCGTACCAAATTTCAGCTCGATATCGTAAAAAATTGCGACCTGTACTCTGCTAAACGCAAAAACGTCACGCACATACGTACATACATACATACAGACAGACTTTTTCCAACATACCACGGCTATATGAAAGCCTATAGGATCTTTAGATCCGGCTTTCATAACAAGTAGGAGTCTACGCAGTACGACCTGCGTTGGATGAAAAGGTGCGGCAAGATAGCGGCGAGCAAGAGGTGTAATAATCTCAAACAACAACTTCGTTGGTGGCAAGGCCTGCGGAATCGTATTTCGGACATTCGACCCGATTACGTCGAAATGTAGGAACATTATAAAATGTTATTGTAGGCAATGATGACACCATCACATGGTTATGAAAGCCGGACGTCCTCGGAAATGGAAAATATCTTACAGCTGTAAATAAATTGTTTAACTTATTGAAAAGTTTAACACGGGTTATTACAGATAATTTTCCGTAGAATTTAATTAGACCATCAGTTGAATTTTTAACATTTATTAAATACATTTGGGCCCCATTTTGTTTTCAAAAACCATAAACATTTAATAACATTGAAAGGTGAGAGATATCAAAATATGATAAGGGGTAGAAAACTTGCTAATTACTGAGAACTTACACCTGTAGATTTAACTTTTATCTATAGGACAGACTGTTACCGATACATAACGATTCGAAAAAATAGGATGAACGTCATGGCCCCAAAAATAGAAAGTATATCAAATAACCACTCGGGGTAAAAAGGTGCAAATTACTGAGATCTTACACCTGTACCTTTAACTTTTTTCGATACAACCAGCCGTTTCCGAGATATATCGATTCAAAAAAAAAAAGGATGAAACAAGGGCCCCATAAAAAGGCCCGGCCCTGCACCGATTTTAACGCCCAACAATAGGGTTCGTCACAGGGTCTAACTCTTTCACTGCACCAAATTTCAGTTTGATATCTTGAAAATTGCGACCTGTACTTCGCTAAACCCAAAAATGTCACGCACATGGACATTTTCGGGGCCCCAAAACAAGAAAACGGTGAGAGATATCAAAAATCGCTTTTTGTAAAAAAATAGTTGCCTACCGCGGAGATCTTACACCTGCACATTTGACGTTTTTCGATACGACCAACCGTTTCCGAGATATATCGATTCCAAAATAAGTTTGAAATTCAGGGCCCCCAAAAATAATCGGGCCGTGCACCGTTTTTAACGCCCGACAACAGGTTTCCTTACAGGGTCTATCTGTTTCAACGCTCCAAATTTCAGCTCGATATCTTGAAAATTGCGAACTGTACTTCGCTAAACCAAAAAATGTCGCGCACACACGACATTTTCAGGCCCCAAAAAAGGAAAACGGTGAGAGATATCAAAAATCGTTTTGAGTAAATAAGATGCATACCGCGGAGATCTTACACCTGTACATTTAACGTTTTTCGATAGGACCAACCGTTTCCGAGATATATCGATCCCAAAAAAAAGTTTGAAATTCAGGGCCCCCCAGAAAGATCGGGCCGTGCACCGTTTTTAACGCCCGACAACAGGTCTCCTCACAGGGTCTAACACGTTCACCGCTCCAAATTTCAGCTCGATATCATGAAAATTGAGACCTATACTTCGCCCAACCCAAAAATGTCACGCACAATGGACATTTTCAGGGCCCTAAAAAAGAAAATGGTGAGAGATATCAAAAAATCGTTTTGAGTAAAAAAGTTGCATACCGCGGAGATCTTACACATGTAGATTTAAAGTTTTTCGATACGACCAACCGTTTCCGAGATATATCGATTCCAATAAAAAGTTTGAAATTCAGGGCCCGAAAAAAAGATTCGGCCCTGCACCGATTTTAACGCCCAACAATAGGATTCGTCACAGTCACTAACTCTTTCACCGTACCAAATTTCAGCTTTATATCTTGAAAATTGCGACCAGTTCTTGGCTAAACGCAAAAATGTCATGCACAATGGACATATTCAGGGCCCCAAAAAAAGAAAACGGTGAGAGATATCAAAAAATCGTTTTGAGTAAAAACGTTGCATACCGCGGAGGTCTTACACCTGTATATTTAACATTTTTCGATACGACCAACCGTTTCCGAGATATATCGATTTCAAAAAAAAATGTTTCAAATTCAGGGCCCCCAAAAAGGATCCGGCCCTGCACCGATTTTAACGACCAACAATAGGATTCGTCACAGTCACTAACTCTTTCACAGTACCAAATTTCAGCTTAATATCTTGAAAATTGCGACCAGTTCTTGGCTAAACGCAAAAATGTCACGCACAATGGACATTTACAGGGCCCTAAAAAAAGAAAACGGTGGGAGATATCAAAAAATCGTTTTGAGTAAAAAAGTTGCATACCGCGGAGGTCTTACACCTACACCTTTAACATTTTTCGATACAATCAACCGTTTCCGAGATATATCGATTCCAAAAAAAAATTTTTAATTCAGGGCCCCAAAAAAAGATCCGGCCCTGCACCGATTTTAACGCCCGACAACAGGTTTCCTCACAGGGTCTAACTCGTTCCCTGCTCCAAATTTCAGCTCGATAACATGGAAATTAAGACCTATACTTCGGCCAACCCAAAAATGTCATCCACAATTGACTTTTTCAGGGCCCCAAAAAATCAAAACAGTGAGAGATATCAAAAAATCGTTTTAGAGTAAAAAAGTTGCATACCGCGGAGATCTTACACCTATACCTTTAACATTTTTCGATACGATCAACCGTTCCCGAGATATATCGATTCCAAAAAAAAGTTTGAAATTCAGGGACCCCAAAAAAGATCCGGCCCTGCACCGATTTTAACGCCCAACAATAGGATTTCGTCACAGTCACCAACTTTTTCATCGTACCAAATTTCAGCTTAAGATCTTGAAAATTGCGACCAGTACTTAGCTAAACGCAAAAATGTCACGCACAATGGACATTTTCAGGGCCCCAAAAAAAGAAAACGGTGAGAGATATCAAAAAATCGTTTTGAGTAAAAACGTTGCATACCGCGGAGGTCTTACACCTATACCTTTAACATTTTCGGATACAATCAACCTTTTCCGAGATATATCGATTCCAAAAAAAAGTTTGACATTCAGGGCCCCCAAAAAAGATCCGGCCCTGCACCGTTTTTAACGCCCGACAACAGGTTTCCTCACAGGGTCTAACTCGTTCGCCGCTCCAAATTTCAGCTCGATATCATGGAAATTAAGACCTATACTTCGGCCAACCCAAAAATGTCATCCACAATTGACTTTTTCAGGGCCCCAAAAAATCAAAACAGTGAGAGATATCAAAAAATCGTTTTGAGTAAAAATGTTGCATACCGCGGAGATCGTACACCTATACCTTTAACATTTTTCGATACGATCAACCGTTCCCGAGATATATCGATTCCAAAAAAAAGTTTGAAATTCAGGGACCCCAAAAAAGATCCGGCCCTGCACCGATTTTAACGCCCAACAATAGGATTTCGTCACAGTCACTAACTCTTTCATCGTACCAAATTTCAGCTTAATATCTTGAAAATTGCGACCAGTACTTAGCTAAACGCAAAAATGTCACGCACAATGGACATTTTCAGGCCCCCAAAAAATGAAAACGGTGAGCGATATCAAAAAATCGTTTTGAGTAAAAAAGGTGCATACCGCGGAGATCTTACACCTGTTCATTTAACATTTTCGATACGACCAACCGTTTCCGATATATATCGATTCAAAAAAATAGGATGAAATTCAGGGCCCCAAAAAAAGGTCCGGCCCTGCACCGATTTTAACGCACAACATTAGGGTTCGTCACAGGCCCGAACTCTTTCACCGTACCAAATTTCAGCTCGATATCTTGAAAATTGCGACTTGTACTCTGCTAAACGCAAAAACGTCACGCACATACGTACATACATACATACAGACAGACTTTTTCCAACATACCACGGCTATATGAAAGCCTATAGGATGTTTAGATCCGGCTTTCTTAACAAGTTGGAGTCTACGCAGTACGACCTGCGTTGGATGAAAAGGTGCGGCAAGATAGCGGCGAGCAAGAGGTGTAATAATCTCAAACAACAACTTCGTTGGTGGCAAGGCCTGCGGAATCGTATTTCGGACATTCGACCCGATTACGTCGAAATGTAGGAACATTATAAAATGTTATTGTAGGCAATGATGACACCATCACATGGTTATGAAAGCCGGACGTCCTCGGAAATGGAAAATATCTTACAGCTGTGAATAAATTGTTTAACTTATTGAAAAGTTTAACACGGGTTATTACAGATAATTTTCCGTAGAATTTAATTAGACCATCAGTTGAATTTTTAACATTTATTAAATACATTTGGGCCCCATTTTGTTTTCAAAAACCATAAACATTTAATAACATTAAAAGGTGAGAGATATCAAAATATGATAAGGGGTAGAAAACTTGCTAATTACTGAGAACTTACACCTGTAGATTTAACATTTATCTATAGAGCTTCCACGAGTTAAAATGGCACCGAAGCTTATGCATAGCGAACTTCCGGTCCGTGAATCTCCATTTGATTTTCATTGGCAATGAATCGTCCGTGATTATTTTCATTATTATTTCGAATTGTGGTTTTGTTTTTAGGTGTTCAACTTATGAAATATACACTAGAGGGTTAGCATTTCTTGAATATTCCAAGAACAAGTGTCTGCTAAAAGAGTAATTAGTAAAAATTCGCAACAGAAGCGACCATAACAAACAGCTTGGTTAACAAGTGTGCGATCTGCGCATGTCAAACGGCAGTAGTGTAACATATCTTAGACTACAATCGTATTAAATTGGTGCCAATGAAATATGTTATATGTGAGAATATTATAATAATTTGCTATCCGGTTGTTATATTGGTATATTATGTATTAACTTGACCCGATTAAATGTTAAAACGTGACGAAACTAGTGATAGGCTATTCACCGTACCGGTAGGCCTAATATTTACTAACAACTCGTTGTTTCTTCTTTAACATTTATTTAATCATTATAATTATAATAGCCTACCCATTAACACTTATTTAACCAATAATCATTTTATAATTACAGTACATACATATTCTACGTACTTAGGCCTATTGCAAGAAAGCGATATTTGATACGGTAGCACATTCGGTTGCACCTTAAAATCCAACTGTGCCTAGTTTGCAATATTATGGAAAATATTACTGTAAGCTAATAGAGCAAACAACTGGCGATCAACGTTTTAAAGAAATGTCTACGTAAAGTACGGAACGGTACCAAACGGTAATCATTGAAAGGGTCAATTTCACAAACGAATGAACTTCAATTTGCATGAATTATTCAACCCTAAACCTTCGAATGGAGGCATGGATTGTCTGTCTTTAGAAATAGTTTAGTCAATAATTTAAAACAAGTTGCCAGAAAACTAAATACAAGGAGCTACGTGCCTACTACAATGTAAAGTTGCTCTGTGAGAAAAACAACCTTGCCAAGAGTATACGACGTGCATACAGTTAAATATAATCATTCAATTGGAGAGACACTTTCTTCGTCAAGATCTTAACAAAAAAATCAAACATAATCTGTTGTAAATTGACGGGAAAATGTGCAACATTTAGAGTATGCGAGTGTCGTAAGCGGCACAACGTTAGCCGACATTTCGCATCATTAATACATGAGAAATAAACACATGCAGAGCTTTCTCATTGCACACAGCGGAAGATCATTTCGCTCTTGATGCATTTTACAACTTTTATTTCTCCTAACAACAATAATTTGCTTAGATACTTGCAAGGAAAATTGTAGTACACAGTTCCCATTGCTTTCATTACCTGACTACTAAACCGGAAGCTGGTAATGCATAACCATACGCCGGTGGCGCGTCCTATGGCAAGTGAAAGAACGAAAGAAAGTGTAAGCTCTATAGGACAGACTGTTACCGATACATAACGATTCGAAAAAATAGGATGAACGTCATGGCCCCAAAAATAGAAAGTATATCAAATAACCACTCGGGGTAAAAAGGTGCAAATTACTGAGATCTTACACCTGTAACTTTAACTTTTTTCGATACAACCAACCGTTTCCGAGATATACCGATTCAAACAAAAAATGAAATTCAGGGCCCCCAAAAGAGGTCCGGCCCTGCACCGATTATAACGCCGAACAAAGGGTACCTCACAGCCAACAACTCTTTCGTCGTACCAAATTTCAGTTCGCTATCTTGAAAATTGCGACCTGTACTTTGCTAAACGCAAAAACGTCACAATTATACGTACAACTTCTCGGCCCAAAAAAGAAAACGGTGAGAGATATGAAAAAATCGTTTTGAGTAAAAAAGTTGCATACCGCGGAGGTCTTACACCTGTATATATAACCTTTTTCCATACGACCAGCCGTTTCCGAGATATATCGATTCAAAAAAAAGGATGAAACCAGGGCCCCAAAAAAAGGCCCGGCCCTGCACCGATTTTAACGCCCAACAATAGGGTTCGTCACAGGGTCTAACTCTTTCACTGCACCAAATTTCAGTTTGATATCTTGAAAATTGTGACCTGTACTTCGCTAAACCCAAAAATATCACGCACAATGGACATTTTCGGGGCCCCAAAACAAGAAAACGGTGCGAAATATCAAAAATCGCTTTTTGTAAAAAAAAGTTGCTTACCGCGGAGATCTTACACCTGTACATTTAACGTTTTTCGATAGGACCAACCGTTTCCGAGATATATCGATCCCAAAAAAAGTTTGAAATTCAGGACCCCTGAAAGATCGGGCCGTGCACCGTTTTTAACGCCCGACAACAGGTCTCCTCACAGGGTCTAACACGTTCACCGCTCCAAATTTCACCTCGATATCATGAAAATTGAGACCTATACTTCGCCCAACCCAAAAATGTCACGCACAATGGACATTTTCAGGGCCCTAAAAAAGAAAATGGTGAGAGATATCAAAAAATCGTTTTGAGTAAAAAAGTTGCATACCGCGGAGATCTTACACATGTAGATTTAAAGTTTTTCGATACGACCAACCGTTTCCGAGATATATCGATTCCAAAAAAAAAGTTTGAAATTCAGGGCCCGCAAAAAAGATTCGGCCCTGCACCGATTTTAACGCCCAACAATAGGATTCGTCACAGTCACTAACTCTTTCACCGTACCAAATTTCAGCTTAATATCTTGAAAATTGCGACCAGTTCTTGGCTAAACGCAAAAATGTCACGCACAATCGACATTTTCAGGGCCCCAAAAAAAGAAAACAGTGAGAGATATCAAAAAATCGTTTTGAGTAAAAACGTTGCATACCGCGGAGGTCTTACACCTGTACATTTAACATTTTTCGATACGACCAACCGTTTCCGAGATATATCGATTTCAAAAAAAAGTTTGAAAATCAGGGCTCCCGAAAAAAATCCGGCCCTGCACCGATTTTAACGCCCGAAAACAGGTTTCCTCACAGGGTCTAACTCGTTCACCGTTCCAAATTTCAGCTCGATATCATGAAAATTAAGACCTATACTTCGCCCAACCCAAAAATGTCATCCACAATTGACTTTTTCAGGGGCCCAAAAAATCTAAACAGTGAGAGATATCAAAAAATCGTTTTGAGAAAAGAAGTTGAATACCGCGGAGATCTTACACATGTAGATTTAAAGTTTTTTGATAAGACCAACCGTTTCCGAGATATATCGATTCCAAAAAAAAGTTTGAAATTCGGGGCCCCAAAAAAAGATCCGGCCCTGCACCGATTTTAACGCCCGACAACAGGTTTCCTCACAGGGTCTAACTCGTTCACCGCTCGAAATTTCAGCTCGATATCATGAAAATTAAGACCTATACTTCGCCCAACCCAAAAATGTCATCCACAATTGACTTTTTCAGGGCCCCAAAAAATCAAAACCGTGAGAGTTATCAAAAAATCGTTTTGAGTAAAAAAGTTGCATATCGCGGAGATCTTACACCTGTACTTTTAACATTTTTCGACACGACCAAGCGTTTCCGAGATATATCGATTCCAAGAAACAGTTAGAAATTCAGGGCCCCCCAAAAAGATCCGGCCCTGCACCGATTTTAACGCCCAACAATAGCATTCGTCACAGTCACTAACTCTTTCACCGTACCAAATTTCAGCTTAATATCTTGAAAATTGCGACCAGTACTTAGCTAAACGCAAAAATGTCACACACAATGGACATATTCAGGGCCCCCAAAAAAAGGAAACGGTGAGAGATATCAAAAAACCGTTTTGAGTAAAAAAGTTGCATACCGTGGAGATCTTACACCTATACCTTTAACATTTTTCGATACGATCAACCGTTCCCGAGATATATCGTTTCCAAAAAAAAGTTTGAAATTCAGGGCCCCCAAAAAAGATTCGGCCCAGCACCGATTTTAACGCCCAATAACAGGATTCGTCACAGTCACTAACTCTTTCACCGTACCAAATTTCAGCTTCATATCTTGAAAATTGCGACCAGTACTTAGCTAGACGCAAAAATGTCATGCACAATGGACATTTTCAGGGCCCTAAAAAAAGAAAACGGTGAGAGATATCAAAAAATCTTTTTGAGTAAAAAAGTTGCATACCGCGGAGATCTTACATTGTACATTGAACATTTTTCGATGCGACCAACCGTTTCCGAGATATATCGATTCCAAAAAACAGTTAGAAATTCAGGGCCCCCCAAAAAAATCCGGCCCTGAAACGATTTTAACGCCCAACAATAGGATTCGTCACCGTCACTAACTCTTTCACCGTACCAAATTTCAGCTAAATATCTTGAAAATTGCGACCAGTACTTAGATAAACGCAGAAATGTCACGCACAATGGTCATTTTCAGGGCCCCAAAAAAGAAAACGGTGGGAGATATCAAAAAATCGTTTTGAGTAAAAAAATTGCATACCGCGGAGGTCTTACACCTATACCTTTAACATTTTTCGATACAATCAACCGTTTCCGAGAAATATCGATTCAAAAAAAAAGTTTGAAATTCAGGGCCCCCAAAAAAGATCCGGCCCTGCACCGATTTTAACGCCCGACAACAGGTTTCCTCACAGGGTCTAACTCGTTCACCGCTCCAAATTTCAGCTTAATATCGTGAAAATTAAGACCTATACTTCGCCCAA
Organism: Meconema thalassinum; assembly: GCA_946902985.2. Lineage (NCBI taxonomy): Eukaryota > Metazoa > Arthropoda > Insecta > Orthoptera > Tettigoniidae > Meconema > Meconema thalassinum. Next base: position 266,354,253 of record OX336395.1, on the reverse strand, counting down.
TCCAAAAATGTCATCCACAATTGACTTTTTCAGGGCCCAAAAAAATCAAAACAGTGAGAGATATCAAGCAAGATGTTCAGTAAAGAACATATAGCCTACTTTCTCCTGAATGCATGGGTATTGTTATAACTCTTTGTCCATTTCAAGGAGTATAATTGAATGTTGGTTGTAGTAGCTTGTTGAAATACAACGTGCTATAGGGATATTAAACATGAATATGAGGTGCCCTTTGCTAGTGCTACCTCTGTAAAAAAAATCATTCAATTCGGTTTCACCGTGTTTGAATTGATCTGGGGAATGGATTTGCACACATACATGGCCGCTATTTGCAAACTATTGGGCTGATGACCTTGTAGTCAGTCATAAGATGCTTTCCACAAAAAGGCATGTTGTTGCAAAATCCGGTAGAGATCAAATTATTAGGATGGTCGAAATTTGATTTAAGCTTTTAACATTTGGGTGGCCGTTATTCCGTTTCCGTCAAGATGGCGATGATATAAAACATGACACGGAGGTGCCTTTTGCTAGTTGTACCTCTGTACCAAATTTCGTTCAATTCGGTTTCACCGTGTTTGGATTGATAGGGGGAATCGATTTGCACACATACTTGGCCACCATCTGCAAATTATTGGGCTGATGATCTAGCAGTTTGGTCAGAATATGCTTCCCACATACAGATTTGTTGTTGAAAAATTTGGTAGAGATTAGATTATTAGGTTGGTCGTAATTACATTTTAGCCTTTAACATTTGGGTGGCCGTGATTACGTTTCCGTCAAGATGGCGGTGATATAAAACATGACACTGAGGTGGCCTTTTCGAGTGCTACCTCTGTACCAAATTTCGTTCCATTCGGTTTCACCGTGTTCGAATTAATAGGGGGAATCGATTTTCACACAAAGATGGCCGCCATCCGCAAAATATTAGGCTAATGACCTATTAGTTTGGTCAAAGGATGCTCCCTCCATAATGGTATGTTGATGCAAAATTTGTTAGAGATCGGATGATTAGGTTAATCGTAATTTGATTTAAGGTTTGAATATTTGTGTGGCCGCCATTACGTTTCCGTCTAGATGTCGGCGATATAAATCATGACACTGGGGTGCCCTTTGCTAGTGCTACCTCTGCACCAAATTTCATTCCATTCGGTTTCATCGTGTTCGAATTAATAGGGGTAATCGATTTTGACACAAAGATGGCCGCCATCCGCAAACTATTAGGCTAATGACCTATTAGATTTGTCAAAGTATGCTCCCTCCATAAAGGTATGTTGTTGCAAAATTTGGTAGAGATCGGATGATTAGGTTAGCCGTAATTTGATTTAAGCTTTGAACATTTGTGTGGCCGCAATTACGTTTCCGTCAAGATGGCGGCGATATAAAACATGAAAATGGGGTGCCGTTTGCTAGTACTACCTCTGTACCAAATTTCGTTCCATTCGGTTTCACCGTGTTCGAATTAATAGGAGCAATCGATTTTCACACAAAGATGGCCGCCATCCGCAAACTATTAGGCTGATGACGTATTAGTTTGGTCAAAGGATGCTCCCCCCATAAAGGTATGTTTTTGCAAAATTTGGTAGAGATCGGATGATTAGGTTAGTCGTAATTTGATTTAAGCTTTGAACATTTGTGTGGCCGCCATTACGTTTCCGTCAAGATGGCGGCGATATAAAACATGACACTGAGGTGTCCTTTGCTAGTGCTACCTTTGTACCAAATTTCGTTCAATTTGCGCTCACCGTGTTCGAATTGATAGGGGGGGACAGACATTCAGAGTCCACACACTCACACACACACACACACACACACAGACTCACACACATACACACACACAGACAGACACATTTTTTTCCGCCCTGTAGTAATCTCATAAGTCTACTTTCATTTTTTGCAAAAATCGAAAGTAGGCTAAAATCGTTTTGAGTAAAAAAGTTGCATACTGCGGAGATCTTACACCTGTACATTTAACATTTTTCGACACGACCAACCGTTTCCGAGATATATCGATTCCAAGAAACAGTTAGAAATTCAAAGCCCCCAAAAAAGGTCCGGCCCTGCAACGATTTTAACGCCCAACAACAGGATTCGTCACACTCACTAACTCTTTCACCGTACCAAATTTCAGCTTAATATCTTGAAAATTGCGACCAGTACTTAGCTAAACGCAAAAATGTCACGCACAATGGACATTTTCAGGGCCCCAAAAAAAGAAAACGGTGAGAGATATCAAAAAATCGTTTTGAGTAAAAAAGTTGAATACCGCGGAGGTCTTAAACCTATACATTTAACATTTTTCGATACAATCAACCGTCTCCGAGATATATCGATTCCAAAAAAAAGTTTGAAATTCAGGGCCCCCAAAAAAGATCCGGCCCTGCACCGATTTTAACGCCCGACAACAGGTTTCCTCACAGGGCCTAACTCGTTTACCGCTCCAAATTTCAGCTCGATATCATGAAAATTAAGACCTATACTTCGCCCAACCCAAAAATGTCATCCATAATTGACTTTTTCAGGGCCCCAAAAAATCAAAACAGTGAGAGATATCAAAAAATCGTTTTGAGTAAAAAAGTTGCATACCACGGAGATCTTACACGTGTACATTTAACATTTTTCGACTCGACCAACCGTTTCCGAGATATATCGATTCCAAGGGACAGTTAGAAATTCAGGGCCCCCCAAAAAGATCCGGCACTGCACCGATTTTAACGCCCAACAATACGATTCGTCACAGTCACTGACTCTTTCACCGTACCAGATTTCAGCTTAATATCTTGAAAATTGCGACCAGTACTTAGCTAAACGCAAAAATGTCACACACAATGGACATTTTCAGGGCCCCAAAAAAAGGAAACGGTGAGAGATATCAAAAAACCGTTTTGAGTACAAAAGTTGCATACCGTGTAGATCTTACACCTATACCCTTAACATTTTTCGATACGATCAACCGTTCCCGAGATATATCGATTCCAAAAAAAGTTTAAAATTCAGGGCCCCCAAAAAAGATCCGGCCCTGCACCGATTTTAACTCCCAACAATAGGATTTCGTCACAGTCACTAACTCTTTCATCGTACCAAATTTCAGCTTAATAGCTTGAAAATTGCGACCAGTACATAGCTAAACGCAAAAACGTCACGCACATACGTACATACATACATACAGACAGACTTTTTCCAACATACCACGGCTATATGAAAGCCTATAGGATCTTTTGATCCGGCTTTCATAACAAGTAGGAGTCTACGCAGTACGACCTGCTTTGGATGAGAAGGTGCGGCAAGATAGCGGCGAGCAAGAGGTGTAATAATCTCAAACAACAACTTCGTTGGTGGGAAGGCCTGCGGAATTGTATTTCGGACATTCGACCAAATTACGTCGAAATGTAGGAACATTATAAAATGTTATTGTAGGCAATGATGACACCATCACATGGTTATGAAAGCCGGACGTCCTCGGAAATGGAAGATATCCTACAGCAGTAAATAAATTGTTTAACTTATTGAAAAGTTTAACACGGGTTATTACAGATAATTTTCCGTAGAATTTAATTAGACCATCAGTTGAATTTTTAACATTTTTTAAATACATTTGGGCCCCATTTTGTTTTCAAAAACCATAAACATTTAATAACATTAAAAGGTGAGAGATATCGAAATATGATAAGGGGTAGAAAACTTGCTAATTACTGAGAACTTACACCTGTAGATTTAACTTTTATCTATAGGACAGACTGTTACCGATACATAACGATTCGAAAAAATAGGATGAACGTCATGGCCCCAAAAATAGAAAGTATATCAAATAACCACTCGGGGTAAAAAGGTGCAAATTACTGAGATCTTACACCTGTACCTTTAACTTTTTTCGATACAACCAACCGTTTCCGAGATATACCTATTCAAACAAAAAATGAAATTCAGGGCCCCCAAAAAAGGTCCGGCCCTGCACCGATTTTAACGCCGAACAACAGGGTACCTCACAGCCAACAACTCTTTCGTCGTACCAAATTTCAGTTCGCTATCTTGAAAATTGCGACCAGTACTTAGCTAAACGCAAAAATGTCTCGCACAATGGACATTTTCAGGGCCCCAAAAAATTAAAACGGTGAGAGATATCAAAAAATCGTTTTGAGTAAAAACGTTGCATACCGCGGAGGTCTTACACCTGTACGTTTAACATTTTTCGATACGACCAACCGTTTCCGAGATATATCGATTCCAAAAAAAAGTTTGAAATTCAGGGCCCGCAAAAAAGATCCGGCCCTGCAACGATTTTAACGCCCGAAAACAGGTTTCCTCACAGGGTCTAACTCGTTCACCGCTCCAAATTTCAGCTCGTTATCATGAAAATTAAGACCTAAACTTCGCCCGACCCAAAAATGTCATCCACAATTGACTTTTTCAGGGCCCCAAAAAATCTAAATAGCGAGAGATATCAAAAAATCGTTTTGAGTAAAAAAGTTGCATACCGCGGAGATCTTACACATGTAGATTTAAAGTTTTTTGATAAGACCAACCGTTTCCGAGATATATCGATTCCAAAAAACAGTAAGAAATTCAGGGCCCCAAAAAAATATTCGCCCCAGCACCGATTTTAACGCCCAACAATAGGATTCGTCACAGTCACTAACTCATTCACCGTACCAAATTTCAGCTTCATATCTTGAAAATTGCGACCAGTACTTAGCTAGACGCAAAAATGTCACGCACAATGGACATTATCAGGGCCCTAAAAAAAGAAAACGGTGAGAGATATCAAAAAATCGTTTTGAGTAAAAAAGGTGCATACCGCGGAGGTCTTACACCTGTACATTTAACATTTTTCGATACGACCAACCGTTTCCGAGATATATCGATTCAAAAAAAAAGGATGAAACCAGGGCCCCCAAAAAAGATCCGGCCCTGCACCGATTTTAACGCCCGACAACAGGTTTCCTCACAGGGTCTAACTCGTTCGCCGCTCCAAATTTCAGCTCGATATCATGAAAATTAAGACCTATACTTCGCCCAACCCAAAAATGTCATCCACAATTGACTTTTTCAGGGCCCCAAAAAATCAAAACAGTGAGAGATATCAAAAAATCGTTTTGAGTAAAAAGGATGCATACTGCGGAGATCTCACACATGTAGATTTAAAGTTTTTTGATAAGACCAACCGTTTCCGAGATATATCGATTCTAAAAAAAAATGAAATTCAGGGCCCCAAAAAAAGATTCGGACCAGCACCGATTTTAACGCCCAATTATAGGAATCGTCACAGTCACTAACTCTTTCACCGCACCAAATTTCAGCTTCATATCTTGAAAATTGCGACCAGTACTTAGCTAAACGCAAAAATGTCACGCACAATGGACATTATCAGGCCCCTAAAAAAAGAAAACGGTGAGAGATATCAAAAAACCGTTTTGAGTAAAAAAGTTGCATACCGCGGAGATCTTACTCCTGTATATTTAACATGTTTCGATGCGACCAACCGTTTCCGAGATATATCGATTCCAAAAAAAAGTTTGAAATTCAGGGCCCCCAAAAAAGATCCGGCCCTGCACCGATCTCAACGCCCAACAATAGGATTCGTCACAGTCACTAACTCTTTCACCGTATCAAAGTTCAGCTTAATATCTTGAAAATTGCGACCAGTACTTAGCTAAACGCAAAAATGTCACGCACAATGGACATTTTCAGGGCCCCAAAATAAGAAAACGGTGAGAGATATCAAAAAATCGTTCTGAGTAAAAACGTTGCATACCGCGGAAATCTTACACGTGTGCATTTAATATTTTTCGATACGACCAACCGTTTCCGAGATATATCGATTCCAAAATTCAGTTAGAAATTCAGGGCCCCCCAAAATGATCCGACCCTGCACCGATTTTAACGCCCAACAGCAGGATTCGTCACAGTCACTAACTCTTTCACCGTATCAAATTTCAGCTTAATATCATGAAAATTGCGACCAGTACTTAGCTAAACGCAAAAATGTCACGCACAATGGACATTTTCAGGGCCCCAAAAAAAGAAAACGGTGAGAGATATCAAAAAATCGTTTTGAGTAAAAAAGTTGCATACCGCGGAGGTCTTAATCCCATACCTTTAACATTTTTCGATACAATCAACCGTTTCCGAGATATATCGATTCCAAAAAAAAAGTTTGAAATTCAGGGCCCCCAATAAAGATCCGGCCCTGCACCGTTTTTAACGCCCGACAACAGGTTTCCTCACAGGGTCTAACTCGTTCACCGCTCCAAATTTCAGCTCGATATCATGAAAATTAAGACCTATACTTCGCCCAACCCAAAAATGTCATCCACAATTGACTTTTTCAGGGCCCCAAAAAATCAAAACAGTAAGAGATATCAAAAAATCGTTTTGAGTAAAAATGTTGCATACCGCGGAGATCTTACACCTGTACATTTAACATTTTTCGATACGACCAACCGTTTCCGAGATATATCGATTCCAAAAAACAGTTAGAAATCCAGGGCCCCCAGAAAAAGATCCGTCCCTGCACCGATTTTAACGCCCAACAATAGTATTTGTCACAGTCACTAACTCTTTCACCGTACCAAATTTCAGCTTAATATCTTGAAAATTGCGACCAGTACTTAGCTAAACGCAAAAATGTCACTCACAATGGACATTTTCAGGCCCCCCCCAAAAAAAAAGGAAACGGTGAGAGATATCAAAAAACCGTTTTGAGTAAGAAAGTTGCATACCGTGGAGATCTTACACCTATACCTTTAACATTTTTCGATATGATCAACCGTTCCCGAGATATATCGATTCCAAAAAAATGTTTGAAATTCAGGGACCCCAAAAAAGATCCGGCCCTGCACTGATTTTAACGCCCAACAATAGGATTTCGTCACAGTCATTACCTCTTTCATCGTACCAAATTTCAGCTTAATATCTTGAAAATTGCGACCAGTACTTAGCTAAACGCAAAAATGTCTCGCACAATGGACATTTTCAGGGCCCCAAAAAATTAAAACGGTGAGAGATATCAAAAAATCGTTTTGAGTAAAAAAGTTGCATACCGCGGAGGTCTTACACCTGTACGTTTAACATTTTTCGATACGACCAACCGTTTCCGAGATATATCGATTCAAAAAAAAAGGATGAAACCAGGGCCCCCAAAAAAGATCCGGCCCTGCACCGATTTTAACGCCGAACAACAGGGTACCTCACAGCCAACAACTCTTTCGTCGTACCAAATTTCAGTTCGCTATCTTGAAAATTGCGACCTGTACTTTGCTAAACGCAAAAACGTCACAAATATACGTACTACTTCTCGGCCCCAAAAAAGAAAACGTTGAGAGATATGAAAAAATCGTTTCGAGTAAAAAAGTTGCATACCGCGGAGGTCTTACTCCTGTATATATAACCTTTTTCCATACGACCAGCCGTTTCCGAGATATATCGATTCAAAAAAAGGATGAAACCAGGGCCCCAAAAAAAGGCTCGGCCCTGCACCGATGTTAACGCCCAACAATAGGGTTCGTCACAGGGTCTAACTCTGTCACTGCACGAAATTTCAGTTTGATATCTTGAAAATTGCGACCTGTACTTCGCTAATCCCAAAAATGTCACGCACAATGGACATTTTCGGGGCCCCAAAAAAAGAAAACTGTGAGAGATATCAAAAATCGCTTTTTGTAAAAAAAAAAAGTTGCATACCGCGTAGATCTTACACCTGCACATTTGACGTTTTTCGATACGACCAACCGTTTCCGAGATATATCGATTCCAAGAAAAGTTTGAAATTCAGGGCCCCCAAAAGTGATCGGGCCGTGCACCGTTTTTAACGCCCGACAACAGGTTTCCTCACAGGGTCTATCTGTTTCACCGCTCTAAATTTTAGCTCGATATGTTGAAAATTGCGAACTGTACTTCGCTAAACCAAAAAATTTCACGCACACACGACATTTTCAGGGCCCCAAAAATGGAAAACGGTGAGAGATATCAAACATCATTTTGAGTAAATAAGATGCATACCGCGGAGATCTTACACCTGTACATTTAACGTTTTTCGATAGGACCAACCGTTTCCGAGATATATCGATCCCAAAAAAAGTTTGAAATTCAGGGCCCCCCAGAAAGATCGGGCCGTGCACCGTTTTTAACGCCCGACAACAGGTTTCCTCACAGGGTCTAAAACGTTCACCGCTCCAAATTTCCGCTCGATATCATGAAAATTGAGACATATACTTCGCCCAACCCAAAAATGTCACGCACAATGGACATTTTCAGGGCCCTAAAAAAGAAAATGGTCAGAGATATCAAAAAATCGTTTTGAGAAAAAAAGTTGCATACCGCGGAGATCTTACACATGTAGATTTAAATTTTTTCGATACGACCAACCGTTTCCGAGATATATCGATTCCAAAAAAAAGTTTGAAATTCAGGGCCCGCAAAAAAGATTCGGCCCTGCACCGATTTTAACGCCCAACAATAGGATTCGTCACAGTTACTAACTCTCTCACCGTACCAAATTTCAGCTTAATATCTTGAAAATTGCGATCAGTTCTTGGCTAAACGCAAAAATGTTACGCACAATGGACATTTTCAGGGCCCCAAAAAAGAAAACGGTGAGAGATATCAAAAAATCGTTTTGAGTAAAAACGTTGCATACCGCGGAGGTCTTACACCTGTACATTTAACATTTTTCGAAACGACCAACCTTTTCCGAGATATATCGATTTCAAAAAAAAGTTTGAAATTCAGGGCCCCCAAAAAAGATCCGGCCCTGCAACGATTTTAACGCCCGAAAACAGGTTTCCTCACAGGGTCTAACTCGTTCACCGCTCCAAATTTCAGCTCGTTATCATGAAAATTAAGACCTATACATCGCCCGACCCAAAAATGTCATCCACAATTGACATTTTCAGGGCCCCAAAAAATCTAAATAGTGAGAGATATCAAAAAATCGTTTTGAGTAAAAAAGTTGCATACCGCGGAGATCTTACACATGTAGATTTAAAGTTTTTTGATAAGACCAACCGTTTCCGAGATATGTCGATTCCAAAAAACAGTAAGAAATTCAGGGCCCCAAAAAAAGATTCGGCCCAGCACCGATTTTAACGCCCAACAATAGGATTCGTCACAGTCACTAACTCATTCACCGTACCAAATTTCAGCTTCATATCTTGAAAATTGCGACCAGTACTTAGCTAGACGCAAAAATGTCACGCACAATGGTCATTTTCAGGGCCCCAAAAAAGAAAACGGGGGGTGATATCAAAAAATCGTTTTGAGTAAAAAAGTTGCATACCGCGGAGGTCTTACACCTGTACGTTTAACATTTTTCGATACGACGAACCGTTTCCGAGATATATCGATTCAAAAAAAAAGGATGAAACCTGGCCCCCAAAAAAGATCCGGCCCTGCACCGATTTTAACGCCCGACAACAGGTTTCCTCACAGGGTCTAACTCGTTCGCCGCTCCAAATTTCAGCTCGATATCATGAAAATTAAGACCTATACTTCGCCCAACCCAAAAATGTCATCCACAATTGACTTTTTCAGGGCCCCAAAAAATCAAAACAGTGAGAGATATCAAAAAATCGTTTTGAGTAAAAAGGATGCATACTGCGGAGATCTCACACATGTAGATTTAAAGTTTTTTGATAAGACCAACCGTTTCCGAGATATATCGATTCTAAAAAAAAATGAAATTCAGGGCCCCAAAAGAAGATTCGGACCAGCACCGATTTTAACGCCCAATTATAGGAATCGTCACAGTCACTAACTCTTTCACCGCACCAAATTTCAGCTTCATATCTTGAAAATTGCGACCAGTACTTAGCTAAACGCAAAAATGTCACGCACAATGGACATTATCAGGCCCCTAAAAAAAGAAAACGGTGAGAGATATCAAAAAACCGTTTTGAGTAAAAAAGTTGCATACCGCGGAGATCTTACTCCTGTATATTTGACATGTTTCGATGCGACCAACCGTTTCCGAGATATATCGATTCCAAAAAGAAGTTTGAAATTCAGGGCCCCCAAAAAAGATCCGGCCCTGCACCGATCTCAACGCCCAACAATAGGATTCGTCACAGTCACTAACTCTTTCACCGTATCAAATTTCAGCTTAATATCTTGAAAATTGCGACCAGTACTTAGCTAAACGCAAAAATGTCACGCACAATGGACATTTTCAGGGCCCCAAAATAAGAAAACGGTGAGAGATATCAAAAAATCGTTCTGAGTAAAAACGTTGCATACCGCGGAAATCTTACACGTGTGCATTTAATATCTTTCGATACGACCAACCGTTTCCGAGATATATCGATTCCAAAATTCAGTTAGAAATTCAGGGCCCCCCAAAATGATCCGACCCTGCACCGATTTTAACGCCCAACAGCAGGATTCGTCACAGTCACTAACTCTTTCACCGTATCAAATTTCAGCTTAATATCATGAAAATTGCGACCAGTACTTAGCTAAACGCAAAAATGTCACGCACAATGGACATTTTCAGGGCCCCAAAAAAAGAAAACGGTGAGAGATATCAAAAAATCGTTTTGAGTAAAAAAGTTGCATACCGCGGAGGTCTTAATCCCATACCTTTAACATTTTTCGATACAATCAACCGTTTCCGAGATATATCGATTCCAAAAAAAAAGTTTGAAATTCAGGGCCCCCAAAAAAGATCCGTCCCTGCACCGTTTTTAACGCCCGACAACAGGTTTCCTCACAGGGTCTAACTCGTTCACCGCTCCAAATTTCAGCTCGATATCATGAAAATTAATACCTATACTTCGCCCAACCCAAAAATGTCATCCACAATTGACTTTTTCAGGGCCCCAAAAAATCAAAACAGTGAGAGATATCAAAAAATCGTTTTGAGTAAAAATGTTGCATACCGCGGAGATCTTACACCTGTACATTTAACATTTTTCGATACGACCAACCGTTTCCGAGATATATCGATTCCAAAAAAACAGTTAGAAATCCAGGGCCCCCAGAAAAAGATCCGGCCCTGCACCGATTTTAACGCCCAACAATAGGATTTGTCACAGTCACTAACTCTTTCACCGTACCAAATTTCAGCTTAATATCTTGAAAATTGCGACCAGTACTTAGCTAAACGCAAAAATGTCACTCACAATGGACATTTTCAGGGCCCCAAAAAAAAGGAAACGGTGAGAGATATCAAAAAACCGTTTTGAGTAAAAAAGTTGCATACCGTGGAGATCTTACACCTATACCTTTAACATTTTTCGATATGATCAACCGTTCCCGAAATATATCGATTCCAAAAAAAAGTTTGAAATTCAGGGACCCCAAAAAAGATCCGGCCCTGCACTGATTTTAACGCCCAACAATAGGATTTCGTCACAGTCATTACCTCTTTCATCGTAACAAATTTCAGCTTAATATCTTGAAAATTGCGACCAGTACTTAGCTAACCGCAAAAATGTCTTCGCACAATGGACATTTTCAGGGCCCCAAAAAATTAAAACGGTGAGAGATATCAAAAAATCGTTTTGAGTAAAAAAGTTGCATACCGCGGAGGTCTTACACCTGTACGTTTAACATTTTTCGATACGACCAACCGTTTCCGAGATATATCGATTCAAAAAAAAAGGATGATACCAGGGCCCCCAAAAAAGATCCCGCCCTGCACCGATTTTAACGCCCGACAACAGGTTTCCTCACAGGGTCTAACTCGTTCGCCGCTCCAAATTTCAGCTCGATATCATGAAAATTAAGACCTATACTTCGCCCAACCCAAAAATGTCATCCACAATTGACTTTTTCAGGGCCCCAAAAAATCAAAACAGTGAGAGATATCAAAAAATCGTTTTGAGTAAAAAGGATGCATACTGCGGAGATCTCACACATGTAGATTTAAAGTTTTTTGATAAGACCAACCGTTTCCGAGATATATCGATTCTAAATAAAAATTGAAATTCAGGGCCCCAAAAAAAGATTCGGCCCAGCACCGATTTTAACGCCCAATTATAGGAATCGTCACATTCACTAACTCTTTCACCGCACCAAATTTCAGCTTCATATCTTGAAAATTGCGACCAGTACTTAGCTAAACGCAAAAATGTCACGCACAATGGACATTATCAGGCCCCTAAAAAAAGAAAACGGTGAGAGATATCAAAAAATCGTTTTTTGTAAAAAAGATACATACCGCGGAGATCTTACTCCTGTATATTTAACATTTTTCGATGCGACCAACCGTTTCCGAGATATATCGATTCCAAAAAAAAGTTTGAAATTCAGGGCCCCCAAAAATGATCCGGCCCTGCACCGATCTCAACGCCCAACAATAGGATTCGTCACAGTCACTAACTCTTTCACCGTATCAAATTTCAGCTTAATATCTTGAAAATTGCGACCAGTACTTAGCTAAACGCAAAAATGTCACGCACAATGGACATTATCAGGGCCCCAAAAAAAGAAAACGGTGAGAGATGTCAAAAAATCGTTTTGAGTAAAAAAGTTGCATACCGTGGAGGTCTTACACCTATACCTTTAACATTTTTCGATACAATCAACCGTTTCCGAGATATATCGATTCCAAAAAAAAGTTTGAAATTCAGGGCCCCCAAAAAAGATCTGGCTCTGCACCGTTTTTAACGCCCGACAACAGGTTTCCTCACAGGGTCTAACTCGTTCGCCGCTCCAAATTTCAGCTCGATATCATGAAAATTAAGACCTATACTTCGCCCAAACCAAAAATGTCATCCACAATTGACTTATTCAGGGCCCCAAAAAATCAAAACAGTGAGAGATATCAAAAAATCGTTTTGAGTAAAAATGTTGCATACCGCGGAGATCTTACACCTGTACATTTAACATTTTTCGATACGACCAACCGTTTCCGAGATATATCGATTCCAAAAAACAGTTAGAAATCCAGGGCCCCCAAAAAAAGATCCGGCCCTGCACCGATTTTAACGCCCAACAATAGGATTTGTCACAGTCACTAACTCTTTCACCGTACCAAATTTCAGCTTAATATCTTGAAAATTGCGACCAGTACTTAGCTAAACGCAAAAATGTCACACACAATGGACATTTTCAGGGCCCCAAAAAAGAAAACGGTGAGAGATATCAAAAAATCGTTTTGAGTAAAAACGTTGCATACCGCGGAGGTCTTACACCTGTACATTTAACATTTTTCGAAACGACCAACCGTTTCCGAGATATATCGATTTCAAAAAAAAGTTTGAAATTCAGGGCCCCCAAAAAAGATCCGGCCCTGCAACGATTTTAACGCCCGAAAACAGGTTTCCTCACAGGGTCTAACTCGTTCACCGCTCCAAATTTCAGCTCGTTATCATGAAAATTAAGACCTATACTTCGCCCGACCCAAAAATGTCATCCACAATTGACATTTTCAGGGCCCCAAAAAATCTAAATAGTGAGAGATATAAAAAATCGTTTTGAGTAAAAAAGTTGCATACCGCGGAGATCTTACACATGTAGATTTAAAGTTTTTTGATAAGACCAACCGTTTCCGAGATATATCGATTCCAAAAAACAGTAAGAAATTCAGGGCCCCAAAAAAAGATTCGGCCCAGCACCGATTTTAACGCCCAACAATAGGATTCGTCACAGTCACTAACTCATTCACCGTACCAAATTTCAGCTTCATATCTTGAAAATTGCGACCAGTACTTAGCTAGACGCAAAAATGTCAGGCACAATGGTCATTTTCAGGGCCCCAAAAAAGAAAACGGGGGGTGATATCAAAAAATCGTTTTGAGTAAAAAAGTTGCATACCGCGGAGGTCTTACACCTGTACGTTTAACATTTTTCGATACGACGAACCGTTTCCGAGATATATCGATTCAAAAAAAAAGGATGAAACCTGGCCCCCAAAAAAGACCCGGCCCTGCACCGATTTTAACGCCCGACGACAGGTTTCCTCACAGGGTCTAACTCGTTCGCCGCTCCAAATTTCAGCTCGATATCATGAAAATTAAGACCTATACTTCGCCCAACCCAAAAATGTCATCCACAATTGACTTTTTCAGGGCCCCAAAAAATCAAAACAGTGAGAGATATCAAAAAATCGTTTTGAGTAAAAAGGATGCATACTGCGGAGATCTCACACATGTAGATTTAAAGTTTTTTGATAAGACCTACCGTTTCCGAGATATATCGATTCTAAAAAAAATTGAAATTCAGGGCCCCAAAAAAAGATTCGGACCAGCACCGATTTTAACGCCCAATTATAGCAATCGTCACAGTCACTAACTCTTTCACCGCACCAAATTTCAGCTTCATATCTTGAAAATTGCGACCAGTACTTAGCTAAACGCCAAAATGTCACGCACAATGGACATTATCAGGCCCCTAAAAAAAGAAAACGGTGAGAGATATCAAAAAACCGTTTTGAGTAAGAAAGTTGCATACCGCGGAGATCTTACTCCTGTATATTTGACATGTTTCGATGCGACCAACCGTTTCCGAGATATATCGATTCCAAAAAAAAGTTTGAAATTCAGCCCCCCCAAAAAAGATCCGGCCCTGCACCGATCTCAACGCCCAACAATAGGATTCGTCACAGTCACTAACTTTTTCACCGTATCAAATTTCAGCTTAATATCTTGAAAATTGCGACCAGTACTTAGCTAAACGCAAAAATGTCACGCACAATGGACATTTTCAGGGCCCCAAAATAAGAAAACGGTGAGAGATATCAAAAAATCGTTCTGAGTAAAAACGTTGCATACCGCGGAAATCTTACACGTGTGCATTTAATATTTTTCGATACGACCAACCGTTTCCGAGATATATCGATTCCAAAATTCAGTTAGAAATTCAGGGCCCCCCAAAATGATCCGACCCTGCACCGATTTTAACGCCCAACAGCAGGATTCGTCACAGTCACTAACTCTTTCACCGTATCAAATTTCAGCTTATTATCATGAAAATTGCGACCAGTACTTAGCTAAACGCAAAAATGTCACGCACAATGGACATTTTCAGGGCCCCAAAAAAAGAAAACGGTGAGAGATATCAAAAAATCGTTTTGAGTAAAAAAGTTGCATACCGCGGAGGTCTTACACCTATACCTTTAACATTTTTCGATACAATCAACCGTTTCCGAGATATATCGATTCCAAAAAAAAAGTTTGAAATTCCGGGCCCCCAAAAAAGATCCGTCCCTGCACCGTTTTTAACGCCCGACAACAGGTTTCCTCACAGGGTCTAACTCGTTCACCGCTCCAAATTTCAGCTCGATATCATGAAAATTAATACCTATACTTCGCCCAACCCAAAAATGTCATCCACAATTGACTTTTTCAGGGCCCCAAAAAATCAAAACAGTGAGAGATATCAAAAAATCGTTTTGAGTAAAAATGTTGCATACCGCGGAGATCTTACACCTGTACATTTAACATTTTTCGATACGACCAACCGTTTCCGAGATATATCGATTCCAAAAAAACAGTTAGAAATCCAGGGCCCCCAGAAAAAGATCCGGCCCTGCACCGATTTTAACGCCCAACAATAGGATTTGTCACAGTCACTAACTCTTTCACCGTACCAAATTTCAGCTTAATATCTTGAAAATTGCGACCAGTACTTAGCTAAACGCAAAAATGTCACTCACAATGGACATTTTCAGGGCCCCAAAAAAAAAAGGAAACGGTGAGAGATATCAAAAAACCGTTTTGAGTAAAAAAGTTGCATACCGTGGAGATCTTACACCTATACCTTTAACATTTTTCGATATGATCAACCGTTCCCGAAATATATCGATTCCAAAAAAAAGTTTGAAATTCAGGGACCCCAAAAAAGATCCGGCCCTGCACTGATTTTAACGCCCAACAATAGGATTTCGTCACAGTCATTACCTCTTTCATCGTAACAAATTTCAGCTTAATATCTTGAAAATTGCGACCAGTACTTAGCTAACCGCAAAAATGTCTTCGCACAATGGACATTTTCAGGGCCCCAAAAAATTAAAACGGTGAGAAATATCAAAAAATCGTTTTGAGTAAAAAAGTTGCATACCGCGGAGGTCTTACACCTGTACGTTTAACATTTTTCGATACGACCAACCGTTTCCGAGATATATCGATTCAAAAAAAAAGGATGATACCAGGGCCCCCAAAAAAGATCCGGCCCTGCACCGATTTTAACGCCCGACAACAGGTTTCCTCACAGGGTCTAACTCGTTCGCCGCTCCAAATTTCAGCTCGATATCATGAAAATTAAGACCTATACTTCGCCCAACCCAAAAATGTCATCCACAATTGACTTTTTCAGGGCCCCAAAAAATCAAAACAGTGAGAGATATCAAAAAATCGTTTTGAGTAAAAAGGATGCATACTGCGGAGATCTCACACATGTAGATTTAAAGTTTTTTGATAAGACCAACCGTTTCCGAGATATATCGATTCTAAAAAAAAATTGAAATTCAGGGCCCCAAAAAAAGATTCGGCCCAGCACCGATTTTAACGCCCAATTATAGGAATCGTCACATTCACTAACTCTTTCACCGCACCAAATTTCAGCTTCATATCTTGAAAATTGCGACCAGTACTTAGCTAAACGCAAAAATGTCACGCACAATGGACATTATCAGGCCCCTAAAAAAAGAAAACGGTGAGAGATATCAAAAAATCGTTTTGAGTAAAAAAGATACATACCGCGGAGATCTTACTCCTGTATATTTAACATTTTTCGATGCGACCAACCGTTTCCGAGATATATCGATTCCAAAAAAAAGTTTGAAATTCAGGGCCCCCAAAAATGATCCGGCCCTGCACCGATCTCAACGCCCAACAATAGGATTCGTCACAGTCACTAACTCTTTCACCGTATCAAATTTCAGCTTAATATCTTGAAAATTGCGACCAGTACTTAGCTAAACGCAAAAATGTCACGCACAATGGACATTATCAGGGCCCCAAAAAAAGAAAACGGTGAGAGATGTCAAAAAATCGTTTTGAGTAAAAAAGTTGCATACCGTGGAGGTCTTACACCTATACCTTTAACATTTTTCGATACAATCAACCGTTTCCGAGATATATCGATTCCAAAAAAAAGTTTGAAATTCAGGGCCCCCAAAAAAGATCTGGCTCTGCACCGTTTTTAACGCCCGACAACAGGTTTCCTCACAGGGTCGAACTCGTTCGCCGCTCCATATTTCAGCTCGATATCATGAAAATTAAGACCTATACTTCGCCCAACCCAAAAATGTCATCCACAATTGACTTATTCAGGGCCCCAAAAAATCAAAACAGTGAGAGATATCAAAAAATCGTTTTGAGTAAAAATGTTGCATACCGCGGAGATCTTACACCTGTACATTTAACATTTTTCGATACGACCAACCGTTTCCGAGATATATCGATTCCAAAAAACAGTTAGAAATCCAGGGCCCCCAAAAAAAGATCCGGCCCTGCACCGATTTTAACGCCCAACAATAGGATTTGTCACAGTCACTAACTCTTTCACCGTACCAAATTTCAGCTTAATATCTTGAAAATTGCGACCAGTACTTAGCTAAACGCAAAAATGTCACACACAATGGACATTTTCAGGGCCCCAAAAAAGAAAACGGTGAGAGATATCAAAAAATCGTTTTGAGTAAAAACGTTGCATACCGCGGAGGTCTTACACCTGTACATTTAACATTTTTCGAAACGACCAACCGTTTCCGAGATATATCGATTTCAAAAAAAAGTTTGAAATTCAGGGCCCCCAAAAAAGATCCGGCCCTGCAACGATTTTAACGCCCGAAAACAGGTTTCCTCACAGGGTGTAACTCGTTCACCGCTCCAAATTTCAGCTCGTTATCATGAAAATTAAGACCTATACTTCGCCCGACCCAAAAATGTCATCCACAATTGACATTTTCAGGGCCCCAAAAAATCTAAATAGTGAGAGATATCAAAAAATCGTTTTGAGTAAAAAAGTTGCATACCGCGGAGATCTTACACATGTAGATTTAAAGTTTTTTGATAAGACCAACCGTTTCCGAGATATATCGATTCCAAAAAACAGTAAGAAATTCAGGGCCCCAAAAAAAGATTCGGCCCAGCACCGATTTTAACGCCCAACAATAGGATTCGTCACAGTCACTAACTCATTCACCGTACCAAATTTCAGCTTCATATCTTGAAAATTGCGACCAGTACTTAGCTAGACGCAAAAATGTCAGGCACAATGGTCATTTTAAGGGCCCCAAAAAAGAAAACGGGGGGTGATATCAAAAAATCGTTTTGAGTAAAAAAGTTGCATACCGCGGATGTCTTACACCTGTACGTTTAACATTTTTCGATACGACGAACCGTTTCCGAGATATATCGATTCAAAAAAAAAGGATGAAACCTGGCCCCCAAAAAAGATCCGGCCCTGCACCGATTTTAACGCCCGACAACAGGTTTCCTCACAGGGTCTAACTCGTTCGCCGCTCCAAATTTCAGCTCGATATCATGAAAATTAAGACCTATACTTCGCCCAACCCAAAAATGTCATCCACAATTGACTTTTTCAGGGCCCCAAAAAATCAAAACAGTGAGAGATATCAAAAAATCGTTTTGAGTAAAAAGGATGCATACTGCGGAGATCTCACACATGTAGATTTAAAGTTTTTTGATAAGACCAACCGTTTCCGAGATATATCGATTCTAAAAAAAATGAAATTCAGGGCCCCAAAAAAAGATTCGGCCCAGCACCGATTTTAACGCCCAATTATAGGAATCGTCACATTCACTAACTCTTTCACCGCACCAAATTTCAGCTTCATATCTTGAAAATTGCGACCAGTACTTAGCTAAACGCAAAAATGTCACGCACAATGGACATTATCAGGCCCCTAAAAAAAGAAAACGGTGAGAGATATCAAAAAACCGTTTTGAGTAAAAAAGTTGCATACCGCGGAGATCTTACTCCTGTATATTTGACATGTTTCGATGCGACCAACCGTTTCCGAGATATATCGATTCCAAAAAAAAGTTTGAAATTCAGGGCCCCCCAAAAAAATCCGGCCCTGCACCGATCTCAACGCCCAACAATAGGATTCGTCACAGTCACTAACTTTTTCACCGTATCAAATTTCAGCTTAATATCTTGAAAATTGCGACCAGTACTTAGCTAAACGCAAAAATGTCACGCACAATGGACATTTTCAGGGCCCCAAAATAAGAAAACGGTGAGAGATATCAAAAAATCGTTCTGAGTAAAAACGTTGCATACCGCGGAAATCTTACACGTGTGCATTTAATATTTTTCGATACGACCAACCGTTTCCGAGATATATCGATTCCAAAATTCAGTTAGAAATTCAGGGCCCCCCAAAATGATCCGACCCTGCACCGATTTTAACGCCCAACAGCAGGATTCGTCACAGTCACTAACTCTTTCACCGTATCAAATTTCAGCTTAATATCATGAAAATTGCGACCAGTACTTAGCTAAACGCAAAAATGTCACGCACAATGGACATTTTCAGGGCCCCAAAAAAAGAAAACGGTGAGAGATATCAAAAAATCGTTTTGAGTAAAAAAGTTGCATACCGCGGAGGTCTTACACCTATACCTTTAACATTTTTCGATACAATCAACCGATTCCGAGATATATCGATTCCAAAAAAAAAGTTTGAAATTCCGGGCCCCCAAAAAAGATCCGTCCCTGCACCGTTTTTAACGCCCGACAACAGGTTTCCTCACAGGGTCTAACTCGTTCACCGCTCCAAATTTCAGCTCGATATCATGAAAATTAATACCTATACTTCGCCCAACCCAAAAATGTCATCCACAATTGACTTTTTCAGGGCCCCAAAAAATCAAAACAGTGAGAGATATCAAAAAATCGTTTTGAGTAAAAATGTTGCATACCGCGGAGATCTTACACCTGTACATTTAACATTTTTCGATACGACCAACCGTTTCCGAGATATATCGATTCCAAAAAAACAGTTAGAAATCCAGGGCCCCCAGAAAAAGATCCGGCCCTGCACCGATTTTAACGCCCAACAATAGGATTTGTCACAGTCACTAACTCTTTCACCGTACCAAATTTCAGCTTAATATCTTGAAAATTGCGACCAGTACTTAGCTAAACGCAAAAAAGTCACTCACAATGGACATTTTCAGGGCCCCCAAAAAAAAGGAAACGGTGAGAGATATCAAAAAACCGTTTTGAGTAAAAAAGTTGCATACCGTGGAGATCTTACACCTATACCTTTAACATTTTTCGATATGATCAACCGTTCCCGAAATATATCGATTCCAAAAAAAAGTTTGAAATTCAGGGACCCCAAAAAAGATCCGGCCCTGCACTGATTTTAACGCCCAACAATAGGATTTCGTCACAGTCATTACCTCTTTCATCGTACCAAATTTCAGCTTAATATCTTGAAAATTGCGACCAGTACTTAGCTAAACGCAAAAATGTCTTCGCACAATGGACATTTTCAGGGCCCCAAAAAATTAAAACGGTGAGAGATATCAAAAAATCGTTTTGAGTAAAAAAGTTGCATACCGCGGAGGTCTTACACCTGTACGTTTAACATTTTTCGATACGACCAACCGTTTCCGAGATATATCGATTCAAAAAAAAAAGGATGATACCAGGGCCCCCAAAAAAGATCCGGCCCTGCACCGATTTTAACGCCCGACAACAGGTTTCCTCACAGGGTCTAACTCGTTCGCCGCTCCATATTTCAGCTCGATATCATGAAAATTAAGACCTATACTTCGCCCAACCCAAAAATGTCATCCACAATTGACTTTTTCAGGGCCCCAAAAAATCAAAACAGTGAGAGATATCAAAAAATCGTTTTGAGTAAAAAGGATGCATACTGCGGAGATCTCACACATGTAGATTTAAAGTTTTTTGATAAGACCAACCGTTTCCGAGATATATCGATTCTAAAAAAAATGAAATTCAGGGCCCCAAAAAAAGATTCGGCCCAGCACCGATTTTAACGCCCAATTATAGGAATCGTCACATTCACTAACTCTTTCACCGCACCAAATTTCAGCTTCATATCTTGAAAATTGCGACCAGTACTTAGCTAAACGCAAAAATGTCACGCACAATGGACATTATCAGGCCCCTAAAAAAAGAAAACGGTGAGAGATATCAAAAAATCGTTTTGAGTAAAAAAGATACATACCGCGGAGATCTTACTCCTGTATATTTAACATTTTTCGATGCGACCAACCGTTTCCGAGATATATCGATTCCAAAAAAAAGTTTGAAATTCAGGGCCCCCAAAAATGATCCGGCCCTGCACCGATCTCAACGCCCAACAATAGGATTCGTCACAGTCACTAACTCTTTCACCGTATCAAATTTCAGCTTAATATCTTGAAAATTGCGACCAGTACTTAGCTAAACGCAAAAATGTCACGCACAATGGACATTATCAGGGCCCCAAAAAAAGAAAACGGTGAGAGATGTCAAAAAATCGTTTTGAGTAAAAAAGTTGCATACCGCGGAGGTCTTACACCTATACCTTTAACATTTTTCGATACAATCAACCGTTTCCGAGATATATCGATTCCAAAAAAAAGTTTGAAATTCAGGGCCCCCAAAAAAGATCTGGCTCTGCACCGTTTTTAACGCCCGACAACAGGTTTCCTCACAGGGTCTAACTCGTTCGCCGCTCCAAATTTCAGCTCGATATCATGAAAATTAAGACCTATACTTCGCCCAACCCAAAAATGTCATCCACAATTGACTTATTCTCGGCCCCAAAAAATCAAAACAGTGAGAGATATCAAAAAATCGTTTTGAGTAAAAATGTTGCATACCGCGGAGATCTTACACCTGTACATTTAACATTTTTCGATACGACCAACCGTTTCCGAGATATATCGATTCCAAAAAACAGTTAGAAATCCAGGGCCCCCAAAAAAAGATCCGACCCTGCACCGATTTTAACGCCCAACAATAGGATTTGTCACAGTCACTAACTCTTTCACCGTACCAAATTTCAGCTTAATATCTTGAAAATTGCGACCAGTACTTAGCTAAACGCAAAAATGTCACACACAATGGACATTTTCAGGGCCCCAAAAAAAGGAAACGGTGAGAGATATCAAAAAACCGTTTTGAGTAAAAAAGTTGCATACCGTGGAGATCTTACACCTATACCTTTAACATTTTTCGATATGATCAACCGTTCCCGAGATATATCGATTCCAAAAAAAAGTTTGAAATTCAGGGACCCCAAAAAAGATCCGGCCCTGCACCGATTTTAACGCCCAACAATAGGATTTCGTCACAGTCATTACCTCTTTCATCGTACCAAATTTCAGCTTAATATCTTGAAAATTGCGACCAGTACTTAGCTAAACGCAAAAATGTCTCGCACAATGGACATTTTCAGGGCCCCAAAAAATTAAAACGGTGAGCGATATCAAAAAATCGTTTTGAGTAAAAAAGGTGCATACCGCGGAGATCTTACACCTATTCCTTTAACATTTTTCGATACGACCAACCGTTTCCGAGATATATCGATTCAAAAAAATAGGATGAAATTCAGGGCCCCAAAAAAAAGGCCCGGCCCTACACCGATTTTAACGCCCAACAATAGGGTTCGTCACAGGCCCCAACTCTTTCACCGTACCAAATTTCAGCTCGATATCTTGAAAATTGCGACCTGTACTCTGCTAAACGCAAAAACGTCACGCACATACGTACATACATACATACAGCCAGACTTTTTCCAACATACCACGGCTATATGAAAGCCTATAGGATCTTTAGATCCGGCTTTCATAACAAGTAGGAGTCCCCGCAGCACGACCTGCTTTTGATGAGACAGAGGCGCAGCAGCATGGGGCCAGCAAGAGGGGTTATAATCTCAAACAATAACTTCGTTGGCGGCAAGGCCTGATGCCTAGCATTTCGGGCCATTGGCCCGATTGTGTGGTAATGTAGGAAAATTATAAAATGTTATTCTAGGCAATGCTGACACCATCACGTGGTTATGAAAGCCGGGTGTCCTGGGAAATGGAAAGTATATTACAGCTGTAAATACATTATTTAACTTATTGAAAAGGTGAAAACGGGTTATTATAGATAATTTTCCGTAGAATTCAATTAGACCATCGTTTAAATTTTTACCTATTATTATATACATTTGGGCCCCATTTTTTTTTCAAAAACCAAAAACATTTAATAACATCTTCAGGGCCCCAAAATAAGAAAACGGTGAGAGATATCAAAAAATCGTTATGAGTAAAAAAGGTGCATACCGCGGAGATCTTACACCTGAACATTTAACGTTTTTCGATGCGACCAACCGTTTCCGAGATATATCGATTCAAAAAAAAAGTTTGAAATTCTGGGCCCCCCAAAAAGATCCGGCCCTGTACCTTTTTTAACGCCCGACAACTGGTATCCTCACAGGGTCCAACTCTTTCACAGCTCCAAATTTCAGCTCGATATCTTGAAAATTGCGACCTGTACTTCGCTAAACCCAAAAATGTCACGCACAATGGACATTTTCAGGGCCCAAAAAATAGAAAACGGTGAGAGATATCAAAAAATCGTTTAGAGTAAAAAAGTTGCATACCGTGGAGTTCTTACACCTGCACCTTTAACTTTCTTCGATGCGACCAACCGTTTCCGAGATATATCGATTCCAAAAAAAATTGAAATTCAGGGCCCCCAAAAAAGGATTCGGCCCAGCACCGATTTTAACGCCCAACAATAGGATTCGTCACAGTCACTAACTCTTTCACCGTACCAAATTTCAGCTTCATATATTGAAAATGGCGACCAGTACTTAGCTAAACGCAAAAATGTCACGCACAATGGACATTTTCAGGGCCCTAAAAAAGAAAACGGTGAGAGATATCAAAAAATTGTTTTGAGTAAAAAAGTTGCATACCGCAGAGATCTTACACCTGTACATTTTACGTTTTTCGATACGACCAACCGATTCCGAGATATATCGATTCCAAAAATTAGTTTGAAATTTAGGGCGCCCAAAAAAGATCCGGCCCTGCACCGATTATAACGCCCAACAGTAGGATTCGTCCGGAGTCACTAACTCCTTCACCGTACCACATTTCAGCTCGATATCTTGATTATTGCGACCTGTACTTCGCTAAACCCAAAAATGTGACGCACAATGGACATTTTCAGGGCCCCAAAAAAAGAAAACGGTGAGAGATATCAAAAAATCGTTTTGAGTAAAAAAGTTGCATACCGCGGAGATCTTACACCTGTACATTTAACATTTTTCGATGCGACCAACCGTTTCCGAGATATATCGATTCAAAAAAAAACATTTGAAATTCAGGGCCCCCAAAAAAGATCCGGCCCTGCACCGATCTCAACGCCCAACAATAGGATTCGTCACATTCACTCTCTCTTTCACCGAACCAAATTTCAGCTTAATATCTTGAAAATTGTGACCAGTACCTAGCTAAACGCAAAAATGTCACATACAATGGACATTTTCAGGGCCCCAAAAAAAGAAAACGGTGAGAGATATCCAAAAATTGTTTTGAGGAAAAAAGTTGCATACCGCGAAGATCTTACACCTGTGCATTTAACATTTTTCGATACGACCAACCGTTTCCGAGATATATCGATTCCAAAAAACAGTTAGAAATTCAGGGCCCCCCAAAAAGATCCGGCCCTGCACCGATTTTAACGCCCAACAATAGGATTCGTGACAGTCACTAACTCTTTCACCGTACCAAATTTCAGCTTAATATCTTGAAAATTGCGACCAGTACTTAACTGAACGCAAAAATGTCACATACAATGGACATTTTCAGGGCCCCAAAAAAGGAAAACGGTGAGAGATATCAAAAAATCGTTCTGAGTAAAAAAGTTGCATACCGCGGAGGTCTTACACCTACACCTTTAACATTTTTCGATACAATCAACCGTTTCCGAGATATATCGATTCCAAAAAAAGTTTGAAATTCAGAGCCCCCAAAAAAGATCCGGCCCTGCACCGATTTTAACGCCCGACAACAGGTTTCCTCACATGGTCTAACTCGTTCACCGGTCCAAATTTCAGCTTAATATCTTGAAAATTGCGGCCAGTACTTAGCTAAACGCAAAAATGTCACGCACAATGGACATTTTCAGGGCCCCAAAAAAAGAAAACGGTGAGAGATATCAAAAAATCGTTTTGAGTAAAAAAGTTGCATACCGCGGAGGTCTTACACCTATACCTTTAACATTTTTCGATACAATCAACCGTCTCCGAGATATATCGATTCCAAAAAAAAATATGAAATTCAGGGCCCCCAAAAAAGATCCGGCCCTGCACCGATTTTAACGCCCGACAACAGGTTTCCTCACAGGGTCTAACTCGTTCACCGCTCCAAATTTCAGCTCGATATCATGAAAATTAAGACCTATACTTCGCACAACCCAAAAATGTCATCCACAATTGACTTTTTCAGGGCCCCAAAAAATCAAAACAGTGAGAGATA
Source organism: Meconema thalassinum (assembly GCA_946902985.2). Lineage (NCBI taxonomy): Eukaryota > Metazoa > Arthropoda > Insecta > Orthoptera > Tettigoniidae > Meconema > Meconema thalassinum. Next base: position 266,328,853 of record OX336395.1, on the reverse strand, counting down.
TCAAAAAATCGTTTTGAGTAAAAATGTTGCATACCGCGGAGATCTTACTCCTGTACATTTAACATTTTTCGATACGACCAACCGTTTCCGAGATATATCGATTCCAAAAAACAGTTAGAAATCCAGGGCCCCCAGAAAAAGATCCGGCCCTGCACCGATTTTAACGCCCAACAATAGTATTTGTCACAGTCACTAACTCTTTCACCGTACCAAATTTGAGCTTAATATCTTGAAAATTGCGACCAGTACTTAGCTAAACGCAAAAATGTCACTCACAATGGACATTTTCAGGGCCCCCAAAAAAAAAAGGAAACGGTGAGAGATATCAAAAAACCGTTTGGAGTAAGAAAGTTGCATACCGTGGAGATCTTACACCTATACCTTTAACATTTTTCGATATGATCAACCGTTCCCGAGATATATCGATTCCAAAAAAAAGTTTGAAATTCAGGGACCCCAAAAAAGATCCGGCCCTGCACTGATTTTAACGCCCAACAATAGGATTTCGTCACAGTCATTACCTCTTTCATCGTACCAAATTTCAGCTTAATATCTTGAAAATTGCGACCAGTACTTAGCTAAACGCAAAAATGTCTCGCACAATGGACATTTTCAGGGCCCCAAAAAATTAAAACGGTGAGAGATATCAAAAAATCGTTTTGAGTAAAAAAGTTGCATACCGCGGAGGTCTTACACCTGTACATTTAACATTTTTCGATACGACCAACCGTTTCCGAGATATATCGATTCAAAAAAAAAAGGATGAAACCAGGGCCCCCAAAAAAGATCCGGCCCTGCACCGATTTTAACGCCGAACAACAGGGTACCTCACAGCCAACAACTCTTTCGTCGTACCAAATTTCAGTTCGCTATCTTGAAAATTGCGACCTGTACTTTGCTAAACGCAAAAACGTCACAAATATACGTACTACTTCTCGGCCCCAAAAAAGAAAACGTTGAGAGATATGAAAAAATCGTTTTGAGTAAAAAAGTTGCATACCGCGGAGGTCTTACTCCTGTATATATAACCTTTTTCCATACGACCAGCCGATTCCGAGATATATCGATTCAAAAAAAGGATGAAACCAGGGCCCCAAAAAAAGGCTCGGCCCTGCACCGATGTTAACGCCCAACAATAGGGTTCGTCACAGGGTCTAACTCTGTCACTGCACGAAATTTCAGTTTGATATCTTGAAAATTGCGACCTGTACTTCGCTAATCCCAAAAATGTCACGCACAATGGACATTTTCGGGGCCCCAAAAAAAGAAAACGGTGAGAGATATCAAAAATCGCTTTTTGTAAAGAAAAAAGTTGCATACCGCGTAGATCTTACACCTGCACATTTGACGTTTTTCGATACGACCAACCGTTTCCGAGATATATCGATTCCAAGAAAAGTTTGAAATTCAGGGCCCCCAAAAATGATCGGGCCGTGCACCGTTTTTAACGCCCGACAACAGGTTTCCTCACAGGGTCTATCTGTTTCACCGCTCTAAATTTCAGCTCGATATGTTGAAAATTGCGAACTGTACTTCGCTAAACCAAAAAATTTCACGCACACACGACATTTTCAGGGCCCCAAAAATGGAAAACGGTGAGAGATATCAAACATCATTTTGAGTAAATAAGATGCATACCGCGGAGATCTTACACCTGTACATTTAACGTTTTTCGATAGGACCAACCGTTTCCGAGATATATCGATCCCAAAAAAAGTTTGAAATTCAGGGCCCCCCAGAAAGATCGGACCGTGCACCGTTTTTAACGCCCGACAACAGGTTTCCTCACAGGGTCTAAAACGTTCACCGCTCCAAATTTCCGCTCGATATCATGAAAATTGAGACCTATACTTCGCCCAACCCAAAAATGTCACGCACAATGGACATTTTCAGGGCCCTAAAAAAGAAAATGGTCAGAGATATCAAAAAATCGTTTTGAGAAAAAAAGTTGCATACCGCGGAGATCTTACACATGTAGATTTAAAGTTTTTCGATACGACCAACCGTTTCCGAGATATATCGATTCCAAAAAAAAGTTTGAAATTCAGGGCCCGCAAAAAAGATTCGGCCCTGCACCGATTTTAACGCCCAACAATAGGATTCGTCACAGTTACTAACTCTCTCACCGTACCAAATTTCAGCTTCATATCTTGAAAATTGCGACCAGTTCTTGGCTAAACGCAAAAATGTTACGCACAATGGACATTTTCAGGGCCCCAAAAAAGAAAACGGTGAGAGATATCAAAAAATCGTTTTGAGTAAAAACGTTGCATACCGCGGAGGTCTTACACCTGTACATTTAACATTTTTTGAAACGACCAATCGTTTCCGAGATATATCGATTTCAAAAAAAAGTTTGAAATTCAGGGCCCCCCAAAAAGATCCGGCCCTGCAACGATTTTAACGCCCGAAAACAGGTTTCCTCACAGGGTCTAACTCGTTCACCGCTCCAAATTTCAGCTCGTTATCATGAAAATTAAGACCTATACTTCGCCCGACCCAAAAATGTCATCCACAATTGACTTTTTCAGGGCCCCAAAAAATCTAAATAGTGAGAGATATCAAAAAATCGTTTTGAGTAAAAAAGTTGCATACCGCGGAGATCTTACACATGTAGATTTAAAGTTTTTTGATAAGACCAACCGTTTCCGAGATATATCGATTCCAAAAAACAGTAAGAAATTCAGGGCCCCAAAAAAAGATTCGGCCCAGCACCGATTTTAACGCCCAACAATAGGGTTCGTCACAGTCACTAACTCATTCACCGTACCAAATTTCAGCTTCATATCTTGAAAATTGCGACCAGTACTTAGCTAGACGCAAAAATGTCACGCACAATGGACATTATCAGGGCCCTAAAAAAAGAAAACGGTGAGAGATATCAAAAAATCGTTTTGAGTAAAAAAGTTGCATACCGCGGAGGTCTTACACCTGTACGTTTAACATTTTTCGATACGACCAACCGTTTCCGAGATATATCGATTCAAAAAAAAAAGGATGAAACCTGGCCCCCAAAAAAGATCCGGCCCTGCACCGATTTTAACGCCCGACAACAGGTTTCCTCACAGGGTCTAACTCGTTCGCCGCTCCATATTTCAGCTCGATATCATGAAAATTAAGACCTATACTTCGCCCAACCCAAAAATGTCATCCACAATTGACTTTTTCAGGGCCCCAAAAAATCAAAACAGTGAGAGATATCAAAAAATCTTTTTGAGTAAAAAGGATGCATACTGCGGAGATCTCACACATGTAGATTTAAAGTTTTTTGATAAGACCAACCGTTTCCGAGATATATCGATTCTAAAAAAAATTGAAATTCAGGGCCCCAAAAAAAGATTCGGACCAGCACCGATTTTAACGCCCAATTATAGGAATCGTCACAGTCACTATCTCTTTCACCGCACCAAATTTCATCTTCATATCTTGAAAATTGCGACCAGTACTTAGCTAAACGCAAAAATGTCACGCACAATGGTCATTATCAGGCCCCTAAAAAAAGAAAACGGTGAGAGATATCAAAAAACCGTTTTGAGTAAAGAAGTTGCATACCGCGGAGATCTTACTCCTGTATATTTGACATGTTTCGATGCGACCAACCGTTTCCGAGATATATCGATTCCAAAAAAAAGTTTGAAATTCAGGGCCCCCAAAAAAGATCCGGCCCTGCATCGATCTCAACGCCCAACAATAGGATTCGTCACAGTCACTAACTCTTTCACCGTATCAAATTTCAGCTTAATATCTTGAAAATTGCGACCAGTACTTAGCTAAACGCAAAAATGTCACGCACAATGGACATTTTCAGGGCCCCAAAATAAGAAAACGGTGAGAGATATCAAAAAATCGTTCTGAGTAAAAACGTTGCATACCGCGGAAATCTTACACGTGTGCATTTAATATTTTTCGATACGACCAACCGTTTCCGAGATATATCGATTCCAAAATTCAGTTAGAAATTCAGGGCCCCCCAAAATGATCCGACCCTGCACCGATTTTAACGCCCAACAGCAGGATTCGTCACAGTCACTAACTCTTTCACCGTATCAAATTTCAGCTTAATATCATGAAAATTGCGACCAGTACTTAGCTAAACGCAAAAATGTCACGCACAATGGACATTTTCAGGGCCCCAAAAAAGAAAACGGTGAGAGATATCAAAAAATCGTTTTGAGTAAAAAAGTTGCATACCGCGGAGGTCTTACACCTATACCTTTAACATTTTTCGATACAATCAACCGTTTCCGAGATATATCGATTCCAAAAAAAAAGTTTGAAATTCAGGGCCCCCAAAAAAGATCCGGCCCTGCACCGTTTTTAACGCCCGACAACAGGTTTCCTCACAGGGTCTAACTCGTTCACCGCTCCAAATTTCAGCTCGATATCATGAAAATTAAGACCTATACTTCGCCCAACCCAAAAATGTCATCCACAATTGACTTTTTCAGGGCCCCAAAAAATCAAAACAGTGAGAGATATCAAAAAATCGTTTTGAGTAAAAATGTTGCATACCGCGGAGATCTTACACCTGTACGTTTAACATTTTTCGATACGACCAACCGTTTCCGAGATATATCGATTCAAAAAAAAAGGATGATACCAGGGCCCCCAAAAAAGATCCGGCCCTGCACCGATTTTATCGCCCGACAACAGGTTTCCTCACAGGGTCTAACTCGTTCGCCGCTCCAAATTTCAGCTCGATATCATGAAAATTAAGACCTATACTTCGCCCAACCCAAAAATGTCATCCACAATTGACTTTTTCAGGGCCCCAAAAAATCTAAACAGTGAGAGATATCAAAAAATAGTTTTGAGTAAAAAGGATGCATACTGCGGAGATCTCACACATGTAGATTTAAAGTTTTTTGATAAGACCAACCGTTTCCGAGATATATCGATTCTAAAAAAAATTGAAATTCAGGGCCCCAAAAAAAGATTCGGACCAGCACCGATTTTAACGCCCAATTACAGGAATCGTCACATTCACTAACTCTTTCACCGCACCAAATTTCAGCTTCATATCTTGAAAATTGCGACCAGTACTTAGCTAAACGCCAAAATGTCACGCACAATGGACATTATCAGGCCCCTAAAAAAAGAAAACGGTGAGAGATATCAAAAAACCGTTTTGAGTAAAAAAGTTGCATACCGCGGAGATCTTACTCCTGTATATTTGACATGTTTCGATGCGACCAACCGTTTCCGAGATATATCGATTCCAAAAAAAAGTTTGAAATTCAGCCCCCCCCAAAAAAGATCCGGCCCTGCACCGATCTCAACGCCCAACAATAGGATTCGCCACAGTCACTAACTTTTTCACCGTATCAAATTTCAGCTTAATATCTTGAAAATTGCGACCAGTACTTAGCTAAACGCAAAAATGTCACGCACAATGGACATTTTCAGGGCCCCAAAATAAGAAAACGGTGAGAGATATCAAAAAATCGTTCTGAGTAAAAACGTTGCATACCGCGGAAATCTTACACGTGTGCATTTAATATTTTTCGATACGACCAACCGTTTCCGAGATATATCGATTCCAAAATTCAGTTAGAAATTCAGGGCCCCCCAAAATGATCCGACCCTGCACCGATTTTAACGCCCAACAGCAGGATTCGTCACAGTCACTAACTCTTTCACCGTATCAAATTTCAGCTTATTATCATGAAAATTGCGACCAGTACTTAGCTAAACGCAAAAATGTCATGCACAATGGACATTTTCAGGGCCCCAAAAAAAGAAAACGGTGAGAGATATCAAAAAATCGTTTTGAGTAAAAAAGTTGCATACCGCGGAGGTCTTACACCTATACCTTTAACATTTTTCGATACAATCAACCGTTTCCGAGATATATCGATTCCAAAAAAAAAGTTTGAAATTCCGGGCCCCCAAAAAAGATCCGTCCCTGCACCGTTTTTAACGCCCGACAACAGGTTTCCTCACAGGGTCTAACTCGTTCACCGCTCCAAATTTCAGCTCGATATCATGAAAATTAATACCTATACTTCGCCCAACCCAAAAATGTCATCCACAATTGACTTTTTCAGGGCCCCAAAAAATCAAAACAGTGAGAGATATCAAAAAATCGTTTTGAGTAAAAATGTTGCATACCGCGGAGATCTTACACCTGTACATTTAACATTTTTCGATACGACCAACCGTTTCCGAGATATATCGATTCCAAAAAAACAGTTAGAAATCCAGGGCCCCCAGAAAAAGATCCGGCCCTGCACCGATTTTAACGCCCAACAATAGGATTTGTCACAGTCACTAACTCTTTCACCGTACCAAATTTCAGCTTAATATCTTGAAAATTGCGACCAGTACTTAGCTAAACGCAAAAATGTCACTCACAATGGACATTTTCAGGGCCCCCCAAAAAAAGGAAACGGTGAGAGATATCAAAAAACCGTTTTGAGTAAAAAAGTTGCATACCGTGGAGATCTTACACCTATACCTTTAACATTTTTCGATATGATCAACCGTTCCCGAAATATATCGATTCCAAAAAAAAGTTTGAAATTCAGGGACCCCAAAAAAGATCCGGCCCTGCACTGATTTTAACGCCCAACAATAGGATTTCGTCACAGTCATTACCTCTTTCATCGTACCAAATTTCAGCTTAATATCTTGAAAATTGCGACCAGTACTTAGCTAAACGCAAAAATGTCTTCGCACAATGGACATTTTCAGGGCCCCAAAAAATTAAAACGGTGAGAGATATCAAAAAATCGTTTTGAGTAAAAAAGTTGCATACCGCGGAGGTCTTACACCTGTACGTTTAACATTTTTCGATACGACCAACCGTTTCCGAGATATATCGATTCAAAAAAAAAAGGATGATACCAGGGCCCCCAAAAAAGATCCGGCCCTGCACCGATTTTAACGCCCGACAACAGGTTTCCTCACAGGGTCTAACTCGTTCGCCGCTCCATATTTCAGCTCGATATCATGAAAATTAAGACCTATACTTCGCCCAACCCAAAAATGTCATCCACAATTGACTTTTTCAGGGCCCCAAAAAATCAAAACAGTGAGAGATATCAAAAAATCGTTTTGAGTAAAAAGGATGCATACTGCGGAGATCTCACACATGTAGATTTAAAGTTTTTTGATAAGACCAACCGTTTCCGAGATATATCGATTCTAAAAAAAAATGAAATTCAGGGCCCCAAAAAAAGATTCGGCCCAGCACCGATTTTAACGCCCAATTATAGGAATCGTCACATTCACTAACTCTTTCACCGCACCAAATTTCAGCTTCATATCTTGAAAATTGCGACCAGTACTTAGCTAAACGCAAAAATGTCACGCACAATGGACATTATCAGGCCCCTAAAAAAAGAAAACGGTGAGAGATATCAAAAAATCGTTTTGAGTAAAAAAGATACATACCGCGGAGATCTTACTCCTGTATATTTAACATTTTTCGATGCGACCAACCGTTTCCGAGATATATCGATTCCAAAAAAAAGTTTGAAATTCAGGGCCCCCAAAAATGATCCGGCCCTGCACCGATCTCAACGCCCAACAATAGGATTCGTCACAGTCACTAACTCTTTCACCGTATCAAATTTCAGCTTAATATCTTGAAAATTGCGACCAGTACTTAGCTAAACGCAAAAATGTCACGCACAATGGACATTATCAGGGCCCCAAAAAAAGAAAACGGTGAGAGATGTCAAAAAATCGTTTTGAGTAAAAAAGTTGCATACCGCGGAGGTCTTACACCTATACCTTTAACATTTTTCGATACAATCAACCGTTTCCGAGATATATCGATTCCAAAAAAAAGTTTGAAATTCAGGGCCCCCAAAAAAGATCTGGCTCTGCACCGTTTTTAACGCCCGACAACAGGTTTCCTCACAGGGTCTAACTCGTTCGCCGCTCCAAATTTCAGCTCGATATCATGAAAATTAAGACCTATACTTCGCCCAACCCAAAAATGTCATCCACAATTGACTTATTCTCGGCCCCAAAAAATCAAAACAGTGAGAGATATCAAAAAATCGTTTTGAGAAAAATGTTGCATACCGCGGAGATCTTACACCTGTACATTTAACATTTTTCGATACGACCAACCGTTTCCGAGATATATCGATTCCAAAAAACAGTTAGAAATCCAGGGCCCCCAAAAAAAGATCCGACCCTGCACCGATTTTAACGCCCAACAATAGGATTTGTCACAGTCACTAACTCTTTCACCGTACCAAATTTCAGCTTAATATCTTGAAAATTGCGACCAGTACTTAGCTAAACGCAAAAATGTCACACACAATGGACATTTTCAGGGCCCCAAAAAAAGGAAACGGTGAGAGATATCAAAAAACCGTTTTGAGTAAAAAAGTTGCATACCGTGGAGATCTTACACCTATACCTTTAACATTTTTCGATATGATCAACCGTTCCCGAGATATATCGATTCCAAAAAAAAGTTTGAAATTCAGGGACCCCAAAAAAGATCCGGCCCTGCACCGATTTTAACGCCCAACAATAGGATTTCGTCACAGTCATTACCTCTTTCATCGTACCAAATTTCAGCTTAATATCTTGAAAATTGCGACCAGTACTTAGCTAAACGCAAAAATGTCTCGCACAATGGACATTTTCAGGGCCCCAAAAAATTAAAACGGTGAGCGATATCAAAAAATCGTTTTGAGTAAAAAAGGTGCATACCGCGGAGATCTTACACCTATTCCTTTAACATTTTTCGATACGACCAACCGTTTCCGAGATATATCGATTCAAAAAAATAGGATGAAATTCAGGGCCCCAAAAAAAAGGCCCGGCCCTACACCGATTTTAACGCCCAACAATAGGGTTCGTCACAGGCCCCAACTCTTTCACCGTACCAAATTTCAGCTCGATATCTTGAAAATTGCGACCTGTACTCTGCTAAACGCAAAAACGTCACGCACATACGTACATACATACATACAGCCAGACTTTTTCCAACATACCACGGCTATATGAAAGCCTATTGACGTCAGAAAAGTTGGATGGCGCAGCCACGCGGCAGAATGTTGAAGCTGTAACATTGTGACTGGTGAGAAATATTTAGATGGTGAAGCACTGACGTCGTGATGGAAACAGAAAGAAATTTGTCAAGTTCGAGGAGGTACTGCTCTGTATACGGTTTCAAATCGTATAAAACGGCTACGAAATATCTTCACTACTTTCCTGTACAAAAAGTTCAGAGAGAAAGATGGGCTTCGGCGTTGTCAATTGGAAAACGTGTTACATGTTACATGACAGTGTGCAGTCTGCATTTTTGTGAAGACGACTTCTTTCCACCGGTACTGTTGATTATTGATAGTTATTGTCTCTAATTTGTATTCACATGGATTTAGCTACATCAAAAATACTGATAAACTTATAGCCTATTACTTCTGTGCCGTACAAAGAATGTAATCCGCTCTTCGTGAACTTATTTTAAGGGTTCTTCCGATTGACAATAGCCGAATGGTTAGAAAACTTAAGAAAAATGCTGTTCCTAGCCTTAATTTGCCAGAGAATTTATATTCTTGCCTTTGAACAGCAAGTATGTAGGTCATTGAAGTATGATTTGGCTTAAATTGTGTTTTTGGCTATGATCTCCCTAGTTGAATTAAGTTAATTAAAATGTAAAATCTTGGTTTTAAGTACCGGTTTGGTGACCCATCATCCCAGGCAGGCCGGCAACACCTATACTACTCAGGCAGATAGGTCACTTAGCTGTTATTTTGAAGTTATAGTGATGTTAAGTACCGTATACATATGCGGTAATGTAGCAGGAGACCGGATCGGCCTAGGCTATTCTAACTTTAATTAGTTCCCATTTCAGGGTTTTACAGTTTTGAGTGCGAATAGTTGGTTTGAAAGTTGTACAACAGTAAGGAGAGTATGTTTTGTATAGGTTTTAATTGGTATTATGGTTTATGTCGAGCTGAGGAGTGAATTTGGTTTGGCTTATAGTGTAGTTTTTGATCTGTTCCGTTTGCTTATGACAAGTTCAAATGGAGACTCCAGCTTCGTTAAATATCTGTATTTTAAATATTTAATTAAATATATTGATAAAGAGGATGTCTCCATTTTAACTTGCCTGTGGCAAGAGATTAATAAATTAACATTCTTGTCTTTGAACAGCAAGTATGTAGGTCAATATTTGCAATATTGAAGTATGATTTGAGCATCCCAAGTAACGCTTCTTTGAACCCAAAACATTCATGCAAATTCAGGGTTGCTTGATTCAATTTATTATCAGGGAGTCGTCCTTTGTGTTATGTGAGATATATATATAATGTGAAATTAATAAAAACATCGAAACCGCTAGGCTCCCAAGTACAGGCTTCATATATGTAACAGCAGACAGTAAATTAACTATCTACATGTGGGTAATATTTTTAACTGGTAGTAATTAGGCACTGCATTTAAATTGATTATACAAATATTTCTATCAATGAAAGGAAATATGTAGTATTTTGCCATCATAAATTAGAAGCCATAACAAACGCACACCCAATTACTTCACGTCACTATATCGCCGCCATATTGCAAACAGCTGACCGTAAGCTCCTCCCCCGTTTCGGACGTCAATAGGATCTTTAGATCCGGCTTTCATAACAAGTAGGAGTCCCCGCAGCACGACCTGCTTTTGATGAGACAGAGGCGCAGCAGCATGGGGCCAGCAAGAGGGGTTATAATCTCAAACAATAACTTCGTTGGCGGCAAGGCCTGATGCCTAGCATTTCGGGCCATTGGCCCGATTGTGTGGTAATGTAGGAAAATTATAAAATGTTATTCTAGGCAATGCTGACACCATCACGTGGTTATGAAAGCCGGGTGTCCTGGGAAATGGAAAGTATATTACAGCTGTAAATACATTATTTAACTTATTGAAAAGGTGAAAACGGGTTATTATAGATAATTTTCCGTAGAATTCAATTAGACCATCGTTTAAATTTTTACCTATTATTATATACATTTGGGCCCCATTTTTTTTTCAAAAACCAAAAACATTTAATAACATCTTCAGGGCCCCAAAATAAGAAAACGGTGAGAGATATCAAAAAATCGTTATGAGTAAAAAAGGTGCATACCGCGGAGATCTTACACCTGAACATTTAACGTTTTTCGATGCGACCAACCGTTTCCGAGATATATCGATTCAAAAAAAAAGTTTGAAATTCTGGGCCCCCCAAAAAGATCCGGCCCTGTACCTTTTTTAACGCCCGACAACTGGTATCCTCACAGGGTCCAACTCTTTCACAGCTCCAAATTTCAGCTCGATATCTTGAAAATTGCGACCTGTACTTCGCTAAACCCAAAAATGTCACGCACAATGGACATTTTCAGGGCCCAAAAAATAGAAAACGGTGAGAGATATCAAAAAATCGTTTAGAGTAAAAAAGTTGCATACCGTGGAGTTCTTACACCTGCACCTTTAACTTTCTTCGATGCGACCAACCGTTTCCGAGATATATCGATTCCAAAAAAAATTGAAATTCAGGGCCCCCAAAAAAGGATTCGGCCCAGCACCGATTTTAACGCCCAACAATAGGATTCGTCACAGTCACTAACTCTTTCACCGTACCAAATTTCAGCTTCATATATTGAAAATGGCGACCAGTACTTAGCTAAACGCAAAAATGTCACGCACAATGGACATTTTCAGGGCCCTAAAAAAGAAAACGGTGAGAGATATCAAAAAATTGTTTTGAGTAAAAAAGTTGCATACCGCAGAGATCTTACACCTGTACATTTTACGTTTTTCGATACGACCAACCGATTCCGAGATATATCGATTCCAAAAATTAGTTTGAAATTTAGGGCGCCCAAAAAAGATCCGGCCCTGCACCGATTATAACGCCCAACAGTAGGATTCGTCCGGAGTCACTAACTCCTTCACCGTACCACATTTCAGCTCGATATCTTGATTATTGCGACCTGTACTTCGCTAAACCCAAAAATGTGACGCACAATGGACATTTTCAGGGCCCCAAAAAAAGAAAACGGTGAGAGATATCAAAAAATCGTTTTGAGTAAAAAAGTTGCATACCGCGGAGATCTTACACCTGTACATTTAACATTTTTCGATGCGACCAACCGTTTCCGAGATATATCGATTCAAAAAAAAACATTTGAAATTCAGGGCCCCCAAAAAAGATCCGGCCCTGCACCGATCTCAACGCCCAACAATAGGATTCGTCACATTCACTCTCTCTTTCACCGAACCAAATTTCAGCTTAATATCTTGAAAATTGTGACCAGTACCTAGCTAAACGCAAAAATGTCACATACAATGGACATTTTCAGGGCCCCAAAAAAAGAAAACGGTGAGAGATATCCAAAAATTGTTTTGAGGAAAAAAGTTGCATACCGCGAAGATCTTACACCTGTGCATTTAACATTTTTCGATACGACCAACCGTTTCCGAGATATATCGATTCCAAAAAACAGTTAGAAATTCAGGGCCCCCCAAAAAGATCCGGCCCTGCACCGATTTTAACGCCCAACAATAGGATTCGTGACAGTCACTAACTCTTTCACCGTACCAAATTTCAGCTTAATATCTTGAAAATTGCGACCAGTACTTAACTGAACGCAAAAATGTCACATACAATGGACATTTTCAGGGCCCCAAAAAAGGAAAACGGTGAGAGATATCAAAAAATCGTTCTGAGTAAAAAAGTTGCATACCGCGGAGGTCTTACACCTACACCTTTAACATTTTTCGATACAATCAACCGTTTCCGAGATATATCGATTCCAAAAAAAGTTTGAAATTCAGAGCCCCCAAAAAAGATCCGGCCCTGCACCGATTTTAACGCCCGACAACAGGTTTCCTCACATGCTCTAACTCGTTCACCGGTCCAAATTTCAGCTTAATATCTTGAAAATTGCGGCCAGTACTTAGCTAAACGCAAAAATGTCACGCACAATGGACATTTTCAGGGCCCCAAAAAAAGAAAACGGTGAGAGATATCAAAAAATCGTTTTGAGTAAAAAAGTTGCATACCGCGGAGGTCTTACACCTATACCTTTAACATTTTTCGATACAATCAACCGTCTCCGAGATATATCGATTCCAAAAAAAAATATGAAATTCAGGGCCCCCAAAAAAGATCCGGCCCTGCACCGATTTTAACGCCCGACAACAGGTTTCCTCACAGGGTCTAACTCGTTCACCGCTCAAAATTTCAGCTCGATATCATGAAAATTAAGACCTATACTTCGCACAACCCAAAAATGTCATCCACAATTGACTTTTTCAGGGCCCCAAAAAATCAAAACAGTGAGAGATATCAAAAAATCGTTTTGAGTAAAAATGTTGCATACCGCGGAGATCTTACTCCTGTACATTTAACATTTTTCGATACGACCAACCGTTTCCGAGATATATCGATTCCAAAAAACAGTTAGAAATCCAGGGCCCCCAGAAAAAGATCCGGCCCTGCACCGATTTTAACGCCCAACAATAGTATTTGTCACAGTCACTAACTCTTTCACCGTACCAAATTTGAGCTTAGTATCTTGAAAATTGCGACCAGTACTTAGCTAAACGCAAAAATGTCACTCACAATGGACATTTTCAGGGCCCCCAAAAAAATAGGAAACGGTGAGAGATATCAAAAAACCGTTTGGAGTAAGAAAGTTGCATACCGTGGAGATCTTACACCTATACCTTTAACATTTTTCGATATGATCAACCGTTCCCGAGATATATCGATTCCAAAAAAAAGTTTGAAATTCAGGGACCCCAAAAAAGATCCGGCCCTGCACTGATTTTAACGCCCAACAATAGGATTTCGTCACAGTCATTACCTCTTTCATCGTACCAAATTTCAGCTTAATATCTTGAAAATTGCGACCAGTACTTAGCTAAACGCAAAAATGTCTCGCACAATGGACATTTTCAGGGCCCCAAAAAATTAAAACGGTGAGAGATATCAAAAAATCGTTTTGAGTAAAAAAGTTGCATACCGCGGAGGTCTTACACCTGTACATTTAACATTTTTCGATACGACCAACCGTTTCCGAGATATATCGATTCAAAAAAAAAGGATGAAACCAGGGCCCCCAAAAAAGATCCGGCCCTGCACCGATTTTAACGCCGAACAACAGGGTACCTCACAGCCAACAACTCTTTCGTCGTACCAAATTTCAGTTCGCTATCTTGAAAATTGCGACCTGTACTTTGCTAAACGCAAAAACGTCACAAATATACGTACTACTTCTCGGCCCCAAAAAAGAAAACGTTGAGAGATATGAAAAAATCGTTTTGAGTAAAAAAGTTGCATACCGCGGAGGTCTTACTCCTGTATATATAACCTTTTTCCATACGACCAGCCGATTCCGAGATATATCGATTCAAAAAAAGGATGAAACCAGGGCCCCAAAAAAAGGCTCGGCCCTGCACCGATGTTAACGCCCAACAATAGGGTTCGTCACAGGGTCTAACTCTGTCACTGCACGAAATTTCAGTTTGATATCTTGAAAATTGCGACCTGTACTTCGCTAATCCCAAAAATGTCACGCACAATGGACATTTTCGGGGCCCCAAAAAAAGAAAACGGTGAGATATATCAAAAATCGCTTTTTGTAAAGAAAAAAGTTGCATACCGCGTAGATCTTACACCTGCACATTTGACGTTTTTCGATACGACCAACCGTTTCCGAGATATATCGATTCCAAGAAAAGTTTGAAATTCAGGGCCCCCAAAAATGATCGGGCCGTGCACCGTTTTTAACGCCCGACAACAGGTTTCCTCACAGGGTCTATCTGTTTCACCGCTCTAAATTTCAGCTCGATATGTTGAAAATTGCGAACTGTACTTCGCTAAACCAAAAAATTTCACGCACACACGACATTTTCAGGGCCCCAAAAATGGAAAACGGTGAGAGATATCAAACATCATTTTGAGTAAATAAGATGCATACCGCGGAGATCTTACACCTGTACATTTAACGTTTTTCGATAGGACCAACCGTTTCCGAGATATATCGATCCCAAAAAAAGTTTGAAATTCAGGGCCCCCCAGAAAGATCGGACCGTGCACCGTTTTTAACGCCCGACAACAGGTTTCCTCACAGGGTCTAAAACGTTCACCGCTCCAAATTTCCGCTCGATATCATGAAAATTGAGACCTATACTTCGCCCAACCCAAAAATGTCACGCACAATGGACATTTTCAGGGCCCTAAAAAAGAAAATGGTCAGAGATATCAAAAAATCGTTTTGAGAAAAAAGTTGCATACCGCGGAGATCTTACACATGTAGATTTAAAGTTTTTCGATACGACCAACCGTTTCCGAGATATATCGATTCCAAAAAAAAGTTTGAAATTCAGGGCCCGCAAAAAAGATTCGGCCCTGCACCGATTTTAACGCCCAACAATAGGATTCGTCACAGTTACTAACTCTCTCACCGTACCAAATTTCAGCTTCATATCTTGAAAATTGCGACCAGTTCTTGGCTAAACGCAAAAATGTTACGCACAATGGACATTTTCAGGGCCCCAAAAAAGAAAACGGTGAGAGATATCAAAAAATCGTTTTGAGTAAAAACGTTGCATACCGCGGAGGTCTTACACCTGTACATTTAACATTTTTTGAAACGACCAATCGTTTCCGAGATATATCGATTTCAAAAAAAAGTTTGAAATTCAGGGCCCCCCAAAAAGATCCGGCCCTGCAACGATTTTAACGCCCGAAAACAGGTTTCCTCACAGGGTCTAACTCGTTCACCGCTCCAAATTTCAGCTCGTTATCATGAAAATTAAGACCTATACTTCGCCCGACCCAAAAATGTCATCCACAATTGACTTTTTCAGGGCCCCAAAAAATCTAAATAGTGAGAGATATCAAAAAATCGTTTTGAGTAAAAAAGTTGCATACCGCGGAGATCTTACACATGTAGATTTAAAGTTTTTTGATAAGACCAACCGTTTCCGAGATATATCGATTCCAAAAAACAGTAAGAAATTCAGGGCCCCAAAAAAAGATTCGGCCCAGCACCGATTTTAACGCCCAACAATAGGGTTCGTCACAGTCACTAACTCATTCACCGTACCAAATTTCAGCTTCATATCTTGAAAATTGCGACCAGTACTTAGCTAGACGCAAAAATGTCACGCACAATGGACATTATCAGGGCCCTAAAAAAAGAAAACGGTGAGAGATATCAAAAAATCGTTTTGAGTAAAAAAGTTGCATACCGCGGAGGTCTTACACCTGTACGTTTAACATTTTTCGATACGACCAACCGTTTCCGAGATATATCGATTCAAAAAAAAAAGGATGAAACCTGGCCCCCAAAAAAGATCCGGCCCTGCACCGAGTTTAACGCCCGACAACAGGTTTCCTCACAGGGTCTAACTCGTTCGCCGCTCCATATTTCAGCTCGATATCATGAAAATTAAGACCTATACTTCGCCCAACCCAAAAATGTCATCCACAATTGACTTTTTCAGGGCCCCAAAAAATCAAAACAGTGAGAGATATCAAAAAATCTTTTTGAGTAAAAAGGATGCATACTGCGGAGATCTCACACATGTAGATTTAAAGTTTTTTGATAAGACCAACCGTTTCCGAGATATATCGATTCTAAAAAAAATTGAAATTCAGGGCCCCAAAAAAAGATTCGGACCAGCACCGATTTTAACGCCCAATTATAGGAATCGTCACAGTCACTATCTCTTTCACCGCACCAAATTTCAGCTTCATATCTTGAAAATTGCGACCAGTACTTAGCTAAACGCAAAAATGTCACGCACAATGGTCATTATCAGGCCCCTAAAAAAAGAAAACGGTGAGAGATATCAAAAAACCGTTTTGAGTAAAGAAGTTGCATACCGCGGAGATCTTACTCCTGTATATTTGACATGTTTCGATGCGACCAACCGTTTCCGAGATATATCGATTCCAAAAAAAAGTTTGAAATTCAGGGCCCCCAAAAAAGATCCGGCCCTGCATCGATCTCAACGCCCAACAATAGGATTCGTCACAGTCACTAACTCTTTCACCGTATCAAATTTCAGCTTAATATCTTGAAAATTGCGACCAGTACTTAGCTAAACGCAAAAATGTCACGCACAATGGACATTTTCAGGGCCCCAAAATAAGAAAACGGTGAGAGATATCAAAAAATCGTTCTGAGTAAAAACGTTGCATACCGCGGAAATCTTACACGTGTGCATTTAATATTTTTCGATACGACCAACCGTTTCCGAGATATATCGATTCCAAAATTCAGTTAGAAATTCAGGGCCCCCCAAAATGATCCGACCCTGCACCGATTTTAACGCCCAACAGCAGGATTCGTCACAGTCACTAACTCTTTCACCGTATCAAATTTCAGCTTAATATCATGAAAATTGCGACCAGTACTTAGCTAAACGCAAAAATGTCACGCACAATGGACATTTTCAGGGCCCCAAAAAAAGAAAACGGTGAGAGATATCAAAAAATCGTTTTGAGTAAAAAAGTTGCATACCGCGGAGGTCTTACACCTATACCTTTAACATTTTTCGATACAATCAACCGTTTCCGAGATATATCGATTCCAAAAAAAAAGTTTGAAATTCAGGGCCCCCAAAAAAGATCCGGCCCTGCACCGTTTTTAACGCCCGACAACAGGTTTCCTCACAGGGTCTAACTCGTTCACCGCTCCAAATTTCAGCTCGATATCATGAAAATTAAGACCTATACTTCGCCCAACCCAAAAATGTCATCCACAATTGACTTTTTCAGGGCCCCAAAAAATCAAAACAGTGAGAGATATCAAAAAATCGTTTTGAGTAAAAATGTTGCATACCGCGGAGATCTTACACCTGTACGTTTAACATTTTTCGATACGACCAACCGTTTCCGAGATATATCGATTCAAAAAAAAAGGATGATACCAGGGCCCCCAAAAAAGATCCGGCCCTGCACCGATTTTATCGCCCGACAACAGGTTTCCTCACAGGGTCTAACTCGTTCGCCGCTCCAAATTTCAGCTCGATATCATGAAAATTAAGACCTATACTTCGCCCAACCCAAAAATGTCATCCACAATTGACTTTTTCAGGGCCCCAAAAAATCTAAACAGTGAGAGATATCAAAAAATAGTTTTGAGTAAAAAGGATGCATACTGCGGAGATCTCACACATGTAGATTTAAAGTTTTTTGATAAGACCAACCGTTTCCGAGATATATCGATTCTAAAAAAAATTGAAATTCAGGGCCCCAAAAAAAGATTCGGACCAGCACCGATTTTAACGCCCAATTACAGGAATCGTCACATTCACTAACTCTTTCACCGCACCAAATTTCAGCTTCATATCTTGAAAATTGCGACCAGTACTTAGCTAAACGCAAAAATGTCACGCACAATGGACATTATCAGGCCCCTAAAAAAAGAAAACGGTGAGAGATATCAAAAAATCGTTTTGAGTAAAAAAGATACATACCGCAGAGATCTTACTCCTGTATATTTAACATTTTTCGATGCGACCAACCGTTTCCGAGATATATCGATTCCAAAAAAAAGTTTGAAATTCAGGGCCCCCAAAAATGATCCGGCCCTGCACCGATCTCAACGCCCAACAATAGGATTCGTCACAGTCACTAACTCTTTCACCGTATCAAATTTCAGCTTAATATCTTGAAAATTGCGACCAGTACTTAGCTAAACGCAAAAATGTCACGCACAATGGACATTATCAGGGCCCCAAAAAAAGAAAACGGTGAGAGATGTCAAAAAATCGTTTTGAGTAAAAAAGTTGCATACCGTGGAGGTCTTACACCTATACCTTTAACATTTTTCGATACAATCAACCGTTTCCGAGATATATCGATTCCAAAAAAAAGTTTGAAATTCAGGGCCCCCCAAAAAGATCTGGCTCTGCACCGTTTTTAACGCCCGACAACAGGTTTCCTCACAGGGTCTAACTCGTTCGCCGCTCCAAATTTCAGCTCGATATCATGAAAATTAAGACCTATACTTCGCCCAACCCAAAAATGTCATCCACAATTGACTTATTCAGGGCCCCAAAAAATCAAAACAGTGAGAGATATCAAAAAATCGTTTTGAGTAAAAATGTTGCATACCGCGGAGCTCTTACACCTGTACATTTAACATTTTTCGATACGACCAACCGTTTCCGAGATATATCGATGCCAAAAAAAAGTTAGAAATCCAGGGCCCCCAAAAAAAGATCCGGCCCTGCACCGATTTTAACGCCCAACAATAGGATTTGTCACAGTCACTAACTCTTTCACCGTACCAAATTTCAGCTTAATATCTTGAAAATTGCGACCAGTACTTAGCTAAACGCAAAAATGTCACACACTATGGACATTTTCAGGGCCCCAAAAAAAGGAAACGGTGAGAGATATCAAAAAACCGTTTTGAGTAAAAAAGTTGCATACCGTGGAGATCTTACACCTATACCTTTAACATTTTTCGATATGATCAACCGTTCCCGAGATATATCGATTCCAAAAAAAAGTTTGAAATTCAGGGACCCCAAAAAAGATCCGGCCCTGCACCGATTTTAACGCCCAACAATAGGATTTCGTCACAGTCATTACCTCTTTCATCGTACCAAATTTCAGCTTAATATCTTGAAAATTGCGACCAGTACTTAGCTAAACGCAAAAATGTCTCGCACAATGGACATTTTCAGGGCCCCAAAAAATTAAAAAGGTGAGCGATATCAAAAAATCGTTTTGAGTAAAAAAGGTGCATACCGCGGAGATCTTACACCTATTCCTTTAACATTTTTCGATACGACCAACCGTTTCCAAGATATATCGATTCAAAAAAATAGGATGAAATTCAGGGCCCCAGAAAAAAGGCCCGGCCCTACACCGATTTTAACGCCCAACAATAGGGTTCGTCACAGGCCCCAACTCTTTCACCGTACCAAATTTCAGCTCGATATCTTGAAAATTGCGACCTGTACTCTGCTAAACGCAAAAACGTCACGCACATACGTACATACATACATACAGCCAGACTTTTTCCAACATACCACGGCTATATGAAAGCCTATAGGATCTTTAGATCCGGCTTTCATAACAAGTAGGAGTCCCCGCAGCACGACCTGCTTTTGATGAGACAGAGGCGCAGCAGCATGGGGCCAGCAAGAGGGGTTATAATCTCAAACAACAACTTCGTTGGCGGCAAGGCCTGATGCCTAGCATTTCGGGCCATTGGCCCGATTGTGTGGTAATGTAGGAAAATTATAAAATGTTATTCTAGGCAATGCTGACACCATCACGTGGTTATGAAAGCCGGGTGTCCTGGGAAATGGAAAGTATATTACAGCTGTAAATACATTATTTAACTTATTGAAAAGGTGAAAACGGGTTATTATAGATAATTTTCCGTAGAATTCAATTAGACCATCGTTTAAATTTTTACCTATTATTATATACATTTGGGCCCCATTTTTTTTTCAAAAACCAAAAACATTTAATAACATCTTCAGGGCCCCAAAATAAGAAAACGGTGAGAGATATCAAAAAATCGTTATGAGTAAAAAAGGTGCATACCGCGGAGATCATACACCTGAACATTTAATGTTTTTCGATGCGACCAACCGTTTCCGAGATATATCGATTCAAAAAAAAAGTTTGAAATTCTGGGCCCCCCAAAAAGATCCGGCCCTGTACCTTTTTTAACGCCCGACAACTGGTATCCTCACAGGGTCCAACTCTTTCACAGCTCCAAATTTCAGCTCGATATCTTGAAAATTGCGACCTGTACTTCGCTAAACCCAAAAATGTCACGCACAATGGACATTTTCAGGGCCCAAAAAATAGAAAACGGTGAGAGATATCAAAAAATCGTTTAGAGTAAAAAAGTTGCATACCGTGGAGTTCTTACACCTGTACCTGTAACTTTCTTCGATGCGACCAACCGTTTCCGAGATATATCGATTCCAAAAAAAATTGAAATTCAGGGCCCCCAAAAAAGGATTCGGCCCAGCACCGATTTTAACGCCCAACAATAGGATACGTCACAGTCACTAACTCTTTCACCGTACCAAATTTCAGCTTCATATATTGAAAATGGCGACCAGTACTTAGCTAAACGCAAAAATGTCACGCACAATGGACATTTTCAGGGCCCTAAAAAAGAAAACGGTGAGAGATATCAAAAAATTGTTTTGAGTAAAAAAGTTGCATACCGCAGAGATCTTACACCTGTACATTTTACGTTTTTCGATACGACCAACCGTTTCCGAGATATATCGATTCCAAAAATAAGTTTGAAATTTAGGGCGCCCAAAAGAGATCCGGCCCTGCACCGATTTTAACGCCCAACAGTAGGATTCGTCCCAGTCACTAACTCCTTCACCGTACCACATTTCAGCTCGATATCTTGATTATTGCGACCTGTACTTCGCTAAACCCAAAAATGTGACGCACAATGGACATTTTCAGGGCCCCAAAAAAAGAAAACGGTGAGAGATATCAAAAAATCGTTTTGAGTAAAAACGTTGCATACCGCGGAGATCTTACACCTGTACATTTAACATTTTTCGATGCGACCAACCGTTTCCGAGATATATCGATTCAAAAAAAACATTTGAAATTCAGGGCCCCCAAAAAAGATCCGGCCCTGCACCGATCTCAACGCCCAACAATAGGATTCGTCACATTCACTCTCTCATTCACCGAACCAAATTTCAGCTTAATATCTTGAAAATTGAGACCAGTACCTAGCTAAACGCAAAAATGTCACATACAATGGACATTTTCAGGGCCCCAAAAAAAGAAAACGGTGAGAGATATCCAAAAATTGTTTTGAGGAAAAAAGTTGCATACCGCGAAGATCTTACACCTGTGCATTTAACATTTTTCGATATGACCAACCGTTTCCGAGATATATCGATTCCAAAAAACAGTTAGAAATTCAGGGCCCCCCAAAAATATCCGGCCCTGCACCGATTTTAACGCCCAACAATAGGATTCGTGACAGTCACTAACTCTTTCACCGTACCAAATTTCAGCTTAATATCTTGAAAATTGCGACCAGTACTTAACTAAACGCAAAAATGTCACATACAATGGACATTTTCAGGGCGCCAAAAAAAGAAAACGGTGAGAGATATCAAAAAATCGTTCTGAGTAAAAAAGTTGCATACCGCGGAGTTCTTACACCTATACCTTTAACATTTTTCGATACGACCAACCGTTTCCGAGATATATCGATTCCAAAAAACAGTTAGAAATTCAGGGCCCCCCAAAAATATCCGGCCCTGCACCGATTTTAACGCCCAACAACAGGATTCGTCACAGTCACTAACTCTTTCACCGTACCAAATTTCAGCTTAATATCTTGAAAATTGCGACCAGTACTTAGCTAAACCGCAAAAATGTCACGCACTATGGACATTTTCAGGGCCCCAAAAAAAGAAATCGGTGAGAGATATCAAAAAATCGTTTTGAGTAAAAAAGTTGCATACCGCGGAGATCTTACACCTGTACTTTTAATATTTCTCGATGCGACCAACCGTTTCCGAGATATATCGATTCAAAAAAAATTGAAATTCAGGGCCCCCAAAAAAGATCCGGCCCTGCACCGATCTCAACGCCCAACAATAGGATTCGTCACATTCACTAACTCTTTCACCGTACCAAATTTCAGCTTAATATCTTGAAAATTGCGACCAGTACCTAGCTAAGCGCAAAAATGTCACGCACCATGGACATTTTCAGGGCCACAAAAAAAGAAAACAGTGAGAGATATCAAAAAATTGTTTTGAGTAAAAAAGTAGCATACCGCGGAGATCTTACACCTGTGCATTTAACATTTTTCGATACGACCAACCGTTTCTGAGATATATCGATTCCAAAAAACAGTTAGAAATTCAGGGCCACCCAAAAAGATCCGTCCCTGCATCGATTTTAACGCCCAACAATAGGATTCGTCACAGTCACAAACTCTTTCACCGTACCAAATTTCAGCTTAATATCTTGAAAATTGCGACCAGTACTTAGCTAAACGCAAAAATGTCATACACAATGTACATTTTCAGGGCCCCCAAAAAAGAAAACGGTGAGAGATATCAAAAAAATGTTTTGAGTAAAAAAGTTTCATACCGCGGAGATCTTACACCTATACATTTAACATTTTTCGATACGACCAACCGTTTCCGAGATATATCGATTCAAAAAAATAGGATGAAATTCAGGGCCCCAAAAGAAGGTCCGGCCCTGCACCGATTTTAACGCCCAACAATAGGGTTCGTCACAGGTCCCAACTCTTTCACCGTACCAAATTGCAGCTCGATATCTTGAAAATTGCGACCTGTACTTTGCTAAACGCAAAAACGTCACGCACATACGTACATACGTACGTACGTACATACAGACAGACTTTTTTTGAAATTTTTTTTTTCGTCCCTGATTCGATTGGAATAGGTTTGAACACTGGGCGGCGCTTAGTTTCCGAGATCTCGAAAGATCCTACCACGGCTATATGAAAGCCTATAGGATCTAGATGCGGCTTTCATAACAAGTAGGAGTCCCCGCAGCACGACCTGCTTTTGATGAGACAGTGGCGCAGCAGCATGGGGCCAGCAAGAGGGGTTATAATCTCAAACAACAACTTCGTTGGCGGCAAGGCCTGATGCCTAGCATTTCGGGCCATTGGCCCGATTGTGTGGTAATGTAGGAAAATTATAAAATGTTATTCTAGGCAATGCTGACACCATCACGTGGTTAAGAAAGCCGGACGTCCTGGGAAAAGGAAAGTATATTACAGCTGTAAATACATTATTTAACTTATTGAAAAGGTGAAAACGGGTTATTATAGATAATTTTCCGTAGAATTCAATTAGACCATCGTTTAAATTTTTACCTATTATTAGATACATTTGGGCCCCATTTTTTTCAAAAACCAAAAACATTTAATAACATCTTCAGGGCCCCAAAATAAGAAAACGGTGAGAGATATCAAAAAATCGTTATGAGTAAAAAAGGTGCATACCGCGGAGATCTTACACCTGAACATTTAACGTTTTTCGATGCGACCAACCGTTTCCGAGATATATCGATTCAAAAAAAAAGTTTGAAATTCTGGGCCCCCCAAAAAGATCCGGCCCTGTACCTTTTTTAACGCCCGACAACTGGTATCCTCACAGGGTCCAACTCTTTCACAGCTCCAAATTTCAGCTCGATATCTTGAAAATTGCGACCTGTACTTCGCTAAACCCAAAAATGTCACGCACAATGGACATTTTCAGGGCCCAAAAAATAGAAAACGGTGAGAGATATCAAAAAATCGTTTAGTGTAAAAAAGTTGCATACCGTGGAGTTCTTACACCTGTACCTTTAACTTTCTTCGATGCGACCAACCGTTTCCGAGATATATCGATTCCAAAAAAAATTGAAATTCAGGGCCCCCAAAAAAGGATTCGGCCCAGCACCGATTTTAACGCCCAACAATAGGATTCGTCACAGTCACTAACTCTTTCACCGTACCAAATTTCAGCTTCATATATTGAAAATGGCGACCAGTACTTAGCTAAACGCAAAAATGTCACGCACAATGGACATTTTCAGGGCCCTAAAAAAGAAAACGGTGAGAGATATCAAAAAATTGTTTTGAGTAAAAAAGTTGCATACCGCAGAGATCTTACACCTGTACATTTTACGTTTTTCGATACGACCAACCGTTTCCGAGATATATCGATTCCAAAAATAAGTTTGAAATTTAGGGCGCCCAAAAAAGATCCGGCCCTGCACCGATTTTAACGCCCAACAATAGGGTTCGTCACAGGTCCCAACTCTTTCACCGTACCAAATTTCAGCTCGATATCT
The DNA here is from genome assembly GCA_946902985.2 of Meconema thalassinum. Classification (NCBI taxonomy): domain Eukaryota; kingdom Metazoa; phylum Arthropoda; class Insecta; order Orthoptera; family Tettigoniidae; genus Meconema; species Meconema thalassinum. The sequence goes on along the minus strand of OX336395.1, from coordinate 266,304,056 downwards.
TGAAAATTGCGACCTGTACTTTGCTAAACGCAAAAACGTCACGCACATACGTACATACGTACGTACGTACGTACATACAGACAGACTTTTTTTGAAATTTTTTTTTTCGCCCTGATTCGATTGGAATAGGTTTGAACACTGGGCGGCGCTTAGTTTCCGAGATCTCGAAAAATCCTACCACGGCTATATGAAAGCCTATAGGATCTAGATCCGGCTTTCATAACAAGGCGGCCAAGCGAAGTTGCGATTTTAATAGACCATTCTCGCGATTTTACCAACCAAACGTAATGAGACTTGGTACAGTATATGTTTATACACATTGTAATGCCCTGACATCTAAGTTCGTTCAATTGTTTACATAACCTCAAGATGGCGGTTGTGCGAAATATTTCACCGGCATTCTATTTCTCTGAAATTATTACCGGTATCATCCTGAAATTTTGTACGGAGATAAGGGGCACCACTGGAAGTTCACTTATGAGACTTTCAAAATACGGTTAACTACAAAACGAACATGGCGGCCACGCGAAGTTGAAAGTTTTATATAGACTTTTCTCACGATTTAATGATCCAAACGCAATGAAACATGGCACAGGAAATGTTTATACACATTATAATGCACTGGTATTTAATTTGGTTCAATTGTTTACATAACCTCAAGATGGCGGCTGTGCTAATTTTCAAATTGTTTTTATTTTCATGTGTCGTAATCATGCGATCGAGGTGAAAGTTTGAATAATGAACCTACGCAATATTTTTCTTTAATGGTACATGACTCTATGGCCAATACATATAACAATCCAACATGGCGTCCATCCGAAATATTTAGATGGTTCTCAATATCTACGAATCTATTATATCAATCAAACTGAATTTTTAAATGTTCATAGGGGCTATGAACATAAGTTCACCTATAGGACTTTCAATAACCTGGTTACCAAAAATCCAACATGGTGGTGACCGCACCAAATTTCAGTTTGATATCTTGAAAATTGCGACCTGTACTTCTCTAAACCCAAATATGTCACGCACAATGGACATTTTCAGGGCCCCAAAAAGAGAAAAAGGTGAGAGATATCAAAAAATCGTTATGAGTAAAATAGTTCCATACCCTGGTAATCTTACACCTTTACATTTGACGTTTTTTGATACGACCATCCGTTTCCGAGATATATTGATTCCAAAAAAGGGGATGAAATTCAGGGCCCCAAAAAAAGGTCCGGCCCTGCACCGATTTTAACGCCCAACAATAGGGTTCCTCACAGGCCCTAGCTCTTTCACCGTACCAAATTTCTGCTTGATATCTTGAAAATTGCGACCTGTGCCTTGCTAAACGCAAAAATGTCACGCACAATGGACATTTTCAGGGCCCCCAAAAAAGAAAACGGTGAGAGATATCAAAAAATCGTTTTGAGTAAAAAAGGTGCATACCGCGGAGATCTTACACCAATACATTTAACATTTTTCGATACGATCAACCGTTTCCGAGATATATCGATTACAAAAAAAAAAAAAATGAAATTCAGGGTCCCCAAAAAAGATCCGGCACTACACCGATTTTAACGCCCAATAATAGGATTCGTCACAGTCACTAACTATTTCATCGTACCAAATTTCAGTTTAATATCTTGAAAATTGCGACCAGTACTTAGCCAAACACAAAAATGTCACGCACAATGGACATTTTCAGGGCCCCAAGAAAAGAAAACGGTGAGAGATATCAAAAAATCGTTTTGAGTATAAAAGTTGCATACCGCGAGGATCTTACACCGGTGCATTTAACATTTTTCGGTACGACCAACCGTTTCCGAGATATATCGATTCCAAAAAACAGTTAGAAATTCAGGGCCCCCAAAAAAGATCCGGCCCTACACCGATTTTAACGCCCAACAAAAGGATTTGTCACAGTCACTAACTCTTTCACCGTACCAAATTTCAGCTTATTATCTTGAAAATTGCGACCAGCACTTAGCTAAACGCAAAAATGTCACGCACAATGGACATTTTCAGGGCCCCAAAAAATGAAAACGGTGAGAGATATCAAAAAATCGTTTTTTTGTAAAAAAGTTGCATACCGCGGAGATCCTACACCTGTACATTTAACATTCTTCGATACGACCAACCGTTTCCGAGATATATCGATTCCAAAAAAAAGTTTGAAATTCATGGCCCCCAAAAATGATCCGGCCCTGCACCGATCTTAACGCCCAACAATAGGAATTCGTCACAGTCAATAACTCTTTCTCCTTACCAAATTTGAGTTTAATATCTTGAAAATTGCGACCAGTACTTAGCTAAACGCAAAAATGTCACACAATGGACATTTTTCAGGGCCCCAAAAAATTAAAACGGTGAGAGATATCAAAAAATCGTTTTGAGTAAAAAAGTTGCATACCGCGGAGATCTAACACCTGTACATTTAACATTTTTCGATGCGACCAACCGTTTCCGAGATATATCGATTCCAAAAAAAAGTTTGAAATTCAGGTCCCCCAAAAAAGATCCGGCCCTGCACCGATTTTAACGCCCAACAATAGGATTCGTAACAGTCACTAACTCTTTCACCGCACCAAATTTCAGCTTAATATCTTGAAAATTGCGACCAGTACATAGCTAAACGCAAAAATGTCACGCACAATGGACATTTTCAGGGCCCCAAAAAAAGAAAACGGTGAGAGATATCAAAAAATCGTTTTGAGTAAAAAAGTTGCATACCGCAGAGATCTTACACCTGTACATTTAACATTTTTCGATGCGACCAACTGTTTCCGAGATATATCTATTCAAAAAAAAAGTTTGAAATTCAGGGCCCCCAAAAAAGATCCGGCCCTGCACCGATCGTAACGCCCAACAATGGGATTCGTCACAGTCGCTAACTCATTCACCGCACCAAATTTCAGCTTAATATCTTGAAAATTGCGACCAGTACATAGCTAAACGCAAAAATGTCACGCACAATGGACATTTTCAGGGCCCCAAAAAAAGAAAACGGTGAGAGATATCAAAAAATCGTTTAGAGTAAAAAAGTTGCATACCGCGGAGATCTTACACCTATACGTTTAACATTTTTCGATACGACCAACCGTTTCCGAGATATATCGATTCAAAAAAATAGGATGAAATTCAGGGCCCCAAAAAAAGGTCCGGCCCTGCACCGATTTTAACGCCCAACAATAGGGTTCGTCACAGGCCCCAACTCATTCACCGTACCAAATTTCAGCTCGATATCTTGAAAATTGCGACCTGTACTTTGCTAAACGCAAAAGCGTCACACACATACATACATACATACAGACAGACTTTTTCCCACATACCACGGCTATATGAAAGCCTATAGGATCTTTAGATCCGGCTTTCATAACAAGTAGGAGTCCACGCAGCACGACCTGCTTTTGATGAGACGGTGGCGCAGCATCAAGGGGCCAGCAAGAGGGGTTATGATCTCAAACAACAACTTCGTTGGCGGCAAGGCCTGCAGAATTGCATTTCGGACCATCGACCCGATGGCGAGGAAATGTAGGAAAATTATAAAATATTCTAGGCAATGCTGACACCATCACATGGTTATGAAAGCCGGATGTCCTCGGAAGTGGAAAATATCTTACTGCTGTAAATACATGATTCAACTTATTGAAAAGGTTAAAACGATTTATTATAGATAATTTTCCGTAGAATTCAATTAGACGATCATTTAAATTTTTACCAATTATTATATACATTTCGGCCCCATTTTTTTTTTCAAAAACCAAAAACATTTAATAACATTTCAGGGCCCCAAAATAAGAAAACGGTGAGAGATATCTAAAAATCGTTATGAGTAAAAACGTTGCATACCGCGGAGATCTTACACCTGTACATTAAACGTTTTTCGATGCGACCAACCGTTTCCGAGATATATCGATTCAAAAAAAAAAGTTTGAAATTCTGGGCCCCCCAAAAAGATCCGGCCCTGCACCGTTTTTAACGCCCGACAACTGGTTTCCTCACAGGGTCTTACTCTTTTACAGCTCCAAATTTCAGCTCGATATCTTGAAAATTGCGACCTGTACTTGGCTAAACCCAAAAATTTCACGCACTATGGACATTTTCAGGGCCCCCAAAAACGAAAACGGTGAGAGATATCAAAAAATCGTTTTGAGTAAAAAGGTTGCATACCGCGGAGATCTTACTCCTGTACATTGAACGTTTTTCGATACGACCAACCGTTTCCGAGATATATCGATTCCAAAAAAAGTTTGAAAATCAGGGCCCCCCAAAACGATCCGGCCCTGCACATTTTCTAACGCCCGACGACAGATTTCCTCACAGGGTCCAACTCTTTCACTGGTCAAAATTTCAGCTCGATATCTTGAAAATTGTGACCTGTACTTACCTAAACGCAAAAATGTCACGCACAATGTACATTTTCAGGGCCCAATAAATAGAAAACGGTGAGAGATATCAAAAAATCGTTTAGAATAAAAAAAGGTGCATACCGCGGAGATCTTACACTTGTACATACAACTTTTTCGATGCGACCAATCGTTTCCGAGATATATCGATTCAAAAAAAAATTGAAATTCAGGGCCCCAAAAAAAAGATTTGGCCCAGCACCGATTTTAACGCCCAACAATAGGAATTCGTCACAGTCACTAACTCTTTCACCGTACCAAATTTCAGCTTAATATCTTGAAAATTGCGACCAGTACTTGGCTAAACGCAAAAATGTCACTCACAATGGACATTTTCAGGGCCCCAAAAAAAGAAAACGGTGAGAGATATCAAAGAATAGTTTTGAGTAAAAAAGTTGCATACCGCGGAGATCTTACACCTATACAGTTCACATTTTTCAATTTGTCAACCGTTTCCGAGATATATTGATTCAAAAAAAAAGTTTGAAATTCAGGGCCCTCAAAAAAGATCCGGCCCTGCACCGATTTTAACGCCCAAAAAAAAGGATTCGTCACAGTCACTAACTCTTTCACCGTACCAAATTTCAGCTTAATATCTTGAAAATGGCGACCAGTACATAGCTAAACGCAAAAATGTCACACACAATGGACATTTTCAGGGCCCCAAAAAAAGAAAACGGTGAGAGATATCAAAAAATCGTATTGAGTAAAAAAGTTGCTTACCGCGGAGATCTTACACATGTACCTTTAAAGTTTTTTGATACGACCAACCGTTTTCGAGATATATCGATTCCAAAAAAAATTGAAATTCAGGGCCCCAAAAAAAGATTCTGCCCAGGACCGATTTTAACGCCCAATCATAGGATTCGTCACAGTCACTAACTCTTTCACCTTACCAAATTTCAGCTTCATATATTGATAATTGCGAACGGTACTTAGCTAAACGCAAAAATGTCACGCACAATGGACATTTTCAGGGCCCCAAAAAAAGACAACGGTGAGAGATATCAAAAAATCGTTGTGAGTAAAAAAGTTGCATACCGCGGAGATCTTACACCTATACATTTAACATTTTTCGATAAGATCAACCGTTTCCGAGATATATCGATTCCAAAAAAAAGTTTGAAATTCAGGGCCCCCAAAAATATCCGGCCCTGTACCGATTTTAACGCCCAACAACAGAATTCGTCACAGTCACTAACTCTTTCATCGTACCAAATTTCAGCTTAATATCTTGAAAATTGCGACCAGTACTTAGCTAAACGCAAAAATGTCACGCACAATGGACATTTTCAGGGCCCCAAAAAAAGAAAACGGTGAGAGATATCAAAAAATCGTTTTGAGTAAAAAAGTTGCATACCGTGGAGATCTTACACCTATATATTTAACATTTTTCGATACGACCAACCGTTTCCGAGATATATCGATTCAAAAAAATAGGATGAAATTCAGGGCCCAAAAAGAAGGTCCGGCCCTGCACCGATTTTAACGCCCAACAATAGGGTTCGTCACAGGCCCCAACTCTTTCACCGTACCAAATTTCAGCTCGATATCTTGAAAATTGCGACCTGTACCTTGCTAAACGCAAAAACGTCACGCACATACATACATACATACATACATACAGACAGACTTTATCCAATATACCACGGCTATATGAAAGCCTATAGGATCTTTAGATCCGGCTTTCATAACAAGGCGGCCAAGCGAAGTTGCGACTTTAAATAGACGTTTCTCGCGATTTTACCAACCAAACGTAATGAGACTTGGTACAGTATATGTTTATACACATTGTAATGCCCTGACATCTAAGTTCGTTCAATTGTTTACATAACCTCAAGATGGCGGTTGTGCGAAATATTTCACCGGCATTCTATATCTCTGAAATTATTACCGGTATCACCCTGAAATTTTGTACGGAGATAAGGGGCACCACTGGAAGTTCACTTATGAGACTTTCAAAATACGGTTAACTACAAAACGAACATGGCGGCCACGCGAAGTTGAAAGTTTTATATAGACTTTTCTCACGATTTAATGATCCAAACGCAATGAAACATGGCACAGGAAATGTTTATACACATTATAATGCACTGGTATTTAATTTGGTTCAATTGTTTACATAACCTCAAGATGGCGGCTGTGCTAATTTTCAAATTAAGTTTTTATTTTCATGTGTCGTAATCATGCGATCGAGGTGAAAGTTTGAATAATGAACCTACGCAATATTTTTCTTTAATAGTACATGACTCTATGGCCAATACATATAACAATCCAACATGGCGTCCATCCGAAATATTTAGATGGTTCTCAATATCTACGAATCTATTATATCAATCAAACTGAATTTTTAAATGTTCATAGGGGCTATGAACATAAGTTCACCTATAGGACTTTCAATAACCTGGTTACCAAAAATCCATCATGGTGGTGACCGCACCAAATTTCAGTTTGATATCTTGAAAATTGCGACCTGTACTTCTCTAAACCCAAATATGTCACGCACAATGGACATTTTCAGGGCCCCAAAAAGAGAAAAAGGTGAGAGATATCAAAAAATCGTTATGAGTAAAATAGTTCCATACCCTGGTAATCTTACACCTTTACATTTGACGTTTTTCGATACGACCATCCGTTTCCGAGCTATATTGATTCCAAAAAAGGGGATGAAATTCAGGGCCCCAAAAAAAGGTCCGGCCCGGCACCGATTTTAACGCCCAACAATAGGGTCCCTCACAGGCCCTAGCTCTTTCACCGTACCAAATTTCTGCTTGATATCTTGAAAATTGCGACCTGTGCCTTGCTAAACGCAAAAATGTCACGCACAATGGACATTTTCAGGGCCCCCAAAAAAGAAAACGATGAGAGATATCCAAAAATCGTTTTGAGTAAAAAAGTTGCATACCGCGGAGATCTTACACCAATACATTTAACATTTTTCGATACGATCAACCGTTTCCGAGATATATCGATTCCAAAAAAAGTTTGAAATTCAGGGCCCCCAAAAAAGATCCGGCCCTGCACCGATTTTAACGCCCAACAATAGGATTCGTCACAGTCACCAACTCTTTCACCGTACCAAATTTCAGCCTAATATCTTGAAAATTGAGACGAGTACTTAGCCAAACGCAAAAATGTCACGCACAATGGACATTTTCAGGGCTCCAAAAAAAAGAAAACGGTGAGAGATATCAAAAAATTGTTTTGAGTAAAAAAGTTGCATACCGCGGAGATCTTACACTTGTACATTTAACAATTTTCGATACGATCAACCGTTTACGAGATATATCGATTCCAAAAAAGGGATGAAATTAAGGGCCCCCCAAAAAGGTCCCTGTACCGATTTTAACGCCCAATAATAGGATTCGTCACAGTCACTAACTCTTTCACCGTACCAAATTTCAGCTTAATATCTTGAAAATTGAGACGAGTACTTAGCCAAACGCAAAAATGTCACGCACAATGGACATTTGCAGGGCCCCAAAAAAAAAAAACGGTGAGAGATATCAAAAAATCGTTTTGAGTAAAAAAGTTGCATACCACGGAGATCTTACACCTGTACATTTAACATTTTTCGATACGACCAACCGTTTCTGAGATATATCGATTCCAAAAAACAGTTAGAAATTCAGGGCCCCCAAAAAAGATCCGGCCCTGGACCGATCTTAACGCCCAACAACTGGATTCGTCACAGTCACAAACTCTTTCAGCGTACCAAATTTTAGCTTAATATCTTGAAAATTGCGACCAGTACTTAGCTAAACGCAAAAATGTCACGCACAATGGACATTTTCAGGGCACCAAAAGAAGAAAACGGTGAGAGATATCAAAAAATCGTTTTGAGTAAAAAAGTTGCATACCGCGGAGATCTTACACCCATACATTTAACATTTTTCGATACGATCAACCGTTTCCGAGATATATCGATTCCAAAAAAAAGTTTGAAATTCAAGGCCCCCAAAAAAGATCCGGCCCTACACCGATTTTAACGCCCAACAATAGGATTCGTCACAGTCACTAACTCTTTCACCGTACCAAATTGCAGCTTAATATCTTGAAAATTGCGACCAGTACTTAGCTAAACGCAAAAATATCACGCACAATGGACATTTTCAGGGCCCCAAAAAAAGAAAACGGTGAGAGATATCAAAAAATTGTTTTGAGTAAAAAAGTTGCATATCGCGGAGATCTTACACCTGTACATTTAACAATTTTCGATACGATCAACCGTTTACGAGATATATCGATTCCAAAAAAAGTTTGAAATTCAGGGCCCCCAAAAAAGATCCGGCCCTGTACCGATTTTAACGCCCAACAATAGGATTCGTCACAGTCACTAACTCTTTCATCGTACCAAATTTCAGCCTAATATCTTGAAAATTGCGACCAGTACTTAGGTAAACGCAAAAATGTCACGCACAATGGACATTTTCAGGGCCCCAAAAAAAGAAAACAGTGAGAGATATCAAAAAATCGTTTTGAGTAAAAAAGTTGCATACCACGGAGATCTTACACCTGTACATTTAACATTTTTCGATACGACCAACCGTTTCTGAGATATATCGATTCCAAAAAACAGTTAGAAATTCAGGGCCCCCAAAAAAGATCCGGCCCTGCACCGATCTTAACGCCCAACAACTGGATTCGTCACAGTCACAAACTCTTTCACCGTACCAAATTTTAGCTTAATATCTTGAAAATTGCGACCAGTACTTAGCTATACGCAAAAATGTCACGCACAATGGACATTTTCATGGCACCAAAAAAAGAAAACGGTGAGAGATATCAAAAAATCGTTTTGAGTAAAAAAGTTGCATACCGCGGAGATCTTACACCTGTACATTTAACATTTTTCGATACGATCAACCGTTTCCGAGATCTATCGATTCCAAAAAAAAAGTTTGAAATTCAGGGCCCCAAAAAAGATCCGGCCCTGCACCGATTTTAACGCCCAACAATAGGATTCGTCACAGTCACTAACTCTTTCACCGTACCAAATGTCAGCTTAATATCTTGAAAATAGCGACCAGTAATTAACTAAACGCAAAAATGACACATACAATGGACATTTTCAGGGCCCCAAAAAAAAGAAAACGGTGAGAGATATCAAAAAATCGTTTTGAGTAAAAATGTTGCATACCGCAGAGATTTTACACCAATACCTTTAACATTTTTCGATACGATCAACCGTTTCCGAGACATATCGATTCCAAAAAAAAGTTTGAAATTCAGGGCCCCCAAAAAAGATCCGGTCCTGCACCGATTTTAACGCCCAACAATAGGATTCGTCACAGTCACTAACTTTTTCACCGTACCAAATTGCAGCTTAATATCTTGAAAATTGCGACCTGTACTTAGGTAAACGCAAAAATGTCACGCACAATGGACATTTTCAGGGCCCCAAAAAACGAAAACGGTGAGAGATATCAAAAAATCGTTTTGAGTAAAAAAGTTGCATACCGCGGAGATCTTACACCAATACGTTTAACATTTTTCGATACGATCAACCGTTTCCGAGATATATCGATTCCAAACAAAAGTTTGAAATTCAGGGCCCCCAAAAAAGATCCGTCCCTGCACCGATTTTAACGCCCAACAATAGGATTCGTCACAGTCACTAACTCTTTCACCGTACCAAATTGCAGCTTAATATCTTGAAAATTGCGACCAGTACTTAGCTAAACGCAAAAATATCACGCACAATGGACATTTTCAGGGCCCCAAAAAAAGAAAACGGTGAGAGATATCAAAAAATCGTTTTGAGTTAAAAAGTTGCATACCGCGGAGATCTAACACCTGTACATTTAACATTTTTCGATGCGACCAACCGTTTCCGAGATATATCGATTCCAAAAAAAAGTTTGAAATTCATGGCCCCCAAAAATGATCCGGCCCTGCACCGATCTTAACGCCCAACAATAGGATTCGTCACAGTCAATAACTCTTTCTCCTTACCAAATTTGAGTTTAATATCTTGAAAATTGCGACCAGTACTTAGCTAAACGCAAAAATGTCACACACAATGGACATTTTTCAGGGCCCCAAAAAAAGAAAACGGTGAGAGATATCAAAAAATCGTTTAGAGTAAAAAAGTTGCATACCGCGGAGATCTTACACCTGTACATTTAACATTCTTCGATGCGACCAACTGTTTCCGAGATATATCGATTCCAAAAAAAAGTTTGAAATTCAGGGCCCCCAAAAAAGATCCGGCCCTGCACCGATCGTAACGCCCAACAATGGGATCCGTCACAGTCGCTAACTCATTCACCGCACCAAATTTCAGCTTAATATCTTGAAAATTGCGACCAGTACATAGCTATACGCAAAAATGTCACGCACAATGGACATTTTCAGGGCCCCAAAAAAAGAAAACGGTGAGAGATATCAAAAAATCGTTTAGAGTAAAAAAGTTGCATACCGCGGAGATCTTACACCTATACATTTAACATTTTTCGATACGACCAACCGTTTCCGAGATATATCGATTCAAAAAAATAGGATGAAATTCAGGGCCCCAAAAAGAGGTCCGGCCCTGCACCGATTTTAACGCCCAACAATAGGGTTCGTCACAGGCCCCAACTCTTTCACCGTACCAAATTTCAGCTCGATATCTTGAAAATTGCGACCTGTACTTTGCTAAACGCAAAAGCGTCACACACATACATACATACAGACAGACTTTTTCCCACATACCACGGCTATATGAAAGCCTATAGGATCTTTAGATCCGGCTTTCATAACAAGTTGGAGTCCACGCAGCAGGACCTGATTTTAATGAGACGGTGGCGCAATATAGGGGCCAGCAAGAGGGGTAATAATCTCAAAAAACTTCGTTGGCGGCAAGGCCTGCGGAATTGCATTTCGGACCTTCGACCCTATTGCGAGGAAATGTAGGAAAATTATAAAATGTTATTCTGGGCAATGCTGACACCATCACATGGTTATGAAAGCCGTACGTCCTCGGAAATGGAAAATATCTTACTGCTGTAAATACATGATTCAACTTATTGAAAAGGTTAAAACGATTTATTGTAGATAGGTTTCCGTAGAATTCATATAGACCATCAGTTAAATTTTTTCCAATTATTATATACATTTGGGCACCATTTTTTTTCAAAAACCAAAAACATTTAATAACATCTTCTGGGCCCCAAAATAAGAAAACGGTGAGAGATATCAAAAAATCGTTTTGAGTAAAAAAGTTGCTTACCGCGGAGATCTTTCACGTGTACATTTAACGTTTTTCGTACGACCAACTTTTTCCGAGATATATGGATTCCAAAAAAAAGTTTGAAATTCAGGGCCCCAAAAAAGGTCCGGCCCTGCACCGGTTTTAACGCCCAACAATAGGGTTCCTCACAGGCCCTAACTCTTTCACCGTACCTAATTTCAGCTTAATATTTTGAAAATTGCGACCAGTACTTAGCTAAACGCAAAAATGTCACGCACAATGGACATTTTCAGGGCCCCAAAAAAAGAAAACGGTGAGAGATATCAAAAAATCGTTATGAGTAAAAAAGTTGCATACCGCGGAGATCTTACACCTGTACATTCAACATTTTTCGATACGACCAACCGTTTCCGAGATATATCGATTCCAAAAAACAGTTAGAAATTCAGGGCCCCCAAAAAAGATCCGGCCCTGCACCGATTTTAACGTCCAACAATAGGATTCGTCACAGTCACTAACTCATTCACCGTACCAAATTTCAGCTTAATATCTTGAAAATTGCGACCAGTACTTAACTAAACGCAAAGATGTCACATACAATGGACATATTCAGGGCCCCAAAAAAAGAAAACGGTGAGAGATATCAAAAAATCGTTTTGAGTAAAAAAGTTGCATACCACGGAGATCTTACACCTGTACATTTAACATTTTTCGATACGACCAACCGTTTCTGAGATATATCGATTCCAAAAAACAGTTAGAAATTCAGGGCCCCCAAAAAAGATCCGGCCCTGCACCGATCTTAACGCCCAACAACTGGATTCGTCACAGTCACAAACTCTTTCACCGTACCAAATTTTAGCTTAATATCTTGAAAATTGCGACCAGTACTTAGCTAAACGCAAAAATGTCACGCACAATGGACATTTTCAGGGCACCAAAAGAAGAAAACGGTGAGAGATATCAAAAAATCGTTTTGAGTTAAAAAGTTGCATACCGCGGAGATCTTACACCCATACATTTAACATTTTTCGATACGATCAACCGTTTCCGAGATATATCGATTCCAAAAAAAAGTTTGAAATTCAAGGCCCCCAAAAAAGATCCGGCCCTACACCGATTTTAACGCCCAACAATAGGATTCGTCACAGTCACTAACTCTTTCACCGTACCAAATTGCAGCTTAATATCTTGAAAATTGCGACCAGTACTTAGCTAAACGCAAAAATATCACGCACAATGGACATTTTCAGGGCCCCAAAAAAAGAAAACGGTGAGAGATATCAAAAAATTGTTTTGAGTAAAAAAGTTGCATATCGCGGAGATCTTACACCTGTACATTTAACAATTTTCGATACGATCAACCGTTTACGAGATATATCAATTCCAAAAAAAGTTTGAAATTCAGGGCCCCCAAAAAAGATCCGGCCCTGTACCGATTTTAACGCCCAACAATAGGATTCGTCACAGTCACTAACTCTTTCATCGTACCAAATTTCAGCCTAATATCTTGAAAATTGCGACCAGTACTTAGGTAAACGCAAAAATGTCACGCACAATGGACATTTTCAGGGCCCCAAAAAAAGAAAACAGTGAGAGATATCAAAAAATCGTTTTGAGTAAAAAAGTTGCATACCACGGAGATCTTACACCTGTACATTTAACATTTTTCGATACGACCAACCGTTTCTGAGATATATCGATTCCAAAAAACAGTTAGAAATTCAGGGCCCCCAAAAAAGATCCGGCCCTGCACCGATCTTAACGCCCAACAACTGGATTCGTCACAGTCACAAACTCTTTCACAGTACCAAATTTTAGCTTAATATCTTGAAAATTGCGACCAGTACTTAGCTATACGCAAAAATGTCACGCACAATGGACATTTTCAGGGCACCAAAAAAAGAAAACGGTGAGAGATATCAAAAAATCGTTTTGTGTAAAAAGGTTGCATACCGCAGAGATTTTACACCAATACCTTTAACATTTTTGGATACGATCAACCGTTTCCGAGACATATCGATTCAAAAAAAAAGTTTGAAATTCAGGGCCCCCAAAAAAGATCCGGTCCTGCACCGATTTTAACGCCCAACAATAGGATTCGTCACAGTCACTAACTCTTTCATCGTACCAAATTTCAGCCTAATATCTTGATAATTGCGACCAGTACTTAGGTAAACACAAAAATGTCACGCACAATGGACATTTTCAGGGCCCCAAAAAAGAAAACAGTGAGAGATATCAAAAAAAAAGTTTTCAGTAAAAAAGTTGCATACCGCGGAGATCTTACACCCATACGTATAACATTTTTCGATACGATCAACCGTTTCCGAGATCTATCGATTCCAAAAAAAAAGTTTGAAATTCAGGGCCCCAAAAAAGATCCGGCCCTGCACCGATTTTAACGCCCAACAATAGGATTCGTCACAGTCACTAACTCTTTCACCGTACCAAATGTCAGCTTAATATCTTGAAAATAGCGACCAGTAATTAACTAAACGCAAAAATGACACATACAATGGACATTTTCAGGGCCCCAAAAAAAAGAAAACGGTGAGAGATATCAAAAAATCGTTTTGTGTAAAAAGGTTGCATACCGCAGAGATTTTACACCAATACCTTTAACATTTTTCGATACGATCAACCGTTTCCGAGACATATCGATTCAAAAAAAAAGTTTGAAATTCAGGGCCCCCAAAAAAGATCCGGTCCTGCACCGATTTTAACGCCCAACAATAGGATTCGTCACAGTCACTAACTTTTTCACCGTACCAAATTGCAGCTTAATATCTTGAAAATTGCGACCAGTACTTAGGTAAACGCAAAAATGTCACGCACAATGGACATTTTCAGGGCCCCAAAAAACGAAAACGGTGAGAGATATCAAAAAATCGTTTTGAGTAAAAAAGTTGCATACCGCGGAGATCTTACACCAATATATTTAACATTTTACGATACGATCAACCGTTTCCGAGATATATCGATTCCAAAAAAAAGTTTGAAATTCAGGGCCCCCAAAAAAGATCCGGCCCTGCACCGATTTTAACGCCCAACAATAGGATTCGTCACAGTCACTAACTCTTTCTCCTTACCAAATTTGAGTTTAATATCTTGAAAATTGCGACCAGTACTTAGCTAAACGCAACAATGTCACACACAATGGACATTTTTCAGGGCCCCAAAAAATTAAAACGGTGAGAGATATCAAAAAATCGTTTTGGGTAAAAAAAGTTGCATACCGCGGAGATCTAACACCTGTACATTTAACATTTTTCGATGCGACCAACCGTTTCCGAGATATATCGATTCCAAAAAAAAGTTTCAAATTCAGGTCCCCCAAAAAAGATCCGGCCCTGCACCGATTTTAACGCCCAACAATAGGATTCGTAACAGTCACTTACTCTTTCACCGCACCAAATTTCAGCTTAATATCTTGAAAATTGCGACCAGTACATAGCTAAACGCAAAAATGTCACGCACAATGGACATTTTCAGGGCCCCAGAAAAAGAAAACGGTGAGAGATATCAAAAAATCGTTTTGAGTAAAAAAGTTGCATACCGCAGAGATCTTACACCTGTACATTTAACATTCTTCGATGCGACCAACTGTTTCCGAGATATATCGATTCCAAAAAAAAGTTTGAAATTCAGGGCCCCCAAAAAAGATCCGGCCCTGCACCGATCGTAACGCCCAACAATGGGATCCGTCACAGTCGCTAACTCATTCACCGCACCAAATTTCAGCTTAATATCTTGAAAATTGCGACCAGTACATAGCTATACGCAAAAATGTCACGCACAATGGACATTTTCAGGGCCCCAAAAAAAGAAAACGGTGAGAGATATCAAAAAATCGTTTAGAGTAAAAAAGTTGCATACCGCGGAGATCTTACACCTATACATTTAACATTTTTCGATACGACCAACCGTTTCCGAGATATATCGATTCAAAAAAATAGGATGAAATTCAGGGCCCCAAAAAAAGGTCCGGCCCTGCACCGATTTTTACGCCCAACAATAGGGTTCGTCACAGGCCCCAACTCTTTCACCGTACCAAATTTCAGCTCGATATCTTGAAAATTGCGACCTGTACTTTGCTAAACGCAAAAGCGTCACACACATACATACATACAGACAGACTTTTTCCCACATACCACGGCTATATGAAAGCCTATAGGATCTTTAGATCCGGCTTTCATAACAAGTTGGAGTCCACGCAGCACGACCTGATTTTAATGAGACGGTGGCGCAATATAGGGGCCAGCAAGAGGGGTAATAATCTCAAAAAACTTCGTTGGCGGCAAGGCCTGCGGAATTGCATTTCGGACCTTCGACCCTATTGCGAGGAAATGTAGGAAAATTATAAAATGTTGTTCTGGGCAATGCTGACACCATCACATGGTTATGAAAGCCGTACGTCCTCGGAAATGGAAAATATCTTACTGCTGTAAATACATGATTCAACTTATTGAAAAGGTTAAAACGATTTATTGTAGATAGGTTTCCGTAGAATTCATATAGACCATCAGTTAAATTTTTTCCAATTATTATATACATTTGGGCACCATATTTTTTTCAAAAACCAAAAACATTTAATAACATCTTCTGGGCCCCAAAATAAGAAAACGGTGAGAGATATCAAAAAATCGTTTTGAGTAAAAAAGTTGCTTACCGCGGAGATCTTTCACCTGTACATTTAACGTTTTTCGTACGACCAACTTTTTCCGAGATATATGGATTCCAAAAAAAAGTTTGAAATTCAGGGCCCCAAAAAAGGTCCGGCCCTGCACCGGTTTTAACGCCCAACAATAGGGTTCCTCACAGGCCCTAACTCTTTCACCGTACCTAATTTCAGCTTAATATTTTGAAAATTGCGACCAGTACTTAGCTAAACGCAAAAATGTCACGCACAATGGACATTTTCAGGGCCCCAAAAAAAGAAAACGGTGAGAGATATCAAAAAATCGTTATGAGTAAAAAAGTTGCATACCGCGGAGATGTTACACCTGTACCTTCAACATTTTTCGATACGACCAACCGTTTCCGAGATATATCGATTCCAAAAAACAGTAAGAAATTCAGGGCCCCCAAAAAAGATCCGGCCCTGCACCGATTTTAACGTCCAACAATAGGATTCGTCACAGTCACTAACTCATTCACCGTACCAAATTTCAGCTTAATATCTTGAAAATTGCGACCAGTACTTAACTAAACGCAAAGATGTCACATACAATGGACATATTCAGGGCCCCATAAAAAGAAAACGGTGAGAGATATCAAAAAATCGTTTTGAGTAAAAAAGTTGCATATCGCGGAGATCTTACACCTATACATTTAACATTTTTCGATACGACCAACCGTTTCCGAGATATATCGATTCGAAAAACAGTTAGAAATTCAGGGCCCCCCAAAAAAGATCCGGCCCTGCACCGATTTTAATGCCCAACAATAGGATTCGTCACAGTCACTAACTCTTTCACCGTACCAAATTTCAGCTTAATATCTTGAAAATTCCGACCAGTACTTAACTAAACGCAAAAATGTCACATACAATGGACATTTTCAGGGCCCCAAAAAAAGAAAACGGTGAGAGATATCAAAAAATCGTTATGAGTAAAAAAGTTGCATATCGCGGAGATCTTACACCTATACATTTAACATTTTTCGATACGACCAACCGTTTCCGAGATATATCGATTTCAAAAACAGTTAGAAATTCAGGGCCCCCAAAAAAAGATCCGGCCCTGCACCGATTTTAATGCCCAACAATAGGATTCGTCACAGTCACTAACTCTTTCACCGTACCAAATTTCAGCTTAATATCTTGAAAATTCCGACCAGTACTTAACTAAACGCAAAAATGTCACATACAATGGACATTTTCAGGGCCCCAAAAAAAGAAAACGGTGAGAGATATCAAAAAATCGTTATGAGTAAAAAAGTTGCATATCGCGGAGATCTTACACCTATACATTTAACATTTTTCGATACGACCAACCGTTTCCGAGATATATCGATTTCAAAAACAGTTAGAAATTCAGGGCCCCCCAAAAAAGATCCGGCCCTGCACCGATTTTAATGCCCAACAATAGGATTTGTCACAGTCACTAACTCTTTCACCGTACCAAATTTCAGCTTAATATCTTGAAAATTCCGACCAGTACTTAACTAAACGCAAAAATGTCACATACAATGGACATTTTCAGGGCCCCAAAAAAAGAAAACGGTGAGAGATATCAAAAAATCGTTAAAAGTAAAAAAGTTGCATACCGCGGAGATCTTACACCTATACATTTAACATTTTTCGATACGACCAACCGTTCCCGAGATATATGGATTCAAAAAAATAGGATGAAATTCAGGGCCCCAAAAAATGGTCCGGCCCTGCACCGATTTTAACGCCCAACAATAGGGTTCGTCACAGGCCCCTACTCTTTCACCGTGCCAAATTTAAGCTCGATATCTTGAAAATTGCGACCTGAACCTTGCTAAACGCAAAAATGTCACGCACAATGGACAATTTTCAGGGCCCCAAAAAAAGAAAACGGTGAGAGATATCAAAACATCGTTTTGAGTAAAAAAGTTGCACACCGCGGAGATCTTACACCTATATATTTAACATTTTTCGATACGACCAACCGTTTCCGAGATATATCGATTCCAAAAAACAGTTTAAAATTCAGGGCCCCCAAAAAAGATCCGGCCCTGCACCGATTTTAACGCCCAACAATAGGGTTCGTCACAGGCCCCAACTCTTTCACCGTACCAAATTTCAGCTCGATATCTTGAAAATTGCGACCTGTACTTTGCTAAACGCAAAAGCGTCACGCACATACATACATACATACATACAGACAGACTTTTTCCCACATACCACGGCTATATGAAAGCCTATAGGATCTTTAGATCCGGCTTTCATAACAAGGCGGCCAAGCGAAGTTGCGAATTTAAATAGACGTTTCTCGCGATTTTACCAACCAAACGTAATGAGACTTGGTACAGTATATGTTTATACACATTGTAATGCCCTGACATCTAAGTTCGTTCAATTGTTTACATAACCTCAAGATGGCGGTTGTGCGAAATATTTCACCGGCATTCTATATCTCTGAAATTATTACCGGTATCACCCTGAAATTTTGTACAAAGATAAGGGGCACCACTGGAAGTTCACTTATGAGACTTTCAAAATACGGTTAACTACAAAACGAACATGGCGGCCACGCGAAGTTGAAAGTTTTATATAGACTTTTCTCACGATTTAATGATCCAAACGCAATGAAACATGGCACAGGAAATGTTTATACACATTATAATGCACTGGTATTTAATTTGGTTCAATTGTTTACATAACCTCAAGATGGCGGCTGTGCTAATTTTCAAATTAAGTTTTTATTTTCATGTGTCGTAATCATGCGATCGAGGTGAAAGTTTGAATAATGAACCTACGCAATATTTTTCTTTAATGGTACATGACTCTATGGCCAATACATATAACAATCCAACATGGCGTCCATCCGAAATATTTAGATGGTTCTCAATATCTACGAATCTATTATATCAATCAAACTGAATTTTTAAATGTTCATAGGGGCTATGAACATAAGTTCACCTATAGGACTTTCAATAACCTGGTTACCAAAAATCCAACATGGTGGTGACCGCACCAAATTTCAGTTTGATATCTTGAAAATTGCGACCTGTACTTCTCTAAACCCAAATATGTCACGCACAATGGACATTTTCAGGGCCCCAAAAAGTGAAAAAGGTGAGAGATATCAAAAAATCGTCATGAGTAAAATAGTTCCATACCCTGGTAATCTTACACCTTTACATTTGACGTTTTTCGATACGACCATCCGTTTCCGAGATATATTGATTCCAAAAAAGGGGATGAAATTCAGGGCCCCAAAAAAAGGTCCGGCCCTGCACCGATGTTAACGCCCAACAATAGGGTTCCTCACAGGCCCTAGCTCTTTCACCGTACCAAATTTCAGCTTAATATCTTGAAAATTGCGACCAGTACTTAGCTAAACCGTAAAAATGTCACGCACTATGGACATTTTCAGGGCCCCAAAAAAAGAAATCGGTGAGAGATATCAAAAAATCGTTTTGAGTAAAAAAGTTGCATACCGCGGAGATCTTACACCTGTACTTTTAACATTTTTCCATGCGACCAACCGTTTCCGAGATATATCGATTCAAAAAAAATTGAAATTCAGGGCCCCAAAAAAAGATCCGGCCCTGCACCGATCTCAACGCCCAACAATAGGATTCGTCACATTCACTAACTCTTTCACCGTACCAAATTTCAGCTTAATATCTTGAAAATTGCGACCAGTACCTAGCTAAGCGCAAAAATGTCACGCACAATGGACATTTTCAGGGCCCCAAAAAAAGAAAACAGTGAGAGATATCAAAAAATTGTTTTGAGTTAAAAAGTAGCATACCGCGGAGATCTTACACCTGTGCATTTAACATTTTTCGATACGACCAACCGTTTCTGAGATATATCGATTCCAAAAAACAGTTAGAAATTCAGGGCCCCCAAAAAAGATCCGGCCCTGCACCGATTTTAACGCCCAACAATAGGATTCGTCACAGTCACTAACTCCTTCACCGTACCAAATTTCAGCTTAATATCTTGAAAATTGCGACCAGTACTTAGCTAAACGCAAAAATGTCACACACAATGTACATTTTCAGGGCCCCCAAAAAAGAAAACGGTGAGAGATATCAAAAAAATGTTTTGAGTAAAAACGTTGCATACCGCGGAGATCTTACACCTATACGTTTAACATTTTTCGATACGACCAACCGTTTCCGAGATATATCGATTCAAAAAAAATAGGATGAAATTCAGGGCCCCAAAAGAAGGTCCGGCCCTGCACCGATTTTAACGCCCAACAATAGGGTTCGTCGCAGGTCCCAACTCTTTCACCGTACCAAATTTCAGCTCGATATCTTGAAAATTGCGACCTGTACTTTGCTAAACGCAAAAACGTCACGCACATACGTACATACGTACGTACGTACGTACATACAGACAGACTTTTTTTGAAATTTTTTTTTTCGTCCCTGATTCGATTGGAATAGGTTTGAACACTGGGCGGCGCTTAGTTTCCGAGATCTCGAAAAATCCTACCACGGCTATATGAAAGCCTATAGGATCTAGATCCGGCTTTCATAACAAGGCGGCCAAGCGAAGTTGCGACTTTAAATAGACGTTTCTCGCGATTTTACCAACCAAACGTAATGAGACTTGGTACAGTATATGTTTATACACATTGTAATGCCCTGACATCTAAGTTCGTTCAATTGTTTACATAACCTCAAGATGGCGGTTGTGCGAAATATTTCACCGGCATTCTATATCTCTGAAATTATTACCGGTATCACCCTGAAATTTTGTACGGAGATAAGGGGCACCACTGGAAGTTCACTTATGAGACTTTCAAAATACGGTTAACTACAAAACGAACATGGCGGCCACGCGAAGTTGAAAGTTTTATATAGACTTTTCTCACGATTTAATGATCCAAACGCAATGAAACATGGCACAGGAAATGTTTATACACATTATAATGCACTGGTATTTAATTTGGTTCAATTGTTTACATAACCTCAAGATGGCGGTTGTGCTAATTTTCAAATTAAGTTTTTATTTTCATGTGTCGTAATCATGCGATCGAGGTGAAAGTTTGAATAATGAACCTACGCAATATTTGTCTTTAATGGTACATGACTCTATGGCCAATACATATAACAATCCAACATGGCGTCCATCCGAAATATTTAGATGGTTCTCAATATCTACGAATCTATTATATCAATCAAACTGAATTTTTAAATGTTCATAGGGGCTATGAACATAAGTTCACCTATAGGACTTTCAATAACCTGGTTACCAAAAATCCAACATGATGGTGACCGCACCAAATTTCAGTTTGATATCTTGAAAATTGCGACCTGTACTTCTCTAAACCCAAATATGTCACGCACAATGGACATTTTCAGGGCCCCAAAAAGAGAAAAAGGTGAGAGATATCAAAAAATCGTTATGAGTAAAATAGTTCCATACCCTGGTAATCTTACACCTTTACATTTGACGTTTTTCGATACGACCATCCGTTTCCGAGCTATATTGATTCCAAAAAAGGGGATGAAATTCAGGGCCCCAAAAAAAGGTCCGGCCCTGCACCGATTTTAACGCCCAACAATAGGGTTCCTCACAGGCCCTAGCTCTTTCACCGTACCAAATTTCTGCTTGATATCTTGTAAATTGCGACCTGTGCCTTGCTAAACGCAAAAATGTCACGCACAATGGACATTTTCAGGGCCCCCAAAAAAGAAAACGGTGAGAGATATCAAAAAATCGTTTTGAGTAAAAAAGGTGCATACCGCGGAGATCTTACACCAATACATTTAACATTTTTCGATACGATCAACCGTTTCCGAGATAAATCGATTCCAAAAAAAAGTTTGAAATTCAGGGCCCCCAAAAAAGATCCGGCCCTGCACCGATCTTAACGCCCAACAACTGGATTCGTCACAATCACTAACTCTTTCACCGTACCAAATTGCAGCATAATATCTTGAAAATTGCGACCAGTACTTAGCAAAACCCAAAAATGTCATGCACAATGGACGTTTTCTGGGCCCCAAAAAAAGAAAACGGTGAGAGAAAATAGTTTTGAGTAAAAAAGTTGCATACCGCGGAGATCTTACACCTGTACATTTAACAATTTTCGATACGATCAACCGTTTACGAGATATATCGATTCCAAAAAAAAGTTTGAAATTCAGGGCTCCCAAAAAAGATCCGGCCCTGCACCGATTTTAACGCCCAACAATAGGATTCGTCACAGTCACCAACTCTTTCACCGTACCAAATTTCAGCCTAATATCTTGAAAATTGAGACGAGTACTTAGCCAAACGCAAAAATGTCACGCACAATGGACATTTTCAGGGCTCCAAAAAAAAGAAAACGGTGAGAGATATCAAAAAATTGTTTTGAGTAAAAAAGTTGCATACCGCGGAGATCTTACACCTGAACATTTAACAATTTTAGATACGATCAACCGTTTACGAGATATATCGATTCCAAAAAAGGGATGAAATTAAGGGCCCCCCAAAAAGGTCCCTGTACCGATTTTAACGCCCAATAATAGGATTCGTCACAGTCACTAACTCTTTCACCGTACCAAATTTCAGCTTAATATCTTGAAAATTGAGACGAGTACTTAGCCAAAAGCAAAAATGTCACGCACAATGGACATTTTCAGGGCCCCAAAAAAAGAAAACGGTGAGAGATATCAAAAAATCGTTTTGAGTAAAAAAGTTGCATACCACGGAGATCTTACACCTGTACATTTAACATTTTTCGATACGACCAACCGTTTCTGAGATATATCGATTCCAAAAAACAGTTAGAAATTCAGGGCCCCCAAAAAAGATCCGGCCCTGCACCGATCTTAACGCCCAACAACTGGATTCGTCACAGTCACAAACTCTTTCACCGTACCAAATTTTAGCTTAATATCTTGAAAATTGCGACCAGTACTTAGCTAAACGCAAAAATGTCACGCACAATGGACATTTTCAGGGCACCAAAAAAAGAAAACGGTGAGAGATATCAAAAAATCGTTCTGAGTAAAAAACTTGCATACCGCGGAGATCTTACACCCATACATTTAACATTTTTTGATACGATCAACCGTTTCCGAGATATATCGATTCCAAAAAAAAGTTTGAAATTCAAGGCCCCCAAAAAAGATCCGGCCCTACACCGATTTTAACGCCCAACAATAGGATTCGTCACAGTCACTAACTCTTTCACCGTACCAAATTGCAGCTTAATATCTTGAAAATTGCGACCAGTACTTAGCTAAACGCAAAAATATCACGCACAATGGACATTTTCAGGGCCCCAAAATAAGAAAACGGTGAGAGATATCAAAAAATTGTTTTGAGTAAAAAAGTTGCATATCGCGGAGATCTTACACCTGTACATTTAACAATTTTCGATACGATCAACCGTTTACGAGATATATCGATTCCAAAAAAAGTTTGAAATTCAGGGCCCCCAAAAAAGATCCGGCCCTGTACCGATTTTAACGCCCAACAATAGGATTCGTCACAGTCACTAACTCTTTCATCGTACCAAATTTCAGCCTAATATCTTGAAAATTGCGACCAGTACTTAGGTAAACGCAAAAATGTCACGCACAATGGACATTTTCAGGGCCCCAAAAAAAGAAAACAGTGAGAGATATCAAAAAATCGGTTTGAGTAAAAAAGTTGCATACCACGGAGATCTTACACCTGTACATTTAACATTTTTCGATATGACCAACCGTTTCTGAGATATATCGATTCCAAAAAACAGTTAGAAATTCAGGGCCCCCAAAAAAGATCCGGCCCTGCACCGATCTTAATGCCCAACAACTGGATTCGTCACAGTCACAAACTCTTTCACCGTACCAAATTTTAGCTTAATATCTTGAAAATTGCGACCAGTACTTAGCTAAACGCAAAAATGTCACGCACAATGGACATTTTCAGGGCACCAAAAAAAGAAAACGGTGAGAGATATCAAAAAATCGTTTTGAGTAAAAAAGTTGCATACCGCGGAGATCTTACAGCCATACGTATAACATTTTTCGATACGATCAACCGTTTCCGAGATCTATCGATTCCAAAAAAAAAGTTTGAAATTCAGGGCCCCAAAAAAGATCCGGCCCTGCACCGATTTTAACGCCCAACAATAGGATTCGTCACAGTCACTAACTCTTTCACCGTACCAAATTTCAGCTTAATATCTTGAAAATAGCGACCAGTAATTAACTAAACGCAAAAATGACACATACAATGGACATTTTCAGGGCCCCAAAAAAAAAGAAAACGGTGAGAGATATCAAAAAATCGTTTTGAGTAAAAATGTTGCATACCGCAGAGATTTTACACCAATACCTTTAACATTTTTCGATACGATCAACCGTTTCCGAGACATATCGATTCCAAAAAAAAGTTTGAAATTCAGGGCCCCCAAAAAAGATCCGGTCCTGCACCGATTTTAACGCCCAACAATATGATTTGTCACAGTCACTAACTTTTTCACCGTACCAAATTGCAGCTTAATATCTTGAAAATTGCGACCAGTACTTAGGTAAACGCAAAAATGTCACGCACAATGGACATTTTCAGGGCCCCAAAAAACGAAAACGGTGAGAGATATCAAAAAATCGTTTAGAGTAAAAAAGTTGCATACCGCGGAGATCTTACACCAATACATTTAACATTTTTCGATACGATCAACCGTTTCCGAGATATATCGATTCCAAAAAAAAGTTTGAAATTCAGGGCCCCCAAAAAAGATCCGGCCCTGCACCGATTTTAACGCCCAACAATAGGATTCGTCACAGTCACTAACTCTTTCACCGTACCAAATTTCAGCTCGATATCTTGAAAATTGCGACCTGTACTTTGCTAAACGCAAAAACGTCACGCACATACGTACATACGTACGTACGTACGTACATACAGACAGACTTTTTTTGAAATTTTTTTTTTCGTCCCTGATTCGATTGGAATAGGTTTGAACACTGGGCGGCGCTTAGTTTCCGAGATCTCGAAAAATCCTACCAC
The DNA here is from genome assembly GCA_946902985.2 of Meconema thalassinum. Taxonomy (NCBI): domain Eukaryota; kingdom Metazoa; phylum Arthropoda; class Insecta; order Orthoptera; family Tettigoniidae; genus Meconema; species Meconema thalassinum. The sequence goes on along the minus strand of OX336395.1, from coordinate 266,278,843 downwards.
GGCTATATGAAAGCCTATAGGATCTAGATCCGGCTTTCATAACAAGGCGGCCAAGCGAAGTTGCGACTTTAAATAGACGTTTCTCGCGATTTTACCAACCAAACGTAATGAGACTTGGTACAGTATATGTTTATACACATTGTAATGCCCTGACATCTAAGTTCGTTCAATTGTTTACATAACCTCAAGATGGCGGTTGTGCGAAATATTTCACCGGCATTCTATATCTCTGAAATTATTACCGGTATCACCCTGAAATTTTGTACGGAGATAAGGGGCACCACTGGAAGTTCACTTATGAGACTTTCAAAATACGGTTAACTACAAAACGAACATGGCGGCCACGCGAAGTTGAAAGTTTTATATAGACTTTTCTCACGATTTAATGATCCAAACGCAATGAAACATGGCACAGGAAATGTTTATACACATTATAATGCACTGGTATTTAATTTGGTTCAATTGTTTACATAACCTCAAGATGGCGGCTGTGCTAATTTTCAAATTAAGTTTTTATTTTCATGTGTCGTAATCATGCGATCGAGGTGAAAGTTTGAATAATGAACCTACGCAATATTTTTCTTTAATGGTACATGACTCTATGGCCAATACATATAACAATCCAACATGGCGTCCATCCGAAATATTTAGATGGTTCTCAATATCTACGAATCTATTATATCAATCAAACTGAATTTTTAAATGTTCATAGGGGCTATGAACATAAGTTCACCTATAGGACTTTCAATAACCTGGTTACCAAAAATCCAACATGATGGTGACCGCACCAAATTTCAGATTGATATCTTGAAAATTGCGACCTGTACTTCTCTAAACCCAAATATGTCACGCACAATGGACATTTTCAGGGCCCCAAAAAGAGAAAAAGGTGAGAGATATCAAAAAATCGTTATGAGTAAAATAGTTCCATACCCTGGTAATCTTACACCTTTACATTTGACGTTTTTCGATACGACCATCCGTTTCCGAGCTATATTGATTCCAAAAAAGGGGATGAAATTCAGGGCCCCAAAAAAAGGTCCGGCCCTGCACCGATTTTAACGCCCAACAATAGGGTTCCTCACAGGCCCTAGCTCTTTCACCGTACCAAATTTCTGCTTGATATCTTGAAAATTGCGACCTGTGCCTTGCTAAACGCAAAAATGTCACGCACAATGGACATTTTCAGGGCCCCCAAAAAAGAAAACGGTGAGAGATATCAAAAAATCGTTTTGAGTAAAAAAGGTGCATACCGCGGAGATCTTACACCATACATTTAACATTTTTCGATACGATCAACCGTTTCCGAGATAAATCGATTCCAAAAAAAAGTTTGAAATTCAGGGCCCCCAAAAAAGATCCGGCCCTGCACCGATTTTAACGCCCAACAATAGGATTCGTCACAGTCACTAACTCTTTCACCGTACCAAATTGCAGCATAATATCTTGAAAATTGCGACCAGTACTTAGCTAAACCCAAAAATGTCATGCACAATGGACGTTTTCTGGGCCCCAAAAAAAGAAAACGGTGAGAGAAAATAGTTTTGAGTAAAAAAGTTGCATACCGCGGAGATCTTACACCTGTACATTTAACAATTTTCGATACGATCAACCGTTTACGAGATATATCGATTCCAAAAAAAAGTTTGAAATTCAGGGCTCCCAAAAAAGATCCGGCCCTGCACCGATATTAACGCCCAACAATAGGATTCGTCACAGTCACCAACTCTTTCACCGTACCAAATTTCAGCCTAATATCTTGAAAATTGAGACGAGTACTTAGCCAAACGCAAAAATGTCACGCACAATGGACATTTTCAGGGCTCCAAAAAAAAGAAAACGGTGAGAGATATCAAAAAATTGTTTTGAGTAAAAAAGTTGCATACCGCGGAGATCTTACACCTGAACATTTAACAATTTTCGATACGATCAACCGTTTACGAGATATATCGATTCCAAAAAAGGGATGAAATTAAGGGCCCCCCAAAAAGGTCCCTGTACCGATTTTAACGCCCAATAATAGGATTCGTCACAGTCACTAACTCTTTCACCGTACCAAATTTCAGCTTAATATCTTGAAAATTGAGACGAGTACTTAGCCAAACGCAAAAATGTCACGCACAATGGACATTTTCATGGCCCCAAAAAAAGAAAACGGTGAGAGATATCAAAAAATCGTTTTGAGTAAAAAAGTTGCATACCACGGAGATCTTACACCTGTACATTTAACATTTTTCGATACGACCAACCGTTTCTGAGATATATCGATTCCAAAAAACAGTTAGAAATTCAGGGCCCCCAAAAAAGATCCGGCCCTGCACCGATCTTAACGCCCAACAACTGGATTCGTCACAGTCACAAACTCTTTCACCGTACCAAATTTTAGCTTAATATCTTGAAAATTGCGACCAGTACTTAGCTAAACGCAAAAATGTCACGCACAATGGACATTTTCAGGGCACCAAAAAAAGAAAACGGTGAGAGATATCAAAAAATCGTTCTGAGTAAAAAACTTGCATACCGCGGAGATCTTACACCCATACTTTTAACATTTTTTGATACGATCAACCGTTTCCGAGATATATCGATTCCAAAAAAAAGTTTGAAATTCAAGGCCCCCAAAAAAGATCCGGCCCTACACCGATTTTAACGCCCAACAATAGGATTCGTCACAGTCACTAACTCTTTCACCGTACCAAATTGCAGCTTAATATCTTGAAAATTGCGACCAGTACTTAGCTAAACGCAAAAATATCACGCACAATGGACATTTTCAGGGCCCCAAAATAAGAAAACGGTGAGAGATATCAAAAAATTGTTTTGAGTAAAAAAGTTGCATATCGCGGAAATCTTACACCTGTACATTTAACAATTTTCGATACGATCAACCGTTTACGAGATATATCGATTCCAAAAAAAGTTTGAAATTCAGGGCCCCCAAAAAAGATCCGGCCCTGTACCGATTTTAACGCCCAACAATAGGATTCGTCACAGTCACTAACTCTTTCATCGTACCAAATTTCAGCCTAATATCTTGAAAATTGCGACCAGTACTTAGGTAAACGCAAAAATGTCACGCACAATGGACATTTTCAGGGCCCCAAAAAAAGAAAACAGTGAGAGATATCAAAAAATCGGTTTGAGTAAAAAAGTTGCATACCACGGAGATCTTACACCTGTACATTTAACATTTTTCGATATGACCAACCGTTTCTGAGATATATCGATTCCAAAAAACAGTTAGAAATTCAGGGCCCCCAAAAAAGATCCGGCCCTGCACCGATCTTAATGCCCAACAACTGGATTCGTCACAGTCACAAACTCTTTCACCGTACCAAATTTTAGCTTAATATCTTGAAAATTGCGACCAGTACTTAGCTAAACGCAAAAATGTCACGCACAATGGACATTTTCAGGGCACCAAAAAAAGAAAACGGTGAGAGATATCAAAAAATCGTTTTGAGTAAAAAAGTTGCATACCGCGGAGATCTTACAGCCATACGTATAACATTTTTCGATACGATCAACCGTTTCCGAGATCTATCGATTCCAAAAAAAAAGTTTGAAATTCAGGGCCCCAAAAAAGATCCGGCCCTGCACCGATTTTAACGCCCAACAATAGGATTCGTCACAGTCACTAACTCTTTCACCGTACCAAATTTCAGCTTAATATCTTGAAAATAGCGACCAGTAATTAACTAAACGCAAAAATGACACATACAATGGACATTTTCAGGGCCCCAAAAAAAAAGAAAACGGTGAGAGATATCAAAAAATCGTTTTGAGTAAAAATGTTGCATACCGCAGAGATTTTACACCAATACCTTTAACATTTTTCGATACGATCAACCGTTTCCGAGACATATCGATTCCAAAAAAAAGTTTGAAATTCAGGGCCCCCAAAAAAGATCCGGTCCTGCACCGATTTTAACGCCCAACAATATGATTTGTCACAGTCACTAACTTTTTCACCGTACCAAATTGCAGCTTAATATCTTGAAAATTGCGACCAGTACTTAGGTAAACGCAAAAATGTCACGCACAATGGACATTTTCAGGGCCCCAAAAAACGAAAACGGTGAGAGATATCAAAAAATCGTTTAGAGTCAAAAAGTTGCATACCGCGGAGATCTTACACCAATACATTTAACATTTTTCGATACGATCAACCGTTTCCGAGATATATCGATTCCAAAAAAAAGTTTGAAATTCAGGGCCCCCAAAAAAGATCCGGCCCTGCACCGATTTTAACGCCCAACAATAGGATTCGTCACAGTCACTAACTCTTTCACCGTACCAAATTTCAGCTCGATATCTTGAAAATTGCGACCTGTACTTTGCTAAACGCAAAAACGTCACGCACATACGTACATACGTACGTACGTACGTACATACAGACAGACTTTTTTTGAAATTTTTTTTTTCGTCCCTGATTCGATTGGAATAGGTTTGAACACTGGGCGGCGCTTAGTTTCCGAGATCTCGAAAAATCCTACCACGGCTATATGAAAGCCTATAGGATCTAGATCCGGCTTTCATAACAAGGCGGCCAAGCGAAGTTGCGACTTTAAATAGACGTTTCTCGCGATTTTACCAACCAAACGTAATGAGACTTGGTACAGTATATGTTTATACACATTGTAATGCCCTGACATCTAAGTTCGTTCAATTGTTTACATAACCTCAAGATGGCGGTTGTGCGAAATATTTCACCGGCATTCTATATCTCTGAAATTATTACCGGTATCACCCTGAAATTTTGTACGGAGATAAGGGGCACCACTGGAAGTTCACTTATGAGACTTTCAAAATACGGTTAACTACAAAACGAACATGGCGGCCACGCGAAGTTGAAAGTTTTATATAGACTTTTCTCACGATTTAATGATCCAAACGCAATGAAACATGGCACAGGAAATGTTTATACACATTATAATGCACTGGTATTTAATTTGGTTCAATTGTTTACATAACCTCAAGATGGCGGCTGTGCTAATTTTCAAATTAAGTTTTTATTTTCATGTGTCGTAATCATGCGATCGAGGTGAAAGTTTGAATAATGAACCTACGCAATATTTTTCTTTAATGGTACATGACTCTATGGCCAATACATATAACAATCCAACATGGCGTCCATCCGAAATATTTAGATGGTTCTCAATATCTACGAATCTATTATATCAATCAAACTGAATTTTTAAATGTTCATAGGGGCTATGAACATAAGTTCACCTATAGGACTTTCAATAACCTGGTTACCAAAAATCCAACATGATGGTGACCGCACCAAATTTCAGATTGATATCTTGAAAATTGCGACCTGTACTTCTCTAAACCCAAATATGTCACGCACAATGGACATTTTCAGGGCCCCAAAAAGAGAAAAAGGTGAGAGATATCAAAAAATCGTTATGAGTAAAATAGTTCCATACCCTGGTAATCTTACACCTTTACATTTGACGTTTTTCGATACGACCATCCGTTTCCGAGCTATATTGATTCCAAAAAAGGGGATGAAATTCAGGGCCCCAAAAAAAGGTCCGGCCCTGCACCGATTTTAACGCCCAACAATAGGGTTCCTCACAGGCCCTAGCTCTTTCACCGTACCAAATTTCTGCTTGATATCTTGAAAATTGCGACCTGTGCCTTGCTAAACGCAAAAATGTCACGCACAATGGACATTTTCAGGGCCCCCAAAAAAGAAAACGGTGAGAGATATCAAAAAATCGTTTTGAGTAAAAAAGGTGCATACCGCGGAGATCTTACACCAATACATTTAACATTTTTCGATACGATCAACCGTTTCCGAGATAAATCGATTCCAAAAAAAAGTTTGAAATTCAGGGCCCCCAAAAAAGATCCGGCCCTGCACCGATTTTAACGCCCAACAATAGGATTCGTCACAGTCACTAACTCTTTCACCGTACCAAATTGCAGCATAATATCTTGAAAATTGCGACCAGTACTTAGCTAAACCCAAAAATGTCATGCACAATGGACGTTTTCTGGGCCCCAAAAAAAGAAAACGGTGAGAGAAAATAGTTTTGAGTAAAAAAGTTGCATACCGCGGAGATCTTACACCTGTACATTTAACAATTTTCGATACGATCAACCGTTTACGAGATATATCGATTCCAAAAAAAAGTTTGAAATTCAGGGCTCCCAAAAAAGATCCGGCCCTGCACCGATATTAACGCCCAACAATAGGATTCGTCACAGTCACCAACTCTTTCACCGTACCAAATTTCAGCCTAATATCTTGAAAATTGAGACGAGTACTTAGCCAAACGCAAAAATGTCACGCACAATGGACATTTTCAGGGCTCCAAAAAAAAGTAAACGGTGAGAGATATCAAAAAATTGTTTTGAGTAAAAAAGTTGCATACCGTGGAGATCTTACACCTGAACATTTAACAATTTTCGATACGATCAACCGTTTACGAGATATATCGATTCCAAAAAAGGGATGAAATTAAGGGCCCCCCAAAAAGGTCCCTGTACCGATTTTAACGCCCAATAATAGGATTCGTCACAGTCACTAACTCTTTCACCGTACCAAATTTCAGCTTAATATCTTGAAAATTGAGACGAGTACTTAGCCAAACGCAAAAATGTCACGCACAATGGACATTTTCATGGCCCCAAAAAAAGAAAACGGTGAGAGATATCAAAAAATCGTTTTGAGTAAAAAAGTTGCATACCACGGAGATCTTACACCTGTACATTTAACATTTTTCGATACGACCAACCGTTTCTGAGATATATCGATTCCAAAAAAAAGTTTGAAATTCAAGGCCCCCAAAAAAGATCCGGCCCTACACCGATTTTAACGCCCAACAATAGGATTCGTCACAGTCACTAACTCTTTCACCGTACCAAATTGCAGCTTAATATCTTGAAAATTGCGACCAGTACATAGCTAAACGCAAAAATATCACGCACAATGGACATTTTCAGGGCCCCAAAAAAAGAAAACGGTGAGAGATATCAAAAAATTGTTTTGAGTAAAAAAGTTGCATATCGCGGAGATCTTACACCTGTACATTTAACAATTTTCGATACGATCAACCGTTTACGAGATATATCGATTCCAAAAAAAGTTTGAAATTCAGGGCCCCCAAAAAAGATCCGGCCCTGTACCGATTTTAACGCCCAACAATAGGATTCGTCACAGTCACTAACTCTTTCATCGTACCAAATTTCAGCCTAATATCTTGAAAATTGCGACCAGTACTTAGGTAAACGCAAAAATGTCACGCACAATGGACATTTTCAGGGCCCCAAAAAAAGAAAACAGTGAGAGATATCAAAAAATCGTTTTGAGTAAAAAAGTTGCATACCACGGAGATCTTACACCTGTACATTTAACATTTTTCGATACGACCACCCTTTCTGAGATATATCGATTCCAAAAAACAGTTTGAAATTCAGGGCCACCAAAAAAGATCCGGCCCTGCACCGATCTTAACGCCCAACAACTGGATTCGTCACAGTCACAAACTCTTTCACCGTACCAAATTTTAGCTTAATATCTTGAAAATTGCGACCAGTACTTAGCTAAACGCAAAAATGTCACGCACAATGGACATTTTCAGGGCACCAAAAAAAGAAAACGGTGAGAGATATCAAAAAATCGTTTTGAGTAAAAAAGTTGCATACCGCGGAGATCTTACAGCCATACGTATAACATTTTTCGATACGATCAACCGTTTCCGAGATCTATCGATTCCAAAAAAAAAGTTTGAAATTCAGGGCCCCAAAAAAGATCCGGCCCTGCACCGATTTTAACGCCCAACAATAGGATTCGTCACAGTCACTAACTCTTTCACCGTACCAAATTTCAGCTTAATATCTTGAAAATAGCGACCAGTAATTAACTAAACGCAAAAATGACACATACAATGGACATTTTCAGGGCCCCAAAAAAAAGAAAACGGTGAGAGATATCAAAAAATCGTTTTGAGTAAAAATGTTGCATACCGCAGAGATTTTACACCAATACCTTTAACATTTTTCGATACGATCAACCGTTTCCGAGACATATCGATTCCAAAAAAAAGTTTGAAATTCAGGGCCCCCAAAAAAGATCCGGTCCTGCACCGATTTTAACGCCCAACAATATGATTTGTCACAGTCACTAACTTTTTCACCGTACCAAATTGCAGCTTAATATCTTGAAAATTGCGACCAGTACTTAGGTAAACGCAAAAATGTCACGCACAATGGACATTTTCAGGGCCCCAAAAAACGAAAACGGTGAGAGATATCAAAAAATCGTTTAGAGTAAAAAAGTTGCATACCGCGGAGATCTTACACCAATACATTTAACATTTTTCGATACGATCAACCGTTTCCGAGATATATCGATTCCAAAAAAAAGTTTGAAATTCAGGGCCCCCAAAAAAGATCCGGCCCTGCACCGATTTTAACGCCCAACAATAGGATTCGTCACAGTCACTAACTCTTTCATCGTACCAAATTTCAGCCTAATATCTTGAAAATTGCGACCAGTACTTAGGTAAACGCAAAAATGTCACGCACAATGGACATTTTCAGGGCCCCAAAAAAAGAATACAGTGAGAGATATCAAAAAAAAGTTTTCAGTAAAAAAGTTGCATACCGCGGAGATCTTACACCTATACATTTAACATTTTTCGATACGACCAACCGTTTCCGTGATATATCGATTCAAAAAAATAGGATGAAATTCAGGGCCCCAAAAAAAGGTCCGGCCCTGCACCGATTTTAACGCCCAACAATAGGGTTCGTTACAGGCCCCAACTCTTTCACCGTACCAAATTTTAGCTCGATATCTTGAAAATTGCGACCTGTACTTTGCTAAACGCAAAAACGTCACGCACATACATACATACATACATACATACATACATACATACATACAGACAGACTTTTTCCAATATACCACGACTATATGAAAGCCTATAGGATCTTTAGATCCGGCTTTCATAACAAGGCGGCCAAGCGAAGTTGCGACTTTAAATAGACGTTTCTCGCGATTTTACCAACCAAACGTAATGAGACTTGGTACAGTATATGTTTATACACATTGTAATGCCCTGACATCTAAGTTCGTTCAAATGTTTACATAACCTCAAGATGGCGGTTGTGCGAAATATTTCACCGCCATTCTATATCTCTGAAATTATTACCGGTATCACCCTGTAATTTTGTACGGAGATAAGGGGCACCACTGGAAGTTCACTTATGAGACTTTCAAAATACGGTTAACTACAAAACGAACATGGCGGCCACGCGAAGTTGAAAGTTTTATATAGACTTTTCTCACGATTTAATGATCCAAACGCAATGAAACATGGCACAGGAAATGTTTATACACATTATAATGCACTGGTATTTAATTTGGTTCAATTGTTTACATAACCTCAAGATGGCGGCTGTGCTAATTTTCAAATTAAGTTTTTATTTTCATGTGTCGTAATCATGCGATCGAGGTGAAAGTTTGAATAATGAACCTACGCAATATTTTTCTTTAATGGTACATGACTCTATGGCCAATACATATAACAATCCATCATGGCGTCCATCCGAAATATTTAGATGGTTCTCAATATCTACGAATCTATTATATCAATCAAACTGAATTTTTAAATGTTCATAGGGGCTATGAACATAAGTTCACCTATAGGACTTTCAATAACCTGGTTACCAAAAATCCATCATGGTGGTGACCGCACTAAATTTCAGTTTGATATCTTGAAAATTGCGACCTGTACTTCTCTAAACCCAAATATGTCACGCACAATGGACATTTTCAGGGCCCCAAAAAGAGAAAAAGGTGAGAGATATCAAAAAATCGTTATGAGTAAAATAGTTCCATACCCTGGTAATCTTACACCTTTACATTTGACGTTTTTCGATACGACCATCCGTTTCCGAGATTCCAAAAAAGGGGATGAAATTCAGGGCCCCAAAAAAAGGTCCGGCCCTGCACCCATTTTAACGCCCAACAATAGGGTTCCTCACAGGCCCTAGCTCTTTCACCGTACCAAATTTCTGCTTGATATCTTGAAAATTGCGACCTGTGCCTTGCTAAACGCAAAAATGTCACGCACAATGGACATTTTCAGGGCCCCCAAAAAAGAAAACGGTGAGAGATATCAAAAAATCGTTTTGAGTAAAAAAGGTGCATACCGCGGTGATCTTACACCAATACATTTAACATTTTTCGATACGATCAACCGTTTCCGAGATATATCGATCCCAAAAAAAAAATGAAATTCAGGGCCCCCAAAAAGATCCGGCACTACACCGATTTTAACGCCCAACAATAGGATTCGTCACAGTCACTAACTATTTCATCGTACCAAATTTCAGTTTAATATCTTGAAAATTGCGACCAGTACTTAGCCAAACACAAAAATGTCACGCACAATGGACATTTTCAGGGCCCCAAGAAAAGAAAACGGTGAGAGATATCAAAAAATCGTTTTGAGTAAAAAAGTTGCATACCGCGAGGATCTTACACCGGTGCATTTAACATTTTTCGGTACGACCAACCGTTTCCGAGATATATCGATTCCAAAAAACAGTTAGAAATTCAGGGCCCCCAAAAAAGATCCGGCCCTACACCGATTTTAACGCCCAACAAAAGGATTTGTAACAGTCACTAACTCTTTCATCGTACCGAATTTCAGCTTATTATCTTGAAAATTGCGACCAGCACTTAGCTAAACGCAAAAATGTCACGCACAATGGACATTTTCAGGGCCCCAAAAAATGAAAACTGTGAGAGATATCAAAAAATCGTTTTTTGTAAAAAAGTTGCATACCGCGGAGATCTTACACCTGTACATTTAACATTCTTCGATACGACCAACCGTTTCCGAGATATATCGATTCCAAAAAAAAGTTTGAAATTCATGGCCCCCAAAAATGATCCGGCCCTGCACCGATCTTAACGCCCAACAATAGGATTCGTCACAGTCAATAACTCTTTCTCCTTACCAAATTTGAGTTTAATATCTTGAAAATTGCGACCAGTACTTAGCTAAACGCAAAAATGTCACACACAATGGACATTTTTCAGGGCCCCAAAAAATTAAAACGGTGAGAGATATCAAAAAATCGTTTTGAGTAAAAAAGTTGCATACCGCAGAGGTCTTACACCTGTACATTTAACATTTTTCGATGCGACCAACTGTTTCCGAGATATATCGATTCCAAAAAAAAGTTTGAAATTCAGGGCCCCCAAAAAAGATCCGGCCCTGCACCGATCGTAACGCCCAACAATGGGATTCGTCACAGTCGCTAACTCATTCACGGCACCAAATTTCAGCTTAATATCTTGAAAATTGCGACCAGTACATAGCTAAACGCAAAAATGTCACGCACAATGGACATTTTCAGGGCCCCAAAAAAAGAAAACGGTGAGAGATATCAAAAAATCGTTTAGAGTAAAAAAGTTGCATACCGCGGAGATCTTACACCTATACGTTTAACGTCTTTCGATACGACCAACCGTTTCCGAGATATATCGATTCAAAAAAATAGGATGAAATTCAGGGCCCCAAAAAAAGGTCCGGCCCTGCACCGATTTTAACGCCCAACAATAGGGTTCGTCACAGGCCCCAACTCTTTCACCGTACTAAATTTCAGCTCGATATCTTGAAAATTGCGACCTGTACTTTGCTAAACGCAAAAGCGTCACACACATACATACATACAGACAGACTTTTTCCCACATACCACGGCTATATGAAAGCCTATAGGATCTTTAGATCCGGCTTTCATAACAAGTAGGAGTCCACGCAGCATGACCTGCTTTTGATTAGACGGTCGCGCAACATTGCGGCGAGCAAGATGGGTAATAATCTCACACAACAACTTCGTTCCGGCAAGGTCTGCGGATTTGCATTTCGGACATTCGACCCGATTGCGAGGAAATGTAGGAAAATTATAAAATGTTATTCTAGGCAATGCTGACACCATCACATGGTTATGAAAGCCGGACGTCCTCGGAAATGGAAAATATCTTACTGCTGTAAATACATGATTCAACTTATAGAAAGGGATAAAACTGATTATTATAGGTAATTTACCGTAGAATTCAATTAGACCATCAGTTGAATTTTTACCAATTATTATATTCATTTGGGCCCCTTTTTTTCAAAGACCAAACACATTTAATAACATCAAAACGTAGAGTGATATAAAAATATGATAAGGGGTAAAAATATTGCTAATCACTGAGATCATACACCAGTATATTTAACTTTTTTCGATAGGATCGACGGTTTCCGACATATAACGATTCGAAAAAAAGAATGAAATTCACGGCCACAAAAAAAGAAAATGGTGAGAGATAACAAAAAATCATAAGAGTTAAAAAAAAAGTAGCTAATCACTGAGATCCTATATCTGTAGATTTAACTTGGTTCGATACGGCCAACCGTTTCTCAAATATAACGGATCGAAAAAAAAGGAAGAAATTCAGTGCCACAGAAAATGAAAACGGTGATAGATATCAAAAAATCATAAGGGTTGAAAAAGTTGCTAATCACTGAGATCTTACACCTGCAGATTTAACTTTGTTAGATACGGCCAACCGTTTCCCAGATATAACGGTTCGAAAAAAAGGAAGACATTCAGGGCCCCAAAAATGAAAACGGTGTGAGATATCAAAACATCATAAGGGGTTAAAAAAAGGATGAAATTCAGGATCCCCCAAAAAGGTCCGGCCCCGCACCGTTTTCCACGCCCAACAATAGGGTTCGTCACAGGCCACAACTCTTTCACCGTACCAAATTTCAGCTTCATATCTTGAAAATTGCGACCAGTACTTCGCTAAAATAAAAAATGTCACGCACAATGGACTTCTTCAGGGCCCCAAAAACGAAAACGGTGAGAGATATCAAATAATCGTTTTGAGTAAAAAACTTGCATACTACGGAGATATTATACCTTTACATTTAACGTTTTTCGATACGACCAACCGTTTCCGAGATATATCGATTCCAAAAAAAAGTTTGAAATTCAGGGCCCCCAAAAAAGATCCGGCCCTGCACCGATTTTAACGCCCAACAATAGGAGATTCGTCACAGTCACTAACTCTTTCACCGTACCAAAGTTCACCTTAATATCTTGAAAATTGCGACCAGTTCTTGTCTAAACGCAAAAATGTCACGCACAATGGATATTTTCAGGGCCCCAAAAAAAGAAAACGGTGCGAGATATCAAAAAATCGTTTTGAGTAAAAAAGTTGCATACTGCGGAGATCTTACACCTGTACGTTTAACATTTTTCGATACGACCAACCGTTTCCGAGATATATCGATTCCAAAAAAAAGTTTGAAATTCAGGGCCCCCAAAAAAGATCCGGCCCTGCACCGATGTTAACGCCCAACAACAGGATTCGTCACAGTCACTAACTCTTTCTCCGTACGAAATTTCAGCTTCATATCTTGAAAATTGCGACCAGTACTTAGCTAAACGCAAAAATGTCACGCACAATGGACATTTTCAGGACCCTAAAAAAAGAAAACGGTGAGTGATATTAAAAAATCGTTTTGACTAAAAAATTTGCATACCGCGGAGATCTTACACCTGTACATTCAACATTTTTCGATACGACCAACCGTTTCCGAGATATATCGATTCCAAAAAAAGTTTGAAATTCAGGGCCCCCAAAAAAGATCCGGCCCTACACCGATTTTAACGCCCAACAACAGGTTTCCTCACAGGGTCTAACTCGTTCACCGCTCCAAATTTCAGCTCGATATCATGAAAATTAAGACCTATATTTCGCCCAACCCAAAAATGTCATGAACAATTGACTTTTTCAGGGCCCCAAAAATCAAAACGGTGAGAGATATCAAAAAATCTTTTGGAGTAAAAAGGTTGCATACCGCGGAGATCTTACACATGTAGATTTCAAGTTTTTTGATAAGACCAACCGTTTCCGAGATATATCGATTCCAAAATAAATTGAAATTCAGGGCTCCAAAAAAAGATTCGTCCTAGCACCGATTTTAACGCCCAATCATAGGATTCGTCACAGTCACTAGCTTTTTCACCGTACCAAATTTCAGCTTCATATCTTGAAAATTGCGACCAGTACTTAGCTAAACGCAAAAATGTCACGCACAAGGGACATTTTCAGGGCCCCAAGAAGGAAAACGGTGAGAGATATCAAAAAATCGTTTTGAGTAAAAAAGTTGCACACTGCGGAGGTCTTACACCTGTACCTTTAACATTTTTCGATACGACCAACCGTTTCCGAGATATATCGATTCCAAAGAAAAGTTTGAAATTCAGGGCCCCCCAAAAAGATCCGGCCCTGCACCGATATTAACGCCCAACAATAGTATTCGTCACAGTCACTAACTCTTTCATCGTACCAAATTTCAGCTTAATATCTTGAAAATTGCGACCAGTACTTAGCTAAACGCAATAATGTCACGCACAATGGACATTTTCAGGGCCCCAAAAAAAGAAAACGGTGAGAGATATCAAAAAATCGTTTTTAGTAAAAAAGTGTCATACCGCGGAGATCTTACACCTCAGCTCGATATCTTGAAAATTGCGACCTGTACTTCGCTAAACCCAAAAATGTCACGCACAATGGACATTTTCAGGGCCCAAAAAATAGAAAATGGTGAGAGATATCAAAAAATCGTTTTGAGTAAAAAAGTTGCATACCGCGGAGATCTTACACCTGTACCTTTAACATTTTTCGATACGACCAACCGTTTCCGAGATATATCGATTCCAAAAAACAGTTAGAAATTCAGGGCCCCTAAAAAAGATCCTGCCCTGCACCGATTTTTACGCCCAACAACAGGATTCGTCACAGTCACTAACTCTTTCACCGTACCACATTTTAGCTTAATATCTTGAATATTACGACCAGTACTTAGCTAAACGCCAAAATGTCACGCACAATGGACATTTTCAGGGCCCCAAAAAAAGAAAACGGTGAGAGATATCAAAAAATAGTTTTGAGTAAAAAAGTTGCATACTGCGGAGATCTTACTCCTATATTTTTAACATTTTTCGATACGACCTACCGTTTCCGAGATATATCGATTCAAAAAAATAGGATGAAATTCAGGGCCCCAAAAAAAGGTCCGGCCCTTCACCTATTTTAACGCTCATCAATAGGGTTCGTCACAGGCCCCAACTATTTCACCGTACCAAATTTCAGCTCGATATCTTCAAAATTGCGACCTGTACTTTGCTAAACGCAAAAACGTCACGCACATACGTACATACATACATACATACATACATACATACATACAGACAGACAGACAGACTTTTTTGGAATTTTTTTTTCAACTCCGATTCGATTGGTAAAGGTTTGAACACTGGGTGACGTGTAGTTTCCGAGATCTCGAAAAATCCTACCAGGGCTATATGAAAGCCTATAGGATCTTTAGATCCGGCTTTCATAACAAGTAGGAGTCTACGCAGTACGACCTGCTTTGGATGAAAAAGTGCGGCAAGATAGCGGCGAGCAAGAGGTGTAATAATCTCAAGCAACAACTTCGTTGGTGGCAAGGCCTGCGGAATTGTATTTCGGACATTCGACCCGATTACGTCGAAATGTAGGAACATTATAAAATGTTATTGTAGGCAATGATGACACCATCACATGGTTATGAAAGCCGGACGTCCTCGGAAATGGAAAATATCTTACAGCTGTAAATAAATTGTTTAACTTATTGAAAAGTTTAACACGGGTTATTAAAGATAATTATCCGTAGAATTTAATTAGACCATCAGTTGAATTTTTAACATTTATTAAATACATTTGGGCCCCATTTTGTTTTCAAAAACCATAAACATTTAATAACATTGAAAGGTGAGAGATATCAAAATATGATAAGGGGTAGAAAACTTGCTAATTACTGAGAACTTACACCGGCAGATTTAACTTTTATCTATAGGACAGACTGATACCGATACATAACGATTCGAAAAAATAGGATGAACGTCATGGTCCTAAAAATAGAAAGTATATCAAATAACCACTCGGGGTAAAAAGGTGCAAATTACTGAGATCTTACACCTGTACCTTTAACTTTTTTCGATACAACCAACCGTTTCCGAGATATACCGATTTAAACAAAAAATGAAATTCAGGGCCCCCAAAAAAGGTCCGGCCCTGCACCGATTTTAACGCCGAACAACAGGGTATCTCACAGCCAACAACTCTTTCGTCGTACCAAATTTCAGTTCGCTATCTTCAAAATTGCGACCTGTACTTTGCTAAACGCAAAAACTTCTCGGTCCCAAAAAAGAAAACGTTGAGAGATATGAAAAAATCGTTTTGAGTAAAAAAAGTTGCATACCGCGGAGGTCTAACACCTGTATACATAACCTTCTTCCATACGACTAGCCGTTTCCGAGATATATCGATTCAAAAAAAAGGATGAAACCAGGGCCCCAAAAAAGGCCCGGCCCTGCACCGATTTTAACGCCCAACAATAGGGTTCGTCACAGGGTCGAACTCTTTCACTGCACCAAATTTCAGTTTGATATCTTGAAAATTGCGACCTGTACTTCGCTAAACCCAAAAATGTCACGCAAAATGGACATTTTCGGGGCCCCAAAGAAAGAAAACGGTGAGAGATATCAAAAATCGCTTTTTGTAAAAAAAAAGTTGCATACCGCGGAGATCTTACACCTGCACATTTGACGTTTTTCGATACGACCAACCGTTTCCGAGATATATCGATTCCAAAAAAAGTTTGAAATTCAGGGCCCCCAAAAATGATCGGGCCGTGCACCGTTTTTAACGCCCGACACAGGTTTCCTCACAGGGTCTATCTGTTTCACCGCTCCAAATTTCAGCTCGATATCTTGAAAATTGCGAACTGTACTTCGCTAAACCAAAAAATGTCACGCACACACGACATTTTCAGGGCCCCAAAAAAGGAAAACGGTGAGAGATATCAAAAATCGTTTCGAGTAAATAAGATGCATACCGCGGAGATCTTACACCTGTACATTTAACGTTTTTCGATACGACCAACCGTTTCCGGGATATATAGATCCCAAAAAACGTTTGGAATTCAGGGCCGCCCAGAAAGATCGGGCCGTGCATCGTTTTTAACGCCTGACAACAGGTTTCCTCACAGGCTCTTAACACGTTCACCGCTCCAAATTTCAGCTCGATATCATGAAAATTGAGACCTATACTTCGCCCAACCCAAAAATGTCACGCACAATGGACATTTTCAGGGCCCCAAAAAAAGAAAACGGTGAGAGATATCAAAAAATCGTTTTGAGTAAAAACGTTACATACCGCGGATGTCTTACACCTGTACATTTAACATTTTTCGATACGACCAACCGTTTCCGAGATATATCGATTTCAAAAAAAAGTTTGAAATTCAGGGCCCCCAAAAAAGATCCGGCCCTGCACCGGTTTTAACGCCCAACCATAGGATTCGTCACAGTCACTAACTCTTTCACCGTACCAAATTTCAACTTAATATCTTGAAAATTGCGACCAGTTCTTGGCTAAACGCAAAAATGTCACGCACAATGGACATTTTCAGGGCCCCAAAAAATGAAAACGGTGAGAGATATCAAAAAATCGTTTTGAGTAAAAAAGTTGCATACCGCGGAGGTCTTACACCTATACCTTTAACATTTTTCGATACGATCAACCGTTTCCGAGATATATCGATTCCAAAAAAAAGTTAGAAATTCAGGGCCCCCAAAAAAGATCCGGTCCTGCACCGAATTTAACGCCCGAAAACAGGTTTCCTCACAGGGTCTATCTCGTTCACCGCTCCAAATTTCAGCTCGATATCATGAAAATTAAGACCTATACTTCGCCCAACCAAGAAATTTCATCCACAATTGACTTTTTCAGGGCCCCAAAAAATCTAAACAGTGAGAGATATCAAAAAATCGTTTTGAGTAAAAAAGTTGAATACCGCGTAGATCTTACACAAGTAGATTTAAAGTTTTTTGATAAGACCCACCGTTTCCGAGATATATCGATTCCAAAAAACAGTTAGAAATTCAGGGCCCCAAAAAAGATGCGGCCCAGCACCGATTTTAACGCCCAATAACAGGATTCGTCACAGTCACTATATCTTTCATCGTACCAAATTTCAGCTTAATATCCTGAAAATTGCGACCAGTACTTAGCTAAACGCAAAAATGTCACGCACAATGGTCATTTTCAGGGCCCCAAAAAAAGAAAACGGTGGGAGATATCAAAAAATCGTTTTGAGTAAAAAAGGTGCATACCGCGGAGGTCTTACACCTATACCTTTAATATTTTTCGATACAATCAACCGTCTCCGAGATATATCGTTTCCAAAAAAAAAATATGAAATTCAGGGCCCCCCAAAAAAATCCGGCCCTGCACCGATTTTAACGCCCGACAACAGGTTTCCTCACAGGGTCTAACTCGTTCACCGCTCCAAATTTCAGCTCGATATCATGAAAATTAAGACCTATACTTCGCCCAACCCAAAAATGTCATCCACAATTGATTTTTTCAGGGCCCCAAAAAATCAAAACAGTGAGAGATATCAAAAAATCGTTTTCTGTAAAAAAGTTGCATATCGCGGAGATCTTACACCTCTACATTTAACATTTTTCGACACGACCAACCGTTTCCGAGATATATCGATTCCAAGAAACAGTTAGAAATTCAGGGCCCCCAAAAAAGATCCGGCCCTGCACCGATATTAACGCCCAACAATAGCATTCGTCACAGTCACTAACTCTTTCACCGTACCAAATTTCAGCTTAATATCTTGAAAATTGCGACCAGTACTTAGCTAAACGCAAATATGTCACACACAATGGACATATTCAGGGCCCCAATAAAAGGAAACGGTGAGAGATATCAAAAAACCGTTTTGAGTAAAAACGTTGCATACCGTGGAGATCTTACACCTAAACCTTTAACATTTTTCGATACGATCAACCGTTCCCGAGATATATCGATTCAAAAAAAAAGTTAGAAATTCAGGGCCCCAAAAAAAGATTCGGCCCAGCACCGATTTTAACGCCCAATAATAGGATTCGTCACAGTCACTAACTATTTCACCGTACCAAATTTCAGCTTAATATCTTGAAAATTGCGACCAGCAGTTAACTAAACGCAAAAATGTCACGCACAATGGTCATTTTCAGGGCCCCAAAAAAGAAAACGGTGGGAGATATCAAAAAATCGTTTTGAGTTAAAAAATTGCATACCGCGGAGTTCTTACACCTATACCTTTAACATTTTTCGATACAATCAACCGTTTCCGAGATATATCGATTCCAAAAAAAGTTTGAAATTCAGGGCCCCCAAAAAAGATCCGGCCCGGCGCCGATTTTAACGCCCGACAACAGGTTTCCTCACAGGGTCTAACACGTTCACCGCTCCAAATTTCAGCTTAATATCTTGAAAATTGCGACCAGTACTTAGCTAAACGCAAAAATGTCACGCACAATGGACATTTTCAGGGCCCCAAAAAAAGAAAACGGTGAGAGATATCAAAAAATCGTTTTGAGTAAAAAAAAGTTGCATACCGCGGGAATCTTACACCTGTACATTTAACATTTTTCGATGCGACAAACCGTTTCCGAGATATATCGATTCCAAAAAACAGTTAGAAATTCAGGGCCCCCAAAAAAGATCCGGCCCTGCAACGATTTTAACGCCCAACAATAGGATTCGTCACAGTCACTAACTCTTTCACCGTACCAAATTTCAGCTTAATATCTTGAAAATTGCGACCAGCACTTAGCTAAACGCAAAAATGTCACGCACAATGGTCATTTTCAGGGCCCCAAAAAAGAAAACGGGGGGTGATATAAAAAATCGTTTTGAGTTAAAAAATAGCATACCGCGGAGTTCTTACACCTATACCTTTAACATTTTTCGATACAATCAACCGTGTCCGAGATATATCGATTCCAAAAAAAGTTTGAAATTCAGGGTCCCCAAAAAAGATCCGGCCCTGCACCGATTTTAACGCCCGACTACAGGTTTCCTCACAGGGTCTAACTCGTTTACCGCTCCAAATTTCAGCTCGATATCATGAAAATTAAGACCTATACTTCGCCCAACCCAAAAATGTCATCCACAATTGACTTTTACAGGGGCCCAAAAAAATCAAAACAGTGAGAGATATCAAAAAATCGTTTTGAGTAAAAAAGTTGCATACCGCGGAGATCTTATACCTGTACATTTAACATTTTTCGACACGACCAACCGTTTCCGAGATATATCGATTCCAAGAAACAGTTAGAAATTCAGGGCCCCCCAAAAAGATCCGGCCCTGCACCGATTTTAACGCCCAATAATAGGATTCGTCACAGTCACTAACTCTTTCACCGTACCAAAATTCAGCTTAATATCTTGAAAATTGCGACCAGTACTTAGCTATACGCAAAAATGTCACACACAATGGACAATTTCAGGGCCCCAAAAAAAGGAAACGGTGAGAGATATCAAAAAACCGTTTTGAGTAAAAAAGTTGCATGACGTGGAGATCTTACACCTATACCTTTAACATTTTTCGATACGATCAACCGTTCCCGAGATATATCGATTCCAAAAAAAAAGTTTGAAATTCAGGGCCCCCAAAAAAGATCCGGCCCTGCACCGATTTTAACGCCCGACTACAGGTTTCCTCACAGGGTCTAACTCGTTTACCGCTCCAAATTTCAGCTCGATATCATGAAAATTAAGACCTATACTTCGCCCAACCCAAAAATGTCATCCACAATTGACTTTTTCAGGGGCCCAAAAAAATCAAAACAGTGAGAGATATCAAAAAATCGTTTTGAGTAAAAACGTTGCATACCGCGGAGATCTTATACCTGTACATTTAACATTTTTCGACACGACCAACCGTTTCCGAGATATATCGATTCCAAGAAACAGTTAGAAATTCAGGGCCCCAAAAAAAGATCCGGCCCTGCACCGATTTTAACGCCCAACGATAGGATTCGTCACAGTCACTAACTCTTTCACCATACCAAAATTCAGCTTAATATCTTGAAAATTGCGACCAGTACTTAGCTAAACGAAAAAAATGTCACACACAATGGACATTTTCAGGGCCCCAAAAAAAGGCAACGGTGAGAGATATCAAAAAACCGTTTTGAGTAAAAACGTTGCATACCGTGGAGATCTTACACCTATACCTTTAATATTTTTCGATACGATCAACCGTTCCCGAGATATTTCGATTCCAAAAAAAAGTTTGAAATTCAGGGCCCCCAAAAAAGATCCGGCCCTGTACCGATTTTAACGCCCAACAATAGGATTCGTCACAGTCACTAACTCTTTCATCGTACCAAATTTCAGCCTAATATCTTGAAAATTGCGACCAGTACTTAGGTAAACGCAAAAATGTCACGCACAATGGACATTTTCAGGGCCCCAAAAAAAGAAAACAGTGAGAGATATCAAAAAAAAGTTTTCAGTAAAAAAGTTGCATACCGCGGAGATCTTACACCTATACATTTAACATTTTTCGATACGACCAACCGTTTCCGTGATATATCGATTCAAAAAAATAGGATGAAATTCAGGGCCCCAAAAAAGGTCCGGCCCTGCACCGATTTTAACGCCCAACAATAGGGTTCGTTACAGGCCCCAACTCTTTCACCGTACCAAATTTTAGCTCGATATCTTGAAAATTGCGACCTGTACTTTGCTAAACGCAAAAACGTCACGCACATACATACATACATACATACATACATACATACATACAGACTTTTTCCAATATACCACGACTATATGAAAGCCTATAGGATCTTTAGATCCGGCTTTCATAACAAGGCGGCCAAGCGAAGTTGCGACTTTAAATAGACGTTTCTCGCGATTTTACCAACCAAACGTAATGAGACTTGGTACAGTATATGTTTATACACATTGTAATGCCCTGACATCTAAGTTCGTTCAAATGTTTACATAACCTCAAGATGGCGGTTGTGCGAAATATTTCACCGCCATTCTATATCTCTGAAATTATTACCGGTATCACCCTGTAATTTTGTACGGAGATAAGGGGCACCACTGGAAGTTCACTTATGAGACTTTCAAAATACGGTTAACTACAAAACGAACATGGCGGCCACGCGAAGTTGAAAATTTTATATAGACTTTTCTCACGATTTAATGATCCAAACGCAATGAAACATGGCACAGGAAATGTTTATACACATTATAATGCACTGGTATTTAATTTGGTTCAATTGTTTACATAACCTCAAGATGGCGGCTGTGCTAATTTTCAAATTAAGTTTTTATTTTCATGTGTCGTAATCATGCGATCGAGGTGAAAGTTTGAATAATGAACCTACGCAATATTTTTCTTTAATGGTACATGACTCTATGGCCAATACATATAACAATCCAACATGGCGTCCATCCGAAATATTTAGATGGTTCTCAATATCTACGAATCTATTATATCAATCAAACTGAATTTTTAAATGTTCATAGGGGCTATGAACATAAGTTCACCTATAGGACTTTCAATAACCTGGTTACCAAAAATCCATCATGGTGGTGACCGCACCAAATTTCAGTTTGATATCTTGAAAATTGCGACCTGTACTTCTCTAAACCCAAATATGTCACGCACAATGGACATTTTCAGGGCCCCAAAAAGAGAAAAAGGTGAGAGATATCAAAAAATCGTTATGAGTAAAATAGTTCCATACCCTGGTAATCTTACACCTTTACATTTGACGTTTTTCGATACGACCATCCGTTTCCGAGATATATTGATTCCAAAAAAGGGGATGAAATTCAGGGCCCCAAAAAAAGGTCCGGCCCTGCACCCATTTTAACGCCCAACAATAGGGTTCCTCACAGGCCCTAGCTCTTTCACCGTACCAAATTTCTGCTTGATATCTTGAAAATTGCGACCTGTGCCTTGCTAAACGCAAAAATGTCACGCACAATGGACATTTTCAGGGCCCCCAAAAAAGAAAACGGTGAGAGATATCAAAAAATCGTTTTGAGTAAAAAAGGTGCATACCGCGGAGATCTTACACCAATACATTTAACATTTTTCGATACGATCAACCGTTTCCGAGATATATCGATCCCCAAAAAAAAAATGAAATTCAGGGCCCCCAAAAAAGATCCGGCACTACACCGATTTTAACGCCCAACAATAGGATTCGTCACAGTCACTAACTATTTCATCGTACCAAATTTCAGTTTAATATCTTGAAAATTGCGACCAGTACTTAGCCAAACACAAAAATGTCACGCACAATGGACATTTTCAGGGCCCCAAGAAAAGAAAACGGTGAGAGATATCAAAAAATCGTTTTGAGTAAAAAAGTTGCATACCGCGAGGATCTTACACCGGTGCATTTAACATTTTTCGTTACGACCAACCGTTTCCGAGATATATCGATTCCAAAAAAGAGTTAGAAATTCAGGGCCCCCAAAAAAGATCCGGCCCTACACCGATTTTAACGCCTAACAAAAGGATTTGTCACAGTCACTAACTCTTTCACCGTACCGAATTTCAGCTTATTATCTTGAAAATTGCGACCAGCACTTAGCTAAACGCAAAAATGTCACGCACAATGGACATTTTCAGGGCCCCAAAAAATGAAAACGGTGAGAGATATCAAAAAATCGTTTTTTTGTAAAAAAGTTGCATACCGCGGAGATCTTACACCTGTACATTTAACATTCTTCGATACGACCAACCGTTTCCGAGATATATCGATTCCAAAAAAAAGTTTGAAATTCATGGCCCCCAAAAATGATCCGGCCCTGTACCGATCTTAACGCCCAACAATATGATTCGTCACAGTCAATAACTCTTTCTCCTTACCAAATTTGAGTTTAATATCTTGAAAATTGCGACCAGTACTTAGCTAAACGCAAAAATGTCACACACAATGGACATTTTTCAGGGCCCCAAAAAATTAAAACGGTGAGAGATATCAAAAAATCGTTTTGAGTAAAAAAGTTGCATACCGCAGAGGTCTTACACCTGTACATTTAACATTTTTCGATGCGACCAACTGTTTCCGAGATATATCGATTCCAAAAAAAAGTTTGAAATTCAGGGCCCCCAAAAAAGATCCGGCCCTGCACCGATCGTAACGCCCAACAATGGGATTCGTCACAGTCGCTAACTCATTCACGGCACCAAATTTCAGCTTAATATCTTGAAAATTGCGACCAGTACATAGCTAAACGCAAAAATGTCACGCACAATGGACATTTTCAGGGCCCCAAAAAAAGAAAACGGTGAGAGATATCAAAAAATCGTTTAGAGTAAAAAAGTTGCATACCGCGGAGATCTTACACCTATACGTTTAACGTCTTTCGATACGACCAACCGTTTCCGAGATATATCGATTCAAAAAAATAGGATGAAATTCAGGGCCCCAAAAAAAGGTCCGGCCCTGCACCGATTTTAACGCCCAACAATAGGGTTCGTCACAGGCCCCAACTCTTTCACCGTACCAAATTTCAGCTCGATATCTTGAAAATTGCGACCTGTACTTTGCTAAACGCAAAAGCGTCACACACATACATACATACAGACAGACTTTTTCCCACATACCACGGCTATATGAAAGCCTATAGGATCTTTAGATCCGGCTTTCATAACAAGTAGGAGTCCACGCAGCATGACCTGCTTTTGATTAGACGGTCGCGCAACATTGCGGCGAGCAATATGGGTAATAATCTCACACAACAACTTCGTTCTGGCAAGGTCTGCGGATTTGCATTTCGGACATTCGACCCGATTGCGAGGAAATGTAGGAAAATTATAAAATGTTATTCTAGGCAATGCTGACACCATCACATGGTTATGAAAGCCGGACGTCCTCGGAAATGGAAAATATCTTACTGCTGTAAATACATGATTCAACTTATTGAAAGGGATAAAACTGATTATTATAGGTAATTTACCGTAGAATTCAATTAGACCATCAGTTGAATTTTTACCAATTATTATATTCATTTGGGCCCCTTTTTTTCAAAGACCAAAAACATTTAATAACATCAAAACGTAGAGTGATATAAAAATATGATAAGGGGTAAAAATATTGCTAATCACTGAGATCATACACCAGTATATTTAACTTTTTTCGATAGGATCGATGGTTTCCGACATATAACGATTCGAAAAAAAGAATGAAATTCACGGCCACAAAAAAAGAAAATGGTGAGAGATAACAAAAAATCATAAGAGTTAAAAAAAAAGTAGCTAATCACTGAGATCCTATATCTGTAGATTTAACTTGGTTCGATACGGCCAACCGTTTCTCAAATATAACGGATCGAAAAAAAAGGAAGAAATTCAGTGCCACAGAAAATGAAAACGGTGATAGATATCAAAAAATTATAAGGGTTGAAAAAGTTGCTAATCACTGAGATCTTACACCTGCAGATTTAACTTTGTTAGATACGGCCAACCGTTTCCCAGATATAACGGTTCGAAAAAAGGAAGACATTCAGGGCCCCAAAAATGAAAACGGTGTGAGATATCAAAACATCATAAGGGGTTAAAAAAAGGTTGAAATTCAGGATCCCCCAAAAAGGTCCGGCCCCGCACCGTTTTCCACGCCCAACAATAGGGTTCGTCACAGGCCACAACTCTTTCACCGTACCAAATTTCAGCTTCATATCTTGAAAATTGCGACCAGTACTTCGCTAAAATAAAAAATGTCACGCACAATGGACTTCTTCAGGGCCCCAAAAACGAAAACGGTGAGAGATATCAAATAATCGTTTTGAGTAAAAAACTTGCATACTACGGAGATATTATACCTTTACATTTAACGTTTTTCGACACGACCAACCGTTTCCGAGATATATCGATTCCAAAAAAAGTTTGAAATTCAGGGCCCCCAAAAAAGATCCGGCCCTGCACCGATTTTAACGCCCAACAATAGGAGATTCGTCACAGTCACTAACTCTTTCACCGTACCAAAGTTCACCTTAATATCTTGAAAATTGCGACCAGTTCTTGGCTAAACGCAAAAATGTCACGCACAATGGATATTTTCAGGGCCCCAAAAAAAAGAAAACGGTGCGAGATATCAAAAAATCGTTTGGATTAAAAAGTTGCATACTGCGGAGATCTTACACCTGTACGTTTAACATTTTTCGATACGACCAACCGTTTCCGAGATATATCGATTCCAAAAAAAAGTTTGAAATTCAGGGCCCCCAAAAAAGATCCGGACCTGCACCGATGTTAACGCCCAACAACAGGATTCGTCACAGTCACTAACTCTTTCTCCGTACGAAATTTCAGCTTCATATCTTGAAAATTGCGACCAGTACTTAGCTAAACGCAAAAATGTCACGCACAATGGACATTTTCAGGACCCTAAAAAAAGAAAACGGTGAGTGATATCAAAAAATCGTTTTGACTAAAAAATTTGCATACCGCGGAGATCTTACACCTGTACATTCAACATTTTTCGATACGACCAACCGTTTCCGAGATATATCGATTCCAAAAAAAGTTTGAAATTCAGGGCCCCCCAAAATGATCCGGCCCTACACCGATTTTAACGCCCAACAACAGGTTTCCTCACAGGGTCTAACTCGTTCACCGCTCCAAATTTCAGCTCGATATCATGAAAATTAAGAACTATATTTCGCCCAACCCAAAAATGTCATGAACAATTGACTTTTTCAGGGCCCCAAAAAATCAAAACGGTGAGAGATATCAAAAAATCTTTTGGAGTAAAAAGGTTGCATACCGCGGAGATCTTACACATGTAGATTTCAAGTTTTTTGATAAGACCAACCGTTTCCGAGATATATCGATTCCAAAAAAAATTGAAATTCAGGGCTCCAAAAAAAGATTCGTCCCAGCACCGATTTTAACGCCCAATCATAGGATTCGTCACAGTCACTAACTTTTTCACCGTACCAAATTTCAGCTTCATATCTTGAAAATTGCGACCAGTACTTAGCTAAACGCAAAAATGTCACGCACAAGGGACATTTTCAGGGCCCCAAGAAGGAAAACGGTGAGAGATATCAAAAAATCGTTTTGAGTAAAAAAGTTGCACACTGCGGAGGTCTTACACCTGTACCTTTAACATTTTTCGATACGACCAACCGTTTCCGAGATATATCGATTCCAAAGAAAAGTTTGAAATTCAGGGCCCCCCAAAAAGATCCGGCCCTGCACCGATATTAACGCCCAACAATAGTATTCGTCACAGTCACTAACTCTTTCATCGTACCAAATTTCAGCTTAATATCTTGAAAATTGCGACCAGTACTTAGCTAAACGCAATAATGTCACGCACAATGGACATTTTCAGGGCCCCAAAAAAAGAAAACGGTGAGAGATATCAAAAAATCGTTTTTAGTAAAAAAGTTGCATACCGCGGAGATCTTACACCTCAGCTCGATATCTTGAAAATTGCGACCTGTACTTCGCTAAACCCTAAAATGTCACGCACAATGGACATTTTCAGGGCCCAAAAAATAGAAAACGGTGAGAGATATCAAAAAATCGTTTTGAGTAAAAAAGTTGCATACTGCGGAGATCTTACTCCTATATATTTAACATTTTTCGATACGACCTACCGTTTCCGAGATATATCGATTCAAAAAAATAGGATGAAATTCAGGGCCCCAAAAAAAGGTCCGGCCCTACACCTATTTAACGCTCATCAATAGGGTTCGTCACAGGCCCCAACTATTTCACAGTACCAAATTTCAGCTCGATATCTTCAAAATTGCGACCTGTACTTTGCTAAACGCAAAAACGTCACGCACATACGTACATACATACATACATACATACATACATTCATACATACAGACAGACAGACTTTTTTGGAATTTTTTTTTCAACTCCGATTCGATTGGTAAAGGTTTGAACACTGGGCGACGTGTAGTTTCCGAGATCTCGAAAAATCCTACCACGGCTATATGAAAGCCTATAGGATCTTTAGATCCGGCTTTCATAACAAGTAGGAGTCTACGCAGTACGACCTGCTTTGGATGAAAAAGTGCGGCAAGATAGCGGCGAGCAAGAGGTGTAATAATCTCAAGCAACAACTTCGTTGGTGGCAAGACCTGCGGAATTGTATTTCGGACATTCGACCCGATTACGTCGAAATGTAGGAACATTATAAAATGTTATTGTAGGCAATGATGACACCATCACATGGTTATGAAAGCCGGACGTCCTCGGAAATGGAAAATATCTTACAGCTGTAAATAAATTGTTTAACTTATTGAAAAGTTTAACACGGGTTATTAAAGATAATTATCCGTAGAATTTAATTAGACCATCAGTTGAATTTTTAACATTTATTAAATACATTTGGGCCCCATTTTGTTTTCAAAAACCATAAACATTTAATAACATTGAAAGGTGAGAGATATCAAAATATGATAAGGGGTAGAAAACTTGCTAATTACTGAGAACTTACACCTGCAGATTTAACTTTTATCTATAGGACAGACTGATACCGATACATAACGATTCGAAAAAATAGGATGAACGTCATGGCCCTAAAAATAGAAAGTATATCAAATAACCACTCGGGGTAAAAAGGTGCAAATTACTGAGATCTTACACCTGTACCTTTAACTTTTTTCGATACAACCAACCGTTTCCGAGATATACCGATTTAAACAAAAAATGAAATTCAGGGCCCCCAAAAAAGGTCCGGCCCTGCACCGATTTTAACGCCGAACAACAGGGTATCTCACAGCCAACAACTCTTTCGTCGTACCAAATTTCAGTTCGCTATCTTGAAAATTGCGACCTGTACTTTGCTAAACGCAAAAACGTCGCAAATATACGTACAACTTCTCGGTCCCAAAAAAGAAAACGTTGAGAGATATGAAAAAATCGTTTTGAGTAAAAAAAGTTGCATACCGCGGAGGTCTAACACCTGTATACATAACCTTCTTCCATACGACTAGCCGTTTCCGAGATATATCGATTCAAAAAAAAAGGATGAAACCAGGGCCCCAAAAAAGGCCCGGCCCTGCACCGATTTTAACGCCCAACAATAGGGTTCGTCACAGGGTCTAACTCTTTCACTGCACCAAATTTCAGTTTGATATCTTGAAAATTGCGACCTGTACTTCGCTAAACCCTAAAATGTCACGCAAAATGGACATTTTCGGGGCCCCAAAGAAAGAAAACGGTGAGAGATATCAAAAATCGCTTTTTGTAAAAAAAAAGTTGCATACCGCGGAGATCTTACACCTGCACATTTGACGTTTTTCGATACGACCAACCGTTTCCGAGATATATCGATTCCAAAAAAAGTTTGATATTCAGGGCCCCCAAAAATGATCGGGCCGTGCACCGTTTTTAACGCCCGACAACAGGTTTCCTCACAGGGTCTATCTGTTTCACCGCTCCAAATTTCAGCTCGATATCTTGAAAATTGCGAACTGTACTTCGCTAAACCAAAAAATGTCACGCACACACGACATTTTCAGGGCCCCAAAAAAGGAAAACGGTGAGAGATATCAAAAATCGTTTTGAGTTAATAAGATGCATACCGCGGAGATCTTACACCTGTACATTTAACGTTTTTCGATACGACCAACCGTTTCCGGGATATATAGATCCCAAAAAACGTTTGGAATTCAGGGCCGCCCAGAAAGATCGGGCCGTGCATCGTTTTTAACGCCCGACAACAGGTTTCCTCACAGGGTCTTAACACGTTCACCGCTCCAAATTTCAGCTCGATATCATGAAAATTGAGACCTATACTTCGCCCAACCCAAAAATGTCACGCACAATGGACATTTTCAGGGCCCCAAAAAAAGAAAACGGTGAGAGATATCAAAAAATCGTTTTGAGTAAAAACGTTACATACCGCGGATGTCTTACACCTGTACATTTAACATTTTTCGATACGACCAACCGTTTCCGAGATATATCGATTTCAAAAAAAAGTTTGAAATTCAGGGCCCCCAAAAAAGATCCGGCCCTGCACCGGTTTTAACGCCCAACCATAGGATTCGTCACAGTCACGAACTCTTTCACCGTACCAAATTTCAGGTTAATATCTTGAAAATTGCGACCAGTTCTTGGCTAAACGCAAAAATGTCACGCACAATGGACATTTTCAGGGCCCCAAAAAATGAAAACGGTGAGAGATATCAAAAAATCGTTTTGAGTAAAAAAGTTGCATACCGCGGAGGTCTTACACCTATACCTTTAACATTTTTCGATACGATCAACCGTTTCCGAGATATATCGATTCCAAAAAAAAGTTAGAAATTCAGGGCCCCCAAAAAAGATCCGGCCCTGCACCGAATTTAACGCCCGAAAACAGGTTTCCTCACAGGGTCTATCTCGTTCACCGCTCCAAATTTCAGCTCGATATCATGAAAATTAAGACCTATACTTCGCCCAACCCAAAAATGTCATCCACAATTGACTTTTTCAGGGCCCCAAAAAATCTAAACAGTGAGAGATATCAAAAAATCGTTTTGAGTAAAAAAGTTGAATACCGCGTAGATCTTACACAAGTAGATTTAAAGTTTTTTGATAAGACCCACCGTTTCCGAGATATATCGATTCCAAAAAACAGTTAGAAATTCAGGGCCCCAAAAAAAGATGCGGCCCAGCACCGATTTTAACGCCCAATAACAGGATTCGTCACAGTCACTATATCTTTCATCGTACCAAATTTCAGCTTAATATCCTGAAAATTGCGACCAGTACTTAGCTAAACGCAAAAATGTCACGCACAATGGTCATTTTCAGGGCCCCAAAAAAAGAAAACGGTGGGAGATATCAAAAAATCGTTTTGAGTAAAAAAGGTGCATACCGCGGAGGTCTTACACCTATACCTTTAATATTTTTCGATACAATCAACGGTCTCCGAGATATATCGTTTCCAAAAAAAAAATATGAAATTCAGGGCCCCCAAAAAAGATCCGGCCCTGCACCGATTTTAACGCCCGGCAACAGGTTTCCTCACAGGGTCTAACTCGTTCACCGCTCCAAATTTCAGCTCGATATCATGAAAATTAAGACCTATACTTCGCCCAACCCAAAAATGTCATCCACAATTGATTTTTTCAGGGCCCCAAAAAATCAAAACAGTGAGAGATATCAAAAAATCGTTTTCTGTAAAAAAGTTGCATATCGCGGAGATCTTACACCTCTACATTTAACATTTTTCGACACGACCAACCGTTTCCGAGATATATCGATTCCAAGAAACAGTTAGAAATTCAGGGCCCCCAAAAAAGATCCGGCCCTGCACCGATATTAACGCCCAACAATAGCATTCGTCACAGTCACTAACTCTTTCACCGTACCAAATTTCAGCTTAATATCTTGAAAATTGCGACCAGTACTTAGCTAAACGCAAATATGTCACACACAATGGACATATTCAGGGCCCCAATAAAAGGAAACGGTGAGAGATATCAAAAAACCGTTTTGAGTAAAAACGTTGCATACCGTGGAGATCTTACACCTAAACCTTTAACATTTTTCGATACGATCAACCGTTCCCGAGATATATCGATTCAAAAAAAAAGTTAGAAATTCAGGGCCCCAAAAAAAGATTCGGCCCAGCACCGATTTTAACGCCCAATAATAGGATTCGTCACAGTCACTAACTATTTCACCGTACCAAATTTCAGCTTAATATCTTGAAAATTGCGACCAGCACTTAGCTAAACGCAAAAATGTCACGCACAATGGTCATTTTCAGGGCCCCAAAAAAGAAAACGGTGGGAGATATCAAAAAATCGTTTTGAGTTAAAAAATTGCATACCGCGGAGTTCTTACACCTATACCTTTAACATTTTTCGATACAATCAACCGTTTCCGAGATATATCGATTCCAAAAAAAGTTTGAAATTCAGGGCCCCCAAAAAAGATCCGGCCCGGCGCCGATTTTAACGCCCGACAACAGGTTTCCTCACAGGGTCTAACACGTTCACCGCTCCAAATTTCAGCTTAATATCTTGAAAATTGCGACCAGTACTTAGCTAAACGCAAAAATGTCACGCACAATGGACATTTTCAGGGCCCCAAAAAAAGAAAACGGTGAGAGATATCAAAAAATCGTTTTGAGTAAAAAAAAGTTGCATACCGCGGAGATCTTACACCTGTACATTTAACATTTTTCGATGCGACAAACCGTTTCCGAGATATATCGATTCCAAAAAACAGTTAGAAATTCAGGGCCCCCAAAAAAGATCCGGCCCTGCGCCGATTTTAACGCCCGACAACAGGTTTCCTCACAGGGTCTAACTCGTTTACCGCTCCAAATTTCAGCTCGATATCATGAAAATTAAGACCTATTCTTCGCCCAACCCAAAAATGTCCTCCACAATTGACTTTTTCAGGGGCCCAAAAAAATCAAAACAGTGAGAGATATCAAAAAATCGTTTTGAGTAAAAAAGTTGCATACCGCGGAGATCTTATAACTGTATATTTAACATTTTTCGACACGACCAACCGTTTCCGAGATATATCGATTCCAAGAAACAGTTAGAAATTCAGGGCCCCCCAAAAAGATCCGGCCCTGCACCGATTTTAACGCCCAATAATAGGATTCGTCACAGTCACTAACTCTTTCACCGTACCAAAATTCAGCTTAATATCTTGAAAATTGCGACCAGTACTTAGCTATACGCAAAAATGTCACACACAATGGACAATTTCAGGGCCCCAAAAAAAGGAAACGGTGAGAGATATCAAAAAACCGTTTTGAGTAAAAAAGTTGCATGACGTGGAGATCTTACACCTATACCTTTAACATTTTTCGATACGATCAACCGTTCCCGAGATATATCGATTCCAAAAAAAAAGTTTGAAATTCAGGGCCCCCAAAAAAGATCCGGCCCTGCACCGATTTTAACGCCCGACTACAGGTTTCCTCACAGGGTCTAACTCGTTTACCGCTCCAAATTTCAGCTCGATATCATGAAAATTAAGACCTATACTTCGCCCAACCCAAAAATGTCATCCACAATTGACTTTTTCAGGGGCCCAAAAAAATCAAAACAGTGAGAGATATCAAAAAATCGTTTTGAGTAAAAACGTTGCATACCGCGGAGATCTTATACCTGTACATTTAACATTTTTCGACACGACCAACCGTTTCCGAGATATATCGATTCCAAGAAACAGTTAGAAATTCAGGGCCCCAAAAAAAGATCCGGCCCTGCACCGATTTTAACGCCCAACGACAGGATTCGTCACAGTCACTAACTCTTTCACCGTACCAAAATTCAGCTTAATATCTTGAAAATTGCGACCAGTACTTAGCTAAACGAAAAAATGTCACACACAATGGACATTTTCAGGGCCCCAAAAAAAGGCAACGGTGAGAGATATCAAAAAACCGTTTTGAGTAAAAAAGTTGCATACCGTGGAGATCTTACACCTATACCTTTAATATTTTTCGATACGATCAACCGTTCCCGAGATATATCGATTCCAAAAAAAAGTTTGAAATTCAGGGACCCCAAAAAAGATCCGGCCCTGCACCGATTTTAACGCCCAACAATAGGATTTCGTCACAGTCACTAACTCTTTCATCGTACCAAATTTCAGCTTAATATCTTGAAAATTGCGACCAGTACTTAGCTAAACGCAAAAATGTCACGCACAATGGACATTTTCAGGGCCCCAAAAAAAGAAAACGGTGAGCGATATCAAAAAATCGTTTTGAGTAAAAAAGGTGCATACCGCGGAGATCTTACACCTATTCCTTTAACATTTTTCGATACGACCAACCGTTTCCGAGATATATCGATTCAAAAAAATAGGATGAAATTCAGGGCCCCAAAAAAAAGGTCCGGCCCTACACCGATTTTAACGCCCAACAATAGGGTTCGTCACAGGCCCCAACTCTTTCACCGTACCACATTTCAGCTCGATATCTTGAAAATTGCGACCTGTACTCTGCTAAACGCAAAAACGTCACGCACATACGTACATACATACAGACAGACTTTTTCCAACATACCACGGCTATATGAGAGCCTATAGGATCTTTAGATCCGGCTTTCTTAACAAGTAGGAGTCCACGCAGCATGACCTGCTTTTGATTAGACGGTCGCGCAACATTGCGGCGAGCAAGATGGGTAATAATCTCACACAACAACTTCGTTCCGGCAAGGTCTGCGGATTTGCATTTCGGACATTCGACCCGATTGCGAGGAAATGTAGGAAAATTATAAAATGTTATTCTAGGCAATGCTGACACCATCACATGGTTATGAAAGCCGGACGTCCTCGGAAATGGAAAATATCTTACTGCTGTAAATACATGATTCAACTTATTGAAAGGGATAAAACTGATTATTATAGGTAATTTACCGTAGAATTCAATTAGACCATCAGTTGAATTTTTACCAATTATTATATTCATTTGGGCCCCTTTTTTTTCAAAGACCAAAAACATTTAATAACATCAAAACGTAGAGTGATATAAAAATATGATAAGGGGTAAAAATATTGCTAATCACTGAGATCATACACCAGTATATTTAAGTTTTTTCGATAGGATCGACGGTTTCCGACATATAACGATTCGAAAAAAAGAATGAAATTCACGGCCACAAAAAAAGAAAATGGTGAGAGATAACAAAAAATCATAAGAGTTAAAAAAAAAGTAGCTAATCACTGAGATCCTATATCTGTAGATTTAACTTGGTTCGATACGGCCAACCGTTTCTCAAATATAACGGATCGAAAAAAAAGGAAGAAATTCAGTGCCACAGAAAATGAAAACGGTGATAGATATCAAAAAATCATAAGGGTTGAAAAAGTTGCTAATCACTGAGATCTTACACCTGCAGATTTAACTTTGTTAGATACGGCCAACCGTTTCCCAGATATAACGGTTCGAAAAAAAGGAAGACATTCAGGGCCCCAAAAATGAAAACGGTGTGAGATATCAAAACATCATAAGGGGTTAAAAAAAAAGGATGAAATTCATGGCCCCCCAAAAAGGTCCGGCCCCGCACCGTTTTCCACGCCCAACAATAGGGTTCGTCACAGGCCACAACTCTTTCACCGTACCAAATTTCAGCTTCATATCTTGAAAATTGCGACCAGTACTTCGCTAAAATAAAAAATGTCACGCACAATGGACTTCTTCAGGGCCCCAAAAACGAAAACGGTGAGAGATATCAAATAATCGTTTTGAGTAAAAAACTTGCATACTACGGAGATATTATACCTTTACATTTAACGTTTTTCGATACGACCAACCGTTTCCGAGATATATCGATTCCAAAAAAAAGTTTGAAATTCAGGGCCCCCCAAAAAGATCCGGCCCTGCACCGATTTTAACGCCCAACAATAGGAGATTCGTCACAGTCACTAACTCTTTCACCGTACCAAAGTTCACCTTAATATCTTGAAAATTGCGACCAGTTCTTGGCTAAACGCAAAAATGTCACGCACAATGGATATTTTCAGGGCCCCAAAAAAAGAAAACGGTGCGAGATATCAAAAAATCGTTTTGAGTAAAAAAGTTGCATACTGCGGAGATCTTACACCTGAACATTTAACATTTTTCGATACGACCAACCGTTTCCGAGATATATCGATTCCAAAAAAAAGTTTGAAATTCAGGGCCCCCAAAAAAGATCCGGCCCTGCACCGATGTTAACGCCCAACAACAGGATTCGTCACAGTCACTAACACTTCCTCCGTACCAAATTTCTGCTTCATATCTTGAAAATTGCGACCAGTACTTAGCTAAACGCAAAAATGTCACGCACAATGGACATTTTCAGGACCCTAAAAAAAGAAAACGGTGAGTGATATCAAAAAATCGTTTTAACTAAAAAAGTTGCATACCGCGGAGATCTTACACCTGTACATTCAACATTTTTCGATACGACCAACCGTTTCCGAGATATATCGATTCCAAAAAAAGTTTGAAATTCAGGGCCCCCAAAAAAGATCCGGCCCGACACCGATTTTAACGCCCAACAACAGGTTTCCTCACAGGGTCTAACTCGTTCACCGCTCCAAATTTCAGCTCGATATCATGAAAATTAAGACCTATATTTCGCCCAACCCAAAAATGTCATGAACAATTGATTTTTTCAGGGCCCCAAGAAATCAAAACGGTGAGAGATATCAAAAAATCTTTTGGAGTAAAAAGGTTGCATACCGCGGAGATCTTACACATGTAGATTTCAAGTTTTTTGATAAGACCAACCGTTTCCGAGATATATCGATTCAAAAAAAAATTGAAATTCAGGGCCCCAAAAAAAGATTCGTCCCAGCACCGATTTTAACGCCCAATCATAGGATTCGTCACAGTCACTAACTTTTTCACCGTACCAAATTTCAGCTTCATATCTTGAAAATTGCGACCAGTACTTAGCTAAACGCAAAAATGTCACGCACAAGGGACATTTTCAGGGCCCCAAGAAAGAAAACGGTGAGAGATATCAAAAAATCGTTTTGAGTAAAAAAGTTGCACACTGCGGAGGTCTTACACCTGTACCTTTAACATTTTTCGATACGACCAACCGTTTCCGAGATATATCGATTCCAAAGAAAAGTTTGAAATTCAGGGCCCCCCAAAAAGATCCGGCCCTGCACCGATATTAACGCCCAACAATAGTATTCGTCACAGTCACTAACTCTTTCATCGTACCAAATTTCAGCTTAATATCTTGAAAATTGCGACCAGTACTTAGCTAAACGAAAAAATGTCACGCACAATGGACATTTTCAGGGCCCCAAAAAAAGAAAACGGTGAGAGATATCAAAAAATCGTTTTTAGTAAAAAAGTTGCATACCGCGGAGATCTTACACCTCAGGTCGATATCTTGAAAATTGCGACCTGTACTTCGCTAAACCCAAAAATGTCACGCACAATGGACATTTTCAGGGCCCAAAAAATAGAAAACGGTGAGAGATATCAAAACATCATAAGGGGTTAAAAAAAAGGATGAAATTCATGGCCCCCCAAAAAGGTCCGGCCCCGCACCGTTTTCCACGCCCAACAATAGGGTTCGTCACAGGCCACAACTCTTTCACCGTACCAAATTTCAGCTTCATATCTTGAAAATTGCGACCAGTACTTCGCTAAAATAAAAAATGTCACGCACAATGGACTTCTTCAGGGCCCCAAAAACGAAAACGGTGAGAGATATCAAATAATCGTTTTGAGTAAAAAACTTGCATACTACGGAGATATTATACCTTTACATTTAACGTTTTTCGATACGACCAACCGTTTCCGAGATATATCGATTCCAAAAAAAAGTTTGAAATTCAGGGCCCCCCAAAAAGATCCGGCC
This sequence comes from Meconema thalassinum, assembly GCA_946902985.2. Lineage (NCBI taxonomy): Eukaryota > Metazoa > Arthropoda > Insecta > Orthoptera > Tettigoniidae > Meconema > Meconema thalassinum. Next base: position 266,241,591 of record OX336395.1, on the reverse strand, counting down.
CTGCACCGATTTTAACGCCCAACAATAGGAGATTCGTCACAGTCACTAACTCTTTCACCGTACCAAAGTTCACCTTAATATCTTGAAAATTGCGACCAGTTCTTGGCTAAACGCAAAAATGTCACGCACAATGGATATTTTCAGGGCCCCAAAAAAAGAAAACGGTGCGAGATATCAAAAAATCGTTTTGAGTAAAAAAGTTGCATACTGCGGAGATCTTACACCTGTACATTTAACATTTTTCGATACGACCAACCGTTTCCGAGATATATCGATTCCAAAAAAAAGTTTGAAATTCAGGGCCCCCCAAAAAGATCCGGCCCTGCACCGATTTTAACGCCCAACAATAGGAGATTCGTCACAGTCACTAACTCTTTCACCGTACCAAAGTTCACCTTAATATCTTGAAAATTGCGACCAGTACTTAGCTAAACGCAAAAATGTCACGCACAATGGACATTTTCAGGACCCTAAAAAAAGAAAACGGTGAGTGATATCAAAAAATCGTTTTAACTAAAAAAGTTGCATACCGCGGAGATCTTACACCTGTACATTCAACATTTTTCGATACGACCAACCGTTTCCGAGATATATCGATTCCAAAAAAAGTTTGAAATTCAGGGCCCCCAAAAAAGATCCGGCCCGACACCGATTTTAACGCCCAACAACAGGTTTCCTCACAGGGTCTAACTCGTTCACCGCTCCAAATTTCAGCTCGATATCATGAAAATTAAGACCTATATTTCGCCCAACCCAAAAATGTCATGAACAATTGATTTTTTCAGGGCCCCAAAAAATCAAAACGGTGAGAGATATCAAAAAATCTTTTGGAGTAAAAAGGTTGCATACCGCGGAGATCTTACACATGTAGATTTCAAGTTTTTTGATAAGACCAACCGTTTCCGAGATATATCGATTCCAAAAAAAATTGAAATTCAGGGCCCCAAAAAAAGATTCGTCCCAGCACCGATTTTAACGCCCAATCATAGGATTCGTCACAGTCACTAACTTTTTCACCGTACCAAATTTCAGCTTCATATCTTGAAAATTGCGACCAGTACTTAGCTAAACGCAAAAATGTCACGCACAAGGGACATTTTCAGGGCCCCAAGAAAGAAAACGGTGAGAGATATCAAAAAATCGTTTTGAGTAAAAAAGTTGCACACTGCGGAGGTCTTACACCTGTACCTTTAACATTTTTCGATACGACCAACCGTTTCCGAGATATATCGATTCCAAAGAAAAGTTTGAAATTCAGGGCCCCCCAAAAAGATCCGGCCCTGCACCGATATTAACACCCAACAATAGTATTCGTCACAGTCACTAACTCTTTCATCGTACCAAATTTCAGCTTAATATCTTGAAAATTGCGACCAGTACTTAGCTAAACGAAAAAATGTCACGCACAATGGACATTTTCAGGGCCCCAAAAAAAGAAAACGGTGAGAGATATCAAAAAATCGTTTTTAGTAAAAAAGTTGCATACCGCGGAGATCTTACACCTCAGGTCGATATCTTGAAAATTGCGACCTGTACTTCGCTAAACCCAAAAATGTCACGCACAATGGACATTTTCAGGGCCCAAAAAATAGAAAACGGTGAGAGATATCAAAAAATCGTTTTGAGTAAAAATGTTGCATACCGCGGAGATCTTACACCTGTACCTTTAACATTTTTCGATACGACCAACCGTTTCCGAGATATATCGATTCCAAAAAACAGTTAGAAATTCAGGGCCCCTAAAAAAGATCCTCCCCTGCACCGATTTTAACGCCCAACAACAGGATTCGTCACAGTCACTAACTCTTTCACCGTACCACATTTTAGCTTAATATCTTGAAAATTGCGACCAGTACTTAGCTAAACGCAAAAATGTCACGCACAATGGACATTTTCAGGGCCCCAAAAAATGAAAACGGTGAGAGATATCAAAAAAGCGTTTTGAGTAAAAAAGATGCATACCGCGGAGATCTTACACCTATACCTTTAACATTTTTCGATACGATCAACCGTTTCCGAGATATATCGATTCCAAAAAAGTTTGAAATTCAGGGCCCCCCAAAAAGATCCGGCCCTGCACCGATTTTAATGCCCAACAACAGGGTTCGTCACAGTCACTAACTCTTTCACCGTACCAAATTTAAGCTTAATATCTTGAAAACTGCGACCAGTACTTAGCTAAACGCAAAAATGTCACGCACAATGGACATTTTCAGGGCCCCAAAAAAAGAAAACGGTGAGAGATATCAAAAAATAGTTTTGAGTAAAAAAGTTGCATACCGCGGAGATCTTACTCCTATATATTTAACATTTTTCGATACGACCTACCGTTTCCGAGATATATCGATTCAAAAAAATAGGATGAAATTAAGGGCCCCAAAAAAAGGTCCGGCCCTACACCTATTTTAACGCTCATCAATAGGGTTCGTCACAGGCCCCAACTATTTCACCGTACCAAATTTCAGCTCGATATCTTCAAAATTGCGACCTGTACTTTGCTAAACGCAAAAACGTCACGCACATACGTACATACATACATACATACATACATACATACATACATACAGACAGACTTTTTTTGAATTTTTTTTTTTCAACTCCGATTCGATTGGTAAAGGTTTGAACACTGGGCGACGCGTAGTTTCCGAGATCTCGAAAAATCCTACCACGGCTATATGAAAGCCTATAGGATCTTTAGATCCGGCTTTCATAACAAGTAGGAGTCTACGCAGTACGACCTGCTTTGGATGAAAAAGTGCGGCAAGATAGCGGCGAGCAAGAGGTGTAATAATCTCAAGCAACAACTTCGTTGGTGGCAAGGCCTGCGGAATTGTATTTCAGACATTCGACCCGATTACGTCGAAATGTAGGAACATTATAAAATGTTATTGTAGGCAATGATGACACCATCACATGCTTATGAAAGCCGGACGTCCTCGGAAATGGAAAATATCTTACAGCTGTAAATAAATTGTTTAACTTATTGAAAAGTTTAACGCGGGTTATTAAAGATAATTTTCCGTAGAATTTAATTAGACCATCAGTTGAATTTTTAACATTTATTAAATACATTTGGGCCCCATCTTGTTTTCAAAAACCATAAACATTTAATAACATTGAAAGGTGAGAGATATCAAAATATGATAAGGGGTAGAAAACTTGCTAATTACTGAGAAGGAAGGAAAGGAAGCTTGTAGTTTAACGTGACCGTTAATCTTGAGATCATGAGCCACGGGACCTCCTTTTTACGTGGAATCCGAACCACAGGACATGGCATTTCACTTCGAAAATCTCACATGCATTGACCGGGAATCGAACCCGGACCGCCTTGGTGAGAGGCATACAGCTAGACCACTGAGCCACCACGCCCCCTAATTACTGAGAACTTACACCTGTAGATTTAACTTTTATCTATAGGACGGACTGATACCGATACATAACGATTCGAAAAAATAGGATGAACGTCATGGCCCTAAAAATAGAAAGTATATCAAATAACCACTCGGGGTAAAAAGGTGCAAATTACTGAGATCTTACACCTGTACCTTTAACTTTTTTCAATACAACCAACCGTTTCCGAGATATACCGATTTAAACAAAAAATGAAATTCAGGGCCCCCAAAAAAGGTCCGGCCCTGCACCGATTTTAACGCCGAACAACAGGGTATCTCACAGCCAACAACTCTTTCGTCGTACCAAATTTCAGTTCGCTATCTTGAAAATTGCCACCTGTACTTTGCTAAACGCAAAAACGTCGCAAATATACGTACAACTTCTCGGTCCCAAAAAAGAAAACGTTGAGAGATATGAAAAAATCGTTTTGAGTAAAAAAAATGTTGCATACCGCGGAGGTCTAACACCTGTATACATAACCTTCTTCCATACGTCCAGCCGTTTCCGAGATATATCGATTCAAAAAAAAAAAGGATGAAACCAGGGCCCCAAAAAAGGCCCGGCCCTGCACCGATTTTAACGCCCAACAATAGGGTTCGTCACAGGGTCTAACTCTTTCACTGCACCAAATTTCAGTTTGATATCTTGAAAATTGCGACCTGTACTTCGCTAAACCCAAAAATGTCACGCACAATGGACATTTTCGGGGCCCCAAAGAAAGAAAACGGTGAGAGATATCAAAAATCGCTTTTTGTAAAAAAAAAGTTGCATACCGCGGAGATCTTACACCTGCACATTTGACGTTTTTCGATACGACCAACCGTTTCCGAGATATATCGATTCCAAAAAAAGTTTGAAATTCAGGGCCCCCAAAAATGATCGGGCCGTGCACCGTTTTTAACGCCCGACAACAGGTTTCCTCACAGGGTCTATCTGTTTCACCGCTCCAAATTTCAGCTCGATATCTTGAAAATTGCGAACTGTACTTCGCTAAACCAAAAAATGTCACGCACACACGACATTTTCAGGGCCCCAAAAAAGAAAAACGGTGAGAGATATCAAAAATCATTTTGAGTAAATAAGATGCATACCGCGGAGATCTTACACCTGTACATTTAACGTTTTTCGATACGACCAACCGTTTCCGGGATATATAGATCCCAAAAAACGTTTGAAATTCAGGGCCGCCCAGAAAGATCGGGCCGTGCACCGTTTTTAACGCCCGACAACAGGATTCCTCACAGGGTCTAACACGTTCACCGCTCCAAATTTCAGCTCGATATCATGAAAATTGAGACCTATACTTCGCCCAACCCAAAAATGTCACGCACAATGGACATTTTCAAGGGCCCAAAAAAAGAAAACGGTGAGAGATATCAAAAAATCGTTTTGAGTATAAAAGTTGCATACCGCGGAGGTCTTACACCTATACCTTTAACATTTTTCGATACCATCAACCGTTTCCGAGATATATCGATTCCAAAAAAAAGTTAGAAATTCAGGGCCCCCAAAAAAGATCCGGCCCTGCACCGAATTTAACGCCCGAAAACAGGTTTCCTCACAGGGTGTATCTCGTTCAACGCTCCAAATTTCAGCTCGATATCATGAAAATTAAGACCTATACTTCGCCCAACCCAAAAATGTCATCCACAATTGACTTTTTCAGGGCCCCAAAAAATCTAAACAGTGAGAGATATCAAAAAATCGTTTTGAGTAAAAAAGTTGAATACCGCGTAGATCTTACACAAGTAGATTTAAAGTTTTTTGATAAGACCCACCGTTTCCGAGATATATCGATTCCAAAAAACAGTTAGAAATTCTGGGCCCCAAAAAAAGATGCGGCCCAGCACCGATATTAACGCCCAATAACAAGATTCGTCACAGTCACTATATCTTTCATCGTACCAAATTTCAGCTTAATATCCTGAAAATTGCGACCAGTACTTAGCTAAACGCAAAAATGTCACGCACAATGGTCATTTTCAGGGCCCCAAAAAAAGAAAACGGTGGGAGATATCAAAAAATCGTTTTGAGTAAAAAAGTTGCATACCGCGGAGGTCTTACACCTACACCTTTAACATTTTTCGATACAATCAACCGTTTCCGAGATTTATCGATTCCAAAAAAAGTTTGAAATTCAGAGCCCCCAAAAAAGATCCGGCCCTGCACCGATTTTAACGCCCGACAACAGGTTTCCTCACATGGTCTAACTCGTTCACCGCTCCAAATTTCAGCTTAATATCTTGAAAATTGCGGCCAGTACTTAGCTAAACGCATAAATGTCACGCACAATGGACATTTTCAGGGCCCCAAAAAAAGAAAACGGTGAGAGATATCAAAAAATCGTTTTGAGTAAAAAAGTTGCATACCGCGGAGGTCTTACACCTATACCTTTAACATTTTTCGATACAATCAACCGTCTCCGAGATATATCGATTCCAAAAAAAAATATGAAATTCAGGGCCCCCCAAAAAGATCCGGCCCTGCACCGATTTTAACGCCCGACAACAGGTTTCCTCACAGGGTCTAACTCGTTCACCGCTCCAAATTTCAGCTTGATATCAGGAAAATTAAGACCTATACTTCGCCTTACCCAAAAATGTCATCCACAATTGACTTTTTCAGGGCCCCAAAAAATCAAAACAGTGAGAGATATCAAAAAATCGTTTTCTGTAAAAAAGTTGCATATCGCGGAGATCTTACACCTCTACATTTAACATTTTTCGACACGACCAACCGTTTCCGAGATATATCGATTCCAAGAAACAGTTAGAAATTCAGGGCCCCCAAAAAAGATCCGGCCCTGCACCGATACTAACGCCCAACAATAGCGTTCGTCACAGTCACTAACTCTTTCACCGTACCAAATTTCAGCTTAATATCTTGAAAATTGCGACCAGTACTTAGCTAAACGCAAATATGTCACACACAATGGACATATTCAGGGCCCCAATAAAAGGAAACGGTGAGAGATATCAAAAAACCGTTTTGAGTAAAAACGTTGCATACCGTGGAGATCTTACACCTACACCTTTAACATTTTTCGATACGATCAACCGTTCCCGAGATATATCGATTCAAAAAAAAAGTTAGAAATACAGGGCCCCAAAAAAAGATTCGGCCCAGCACCGATTTTAACGCCCAATAATAGGATTCGTCACAGTCACTAACTCTTTCACTGTACCAAATTTCAGCTTAATATCTTGAAAATTGCGACCAGCACTTAGCTAAACGCAAAAATGTCACGCACAATGGTCATTTTCAGGGCCCCAAAAAAGAAAACGGTGGGAGATATCAAAAAATCGTTTTGAGTTAAAAAATTGCATACCGCGGAGTTCTTACACCTACACCTTTAACATTTTTCGATACAATCAACCGTTTCCGAGATATATCGATTCCAAAAAAAGTTTGAAATTCAGGGCCCCCAAAAAAGATCCGGCCCTGCGGCGATTTTAACGCCCGACAACAGGTTTCCTCACAGGGTCTAACTCGTTCACCGCTCCAAATTTCAGCTTAATATCTTGAAAATTGCGACCAGTACTTAGCTAAACGCAAAAATGTCACGCACAATGGACATTTTCAGGGCCCCAAAAAAAGAAAACGGTGAGAGATATCAAAAAATCGTTTTGAGTAAAAAAGTTGCATACCGCGGAGATCTTACACCTGTACATTTAACATTTTTCGATGCGACAAACCGTTTCCGAGATATATCGATTCCAAAAAACAGTTAGAAATTCAGGGCCCCCAAAAAAGATCCGGCCCTGCAACGATTTTAACGCCCAACAACAGGATTCGTCACAGTCACTAACTCTTTCACCGTACCAAATTTCAGCTTAATATCTTGAAAATTGCGACCAGCACTTAGCTAAACGCAAAAATGTCACGCACAATGGTCATTTTCAGGGCCCCAAAAAAGAAAACGGGGGGTGATATCAAAAAATCGTTTTGAGTTAAAAAATAGCATACCGCGGAGTTCTTACACCTATACCTTTAACATTTTTCGATACAATCAACCGTTTCCGAGATATAACGATTCCAAAAAAAGTTTGAAATTCAGGGCCTCCAAAAAAGATCCGGCCCTGCACCGATTTTAACGCCCAACAATAGGAGATTCGTCACAGTCACTAACTCTTTCACCGTACCAAATTTCAGCTTCATATCTTGAAAATTGCGACCAGTACTTAGCTAAACGCAAAAATGTCACGCACAATGGACATTTTCAGGACCCTAAAAAAAGAAAACGGTGAGTGATATCAAAAAATCGTTTTAACTAAAAAAGTTGCATACCGCGGAGATCTTACACCTGTACATTCAACATTTTTCGATGCGACCAACCGTTTCCGAGATATATCGATTCCAAAAAAAGTTTGAAATTCAGGGCCCCCAAAAAAGATCCGGCCCTACACCGATTTTAACGCCCAACAACAGGTTTCCTCACAGGGTCTAACTCGTTCACCGCTCCAAATTTCAGCTCGATATCATGAAAATTAAGACCTATATTTCGCCCAACCCAAAAATGTCATGAACAATTGACTTTTTCAGGGCCCCAAAAAATCAAAACGGTGAGAGATATCAAAAAATCTTTTGGAGTAAAAAGGTTGCATACCGCGGAGATCTTACACATGTAGATTTCAAGTTTTTTGATAAGACCAACCGTTTCCGAGATATATCGATTCCAAAAAAAATTGAAATTCAGGGCCCCAAAAAAAGATTCGTCCCAGCACCGATTTTAACGCCCAATCATAGGATTCGTCACAGTCACTAACTTTTTCACCGTACCAAATTTCAGCTTCATATCTTGAAAAATGCGACCAGTACTTAGCTAAACGCAAAAATGTCACGCACAAGGGACATTTTCAGGGCCCCAAGAAAGAAAACGGTGAGAGATATCAAAAAATCGTTTTGAATAAAAAAGTTGCACACTGAGGAGGTCTTACACCTGTACCTTTAACATTTTTCGATACGACCAACCGTTTCCGAGATATATCGATTCCAAAGGAAAGTTTGAAATTCAGGGCCCCCCAAAAAGATCCGGCCCTGCACCGATATTAACGCCCAACAATAGTATTCGTCACAGTCACTAACTCTTTCATCGTACCAAATTTCAGCTTAATATCTTGAAAATTGCGACCAGTACTTAGCTAAACGAAAAAATGTCACGCACAATGGACATTTTCAGGGCCCCAAAAAAAGAAAACGGTGAGAGATATCAAAGAATCGTTTTTAGTAAAAAAGTTGCATACCGCGGAGATCTTACACCTCAGGTCGATATCTTGAAAATTGCGACCTGTACTTCGCTAAACCCAAAAATGTCACGCACAATGGACATTTTCAGGGCCCAAAAAATAGAAAACGGTGAGAGATATCAAAAAATCGTTTTGAGTAAAAAAGTTGCATACCGCGGAGATCTTACACCTGTACCTTTAACATTTTTCGATACGACCAACCGTTTCCGAGATATATCGATTCCAAAAAACAGTTAGAAATTCAGGGCCCCTAAAAAAGATCCTGCCCTGCACCGATTTTAACGCCCAACAACAGGATTCGTCACAGTCACTAACTCTTTCACCGTACCACATTTTAGCTTAATATCTTGAAAATTGCGACCAGTACTTAGCTAAACGCAAAAATGTCACGCACAATGGACATTTTCAGGGCCCCAAAAAAAGAAAACTGTGAGAGATATCAAAAAAGCGTTTTGAGTAAAAAAGATGCATACCGCGGAGATCTTACACCTATACCTTTAACAGTTTTCGATACGATCAACCGTTTCCGAGATATATCGATTCCAAAAAAAAGTTTGAAATTCAGGGCCCCCCAAAAAGATCCGGCCCTGCACCGATTTTAATGCCCAACAATAGGGTTCGTCACATTCACTAACTCTTTCACCGTACCAAATATAAGCTTAATATCTTGAAAACTGCGACCAGTACTTAGCTAAACGCAAAAATGTCACACACAATGGACATTTTCAGGGCCCCAAAAAAAGAAAACGGTGAGAGATATCAAAAAATAGTTTTGAGTAAAAAAGTTGCATACCGCGGAGATCTTACTCCTATATATTTAACATTTTTCGATACGACCTACCGTTTCCGAGATATTTCGATTCAAAAAAATAGGATGAAATTCAGGGCCCCAAAAAAAGGTCCGGCCCTACACGTATTTTAACGCTCATCAATAGGGTACGTCACAGGCCCCAACTATTTCACCTTACCAAATTTCAGCTCGATATCTTCAAAATTGCGACCTGTACTTTGCTAAACGCAAAAACGTCACGCACATACGTACATACATACATACATACATACATACATACATACAGACAGACTTTTTTTGAATTTTTTTTTTCAACTCCGATTCGATTGGTAAAGGTTTGAACACTGGGCGACGCGTAGTTTCCGAGATCTCGAAAAATCCTACCACGGCTATATGAAAGCCTATAGGATCTTTAGATCCGGCTTTCATAACAAGTAGGAGTCCCCGCAGCACGACCTGCTTTTGATGAGACAGTGGCGCAGCAGCATGGGGCCGGCAAGAGGGGTTATAATCTCAAACAACAACTTCGTTGGCGGCAAGGCCTGATGCCTAGCATTTCGGGCCATTGGCCCGATTGTGTGGTAATGTAGGAAAATTATAAAATGTTATTCTAGGCAATGCTGACACCATCACGTGGTTATGAAAGCCGGACGTCCTGGGAAATGGAAAGTATATTACAGCTGTAAATACATTATTTAACTTATTGAAAAGGTGAAAACGGGTTATTATAGATAATTTTCCGTAGAATTCAATTAGACCATCGTTTAAATTTTTACCTATTATTATATACATTTGGGCCCCATTTTTTTTTCAAAAACCAAAAACATTTAATAACATCTTCAGGGCCCCAAAATAAGAAAACGGTGAGAGATATCAAAAAATCGTTTTGAGTATAAAAGTTGCATACCGCGGAGGTCTTACACCTATACCTTTAACATTTTTCGATACCATCAACCGTTTCCGAGATATATCGATTCCAAAAAAAAGTTAGAAATTCAGGGCCCCCAAAAAAGATCCGGCCCTGCACCGAATTTAACGCCCGAAAACAGGTTTCCTCACAGGGTCTATCTCGTTCAACGCTCCAAATTTCAGCTCGATATCATGAAAATTAAGACCTATACTTCGCCCAACCCAAAAATGTCATTCACAATTGACTTTTTCAGGGCCCCAAAAAATCTAAACAGTGAGAGATATCAAAAAATCGTTTTCAGTAAAAAAGTTGCATACCGCGGAGGTCTTACACCTATACCTTTAACATTTTTCGATACAATCAACCGTCTCCGAGATATATCGATTCCAAAAAAAAAATATGAAATTCAGGGCCCCCCAAAAAGATCCGGCCCAGCACCGATTTTAAAGCCCGACAACAGGTTTCCTCACAGGGTCTAACTCGTTCACCGCTCCAAATTTCAGCTTGATATCATGAAAATTAAGACCTATACTTCGCCTTACCCAAAAATGTCATCCACAATTGACTTTTTCAGGGCCCCAAAAAATCAAAACAGTGAGAGATATCAAAAAATCGTTTTCTGTAAAAAAGTTGCATATCGCGGAGATCTTACACCTCTACATTTAACATTTTTCGACACGACCAACCGTTTCCGAGATATATCGATTCCAAGAAACAGTTAGAAATTCAGGGCCCCCAAAAAAGATCCGGCCCTGCACCGATACTAACGCCCAACAACAGCATTCGTCACAGTCACTAACTCTTTCACCGTACCAAATTTCAGCTTAATATCTTGAAAATTGCGACCAGTACTTAGCTAAACGCAAATATGTCACACACAATGGACATATTCAGGGCCCCAATAAAAGGAAACGGTGAGAGATATCAAAAAACCGTTTTGAGTAAAAACGTTGCATACCGTGGAGATCTTACACCTACACCTTTAACATTTTTCGATACGATCAACCGTTCCCGAGATATATCGATTCAAAAAAAAAGTTAGAAATACAGGGCCCCAAAAAAAGATTCGGCCCAGCACCGATTTTAACGCCCAATAATAGGATTCGTCACAGTCACTAACTCTTTCACCGTACCAAATTTCAGCTTAATATCTTGAAAATTGCGACCAGCACTTAGCTAAACGCAAAAATGTCACGCACAATGGTCATTTTCAGGGCCCCAAAAAAGAAAACGGTGGGAGATATCAAAAAATCGTTTTGAGTTAAAAAATTGCATACCGCGGAGTTCTTACACCTATACCTTTAACATTTTTCGATACAATCAACCGTTTCCGAGATATATCGATTCCAAAAAAAGTTTGAAATTCAGGGCCCCCAAAAAAGATCCGGCCCTGCGGCGATTTTAACGCCCGACAACAGGTTTCCTCACAGGGTCTAACTCGTTCACCGCTCCAAATTTCAGCTTAATATCTTGAAAATTGCGACCAGTACTTAGCTAAACGCAAAAATGTCACGCACAATGGACATTTTCAGGGCCCCAAAAAAAGAAAACGGTGAGAGATATCAAAAAATCGTTTTGAGTAAAAAAGTTGCATACCGCGGAGATCTTACACCTGTACATTTAATATTTTTCGATGCGACAAACCGTTTCCGAGATATATCGATTCCAAAAAACAGTTAGAAATTCAGGGCCCCCAAAAAAGATCCGGCCCTGCAACGATTTTAACGCCCAACAATAGGATTCGTCACAGTCACTAACTCTTTCACCGTACCAAATTTCAGCTTAATATCTTGAAAATTGCGACCAGCACTTAGCTAAACGCAAAAATGTCACGCACAATGGTCATTTTCAGGGCCCCAAAAAAGAAAACGGGGGGTGATATCAAAAAATCGTTTTGAGTTAAAAAATAGCATACCGCGGAGTTCTTACACCTATACCTTTAACATTTTTCGATACAATCAACCGTTTCCGAGATATATCGATTCCAAAAAAAGTTTGAAATTCAGGGCCTCCAAAAAAGATCCGGCCCTGCACCGATTTTAACGCCCAACAATAGGAGATTCGTCACAGTCACTAACTCTTTCACCGTACCAAATTTCAGCTTCATATCTTGAAAATTGCGACCAGTACCTAGCTAAGCGCAAAAATGTCACGCACAATGGACATTTTCAGGGCCCCAAAAAAAGAAAACAGTGAGAGATATCAAAAAATTGTTTTGAGTTAAAAAGTAGCATACCGCGGAGATCTTACACCTGTGCATTTAACATTTTTCGATACGACCAACCGTTTCTGAGATATATCGATTCCAAAAAACAGTTAGAAATTCAGGGCCCCCAAAAAAGATCCGGCCCTGCACCGATTTTAACGCCCAACAATAGGATTCGTCACAGTCACTAACTCCTTCACCGTACCAAATTTCAGCTTAATATCTTGAAAATTGCGACCAGTACTTAGCTAAACGCAAAAATGTCACACACAATGTACATTTTCAGGGCCCCCAAAAAAGAAAACAGTGAGAGATATCAAAAAAATGTTTTGAGTAAAAACGTTGCATACCGCGGAGATCTTACACCTATACGTTTAACATTTTTCGATACGACCAACCGTTTCCGAGATATATCGATTCAAAAAAAATAGGATGAAATTCAGGGCCCCAAAAGAAGGTCCGGCCCTGCACCGATTTTAACGCCCAACAATAGGGTTCGTCACAGGTCCCAACTCTTTCACCGTACCAAATTTCAGCTCGATATCTTGAAAATTGCGACCTGTACTTTGCTAAACGCAAAAACGTCACGCACATACGTACATACGTACGTACGTACGTACATACAGACAGACTTTTTTTGAATTTTTTTTTCGTCCCTGATTCGATTGGAAGAGGTTTGAACACTGGGCGGCGCTTAGTTTCCGAGATCTCGAAAAATCCTACCACGGCTATATGAAAGCCTATAGGATCTAGATCCGGCTTTCATAACAAGGCGGCCAAGCGAAGTTGCGACTTTAAATAGACGTTTCTCGCGATTTTACCAACCAAACGTAATGAGACTTGGTACAGTATATGTTTATACACATTGTAATGCCCTGACCTCTAAGTTCGTTCAATTGTTTACATTACCTCAAGATGGCGGTTGTGCGAAATATTTCACCGGCATTCTATATCTCTGAAATTATTACCGGTATCACCCTGAAATTTTGTACGGAGATAAGGGGCACCACTGGAAGTTCACTTATGAGACTTTCAAAATACGGTTAACTACAAAACGAACTTGGCGGCCACGCGAAGTTGAAAGTTTTATATAGACTTTTCTCACGATTTAATGATCCAAACGCAATGAAACATGGCACAGGAAATGTTTATACACATTATAATGCACTGGTATTTAATTTGGTTCAATTGTTTACATAACCTCAAGATGGCGGCTGTGCTAATTTTCAAATTAAGTTTTTATTTTCATGTGTCGTAATCATGCGATCGAGGTGAAAGTTTGAATAATGAACCTACGCAATATTTGTCTTTAATGGTACATGACTCTATGGCCAATACATATAACAATCCAACATGGCGTCCATCCGAAATATTTAGATGGTTCTCAATATCTACGAATCTATTATATCAATCAAACTTAATTTTTAAATGTTCATAGGGGCTATGAACATAAGTTCACCTATAGGACTTTCAATAACCTGGTTACCAAAAATCCAACATGGTGGTGACCGCACCAAATTTCAGTTTGATATCTTGAAAATTGCGACCTATACTTCTCTAAACCCAAATATGTCACGCACAATGGACATTTTCAGGGCCCCAAAAAGAGAAAAAAGTGAGAGATATCAAAAAATCGTTATGAGTAAAATAGTTCCATACCCTGGTAATCTTACACCTTTACATTTGACGTTTTTCGATACGACCATCCGTTTCCGAGATATATTGATTCCAAAAAAGGGGATGAAATTCAGGGCCCCAAAAAAAGGTCCAGCCCTGCACCGATTTTAACGCCCAACAATAGGGTTCCTCACAGGCCCTAGCTCTTTCACCGTACCAAATTTCTGCTTGATATCTTGAAAATTGCGACCTGTGCCTTGCTAAACGCAAAAATGTCACGCACAATGGACATTTTCAGGGCCCCCAAAAAAGAAAACGGTGAGAGATATCAAAAAATCGTTTTGAGTAAAAAAGGTGCATACCGCGGAGATCTTACACCAATACGTTTAACATTTTTCGATACGATCAACCGTTTCCGAGATATATCGATTCCAAAAAAAAGTTTGAAATTCAGGGCCCCCAAAAAAGATCCGGCCCTGCACCGATTTTAACGCCCAACAATAGGATTCGTCACAGTCACTAACTCTTTCACCGTACCAAATTGCAGCATAATATCTTGAAAATTGCGACCAGTACTTAGCTAAACCCAAAAATGTCACGCACAATGGACGTTTTCTGGGCCCCAAAAAAAGAAAACGGTGAGAGAAAATAGTTTTGAGTAAAAAAGTTGCATACCGCGGAGATCTTACACCTGTACATTTAACAATTTTCGATACGATCAACCGTTTACGAGATATATCGATTCCAAAAAAAAGAATGAAATTCAGGGCTCCCAAAAAAGTCCGGCCCTGCACCGATTTTAACGCCCAACAATAGGATTCGTCACAGTCACCAACTCTTTCATCGTACCAAATTTCAGCCTAATATCTTGAAAATTGAGACAAGTACTTAGCCAAACGCAAAAATGTCACGCACAATGGACATTTTCAGGGCTCCAAAAAAAAGAAAACGGTGAGAGATATCAAAAAATTGTTTTGAGTAAAAAAGTTGCATACCGCGGAGATCTTACACCTGTACATTTAACAATTTTCGATACGATCAACCGTTTACGAGATATATCGATTCCAAAAAAGGGATGAAATTAAGGGCCCCCCAAAAAGGTCCTTGTACCGATTTTAACGCCCAATAATAGGATTCGTCACAGTCACTAACTCTTTCACCGTACCAAATTTCAGCTTAATATCTTGAAAATTGAGACGAGTACTTAGCCAAACGCAAAAATGTCACGCACAATGGACATTTTCAGGGCCCCAAAAAAAAAACGGTGAGAGATATCAAAAAATCGTTTTGAGTAAAAAAGTTGCATACCACGGAGATCTTACACCTGTACATTTAACATTTTTCGATACGACCAACCGTTTCTGAGATATATCGATTCCAAAAAACAGTTTGAAATTCAGGGCCCCCAAAAAAGATCCGACCCTGCACCGATCTTAACGCCCAACAACTGGATTCGTCACAGTCACAAACTCTTTCACCGTACCAAATTTTAGCTTAATATCTTGAAAATTGCGACCAGTACTTAGCTAAACGCAAAAATGTCACGCACAATGGACATTTTCAGGGCACCAAAGAAAGAAAACGGTGAGAGATATCAAAAAATCGTTTAGAGTAAAAAAGTTGCATACCGCGGAGATCTTAAACCCATACATTTAACATTTTTCGATACGATCAACCTTTTCCGAGATATATCGATTCCAAAAAAAAGTTTGAAATTCAAGGCCCCCAAAAAAGATCCGGCCCTACACCGATTTTAACGCCCAACAATAGGATTCGTCACAGTCACTAACTCTTTCACCGTACCAAATTTCAGCTTAATATCTTGAAAATTGCGACCAGTACTTAGCTAAACGCAAAAATATCACGCACAATGGACATTTTCAGGGCCCCAAAAAAAGAAAACGGTGAGAGACATCAAAAAATTGTTTTGAGTATAAAAGTTGCATATCGCGGAGATCTTACACCTGTACATTTAACAATTTTCGATACGATCAACCGTTTACGAGATATATCGATTCCAAAAAAAGTTTGAAATTCAGGGCCCCCAAAAAAGATCCGGCCCTGTACCGATTTTAACGCCCAACAATAGGATTCGTCACAGTCACTAACTCTTTCATCGTACCAAATTTCAGCCTAATATCTTGAAAATTGCGACCAGTACTTAGGTAAACGCAAACATGTCACGCACAATGGACATTTTCAGGGCCCCAAAAAAAGAAAACAGTGAGAGATATCAAAAAATCGTTTTGAGTAAAAACGTTGCATACCACGGAGATCTTACAGCTGTACATTTAACATTTTTCGATACGACCAACCGTTTCTGAGATATATCGATTCCAAAAAACAGTTAGAAATTCAGGGCCCCCAAAAAAGATCCGGCCCTGCACCGATCTTAACGCCCAACAACTGGATTCGTCACAGTCACAAACTCTTTCACCGTACCAAATTTTAGCTTAATATCTTGAAAATTGCGACCAGTACTTAGCTAAACGCAAAAATGTCACGCACAATGGACATTTTCAGGGCACCAAAAAAAGAAAACGGTGAGAGATATCAAAAAATCGTTTTGAGTAAAAAAGTTGCATACCGCGGAGATCTTACACCAATACCTTTAACATTTTTCGATACGATCAACCGTTTCCGAGATATATCGATTCCAAAAAAAAGTTTGAAATTCAGGGCCCCAAAAAAGATCCGGCCCTGCACCGATTTTAACGCCCAACAACAGGATTCGTCACAGTCACTAACTCTTTCACCGTACCAAATGTCAGCTTAATATCTTGAAAATAGCGACCAGTAATTAACTAAACGCAAAAATGACACATACAATGGACATTTTCAGGGCCCCAAAAAAAGAAAACGGTGAGAGATATCAAAAAATCGTTTTGAGTAAAAAAGTTGCATACCGCAGAGATTTTACACCAATACCTTTAACATTTTTCGATACGATCAACCGTTTCCGAGACATATCGATTCCAAAAAAAAGTTTGAAATTCAGGGCCCCCAAAAAAGATCCGGTCCTGCACCGATTTTAACGCCCAACAAGAGGATTCGTCACAGTCACTAACTTTTTCACCGTACCAAATTGCAGCTTAATATCTTGAAAATTGAGACGAGTACTTAGCCAAACGCAAAAATGTCACGCACAATGGACATTTTCAGGGCCCCAAAAAAAGAAAACGGTGAGAGATATCAAAAAATCGTTTTGAGTAAAAAAGTTGCATACCACGGAGATCTTACACCTGTACATTTAACATTTTTCGATACGACCAACCGTTTCTGAGATATATCGATTCCAAAAAACAGTTAGAAATTCAGGGCCCCCAAAAAAGATCCGGCCCTGCACCGATCTTAACGCCCAACAACTGGATTCGTCACAGTCACAAACTCTTTCACCGTACCAAATTTTAGCTTAATATCTTGAAAATTGCGACCAGTACTTAGCTAAACGCAAAAATGTCACGCACAATGGACATTTTCAGGGCACCAAAAAAAGAAAACGGTGAGAGATATCAAAAAATTGTTTGGAGTAAAAAAGTTGCATGTCGCGGAGATCTTACACCTGTACATTAAACAATTTTCGATACGATCAACCGTTTACGAGATATATCGATTCCAAAAAAAGTTTGAAATTCAGGGCCCCCAAAAAAGATCCGGCCCTGTACCGATTTTAACGCCCAACAATAGGATTCGTCACAGTCACTAACTCTTTCATCGTACCAAATTTCAGCCTAATATCTTGAAAATTGCGACCAGTACTTAGGTAAACGCAAAAATGTCACGCACAATGGACATTTTCAGGGCCCCAAAAAAAGAAAACAGTGAGAGATATCAAAAAATCGTTTTGAGTAAAAAAGTTGCATACCACGGAGATCTTACACCTGTACATTTAACATTTTTCGATATGACCAACCGTTTCTGAGATATATCGATTCCAAAAAACAGTTAGAAATTCAGGGCCCCCAAAAAAGATCCGGCCCTGCACCGATCTTAATGCCCAACAACTGGATTCGTCACAGTCACAAACTCTTTCACCGTACCAAATTTTAGCTTAATATCTTGAAAATTGCGACCAGTACTTAGCTAAAAGCAAAAATGTCACGCACAATGGACATTTTCAGGGCACCAAAAAAAGAAAACGGTGAGAGATATCAAAAAATCGTTTTGAGTAAAAAAGTTGCATACCGCGGAGATCTTACACCCATACATATAACATTTTTCGATACGATCAACCGTTTCCGAGATCTATCGATTCCAAAAAAAAAGTTTGAAATTCAGGGCCCCAAAAAAGATCCGGCCCTGCACCGATTTTAACGCCCAACAATAGGATTCGTCACAGTCACTAACTCTTTCACCGTACCAAATGTCAGCTTAATATCTTGAAAATAGCGACCAGTAATTAACTAAACGCAAAAATGACACATACAATGGACATTTTCAGGGCCCCAAAAAAAAGAAAACGGTGAGAGATATCAAAAAATCGTTTTGAGTAAAAAAGTTGCATACCGCAGAGATTTTACACCAATACCTTTAACATTTTTCGATACGATCAACCGTTTCCGAGACATATCGATTCCAAAAAAAAGTTTGAAATTCAGGGCCCCCAAAAAAGATCCGGTCCTGCACCGATTTTAACGCCCAACAATAGGATTCGTCACAGTCACTAACTTTTTCACCGTACCAAATTGCAGCTTAATATCTTGAAAATTGCGACCAGTACTTAGGTAAACGCAAAAATGTCAAGCACAATGGACATTTTCAGGGCCCCAAAAAACGAAAACGGTGAGAGATATCAAAAAATCGTTTTGAGTAAAAAAGTTGCATACCGCGGAGATCTTACACCAATACATTTAACATTTTTCGATACGATCAACCGTTTCCGAGATATATCGATTCCTAAAAAAAGTTTGAAATTCAGGGCCCCCAAAAAAGATCCGGCCCTGCACCGATTTTAACGCCCAACAATAGGATTCGTCACAGTCACTAACTCTTTCACCGTACCAAATTGCAGCTTAATATCTTGAAAATTGCGACCAGTACTTAGCTAAACGCAAAAATATCACGCACAATGGACATTTTCAGGGCCCCAAAAAAAGAAAACGGTGAGAGATATCAAAAAATTGTTTTAGAGTAAAAAAGTTGCATATCGCGGAGATCTTACACCTGTTCATTTAACAATTTTCGATACGATCAACCGTTTACGAGATATATCGATTCCAAAAAAAGTTTGAAATTCAGGGCCCCCAAAAAAGATCCGGCCCTGTACCGATTTTAACGCCCAACAATAGGATTCGTCAAAGTCACTAACTCTTTCATCGTACCAAATTTCAGCCTAATATCTTGAAAATTGCGACCATTACTTAGGTAAACGCAAAAATGTCACGCACAATGGACATTTTCAGGGCCCCCCAAAAAAAAACAGTGAGAGATATCAAAAAAAAGTTTTCAGTAAAAAAGTTGCATACCGCGGAGATCTTACACCTATACATTTAACATTTTTCGATACGACCAACCGTTTCCGTGATATATCGATTCAAAAAAATAGGATGAAATTCAGGGCCCCAAAAAAAGGTCCGGCCCTGCACCGATTTTAACGCCCAACAATAGGGTTCGTTACAGGCCCCAACTCTTTCACCGTACCAAATTTTAGCTCGATATCTTGAAAATTGCGACCTGTACTTTG
This sequence comes from Meconema thalassinum, assembly GCA_946902985.2. Lineage (NCBI taxonomy): Eukaryota > Metazoa > Arthropoda > Insecta > Orthoptera > Tettigoniidae > Meconema > Meconema thalassinum. The sequence goes on along the minus strand of OX336395.1, from coordinate 266,221,746 downwards.
CTAAACGCAAAAACGTCACGCACATACATACATACATACATACATACATACAGACAGACTTTTTCCAATATATCACGGCTATATGAAAGCCTATAGGATCTTTAGATCCGGCTTTCATAACAAGGCGGCCAAGCGAAGTTGCGACTTTAAATAGACGTTTCTCGCGATTTTACCAACCAAACGTAATGAGACTTGGTACAGTATATGTTTATACACATTGTAATGCCCTGACATCTAAGTTCGTTCAATTGTTTACATAACCTCAAGATGGCGGTTGTGCGAAATATTTCACCGGCATTCTATATCTCTGAAATTATTACCGGTATCACCCTGAAATTTTGTACGGAGATAAGGGGCACCACTGGAAGTTCACTTATGAGACTTTCAAAATACGGTTAACTACAAAACGAACATGGCGGCCACGCGAAGTTGAAAGTTTTATATAGACTTTTCTCACGATTTAATGATCCAAACGCAATGAAACATGGCACAGGAAATGTTTATACACATTATAATGCACTGGTATTTAATTTGGTTCAATTGTTTACATAACCTCAAGATGGCGGCTGTGCTAATTTTCAAATTAAGTTTTTATTTTCATGTGTCGTAATCATGCGATCGAGGTGAAAGTTTGAATAATGAACCTACGCAATATTTTTCTTTAATGGTACATGACTCTATGGCCAATACATATAACAATCCAACATGGCGTCCATCCGAAATATTTAGATGGTTCTCAATATCTACGAATCTATTATATCAATCAAACTGAATTTTTAAATGTTCATAGGGGCTATGAACATAAGTTCACCTATAGGACTTTCAATAACCTGGTTACCAAAAATCCAACATGGTGGTGACCGCACCAAATTTCAGTTTGATATCTTGAAAATTGCGACCTGTACTTCTCTAAACCCAAATATGTCACCCACAATGGACATTTTCAGGGCCCCAAAAAGAGAAAAAGGTGAGAGATATCAAAAAATCGTTATGAGTAAAATAGTTCCATACCCTGGTAATCTTACACCTTTACATTTGACGTTTTTCGATACGACCATCCGTTTCCGAGATATATTGATTCCAAAAAAGGGGATGAAATTCAGGGCCCCAAAAAAAGGTCCGGCCCTGCACCGATTTTAACGCCCAACAATAGGGTTCCTCACAGGCCCTAGCTCTTTCACCGTACCAAATTTCTGCTTGATATCTTGAAAATTGCGACCTGTGCCTTGCTAAACGCAAAAATGTCACGCACAATGGACATTTTCAGGGCCCCCAAAAAAGAAAACGGTGAGAGATATCAAAAAATCGTTTTGAGTAAAAAAGGTGCATACCGCGGAGATCTTACACCAATACATTTAACATTTTTAAAAACGATCAACCGTTTCCGAGATATATCGATTCCAAAAAAAAATGAAATTCAGGGCCCCCAAAAAAGATCCGGCAATACACCGATTTTAACGCCCAACAATAGGATTCGTCACAGTCACTAACTATTTCATCGTACCAAATTTCAGTTTAATATCTTGAAAATTGCGACCAGTACTTAGCCAAACACAAAATGTCACGCACAATGGACATTTTCAGGGCCCCAAGAAAAGAAAACGGTGAGAGATATCAAAAAATCGTTTTGAGTAAAAAAGTTGCATACCGCGAGGATCTTACACCGGTGCATTTACCATTTTTCGGTACGACCAACCGTTTCCGAGATATATCGATTCCAAAAAACAGTTAGAAATTCAGGGCCCCCAAAAAAGATCCGGCCCTACACCGATTTTAACGCCCAACAAAAGGATTTGTCAAAGTCACTAACTCTTTCACCGTACCAAATTTCAGCTTATTATCTTGAAAATTGCGACCAGCACTTAGCTAAACGCAAAAATGTCACGCACAATGGACATTTTCAGGGCCCCCAAAAAAGAAAACGGTGAGAGATATCAAAAAATCGTTTTGAGTAAAAAAGGTGCATACCGCGGAGATCTTACACCAATACGTTTAACATTTTTCGATACGATCAACCGTTTCCGAGATATATCGATTCCAAAAAAAAGTTTGAAATTCAGGGCCCCCAAAAAAGATCCGGCCCTGCACCGATTTTAACGCCCAACAATAGGATTCGTCACAGTCACTAACTCTTTCACCGTACCAAATTGCAGCATAATATCTTGAAAATTGCGACCAGTACTTAGCTAAACCCAAAAATGTCACGCACAATGGACGTTTTCTGGGCCCCAAAAAAAGAAAACGGTGAGAGAAAATAGTTTTGAGTAAAAAAGTTGCATACCGCGGAGATCTTACACCTGTACATTTAACAATTTTCGATACGATCAACCGTTTACGAGATATATCGATTCCAAAAAAAAGAATGAAATTCAGGGCTCCCAAAAAAGTCCGGCCCTGCACCGATTTTAACGCCCAACAATAGGATTCGTCACAGTCACCAACTCTTTCATCGTACCAAATTTCAGCCTAATATCTTGAAAATTGAGACAAGTACTTAGCCAAACGCAAAAATGTCACGCACAATGGACATTTTCAGGGCTCCAAAAAAAAGAAAACGGTGAGAGATATCAAAAAATTGTTTTGAGTAAAAAAGTTGCATACCGCGGAGATCTTACACCTGTACATTTAACAATTTTCGATACGATCAACCGTTTACGAGATATATCGATTCCAAAAAAGGGATGAAATTAAGGGCCCCCCAAAAAGGTCCTTGTACCGATTTTAACGCCCAATAATAGGATTCGTCACAGTCACTAACTCTTTCACCGTACCAAATTTCAGCTTAATATCTTGAAAATTGAGACGAGTACTTAGCCAAACGCAAAAATGTCACGCACAATGGACATTTTCAGGGCCCCAAAAAAAAAACGGTGAGAGATATCAAAAAATCGTTTTGAGTAAAAAAGTTGCATACCACGGAGATCTTACACCTGTACATTTAACATTTTTCGATACGACCAACCGTTTCTGAGATATATCGATTCCAAAAAACAGTTTGAAATTCAGGGCCCCCAAAAAAGATCCGACCCTGCACCGATCTTAACGCCCAACAACTGGATTCGTCACAGTCACAAACTCTTTCACCGTACCAAATTTTAGCTTAATATCTTGAAAATTGCGACCAGTACTTAGCTAAACGCAAAAATGTCACGCACAATGGACATTTTCAGGGCACCAAAGAAAGAAAACGGTGAGAGATATCAAAAAATCGTTTAGAGTAAAAAAGTTGCATACCGCGGAGATCTTAAACCCATACATTTAACATTTTTCGATACGATCAACCGTTTCCGAGATATATCGATTCCAAAAAAAAGTTTGAAATTCAAGGCCCCCAAAAAAGATCCGGCCCTACACCGATTTTAACGCCCAACAATAGGATTCGTCACAGTCACTAACTCTTTCACCGTACCAAATTTCAGCTTAATATCTTGAAAATTGCGACCAGTACTTAGCTAAACGCAAAAATATCACGCACAATGGACATTTTCAGGGCCCCAAAAAAAGAAAACGGTGAGAGACATCAAAAAATTGTTTTGAGTATAAAAGTTGCATATCGCGGAGATCTTACACCTGTACATTTAACAATTTTCGATACGATCAACCGTTTACGAGATATATCGATTCCAAAAAAAGTTTGAAATTCAGGGCCCCCAAAAAAGATCCGGCCCTGTACCGATTTTAACGCCCAACAATAGGATTCGTCACAGTCACTAACTCTTTCATCGTACCAAATTTCAGCCTAATATCTTGAAAATTGCGACCAGTACTTAGGTAAACGCAAACATGTCACGCACAATGGACATTTTCAGGGCCCCAAAAAAAGAAAACAGTGAGAGATATCAAAAAATCGTTTTGAGTAAAAACGTTGCATACCACGGAGATCTTACAGCTGTACATTTAACATTTTTCGATACGACCAACCGTTTCTGAGATATATCGATTCCAAAAAACAGTTAGAAATTCAGGGCCCCCAAAAAAGATCCGGCCCTGCACCGATCTTAACGCCCAACAACTGGATTCGTCACAGTCACAAACTCTTTCACCGTACCAAATTTTAGCTTAATATCTTGAAAATTGCGACCAGTACTTAGCTAAACGCAAAAATGTCACGCACAATGGACATTTTCAGGGCACCAAAAAAAGAAAACGGTGAGAGATATCAAAAAATCGTTTTGAGTAAAAAAGTTGCATACCGCGGAGATCTTACACCAATACCTTTAACATTTTTCGATACGATCAACCGTTTCCGAGATATATCGATTCCAAAAAAAAGTTTGAAATTCAGGGCCCCAAAAAAGATCCGGCCCTGCACCGATTTTAACGCCCAACAACAGGATTCGTCACAGTCACTAACTCTTTCACCGTACCAAATGTCAGCTTAATATCTTGAAAATAGCGACCAGTAATTAACTAAACGCAAAAATGACACATACAATGGACATTTTCAGGGCCCCAAAAAAAGAAAACGGTGAGAGATATCAAAAAATCGTTTTGAGTAAAAAAGTTGCATACCGCAGAGATTTTACACCAATACCTTTAACATTTTTCGATACGATCAACCGTTTCCGAGACATATCGATTCCAAAAAAAAGTTTGAAATTCAGGGCCCCCAAAAAAGATCCGGTCCTGCACCGATTTTAACGCCCAACAAGAGGATTCGTCACAGTCACTAACTTTTTCACCGTACCAAATTGCAGCTTAATATCTTGAAAATTGAGACGAGTACTTAGCCAAACGCAAAAATGTCACGCACAATGGACATTTTCAGGGCCCCAAAAAAAGAAAACGGTGAGAGATATCAAAAAATCGTTTTGAGTAAAAAAGTTGCATACCACGGAGATCTTACACCTGTACATTTAACATTTTTCGATACGACCAACCGTTTCTGAGATATATCGATTCCAAAAAACAGTTAGAAATTCAGGGCCCCCAAAAAAGATCCGGCCCTGCACCGATCTTAACGCCCAACAACTGGATTCGTCACAGTCACAAACTCTTTCACCGTACCAAATTTTAGCTTAATATCTTGAAAATTGCGACCAGTACTTAGCTAAACGCAAAAATGTCACGCACAATGGACATTTTCAGGGCACCAAAAAAAGAAAACGGTGAGAGATATCAAAAAATTGTTTGGAGTAAAAAAGTTGCATGTCGCGGAGATCTTACACCTGTACATTAAACAATTTTCGATACGATCAACCGTTTACGAGATATATCGATTCCAAAAAAAGTTTGAAATTCAGGGCCCCCAAAAAAGATCCGGCCCTGTACCGATTTTAACGCCCAACAATAGGATTCGTCACAGTCACTAACTCTTTCATCGTACCAAATTTCAGCCTAATATCTTGAAAATTGCGACCAGTACTTAGGTAAACGCAAAAATGTCACGCACAATGGACATTTTCAGGGCCCCAAAAAAAGAAAACAGTGAGAGATATCAAAAAATCGTTTTGAGTAAAAAAGTTGCATACCACGGAGATCTTACACCTGTACATTTAACATTTTTCGATATGACCAACCGTTTCTGAGATATATCGATTCCAAAAAACAGTTAGAAATTCAGGGCCCCCAAAAAAGATCCGGCCCTGCACCGATCTTAATGCCCAACAACTGGATTCGTCACAGTCACAAACTCTTTCACCGTACCAAATTTTAGCTTAATATCTTGAAAATTGCGACCAGTACTTAGCTAAAAGCAAAAATGTCACGCACAATGGACATTTTCAGGGCACCAAAAAAAGAAAACGGTGAGAGATATCAAAAAATCGTTTTGAGTAAAAAAGTTGCATACCGCGGAGATCTTACACCCATACATATAACATTTTTCGATACGATCAACCGTTTCCGAGATCTATCGATTCCAAAAAAAAAGTTTGAAATTCAGGGCCCCAAAAAAGATCCGGCCCTGCACCGATTTTAACGCCCAACAATAGGATTCGTCACAGTCACTAACTCTTTCACCGTACCAAATGTCAGCTTAATATCTTGAAAATAGCGACCAGTAATTAACTAAACGCAAAAATGACACATACAATGGACATTTTCAGGGCCCCAAAAAAAAGAAAACGGTGAGAGATATCAAAAAATCGTTTTGAGTAAAAAAGTTGCATACCGCAGAGATTTTACACCAATACCTTTAACATTTTTCGATACGATCAACCGTTTCCGAGACATATCGATTCCAAAAAAAAGTTTGAAATTCAGGGCCCCCAAAAAAGATCCGGTCCTGCACCGATTTTAACGCCCAACAATAGGATTCGTCACAGTCACTAACTTTTTCACCGTACCAAATTGCAGCTTAATATCTTGAAAATTGCGACCAGTACTTAGGTAAACGCAAAAATGTCAAGCACAATGGACATTTTCAGGGCCCCAAAAAACGAAAACGGTGAGAGATATCAAAAAATCGTTTTGAGTAAAAAAGTTGCATACCGCGGAGATCTTACACCAATACATTTAACATTTTTCGATACGATCAACCGTTTCCGAGATATATCGATTCCTAAAAAAAGTTTGAAATTCAGGGCCCCCAAAAAAGATCCGGCCCTGCACCGATTTTAACGCCCAACAATAGGATTCGTCACAGTCACTAACTCTTTCACCGTACCAAATTGCAGCTTAATATCTTGAAAATTGCGACCAGTACTTAGCTAAACGCAAAAATATCACGCACAATGGACATTTTCAGGGCCCCAAAAAAAGAAAACGGTGAGAGATATCAAAAAATTGTTTTAGAGTAAAAAAGTTGCATATCGCGGAGATCTTACACCTGTTCATTTAACAATTTTCGATACGATCAACCGTTTACGAGATATATCGATTCCAAAAAAAGTTTGAAATTCAGGGCCCCCAAAAAAGATCCGGCCCTGTACCGATTTTAACGCCCAACAATAGGATTCGTCAAAGTCACTAACTCTTTCATCGTACCAAATTTCAGCCTAATATCTTGAAAATTGCGACCATTACTTAGGTAAACGCAAAAATGTCACGCACAATGGACATTTTCAGGGCCCCCCAAAAAAAAACAGTGAGAGATATCAAAAAAAAGTTTTCAGTAAAAAAGTTGCATACCGCGGAGATCTTACACCTATACATTTAACATTTTTCGATACGACCAACCGTTTCCGTGATATATCGATTCAAAAAAATAGGATGAAATTCAGGGCCCCAAAAAAAGGTCCGGCCCTGCACCGATTTTAACGCCCAACAATAGGGTTCGTTACAGGCCCCAACTCTTTCACCGTACCAAATTTTAGCTCGATATCTTGAAAATTGCGACCTGTACTTTGCTAAACGCAAAAACGTCACGCACATACATACATACATACATACATACATACAGACAGACTTTTTCCAATATATCACGGCTATATGAAAGCCTATAGGATCTTTAGATCCGGCTTTCATAACAAGGCGGCCAAGCGAAGTTGCGACTTTAAATAGACGTTTCTCGCGATTTTACCAACCAAACGTAATGAGACTTGGTAGCGTATATGTTTATACACATTGTAATGCCCTGACATCTAAGTTCGTTCAATTGTTTACATAACCTCAAGATGGCGGTTGTGCGAAATATTTCACCGGCATTCTATATCTCTGAAATTATTACCGGTATCACCCTGAAATTTTGTACGGAGATAAGGGGCACCACTGGAAGTTCACTTATGAGACTTTCAAAATACGGTTAACTACAAAACGAACATGGCGGCCACGCGAAGTTGAAAGTTTTATATAGACTTTTCTCACGATTTAATGATCCAAACGCAATGAAACATGGCACAGGAAATGTTTATACACATTATAATGCACTGGTATTTAATTTGGTTCAATTGTTTACATAACCTCAAGATGGCGGCTGTGCTAATTTTCAAATTAAGTTTTTATTTTCATGTGTCGTAATCATGCGATCGAGGTGAAAGTTTGAATAATGAACCTACGCAATATTTTTCTTTAATGGTACATGACTCTATGGCCAATACATATAACAATCCAACATGGCGTCCATCCGAAATATTTAGATGGTTCTCAATATCTACGAATCTATTATATCAATCAAACTGAATTTTTAAATGTTCATAGGGGCTATGAACATAAGTTCACCTATAGGACTTTCAATAACCTGGTTACCAAAAATCCAACATGGTGGTGACCGCACCAAATTTCAGTTTGATATCTTGAAAATTGCGACCTGTACTTCTCTAAACCCAAATATGTCACCCACAATGGACATTTTCAGGGCCCCAAAAAGAGAAAAAGGTGAGAGATATCAAAAAATCGTTATGAGTAAAATAGTTCCATACCCTGGTAATCTTACACCTTTACATTTGACGTTTTTCGATACGACCATCCGTTTCCGAGATATATTGATTCCAAAAAAGGGGATGAAATTCAGGGCCCCAAAAAAAGGTCCGGCCCTGCACCGATTTTAACGCCCAACAATAGGGTTCCTCACAGGCCCTAGCTCTTTCACCGTACCAAATTTCTGCTTGATATCTTGAAAATTGCGACCTGTGCCTTGCTAAACGCAAAAATGTCACGCACAATGGACATTTTCAGGGCCCCCAAAAAAGAAAACGGTGAGAGATATCAAAAAATCGTTTTGAGTAAAAAAGGTGCATACCGCGGAGATCTTACACCAATACATTTAACATTTTTAAAAACGATCAACCGTTTCCGAGATATATCGATTCCAAAAAAAAATGAAATTCAGGGCCCCCAAAAAAGATCCGGCAATACACCGATTTTAACGCCCAACAATAGGATTCGTCACAGTCACTAACTATTTCATCGTACCAAATTTCAGTTTAATATCTTGAAAATTGCGACCAGTACTTAGCCAAACACAAAATGTCACGCACAATGGACATTTTCAGGGCCCCAAGAAAAGAAAACGGTGAGAGATATCAAAAAATCGTTTTGAGTAAAAAAGTTGCATACCGCGAGGATCTTACACCGGTGCATTTACCATTTTTCGGTACGACCAACCGTTTCCGAGATATATCGATTCCAAAAAACAGTTAGAAATTCAGGGCCCCCAAAAAAGATCCGGCCCTACACCGATTTTAACGCCCAACAAAAGGATTTGTCAAAGTCACTAACTCTTTCACCGTACCAAATTTCAGCTTATTATCTTGAAAATTGCGACCAGCACTTAGCTAAACGCAAAAATGTCACGCACAATGGACATTTTCAGGGCCCCAAAAAATGAAAACGGTGAGAGATATCAAAAAATCGTTTTTTGTAAAAAAGTTGCATACCGCGGAGATCTTACACCTGTACATTTAACATTCTTCGATACGACCAACCGTTTCCGAGATATATCGATTCCAAAAAAAAGTTTGAAATTCATGGCCCCCAAAAATGATCCGGCCCTGCACCGATCTTAACGCCCAACAATAGGATTCGTCACAGTCAATAACTCTTTCTCCTTACCAAATTTGAGTTTAATATCTTGAAAATTGCGACCAGTACTTAGCTAAACGCAAAAATGTCACACACAATGGACATTTTTCAGGGCCCCAAAAAATTAAAACGGTGAGAGATATCAAAAAATCGTTTTGAGTAAAAAAGTTGCATACCGCAGAGATCTTACACCTGTACATTTAACATTTTTCGATGCGACCAACTGTTTCCGAGATATATCGATTCCAAAAAAAAGTTTGAAATTCAGGGCCCCCAAAAAAGATCCGGCCCTGCACCGATCGTAACGCCCAACAATGGGATTCGTCACAGTCGCTACCTCATTCACCGCACCAAATTTCAGCTCGATATCTTGAAAATTGCGACCTGTACTTTGCTAAACGCAAAAGCGTCACACACATACATACATACATACAGACAGACTTTTTCCCACATACCACGGCTATATGAAAGCCTATAGGATCTTTAGATCCGGCTTTCATAACAAGTAGGAGTCTACGCAGTACGACCTGCTTTGGATGAAAAAGTGCGGCAAGATAGCGGCGAGCAAGAGGTGTAATAATCTCAAGCAACAACTTCGTTGGTGGCAAGGCCTGCGGAATTGTATTTCGGAAATTCGACCCGATTACGTCGAAATGTAGGAACATTATAAAATGTTATTGTAGGCAATGATGACACCATCACATGGTTATGAAAGCCGGACGTCCTCGGAAATGGAAAATATCTTACAGCTGTAAATAAATTGTTTAACTTATTGAAAAGTTTAACACGGGTTATTAAAGATAATTTTCCGTAGAATTTAATTAGACCATCAGTTGAATTTTTAACATTTATTAAATACATTTGGGCCCCATTTTGTTTTCAAAAACCATAAACATTTAATAACATTGAAAGGTGAGAGATATCAAAATATGATACGGGGTAGAAAACTTGCTAATTACTGAGAACTTACACCTGTAGATTTAACTTTTATCTATAGGACAGACTGATACCGATACATAACGATTCGAAAAAATAGGATGAACGTCATGGCCCTAAAAATAGAAAGTATATCAAATAACCACTCGGGGTAAAAAGGTGCAAATTACTGAGATCTTACACCTGTACCTTTAACTTTTTTCGATACAACCAACCGTTTCCGAGATATACCGATTTAAACAAAAAATGAAATTCAGGGCCCCCAAAAAAGGTCCGGCCCTGCACGGATTTTAACGCCGAACAACAGGGTATCTCACAGCCAACAACTCTTTCGTCGTACCAAATTTCAGTTCGCTATCTTGAAAATTGCGACCTGTACTTTGCTAAACGCAAAAACGTCGCAAATATACGTACAACTTCTCGGTCCCAAAAAAGAAAACGTTGAGAGATATGAAAAAATCGTTTTGAGTAAAAAAAAGTTGCATACCGCGGAGGTCTAACACCTGTATACATAACCTTCTTCCATACGACCAGCCGTTTCCGAGATATATCGATTCAAAAAAAAAAAAAAAAAAGGATGAAACCAGGGCCCCAAAAAAGGCCCGGCCCTGCACCGATTTTAACGCCCAACAATAGGGTTCGTCACAGGGTCTAACTCTTTCACTGCACCAAATTTCAGTTTGATATCTTGAAAATTGCGACCTGTACTTCGCTAAACCCAAAAATGTCACGCACAATGGACATTTTCGGGGCCCCAAAGAAAGAAAACGGTGAGAGATATCAAAAATCGCTTTTTGTAAAAAAAAAGTTGCATACCGCGGAGATCTTACACCTGCACATTTGACGTTTTTCGATACGACCAACCGTTTCCGAGATATATCGATTCCAAAAAAAGTTTGAAATTCAGGGCCCCCAAAAATGATCGGGCCGTGCACCGTTTTTAACGCCCGACAACAGGTTTCCTCACAGGGTCTATCTGTTTCACCGCTCCAAATTTCAGCTCGATATCTTGAAAATTGCGAACTGTACTTCGCTAAACCAAAAAATGTCACGCACACACGACATTTTCAGGGCCCCAAAAAAGGAAAACGGTGAGAGATATCAAAAATCGTCTTGAGTAAATAAGATGCATACCGCGGAGATCTTACACCTGTACATTTAACGTTTTTCGATACGACCAACCGTTTCCGGGATATATAGATCCCAAAAAACGTTTGAAATTCAGGGCCGCCCAGAAAGATCGGGCCGTGCACCGTTTTTAACGCCCGACAACAGGTTTCCTCACAGGGTCTAACACGTTCACCGCTCCAAATTTCAGCTCGATATCATGAAAATTGAGACCTATACTTCGCCCAACCCAAAAATGTCACGCACAATGGACATTTTCAGGGCCCCAAAAAAAGAAAACGGTGAGAGATATCAAAAAATCGTTTTGAGTATAAAAGTTGCATACCGCGGAGGTCTTACACCTATACCTTTAACATTTTTCGATACGATCAACCGTTTCCGAGATATATCGATTCCAAAAAAAAGTTAGAAATTCAGGGCCCCCAAAAAAGATCCGGCCCTGCACCGAATTTAACGCCCGAAAACAGGTTTCCTCACAGGGTCTATCTCGTTCACCGCTCCAAATTTCAGCTCGATATCATGAAAATTAAGACCTATACTTCGCCCAACCCAAAAATGTCATCCACAATTGTCTTTTTCAGGGCCCCAAAAAATCTAAACAGTGAGAGATATCAAAAAATCGTTTTGAGTAAAAAAGTTGAATACCGCGTAGATCTTACACAAGTAGATTTAAAGTTTTTTGATAAGACCCACCGTTTCCGAGATATATCGATTCCAAAAAACAGTTAGAAATTCAGGGCCCCCAAAAAAGATGCGGCCCAGCACCGATTATAACGCCCAATAACAGGATTCGTCACAGTCAATATATCTTTCATCGTACCAAATTTCAGCTTAATATCCTGAAAATTGCGACCAGTACTTAGCTAAACGCAAAAATGTCACGCACAATGGTCATTTTCAGGGCCCCAAAAAAAGAAAACGGTGGGAGATATCAAAAAATCGTTTTGAGTAAAAAAGTTGCATACCGCGGAGGTCTTACACCTACACCTTTAACATTTTTCGATACAATCAACCATTTCCGAGATATATCGATTCCAAAAAAAGTTTGAAATTCAGAGCCCCCAAAAAAGATCCGGCCCTGCACCGATTTTAACGCCCGACAACAGGTTTCCTCACATGGTCTAACTCGTTCACCGCTCCAAATTTCAGCTTAATATCTTGAAAATTGCGGCCAGTACTTAGCTAAACGCAAAAATGTCACGCACAATGGACATTTTCAGGGCCCCAAAAAAAGAAAACGGTGAGAGATATCAAAAAAACGTTTTGAGTAAAAAAGTTGCATACCGCGGAGGTCTTACACCTATACCTTTAACATTTTTCGATACAATCAACCGTCTCCGAGATATATCGATTCCAAAAAAAAAAAAAAAATTCAGGGCCCCCAAAAAAGATCCGGCCCTGCACCGATTTTAACGCCCGACAACAGGTTTCCTCACAGGGTCTAACTCGTTCACCGCTCCAAATTTCAGCTCGATATCATGAAAATTAAGACCTATACTTCGCCCAACCCAAAAATGTCATCCACAATTGACTTTTTCAGGGCCCCAAAAAATCAAAACAGTGAGAGATATCAAAAAATCGTTTTCTGTAAAAAAGTTGCATATCGCGGAGATCTTACACCTCTACATTTAACATTTTTCGACACGACCAACCGTTTCCGAGATATATCGATTCCAAGAAACAGTTAGAAATTCAGGGCCCCCAAAAAAGATCCGGCCCTGCACCGATACTAACGCCCAACAATAGCATTCGTCACAGTCACTAACTCTTTCACCGTACCAAATTTCAGCTTAATATCTTGAAAATTGCGACCAGTACTTAGCTAAACGCAAATATGTCACACACAATGGACATATTCAGGGCCCCAATAAAAGGAAACGGTGAGAGATATCAAAAAACCGTTTTGAGTAAAAACGTTGCATACCGTGGAGATCTTACACCTACACCTTTAACATTTTTCGATACGATCAACCGTTCCCGAGATATATCGATTCAAAAAAAAAGTTAGAAATACAGGGCCCCAAAAAAGATTCGGCCCAGCACCGATTTTAACGCCCAATAATAGGATTCGTCACAGTCACTAACTCTTTCACCGTACCAAATTTCAGCTTAATATCTTGAAAATTGCGACCAGCACTTAGCTAAACGCAAAAATGTCACGCACAATGGTCATTTTCAGGGCCCCAAAAAAGAAAACGGTGGGAGATATCAAAAAATCGTTTTGAGTTAAAAAATTGCATACCGCGGAGTTCTTACACCTATACCTTTAACATTTTTCGATACAATCAACCGTTTCCGAGATATATCGATTCCAAAAAAAGTTTGAAATTCAGGGCCCCCAAAAAAGATCCGGCCCTGCGCCGATTTTAACGCCCGACAACAGGTTTCCTCACAGGGTCTAACTCGTCCACCGCTCCAAATTTCAGCTTAATATCTTGAAAATTGCGACCAGTACTTAGCTAAACGCAAAAATGTCACGCACAATGGACATTTTCAGGGCCCCAAAAAAAGAAAACGGTGAGAGATATCAAAAAATCGTTTTTGAGTAAAAAAGTTGCTTACCGCGGAGATCTTACACCTGTACATTTAACATTTTTCGATGCGACAAACCGTTTCCGAGATATATCGATTCCAAAAAACAGTTAGAAATTCAGGGCCCCCAAAAAAGATCCGGCCCTGCAACGATTTTAACGCCCAACAATAGGATTCGTCACAGTCACTAACTCTTTCACCGTACCAAATTTCAGCTTAATATCTTGAAAATTGCGACCAGCACTTAGCTAAACGCAAAAATGTCACGCACAATGGTCATTTTCAGGGCCCCAAAAAAGAAAACGGGGGGTGATATCAAACAAGTAGTTCCGTAAAGAACTATACAGCCTATTTTCATATATCCTGCTCATGTTAATTTCTTCTAACACCATACAAAATTTCAGTTTAATTGCTGTAACAGATTCGTAGATATTGAGAACCGTCTAAATATTTCAGATTGTCGCCAGGTTGGATTTTTATTTTTGTACTATTACATTAAGATTATTGTGTACGTGTGGTATTCAAACTTCAATCGCATGATTAGAACACAAGAAGTAAAAACGAGATTTTAAAATTACGCACAGCAGCCATCTTGTGATTATGCAAACAATTGAAATAAATTAGATGCCAGTGGATCAACATTTGTATAAGCATTTCACGTGCAACGTTTCACAGCACTCGGATAGTTAATTCGCGAGAATCGTCCATTTAAATATTTATACTTCGCGTCGCCGCCATGTTGGATTTGTGCTCACCAGGTTAATGAAAGTCCTATAGGTGAACATATGTTCATAGTCTCTATGAACATAAAAAAAATTCAGTTTGGTTGCTGTAAAAGATTCATAGATATTGAGAACCGTCTAAATATTTCGGAAGCTCGCCATTTAGGATTGTTATATGTATAGGCCATAGAATTATGTACCATTCAAGGACAATTATTGCCTAGGTTCATTATTCAAACTTTCACTTCGATCGCATGATTACGACACAAGAAATAAAAACTTAATTTAAAAATTTCGCACAGCCGCCATATTGAGGTTATGTAAACAATTGATTTAAATTAGATGGCAGTGCATTACAATCTGCAAAATCATTTACTGTACCACATTTCACTGCGCTCAGAGAGTTAAATCACGAGAAAAGTCTATTAAAATATTTCAAATTCGCTTGGTCGCCATGTTCGTTTTTTACTTTTCAAGTTTATGAAGTATACATAGATAAACTTTCACCAGTACCCTTTATCACCGTACAAAATTGCAGGGTAATATCTGTAATAGTTTCGGAGATATAGAATGTCAGTGAAATATTTCGCACAGCCGCCATTTTGAGGTTATGTAAACAATTGAACTAAATTAGACTCCAGTGCATTACTATGTGTATAAACACTTGCTGTACCTAGTTTCATTACGTTTGGATGGTTAAATCGTGAGAAAAGTCTATTTAAATGTCTCAACTTCGCTTGGTCGCCATGTTCGTTTTCTACTTTACAAGTTTATGAAATATACATAGGTAAACTTGTATCAGTACCCTTTATCAGCGTACTAAATTGCAGGGTGATATCTGTAATAGTTTCGGAGATATAGAATGTCAGTGAAATATTTCGCACAGCCGCCATTTTGAAGTTATGTAAACAATTGAACTAAATTAGACTCCAGTGCATTACAATGTGTATAAACATTTGCTGTACCAAGTTTCATTACGTGTGGATGGTTAAATCGCGAGAAAAGTCTATTTAAAAGTCTCAACTTCGCTTGACCGCCATGTTGGTTTTTTATTCACCGGGTTTTTGAAAGTCTCATAGGTGAACTTCTAGTAGTACCCTTTATCACCGTACACAATTTCAGGGCGATATCGGTAATAGTTTCGGAGATATTGAATGCTAGTGAAATATTTCGCACAGCCGCCATTTTGCATTGGTGAGACGTAACAAAATTTGAAGGGCACGGTCGAGGTCGCCGGGAATAGTGCTATGAACATACCGAGTTTCATTGAAATCGCTCCAGCCGTTTAGATTTTATTAGGGGGGGACACACACACGAATCACACACACACACACACATACACACACACACACACACGCACACACACACGGACAAAAGGTGATCTCATAAGCCTATTTTTTCAAAATTGAAAATAGGCTAAAAATCGTTTTGAGTTAAAAAATAGCATACCGCGGAGTTCTTACACCTATACCTTTAACATTTTTCGATACAATCAACCGTTTCCGAGATATATCGATTCCAAAAAAAGTTTGAAATTCAGGGCCCCCAAAAAAGATCCGGCCCTGCGCCGATTTTAACGCCCGACAACAGGTTTCCTCACAGGGTCTAACTCGTTCACCGCTCCAAATTTCAGCTTAATATCTTGAAAATTGCGACCAGTACTTAGCTAAACGCAAAAATGTCACGCACAATGGACATTTTCAGGGCCCCAAAAAAAGAAAATGGTGGGAGATATCAAAAAATCGTTTTGAATAAAAATGTTGCATACCGCGGAGGTCTTACACCTATACTTTTAACATTTTTCGATACAATCAACCGTCTCCGAGATATATCGATTCCAAAGAAAAGTTTGAAATTCAGGGCCCCCAAAAAAGATCCGGCCCTGCACCGATTTTAACGCCCGACTACAGGTTTCCTCACAGGGTCTAACTCGTTTACCGCTCCAAATTTCAGCTCGATATCATGAAAATTAAGACCTATACTTCGCCCAACCCAAAAATGTCATCCACAATTGACTTTTTCAGGGGCCCAAAAAAATCAAAACAGTGAGAGATATCAAAAAATCGTTTTGAGTAAAAAAGTTGCATACCGCGGAGATCTTATACCTGTATATTTAATATTTTTCGACACGACCAACCGTTTCCGAGATATATCGATTCCAAGAAACAGTTAGAAATTCAGGGCCCCCAAAAAAGATCCGGCCCTGCACCGATTTTAACGCCCAACAATAGGAGATTCGTCACAGTCACTAACTCTTTCACCGTACCAAAGTTCACCTTTATATCTTGAAAATTGCGACCAGTTCTTGGCTAAACGCAAAAATGTCACGCACAATGGATATTTTCAGGGCCCCAAAAAAAGAAAACGGTGCGAGATATCAAAAAATCGTTTTGAGTAAAAAAGTTGCATACTGCGGAGATCTTACACCTGTACATTTAACATTTTTCGATACGACCAACCGTTTCCGAGATATATCGATTACAAAAAAAAGTTTGAAATTCAGGGCCCCCAAAAAAGATCCGGCCCTGCACCGATGTTAACGCCCAACAACAGGATTCCTCACAGTCACTAACTCTTTCTCCGTACCAAATTTCAGCTTCATATCTTGAAAATTGCGACCAGTACTTAGCTAAACGCAAAAATGTCACGCACAATGGACATTTTCAGGACCCTAAAAAAAGAAAACGGTGAATGATATCAAAAAATCGTTTTAACTAAAAAAGTTGCATACCGCGGAGATCTTACACCTGTACATTCAACATTTTTCGATACGACCAACCGTTTCCGAGATATATCGTTTCCAAAAAAAGTTTGAAATTCAGGGCCCCCAAAAAAGATCCGGCCCTACACCTATTTTAACGCCCAACAACAGGTTTCCTCACAGGGTCTAACTCGTTCACCGCTCCAAATTGCAGCACGATATCATGAAAATTAAGACCTATATTTCGCCCAACCCAAAAATGTCATGAACAATTGACTTTTTCAGGGCCCCAAAAAATCAAAACGGTGAGAGATATCAAAAAATCTTTTGGAGTAAAAAGGTTGCATACCGCGGAGATCTTACACATGTAGATTTCAAGTTTTTTGATAAGACCAACCGTTTCCGAGATATATCGATTCCAAAAAAAATTGAAATTCAGGGCCCCAAAAAAAGATTCGTCCCAGCTCCGATTTTAACGCCCAATCATAGGATTCGTCACAGTCACTAACTTTTTCACCGTACCAAATTTCAGCTTCATATCATGAAAATTGCGACCAGTACTTAGCTAAACGCAAAAATGTCACGCACAAGGGACATTTTCATGGCCCCAAGAAAGAAAACGGTGAGAGATATCAAAAAATCGTTTTGAGTAAAAAAGTTGCACACTGCGGAGGTCTTACACCTGTACCTTTAACATTTTTCGATACGACCAACCGTTTCCGAGATATATCGATTCCAAAGAAAAGTTTGAAATTCAGGGCCCCCCAAAAAGATCCGGCCCTGCACCGATATTAACGCCCAACAATAGTATTCGTCACAGTCACTAACTCTTTCATCGTACCAAATTTCAGCTTAATATCTTGAAAATTGCGACCAGTACTTAGCTAAACGAAAAAATGTCACGCACAATGGACATTTTCAGGGCCCCAAAAAAAGAAAACGGTGAGAGATATCAAAAAATCGTTTTTAGTAAAAAAGTTGCATACCGCGGAGATCTTACACCTCAGCTCGATATCTTGAAAATTGCGACCTGTACTTCGCTAAACCCAAAAATGTCACGCACAATGGACATTTTCAGGGCCCAAAAAATAGAAAACGGTGAGAGATATCAAAAAATCGTTTTGAGTAAAAAAGTTGCATACCGCGGAGATCTTACACCTGTACCTTTAACATGTTTCGATACGACCAACCGTTTCCGAGATATATCGATTCCAAAAAAGAGTTAGAAATTCAGGGCCCCTAAAAAAGATCCTGCCCTGCACCGATTTTAACGCCCAACAACAGGATTCGTCACAGTCACTAACTCTTTCACCGTACCACATTTTAGCTTAATATCTTGAAAATTGCGACCAGTACTTAGCTAAACGCAAAAATGTCACGCACAATGGACATTTTCAGGGCCCCAAAAAAAGAAAACTGTGAGAGATATCAAAAAAGCGTTTTGAGTAAAAAAGATGCATACTGCGGAGATCTTACACCTATACCTTTAACATTTTTCGATACGATCAACCGTTTCCGAGATATATCGATTCCAAAAAAAGTTTGAAATTCAGGGCCCCCCAAAAAGATCCGGCCCTGCACCGATTTTAATGCCCAACAATAGGGTTCGTCACAGTCACTAACTCTTTCACCGTACCAAATTTAAGCTTAATATCTTGAAAACTGCGACCAGTACTTAGCTAAACGCAAAAATGTCACGCACAATGGACATTTTCAGGGCCCCAAAAAAAGAAAACGGTGAGAGATATCAAAAAATAGTTTTGAGTAAAAAAGTTGCATACCGCGGAGATCTTACTCCTATATATTTAACATTTTTCGATACGACCTACCGTTTCCGAGATATATCGATTCAAAAAATAGGATGAAATTCAGGGCCCCAAAAAAAGGTCCGGCCCTACACC
Source organism: Meconema thalassinum (assembly GCA_946902985.2). Taxonomy (NCBI): domain Eukaryota; kingdom Metazoa; phylum Arthropoda; class Insecta; order Orthoptera; family Tettigoniidae; genus Meconema; species Meconema thalassinum. The sequence goes on along the minus strand of OX336395.1, from coordinate 266,202,424 downwards.
TATTTTAACGCTCATCAATAGGGTTCGTCACAGGCCCCAACTATTTCACCGTACCAAATTTCAGCTCGATATCTTCAAAATTGCGACCTGTACTTTGCTAAACGCAAAAACGTCACGCACATACGTACATACATACATACATACATACATACATACATACATACATACATACATACAGACAGACTTTTTTTGAATTTTTTTTTTCAACTCCGATTCGATTGGTAAAGGTTTGAACACTGGGCGACGCGTAGTTTCCGAGATCTCGAAAAATCCTACCACGGCTATATGAAAGCTTATAGGATCTTTAGATCCGGCTTTCATAACAAGTAGGAGTCTACGCAGTACGACCTGCTTTGGATGAAAAAGTGCGGCAAGATAGCGGCGAGCAAGAGGTGTAATAATCTCAAGCAACAACTTCGTTGGTGGCAAGGCCTGCGGAATTTTATTTCGGACATTCGACCCGATTACGTCGAAATGTAGGAACATTATAAAATGTTATTGTAGGCAATGATGACACCATCACATGGTTATGAAAGCCGGACGTCCTCGGAAATGGAATATATCTTACAGCTGTAAATAAATTGTTTAACTTATTGAAAAGTTTAACACGGGTTATTAAAGATAATTTTCCGTAGAAATTAATTAGACCATCAGTTGAATTTTTAACATTTATTAAATACATTTGGGCCCCATTTTGTTTTCAAAAACCATAAACATTTAATAACATTGAAAGGTGAGAGATATCAAAATATGATAAGGGGTAGAAAACTTGCTAATTACTGAGAACTTACACCTGTAGATTTAACTTTTATCTATAGGACAGACTGATACCGATACATAACGATTCGAAAAAATAGGATGAACGTCATGGCCCTAAAAATAGAAAGTATATCAAATAACCACTCGGGGTAAAAAGGTGCAAATTACTGAGATCTTACACCTGTACCTTTAACTTTTTTCGATACAACCAACCGTTTCCGAGATATACCGATTTAAACAAAAAATGAAATTCAGGGCCCCCAAAAAAGGTCCGGCCCTGCACCGATTTTAACGCCGAACAACAGGGTATCTCACAGCCAACAACTCTTTCGTCGTACCAAATTTCAGTTCGCTATCTTGAAAATTGCGACCTGTACTTTGCTAAACGCAAAAACGTCGCAAATATACGTACAACTTCTCGGTCCCAAAAAAGAAAACGTTGAGAGATATGAAAAAATCGTTTTGAGTAAAAAAAAGTTGCATACCGCGGAGGTCTAACACCTGTATACATAACCTTCTTCCATACGACCAGCCGTTTCCGAGATATATCGATTCAAAAAAAAAAAAAGGATGAAACCAGGGCCCCAAAAAAGGCCCGGCCCTGCACCGATTTTAACGCCCAACAATAGGGTTCGTCACAGGGTCTAACTCTTTCACTGCACCAAATTTCAGTTTGATATCTTGAAAATTGCGACCTGTACTTCGCTAAACCCAAAAATGTCACGCACAATGGACATTTTCGGGGCCCCAAAGAAAGAAAACGGTGAGAGATATCAAAAATCGCTTTTTGTAAAAAAAAAAGTTGCATACCGCGGAGATCTTACACCTGCACATTTGACGTTTTTCGATACGACCAACCGTTTCCGAGATATATCGATTCCAAAAAAAGTTTGAAATTCAGGGCCCCCAAAAATGATCGGGCCGTGCACCGTTTTTAACGCCCGACAACAGGTTTCCTCACAGGGTCTATCTGTTTCACCGCTCCAAATTTCAGCTCGATATCTTGAAAATTGCGAACTGTACTTCGCTAAACCAAGAAATGTCACGCACACACGACATTTTCAGGGCCCCAAAAAAGGAAAACGGTGAGAGATATCAAAAATCGTTTTGAGTAAATAAGATGCATACCGCGGAGATCTTACACCTGTACATTTAACGTTTTTCGATACGACCAACCGTTTCCGGGATATATAGATCCCAAAAAACGTTTGAAATTCAGGGCCGCCCAGAAAGATCGGGCCGTGCACCGTTTTTAACGCCCGACAACAGGTTTCCTCACAGGGTCTAACACGTTCACCGCTCCAAATTTCAGCTCGATATCATGAAAATTGAGACCTATACTTCGCCCAACCCAAAAATGTCACGCACAATGGACATTTTCAGGGCCCCAAAAAAAGAAAACGGTGAGAGATATCAAAAAATCGTTTTGAGTATAAAAGTTGCATACCGCGGAGGTCTTACACCTATACCTTTAACATTTTTCGATACGATCAACCGTTTCCGAGATATATCGATTCCAAAAAAAAGTTTGAAATTCAGGGCCCCCAAAAAAGATCCGGCCCTGCACCGATTTTAACGCCCAACAATAGGATTCGTCACAGTCACTAACTCTTTCACCGTACCAAATTGCAGCATAATATCTTGAAAATTGCGACCAGTACTTAGCTAAACCCAAAAATGTCACGCACAATGGACGTTTTCTGGGCCCCAAAAAAAGAAAACGGTGAGAGAAAATAGTTTTGAGTAAAAAAGTTGCATACCGCGGAGATCTTACACCTGTACATTTATCAATTTTCGATACGATCAACCGTTTACGAGATATATCGATTCCAAAAAAAAGAATGAAATTCAGGGCTCCCAAAAAAGATCCGGCCCTGCACCGATTTTAACGCCCAACAATAGGATTCGTCACAGTCACCAACTCTTTCATCGTACCAAATTTCAGCCCAATATCTTGAAAATTGAGACAAGTACTTAGCCAAACGCAAAAATGTCACGCACAATGGACATTTTCAGGGCTCCAAAAAAAAGAAAACGGTGAGAGATATCAAAAAATTGTTTTGAGTAAAAAAGTTGCATACCGCGGAGATCTTACACCTGTACATTTAACAATTTTCGATACGATCAACCGTTTACGAGATATATCGATTCCAAAAAAGGGATGAAATTAAGGGCCCCCCAAAAAGGTCCCTGTACCGATTTTAACGCCCAATAATAGGATTCGTCACAGTCACTAACTCTTTCACCGTACCAAATTTCAGCTTAATATCTTGAAAATTGAGACGAGTACTTAGCCAAACGCAAAAATGTCACGCACAATGGACATTTTCAGGGCCCCAAAAAAAGAAAACGGTTAGAGATATCAAAAAATCGTTTTGAGTAAAAAAGTTGCATACCGCGGAGATCTTAAACCCATACATTTAACATTTTTCGATACGATCAACCGTTTCCGAGATATATCGATTCCAAAAAAAAGTTTGAAATTCAAGGCCCCCAAAAAAGATCCGACCCTGCACTGATCTTAACGCCCAACAACTGGATTCGTCACAGTCACAAACTCTTTCACCGTACCAAATTTTAGCTTAATATCTTGAAAATTGCGACCAGTACTTAGCTAAACGCAAAAATGTCACGCACAATGGACATTTTCAGGGCACCAAAGAAAGAAAACGGTGAGAGATATCAAAAAATCGTTTAGAGTAAAAAAGTTGCATACCGCGGAGATCTTAAACCCATACATTTAACATTTTTCGATACGATCAACCGTTTCCGAGATATATCGATTCCAAAAAAAAGTTTGAAATTCAAGGCCCCCAAAAAAGATCCGGCCCTACACCGATTTTAACGCCCAACAATAGGATTCGTCACAGTCACTAACTCTTTCACCGTACCAAATTTCAGCTTAATATCTTGAAAATTGCGACCAGTTCTTAGCTAAACGCAAAAATATCACGCACAATGGACATTTTCAGGGCCCCAAAAAAAGAAAACGGTGAGAGACATCAAAAAATTGTTTTGAGTAAAAAAGTTGCATATCGCGGAGATCTTACACCTGTACATTTAACAATTTTCGATACGATCAACCGTTTACGAGATATATCGATTCCAAAAAAAGTTTGAAATTCAGGGCCCCCAAAAAAGATCCGGCCCTGTACCGATTTTAACGCCCAACAATAGGATTCGTCACAGTCACTAACTCTTTCATCGTACCAAATTTCAGCCTAATATCTTGAAAATTGCGACCAGTACTTAGGTAAACGCAAACATGTCACGCACAATGGACATTTTCAGGGCCCCAAAAAAAGAAAACAGTGAGAGATATCAAAAAATCGTTTTGAGTAAAAAAGTTGCATACCACGGAGGTCTTACAGCTGTACATTTAACATTTTTCGATACGACCAACCGTTTCTGAGATATATCGATTCCAAAAAACAGTTAGAAATTCAGGGCCCCCAAAAAAGATCCGGCCCTGCACCGATCTTAACGCCCAACAACTGGATTCGTCACAGTCACAAACTCTTTCACCGTACCAAATTTTAGCTTAATATCTTGAAAATTGCGACCAGTACTTAGCTAAACGCAAAAATGTCACGCACAATGGACATTTTCAGGGCACCAAAAAAAGAAAACGGTGAGAGATATCAAAAAATCGTTTTGAGTAAAAAAGTTGCATACCGCGGAGATCTTACACCAATACCTTTAACATTTTTCGATACGATCAACCGTTTCCGAGATATATCGATTCCAAAGAAAAGTTTGAAATTCAGGGCCCCAAAAAAGATCCGGCCCTGCACCGATTTTAACGCCCAACAATAGGATTCGTCACAGTCACTAACTCTTTCACCGTACCAAATGTCAGCTTAATATCTTGAAAATAGCGACCAGTAATTAACTAAACGCAAAAATGACACATACAATGGACATTTTCTGGGCCCCAAAAAAAGAAAACGGTGAGAGATATCAAAAAATCGTTTTGAGTAAAAAAGTTGCATACCGCAGAGATTTTACACCAATACCTTTAACATTTTTCGATACGATCAACCGTTTCCGAGACATATCGATTCCAAAAAAAAGTTTGAAATTCAGGGCCCCCAAAAAAGATCCGGTCCTGCACCGATTTTAACGCCCAACAATAGGATTCGTCACAGTCACTAACTTTTTCACCGTACCAAATTGCAGCTTAATATCTTGAAAATTGAGACGAGTACTTAGCCAAACGCAAAAATGTCACGCACAATGGACATTTTCAGGGCCCCAAAAAAAGAAAACGGTGAGAGATATCAAAAAATCGTTTTGAATAAAAAAGTTGCATACCACGGAGATCTTACACCTGTACATTTAACATTTTTCGATACGACCAACCGTTTCTGAGATATATCGATTCCGAAAAACAGTTAGAAATTCAGGGCCCCCAAAAAAGATCCGGCCCTGCACCGATCTTAACGCCCAACAACTGGATTCGTCACAGTCACAAACTCTTTCACCGTACCAAATTTTAGCTTAATATCTTGAAAATTGCGACCAGTACTTAGCTAAACGCAAAAATGTCACGCACAATGGACATTTTCAGGGCACCAAAAAAAGAAAACGGTGAGAGATATCAAAAAATCGTTTTGAGTAAAAAAGTTGCATACCGCGGAGATCTTACACCCATACATTTAACATTTTTCGATACGATCAACCGTTTCCGAGATATATCGATTCCAAAAAAAAAATTGAAATTCAAGGCCCCCAAAAAAGATCCGGCCCTACACCGATTTTAACGCCCAACAATAGGATTCGTCACAGTCACTAACTCTTTCACCGTACCAAATTTCAGCTTAATATCTTGAAAATTGCGACCAGTATTTAGCTAAACGCAAAAATATCACGCACAATGGACATTTTCAGGGCCCCAAAAAAAAGAAAAAGGTGAGAGATATCAAAAAATCGTTTTGAGTAAAAAAGTTGCATACCGCAGAGATTTTACACCAATACCTTTAACATTTTTCGATACGATCAACCGTTTCCGAGACATATCGATTCCAAAAAAAAGTTTGAAATTCAGGGCCCCCAAAAAAGATCCGGTCCTGCACCGATTTTAACGCCCAACAATAGGATTTGTCACAGTCACTAACTTTTTCATCGTACCAAATTTCAGCTTAATATCTTGAAAATTGCGACCAGTATTTAGCTAAACGCAAAAATATCACGCACAATGGACATTTTCAGGGCCCCAAAAAAAAGAAAAAGGTGAGAGATATCAAAAAATCGTTTTGAGTAAAAAAGTTGCATGTCGCGGAGATCTTACACCTGTACATTTAACAATTTTCGATACGATACCGTTTACGAGATATATCGATTCCAAAAAAAGTTTGAAATTCAGGGCCCCCAAAAAAGATCCGGCCCTGTACCGATTTTAACGCCCAACAATAGGATTCGTCACAGTCACTAACTCTTTCATCGTACCAAATTTCAGCTTAATATCTTGAAAATTGCGACCAGTACTTAGGTAAACGCAAAAATGTCACGCACAATGGACATTTTCAGGGCCCCAAAAAAAGAAAACGGTGAGAGATATCAAAAAATCGTTTTGAGTAAAAAAGTTGCATACCACGGAGATCTTACACCTGTACATTTAACATTTTTCGATACGACCAACCGTTTCTGAGATATATCGATTCCAAAAAACAGTTAGAAATTCAGGGCCCCCAAAAAAGATCCGGCCCTGCACCGATCTTAATGCCCAACAACTGGATTCGTCACAGTCACAAACTCTTTCACCGTACCAAATTTTAGCTTAATATCTTGAAAATTGCGACCAGTACTTAGCTAAACGCAAAAATGTCACGCACAATGGACATTTTCAGGGCCCCAAAAAAAGAAAACGGTGAGAGATATCAAAAAATTGTTTTAGAGTAAAAAAGTTGCATATCGCGGAGATCTTACACCTGTTCATTTAACAATTTTCGATACGATCAACCGTTTACGAGATATATCGATTCCTAAAAAAAGTTTGAAATTCAGGGCCCCCAAAAAAGATCCGGCCCTGCACCGATTTTAACGCCCAACAATAGGATTCGTCACAGTCACTAACTCTTTCACCGTACCAAATGTCAGCTTAATATCTTGAAAATAGCGACCAGTAATTAACTAAACGCAAAAATGACACATACAATGGACATTTTCAGGGCCCCAAAAAAAAGAAAAAGGTGAGAGATATCAAAAAATCGTTTTGAGTAAAAAAGTTGCATACCGCAGAGATTTTACACCAATACCTTTAACATTTTTCGATACGATCAACCGTTTCCGAGACATATCGATTCCAAAAAAAAGTTTGAAATTCAGGGCCCCCAAAAAAGATCCGGTCCTGCACCGATTTTAACGCCCAACAATAGGATTTGTCACAGTCACTAACTTTTTCACCGTACCAAATTGCAGCTTAATATCTTGAAAATTGCGACCAGTACTTAGGTAAACGCAAAAATGTCAAGCACAATGGACATTTTCAGGGCCCCAAAAAACGAAAACGGTGAGAGATATCAAAAAATCGTTTTGAGTAAAAAAGTTGCATACCGCGGAGATCTTACACCAATACGTTTAACTTTTTTCGATACGATCAACCGTTTCCGAGATATATCGATTCCTAAAAAAAGTTTGAAATTCAGGGCCCCCAAAAAAGATCCGGCCCTGCACCGATTTTAACGCCCAACAATAGGATTCGTCACAGTCACTAACTCTTTCACCGTACCAAATTGCAGCTTAATATCTTGAAAATTGCGACCAGTACTTAGCTAAACGCAAAAATATCACGCACAATGGACATTTTCAGGGCCCCAAAAAAAGAAAACGGTGAGAGATATCAAAAAATTGTTTTAGAGTAAAAAAGTTGCATATCGCGGAGATCTTACACCTGTTCATTTAACAATTTTCGATACGATCAACCGTTTACGAGATATATCGATTCCAAAAAAAGTTTGAAATTCAGGGCCCCCAAAAAAGACCCGGCCCTGTACCGATTTTAACGCCCAACAATAGGATTCGTCAAAGTCACTAACTCTTTCATCGTACCAAATTTCAGCCTAATATCTTGAAAATTGCGACCATTACTTAGGTAAACGCAAAAATGTCACGCACAATGGACATTTTCAGGGCCCCAAAAAAAAAACAGTGAGAGATATCAAAAAAAAGTTTTCAGTAAAAAAGTTGCATACCGCGGAGATCTTACACCTATACATTTAACATTTTTCGATACGACCAACCGTTTCCGTGATATATCGATTCAAAAAAATAGGATGAAATTCAGGGCCCCAAAAAAAGGTCCGGCCCTGCACCGATTTTAACGCCCAACAATAGGGTTCGTTACAGGCCCCAACTCTTTCACCGTACCAAATTTTAGCTCGATATCTTGAAAATTGCGACCTGTACTTTGCTAAACGCAAAAACGTCACGCACATACATACATACATACATACATACATACAGACAGACTTTTTCCAATATACCACGGCTATATGAAAGCCTATAGGATCTTTAGATCCGGCTTTCATAACAAGGCGGCCAAGCGAAGTTGCGACTTTAAATAGACGTTTCTCGCGATTTTACCAACCAAACGTAATGAGACTTGGTACAGTATATGTTTATACACATTGTAATGCCCTGACATCTAAGTTCGTTCAATTGTTTACATAACCTCAAGATGGCGGTTGTGCGAAATATTTCACCGGCATTCTATATCTCTGAAATTATTACCGGTATCACCCTGAAATTTTGTACGGAGATAAGGGGCACCACTGGAAGTTCACTTATGAGACTTTCAAAATACGGTTAACTACAAAACGAACATGGCGGCCACGCGAAGTTGAAAGTTTTATATAGACTTTTCTCACGATTTAATGATCCAAACGCAATGAAACATGGCACAGGAAATGTTTATACACATTATAATGCACTGGTATTTAATTTGGTTCAATTGTTTACATAACCTCAAGATGGCGGCTGTGCTAATTTTCAAATTAAGTTTTTATTTTCATGTGTCGTAATCATGCGATCGAGGTGAAAGTTTGAATAATGAACCTACGCAATATTTTTCTTTAATGGTACATGACTCTATGGCCAATACATATAACAATCCAACATGGCGTCCATCCGAAATATTTAGATGGTTCTCAATATCTACGAATCTATTATATCAATCAAACTGAATTTTTAAATGTTCATAGGGGCTATGAACATAAGTTCACCTATAGGACTTTCAATAACCTGGTTACCAAAAATCCAACATGGTGGTGACCGCACCAAATTTCAGTTTGATATCTTGAAAATTGCGACCTGTACTTCTCTAAACCCAAATATGTCACCCACAATGGATATTTTCAGGGCCCCAAAAAGAGAAAAAGGTGAGAGATATCAAAAAATCGTTATGAGTAAAATAGTTCCATACCCTGGTAATCTTACACCTTTACATTTGACGTTTTTCGATACGACCATCCGTTTCCGAGATATATTGATTCCAAAAAAGGGGATGAAATTCAGGGCCCCAAAAAAAGGTCCGGCCCTGCACCGATTTTAACGCCCAACAATAGGGTTCCTCACAGGCCCTAGCTCTTTCACCGTACCAAATTTCTGCTTGATATCTTGAAAATTGCGACCTGTGCCTTGCTAAACGCAAAAATGTCACGCACAATGGACATTTTCAGGGCCCCCAAAAAAGAAAACGGTGAGAGATATCAAAAAATCGTTTTGAGTAAAAAAGGTGCATACCGCGGAGATCTTACACCAATACATTTAACATTTTTAAAAACGATCAACCGTTTCCGAGATATATCGATTCCAAAAAAAAAAATGAAATTCAGGGCCCCCAAAAAAGATCCGGCAATACACCGATTTTAACGCCCAACAATAGGATTCGTCACAGTCACTAACTATTTCATCGTACCAAATTTCAGTTTAATATCTTGAAAATTGCGACCAGTACTTAGCCAAACACAAAATGTCACGCACAATGGACATTTTCAGGGCCCCAAGAAAAGAAAACGGTGAGAGATATCAAAAAATCGTTTTGAGTAAAAAAGTTGCATACCGCGAGGATCTTACACCGGTGCATTTACCATTTTTCGGTACGACCAACCGTTTCCGAGATATATCGATTCCAAAAAACAGTTGAAATTCAGGGCCCCCAAAAAAGATCCGGCCCTACACCGATTTTAACGCCCAACAAAAGGATTTGTCAAAGTCACTAACTCTTTCACCGTACCAAATTTCAGCTTATTATCTTGAAAATTGCGACCAGCACTTAGCTAAACGCAAAAATGTCACGCACAATGGACATTTTCAGGGCCCCAAAAAATGAAAACGATGAGAGATATCAAAAAATCGTTTTTTGTAAAAAAGTTGCATACCGCGGAGATCTTACACCTGTACATTTAACATTCTTCGATACGACCAACCGTTTCCGAGATATATCGATTCCAAAAAAAAGTTTGAAATTCATGGCCCCCAAAAATGATCCGGCCCTGCACCGATCTTAACGCCCAACGATAGGATTCGTCACAGTCAATAACTCTTTCTCCTTACCAAATTTGAGTTTAATATCTTGAAAATTGCGACCAGTACATAGCTAAACGCAAAAATGTCACGCACAATGGACATTTTCAGGGCCCCAAAAAAAGAAAACGGTGAGAGATATCAAAAAATAGTTTTGAGTAAAAAAGTTGCATACCGCAGAGATCTTACACCTGTACATTTAACATTTTTCGATGCGACCAACTGTTTCCGAGATATATCGATTCCAAAAAAAAGTTTGAAATTTAGGGCCCCCAAAAAAGATCCGGCCCTGCACCGATCGTAACGCCCAACAATGGGATTCGTCACAGTCGCTAACTCATTCACCGCACCAAATTTCAGCTCGATATCTTGAAAATTGCGACCTGTACTTTGCTAAACGCAAAAGCGTCACACACATACATACATACATACAGACAGACTTTTTCCCACATACCACGGCTATATGAAAGCAACAACTTCGTTGGTGGCAAGGCCTGCGGAATTGTATTTCGGAAATTCGACCCGATTACGTCGAAATGTAGGAACATTATAAAATGTTATTGTAGGCAATGATGACACCATCACATGGTTATGAAAGCCGGACGTCCTCGGAAATGGAAAATATCTTACAGCTGTAAATAAATTGTTTAACTTATTGAAAAGTTTAACACGGGTTATTAAAGATAATTTTCCGTAGAATTTAATTAGACCATCAGTTGAATTTTTAACATTTATTAAATACATTTGGGCCCCATTTTGTTTTCAAAAACCATAAACATTTAATAACATTGAAAGGTGAGAGATATCAAAATATGATAAGGGGTAGAAAACTTGCTAATTACTGAGAACTTACACCTGTAGATTTAACTTTTATCTATAGGACAGACTGATACCGATACATAACGATTCGAAAAAATAGGATGAACGTCATGGCCCTAAAAATAGAAAGTATATCAAATAACCACTCGGGGTAAAAAGGTGCAAATTACTGAGATCTTACACCTGTACCTTTAACTTTTTTCGATACAACCAACCGTTTCCGAGATATACCGATTTAAACAAAAAATGAAATTCAGGGCCCCCAAAAAAGGTCCGGCCCTGCACCGATTTTAACGCCGAACAACAGGGTATCTCACAGCCAACAACTCTTTCGTCGTACCAAATTTCAGTTCGCTATCTTGAAAATTGCGACCTGTACTTTGCTAAACGCAAAAACGTCGCAAATATACGTACAACTTCTCGGTCCCATAAAAGAAAACGTTGAGAGATATGAAAAAATCGTTTTGAGTAAAAAAAAGTTGCATACCGCGGAGGTCTAACACCTGTATACATAACCTTCTTCCATACGACCAGCCGTTTCCGAGATATATCGATTCAAAAAAAAAAAAAAAGGATGAAACCAGGGCCCCAAAAAAGGCCCGGCCCTGCACCGATTTTAACGCCCAACATTAGGGTTCGTCACAGGGTCTAACTCTTTCACTGCACCAAATTTCAGTTTGATATCTTGAAAATTGCGACCTGTACTTCGCTAAACCCAAAAATGTCACGCACAATGGACATTTTCGGGGCCCCAAAGAAAGAAAACGGTGAGAGATATCAAAAATCGCTTTTTGTAAAAAAAAAGTTGCATACCGCGGAGATCTTACACCTGCACATTTGACGTTTTTCGATACGACCAACCGTTTCCGAGATATATCGATTCCAAAAAAAGTTTGAAATTCAGGGCCCCCAAAAATGATCGGGCCGTGCACCGTTTTTAACGCCCGACAACAGGTTTCCTCACAGGGTCTATCTGTTTCACCGCTCCAAATTTCAGCTCGATATCTTGAAAATTGCGAACTGTACTTCGCTAAACCAAAAAATGTCACGCACACACGACATTTTCAGGGCCCCAAAAAAGGAAAACGGTGAGAGATATCAAAAATCGTTTTGAGTAAATAAGATGCATACCGCGGAGATCTTACACCTGTACATTTAACGTTTTTCGATACGACCAACCGTTTCCGGGATATATAGATCCCAAAAAACGTTTGAAATTCAGGGCCGCCCAGAAAGATCGGGCCGTGCACCGTTTTTAACGCCCGACAACAGGTTTCCTCACAGGGTCTAACACGTTCACCGCTCCAAATTTCAGCTCGATATCATGAAAATTGAGACCTATACTTCGCCCAACCCAAAAATGTCACGCACAATGGACATTTTCAGGGCCCCAAAAAAAGAAAACGGTGAGAGATATCAAAAAATCGTTTTGAGTATAAAAGTTGCATACCGCGGAGGTCTTACACCTATACCTTTAACATTTTTCGATACGATCAACCGTTTCCGAGATATATCGATTCCAAAAAAAAGTTAGAAATTCAGGGCCCCCAAAAAAGATCCGGCCCTGCACCGAATTTAACGCCCGAAAACAGGTTTCCTCACAGGGTCTATCTCGTTCACCGCTCCAAATTTCAGCTCGATATCATGAAAATTAAGACCTATACTTCGCCCAACCCAAAAATGTCATCCACAATTGTCTTTTTCAGGGCCCCAAAAAATCTAAACAGTGAGAGATATCAAAAAATCGTTTTGAGTAAAAAAGTTGAATACCGCGTAGATCTTACACAAGTAGATTTAAAGTTTTTTGATAAGACCCACCGTTTCCGAGATATATCGATTCCAAAAAACAGTTAGAAATTCAGGGCCCCCAAAAAAGATGCGGCCCAGCACCGATTATAACGCCCAATAACAGGATTCGTCACAGTCACTATATCTTTCATCGTACCAAATTTCAGCTTAATATCCTGAAAATTGCGACCAGTACTTAGCTAAACGCAAAAATGTCACGCACAATGGTCATTTTCAGGGCCCCAAAAAAAGAAAACGGTGGGAGATATCAAAAAATCGTTTTGAGTAAAAAAGTTGCATACCGCGGAGGTCTTACACCTACACCTTTAACATTTTTCGATACAATCAACCGTTTCCGAGATATATCGATTCCAAAAAAAGTTTGAAATTCAGAGCCCCCAAAAAAGATCCGGCCCTGCACCGATTTTAACGCCCGACAACAGGTTTCCTCACATGGTCTAACTCGTTCACCGCTCCAAATTTCAGCTTAATATCTTGAAAATTGCGGCCAGTACTTAGCTAAACGCAAAAATGTCACGCACAATGGACATTTTCAGGGCCCCAAAAAAAGAAAACGGTGAGAGATATCAAAAAAACGTTTTGAGTAAAAAAGTTGCATACCGCGGAGGTCTTACACCTATACCTTTAACATTTTTCGATACAATCAACCGTCTCCGAGATATATCGATTCCAAAAAAAAAAAAAAAAAAATTCAGGGCCCCCAAAAAAGATCCGGCCCTGCACCGATTTTAACGCCCGACAACAGGTTTCCTCACAGGGTCTAACTCGTTCACCGCTCCAAATTTCAGCTCGATATCATGAAAATTAAGACCTATACTTCGCCCAACCCAAAAATGTCATCCACAATTGACTTTTTCAGGGCCCCAAAAAATCAAAACAGTGAGAGATATCAAAAAATCGTTTTCTGTAAAAAAGTTGCATATCGCGGAGATCTTACACCTCTACATTTAACATTTTTCGACACGACCAACCGTTTCCGAGATATATCGATTCCAAGAAACAGTTAGAAATTCAGGGCCCCCAAAAAAGATCCGGCCCTGCACCGATACTAACGCCCAACAATAGCTTTCGTCACAGTCACTAACTCTTTCACCGTACCAAATTTCAGCTTAATATCTTGAAAATTGCGACCAGTACTTAGCTAAACGCAAATATGTCACACACAATGGACATATTCAGGGCCCCAATAAAAGGAAACGGTGAGAGATATCAAAAAACCGTTTTGAGTAAAAACGTTGCATACCGTGGAGATCTTACACCTACACCTTTAACATTTTTCGATACGATCAACCGTTCCCGAGATATATCGATTCAAAAAAAAAGTTAGAAATACAGGGCCCCAAAAAAAGATTCGGCCCAGCACCGATTTTAACGCCCAATAACAGGATTCGTCACAGTCACTAACTCTTTCACCGTACCAAATTTCAGCTTAATATCTTGAAAATTGCGACCAGCACTTAGCTAAACGCAAAAATGTCACGCACAATGGTCATTTTCAGGGCCCCAAAAAAGAAAACGGTGGGAGATATCAAAAAATCGTTTTGAGTTAAAAAATTGCATACCGCGGAGTTCTTACACCTATACCTTTAACATTTTTCGATACAATCAACCGTTTCCGAGATATATCGATTCCAAAAAAAGTTTGAAATTCAGGGCCCCCAAAAAAGATCCGGCCCTGCGCCGATTTTAACGCCCGACAACAGGTTTCCTCACAGGGTCTAACTCGTCCACCGCTCCAAATTTCAGCTTAATATCTTGAAAATTGCGACCAGTACTTAGCTAAACGCAAAAATGTCACGCACAATGGACATTTTCAGGGCCCCAAAAAAAGAAAACGGTGAGAGATATCAAAAAATCGTTTTTGAGTAAAAAAGTTGCTTACCGCGGAGATCTTTCACCTGTACATTTAACATTTTTCGATGCGACAAACCGTTTCCGAGATATATCGATTCCAAAAAACAGTTAGAAATTCAGGGCCCCCAAAAAAGATCCGGCCCTGCAACGATTTTAACGCCCAACAATAGGATTCGTCACAGTCACTAACTCTTTCACCGTACCAAATTTCAGCTTAATATCTTGAAAATTGCGACCAGCACTTAGCTAAACGCAAAAATGTCACGCACAATGGTCATTTTCAGGGCCCCAAAAAAGAAAACGGGGGGTGATATCAAACAAGTAGTTCCGTAAAGAACTATACAGCCTATTTTCATATATCCTGCTCATGTTAATTTCTTCTAACACCATACAAAATTTCAGTTTAATTGCTGTAACAGATTCGTAGATATTGAGAACCGTCTAAACATTTCAGATTGTCGCCAGGTTGGATTTTTATTTTTGTACTATTACATTAAGATTATTGTGTACGTGTGGTATTCAAACTTCAATCGCATGATTAGAACACAAGAAGTAAAAACGAGATTTTAAAATTACGCACAGCAGCCATCTTGTGATTATGCAAACAATTGAAATAAATTAGATGCCAGTGGATCAACATTTGTATAAGCATTTCACGTGCAACGTTTCACAGCACTCGGATAGTTAATTCGCGAGAATCGTCCATTTAAATATTTATACTTCGCGTCGCCGCCATGTTGGATTTGTGCTCACCAGGTTAATGAAAGTCCTATAGGTGAACATATGTTCATAGTCTCTATGAACATAAAAAAAATTCAGTTTGGTTGCTGTAAAAGATTCATAGATATTGAGAACCGTCTAAATATTTCGGAAGCTCGCCATTTAGGATTGTTATATGTATAGGCCATAGAATTATGTACCATTCAAGGACAATTATTGCCTAGGTTCATTATTCAAACTTTCACTTCGATCGCATGATTACGACACAAGAAATAAAAACTTAATTTAAAAATTTCGCACAGCCGCCATATTGAGGTTATGTAAACAATTGATTTAAATTAGATGGCAGTGCATTACAATCTGCAAAATCATTTACTGTACCACATTTCACTGCGCTCAGAGAGTTAAATCACGAGAAAAGTCTATTAAAATATTTCAAATTCGCTTGGTCGCCATGTTCGTTTTTTACTTTTCAAGTTTATGAAGTATACATAGATAAACTTTCACCAGTACCCTTTATCACCGTACAAAATTGCAGGGTAATATCTGTAATAGTTTCGGAGATATAGAATGTCAGTGAAATATTTCGCACAGCCGCCATTTTGAGGTTATGTAAACAATTGAACTAAATTAGACTCCAGTGCATTACTATGTGTATAAACACTTGCTGTACCTAGTTTCATTACGTTTGGATGGTTAAATCGTGAGAAAAGTCTATTTAAATATCTCAACTTCGCTTGGTCGCCATGTTCGTTTTCTACTTTACAAGTTTATGAAATATACATAGGTAAACTTGTATCAGTACCCTTTATCAGCGTACTAAATTGCAGGGTGATATCTGTAATAGTTTCGGAGATATAGAATGTCAGTGAAATATTTCGCACAGCCGCCATTTTGAAGTTATGTAAACAATTGAACTAAATTAGACTCCAGTGCATTACAATGTGTATAAACATTTGCTGTACCAAGTTTCATTACGTGTGGATAGTTAAATCGCGAGAAAAGTCTATTTAAAAGTCTCAACTTCGCTTGACCGCCATGTTGGTTTTTTATTCACCGGGTTTTTGAAAGTCTCATAGGTGAACTTCTAGTAGTACCCTTTATCACCGTACACAATTTCAGGGCGATATCGGTAATAGTTTCGGAGATATTGAATGCTAGTGAAATATTTCGCACAGCCGCCATTTTGCATTGGTGAGACGTAACAAAATTTGAAGGGCACGGTCGAGGTCGCCGGGAATAGTGCTATGAACATACCGAGTTTCATTGAAATCGCTCCAGCCGTTTAGATTTTATTAGGGGGGGACACACACACGAATCACACACACACACACACACACATACACACACACACACACATACACACACACACACACACACACGCACACACACACGGACAAAAGGTGATCTCATAAGCCTATTTTTTCAAAATTGAAAATAGGCTAAAAATCGTTTTGAGTTAAAAAATAGCATACCGCGGAGTTCTTACACCTATACCTTTAACATTTTCCGATACAATCAACCGTTTCCGAGATATATCGATTCCAAAAAAAGTTTGAAATTCAGGGCCCCCAAAAAAGATCCGGCCCTGCGCCGATTTTAACGCCCGACAACAGGTTTCCTCACAGGGTCTAACTCGTTCACCGCTCCAAATTTCAGCTCGATATCTTGAAAATTGCGAACTGTACTTCGCTAAACCAAAAAATGTCACGCACACACGACATTTTCAGGGCCCCAAAAAAGGAAAACGGTGAGAGATATCAAAAATCGTTTTGAGTAAATAAGATGCATACCGCGGAGATCTTACACCTATACCTTTAACATTTTTCGATACGATCAACCGTTTCCGAGATATATCGATTCCAAAAAAAGTTTGAAATTCAGGGCCCCCCAAAAAGATCCGGCCCTGCACCGATTTTAATGCCCAACAATAGGGTTCGTCACAGTCACTAACTCTTTCACCGTACCAAATTTAAGCTTAATATCTTGAAAACTGCGACCAGTACTTAGCTAAACGCAAAAATGTCACGCACAATGGACATTTTCAGGGCCCCAAAAAAAGAAAACGGTGAGAGATATCAAAAAATAGTTTTGAGTAAAAAAGTTGCATACCGCGGAGATCTTACTCCTATATATTTAACATTTTTCGATACGACCTACCGTTTCCGAGATATATCGATTCAAAAAATAGGATGAAATTCAGGGCCCCAAAAAAAGGTCCGGCCCTACACCTATTTTAACGCTCATCAATAGGGTTCGTCACAGGCCCCAACTATTTCACCGTACCAAATTTCAGCTCGATATCTTCAAAATTGCGACCTGTACTTTGCTAAACGCCAAAACGTCACGCACATACGTACATACATACATACATACATACATACATACATACATACATACATACATACATACAGACAGACTTTTTTTGAATTTTTTTTTTCAACTCCGATTCGATTGGTAAAGGTTTGAACACAGGGCGACGCGTAGTTTCCGAGATCTCGAAAAATCCTACCACGGCTATATGAAAGCTTATAGGATCTTTAGATCCGGCTTTCATAACAAGTAGGAGTCTACGCAGTACGACCTGCTTTGGATGAAAAAGTGCGGCAAGATAGCGGCGAGCAAGAGGTGTAATAATCTCAAGCAACAACTTCGTTGGTGGCAAGGCCTGCGGAATTTTATTTCGGACATTCGACCCGATTACGTCGAAATGTAGGAACATTATAAAATGTTATTGTAGGCAATGATGACACCATCACATGGTTATGAAAGCCGGACGTCCTCGGAAATGGAATATATCTTACAGCTGTAAATAAATTGTTTAACTTATTGAAAAGTTTAACACGGGTTATTAAAGATAATTTTCCGTAGAAATTAATTAGACCATCAGTTGAATTTTTAACATTTATTAAATACATTTGGGCCCCATTTTGTTTTCAAAAACCATAAACATTTAATAACATTGAAAGGTGAGAGATATCAAAATATGATAAGGGGTAGAAAACTTGCTAATTACTGAGAACTTACACCTGTAGATTTAACTTTTATCTATAGGACAGACTGATACCGATACATAACGATTCGAAAAAATAGGATGAACGTCATGGCCCTAAAAATAGAAAGTATATCAAATAACCACTCGGGGTAAAAAGGTGCAAATTACTGAGATCTTACACCTGTACCTTTAACTTTTTTCGATACAACCAACCGTTTCCGAGATATACCGATTTAAACAAAAAATGAAATTCAGGGCCCCCAAAAAAGGTCCGGCCCTGCACCGATTTTAACGCCGAACAACAGGGTATCTCACAGCCAACAACTCTTTCGTCGTACCAAATTTCAGTTCGCTATCTTGAAAATTGCGACCTGTACTTTGCTAAACGCAAAAACGTCGCAAATATACGTACAACTTCTCGGTCCCAAAAAAGAAAACGTTGAGAGATATGAAAAAAATCGTTTTGAGTAAAAAAAAGTTGCATACCGCGGAGGTCTAACACCTGTATACATAACCTTCTTCCATACGACCAGCCGTTTCCGAGATATATCGATTAAAAAAAAAAAAAAGGATGAAACCAGGGCCCCCCAAAAAGGGCCGGCCCTGCACCGATTTTAACGCCCAACAATAGGGTTCGTCACAGGGTCTAACTCTTTCACTGCACCAAATTTCAGTTTGATATCTTGAAAATTGCGACCTGTACTTCGCTAAACCCAAAAATGTCACGCACAATGGACATTTTCGGGGCCCTTAAGAAAGAAAACGGTGAGAGATATCAAAAATCGCTTTTTGTAAAAAAAAAAGTTGCATACCGCGGAGATCTTACACCTGCACATTTGACGTTTTTCGATACGACCAACCGTTTCCGAGATATATCGATTCCAAAAAAAGTTTGAAATTCAGGGCCCCCAAAAATGATCGGGCCGTGCACCGTTTTTAACGCCCGACAACAGGTTTCCTCACAGGGTCTATCTGTTTCACCGCTCCAAATTTCAGCTCGATATCTTGAAAATTGCGAACTGTACTTCGCTAAACCAAAAAATGTCACGCACACACGACATTTTCAGGGCCCCAAAAAAGGAAAACGGTGAGAGATATCAAAAATCGTTTTGAGTAAATAAGATGCATACCGCGGAGATCTTACACCTGTACATTTAACGTTTTTCGATACGACCAACCGTTTCCGGGATATATAGATCCCAAAAAACGTTTGAAATTCAGGGCCGCCGAGAAAGATCGGGCCGTGCACCGTTTTTAACGCCCGACAACAGGTTTCCTCACAGGGTCTAACACGTTCACCGCTCCAAATTTCAGCTCGATATCATGAAAATTGAGACCTATACTTCGCCCAACCCAAAAATGTCACGCACAATGGACATTTTCAGGGCCCCAAAAAAAGAAAACGGTGAGAGATATCAAAAAATCGTTTTGAGTATAAAAGTTGCATACCGCGGAGGTCTTACACCTATACCTTTAACATTTTTCGATACGATCAACCGTTTCCGAGATATATCGATTCCAAAAAAAAGTTAGAAATTCAGGGCCCCCAAAAAAGATCCGGCCCTGCACCGAATTTAACGCCCGAAAACAGGTTTCCTCACAGGGTCTATCTCGTTCACCGCTCCAAATTTCAGCTCGATATCATGAAAATTAAGACCTATACTTCGCCCAACCCAAAAATGTCATCCACAATTGTCTTTTTCAGGGCCCCAAAATATCTAAACAGTGAGAGATATCAAAAAATCGTTTTGAGTAAAAAAGTTGAATACCGCGTAGATCTTACACAAGTAGATTTAAAGTTTTTTGATAAGACCCACCGTTTCCGAGATATATCGATTCCAAAAAACAGTTAGAAATTCAGGGCCCCCAAAAAAGATGCGGCCCAGCACCGATTATAACGCCCAATAACAGGATTCGTCACAGTCACTATATCTTTCATCGTACCAAATTTCAGCTTAATATCCTGAAAATTGCGACCAGTACTTAGCTAAACACAAAAATGTCACGCACAATGGTCATTTTCAGGGCCCCAAAAAAAGAAAACGGTGGGAGATATCAAAAAATCGTTTTGAGTAAAAAAGTTGCATACCGCGGAGGTCTTACACCTACACCTTTAACATTTTTCGATACAATCAACCGTTTCCGAGATATATCGATTCCAAAAAAAGTTTGAAATTCAGAGCCCCCAAAAAAGATCCGGCCCTGCACCGATTTTAACGCCCGACAACAGGTTTCCTCACATGGTCTAACTCGTTCACCGCTCCAAATTTCAGCTTAATATCTTGAAAATTGCGGCCAGTACTTAGCTAAACGCAAAAATGTCACGCACAATGGACATTTTCAGGGCCCCAAAAAAAGAAAACGGTGAGAGATATCAAAAAAACGTTTTGAGTAAAAAAGTTGCATACCGCGGAGGTCTTACACCTATACCTTTAACATTTTTCGATACAATCAACCGTCTCCGAGATATATCGATTCCAAAAAAAAAAAAAAAAAAAAGAAATTCAGGGCCCCCAAAAAAGATCCGGCCCTGCACCGATATTAACGCCCGACAACAGGTTTCCTCACAGGGTCTAACTCGTTCACCGCTCCAAATTTCAGCTCGATATCATGAAAATTAAGACCTATACTTCGCCCAACCCAAAAATGTCATCCACAATTGACTTTTTCAGGGCCCCAAAAAATCAAAACAGTGAGAGATATCAAAAAATCGTTTTTTGTATAAAAGTTGCATATCGCGGAGATCTTACACCTCTACATTTAACATTTTTCGACACGACCAACCGTTTCCGAGATATATCGATTCCAAGAAACAGTTAGAAATTCAGGGCCCCCAAAAAAGATCCGGCCCTGCACCGATACTAACGCCCAACAATAGCATTCGTCACAGTCACTAACTCTTTCACCGTACCAAATTTCAGCTTAATATCTTGAAAATTGCGACCAGTACTTAGCTAAACGCAAATATGTCACACACAATGGACATATTCAGGGCCCCAATAAAAGGAAACGGTGAGAGATATCAAAAAACCGTTTTGAGTAAAAACGTTGCATACCGTGGAGATCTTACACCTACACCTTTAACATTTTTCGATACGATCAACCGTTCCCGAGATATATCGATTCAAAAAAAAAGTTAGAAATACAGGGCCCCAAAAAATGATTCGGCCCAGCACCGATTTTAACGCCCAATAACAGGATTCGTCACAGTCACTAACTCTTTCACCGTACCAAATTTCAGCTTAATATCTTGAAAATTGCGACCAGCACTTAGCTAAACGCAAAAATGTCACGCACAATGGTCATTTTCAGGGCCCCAAAAAAGAAAACGGTGGGAGATATCAAAAAATCGTTTTGAGTTAAAAAATTGCATACCGCGGAGTTCTTACACCTATACCTTTAACATTTTTCGATACAATCAACCGTTTCCGAGATATATCGATTCCAAAAAAAGTTTGAAATTCAGGGCCCCCAAAAAAGATCCGGCCCTGCGCCGATTTTAACGCCCGACAACAGGTTTCCTCACAGGGTCTAACTCGTCCACCGCTCCAAATTTCAGCTTAATATCTTGAAAATTGCGACCAGTACTTAGCTAAACGCAAAAATGTCACGCACAATGGACATTTTCAGGGCCCCAAAAAAAGAAAACGGTGAGAGATATCAAAAAATCGTTTTTGAGTAAAAAAGTTGCTTACTGCGGAGATCTTACACCTGTACATTTAACATTTTTCGATGCGACAAACCGTTTCCGAGATATATCGATTCCAAAAAACAGTTAGAAATTCAGGGCCCCCAAAAAAGATCCGGCCCTGCAACGATTTTAACGCCCAACAATAGGATTCGTCACAGTCACTAACTCTTTCACCGTACCAAATTTCAGCTTAATATCTTGAAAATTGCGACCAGCACTTAGCTAAACGCAAAAATGTCACGCACAATGGTCATTTTCAGGGCCCCAAAAAAGAAAACGGGGGGTGATATCAAACAAGTAGTTCCGTAAAGAACTATACAGCCTATTTTCATATATCCTGCTCATGTTAATTTCTTCTAACACCATACAAAATTTCAGTTTAATTGCTGTAACAGATTCGTAGATATTGAGAACCGTCTAAATATTTCAGATTGTCGCCAGGTTGGATTTTTATTTTTGTACTATTACATTAAGATTATTGTGTACGTGTGGTATTCAAACTTCAATCGCATGATTAGAACACAAGAAGTAAAAACGAGATTTTAAAATTACGCACAGCAGCCATCTTGTGATTATGCAAACAATTGAAATAAATTAGATGCCAGTGGATCAACATTTGTATAAGCATTTCACGTGCAACGTTTCACAGCACTCGGATAGTTAATTCGCGAGAATCGTCCATTTAAATATTTATACTTCGCGTCGCCGCCATGTTGGATTTGTGCTCACCAGGTTAATGAAAGTCCTATAGGTGAACATATGTTCATAGTCTCTATGAACATAAAAAAAATTCAGTTTGGTTGCTGTAAAAGATTCATAGATATTGAGAACCGTCTAAATATTTCGGAAGCTCGCCATTTAGGATTGTTATATGTATAGGCCATAGAATTATGTACCATTCAAGGACAATTATTGCCTAGGTTCATTATTCAAACTTTCACTTCGATCGCATGATTACGACACAAGAAATAAAAACTTAATTTAAAAATTTCGCACAGCCGCCATATTGAGGTTATGTAAACAATTGATTTAAATTAGATGGCAGTGCATTACAATCTGCAAAATCATTTACTGTACCACATTTCACTGCGCTCAGAGAGTTAAATCACGAGAAAAGTCTATTAAAATATTTCAAATTCGCTTGGTCGCCATGTTCGTTTTTTACTTTTCAAGTTTATGAAGTATACATAGATAAACTTTCACCAGTACCCTTTATCACCGTACAAAATTACAGGGTAATATCTGTAATAGTTTCGGAGATATAGAATGTCAGTGAAATATTTCGCACAGCCGCCATTTTGAGGTTATGTAAACAATTGAACTAAATTAGACTCCAGTGCATTACTATGTGTATAAACACTTGCTGTACCTAGTTTCATTACGTTTGGATGGTTAAATCGTGAGAAAAGTCTATTTAAATGTCTCAACTTCGCTTGGTCGCCATGTTCGTTTTCTACTTTACAAGTTTATGAAATATACATAGGTAAACTTGTATCAGTACCCTTTATCAGCGTACTAAATTGCAGGGTGATATCTGTAATAGTTTCGGAGATATAGAATGTCAGTGAAATATTTCGCACAGCCGCCATTTTGAAGTTATGTAAACAATTGAACAAAATTAGACTCCAGTGCATTACAATGTGTATAAACATTTGCTGTACCAAGTTTCATTACGTGTGGATAGTTAAATCGCGAGAAAAGTCTATTTAAAAGTCTCAACTTCGCTTGACCGCCAGGTTGGTTTTTTATTCACCGGGTTTTTGAAAGTCTCATAGGTGAACTTCTAGTAGTACCCTTTATCACCGTACACAATTTCAGGGCGATATCGGTAATAGTTTCGGAGATATTGAATGCTAGTGAAATATTTCGCACAGCCGCCATTTTGCATTGGTGAGACGTAACAAAATTTGAAGGGCACGGTCGAGGTCGCCGGGAATAGTGCTATGAACATACCGAGTTTCATTGAAATCGCTCCAGCCGTTTAGATTTTATTAGGGGGGGACACACACACGAATCACACACACACACACACACATACACACACACACACACACACACACGCACACACACGGACAAAAGGTGATCTCATAAGCCTATTTTTTCAAAATTGAAAATAGGCTAAAAATCGTTTTGAGTTAAAAAATAGCATACCGCGGAGTTCTTACACCTATACCTTTAACATTTTTCGATACAATCAACCGTTTCCGAGATATATCGATTCCAAAAAAAGTTTGAAATTCAGGGCCCCCAAAAAAGATCCGGCCCTGCGCCGATTTTAACGCCCGACAACAGGTTTCCTCACAGGGTCTAACTCGTTCACCGCTCCAAATTTCAGCTTAATATCTTGAAAATTGCGACCAGTACTTAGCTAAACGAAAAAAATGTCACGCACAATGGACATTTTCAGGGCCCCAAAAAAAGAAAATGGTGGGAGATATCAAAAAATCGTTTTGAATATTAATGTTGCATACCGCGGAGGTCTTACACCTATACTTTTAACATTTTTCGATACAATCAACCGTCTCCGAGATATATCGATTCCAAAGAAAAGTTTGAAATTCAGGGCCCCCAAAAAAGATCCGGCCCTGCACCGATTTTAACGCCCGACTACAGGTTTCCTCACAGGGTCTAACTCGTTTACCGCTCCAAATTTCAGCTCGATATCATGAAAATTAAGACCTATACTTCGCCCAACCCAAAAATGTCATCCACAATTGACTTTTTCAGGGGCCCAAAAAAATCAAAACAGTGAGAGATATCAAAAAATCGTTTTGAGTAAAAAAGTTGCATACCGCGGAGATCTTATACCTGTATATTTAATATTTTT
The DNA here is from genome assembly GCA_946902985.2 of Meconema thalassinum. Taxonomy (NCBI): domain Eukaryota; kingdom Metazoa; phylum Arthropoda; class Insecta; order Orthoptera; family Tettigoniidae; genus Meconema; species Meconema thalassinum. The sequence goes on along the minus strand of OX336395.1, from coordinate 266,177,425 downwards.
CGACACGACCAACCGTTTCCGAGATATATCGATTCCAAGAAACAGTTAGAAATTCAGGGCCCCCAAAAAAGATCCGGCCCTGCACCGATTTTAACGCCCAACAATAGGAGATTCGTCACAGTCACTAACTCTTTCACCGTACCAAAGTTCACCTTAATATCTTGAAAATTGCGACCAGTTCTTGGCTAAACGCAAAAATGTCACGCACAATGGATATTTTCAGGGCCCCAAAAAAAGAAAACGGTGCGAGATATCAAAAAATCGTTTTGAGTAAAAAAGTTGCATACTGCGGAGATCTTACACCTGTACATTTAACATTTTTCGATACGACCAACCGTTTCCGAGATATATCGATTCCAAAAAAAAGTTTGAAATTCAGGGCCCCCAAAAAAGATCCGGCCCTGCACCGATGTTAACGCCCAACAACAGGATTCCTCACAGTCACTAACTCTTTCTCCGTACCAAATTTCAGCTTCATATCTTGAAAATTGCGACCAGTACTTAGCTAAACGCAAAAATGTCACGCACAATAGACATTTTCAGGACCCTAAAAAAAGAAAACGGTGAATGATATCAAAAAATCGTTTTAACTAAAAAAGTTGCATACCGCGGAGATCTTACACCTGTACATTCAACATTTTTCGATACGACCAACCGTTTCCGAGATATATCGTTTCCAAAAAAAGTTTGAAATTCAGGGCCCCCAAAAAAGATCCGGCCCTACACCGATTTTAACGCCCAACAACAGGTTTCCTCACAGGGTCTAACTCGTTCACCGCTCCAAATTGCAGCACGATATCATGAAAATTAAGACCTATATTTCGCCCAACCCAAAAATGTCATGAACCATTGACTTTTTCAGGGCCCCAAAAAATCAAAACGGTGAGAGATATCAAAAAATCTTTTGGAGTAAAAAGGTTGCATACCGCGGAGATCTTACACATGTAGATTTCAAGTTTTTTGATAAGACCAACCGTTTCCGAGATATATCGATTCCAAAAAAAATTGAAATTCAGGGCCCCAAAAAAAGATTCGTCCCAGCTCCGATTTTAACGCCCAATCATAGGATTCGTCACAGTCACTAACTTTTTCACCGTACCAAATTTCAGCTTCATATCTTGAAAATTGCGACCAGTACTTAGCTAAACGCAAAAATGTCACGCACAAGGGACATTTTCAGGGCCCCAAGAAAGAAAACGGTGAGAGATATCAAAAAATCGTTTTGAGTAAAAAAGTTGCACACTGCGGAGGTCTTACACCTGTACCTTTAACATTTTTCGATACGACCAACCGTTTCCGAGATATATCGATTCCAAAGAAAAGTTTGAAATTCAGGGCCCCCCAAAAAGATCCGGCCCTGCACCGATATTAACGCCCAACAATAGTATTCGTCACAGTCACTAACTCTTTCATCGTACCAAATATCAGCTTAATATCTTGAAAATTGCGACCAGTACTTAGCTAAACGAAAAAATGTCACGCACAATGGACATTTTCAGGGCCCCAAAAAAAGAAAACGGTGAGAGATATCAAAAAATCGTTTTTAGTAAAAAAGTTGCATACCGCGGAGATCTTACACCTCAGCTCGATATCTTGAAAATTGCGACCTGTACTTCGCTAAACCCAAAAATGTCACGCACAATGGACATTTTCAGGGCCCAAAAAATAGAAAACGGTGAGAGATATCAAAAAATCGTTTTGAGTAAAAAAGTTGCATACCGCGGAGATCTTACACCTGTACCTTTAACATGTTTCGATACGACCAACCGTTTCCGAGATATATCGATTCCAAAAAACAGTTAGAAATTCAGGGCCCCTAAAAAAGATCCTGCCCTGCACCGATTTTAACGCCCAACAACAGGATTCGTCACAGTCACTAACTCTTTCACCGTACCACATTTTAGCTTAATATCTTGAAAATTGCGACCAGTACTTAGCTAAACGCAAAAATGTCACGCACAATGGACATTTTCAGGGCCCCAAAAAAAGAAAACTGTGAGAGATATCAAAAAAGCGTTTTGAGTAAAAAAGATGCATACTGCGGAGATCTTACACCTATACCTTTAACATTTTTCGATACGATCAACCGTTTCCGAGATATATCGATTCCAAAAAAAGTTTGAAATTCAGGGCCCCCCAAAAAGATCCGGCCCTGCACCGATTTTAATGCCCAACAATAGGGTTCGTCACAGTCACTAACTCTTTCACCGTACCAAATTTAAGCTTAATATCTTGAAAACTGCGACCAGTACTTAGCTAAACGCAAAAATGTCATGCACAATGGACATTTTCAGGGCCCCAAAAAAAGAAAACGGTGAGAGATATCAAAAAATAGTTTTGAGTAAAAAAGTTGCATACCGCGGAGATCTTACTCCTATATATTTAACATTTTTCGATACGACCTACCGTTTCCGAGATATATCGATTCAAAAAATAGGATGAAATTCAGGGCCCCAAAAAAAGGTCCGGCCCTACACCTATTTTAACGCTCATCAATAGGGTTCGTCACAGGCCCCAACTATTTCACCGTACCAAATTTCAGCTCGATATCTTCAAAATTGCGACCTGTACTTTGCTAAACGCAAAAACGTCACGCACATACGTACATACATACATACATACATACATACATACATACATACAGACAGACTTTTTTGGAATATTTTTTTTCAACTCCGATTCGATTGGTAAAGGTTTGAACACTGGGCGACGCGTAGTTTCCGAGATCTCGAAAAATCCTACCACGGCTATATGAAAGCTTATACGATCTTTAGATCCGGCTTTCATAACAAGTAGGAGTCTACGCAGTACGACATGCTTTGGATGAAAAAGTGCGGCAAGATAGCGGCGAGCAAGAGGTGTAATAATCTCAAGCAACAACTTCGTTGGTGGCAAAGCCTGCGGAATTTTATTTCGGACATTCGACCCGATTACGTCGAAATGTAGGAACATTATAAAATGTTATTGTAGGCAATGATGACACCATCACATGGTTATGAAAGCCGGACGTCCTCGGAAATGGAATATATCTTACAGCTGTAAATAAATTGTTTAACTTATTGAAAAGTTTAACACGGGTTATTAAAGATAATTTTCCGTAGAAATTAATTAGACCATCAGTTGAATTTTTAACATTTATTAAATACATTTGGGCCCCATTTTGTTTTCAAAAACCATAAACATTTAATAACATTGAAAGGTGAGAGATATCAAAATATGATAAGGGGTAGAAAACTTGCTAATTACTGAGAACTTACACCTGTAGATTTAACTTTTATCTATAGGACAGACTGATACCGATACATAACGATTCGAAAAAATAGGATGAACGTCATGGCCCTAAAAATAGAAAGTATATCAAATAACCACTCGGGGTAAAAAGGTGCAAATTACTGAGATCTTACACCTGTACCTTTAACTTTTTTCGATACAACCAACCGTTTCCGAGATATACCGATTTAAACAAAAAATGAAATTCAGGGCCCCCAAAAAAGGTCCGGCCCTGCACCAATTTTAACGCCGAACAACAGGGTATCTCACAGCCAACAACTCTTTCGTCGTACCAAATTTCAGTTCGCTATCTTGAAAATTGCCACCTGTACTTTGCTAAACGCAAAAACATCGCAAATATACGTACAACTTCTCGGTCCCAAAAAAGAAAACGTTGAGAGATATGAAAAAAATCGTTTTGAGTAAAAAAAAGTTGCATACCGCGGAGGTCTAACACCTGTATACATAACCTTCTTCCATACGACCAGCCGTTTCCGAGATATATCGATTCAAAAAAAAAAAAGGATGAAACCAGGGCCCCAAAAAAGGCCCGGCCCTGCACCGATTTTAACGCCCAACAATAGGGTTCGTCACAGGGTCTAAATCTTTCACTGCACCAAATTTCAGTTTGATATCTTGAAAATTGCGACCTGTACTTCGCTAAACCCAAAAATGTCACGCACAATGGACATTTTCGGGGCCCCAAAGAAAGAAAACGGTGAGAGATATCAAAAATCGCTTTTTGTAAAAAAAAAGTTGCATACCGCGGAGATCTTACACCTGCACATTTGACGTTTTTCGATACGACCAACCGTTTCCGAGATATATCGATTCCAAAAAAAGTTTGAAATTCAGGGCCCCCAAAAATGATCGGGCCGTGCACCGTTTTTAACGCCCGACAACAGGTTTCCTCACAGGGTCTATCTGTTTCACCGCTCCAAATTTCAGCTCGATATCTTGAAAATTGCGAACTGTACTTCGCTAAACCAAAATATGTCACGCACACACGACATTTTCAGGGCCCCAAAAAAGGAAAACGGTGAGAGATATCAAAAATCGTTTTGAGTAAATAAAATGCATACCGCGGAGATCTTACACCATTACATTTAACGTTTTTCGATACGACCAACCGTTTCCGGGATATATAGATCCCAAAAAACGTTTGGAATTCAGGGCCGCCCAGAAAGATCGGGCCGTGCACCGTTTTTAACGCCCGACAACAGGTTTCCTCACAGGGTCTAACACGTTCACCGCTCCAAATTTCAGCTCGATATCATGAAAATTGAGACCTATACTTCGCCCAACCCAAAAATGTCACGCACAATGGACATTTTCAGGGCCCCAAAAAAAGAAAACGGTGAGAGATATCAAAAAATCGTTTTGAGTATAAAAGTTGCATACCGCGGAGGTCTTACACCTATACCTTTAACATTTTTCGATACGATCAACCGTTTCCGAGATATATCGATTCCAAAAAAAAGTTAGAAATTCAGGGCCCCCAAAAAAGATCCGGCCCTGCACCGAATTTAACGCCCGAAAACAGGTTTCCTCACAGGGTCTATCTCGTTCACCGCTCCAAATTTCAGCTCGATATCATGAAAATTAAGACCTATACTTCGCCCAACCCAAAAATGTCATCCACAATTGACTTTTTCAGGGCCCCAAAAAATCTAAACAGTGAGAGATATCAAAAAATCGTTTTGAGTAAAAAAGTTGAATACCGCGTAGATCTTACACAAGTAGATTTAAAGTTTTTTGATAAGACCCACCGTTTCCGAGATATATCGATTCCAAAAAACAGTTAGAAATTCAGGGCCCCAAAAAAAGATGCGGCCCAGCACCGATTTTAACGCCCAATAACAGGATTCGTCACAGTCACTATATCTTTCATCGTACTAAATTTCAGCTTAATATCCTGAAAATTGCGACCAGTACTTAGCTAAACGCAAAAATGTCACGCACAATGGTCATTTTCAGGGCCCCAAAAAAAGAAAACGGTGGGAGATATCAAAAAATCGTTTTGAGTAAAAAAGTTGCATACCGCGGAGGTCTTACACCTACACCTTTAACATTTTTCGATACAATCAACCGTTTCCGAGATATATCGATTCCAAAAAAAGTTTGAAATTCAGAGCCCCCAAAAAAGATCCGGCCCTGCACCGATTTTAACGCCCGACAACAGGTTTCCTCACATGGTCTAACTCGTTCACCGCTCCAAATTTCAGCTTAATATCTTGAAAATTGCGGCCAGTACTTAGCTAAACGCAAAAATGTCACGCACAATGGACATTTTCAGGGCCCCAAAAAAAGAAAACGGTGAGAGATATCAAAAAATCGTTTTGAGTAAAAAAGTTGCATACCGCGGAGGTCTTACACCTATACCATTAACATTTTTCGATACAATCAACCGTCTCCGAGATATATCGATTCCAAAAAAAACATATGAAATTCAGGGCCCCCAAAAAAGATCCGGCCCTGCACCGATTTTAACGCCCGACAACAGGCTTCCTCACAGGGTCTAACTCGTTCACCGCTCCAAATTTCAGCTCGATATCATGAAAATTAAGACCTATACTTCGCCCAACCCAAAAATGTCATCCACAATTGACTTTTTCAGGGCCCCAAAAAATCAAAACAGTGAGAGATATCAAAAAATCGTTTTCTGTAAAAAAGTTGCATATCGCGGAGATCTTACACCTCTACATTTAACATTTTTCGACACGACCAACCGTTTCCGAGATATATCGATTCCAAGAAACAGTTAGAAATTCGGGGCCCCCAAAAAAGATCCGGCCCTGCACCGATACTAACGCCCAACAATAGCATTCGTCACAGTCACTAACTCTTTCACCGTACCAAATTTCAGCTTAATATCTTGAAAATTGCGACCAGTACTTAGCTAAACGCAAATATGTCACACACAATGGACATTTTCAGGGCCCCAATAAAAGGAAACGGTGAGAGATATCAAAAAACCGTTTTGAGTAAAAACGTTGCATACCGTGGAGATCTTACACCTACACCTTTAACATTTTTCGATACGATCAACCGTTCCCGAGATATATCGATTCAAAAAAAAAGTTAGAAATACAGGGCCCCAAAAAAAGATTCGGCCCAACACCGATTTTAACGCCCAATAATAGGATTCGTCACAGTCACTAACTCTTTCACCGTACCAAATTTCAGCTTAATATCTTGAAAATTGCGACCAGCACTTAGCTAAACGCAAAAATGTCACGCACAATGGACATTTTCAGGGCCCCAAAAAAAGAAAACGGTGAGAGATATCAAAAAATCGTTTTGAGTATAAAAGTTGCATACCGCGGAGGTCTTACACCTATTCCTTTAACATTTTTCGATACGATCAACCGTTTCCGAGATATATCGATTCCAAAAAAAAGTTAGAAATTCAGGGCCCCCAAAAAAGATCCGGCCCTGCACCGAATTTAACGCCCGAAAACAGGTTTCCTCACAGGGTCTATCTCGTTCACCGCTCCAAATTTCAGCTCGATATCATGAAAATTAAGACCTATACTTCGCCCAACCCAAAAATGTCATCCACAATTGACTTTTTTCAGGGCCCCAAAAAATCTAAACAGTGAGAGATATCAAAAAATCGTTTTGAGTAAAAAAGTTGAATACCGCGTAGATCTTACACAAGTAGATTTAAAGTTTTTTGATAAGACCCACCGTTTCCGAGATATATCGATTCCAAAAAACAGTTAGAAATTCAGGGCACCAAAAAAAGATGCGGCCCAGCACCGATTTTAACGCCCAATAACAGGATTCGTCACAGTCACTATATCTTTCAACGTACCAAATTTCAGCTTAATATCCTGAAAATTGCGACCAGTACTTAGCTAAACGCAAAAATGTCACGCACAATGGTCATTTTCAGGGCCCCAAAAAAAGGAAACGGTGGGAGATATCAAAAAATCGTTTTGAGTAAAAAAGTTGCATACCGCGGAGGTCTTACACCTACACCTTTAACATTTTTCGATACAATCAACCGTTTCCGAGATATATCGATTCCAAAAAAAGTTTGAAATTCAGAGCCCCCAAAAAAGATCCGGCCCTGCACCGATCTTAACGCCCGACAACAGGTTTCCTCACATGGTCTAACTCGTTCACCGCTCCAAATTTCAGCTTAATATCTTGAAAATTGCGGCCAGTACTTAGCTAAACGCAAAAATGTCACGCACAATGGACATTTTCAGGGCCCCAAAAAAAGAAAACGGTGAGAGATATCAAAAAATCGTTTTGAGTAAAAAAGTTGCATACCGCGGAGGTCTTACACCTATACCTTTAACATTTTTCGATACAATCAACCGTCTCCGAGATATATCGATTCCAAAAAAAAAAAATGAAATTCAGGGCCCCCAAAAAAGATCCGGCCCTGCACCGATTTTAACGCCCGACAACAGGTTTCCTCACATGGTCTAACTCGTTCACCGCTCCAAATTTCAGCTCGATATCATGAAAATTAAGACCTATACTTCGCCCAACCTAAAAATGTCATCCACAATTGACTTTTTCAGGGCCCGAAAAAATCAAAACAGTGAGAGATATCAAAAAATCGTTTTCTGTAAAAAAGTTGCATATCGCGGAGATCTTACACCTCTACATTTAACATTTTTCGACACGACCAACCGTTTCCGAGATATATCGATTCCAAGAAACAGTTAGAAATTCAGGGCCCCCAAAAAAGATCCGGCCCTGCACCGATACTAACGCCCAACAATAGCATTCGTCACAGTCACTAACTCCTTCACCGTACCAAATTTCAGCTTAATATCTTGAAAATTGCGACCAGTACTTAGCTAAGGAAAAGGAAGCTTGTAGTTTAACGTGACCGTTAATCTCGCGATCATAAGCCACGGGACCTCCGTTTTACGTGGAATCCGAACCACAGGGCATGGCATTTCACATCGAAAATCTCACATGCATTGACCGGGAATCGAACCCGGTCCGCCTTGGTGAGAGGCATACAGCTAGACCGCTGAGCCACCACGCCCCCCTAGTACTTAGCTAAACGCAAATATGTCACACACAATGGACATATTCAGGGCCCCAATAAAAGGAAACGGTGAGAGATATCAAAAAACCGTTTTGAGTAAAAACGTTGCATACCGTGGAGATCTTACACCTACACCTTTAACATTTTTCGATACGATCAACCGTTCCCGAGATATATCGATTCAAAAAAAAAGTTAGAAATACAGGGCCCCAACAAAAGATTCGGCCCAGCACCGATTTTAACGCCCAATAACAGGATTCGTCACAGTCACTAACTCTTTCACCGTACCAAATTTCAGCTTAATATCTTGAAATTTGCGACCAGCACTTAGCTAAACGCTAAATGTCACGCACAATGGTCATTTTCAGGGCCCCAAAAAAGAAAACGGTGGGAGATATCAAAAAATCGTTTTGAGTTAAAAAATTGCATACCGCGGAGTTCTTACACCTATACCTTTAACATTTTTCGATACAATCAACCGTCTCCGAGATATATCGATTCCAAAAAAAGTTTGAAATTCAGGGCCCCCAAAAAAGATCCGACCCTGCGCCGATTTTAACGCCCGACAACATGTTTCCTCACAGGGTCTAACTCGTTCACCGCTCCAAATTTCAGCTTAATATCTTGAAAATTGCGACCAGTACTTAGCTAAACGCAAAAATGTCACGCACAATGGACATTTTCAGGGCCCCAAAAAAAGAAAACGGTGAGAGATATCAAAAAATCGTTTTTGAGTAAAAAAGTTGCATACCGCGGAGATCGTACACCTGTACATTTAACATTTTTCGATGCGACAAACCGTTTCCGAGATATATCGATTCCAAAAAACAGTTAGAAATTCAGGGCCCCCAAAAAAGATCCGGCCCTGCAACGATTTTAACGCCCAACAATAGGATTCGTCACAGTCACTAACTCTTTCACCGTACCAAATTTCAGCTTAATATCTTGAAAATTGCGACCAGCACTTAGCTAAACGCAAAAATGTCACGCACAATGGTCATTTTCAGGGCCCCAAAAAAGAAAACGGGGGGTGATATCAAAAAATCGTTTTGAGTTAAAAAATAGCATACCGCGGAGTTCTTACACCTATACCTTTAACATTTTTCGATACAATCAACCGTTTCCGAGATATATCGATTCCAAAAAAAGTTTGAAATTCAGGGCCCCCAAAAAAGATCCGGCCCTGCGCCGATTTTAACGCCCGACAACAGGTTTCCTCACAGGGTCTAACTCGTTCACCGCTCCAAATTTCAGCTTAATATCTTGAAAATTGCGACCAGTACTTAGCTAAACGCAAAAATGTCACGCACAATGGATATTTTCAGGGCCCCAAAAAAAGAAAATGGTGAGAGATATCAAAAAATCGTTTTGAATAAAAATGTTGCATACCGCGGAGGTCTTACACCTATACTTTTAACATTTTTCGACATAATCAACCGTCTCCGAGATATATCGATTCCAAAGAAAGGTTTGAAATTCAGGGCCCCCAAAAAAGATCCGGCCCTGCACCGATTTTAACGCCCGACTACAGGTTTCCTCACAGGGTCTAACTCGTTTACCGCTCCAAATTTCAGCTCGATATCATGAAAATTAAGACCTATACTTCGCCCAACCCAAAAATGTCATCCACAATTGACTTCTTCAGGGGCCCAAAAAAATCAAAACAGTGAGAGATATCAAAAAATCGTTTTGAGTAAAAAAGTTGCATACCGCGGAGATCTTATACCTGTACATTTAATATTTTTCGACACGACCAACCGTTTCCGAGATATATCGATTCCAAGAAACAGTTAGAAATTCAGGGCCCCCAAAAAAGATCCGGCCCTGCACCGATTTTAACGCCCAACAATAGGAGATTCGTCACAGTCACTAACTCTTTCACCGTACCAAAGTTCACCTTAATATCTTGAAAATTGCGACCAGTTCTTGGCTAAACGCAAAAATGTCACGCACAATGGATATTTTCAGGGCCCCAAAAAAAGAAAACGGTGCGAGATATCAAAAAATCGTTTTGAGTAAAAAAGTTGCATACTGCGGAGATCTTACACCTGTACATTTAACATTTTTCGATACGACCAACCGTTTCCGAGATATATCGATTCCAAAAAAAAGTTTGAAATTCAGGGCCCCCAAAAAAGATCCGGCCCTGCACCGATGTTAACGCCCAACAACAGGATTCGTCACAGTCACTAACTCTTTCTCCGTACCAAATTTCAGCTTCATATCTTGAAAATTGCGACCAGTACTTAGCTAAACGCAAAAATGTCACGCACAATGGACATTTTCAGGGCCCCAAAAGAAGAAAACTGTGAGAGATATCAAAAAAGCGTTTTGAGTAAAAAAGATGCATACCGCGGAGATCTTACACCTATACCTTTAACATTTTTCGATACGATCAACCGTTTCCGAGATATATCGATTCCAAAAAAAGTTTGAAATTCAGGGCCCCCCAAAAAGATCCGGCCCTGCACCGATTTTAATGCCCAACAATAGGGTTCGTCACTGTCACTAACTCTTTCACCGTACCAAATTTAAGCTTAATATCTTGAAAACTGCGACCAGTACTTAGCTAAACGCAAAAATGTCACGCACAATGGACATTTTCAGGGCCCCAAAAAAAGAAAACGGTGAGAGATATCAAAAAATAGTTTTGAGTAAAAAAGTTGCATACCGCGGAGATCTTACTCCTATATATTTAACATTTTTCGATACGACATACCGTTTCCGAGATATATCGATTCAAAAAAATAGGATGAAATTCAGGGCCCCAAAAAAAGGTCCGGCCCTACACCTATTTTAACGCTCATCAATAGGGTTCGTCACAGGCCCCAACTATTTCACCGTACCAAATTTCAGCTCGATATCTTCAAAATTGCGACCTGTACTTTGCTAAACGCAAAAACGTCACGCACATACGTACATACATACATACATACATACATACATACATACATACAGACAGACTTTTTTTGAATTTTTTTTTTCAACTCCGATTCGATTGGTAAAGGTTTGAACACTGGGCGACGCGTAGTTTCCGAGATCTCGAAAAATCCTACCACGGCTATATGAAAGCCTATAGGATCTTTAGATCCGGCTTTCATAACAAGTAGGAGTCTACGCAGTACGACCTGCTTTGGATGAAAAAGTGCGGCAAGATAGCGGCGAGCAAGAGGTGTAATAATCTCAAGCAACAACTTCGTTGGTGGCAAGGCCTGCGGAATTTTATTTCGGACATTCGACCCGATTACGTCGAAATGTAGGAACATTATAAAATGTTATTGTAGGCAATGATGACACCATCACATGGTTATGAAAGCCGGACGTCCTCGGAAGTGGAAAATATCTTACAGCTGTAAATAAATTGTTTAACTTATTGAAAAGTTTAACACGGGTTATTAAAGATAATTTTCCGTAGAATTTAATTAGACCATCAGTTGAATTTTTAACATTTATTAAATACATTTGGGCCCCATTTTGTTTTCAAAAACCATAAACATTTAATAACATTGAAAGGTGAGAGATATCAAAATATGATAAGGGGTAGAAAACTTGCTAATTACTGAGAACTTACACCTGTAGATTTAACTTTTATCTATAGGACAGACTGATACCGATACATAACGATTCGAAAAAATAGGATGAACGTCGTGGCCCTAAAAATAGAAAGTATATCAAATAACCACTCGGGGTAAAAAGGTGCAAATTACTGAGATCTTACACCTGTACCTTTAACTTTTTTCGATACAACCAACCGTTTCCGAGATATACCGATTTAAACAAAAAATGAAATTCAGGGCCCCCAAAAAAGGTCCGGCCCTGCACCAATTTTAACGCCGAACAACAGGGTATCTCACAGCCAACATCTCTTTCGTCGTACCAAATTTCAGTTCGCTATCTTGAAAATTGCGACCTGTACTTTGCTAAACGCAAAAACGTCGCAAATATACGTACAACTTCTCGGTCCCAAAAAAGAAAACGTTGAGAGATATGAAAAAATCGTTTTGAGTAAAAAAAAGTTGCATACCGCGGAGGTCTAACACCTGTATACATAACCTTCTTCCATACGACCAGCCGTTTCCGAGATATATCGATTCAAAAAAAAAAAAAAAAAAAAAAGGATGAAACCAGGGCCCCAAAAAAGGCCCGGCCCTGCACCGATTTTAACGCCCAACAATAGGGTTCGTCACAGGGTCTAACTCTTTCACTGCACCAAATTTCAGTTTGATATCTTGAAAATTGCGACCTGTACTTCGCTAAACCCAAAAATGTCACGCACAATGGACATTTTCGGGGCCCCAAAGAAAGAAAACGGTGAGAGATATCAAAAATCGCTTTTTGTAAAAAAAAAAGTTGCATACCGCGGAGATCTTACACCTGCACATTTGACGTTTTTCGATACGACCAACCGTTTCCGAGATATATCGATTCCAAAAAAAGTTTGAAATTCAGGGCCCCCAAAAATGATCGGGCCGTGCACCGTTTTTAACGCCCGACAACAGGTTTCCTCACAGGGTCTATCTGTTTCACCGCTCCAAATTTCAGCTCGATATCTTGAAAATTGCGAACTGTACTTCGCTAAACCAAGAAATGTCACGCACACACGACATTTTCAGGGCCCCAAAAAAGGAAAACGGTGAGAGATATCAAAAATCGTTTTGAGTAAATAAGATGCATACCGCGGAGATCTTACACCTGTACATTTAACGTTTTTCGATACGACCAACCGTTTCCGGGATATATAGATCCCAAAAAACGTTTGAAATTCAGGGCCGCCCAGAAAGATCGGGCCGTGCACCGTTTTTAACGCCCGACAACAGGTTTCCTCACAGGGTCTAACACGTTCACCGCTCCAAATTTCAGCTCGATATCATGAAAATTGAGACCTATACTTCGCCCAACCCAAAAATGTCACGCACAATGGACATTTTCAGGGCCCCAAAAAAAGAAAACGGTGAGAGATATCAAAAAATCGTTTTGAGTATAAAAGTTGCATACCGCGGAGGTCTTACACCTATACCTTTAACATTTTTCGATACGATCAACCGTTTCCGAGATATATCGATTCCAAAAAAAAGTTTGAAATTCAGGGCTCCCAAAAAAGATCCGGCCCTGCACCGATTTTAACGCCCAACAATAGGATTCGTCACAGTCACCAACTCTTTCATCGTACCAAATTTCAGCCTAATATCTTGAAAATTGAGACGAGTACTTAGCCAAACGCAAAAATGTCACGCACAATGGACATTTTCAGGGCTCCAAAAAAAAAGAAAACGGTGAAAGATATCAAAAAATTGTTTTGAGTAAAAAAGTTGCATACCGCGGAGATCTTACTCCTGTACATTTAACAATTTTCGATACGATCAACCGTTTACGAGATATATCGATTCCAAAAAAGGGATGAAATTAAGGGCCCCCCAAAAAGGTCCCTGTACCGATTTTAACGCCCAATAATAGGATTCGTCACAGTCACTAACTCTTTCACCGTACCAAATTTCAGCTTAATATCTTGAAAATTGAGACGAGTACTTAGCCAAACGCAAAAATGTCACACACAATGGACATTTTCAGGGCCCCAAAAAAAGAAAACGGTGAGAGATATAAAAAAATCGTTTTGAGTAAAAAAGTTGCATACCGCGGAGATCTTACACCCATACCTATAACATTTTTCGATACGATCAACCGTTTCCGAGATATATCGATTCCAAAAAAAAGTTTGAAATTCAGGGCCCCCAAAAAAGATCCGGCCCTGCACCGATTTTAACGCCCAACAATAGGATTCGTCACAGTCACTAACTCTTTCACCGTACCAAATTGCAGCTTAATATCTTGAAAATTGCGACCAGTACTTAGCTAAACGCAAAAATATCACGCACAATGGACATTTTCAGGGCCCCAAAAAAAGAAAACGGTGAGAGATATCAAAAAATTGTTTTAGAGTAAAAAAGTTGCATATCGCGGAGATCTTACACCTGTACATTTAACAATTTTCGATACGATCAACCGTTTACGAGATATATCGATTCCAAAAAAAGTTTGAAATTCAGGGCCCCCAAAAAAGATCCGGCCCTGTACCGATTTTAACGCCCAACAATAGGATTCGTCAAAGTCACTAACTCTTTCATCGTACCAAATTTCAGCCTAATATCTTGATAATTGCGACCAGTACTTAGGTAAACACAAAAATGTCACGCACAATGGACATTTTCAGGGCCCCAAAAAAGAAAACAGTGAGAGATATCAAAAAAAAAGTTTTCAGTAAAAAAGTTGCATACCGTGGAGATCTTACACCTATACATTTAACATTTTTCGATACGACCAACCGTTTCCGTGATATATCGATTCAAAAAAATAGGATGAAATTCAGGGCCCCAAAAAAAGATCCGGCCCTGCACCGATTTTAACGCCCAACAATAGGGTTCGTTACAGGCCCCAACTCTTTCACCGTACCAAATTTTAGCTCGATATCTTGAAAATTGCGACCTGTACTTTGCTAAACGCAAAAACGTCACGCACATACATACATACATACATACATACATACATACATACAGACAGACTTTTTCCAATATACCACGGCTATATGAAAGCCTATAGGATCTTTAGATCCGGCTTTCATAACAAGGCGGCCAAGCGAAGTTGCGACTTTAAATAGACGTTTCTCGCGATTTTACCAACCAAACGTAATGAGACTTGGTACAGTATATGTTTATACACATTGTAATGCCCTGACATCTAAGTTCGTTCAATTGTTTACATAACCTCAAGATGGCGGTTGTGCGAAATATTTCACCGGCATTCTATATCTCTGAAATTATTACCGGTATCACCCTGAAATTTTGTACGGAGATAAGGGGCACCACTGGAAGTTCACTTATGAGACTTTCATTATACGGTTAACTACAAAACGAACATGGCGGCCACTCGAAGTTGAAAGTTTTATATAGACTTTTCTCACGATTTAATGATCCAAACGCAATGAAACATGGCACAGGAAATGTTTATACACATTATAATGCTTCTGGTATTTAATTTGGTTCAATTGTTTACATAACCTCAAGATGGCGGCTGTGCTAATTTTCAAATTAAGTTTTTATTTTCATGTGTCGTAATCATGCGATCGAGGTGAAAGTTTGAATAATGAACCTACGCAATATTTTTCTTTAATGGTACATGACTCTATGGCCAATACATATAACAATCCAACATGGCGTCCATCCGAAATATTTAGATGGTTCTCAATATCTACGAATCTATTATATCAATCAAACTGAATTTTTAAATGTTCATAGGGGCTATGAACATAAGTTCACCTATAGGACTTTCAATAACCTGGTTACCAAAAATCCAACATGGTGGTGACCGCACCAAATTTCAGTTTGATATCTTGAAAATTGCGACCTGTACTTCTCTAAACCCAAATATGTCACGCACAATGGACATTTTCAGGGCCCCAAAAAGAGAAAAAGGTGAGAGATATCAAAAAATCGTTATGAGTAAAATAGTTCCATACCCTGGTAATCTTACACCTTTACATTTGACGTTTTTCGATACGACCATCCGTTTCCGAGATATATTGATTCCAAAAAAGGGGATGAAATTCAGGGCCCCAAAAAAAGGTCCGGCCCTGCACCGATTTTAACGCCCAACCATAGGTTTCCTCACAGGCCCTAGCTCTTTCACCGTACCAAATTTCTGCTTGATATCTTGAAAATTGCGACCTGTGCCTTGCTAAACGCAAAAATGTCACGCACAATGGACATTTTCAGGGCCCCCAAAAAAGAAAACGGTGAGAGATATCAAAAAATCGTTTTGAGTTAAAAAGGTGCATACCGCGGAGATCTTACACCAATACATTTAACATTTTTCGATACGATCAACCGTTTCCGAGATATATCGATTCCAAAAAAAAAAATGAAATTCAGGGCCCCCAAAAAAGATCCGGCACTACACCGATTTTAACGCCCAACAATAGGATTCGTCACAGTCACTAACTATTTCATCGTACCAAATTTCAGTTTAATATCTTGAAAATTGCGACCAGTACTTAGCCAAACACAAAAATGTCACGCACAATGGACATTTTCAGGGCCCCAAGAAAAGAAAACGGTGAGAGATATCAAAAAATCGTTTTGAGTAAAAAAGTTGCATACCGCGAGGATCTTACACCGGTGCATTTAACATTTTTCGGTACGACCAACCGTTTCCGAGATATATCGATTCCAAAAAACAGTTAGAAATTCAGGGCCCCCAAAAAAGATCCGGCCCTACACCAATTTTAACGCCCAACAAAAGGATTTGTCACAGTCACAAACTCTTTCACCGTACCAAATTTCAGCTTATTATCTTGAAAATTGCGACCAGCACTTAGCTAAACGCAAAAATGTCACGCACAATGGACATTTTCAGGGCCCCAAAAAATGAAAACGGTGAGAGATATCAAAAAATCGTTTTTTGTAAAAAAGTTGCATACCGCGGAGATCTTACACCTGTACATTTAACATTCTTCGATACGACCAACCGTTTCCGAGATATATCGATTCCAAAAAAAAGTTTGAAATTCATGGCCCCCAAAAATGATCCGGCCCTGCACCGATCTTAACGCCCAACAATAGGATTCGTCACAGTCAATAACTCTTTCTCCTTACCAAATTTGAGTTTAATATCTTGAAAATTGCGACCAGTACTTAGCTAAACGCAAAAATGTCACACACAATGGACATTTTTCAGGGCCCCAAAAAATTAAAACGGTGAGAGATATCAAAAAATCGTTTTGAGTAAAAAAGTTGCATACCGCGGAGATCTAACACCTGTACATTTAACATTTTTCGATGCGACCAACCGTTTCCGAGATATATCGATTCCAAAAAAAAGTTTGTAATTCAGGTCCCCCAAAAAAGATCCGGCCCTGCACCGATTTTAACGCCCAACAATAGGATTCGTAACAGTCACTAACTCTTTCACCGCACCAAATTTCAGCGAAATATCTTGAAAATTGCGACCAGTACATAGCTAAACGCCAAAATGTCACGCACAATGGACATTTTCAGGGCCCCAAAAAAAGAAAACGGTGAGAGATATCAAAAAATCGTTTTGAGTAAAAAAGTTGCATACCGCAGAGATCTTACACCTGTACATTTAACATTTTTCGATGCGACCAACTGTTTCCGAGATATATCGATTCCAAAAAAAAGTTTGAAATTCAGGGCCCCCAAAAAAGATCCGGCCCTGCACCGATCGTAACGCCCAACAATGGGATTCGTCACAGTCGCTAACTCATTCACCGCACCAAATTTCAGCTTAATATCTTGAAAATTGCGACCAGTACATAGCTAAACGCAAAAATGTCACGCACAATGGACATTTTCAGGGCCCCAAAAAAAGAAAACGGTGAGAGATATCAAAAAATCGTTTAGAGTAAAAAAGTTGCATACCGCGGAGATCTTACACCTATACGTTTAACATTTTTCGATACGACCAACCGTTTCCGAGATATATCGATTCAAAAAAATAGAATGAAATTCAGGGCCCCAAAAAAAGGTCCGGCCCTGCACCGATTTTAACGCCCAACAATAGGGTTCGTCACAGGCCCCAACTCTTTCACCGTACCAAATTTCAGCTCGATATCTTGAAAATTGCGACCTGTACTTTGCTAAACGCAAAAGCGTCACACACATACATACATACAGACAGACTTTTTCCCACATACCACGGCTATATGAAAGCCTATAGGATCTTTAGATCCGGCTTTCATAACAAGTAGGAGTCTACGCAGTACGACCTGCTTTGGATGAAAAAGTGCGGCAAGATAGCGGCGAGCAAGAGGTGTAATAATCTCAAGCAACAACTTCGTTGGTGGCAAGGCCTGCGGAATTGTATTTCGGACATTCGACCCGATTACGTCGAAATGTAGGAACATTATAAAATGTTATTGTAGGCAATGATGACACCATCACATGGTTATGAAAGCCGGACGTCCTCGGAAATGGAAAATATCTTACAGCTGTAAATAAATTGTTTAACTTATTGAAAAGTTTAACACGGGTTATTAAAGATAATTTTCCGTAGAATTTAATTAGACCATCAGTTGAATTTTTAACATTTATTAAATACATTTGGGCCCCATTTTGTTTTCAAAAACCATAAACATTTAATAACATTGAAAGGTGAGAGATATCAAAATATGATAAGGGGTAGAAAACTTGCTAATTACTGAGAACTTACACCTGTAGATTTAACTTTTATCTATAGGACAGACTGATACCGATACATAACGATTAAAAAAAATAGGATGAACGTCATGGCCCTAAAAATAGAAAGTATATCAAATAACCACTCGGGGTAAAAAAAAGGTGCAAATTACTGAGATCTTACACCTGTACCTTTAACTTTTTTCGATACAACCAACCGTTTCCGAGATATACCGATTTAAACAATAAATGAAATTCAGGGCCCCCAAAAAAGGTCCGGCCCTGCACCGATTTTAACGCCGAAAAACAGGGTATCTCACAGCCAACAACTCTTTCGTCGTACCAAATTTTAGTTCGCTATCTTGAAAATTGCGACCTGTACTTTGCTAAACGCAAAAACGTCGCAAATATACGTACAACTTCTCGGTCCCAAAAAAGAAAACGTTGAGAGATATGAAAAAATCGTTTTGAGTAAAAAAAAGTTGCATACCGCGGAGGTCTAACACCTGTATACATAACCTTCTTCCATACGACCAGCCGTTTCCGAGATATATCGATTCAAAAAAAAAGGATGAAACCAGGGCCCCAAAAAAGGCCCGGCCCTGCACCGATTTTAACGCCCAACAATAGGGTTCGTCACAGGGTCTAACTCTTTCACTGCACCAAATTTCAGTTTGATATCTTGAAAATTGCGACCTGTACTTCGCTAAACCCAAAAATGTCACGCACAATGGACATTTTCGGGGCCCCAAAGAAAGAAAACGGTGAGAGATATCAAAAATCGCTTTTTGTAAAAAAAAAAGTTGCATACCGCGGAGATCTTACACCTGCACATTTGACGTTTTTCGATACGACCAGCCGTTTCCGAGATATATCGATTCAAAAAAAAAGGATGAAACCAGGGCCCCAAAAAAGGCCCGGCCCTGAACCGATTTTAACGCCCAACAATAGGGTTCGTTACAGGCCCCAACTCTTTCACCGTACCAAATTTTAGCTCGATATCTTGAAAATTGCGACCTGTACTATGCTAAACGCAAAAACGTCACGCACATACATACATACATACATACATACATACATACAGACAGACTTTTTCCAATATACCACGGCTATATGAAAGCCTATAGGATCTTTAGATCCGGCTTTCATAACAAGGCGGCCAAGCGAAGTTGCGACTTTAAATAGACGTTTCTCGCGATTTTACCAACCAAACGTAATGAGACTTGGTACAGTATATGTTTATACACATTGTAATGCCCTGACATCTAAGTTCGTTCAATTGTTTACATAACCTCAAGATGGCGGTTGTGCGAAATATTTCACCGGCATTCTATATCTCTGAAATTATTACCGGTATCACCCTGAAATTTTGTACGGAGATAAGGGGCACCACTGGAAGTTCACTTATGAGACTTTCATTATACGGTTAACTACAAAACGAACATGGCGGCCACTCGAAGTTGAAAGTTTTATATAGACTTTTCTCACGATTTAATGATCCAAACGCAATGAAACATGGCACAGGAAATGTTTATACACATTATAATGCTTCTGGTATTTAATTTGGTTCAATTGTTTACATAACCTCAAGATGGCGGCTGTGCTAATTTTCAAATTAAGTTTTTATTTTCATGTGTCGTAATCATGCGATCGAGGTGAAAGTTTGAATAATGAACCTACGCAATATTTTTCTTTAATGGTACATGACTCTATGGCCAATACATATAACAATCCAACATGGCGTCCATCCGAAATATTTAGATGGTTCTCAATATCTACGAATCTATTATATCAATCAAACTGAATTTTTAAATGTTCATAGGGGCTATGAACATAAGTTCACCTATAGGACTTTCAATAACCTGGTTACCAAAAATCCAACATGGTGGTGACCGCACCAAATTTCAGTTTGATATCTTGAAAATTGCGACCTGTACTTCTCTAAACCCAAATATGTCACGCACAATGGACATTTTCAGGGCCCCAAAAAGAGAAAAAGGTGAGAGATATCAAAAAATCGTTATGAGTAAAATAGTTCCATACCCTGGTAATCTTACACCTTTACATTTGACGTTTTTCGATACGACCATCCGTTTCCGAGATATATTGATTCCAAAAAAGGGGATGAAATTCAGGGCCCCAAAAAAAGGTCCGGCCCTGCACCGATTTTAACGCCCAACAATAGGGTTCCTCACAGGCCCTAGCTCTTTCACCGTACCAAATTTCTGCTTGATATCTTGAAAATTGCGACCTGTGCCTTGCTAAACGCAAAAATGTCACGCACAATGGACATTTTCAGGGCCCCCCAAAAAAAAAACGGTGAGAGATATCAAAAAAATCGTTTTGAGTAAAAAAGGTGCATACCGCGGAGATCTTACACCAATACATTTAACATTTTTCGATACGATCAACCGTTTCCGAGATATATCGATTCCAAAAAAAAAAATGAAATTCAGGGCCCCCAAAAAAGATCCGGCACTACACCGATTTTAACGCCCAACAATAGGATTCGTCACAGTCACTAACTATTTCATCGTACCAAATTTCAGTTTAATATCTTGAAAATTGCGACCAGTACTTAGCCAAACACAAAAATGTCACGCACAATGGACATTTTCAGGGCCCCAAGAAAAGAAAACGGTGAGAGATATCAAAAAATCGTTTTGAGTAAAAAAGTTGCATACCGCGAGGATCTTACACCGGTGCATTTAACATTTTTCGGTACGACCAACCGTTTCCGAGATATATCGATTCCAAAAAACAGTTAGAAATTCAGGGCCCCCAAAAAAGATCCGGCCCTACACCGATTTTAACGCCCAACAAAAGGATTTGTCACAGTCACAAACTCTTTCACCGTACCAAATTTCAGCTTATTATCTTGAAAATTGCGACCAGCACTTAGCTAAACGCAAAAATGTCACGCACAATGGACATTTTCAGGGCCCCAAAAAATGAAAACGGTGAGAGATACCAAAAAATCGTTTTTTGTAAAAAAGTTGCATACCGCGGAGATCTTACACCTGTACATTTAACATTCTTCGATACGACCAACCGTTTCCGAGATATATCGATTCCAAAAAAAAGTTTGAAATTCATGGCCCCCAAAAATGATCCGGCCCTGCACCGATCTTAACGCCCAACAATAGGATTCGTCACAGTCAATAACTCTTTCTCCTTACCAAATTTGAGTTTAATATCTTGAAAATTGCGACCAGTACTTAGCTAAACGCAAAAATGTCACACACAATGGACATTTTTCAGGGCCCCAAAAAATTAAAACGGTGAGAGATATCAAAAAATCGTTTTGAGTAAAAAAGTTGCATACCGCGGAGATCTAACACCTGTACATTTAACATTTTTCGATGCGACCAACCGTTTCCGAGATATATCGATTCCAAAAAAAAGTTTGTAATTCAGGTCCCCCAAAAAAGATCCGGCCCTGCACCGATTTTAACGCCCAACAATAGGATTCGTAACAGTCACTAACTCTTTCACCGCACCAAATTTCAGCTAAATATCTTGAAAATTGCGACCAGTACATAGCTAAACGCCAAAATGTCACGCACAATGGACATTTTCAGGGCCCCAAAAAAAGAAAACGGTGAGAGATATCAAAAAATCGTTTTGAGTAAAAAAGTTGCATACCGCAGAGATCTTACACCTGTACATTTAACATTTTTCGATGCGACCAACTGTTTCCGAGATATATCGATTCCAAAAAAAAGTTTGAAATTCAGGGCCCCCAAAAAAGATCCGGCCCTGCTCCGATCGTAACGCCCAACAATGGGATTCGTCACAGTCGCTAACTCATTCACCGCACCAAATTTCAGCTTAATATCTTGAAAATTGCGACCAGTACATAGCTAAACGCAAAAATGTCACGCACAATGGACATTTTCAGGGCCCCAAAAAAAGAAAACGGTGAGAGATATCAAAAAATCGTTTAGAGTAAAAAAGTTGCATACCGCGGAGATCTTACACCTATACCTTTAACATTTTTCGATACGACCAACCGTTTCCGAGATATATCGATTCAAAAAAATAGGATGAAATTCAGGGCCCCTAAAAAAGGTCCGGCCCTGCACCGATTTTAACGCCCAACAATAGGGTTCGTCACAGGCCCCAACTCTTTCACCGTACCAAATTTCAGCTCGATATCTTGAAAATTGCGACCTGTACTTTGCTAAACGCAAAAGCGTCACACACATACATACATACAGACAGACTTTTTCCCACATACCACGGCTATATGAAAGCCTATAGGATCTTTAGATCCGGCTTTCATAACAAGTAGGAGTCTACGCAGTACGACCTGCTTTGGATGAAAAAGTGCGGCAAGATAGCGGCGAGCAAGAGGTGTAATAATCTCAAGCAACAACTTCGTTGGTGGCAAGGCCTGCGGAATTGTATTTCGGACATTCGACCCGATTACGTCGAAATGTAGGAACATTATAAAATGTTATTGTAGGCAATGATGACACCATCACATGGTTATGAAAGCCGGACGTCCTCGGAAATGGAAAATATCTTACAGCTGTAAATAAATTGTTTAACTTATTGAAAAGTTTAACACGGGTTATTAAAGATAATTTTCCGTAGAATTTAATTAGACCATCAGTTGAATTTTTAACATTTATTAAATACATTTGGGCCCCATTTTGTTTTCAAAAACCATAAACATTTAATAACATTGAAAGGTGAGAGATATCAAAATATGATAAGGGGTAGAAAACTTGCTAATTACTGAGAACTTACACCTGTAGATTTAACTTTTATCTATAGGACAGACTGATACCGATACATAACGATTCGAAAAAATAGGATGAACGTCATGGCCCTAAAAATAGAAAGTATATCAAATAACCACTCGGCGTAAAAAGGTGCAAATTACTGAGATCTTACACCTGTACCTTTAACTTTTTTCGATACAACCAACCGTTTCCGAGATATACCGATTTAAACAAAAAATGAAATTCAGGGCCCCCAAAAAAGGTCCGGCCCTGCACCGATTTTAACGCCGAACAACAGGGTATCTCACAGCCAACAACTCTTTCGTCGTACCAAATTTTAGTTCGCTATCTTGAAAATTGCGACCTGTACTTTGCTAAACGCAAAAACGTCGCAAATATACGTACAACTTCTCGGTCCCAAAAAAGAAAACGTTGAGAGATATGAAAAAATCGTTTTGAGTAAAAAAAAGTTGCATACCGCGGAGGTCTAACACCTGTATACATAACCTTCTTCCATACGACCAGCCGTTTCCGAGATATATCGGTTCAAAAAAAAAGGATGAAACCAGGGCCCCAAAAAAGGCCCGGCCCTGCACCGATTTTAACGCCCAACAATAGGGTTCGTCACAGGGTCTAACTCTTTCACTGCACCAAATTTCAGTTTGATATCTTGAAAATTGCGACCTGTACTTCGCTAAACCCAAAAATGTCACGCACAATGGACATTTTCGGGGCCCCAAAGAAAGAAAACGGTGAGAGATATCAAAAATCGCTTTTTGTAAAAAAAAAGTTGCATACCGCGGAGATCTTACACCTGCACATTTGACGTTTTTCGATACGACCAACCGTTTCCGAGATATATCGATTCCAAAAAAAGTTTGAAATTCAGGGCCCCCAAAAATGATCGGGCCGTGCACCGTTTTTAACGCCCGACAACAGGTTTCCTCACAGGGTCTATCTGTTTCACCGCTCCAAATTTCAGCTCGATATCTTGAAAATTGCGAACTGTACTTCGCTAAACCCAAAAATGTCACGCACACACGACATTTTCAGGGCCCCAAAAAAGGAAAACGGTGAGAGATATCAAAAATCGTTTTGAGTAAATAAGATGCATACCGCGGAGATCTTCCACCTGTACATTTAACGTTTTTCGATACGACCAACCGTTTCCGGGATATATAGATCCCAAAAAACGTTTGAAATTCAGGGCCGCCCAGAAAGATCGGGCCGTGCACCGTTTTTAACGCCCGACAACAGGTTTCCTCACAGGGTCTAACACGTTCACCGCTCCAAATTTCAGCTCGATATCATGAAAATTGAGACCTATACTTCGCCCAACCCAAAAATGTCACGCACAATGGACATTTTCAGGGCCCCAAAAAAAGAAAACGGTGAGAGATATCAAAAAATCGTTTTGAGTATAAAAGTTGCATACCGCGGAGGTCTTACACCTATACCTTTAACATTTTTCGATACGATCAACCGTTTCCGAGATATATCGATTCCAAAAAAGAGTTAGAAATTCAGGGCCCCCAAAAAAGATCCGGCCCTGGACCGAATTTAACGCCCGAAAACAGGTTTCCTCACAGGGTCTATCTCGTTCACCGCTCCAAATTTCAGCTCGATATCATGAAAATTAAGACCTACACTTCGCCCAACCCAAAAATGTCATCCACAATTGACTTTTTCAGGGCCCCAAAAAATCTAAACAGTGAGAGATATCAAAAAATCGTTTTGAGTAAAAAAGTTGAATATCGCGTAGATCTTACACAAGTAGATTTAAAGTTTTTTGATGAGACCCACCGTTTCCGAGATATATCGATTCCAAAAAACAGTTAGAAATTCAGGGCCCCAAAAAAAGATGCGGCCCAGCACCGATTTTAACGCCCAATAACAGGATTCGTCACAGTCACTATATCTTTCATCGTACCAAATTTCAGCTTAATATCCGGAAAATTGCGACCAGTACTTAGCTAAACGCAAAAATGTCACGCACAATGGTCATTTTCAGGGCCCCAAAAAAAGAAAACGGTGGGAGATATCAAAAAATCGTTTTGAGTAAAAAAGTTGCATACCGCGGAGGTCTTACACCTACACCTTTAACATTTTTCGATACAATCAACCGTTTCCGAGATATATCGATTCCAAAAAAAGTTTGAAATTCAGAGCCCCCAAAAAAGATCCGGCCCTGCACCGATTTTAACGCCCGACAACAGGTTTCCTCACATGGTCTAACTCGTTCACCGCTCCAAATTTCAGCTTAATATCTTGAAAATTGCGGCCAGTACTTAGCTAAACGCAAAAATGTCACGCACAATGGACATTTTCAGGGCCCCAAAAAAAGAAAACGGTGAGAGATATCAAAAAATCGTTTTGAGTAAAAAAGTTGCATACCGCGGAGGTCTTACACCTATACCTTTAACATTTTTCGATACAATCAACCGTCTCCGAGATATATCGATTCAAAAAAAAAATGAAATTCAGGGCCCCCAAAAAAGATCCGGCCCTGCACCGATTTTAACGCCCGACAACAGGCTTCCTCACAGGGTCTAACTCGTTCACCGCTCCAAATTTCAGCTCTATATCATGAAAATTAAGACCTATACTTCGCCCAACCCAAAAATGTCATCCACAATTGACTTTTTCAGGGCCCCAAAAAATCAAAACAGTGAGAGATATCAAAAAATCGTTTTCTGTAAAAAAGTTGCATATCGCGGAGATCTTACACCTCTACATTTAACATTTTTCGACACGACCAACCGTTTCCGAGATATATCGATTCCAAGAAACAGTTAGAAATTCAGGGCCCCAAAAAAAGATCCGGCCCTGCACCGATACTAACGCCCAACAACTGCATTCGTCACAGTCACTAACTCTTTCACCGTACCAAATTTCAGCTTAATATCTTGAAAATTGCGACCAGCACTTAGCTAAACGCAAAAATGTCACGAACAATGGACATTTTCAGGGCCCCAAAAAAAGAAAACGGTGAGAGATATCAAAAAATCGTTTTTCAGTAAAAAAGTTGCATACCGCGGAGATCTTACACCTGTACATTTAACATTTTTCGATGCGACAAACCGTTTCCGAGATATATCGATTCCAAAAAACAGTTAGAAATTCAGGGCCCCCAAAAAAGATCCGGCCCTGCAACGATTTTAACGCCCAACAATAGGATTCGTCACAGTCACTAACTCTTTCACCGTACCAAATTTCAGCTTAATATCTTGAAAATTGCGACCAGCACTTAGCTAAACGCAAAAATGTCACGCACAATGGTCATTTTCAGGGCCCCAAAAAAGAAAACGGGGGGTGATATCAAAAAATCGTTTTGAGTTAAAAAATAGCATACCGCGGAGTTCTTACACCTATACCTTTAACATTTTTCGATACAATCAACCGTTTCCGAGATATATCGATTCCAAAAAAAGTTTGAAATTCAGGGCCCCCAAAAAAGATCCGGCCCTGCGCCGATTTTAACGCCCGACAACAGGTTTCCTCACAGGGTCTAACTCGTTCACCGCTCCAAATTTCAGCTTAATATCTTGAAAATTGCGACCAGTACTTAGCTAAACGCAAAAATGTCACGCACAATGGACATTTTCAGGGCCCCAAAAAAAGAAAATGGTGAGAGATATCAAAAAATCGTTTTGAATAAAAATGTTGCATACCGCGGAGGTCTTACACCTATACTTTTAACTTTTTTCGATACAATCAACCGTCTCCGAGATATATCGATTCCAAAGAAAAGTTTGAAATTCAGGGCCCCCAAAAAAGATCCGGCCCTGCACCGATTTTAACGCCCGACTACAGGTTTCCTCACAGGGTCTAACTCGTTTATCGCTCCAAATTTCAGCTCGATATCATGAAAATTAAGACCTATACTTCGCCCAACCCAAAAATGTCATCCACAATTGACTTTTTCAGGGGCCCAAAAAAATCAAAACAGTGAGAGATATCAAAAAATCGTTTTGAGTAAAAAAGTTGCATACCGCGGAGATCTTATACCTGTACATTTAATATTTTTCGACACGACCAACCGTTTCCGAGATATATCGATTCCAAGAAACAGTTAGAAATTCAGGGCCCCCAAAAAAGATCCGGCCCTGCACTGATTTTAACGCCCAACAATAGGAGATTCGTCACAGTCACTAACTCTTTCACCGTACCAAAGTTCCCCTTAATATCTTGAAAATTGCGACCAGTTCTTGGCTAAACGCAAAAATGTCACGCACAATGGATATTTTCAGGGCCCCAAAAAAAGAAAACGGTGCGAGATATCAAAAAATCGTTTTGAGTAAAAAAGTTGCATACTGCGGAGATCTTACACCTGTACATTTAACATTTTTCGATACGACCAACCGTTTCCGAGATATATCGATTCCAAAAAAAAGTTTGAAATTCAGGGCCCCCAAAAAAGATCCGGCCCTGCACCGATGTAAACGCCCAACAACAGGATTCGTCACAGTCACTAACTCTTTCTCCGTACCAAATTTCAGCTTCATATCTTGAAAATTGCGACCAGTACTTAGCTAAACGCAAAAATATCACGCACAATGGACATTTTCAGGACCCTAAAAAAAGAAAACGGTGAATGATATCAAAAAATCGTTTTAACTAAAAAAGTTGCATACCGCGGAGATCTTACACCTGTACATTCAACATTTTTCGATACGACCAACCGTTTCCGAGATATATCGATTCCAAAAAAAGTTTGAAATTCAGGGCCCCCAAAAAAGATCCGGCCCTACACCGATTTTAACGCCCAACAACAGGTTTCCTCACAGGGTCTAACTCGTTCACCGCTCCAAATTTCAGCTCGATATCATGAAAATTAAGACCTATATTTCGCCCAACCCAAAAATTTCATGAACATTTGACTTTTTCAGGGCCCCAAAAAATCAAAACGGTGAGAGATATCAAAAAATCTTTTGGAGTAAAAAGGTTGCATACCGCGGAGATCTTACACATGTAGATTTCAAGTTTTTTGATAAGACCAACCGTTTCCGAGATATATCGATTCCAAAAAAAATTGAAATTCAGGGCCCCAAAAAAAGATTCGTCCCAGCTCCGATTTTAACGCCCAATCATAGGATTCGTCACAGTCACTAACTTTTTCACCGTACCAAATTTCAGCTTCATATCTTGAAAATTGCGACCAGTACTTAGCTAAACGCAAAAATGTCACGCACAAGGGACATTTTCAGGGCCCCAGGAAAGAAAACGGTGAGAGATATCAAAAAATCGTTTTGAGTAAAAAAGTTGCACACTGCGGAGGTCTTACACCTGTACCTTTAACATTTTTCGATACGACCAACCGTTTCCGAGATATATCGATTCCAAAGAAAAGTTTGAAATTCAGGCCCCCCCAAAAAGATCCGGCCCTGCACCGATATTAACGCCCAACAATAGTATTCGTCACAGTCACTAACTCTTTCATCGTACCAAATTTCAGCTTAATATCTTGAAAATTGCGACCAGTACTTAGCTGAACGAAAAAATGTCACGCACAATGGACATTTTCAGGGCCCCAAAAAAGAAAACGGTGAGAGATATCAAAAAATCGTTTTTACTAAAAAAGTTGCATACCGCGGAGATCTTACACCTCAGCTCGATATCTTGAAAATTGCGACCTGTACTTCGCTAAACCCAAAAATGTCACGCACAATGGACATTTTCAGGGCCCAAAAAATAGAAAACGGTGAGAGATATCAAAAAATCGTTTTGAGTAAAAAAGTTACGTACCGCGGAGATCTTACACCTGTACCTTTAACATTTTTCGATACGACCAACCGTTTCCGAGATATATCGATTCCAAAAAACAGTTAGAAATTCAGGGCCCCTAAAAAAGATCCTGCCCTGCACCGATTTTAACGCCCAACAACAGGATTCGTCACAGTCACTAACTCTTTCACCGTACCACATTTTAGCTTAATATCTTGAAAATTGCGACCAGTACTTAGCTAAACGCAAAAATGTCACGCACAATGGACATTTTCAGGGCCCCAAAAAAAGAAAACTGTGAGAGATATCAAAAAAGCGTTTTGAGTAAAAAAGATGCATACCGCGGAGATCTTACACCTATACCTTTAACATTTTTCGATACGATCAACCGTTTCCGAGATATATCGATTCCAAAAAAAGTTTGAAATTCAGGGCCCCCCAAAAAGATCCGGCCCTGCACCGATTTTAATGCCCAACAATAGGGTTCGTCACAGTCACTAACTCTTTCACCGTACCAAATTTAAGCTTAATATCTTGAAAACTGCGACCAGTACTTAGCTAAACGCACAAATGTCACGTACAATGGACATTTTCAGGGCCCCAAAAAAAGAAAACGGTGAGAGATATCAAAAAATAGTTTTGAGTAAAAAAGTTGCATACCGCGGAGATCTTACTCCTATATATTTAACATTTTTCGATACGACCTACCGTTTCCGTGATATATCGATTCAAAAAAATAGGATGAAATTCAGGGCCCCAAAAAAAGGTCCGGCCCTACACCTATTTTAACGCTCATCAATAGGGTTCGTCACAGGCCCCAAATATTGCACCGTAACAAATTTCAGTCGATATCTTCAAAATTGCGACCTGTACTCTGCTAAACGCAAAAACGTCACGCACATACGTACATACATACATACATACATACATACATACATACATACATACAGACAGACTTTTTTTGAATTTTTTCTTTCAACTCCGATTCGATTGGTAAAGGTTTGAACACTGGGCGACGCGTAGTATCCGAGATCTCGAAAAATCCTACCACGGCTATATGAAAGCCTATAGGATCTTTAGATCCGGCTTTCATAACAAGTAGGAGTCTACGCAGTACGACCTGCTTTGGATGAAAAAGTGCGGCAAGATAGCGGCGAGCAAGAGGTGTAATAACCTCAAGCAACAACTTCGTTGGTGGCAAGGCCTGCGGAATTTTATTTCGGACATTCGACCCGATTACGTCGAAATGTAGGAACATTATAAAATATTATTGTAGGCAATGATGACACCATCACATGGTTATGAAAGCCGGACGTCCTCGGAAATGGAAAATATCTTACAGCTGTAAATAAATTGTTTAACTTATTGAAAAGTTTAACACGGGTTATTAAAGATAATTTTCCGTAGAATTTAATTAGACCATCAGTTGAATTTTTAACATTTATTAAATACATTTGGGCCCCATTTTGTTTTCAAAAACCATAAACATTTAATAACATTGAAAGGTGAGAGATATCAAAATATGATAAGGGGTAGAAAACTTGCTAATTACTGAGAACTTACACCTGTAGATTTAACTTTTATCTATAGGACAGACTGATACCGATACATAACGATTCGAAAAAATAGGATGAACGTCATGGCCCTAAAAATAGAAAGTATATCAAATAACCACTCGGGGTAAAAAGGTGCAAATTACTGAGATCTTACACCTGTACCTTTAACTTTTTTCGATACAACCAACCGTTTCCGAGATATACCGATTTAAACAAAAAATGAAATTCAGGGCCCCCAAAAAAGGTCCGGCCCTGCACCAATTTTAACGCCGAACAACAGGGTATCTCACAGCCAACAACTCTTTCGTCGTACCAAATTTCAGTTCGCTATCTTGAAAATTGCGACCTGTACTTTGCTAAACGCAAAAACGTCGCAAATATACGTACAACTTCTCGGTCCCAAAAAAGAAAACGTTGAGAGATATGAAAAAATCGTTTTGAGTAAAAAAAAGTTGCATACCGCGGAGGTCTAACACCTGTATACATAACCTTCTTCCATACGACCAGCCGTTTCCGAGATATATCGATTCAAAAAAAAAAAAAGGATGAAACCAGGGCCCCAAAAAAGGCCCGGCCCTGCACCGATTTTAACGCCCAACAATAGGGTTCGTCACAGGGTCTAACTCTTTCACTGCACCAAATTTCAGTTTGATATCTTGAAAATTGCGACCTGTACTTCGCTAAACCCAAAAATGTCACGCACAATGGACATTTTCGGGGCCCCAAAGAAAGAAAACGGTGAGAGATATCAAAAATCGCTTTTTGTAAAAAAAAAGTTGCATACCGCGGAGATCTTACACCTGCACATTTGACGTTTTTCGATACGACCAACCGTTTCCGAGATATATCGATTCCAAAAAAAGTTTGAAATTCAGGGCCCCCAAAAATGATCGGGCCGTGCACCGTTTTTAACGCCCGACAACAGGTTTCCTCACAGGGTCTATCTGTTTCACCGCTCCAAATTTCAGCTCGATATCTTGAAAATTGCGAACTGTACTTCGCTAAACCAAAAAATGTCACGCACACACGACATTTTCAGGGCCCCAAAAAAGGAAAACGGTGAGAGATATCAAAAATCGTTTTGAGTAAATAAGATGCATACCGCGGAGATCTTACACCTGTACATTTAACGTTTTTCGATACGACCAACCGTTTCCGGGATATATAGATCCCAAAAAACGTTTGAAATTCAGGGCCGCCCAGAAAGATCGGCCCGTGCACCGTTTTTAACGCCCGACAACAGGTTTCCTCACAGGGTCTAACACGTTCACCGCTCCAAATTTCAGCTCGATTTCATGAAAATTGAGACCTATACTTCGCCCAACCCAAAAATGTTACGCACAATGGACATTTTCAGGGCCCCAAAAAAAGAAAACGGTGAGAGATATCAAAAAATCGTTTTGAGTATAAAAGTTGCATACCGCGGAGGTCTTACACCTATACCTTTAACATTTTTCGATACGATCAACCGTTTCCGAGATATATCGATTCCAAAAAAAAGTTAGAAATTCAGGGCCCCCAAAAAAGATCCGGCCCTGCACCGAATTTAACGCCCGAAAACAGGTTTCCTCACAGGGTCTATCTCGTTCACCGCTCCAAATTTCAGCTCGATATCATGAAAATTAAGACCTATACTTCGCCCAACCCAAAAATGTCATCCACAATTGACTTTTTCAGGGCCCCAAAAAATCTAAACAGTGAGAGATATCAAAAAATCGTTTTGAGTAAAAAAGTTGAATACCGCGTAGATCTTACACAAGTAGATTTAAAGTTTTTTGATAAGACCCACCGTTTCCGAGATATATCGATTCCAAAAAACAGTTAGAAATTCAGGGCCCCAAAAAAAGATGCGGCCCAGCACCGATTTTAACGCCCAATAACAGGATTCGTCACAGTCACTATATCTTTCATCGTACTAAATTTCAGCTTAATATCCTGAAAATTGCGACCAGTACTTAGCTAAACGCAAAAATGTCACGCACAATGGTCATTTTCTGGGCCCCAAAAAAAGAAAACGGTGGGAGATATCAAAAAATCGTTTTGAGTAAAAAAGTTGCATACCGCGGAGGTCTTACACCTACACCTTTAACATTTTTCGATACAATCAACCGTTTCCGAGATATATCGATTCCAAAAAAAGTTTGAAATTCAGAGCCCCCAAAAAAGATCCGGCCCTGCACCGATTTTAACGCCCGACAACAGGTTTCCTCACATGGTCTAACTCGTTCACCGCTCCAAATTTCAGCTTAATATCTTGAAAATTGCGGCCAGTACTTAGCTAAACGCAAAAATGTCACGCACAATGGACATTTTCAGGGCCCCAAAAAAAGAAAACGCTGAGAGATATCAAAAAATTGTTTTGAGTAAAAAAGTTGCATACCGCGGAGGTCTTACACCTATACCTTTAACATTTTTCGATACAATCAACCGTCTCCGAGATATATCGATTCCAAAAAAAAAATATGAAATTCAGGGCCCCCAAAAAAGATCCGGCCCTGTACCGATTTTAACGCCCGACAACAGGTTTCCTCACAGGGTCTAACTCGTTCACCGCTCCTAATTTCAGCTCGATATCATGAAAATTAAGACCTATACTTCGCCCAACCCAAAAATGTCATCCACAATTGAATTTTTCAGGGCCCCAAAAAATCAAAACAGTGAGAGATATCAAAAAATCGTTTTCTGTAAAAAAGTTGCATATCGCGGAGATCTTACACCTCTACATTTAACATTTTTCGACACGACCAACCGTTTCCGAGATATATCGATTCCAAGAAACAGTTAGAAAATCAGGGCCCCCAAAAAAGATCCGGCCCTGCACCGATACTAACGCCCAACAATAGCATTCGTCACAGTCACTAACTCTTTCACCGTACCAAATTTCAGCTTAATATCTTGAAAATTGCGACCAGTACTTAGCTAAACGCAAATATGTCACACACAATGGACATATTCAGGGCCCCAATAAAAGGAAACGGTGAGAGATATCAAAAAACCGTTTTGGGTAAAAACGTTGCATACCGTGGAGATCTTACACCTACACCTTTAACATTTTTCGATACGATCAACCGTTCCCGAAATATATCGATTCAAAAAAAAAAGTTAGAAATACAGGGCCCCAAAAAAAGATTCGGCCCAGCACCGATTTTAACGCCCAATAATAGGATTCGTCACAGTCACTAACTCTTTCACCGTACCAAATTTCAGCTTAATATCTTGAAAATTGCGACCAGCACTTAGCTAAACGCAAAAATGTCACGCACAATGGACATTTTCAGGGCCCCAAAAAAAGAAAACGGTGAGAGATATCAAAAAATCGTTTTGAGTATAAAAGTTGCATACCGCGGAGGTCTTACACCTATACCTTTAACATTTTTCGATACGATCAACCGTTTCCGAGATATATCGATTCCAAAAAAAAGTTAGAAATTCAGGGCCCCCAAAAAAGATCCGGCCCTGCACCGAATTTAACGCCCGAAAACAGGTTTCCTCACAGGGTCTATCTCGTTCACCGCTCCAAATTTCAGCTCGATATCATGAAAATTAAGACCTATACTTCGCCCAACCCAAAAAATGTCATCCACAATTGACTTTTTCAGGGCCCCAAAAAATCTAAACAGTGCGAGATATCAAAAAATCGTTTTGAGTAAAAAAGTTGAATACCGCGTAGATCTCACACAAGTAGATTTAAAGTTTTTTGATAAGACCCACCGTTTCCGAGATATATCGATTCCAAAAAACAGTTAGAAATTCAGGGCCCCAAAAAAAGATGCGGCCCAGCACCGATTTTAACGCCCAATAACAGGATTCGTCACAGTCACTATATCTTTCATCGTACCAAATTTCAGCTTAATATCCTGAAAAATGCGACCAGTACTTAGCTAAACGCAAAAATGTCACGCACAATGGTCATTTTCAGGGCCCCAAAAAAAGAAAACGGTGGGAGATATCAAAAAATCGTTTCGAGTAAAAAAGTTGCATACCGCGGAGGTCTTACACCTACACCTTTAACATTTTTCGATACAATCAACCGTTTCCGAGATATATCGATTCCAAAAAAAGTTTGAAATTCAGAGCCCCCAAAAAAGATCCGGCCCTGCACCGATTTTAACGCCCGACAACAGGTTTCCTCACATGGTCTAACTCGTTCACCGCTCCAAATTTCAGCTTAATATCTTGAAAATTGCGGCCAGTACTTAGCTAAACGCAAAAATGTCACGCACAATGGACATTTTCAGGGCCCCAAAAAAAGAAAACGCTGAGAGATATCAAAAAATTGTTTTGAGTAAAAAAGTTGCATACCGCGGAGGTCTTACTCCTATACCTTTAACATTTTTCGATACAATCAACCGTCTCCGAGATATATCGATTCCAAAAAAAAAATATGAAATTCAGGGCCCCCAAAAAAGATCCGGCCCTGTACCGATTTTAACGCCCGACAACAGGTTTCCTCACAGGGTCTAACTCGTTCACCGCTCCAAATTTCAGCTCGATATCATGAAAATTAAGACCTATACTTCGCCCAACCCAAAAATGTCATCCACAATTGACTTTTTCAGGGCCCCAAAAAATCAAAACAGTGAGAGATATCAAAAAATCGTTTTCTGTAAAAAAGTTGCATATCGCGGAGAACTTACACCTCTACATTTAACATTTTTCGACACGACCAACCGTTTCCGAGATATATCGATTCCAAGAAACAGTTAGAAATTCAGGGCCCCCAAAAAAGATCCGGCCCTGCACCGATACTAACGCCCAACAATAGCATTCGTCACAGTCACTAACTCTTTCACCGTACCAAATTTCAGCTTAATATCTTGAAAATTGCGACCAGTACTTAGCTAAACGCAAATATGTCACACACAATGGACATATTCAGGGCCCCAATAAAAGGAAACGGTGAGAGATATCAAAAAACCGTTTTGAGTAAAAACGTTGCATACCGTGGAGATCTTACACCTACACCTTTAACATTTTTCGATACGATCAACCGTTCCCGAGATATATCGATTCAAAGAAAAAGTTAGAAATACAGGGCCCCCTAAAAAGATTCGGCCCAGCACCGATTTTAACGCCCAATAACAGGATTCGTCACAGTCACTAACTCTTTCACCGTACCAAATTTCAGCTTAATATCTTGAAAATTGCGACCAGCCCTTAGCTAAACGCAAAAATGTCACGCACAATGGTCATTTTCAGGGCCCAAAAAAAGAAAACGGTGGGAGATATCAAAAAATCGTTTTGAGTTAAAAAATTGCATACCGCGGAGTTCTTTCACCTATACCTTTAACATTTTTCGATACAATCAACCGTTTCCGAGATATATCGATTCCAAAAAAAGTTTGAAATTCAGGGCCCCCAAAAAAGATCCGGCCCTGCGCCGATTTTAACGCCCGACAACAGGTTTCCTCACAGGGTCTAACTCGTTCACCGCTCCAAATTTCAGCTTAATATCTTGAAAATTGCGACCAGTACTTAGCTAAACGCAAAAATGTCACGCACAATGGACATTTTCAGGGCCCCAAAAAAAGAAAACGGTGAGAGATATCAAAAAATCGTTTTGAGTTAAAAAATTGCATACCGCGGAGTTCTTTCACCTATACCTTTAACATTTTTCGATACAATCAACCGTTTCCGAGATATATCGATTCCAAAAAAAGTTTGAAATTCAGGGCCCCCAAAAAAGATCCGGCCCTGCAACGATTTTAACGCCCAACAATAAGATTCGTCACAGTCACTAACTCTTTCACCGTACCAAATTTCAGCTTAATATCTTGAAAATTGCGACCAGTACTTAGCTAAACGCAAAAATGTCACGCACAATGGACATTATCAGGGCCCCAAAAAAAGAAAATGGTGAGAGATATCAAAAAATCGTTTTGAATAAAAATGTTGCATACCGCGGAGGTCTTACACCTATACTTTTAACATTTTTCGATACAATCAACCGTCTCCGAGATATATCGATTCCAAAGAAAAGTTTGAAATTCAGGGCCCCCAAAAAAGATCCGGCCCTGCACCGATTTTAACGCCCGACTACAGGTTTCCTCACAGGGTCTAACTCGTTTACCGCTCCAAATTTCAGCTCGATATCATGAAAATTAAGACCTATACTTCGCCCAACCCAAAAATGTCATCCACAATTGACTTTTTCAGGGGCCCAAAAAAATGAAAACAGTGAGAGATATCAAAAAATCGTTTTGAGTAAAAAAGTTACATACCGCGGAGATCTTATACCTGTACATTTAATATTTTTCGACACGACCAACCGTTTCCGAGATATATCGATTCCAAGAAACAGTTAGAAATTCAGGGCCCCCAAAAAAGATCCGGCCCTGCACCGATTTTAACGCCCAACAATAGGAGATTCGTCACAGTCACTAACTCTTTCACCGTACCAAAGTTCACCTTAATATCTTGAAAATTGCGACCAGTTCTTGGCTAAACGCAAAAATGTCACGCACAATGGATATTTTCAGGACCCTAAAAAAAGAAAACGGTGAATGATATCAAAAAATCGTTTTAACTAAAAAAGTTGCATACCGCGGAGATCTTACACCTGTACATTCAACATTTTTCGATACGACCAACCGTTTCCGAGATATATCGATTCCAAAAAAAAGTTTGAAATTCAGGGCCCCCAAAAAAGATCCGGCCCTACACCGATTTTAACGCCCAACAACAGGTTTCCTCACAGGGTCTAACTCGTTCACCGCTCCAAATTTCAGCTCGATATCATGAAAATTAAGACCTATATTTCGCCCAACCCAAAAATGTCATGAACAATTGACTTTTTCAGGGCCCCAAAAAATCAAAACGGTGAGAGATATCAAAAAATCGTTTGGAGTAAAAAGGTTGCATACCGCGGAGATCTTACACATGTAGATTTCAAGTTTTTTGATAAAACCAACCGTTTCCGAGATATATAGATTCCAAAAAAAATTGAAATTCAGGGCCCCCAAAAAAGATCCGGCCCTGCACCGATTTTAACGCCCAACAATAGGAGATTCGTCACAGTCACTAACTCTTTCACCGTACCAAAGTTCACCTTAATATCTTGAAAATTGCGACCAGTTCTTGGCTAAACGCAAAAATGTCACGCACAATGGATATTTTCAGGACCCTAAAAAAAGAAAACGGTGAATGATATCAAAAAATCGTTTTAACTAAAAAAGTTGCATACCGCGGAGATCTTACACCTGTACATTCAACATTTTTCGATACGACCAACCGTTTCCGAGATATATCGATTCCAAAAAAAAGTTTGAAATTCAGGGCCCCCAAAAAAGATCCGGCCCTACACCGATTTTAACGCCCAATCATAGGATTCGTCACAGTCACTAACTTTTTCACCGTACCAAATTTCAGCTTCATATCTTGAAAATTGCGACCAGTACTTAGCTAAACGCAAAAATGTCACGCACAAGGGACATTTTCAGGGCCCCAAGAAAGAAAACGGTGAGAGATATCAAAAAATCGTTTTGAGTAAAAAAGTTGCACTCTGCGGAGGTCTTACACCTGTACCTTTAACATTTTTCGATACGACCAACCGTTTCCGAGATATATCGATTCCAAAGAAAAGTTTGAAATTCAGGGCCCCCCAAAAAGATCCGGCCCTGCACCGATATTAACGCCCAACAATAGTATTCGTCACAGTCACTAACTCTTTCATCGTACCAAATTTCAGCTTAATATCTTGAAAATTGCGACCAGTACTTAGCTAAACGAAAAAATGTCACGCACAATGGACATTTTCAGGGCCCCAAAAAAAGAAAACGGTGAGAGATATCAAAAAATCGTTTTTAGTAAAAAAGTTGCATACCGCGGAGATCTTACACCTCAGCTCGATATCTTGAAAATTGCGACCTGTACTTCGCTAAACCCAAAAATGTCACGCACAATGGACATTTTCAGGGCCCAAAAAATAGAAAACGGTAAGAGATATCAAAAAATCGTTTTGAGTAAAAAAGTTGCATACCGCGGAGATCTTACACCTGTACCTTTAACATTTTTCGATACGACCAACCGTTTCCGAGATATATCGATTCCAAAAAACAGTTAGAAATTCAGGGCCCCTAAAAAAGATCCTGCCCTGCACCGATTTTAACGCCCAACAACAGGATTCGTCACAGTCACTAACTCTTTCACCGTACCACATTTTAGCTTAATATCTTGAAAATCGCGACCAGTACTTAGCTAAACGCAAAAATGTCACGCACAATGGACATTTTCAGGGCCCCAAAAAAAGAAAACGGTGGGAGATATCAAAAAATCGTTTCGAGTAAAAGAGTTGCATACCGCGGAGGTCTTACACCTACACCTTTAACATTTTTCGATACAATCAACCGTTTCCGAGATATATCGATTCCAAAAAAAGTTTGAAATTCAGAGCCCCCAAAAAAGATCCGGCCCTGCACCGATTTTAACGCCCGACAACAGGTTTCCTCACATGGTCTAACTCATTCACCGCTCCAAATTTCAGCTTAATATCTTGAAAATTGCGGCCAGTACTTAGCTAAAGGCAAAAATGTCACGCACAATGGACATTTTCAGGGCCCCAAAAAAAGAAAACGGTGAGAGATATCAAAAAATCGTTTTGAGTAAAAAAGTTGCATACCGCGGAGGTCTTACACCTATACCTTTAACATTTTTCGATACAATCAACCGTCTCCGAGATATATCGATTCCAAAAAAAAATATGAAATTCAGGGCCCCCAAAAAAGATCCGGCCCTGCACCGATTTTAACGCCCGACAACAGGTTTCCTCACAGGGTCTAACTCGTTCACCGCTCCAAATTTCAGCTCGATATCATGAAAATTAAGACCTATACTTCGCCCAACCCAAAAATGTCATCCACAATTGACTTATTCAGGGCCCCAAAAAATCAAAACAGTGAGAGATATCAAAAAATCGTTTTCTGTAAAAAAGTTGCATATCGCGGAGAACTTACACCTCTACATTTAACATTTTTCGACACGACCAACCGTTTCCGAGATATATCGATTCCAAGAAACAGTTAGAAATTCAGGGCCCCCAAAAAAGATCCGGCCCTGCACCGATACTAACGCCCAACAATAGCATTCGTCACAGTCACTAACTCTTTCACCGTACCAAATTTCAGCTTAATATCTTGAAAATTGCGACCAGTACTTAGCTAAACGCAAATATGTCACACACAATGGACATATTCAGGGCCCCAATAAAAGGAAACGGTGAGAGATATCAAAAAACCGTTTTGAGTAAAAACGTTGCATACCGTGGAGATCTTACACCTACACCTTTAACATTTTTCGATACGATCAACCGTTCCCGAGATATATCGATTCAAAGAAAAAGTTAGAAATACAGGGCCCCCTAAAAAGATTCGGCCCAGCACCGATTTTAACGCCCAATAACAGGATTCGTCACAGTCACTAACTCTTTCACCGTACCAAATTTCAGCTTAATATCTTGAAAATTGCGACCAGCCCTTAGCTAAACGCAAAAATGTCACGCACAATGGTCATTTTCAGGGCCCAAAAAAAGAAAACGGTGGGAGATATCAAAAAATCGTTTTGAGTTAAAAAATTGCATACCGCGGAGTTCTTTCACCTATACCTTTAACATTTTTCGATACAATCAACCGTTTCCGAGATATATCGATTCCAAAAAAAGTTTGAAATTCAGGGCCCCCAAAAAAGATCCGGCCCTGCGCCGATTTTAACGCCCGACAACAGGTTTCCTCACAGGGTCTAACTCGTTCACCGCTCCAAATTTCAGCTTAATATCTTGAAAATTGCGACCAGTACTTAGCTAAACGCAAAAATGTCACGCACAATGGACATTTTCAGGGCCCCAAAAAAAGAAAACGGTGAGAGATATCAAAAAATCGTTTTTGAGTAAAAAAGTTGCATACCGCGGAGATCTTACACCTGTACATTTAACATTTTTCGATGCGACAAACCGTTTCCGAGATATATCGATTCCAAAAAACAGTTAGAAATTCAGGGCCCCCAAAAAAGATCCGGCCCTGCAACGATTTTAACGCCCAACAATAAGATTCGTCACAGTCACTAACTCTTTCACCGTACCAAATTTCAGCTTAATATCTTGAAAATTGCGACCAGTACTTAGCTAAACGCAAAAATGTCACGCACAATGGACATTTTCAGGGCCCCAAAAAAAGAAAATGGTGAGAGATATCAAAAAATCGTTTTGAATAAAAATGTTGCATACCGCGGAGGTCTTACACCTATACTTTTAACATTTTTCGATACAATCAACCGTCTCCGAGATATATCGATTCCAAAGAAAAGTTTGAAATTCAGGGCCCCCAAAAAAGATCCGGCCCTGCACCGATTTTAACGCCCGACTACAGGTTTCCTCACAGGGTCTAACTCGTTTACCGCTCCAAATTTCAGCTCGATATCATGAAAATTAAGACCTATACTTCGCCCAACCCAAAAATGTCATCCACAATTGACTTTTTCAGGGGCCCAAAAAAATGAAAACAGTGAGAGATATCAAAAAATCGTTTTGAGTAAAAAAGTTACATACCGCGGAGATCTTATACCTGTACATTTAATATTTTTCGACACGACCAACCGTTTCCGAGATATATCGATTCCAAGAAACAGTTAGAAATTCAGGGCCCCCAAAAAAGATCCGGCCCTGCACCGATTTTAACGCCCAACAATAGGAGATTCGTCACAGTCACTAACTCTTTCACCGTACCAAAGTTCACCTTAATATCTTGAAAATTGCGACCAGTTCTTGGCTAAACGCAAAAATGTCACGCACAATGGATATTTTCAGGACCCTAAAAAAAGAAAACGGTGAATGATATCAAAAAATCGTTTTAACTAAAAAAGTTGCATACCGCGGAGATCTTACACCTGTACATTCAACATTTTTCGATACGACCAACCGTTTCCGAGATATATCGATTCCAAAAAAAAGTTTGAAATTCAGGGCCCCCAAAAAAGATCCGGCCCTACACCGATTTTAACGCCCAACAACAGGTTTCCTCACAGGGTCTAACTCGTTCACCGCTCCAAATTTCAGCTCGATATCATGAAAATTAAGACCTATATTTCGCCCAACCCAAAAATGTCATGAACAATTGACTTTTTCAGGGCCCCAAAAAATCAAAACGGTGAGAGATATCAAAAAATCGTTTGGAGTAAAAAGGTTGCATACCGCGGAGATCTTACACATGTAGATTTCAAGTTTTTTGATAAAACCAACCGTTTCCGAGATATATAGATTCCAAAAAAAATTGAAATTCAGGGCCCCCAAAAAAGATCCGGCCCTGCACCGATTTTAACGCCCAACAATAGGAGATTCGTCACAGTCACTAACTCTTTCACCGTACCAAAGTTCACCTTAATATCTTGAAAATTGCGACCAGTTCTTGGCTAAACGCAAAAATGTCACGCACAATGGATATTTTCAGGACCCTAAAAAAAGAAAACGGTGAATGATATCAAAAAATCGTTTTAACTAAAAAAGTTGCATACCGCGGAGATCTTACACCTGTACATTCAACATTTTTCGATACGACCAACCGTTTCCGAGATATATCGATTCCAAAAAAAAGTTTGAAATTCAGGGCCCCCAAAAAAGATCCGGCCCTACACCGATTTTAACGCCCAATCATAGGATTCGTCACAGTCACTAACTTTTTCACCGTACCAAATTTCAGCTTCATATCTTGAAAATTGCGACCAGTACTTAGCTAAACGCAAAAATGTCACGCACAAGGGACATTTTCAGGGCCCCAAGAAAGAAAACGGTGAGAGATATCAAAAAATCGTTTTGAGTAAAAAAGTTGCACTCTGCGGAGGTCTTACACCTGTACCTTTAACATTTTTCGATACGACCAACCGTTTCCGAGATATATCGATTCCAAAGAAAAGTTTGAAATTCAGGGCCCCCCAAAACGATCCGGCCCTGCACCGATATTAACGCCCAACAATAGTATTCGTCACAGTCACTAACTCTTTCATCGTACCAAATTTCAGCTTAATATCTTGAAAATTGCGACCAGTACTTAGCTAAACGAAAAAATATCACGCACAATGGACATTTTCAGGGCCCCAAAAAAAGAAAACGGTGAGAGATATCAAAAAATCGTTTTTAGTAAAAAAGTTGCATACCGCGGAGATCTTACACCTCAGCTCGATATCTTGAAAATTGCGACCTGTACTTCGCTAAACCCAAAAATGTCACGCACAATGGACATTTTCAGGGCCCAAAAAATAGAAAACGGTAAGAGATATCAAAAAATCGTTTTGAGTAAAAAAGTTGCACTCTGCGGAGGTCTTACACCTGTACCTTTAACATTTTTCGATACGACCAACCGTTTCCGAGATATATCGATTCCAAAAAACAGTTAGAAATTCAGGGCCCCTAAAAAAGATCCTGCCCTGCACCGATTTTAACGCCCAACAACAGGATTCGTCACAGTCACTAACTCTTTCACCGTACCACATTTTAGCTTAATATCTTGAAAATCGCGACCAGTACTTAGCTAAACGCAAAAATGTCACGCACAATGGACATTTTCAGGGCCCAAAAAATAGAAAACTGTGAGAGATATCAAAAAAGCGTTTTGAGTAAAAAAGATGCATACCGCGGAGATCTTACACCTATACCTTTAACATTTTTCGATACGATCAACCGTTTCCGAGATATATCGATTCCAAAAAAAGTTTGAAATTCAGGGCCCCCCAAAAAGATCCGGCCCTGCACCGATTTTAATGCCCAACAATAGGGTTCGTCACAGTCACTAACTCTTTCACCGTACCAAACTTAAGCTTAATATCTTGAAAACTGCGACCAGTACTTAGCTAAACGCAAAAATGTCACGCACAATGGACATTTTCAGGGCCCCAAAAAAAGAAAACGGTGAGAGATATCAAAAAATAGTTTTGAGTAAAAAAGTTGCATACCGCGGAGATCTTACTCCTATATATTTAACATTTTTCGATACGACCTACCGTTTCCGAGATATATCGATTCAAAAAAATAGGATGAAATTCAGGGCCCCAAAAAAAGGTCCGGCCCTACACCTATTTTAACGCTCATCAATAGGGTTCGTCACAGGCCCCAACTATTTCACCGTACCAAATTTCAGCTCGATATCTTCAAAATTGCGACCTGTACTTTGCTAAACGCAAAAACGTCACGCACATACGTACATACATACATACATACATACATACATACAGACAGACTTTTTTTGAATTTTTTTTTTCAACTCCGATTCGATTGGTAAAGGTTTGAACACTGGGCGACGCGTAGTTTCCGAGATCTCGAAAAATCCTACCACGGCTATATGAAAGCCTATAGGATCTTTAGATCCGGCTTTCATAACAAGTAGGAGTCTACGCAGTACGACCTGCTTTGGATGAAAAAGTGCGGCAAGATAGCGGCGAGCAAGAGGTGTAATAATCTTAAGCAACAACTTCGTTGGTGGCAAGGCCTGCGGAATTTTATTTCGGACATTCGACCCGATTACGTCGAAATGTAGGAACATTATAAAATGTTATTGTAGGCAATGATGACACCATCACATGGTTATGAAAGCCGGACGTCCTCGGAAATGGAAAATATCTTACAGCTGTAAATAAATTGTTTATCTTATTGAAAAGTTTAACACGGGTTATTAAAGATAATTTTCCGTAGAATTTAATTAGACCATCAGTTGAATTTTTAACATTTATTAAATACATTTGGGCCCCATTTTGTTTTCAAAAACCATAAACATTTAATAACATTGAAAGGTGAGAGATATCAAAATATGATAAGGGGTAGAAAACTTGCTAATTACTGAGAACTTACACCTGTAGATTTAACTTTTATCTATAGGACAGACTGATACCGATACATAACGATTCGAAAAAATAGGATGAACGTCATGGCCCTAAAAATAGAAAGTATATCAAATAACCACTCGGGGTAAAAAGGTGCAAATTACTGAGATCTTACACCTGTACCTTTAACTTTTTTCGATACAACCAACCGTTTCCGAGATATACCGATTTAAACAAAAAATGAAATTCAGGGCCCCCAAAAAAGGTCCGGCCCTGCACCGATTTCAACGCCGAACAACAGGGTATCTCACAGCCAACAACTCTTTCGTCGTACCAAATTTCAGTTCGCTATCTTGAAAATTGCGACCTGTACTTTGCTAAACGCAAAAACGTCGCAAATATACGTACAACTTCTCGGTCCCAAAAAAGAAAACGTTGAGAGATATGAAAAAATCGTTTTGAGTAAAAAAAAGTTGCATACCGCGGAGGTCTAACACCTGTATACATAACCTTCTTCCATACGACCAGCCGTTTCCGAGATATATCGATTCAAAAAAAAACGATGAAACCAGGGCCCCAAAAAAGGCCCGGCCCTGCACCGATTTTAACGCCCAACAATAGGGTTCGTCACAGGGTCTAACTCTTTCACTGCACCAAATTTCAGTTTGATATCTTGAAAATTGCGACCTGTACTTCGCTAAACCCAAAAATGTCAC
Source organism: Meconema thalassinum (assembly GCA_946902985.2). Taxonomy (NCBI): domain Eukaryota; kingdom Metazoa; phylum Arthropoda; class Insecta; order Orthoptera; family Tettigoniidae; genus Meconema; species Meconema thalassinum. The sequence goes on along the minus strand of OX336395.1, from coordinate 266,132,428 downwards.
GCACAATGGACATTTTCGGGGCCCCAAAGAAAGAAAACGGTGAGAGATATCAAAAATCGCTTTTTGTAAAAAAAAAGTTGCATACCGCGGAGATCTTACACCTGCACATTTGACGTTTTTCGATACGACCAACCGTTTCCGAGATATATCGATTCCAAAAAAAGTTTGAAATTCAGGGCCCCCAAAAATGATCGGGCCGTGCACCGTTTTTAACGCCTGACAACAGGTTTCCTCACAGGGTCTATCTGTTTCACCGCTCCAAATTTCAGCTCGATATCTTGAAAATTGCGAACTGTACTTCGCTAAACCAAAAAATGTCACGCACACACGACATTTTCAGGGCCCCAAAAAAGGAAAACGGTGAGAGATATCAAAAATCGTTTTGAGTAAATAAGATGCAGACCGCGGAGATCTTACACCTGTACATTTAACGTTGTTCGATACGACCAACCGTTTCCGGGATATATAGATCCCAAAAAACGTTTGAAATTCAGGGCCGCCCAGAAAGATCGGGCCGTGCACCGTTTTTAACGCCCGATAACAGGTTTCCTCACAGGGTCTAACACGTTCACCGCTCCAAATTTCAGCTCGATATCATGAAAATTGAGACCTATACTTCGCCCAACCCAAAAATGTCACGCACAATGGACATTTTCAGGGCCCCAAAAAAAGAAAACGGTGAGAGATATCAAAAAATCGTTTTGAGTATAAAATTGCATACCGCGGAGGTCTTACACCTATACCTTTAACATTTTTCGATACGATCAACCGTTTCCGAGATATATCGATTCCAAAAAAAAGTTAGAAATTCAGGGCCCCCAAAAAAGATCCGGCCCTGCACCGAATTTAACGCCCGAAAACAGGTTTCCTCACAGGGTCTATCTCGTTCACCGCTCCAGATTTCAGCTCGATATCATGAAAATTAAGACCTATACTTCGCCCAACCCAAAAATGTCATCCACAATTGACTTTTTCAGGGCCCCAAAAAATCTAAACAGTGAGAGATATCAAAAAATCGTTTTGAGTAAAAAAGTTGAATACCGCGTAGATCTTACACAAGTAGATTTAAAGTTCTTTGATTAGACCCACCGTTTCCGAGATATATCGATTCCAAAAAACAGTTAGAAATTCAGGGCCCCAAAAAAAGATGCGGCCCAGCACCGATTTTAACGCCCAATAACAGGATTCGTCACAGTCACTATATCTTTCATCGTACCAAATTTCAGCTTAATATCCTGAAAATTGCGACCAGTACTTAGCTAAACGCAAAAATGTCACGCACAATGGTCATTTTCAGGGCCCCAAAAAAAGAAAACGGTGGGAGATATCAAAAAATCGTTTTGAGTAAAAAAGTTGCATACCGCGGAGGTCTTACACCTACACCTTTAACATTTTTCGATACAATCAACCGTTTCCGAGATATATCGATTCCAAAAAAAGTTTGAAATTCAGAGCCCCCAAAAAAGATCCGGCCCTGCACCAATTTTAACGCCCGACAACAGGTTTCCTCACATGGTCTAACTCGTTCACCGCTCCAAATTTCAGCTTAATATCTTGAAAATTGCGGCCAGTACTTAGCTAAACGCAAAAATGTCACGCACAATGGACATTTTCAGGGCCCCAAAAAAAGAAAACGGTGAGAGATATCAAAAAATCGTTTTGAGTATAAAAGTTGCATACCGCGGAGGTCTTACACCTATACCTTTAACATTTTTCGATACGATCAACCGTTTCCGAGATATATCGATTCCAAAGAAAAGTTTGAAATTCAGGGCCCCCAAAAAAGATCCGGCCCTGCACCGATTTTAACGCCCGACTACAGGTTTCCTCACAGGGTCTAACTCGTTCACCGCTCCAAATTTCAGCTCGATATCATGAAAATTAAGACCTATACTTCGCCCAACCCAAAAATGTCATCCACAATTGACTTTTTCAGGGCCCCAAAAAATCAAAACAGTGAGAGATATCAAAAAATCGTTTTCTGTAAAAAAGATGCATATCGCGGAGATCTTACACCTCTACATTTAACATTTTTCGACACGACCAACCGTTTCCGAGATATATCGATTCCAAGAAACAGTTAGAAATTCAGGGCCCCCAAAAAAGATCCGGCCCTGCACCGATACTAACGCCCAACAATAGCATTCGTCACAGTCACTAACTCTTTCACCGTACCAAATTTCAGCTTAATATCTTGAAAATTGCGACCAGTACTTAGCTAAACGCAAATATGTCACACACAATGGACATATTCAGGGCCCCAATAAAAGGAAACGGTGAGAGATATCATAAAACCGTTTTGAGTAAAAACGTTGCATACCGTGGAGATCTTACACCTACACCTTTAACATTTTTCGATACGATCAACCGTTCCCGAGATATATCGATTCAAAAAAAAGTTAGAAATACAGGGCCCCAAAAAAAGATTCGCCCCAGCACCGATTTTAACGCCCAATAATAGGATTCGTCACAGTCACTAACTCTTTCACCGTACCAAATTTCAGCTTAATATCTTGAAAATTGCGACCAGCACTTAGCTAGACGCAAAAATGTCACGCACAATGGTCATTTTCAGGGCCCCAAAAAAGAAAACGGTGGGAAATATCAAAAAATCGTTTTGAGTTAAAAAATTGCATACCGCGGAGTTCTTACACTTATACCTTTAACATTTTTCGATACAATCAACCGTTTCCGAGATATATCGAATCCAAAAAAAGTTTGAAATTCAGGGCCCCCAAAAAAGATCCGGCCCTGCGCCGATTTTAACGCCCGACAACAGGTTTCCTCACAGGGTCTAACTCGTTCACCGCTCCAAATTTCAGCTTAATATCTTGAAAATTGCGACCAGTACTTAGCTAAACGCAAAAATGTCACGCACAATGGACATTTTCAGGGCCCAAAAAAAAAGAAAACGGTGAGAGATATCAAAAAATAGTTTTGAGTAAAAAAGTTGCATACCGCGGAGATCTTACACCTGTACATTTAACATTTTTCGATGCGACAAACCGTTTCCGAGATATATCGATTCCAAAAAACAGTTAGAAATTCAGGGCCCCCAAAAAAGATCCGGCCCTGCAACGATTTTAACGCCCAACAATAGGATTCGTCACAGTCACTAACTCTTTCACCGTACCAAATTTCAGCTTAATATCTTGAAAATTGCGACCAGCACTTAGCTAAACGCAAAAATGTCACGCACAACGGTCATTTTCAGGGCCCCAAAAAAGAAAACGGGGGTTGATATCAAAAAATCGTTTTGAGTTAAAAAATAGCATACCCCGGAGTTCTTACACCTATACCGTTAACATTTTTCGATACAATCAACCGTTTCCGAGATATATCGATTCCAAAAAAAGTTTGAAATTCAGGGCCCCCAATAAAGATCCGGCCCTGCGCCGATTTTAATGCCCGACAACAGGTTTCCTCACAGGGTCTAACTCGTTCACCGCTCCAAATTTCAGCTTAATATCTTGAAAATTGCGACCAGTACTTAGCTAAACGCAAAAATGTCACGCACAATGGACATTTTCAGGGCCCCAAAAAAAGAAAATGGTGAGAGATATCAAAAAATCGTTTTGAATAAAAATGTTGCATACCGCGGAGGTCTTACACCTATACTTTTAACATTTTTCGATACAATCAACCGTCTCCGAGAAATATCGATTCCAAAGAAACGTTTGAAATTCAGGGCCCCCAAAAAAGATCCGGCCCTGCACCGATTTGAACGCCCGACTACAGGTTTCCTCACAGGGTCTAACTCGTTTACCGCTCCAAATTTCAGCTCGATATCATGAAAATTAAGACCTATACTTCGCCCAACCCAAAAATGTCATCCACAATTGACTTTTTCAGGGGCCCAAAAAAATCAAAACAGTGAGAGATATCCAAAAATCGTTATGAGGAAAAAAGTTGCATACCGCGGAGATCTTATACCTGTACATTTAATATTTTTCGACACGACCAACCGTTTCCGAGATATATCGATTCCAAGAAACAGTTAGAAATTCAGGGCCCCCAAAAAAGATCCGGCCCTGCACCGATTTTAACGCCCAACAATAGGAGATTCGTCACAGTCACTAACTCTTTCACCGTACCAAAGTTCACCTTAATATCTTGAAAATTGCGACCAGTTCTTGGCTAAACGCAAAAATGTCACGTACAATGGATATTTTCAGGGCCCCAAAAAAAGAAAACGGTGCGAGATATCAAAAAATCGTTTTGAGTAAAAAAGTTGCATACTGCGGAGATCTTACACCTGTTCGTTTAACATTTTTCGATACGACCAACCGTTTCCGAGATATATCGATTCCAAAAAAAAGTTTGAAATTCAGGGCCCCCAAAAAAGATCCGGCCCTGCACCGATGTTAACGCCCAACAACAGGATTCGTCACAGTCACTAACTCTTTCTCCGTACCAAATTTCAGCTTCATATCTTGAAAATTGCGACCAGTACTTAGCTAAACGCAAAAATGTCACGCACAATGGACATTTTCAGGACCCTAAAAAAAGAAAACGGTGAATGATATCAAAAAATCGTTTTAACTAAAAAAGTTGCATACCGCGGAGATCTTACACCTGTACATTCAACATTTTTCGATACGACCAACCGTTTCCGAGATATATCGATTCCAAAAAAAGTTTGAAATTCAGGGCCCCCGAAAAAGATCCGGCCCTACACCGATTTTAACGCCCAACAACAGGTTTCCTCACAGGGTCTAACTCGTTCACCGCTCCAAATTTCAGCTCGATATCATGAAAATTAAGACCTATATTTCGCCCAACCCAAAAATGTCATGAACAATTGACTTTTTCAGGGCCCCAAAAAATCAAAACGGTGAGAGATATCAAAAAATCTTTTGGAGTAAAAAGGTTGCATACCGCGGAGATCTTACACATGTAGATTTCAAGTTTTTTGATAAGACCAACCGTTTCCGAGATATATCGATTCCAAAAAAAAAATGAAATTCAGGGCCCCAAAAAAAGATTCGTCCCAGCACCGATTTTAACGCCCAATCATAGGATTCGTCACAGTCACTAACTCTTTCATCGTACCAAATTTCAGCTTAATATCTTGAAAATTGCGACCAGTACTTAGCTAAACGAAAAAATGTCACGCACAATGGACATTTTCAGGGCCCCAAAAAAAGAAAACGGTGAGAGATATCAAAAAATCGTTTTTAGTAAAAAAGTTGCATACCGCGGAGATCTTACACCTCAGCTCGATATCTTGAAAATTGCGACCTGTACTTCGCTAAACCCATAAATGTCACGCACAATGGACATTTTCAGGGCCCAAAAAATAGAAAACGGTGAGAGATATCAAAAAATCGTTTTGAGTAAAAAAGTTGCATACCGCGGAGATCTTACACCTGTACCTTTAACATTTTTCGATACGACCAACCGTTTCCGAGATATATCGATTCCAAAAAACAGTTAGAAATTCAGGGCCCCTAAAAAAGATCCTGCCCTGCACCGATTTTAACGCCCAACAACAGGATTCGTCACAGTCACTAACTCTTTCACCGTACCACATTTTAGCTTAATATCTTGAAAATTGCGACCAGTAGGCCTACTTAGCTAAACGCAAAAATGTCACGCACAATGTACATTTTCAGGGCCCAAAAAATAGAAAACTGTGAGAGATATCAAAAAAGCGTTTTGAGTAAAAAAGATGCATACCGCGGAGATCTTACACCTATACCTTTAACATTTTTCGATACGATCAACCGTTTCCGAGATATATCGATTCCAAAAAAAGTATGAAATTCAGGGCCCCCCAAAAAGATCCGGCCCTGCACCGATTTTAATGCCCAACAATAGGGTTCGTCACAGTCACTAACTCTTTCACCGTACCAATCTTAAGCTTAATATCTTGAAAACTGCGACCAGTACTTAGCTAAACGCAAAAATGTCACGCACAATGGACATTTTCAGGGCCCCAAAAAAAGAAAACGGTGAGAGATATCAAAAAATAGTTTTGAGTAAAAAAGTTGCATACCGCGGAGATCTTACTCCTATATCTTTAACATATTTCGATACGACCTACCGTTTCCGAGATATATCGATTCAAAAAAATAGGATGAAATTCAGGGCCCCAGAAAAAGGTCCGGCCCTACACCTATTTTAACGCTCATCAATAGGGTTCGTCACAGGCCCCAACTATTTCACCGTACCAAATTTCTGCTCGATATCTTCAAAATTGCGACCTGTACTTTGCTAAACGCAAAAACGTCGCGCACATACGTACATACATACATACATACATACATACATACATACAGACAGACAGACAGACTTTTTTTGAATTTTTTTTTCAACTCCGATTCGATTGGTAAAGGTTTGAACACTGGGCGACGCGTAGTTTCCGAGATCTCGAAAAATCCTACCACGGCTATATGAAAGCCTATAGGATCTTTAGATCCGGCTTTCATAACAAGTAGGAGTCTACGCAGTACGACCTGCTTTGGATGAAAAAGTGCGGCAAGATAGCGGCGAGCAAGAGGTGTAATAATCTCAAGCAACAACTTCGTTGGTGGCAAGGCCTGCGGAATTTTATTTCGGACATTCGACCCGATTACGTCGAAATGTAGGAACATTATAAAATGTTATTGTAGGCAATGATGACACCATCACATGGTTATGAAAGCCGGACGTCCTCGGAAATTGAAAATATCTTACAGCTGTAAATAAATTGTTTAACTTATTGAAAAGTTTAACACGGGTTATTAAAGATAATTTCCGTAGAATTTAATTAGACCATCAGTTGAATTTTTAACATTTATTAAATACATTTGGGCCCCATTTTGTTTTCAAAAACCATAAACATTTAATAACATTGAAAGGTGAGAGATATCAAAATATGATAAGGGGTAGAAAACTTGCTAATTACTGAGAACTTACACCTGTAGATTTAACTTTTATCTATAGGACAGACTGATACCGATACATAACGATTCGAAAAAATAGGATGAACGTCATGGCCCTAAAAATAGAAAGTATATCAAATAACCACTCGGGGTAAAAAGGTGCAAATTACTGAGATCTTACACCTGTACCTTTAACTTTTTTCGATACAACCAACCGTTTCCGAGATATACCGATTTAAACAAAAAATGAAATTCAGGGCCCCCAAAAAAGGTCCGGCCCTGCACCGATTTTAACGCCGAACAACAGGGTATCTCACAGCCAACAACTCTTTCGTCGTACCAAATTTCAGTTCGCTATCTTGAAAATTGCGACCTGTACTTTGCTAAACGCAAAAACGTCGCAAATATACGTACAACTTCTCGGTCCCAAAAAAGAAAACGTTGAGAGATATGAAAAAATAGTTTTGAGTAAAAAAAAAAGTTGCATACCGCGGAGGTCTAACACCTGTATACATAACCTTCTTCCATACGACCAGCCGTTTCCGAGATATATCGATTAAAAAAAAAGGATGAAACCAGGGCCCCAAAAAAGGCCCGGCCCTGCACCGATTTTAACGCCCAACAATAGGGTTCGTCACAGGGTCTAACTCTTTCACTGCACCAAATTTCAGTTTGATATCTTGAAAATTGCGACCTGTACTTCGCTAAACCCAAAAATGTCACGCACAATGGACATTTTCGGGGCCCCAAAGAAAGAAAACGGTGAGAGATATCAAAAATCGCTTTTTGTAAAAAAAAAGTTGCATACCGCGGAGATCTTACACCTGCACATTTGACGTTTTTCGATACGACCAACCGTTTCCGAGATATATCGATTCCAAAAAAAGTTTGAAATTCAGGGCCCCCAAAAATGATTGGGCCGTGCACCGTTTTTAACGCCCGACAACAGGTTTCCTCACAGGGTCTATCTGTTTCACCGCTCCAAATTTCAGCTCGATATCGTGAAAATTGCGAACTGTACTTCGCTAAACCAAAAAATGTCACGCACACACGACATTTTCAGGGCCCCAAAAAAGGAAAACGGTGAGAGATATCAAAAATCGTTTTGAGTAAATAAGATGCAGACCGCGGAGATCTTACACCTGTACATTTAACGTTGTTCGATACGACCAACCGTTTCCGGGATATATAGATCCCAAAAAACGTTTGAAATTCAGGGCCGCCCAGAAAGATCGGGCCGTGCACCGTTTTTAACGCCCGACAACAGGTTTCCTCACAGGGTCTAACACGTTCACCGCTCCAAATTTCAGCTCGATATCATGAAAATTGAGACCTATACTTCGCCCAACCCAAAAATGTCACGCACAATGGACATTTTCAGGGCCCCAAAAAAAGAAAACGGTGAGAGATATCAAAAAATCGTTTTGAGTATAAAAGTTGCATACCGCGGAGGTCTTACACCTATACCTTTAACATTTTTCGATACGATCAACCGTTTCCGAGATATATCGATTCCAAAAAAAAGTTAGAAATTCAGGGCCCCCAAAAAAGATCCGGCCCTGCACCGAATTTAACGCCCGAAAACAGGTTTCCTCACAGGGTCTATCTCGTTCACCGCTCCAAATTTCAGCTCGATATCATGAAAATTAAGACCTATACTTCGCCCAACCCAAAAATGTCATCCACAATTGACTTTTTCAGGGCCCCAAAAAATCTAAACAGTGAGAGATATCAAAAAATCGTTTTGAGTAAAAAAGTTGAATACCGCGTAGATCTTACACAAGTAGATTTAAAGTTCTTTGATAAGACCCACCGTTTCCGAGATATATCGATTCCAAAAAACAGTTAGAAATTCAGGGCCCCAAAAAAAGATGCGGCCCAGCACCGATTTTAACGCCCAATAACAGGATTCGTCACAGTCACTATATCTTTCATCGTACCAAATTTCTGCTCGATATCTTCAAAATTGCGACCAGTACTTAGCTAAACGCAAAAATGTCACGCACAATGGTCATTTTCAGGGCCCCAAAAAAAGAAAACGGTGGGAGATATCAAAAAATCGTTTTGAGTAAAAAAGTTGCATACCGCGGAGGTCTTACACCTACACCTTTAACATTTTTCGATACAATCAACCGTTTCCGAGATATATCGATTCCAAAAAAAGTTTGAAATTCAGAGCCCCCAAAAAAGATCCGGCCCTGCACCGATTTTAACGCCCGACAACAGGTTTCCTCACATGGTCTAACTCGTTCACCGCTCCAAATTTCAGCTTAATATCTTGAAAATTGCGGCCAGTACTTAGCTAAACGCAAAAATGTCACGCACAATGGACATTTTCAGGGCCCCAAAAAAAGAAAACGGTGAGAGATATCAAAAAATCGTTTTGAGTAAAAAAGTTGCATACCACGGAGGTCTTACACCTATACCTTTAACATTTTTCGATACAATCAACCGTCTCCGAGATATACCGATTCCAAAAAAAAAAATATGAAATTCAGGGCCCCCAAAAAAGATCCGGCCCTGCACCGATTTTAACGCCCGACAACAGGTTTCCTCACAGGGTCTAACTCGTTCACCGCTCCAAATTTCAGCTCGATATCATGAAAATTAAGACCTATACTTCGCCCAACCCAAAAATGTCATCCACAATTGACTTATTCAGGGCCCCAAAAAATCAAAACAGTGAGAGATATCAAAAAATCGTTTTCTGTAAAAAAGTTGCATATCGCGGAGATCTTACACCTCTACATTTAACATTTTTCGACACGACCAACCGTTTCCGAGATATATCGATTCCAAGAAACAGTTAGAAATTCAGGGCCCCCAAAAAAGATCCGGCCCTGCACCGATACTAACGCCCAACAATAGCATTCGTCACAGTCACTAACTCTTTCACCGTACCAAATTTCAGCTTAATATCTTGAAAATTGCGACCAGTACTTAGCTAAAGGCAAATATGTCACACACAATGGACATATTCAGGGCCCCAATAAAAGGAAACGGTGAGAGATATCAAAAAACCGTTTTGGGTAAAAACGTTGCATACCGTGGAGATCTTACACCTACACCTTTAACATTTTTCGATACGATCAACCGTTCCCGAGATATATCGATTCAAAAAAAAAGTTAGAAATACAGGGCCCCAAAAAAAGATTCGGCCCAGCACCGATTTTAACGCCCAATAATAGGATTCGTCACAGTCACTAACTCTTTCACCGTACCAAATTTCAGCTTAATATCTTGAAAATTGCGACCAGCACTTAGCTAAACGCAAAAATGTCACGCACAATGGTCATTTTCAGGGCCCCAAAAAAGAAAACGGTGGGGGATATCAAAAAATCGTTTTGAGTTAAAAAATTGCATACCGCGGAGTTCTTACACTTATACCTTTAACATTTTTCGATACAATCAACCGTTTCCGAGATATATCGATTCCAAAAAAGTTTGAAATTCAGGGCCCCCAAAAAAGATCCGGCCCAACGCCGATTTTAACTCCCGACAACAGGTTTCCTCACAGGGTCTAACTCGTTCACCGCTCCAAATTTCAGCTTAATATCTTGAAAATTGCGACCAGTACTTAGATAAACGCAAAAATGTCACGCACAATGGACATTTTCAGGGCCCCAAAAAAAGAAAACGGTGAGAGATATCAAAAAATCGTTTTGAGTAAAAAAGTTGCATACCGCGGAGATCTTACACCTGTACATTTAACATTTTTCGATGCGACAAACCGTTTCCGAGATATATCGATTCCAAAAAACAGTTAGAAATTCAGGGCCCCCAAAAAAGATCCGGCCCTGCAACGATTTTAACGCCCAACAATAGGATTCGTCACAGTCACTAACTCTTTCACCGTACCAAATTTCAGCTTAATATCTTGAAAATTGCGACCAGCACTTAGCTAAACGCAAAAATGTCACGCACAATGGTCATTTTCAGGGCCCCAAAAAAGAAAACGGGGGGTGATATCAAAAAATCGTTTTGAGTTAAAAAATAGCATACCGCGGAGTTCTTACACCTATACCGTTAACATTTTTCGATACAATCAACCGTTTCCGAGATATATCGATTCCAAAAAAAGTTTGAAATTCAGGGCCCCCAAAAAAGATCCGGCCCTGCGCCGATTTTAACGCCCGACAACAGGTTTTCTCACAGGGTCTAACTCGTTCACCGCTCCAAATTTCAGCTTAATATCTTGAAAATTGCGACCAGTACTTAGCTAAACGCAAAAATGTCACGCACAATGGACATTTTCAGGGCCCCAAAAAAAGAAAATGGTGAGAGATATCAAAAAATCGTTTTGAATAAAAATGTTGCATACCCCGGAGGTCTTACACCTATACTTTTAACATTTTTCGATACAATCAACCGTCTCCGAGATATATCGATTCCAAAGAAAAGTTTGAAATTCAGGGCCCCCAAAAAAGATCCGGCCCTGCACCGATTTTAACGCCCGACTACAGGTTTCCTCACAGGGTCTAACTCGTTTACCGCTCCAAATTTCAGCTCGATATCATGAAAATTAAGACCTATACTTCGCCCAACCCAAAAATGTCATCCACAATTGACTTTTTCAGGGGCCCAAAAAAATCAAAACAGTGAGAGATATCAAAAAATCGTTTTGAGTAAAACAGTTGCATACCGCGGAGATCTTATACCTGTACATTTAATATTTTTCGACACGACCAACCGTTTCCGAGATATATCGATTCCAAGAAACAGTTAGAAATTCAGGGCCCCCAAAAAAGATCCGGCCCTGCACCAATTTTAACCACCAACAATAGGAGATTCGTCACAGTCACTAACTCTTTCACCGTACCAAAGTTCACCTTAATATCTTGAAAATTGCGACCAGTTCTTGGCTAAACGCAAAAATGTCACGCACAATGGATATTTTCAGGGCCCCAAAAAAAGAAAACGGTGCGAGATATCAAAAAATCGTTTTGAGTAAACAAGTTGCATACTGCGGAGATCTTACACCTGTACGTTTAACATTTTTCGATACGACCAACCGTTTCCGAGATATATCGATTCCAAAAAAAAGTTTGAAATTCAGGGCCCCCCAAAAAGATCCGGCCCTGCACCGATGTTAACGCCCAACAACAGGATTCGTCACAGTCACTAACTCTTTCTCCGTACCAAATTTCAGCTTCATATCTTGAAAATTGCGACCAGTACTTAGCTAAACGCAAAAATGTCACGCACAATGGACATTTTCAGGACCCTAAAAAAAGAAAACGGTGAATGATATCAAAAAATCGTTTTAACTAAAAAAGTTGCATACCGCGGAGATCTTACACCTGTACATTCAACATTTTTCGATACGACCAACCGTTTCCGAGATATATCGATTCCAAAAAAAGTTTGAAATTCAGGGCCCCCGAAAAAGATCCGGCCCTACACCGATTTTAACGCCCAACAACAGGTTTCCTCACAGGGTCTAACTCGTTCACCGCTCCAAATTTCAGCTCGATATCATGAAAATTAAGACCTATATTTCGCCCAACCCAAAAATGTCATGAACAATTGACTTTTTCAGGGCCCCAAAAAATCAAAACGGTGAGAGATATCAAAAAATCTTTTGGAGTAAAAAGGTTGCATACCGCGGAGATCTTACACATGTAGATTTCAAGTTTTTTGATAAGACCAACCGTTTCCGAGATATATCGATTCCAAAAAAAAAATGAAATTCAGGGCCCCAAAAAAAGATTCGTCCCAGCACCGATTTTAACGCCCAATCATAGGATTCGTCACAGTCACTAACTCTTTCATCGTACCAAATTTCAGCTTAATATCTTGAAAATTGCGACCAGTACTTAGCTAAACGAAAAAATGTCACGCACAATGGACATTTTCAGGGCCCCAAAAAAAGAAAACGGTGAGAGATATCAAAAAATCGTTTTTAGTAAAAAAGTTGCATACCGCGGAGATCTTACACCTCAGCTCGATATCTTGAAAATTGCGACCTGTACTTCGCTAAACCCATAAATGTCACGCACAATGGACATTTTCAGGGCCCAAAAAATAGAAAACGGTGAGAGATATCAAAAAATCGTTTTGAGTAAAAAAGTTGCATACCGCGGAGATCTTACACCTGTGCCTTTAACATTTTTCGATACGACCAACCGTTTCCGAGATATATCGATTCCAAAAAACAGTTAGAAATTCAGGGCCCCTAAAAAAGATCCTGCCCTGCACCGATTTTAACGCCCAACAACAGGATTCGTCACAGTCACTAACTCTTTCACCGTACCACATTTTAGCTTAATATCTTGAAAATTGCGACCAGTAGGCCTACTTAGCTAAACGCAAAAATGTCACGCACAATGTACATTTTCAGGGCCCAAAAAATAGAAAACTGTGAGAGATATCAAAAAAGCGTTTTGAGTAAAAAAGATGCATACCGCGGAGATCTTACACCTATACCTTTAACATTTTTCGATACGATCAACCGTTTCCGAGATATATCGATTCCAAAAAAAGTATGAAATTCAGGGCCCCCCAAAAAGATCCGGCCCTGCACCGATTTTAATGCCCAACAATAGGGTTCGTCACAGTCACTAACTCTTTCACCGTACCAATCTTAAGCTTAATATCTTGAAAACTGCGACCAGTACTTAGCTAAACGCAAAAATGTCACGCACAATGGACATTTTCAGGGCCCCAAAAAAAGAAAACGGTGAGAGATATCAAAAAATAGTTTTGAGTAAAAAAGTTGCATACCGCGGAGATCTTACTCCTATATCTTTAACATATTTCGATACGACCTACCGTTTCCGAGATATATCGATTCAAAAAAATAGGATGAAATTCAGGGCCCCAGAAAAAGGTCCGGCCCTACACCTATTTTAACGCTCATCAATAGGGTTCGTCACAGGCCCCAACTATTTCACCGTACCAAATTTCTGCTCGATATCTTCAAAATTGCGACCTGTACTTTGCTAAACGCAAAAACGTCGCGCACATACGTACATACATACATACATACATACATACATACATACATACATACATACAGACAGTCAGACAGACTTTTTTTGAATTTTTTTTTCAACTCCGATTCGATTGGTAAAGGTTTGAACACTGGGCGACGCGTAGTTTCCGAGATCTCGAAAAATCCTACCACGGCTATATGAAAGCCTATAGGATCTTTAGATCCGGCTTTCATAACAAGTAGGAGTCTACGCAGTACGACCTGCTTTGGATGAAAAAGTGCGGCAAGATAGCGGCGAGCAAGAGGTGTAATAATCTCAAGCAACAACTTCGTTGGTGGCAAGGCCTGCGGAATTTTATTTCGGACATTCGACCCGATTACGTCGAAATGTAGGAACATTATAAAATGTTATTGTAGGCAATGATGACACCATCACATGGTTATGAAAGCCGGACGTCCTCGGAAATTGAAAATATCTTACAGCTGTAAATAAATTGTTTAACTTATTGAAAAGTTTAACACGGGTTATTAAAGATAATTTCCGTAGAATTTAATTAGACCATCAGTTGAATTTTTAACATTTATTAAATACATTTGGGCCCCATTTTGTTTTCAAAAACCATAAACATTTAATAACATTGAAAGGTGAGAGATATCAAAATATGATAAGGGGTAGAAAACTTGCTAATTACTGAGAACTTACACCTGTAGATTTAACTTTTATCTATAGGACAGACTGATACCGATACATAACGATTCGAAAAAATAGGATGAACGTCATGGCCCTAAAAATAGAAAGTATATCAAATAACCACTCGGGGTAAAAAGGTGCAAATTACTGAGATCTTACACCTGTACCTTTAACTTTTTTCGATACAACCAACCGTTTCCGAGATATACCGATTTAAACAAAAAATGAAATTCAGGGCCCCCAAAAAAGGTCCGGCCCTGCACCGATTTTAACGCCGAACAACAGGGTATCTCACAGCCAACAACTCTTTCGTCGTACCAAATTTCAGTTCGCTATCTTGAAAATTGCGACCTGTACTTTGCTAAACGCAAAAACGTCGCAAATATACGTACAACTTCTCGGTCCCAAAAAAGAAAACGTTGAGAGATATGAAAAAATAGTTTTGAGTAAAAAAAAAAGTTGCATACCGCGGAGGTCTAACACCTGTATACATAACCTTCTTCCATACGACCAGCCGTTTCCGAGATATATCGATTAAAAAAAAAGGATGAAACCAGGGCCCCAAAAAAGGCCCGGCCCTGCACCGATTTTAACGCCCAACAATAGGGTTCGTCACAGGGTCTAACTCTTTCACTGCACCAAATTTCAGTTTGATATCTTGAAAATTGCGACCTGTACTTCGCTAAACCCAAAAATGTCACGCACAATGGACATTTTCGGGGCCCCAAAGAAAGAAAACGGTGAGAGATATCAAAAATCGCTTTTTGTAAAAAAAAAGTTGCATACCGCGGAGATCTTACACCTGCACATTTGACGTTTTTCGATACGACCAACCGTTTCCGAGATATATCGATTCCAAAAAAAGTTTGAAATTCAGGGCCCCCAAAAATGATTGGGCCGTGCACCGTTTTTAACGCCCGACAACAGGTTTCCTCACAGGGTCTATCTGTTTCACCGCTCCAAATTTCAGCTCGATATCGTGAAAATTGCGAACTGTACTTCGCTAAACCAAAAAATGTCACGCACACACGACATTTTCAGGGCCCCAAAAAAGGAAAACGGTGAGAGATATCAAAAATCGTTTTGAGTAAATAAGATGCAGACCGCGGAGATCTTACACCTGTACATTTAACGTTGTTCGATACGACCAACCGTTTCCGGGATATATAGATCCCAAAAAACGTTTGAAATTCAGGGCCGCCCAGAAAGATCGGGCCGTGCACCGTTTTTAACGCCCGACAACAGGTTTCCTCACAGGGTCTAACACGTTCACCGCTCCAAATTTCAGCTCGATATCATGAAAATTGAGACCTATACTTCGCCCAACCCAAAAATGTCACGCACAATGGACATTTTCAGGGCCCCAAAAAAAGAAAACGGTGAGAGATATCAAAAAATCGTTTTGAGTATAAAAGTTGCATACCGCGGAGGTCTTACACCTATACCTTTAACATTTTTCGATACGATCAACCGTTTCCGAGATATATCGATTCCAAAAAAAAGTTAGAAATTCAGGGCCCCCAAAAAAGATCCGGCCCTGCACCGAATTTAACGCCCGAAAACAGGTTTCCTCACAGGGTCTATCTCGTTCACCGCTCCAAATTTCAGCTCGATATCATGAAAATTAAGACCTATACTTCGCCCAACCCAAAAATGTCATCCACAATTGACTTTTTCAGGGCCCCAAAAAATCTAAACAGTGAGAGATATCAAAAAATCGTTTTGAGTAAAAAAGTTGAATACCGCGTAGATCTTACACAAGTAGATTTAAAGTTCTTTGATAAGACCCACCGTTTCCGAGATATATCGATTCCAAAAAACAGTTAGAAATTCAGGGCCCCAAAAAAAGATGCGGCCCAGCACCGATTTTAACGCCCAATAACAGGATTCGTCACAGTCACTATATCTTTCATCGTACCAAATTTCAGCTTAATATCCTGAAAATTGCGACCAGTACTTAGCTAAACGCAAAAATGTCACGCACAATGGTCATTTTCAGGGCCCCAAAAAAAGAAAACGGTGGGAGATATCAAAAAATCGTTTTGAGTAAAAAAGTTGCATACCGCGGAGGTCTTACACCTACACCTTTAACATTTTTCGATACAATCAACCGTTTCCGAGATATATCGATTCCAAAAAAAGTTTGAAATTCAGAGCCCCCAAAAAAGATCCGGCCCTGCACCGATTTTAACGCCCGACAACAGGTTTCCTCACATGGTCTAACTCGTTCACCGCTCCAAATTTCAGCTTAATATCTTGAAAATTGCGGCCAGTACTTAGCTAAACGCAAAAATGTCACGCACAATGGACATTTTCAGGGCCCCAAAAAAAGAAAACGGTGAGAGATATCAAAAAATCGTTTTGAGTAAAAAAGTTGCATACCACGGAGGTCTTACACCTATACCTTTAACATTTTTCGATACAATCAACCGTCTCCGAGATATACCGATTCCAAAAAAAAAAATATGAAATTCAGGGCCCCCAAAAAAGATCCGGCCCTGCACCGATTTTAACGCCCGACAACAGGTTTCCTCACAGGGTCTAACTCGTTCACCGCTCCAAATTTCAGCTCGATATCATGAAAATTAAGACCTATACTTCGCCCAACCCAAAAATGTCATCCACAATTGACTTATTCAGGGCCCCAAAAAATCAAAACAGTGAGAGATATCAAAAAATCGTTTTCTGTAAAAAAGTTGCATATCGCGGAGATCTTACACCTCTACATTTAACATTTTTCGACACGACCAACCGTTTCCGAGATATATCGATTCCAAGAAACAGTTAGAAATTCAGGGCCCCCAAAAAAGATCCGGCCCTGCACCGATACTAACGCCCAACAATAGCATTCGTCACAGTCACTAACTCTTTCACCGTACCAAATTTCAGCTTAATATCTTGAAAATTGCGACCAGTACTTAGCTAAAGGCAAATATGTCACACACAATGGACATATTCAGGGCCCCAATAAAAGGAAACGGTGAAAGATATCAAAAAACCGTTTTGGGTAAAAACGTTGCATACCGTGGAGATCTTACACCTACACCTTTAACATTTTTCGATACGATCAACCGTTCCCGAGATATATCGATTCAAAAAAAAAGTTAGAAATACAGGGCCCCAAAAAAAGATTCGGCCCAGCACCGATTTTAACGCCCAATAATAGGATTCGTCACAGTCACTAACTCTTTCACCGTACCAAATTTCAGCTTAATATCTTGAAAATTGCGACCAGCACTTAGCTAAACGCAAAAATGTCACGCACAATGGTCATTTTCAGGGCCCCAAAAAAGAAAACGGTGGGGGATATCAAAAAATCGTTTTGAGTTAAAAAATTGCATACCGCGGAGTTCTTACACTTATACCTTTAACATTTTTCGATACAATCAACCGTTTCCGAGATATATCGATTCCAAAAAAGTTTGAAATTCAGGGCCCCCAAAAAAGATCCGGCCCAACGCCGATTTTAACTCCCGACAACAGGTTTCCTCACAGGGTCTAACTCGTTCACCGCTCCAAATTTCAGCTTAATATCTTGAAAATTGCGACCAGTACTTAGATAAACGCAAAAATGTCACGCACAATGGACATTTTCAGGGCCCCAAAAAAAGAAAACGGTGAGAGATATCAAAAAATCGTTTTGAGTAAAAAAGTTGCATACCGCGGAGATCTTACACCTGTACATTTAACATTTTTCGATGCGACAAACCGTTTCCGAGATATATCGATTCCAAAAAACAGTTAGAAATTCAGGGCCCCCAAAAAAGATCCGGCCCTGCAACGATTTTAACGCCCAACAATAGGATTCGTCACAGTCACTAACTCTTTCACCGTACCAAATTTCAGCTTAATATCTTGAAAATTGCGACCAGCACTTAGCTAAACGCAAAAATGTCACGCACAATGGTCATTTTCAGGGCCCCAAAAAAGAAAACGGGGGGTGATATCAAAAAATCGTTTTGAGTTAAAAAATAGCATACCGCGGAGTTCTTACACCTATACCGTTAACATTTTTCGATACAATCAACCGTTTCCGAGATATATCGATTCCAAAAAAAGTTTGAAATTCAGGGCCCCCAAAAAAGATCCGGCCCTGCGCCGATTTTAACGCCCGACAACAGGTTTTCTCACAGGGTCTAACTCGTTCACCGCTCCAAATTTCAGCTTAATATCTTGAAAATTGCGACCAGTACTTAGCTAAACGCAAAAATGTCACGCACAATGGACATTTTCAGGGCCCCAAAAAAAGAAAATGGTGAGAGATATCAAAAAATCGTTTTGAATAAAAATGTTGCATACCCCGGAGGTCTTACACCTATACTTTTAACATTTTTCGATACAATCAACCGTCTCCGAGATATATCGATTCCAAAGAAAAGTTTGAAATTCAGGGCCCCCAAAAAAGATCTGGCCCTGCACCGATTTTAACGCCCGACTACAGGTTTCCTCACAGGGTCTAACTCGTTTACCGCTCCAAATTTCAGCTCGATATCATGAAAATTAAGACCTATACTTCGCCCAACCCAAAAATGTCATCCACAATTGACTTTTTCAGGGGCCCAAAAAAATCAAAACAGTGAGAGATATCAAAAAATCGTTTTGAGTAAAACAGTTGCATACCGCGGAGATCTTATACCTGTACATTTAATATTTTTCGACACGACCAACCGTTTCCGAGATATATCGATTCCAAGAAACAGTTAGAAATTCAGGGCCCCCAAAAAAGATCCGGCCCTGCACCGATTTTAACGCCCAACAATAGGAGATTCGTCACAGTCACTAACTCTTTCACCGTACCAAAGTTCACCTTAATATCTTGAAAATTGCGACCAGTTCTTGGCTAAACGCAAAAATGTCACGCACAATGGATATTTTCAGGGCCCCAAAAAAAGAAAACGGTGCGAGATATCAAAAAATCGTTTTGAGTAAACAAGTTGCATACTGCGGAGATCTTACACCTGTACGTTTAACATTTTTCGATACGACCAACCGTTTCCGAGATATATCGATTCCAAAAAAAAGTTTGAAATTCAGGGCCCCCCAAAAAGATCCGGCCCTGCACCGATGTTAACGCCCAACAACAGGATTCGTCACAGTCACTAACTCTTTCTCCGTACCAAATTTCAGCTTCATATCTTGAAAATTGCGACCAGTACTTAGCTAAACGCAAAAATGTCACGCACAATGGACATTTTCAGGACCCTAAAAAAAGAAAACGGTGAATGATATCAAAAAATCGTTTTAACTAAAAAAGTTGCATACCGCGGAGATCTTACACCTGTACATTCAACATTTTTCGATACGACCAACCGTTTCCGAGATATATCGATTCCAAAAAAAGTTTGAAATTCAGGGCCCCCAAAAAAGATCCGGCCCTACACCGATTTTAACGCCCAACAACAGGTTTCCTCACAGGGTCTAACTCGTTCACCGCTCCAAATTTCAGCTCGATATCATGAAAATTAAGACCTATATTTCGCCCAACCCAAAAATGTCATGAACAATTGACTTTTTCAGGGCCCCAAAAAATCAAAACGGTGAGAGATATCAAAAAATATTTTGGAGTAAAAAGGTTGCATACCGCGGAGATCTTACACATGTAGATTTCAAGTTTTTTGATAAGACCAACCGTTTCCGAGATATATCGATTCCAAAAAAAATTGAAATTCAGGGCCCCTAAAAGAAGATTCGTCCCAGCACCGATTTTAACGCCCAATCATAGGATTCGTCACAGTCACTAACTTTTTCACCGTACCAAATTTCAGCTTCATATCTTGAAAATTGCGACCAGTACTTAGCTAAACGCAAAAATGTCACGCACAAGGGACATTTTCAGGGCCCCAAGAAAGAAAACGGTGAGAGATATCAAAAAATCGTTTTGAGTAAAAAAGTTGCACACTGCGGAGGTCTTACACCTGTACCTTTAACATTTTTCGATACGACCAACCGTTTCCGAGATATATCGATTCCAAAGAAAAGTTTGAAATTCAGGGCCCCCCAAAAAGATCCGGCCCTGCACCGATATTAACGCCCAACAATAGTATTCGTCACAGTCACTAACTCTTTCATCGTACCAAATTTCAGCTTAATATCTTGAAAATTGCGACCAGTACTTAGCTAAACGAAAAAATGTCACGCACAATGGATATTTTCAGGGCCCCAAAAAAAGAAAACGGTGAGAGATATCAAAAAATCGTTTTTAGTAAAAAAGTTGCATACCGCGGAGATCTTACACCTCAGCTCGATATCTTGAAAATTGCGACCTGTACTTCGCTAAACCCAAAAAATGTCACGCACAATGGACATTTTCAGGGCCCAAAAAATAGAAAACGGTGAGAGATATCAAAAAATCGTTTTGAGTAAAAAAATTGCATACCGCGGAGATCTTACGCCTGTACCTTTAACATTTTTCGATACGACCAACCGTTTCCGAGATATATCGATTCCAAAAAACAGTTAGAAATTCAGGGCCCCTAAAAAAGATCCTGCCCTGCACCGATTTTAACGCCCAACAACAGGATTCGTCACAGTCACTAACTCTTTCACCGTACCACATTTTAGCTTAATATCTTGAAAATTGCAACCAGTACTTAGCTAAACGCAAAAATGTCACGCACAATGGACATTTTCAGGGCCCCAAAAAAGAAAATGGTGAGAGATATCAAAAAAGCGTTTTGAGTAAAAAAGATGCATACCGCGGAGATCTTACACCTATACCTTTAACATTTTTCGATACGATCAACCGTTTCCGAGATATATCGATTCCAAAAAAAGTTTGAAATTCAGGGCCCCCCAAAAAGATCCGGCCCTGCACCGATTTTAATGCCCAACAATAGGGTTCGTCACAGTCACTAACTCTTTCACCGTACCAAATTTAAGCTTAATATCTTGAAAACTGCGACCAGTACTTAGCTAAACGCAAAAATGTCACGCACAATGGACATTTTCAGGGCCCCAAAAAACGAAAACGGTGAGAGATATCAAAAAATAGTTTTGAGTAAAAAAGTTGCATACCGCGGAGATCTTACTCCTATATATTTAACATTTTTCGATACGACCTACCGTTTCCGAGATATATCGATTCAAAAAAATAGGATGAAATTCAGGGCCCCAAAAAAAGGTCCGGCCCTACACCTATTTTAACGCTCATCAATAGGGTTCGTCACAGGCCCCAACTATTTCACCGTACCAAATTTCAGCTCGATATCTTCAAAATTGCGACCTGTACTTTGCTAAACGCAAAAACGTCACGCACATACGTACATACATACATGCATACATACATACATACATACATACATACATACAGACAGACTTTTTTTATATTTTTTTTTTCAACTCCGATTCGATTGGTAAAGGTTTGAACACTGGGCGACGCGTAGTTTCCGAGATCTCGAAAAATCCTACCACGGCTATATGAAAGCCTATAGGTTCTTTAGATCCGGCTTTCATAACAAGTAGGAGTCTACGCAGTACGACCTGCTTTGGATGAAAAAGTGCGGCAAGATAGCGGTGAGCAAGAGGTGTAATAATCTCAAGCAACAACTTCGTTGGTGGCAAGGCCTGCGGAATTGTATTTCGGACATTCGACCCGATTACGTCGAAATGTAAGAACATTATAAAATGTTATTGTAGGCAATGATGACACCATCACATGGTTATGAAAGCCGGACGTCCTCGGAAATGGAAAATATCTTACAGCTGTAAATAAATTGTTTAGCTTATTGAAAAGTTTAACACGGGTTATTAAAGATAATTTTCCGTAGAATTTAATTAGACCATCAGTTGAATTTTTAACATTTATTAAATACATTTGGGCCCCATTTTGTTTTCAAAAACCATAAACATTTAATAACATTGAAAGGTGAGAGATATCAAAATATGATAAGGGGTAGAAAACTTGCTAATTACTGAGAACTTACACCTGTAGATTTAACTTTTATCTATAGGACAGACTGATACCGATACATAACGATTCGAAAAAATAGGATGAACGTCATGGCCCTAAAAATAGAAAGTATATCAAATAACCACTCGGGGTAAAAAGGTGCAAATTACTGAGATCTTACACCTGTACCTTTAACTTTTTTCGATACAACCAACCGTTTCCGAGATATACCGATTTAAACAAAAAATGAAATTCAGGGCCCCCAAAAAAGGTCCGGCCCTGCACCGATCTTAACGCCGAACAACAGGGTATCTCACAGCCAACAACTCTTTCGTCGTACCAAATTTCAGTTCGCTATCTTGAAAATTGAGACCTGTACTTTGCTAAACGCAAAAACGTCGCAAATATACGTACAACTTCTCGGTCCCAAAAAAGAAAACGTTGAGAGATATGAAAAAATCGTTTTGAGTAAAAAAAAGTTGCATACCGCGGAGGTCTAACACCTGTATACATAACCTTCTTCCATACGACCAGCCGTTTCCGAGATATATCGATTCAAAAAAAAAAAGGATGAAACCAGGGCCCCAAAAAAGGCCCGGCCCTGCACCGATTTTAACGCCCAACAATAGGGTTCGTCACAGGGTCTAACTCTTTCACTGCACCAAATTTCAGTTTGATATCTTGAAAATTGCGACCTGTACTTCGCTAAACCCAAAAATGTCACGCACAATGGACATTTTCGGGGCCCCAAAGAAAGAAAACGGTGAGAGATATCAAAAATCGCTTTTTGTAAAAAAAAAAGTTGCATACCGCGGAGATCTTACACCTGCACATTTGACGTTTTTCGATACGACCAACCGTTTCCGAGATATATCGATTCCAAAAAAAGTTTGGCCGTGCACCGTTTTTAACGCCCGACAACAGGTTTTCTCACAGGGTTTATCTGTTTCACCGCTCCAAATTTCAGCTCGATATCTTGAAAATTGCGAACTGTACTTCGCTAAACCAAAAAATGTCACGCACACACGACATTTTCAGGGCCCCAAAAAAGGAAAACGGTGAGAGATATCAAAAATCGTTTTGAGTAAATAAGATGCAGACCGCGGAGATCTTACACCTGTACATTTAACGTTGTTCGATACGACCAACCGTTTCCGGGATATATAGATCCCAAAAAACGTTTGAAATTCAGGGCCGCCCAGAAAGATTGGGCCGTGCACCGTTTTTAACGCCCGACAACAGGTTTCCTCACAGGGTCTAACACGTTCACCGCTCCAAATTTCAGCTCGATATCATGAAAATTGAGACCTATACTTCGCCCAACCCAAAAATGTCACGCACAATGGACATTTTCAGGGCCCCAAAAAAAGAAAACGGTGAGAGATATCAAAAAATCGTTTTGAGTATAAAAGTTGCATACCGCGGAGGTCTTACACCTATACCTTTAACATTTTTCGATACGATCAACCGTTTCCGAGATATATCGATTCCAAAAAGAAGTTAGAAATTCAGGGCCCCCAAAAAAGATCCGGCCCTGCACCGAATTTAACGCCCGAAAACAGGTTTCCTCACAGGGTCTATCTCGTTCACCGCTCCAAATTTCAGCTCGATATCATGAAAATTAAGACCTATACTTCGCCCAACCCAAAAATGTCATCCACAATTGACTTTTTCAGGGCCCCAAAAAATCTAAACAGTGAGAGATATCAAAAAATCGTTTTGAGTAAAAAAGTTGAATACCGCGTAGATCTTACACAAGTAGATTTAAAGTTCTTTGATAAGACCCACCGTTTCCGAGATATATCGATTCCAAAAAACAGTTAGAAATTCAGGGCCCCAAAAAAAGATGCGGCCCAGCACCGATTTTAACGCCCAATAACAGGATTCGTCACAGTCACTATATCTTTCATCGTACCAAATTTCAGCTTAATATCCTGAAAATTGCGACCAGTACTTAGCTAAACGCAAAAATGTCACGCACAATGGTCATTTTCAGGGCCCCAAAAAAAGAAAACGGTGGGAGATATCAAAAAATCGTTTTGAGTAAAAAAGTGCATACCGCGGAGGTCTTACACCTACACCTTTAACATTTTTCGATACAATCAACCGTTTCCGAGATATATCGATTCCAAAAAAAGTTTGAAATTCAGAGCCCCCAAAAAAGATCCGGCCCTGCACCGATTTTAACGCCCGACAACAGGTTTCCTCACATGGTCTAACTCGTTCACCGCTCCAAATTTCAGCTTAATATCTTGAAAATTACGGCCAGTACTTAACTAAACGCAAAAATGTCACGCACAATGGACATTTTCAGGGCCCCAAAAAAAAAACGGTGAGAGATATCAAAAAATCGTTTTGAGTAAAAAAGTTGCATACCGCGGAGGTCTTACACCTATACCTTTAACATTTTTCGATACAATCAACCGTCTCCGAGATATACCGATTCCAAAAAAAAAAATATGAAATTCAGGGCCCCCAAAAAAGATCCGGCCCTGCACCGATTTTAACGCCCGACAACAGGTTTCCTCACAGGGTCTAACTCGTTCACCGCTCCAAATTTCAGCTCGATATCATGAAAATTAAGACCTATATTTCGCCCAACCCAAAAATGTCATGAACAATTGACTTTTTCAGGGCCCCAAAAAATCAAAACGGTGAGAGATATCAAAAAATATTTTGGAGTAAAAAGGTTGCATACCGCGGAGATCTTACACATGTAGATTTCAAGTTTTTTGATAAGACCAACCGTTTCCGAGATATATCGATTCCAAAAAAAATTGAAATTCAGGGCCCCAAAAGAAGATTCGTCCCAGCACCGATTTTAACGCCCAATCATAGGATTCGTCACAGTCACTAACTTTTTCGCCGTACCAAATTTCAGCTTCATATCTTGAAAATTGCGACCAGTACTTAGCTAAACGCAAAAATGTCACGCACAAGGGACATTTTCAGTGCCCCAAGAAAGAAAACGGTGAGAGATATCAAAAAATCGTTTTGAGTAAAAACGTTGCACACTGCGGAGGTCTTACACCTGTACCTTTAACATTTTTCGATACGACCAACCGTTTCCGAGATATATCGATTCCAAAGAAAAGTTTGAAATTCAGGGCCCCCCAAAAAGATCCGGCCCTGCACCGATATTAACGCCCAACAATAGTATTCGTCACAGTCACTAACTCTTTCATCGTACCAAATTTCAGCTTAATATCTTGAAAATTGCGACCAGTACTTAGCTAAACGAAAAAATGTCACGCACAATGGACATTTTCAGGGCCCCAAAAAAAGAAAACGGTGAGAGATATCAAAAAATCGTTTTTAGTAAAAAAGTTGCATACCGCGGAGATCTTACACCTCAGCTCGATATCTTGAAAATTGCTACCTGTACTTCGCTAAACCCAAAAATGTCACGCACAATGGACATTTTCAGGGCCCAAAAAATAGAAAACGGTGAGAGATATCAAAAAATCGTTTTGAGTAAAAAAGTTGCATACCGCGGAGATCTTACACCTGTACCTTTAACATTTTTCGATACGACCAACCGTTTCCGAGATATATCGATTCCAAAAAACAGTTAGAAATTCAGGGCCCCTAAAAAAGATCCTGCCCTGCACCGATTTTAACGCCCAACAACAGGATTCGTCACAGTCACTAACTCTTTCACCGTACCACATTTTAGCTTAATATCTTGAAAATTGCAACCAGTACTTAGCTAAACGCAAAAATGTCACGCACAATGGACATTTTCAGGGCCCCAAAAAAGAAAACGGTGAGAGATATCAAAAAAGCGTTTTGAGTAAAAAAGATGCATACCGCGGAGATCTTACACCTATACCTTTAACATTTTTCGATACGATCAACCGTTTCCGAGATATATCGATTCCAAAAAAAGTTTGAAATTCAGGGCCCCCCAAAAAGATCCGGCCCTGCACCGATTTTAATGCCCAACAATAGGGTTCGTCACAGTCACTAACTCTTTCACCGTACCAAATTTAAGCTTAATATCTTGAAAACTGCGACCAGTACTTAGCTAAACGCAAAAATGTCACGCACAATGGACATTTTCAGGGCCCCAAAAAAAGAAAACGGTGAGAGATATCAAAAAATAGTTTTGAGTAAAAAAGTTGCATACCGCGGAGATCTTACTCCTATATATTTAACATTTTTCGATACGACCTACCGTTTCCGAGATATATCGATTCAAAAAAATAGGATGAAATTCAGGGCCCCAAAAAAAGGTCCGGCCCTACACCTATTTTAACGCTCATCAATAGGGTTCGTCACAGGCCCCAACTATTTCACCGTACCAAATTTCAGCTCGATATCTTCAAAATTGCGACCTGTACTTTGCTAAACGCAAAAACGTCACGCACATACGTACATACATACATGCATACATACATACATACATACATACATACAGACAGACTTTTTTTGAATTTTTTTTTTTTTCAACTCCGATTCGATTGGTAAAGGTTTGAACACTGGGCGACGCGTAGTTTCCGAGATCTCGAAAAATCCTACCACGGCTATATGAAAGCCTATAGGATCTTTAGATCCGGCTTTCATAACAAGTAGGAGTCTACGCAGTACGACCTGCTTTGGATGAAAAAGTGCGGCAAGATAGCGGCGAGCAAGAGGTGTAATAATCTCAAGCAACAACTTCGTTGGTGGCAAGGCCTGCGGAATTGTATTTCGGACATTCGACCCAATTACGTCGAAATGTAAGAACATTATAAAATGTTATTGTAGGCAATGATGACACCATCACATGGTTATGAAAGCCGGACGTCCTCGGAAATGGAAAATATCTTACAGCTGTAAATAAATTGTTTAACTTATTGAAAAGTTTAACACGGGTTATTAAAGATAATTTTCCGTAGAATTTAATTAGACCATCAGTTGAATTTTTAACATTTATTAAATACATTTGGGCCCCATTTTGTTTTCAAAAACCATAAACATTTAATAACATTGAAAGGTGAGAGATATCAAAATATGATAAGGGGTAGAAAACTTGCTAATTACTGAGAACTTACACCTGTAGATTTAACTTTTATCTATAGGACAGACTGATACCGATACATAACGATTCGAAAAAATAGGATGAACGTCATGGCCCTAAAAATAGAAAGTATATCAAATAACCACTCGGGGTAAAAAGGTGCAAATTACAGAGATCTTACACCTGTACCTTTAACTTTTTTCGATACAACCAACCGTTTCCGAGATATACCGATTTAAACAAAAAATGAAATTCAGGGCCCCCAAAAAAGGTCCGGCCCTGCACCGATTTTAACGCCGAACAACAGGGTATCTCACAGCCAACAACTCTTTCGTCGTACCAAATTTCAGTTCGCTATCTTGAAAATTGCGACCTGTACTTTGCTAAACGCAAAAACGTCGCAAATATACGTACAACTTCTCGGTCCCAAAAAAGAAAACGTTGAGAGATATGAAAAAATCGTTTTGAGTAAAAAAAAAGTTGCATACCGCGGAGGTCTAACACCTGTATACATAACCTTCTTCCATACGACCAGCCGTTTCCGAGATATATCGATTCAAAAAAAAAGGATGAAACCAGGGCCCCAAAAAAGGCCCGGCCCTGCACCGATTTTAACGCCCAACAATAGGGTTCGTCACAGGGTCTAACTCTTTCACTGCACCAAATTTCAGTTTGATATCTTGAAAATTGCGACCTGTACTTCGCTAAACCCAAAAATGTCACGCACAATGGACATTTTCGGGGCCCCAAAGAAAGAAAACGGTGAGAGATATCAAAAATCGTTTTGAGTAAATAAGATGCAGACCGCGGAGATCTTACACCTGTACATTTAACGTTGTTCGATACGACCAACCGTTTCCGGGATATATAGATCCCAAAAAACGTTTGAAATTCAGGGCCGCCCAGAAAGATTGGGCCGTGCACCGTTTTTAACGCCCGACAACAGGTTTCCTCACAGGGTCTAACACGTTCACCGCTCCAAATTTCAGCTCGATATCATGAAAATTGAGACCTATACTTCGCCCAGCCCAAAAATGTCACGCACAATGGACATTTTCAGGGCCCCAAAAAAAGAAAACGGTGAGAGATATCAAAAAATCGTTTTGAGTATAAAAGTTGCATACCGCGGAGGTCTTACACCTATACCTTTAACATTTTTCGATACGATCAACCGTTTCCGAGATATATCGATTCCAAAAAGAAGTTAGAAATTCAGGGCCCCCAAAAAAGATCCGGCCCTGCTCCGAATTTAACGCCCGAAAACAGGTTTCCTCACAGGGTCTATCTCGTTCACCGCTCCAAATTTCAGCTCGATATCATGAAAATTAAGACCTATACTTCGCCCAACCCAAAAATGTCATCCACAATTGACTTTTTCAGGGCCCCAAAAAATCTAAACAGTGAGAGATATCAAAAAATCGTTTTGAGTAAAAAAGTTGAATACCGCGTAGATCTTACGCAAGTAGATTTAAAGTTCTTTGATAAGACCCACCGTTTCCGAGATATATCGATTCCAAAAAACAGTTAGAAATTCAGGGCCCCAAAAAAAGATGCGGCCCAGCACCGATTTTAACGCCCAATAACAGGATTCGTCACAGTCACTATATCTTTCATCGTACCAAATTTCAGCTTAATATCCTGAAAATTGCGACCAGTACTTAGCTAAACGCAAAAATGTCACGCACAATGGTCATTTTCAGGGCCCCAAAAAAAGAAAACGGTGGGAGATATCAAAAAATCGTTTGGAGTAAAAAAGTGCATACCGCGGAGGTCTTACACCTACACATTTAACATTTTTCGATACAATCAACCGTTTCCGAGATATATCGATTCCAAAAAAAGTTTGAAATTCAGAGCCCCCAAAAAAGATCCGGCCCTGCACCGATTTTAACGCCCGACAACAGGTTTCCTCACATGGTCTAACTCGTTCACCGCTCCAAATTTCAGCTTAATATCTTGAAAATTACGGCCAGTACTTAACTAAACGCAAAAATGTCACGCACAATGGACATTTTCAGGGCCCCAAAAAAAGAAAACGGTGAGAGATATCAAAAAATCGTTTTGAGTAAAAAAGTTGCATACCGCGGAGGTCTTACACCTATACCTTTAACATTTTTCGATACAATCAACCGTCTCCGAGATATACCGATTCCAAAAAAAAAAATATGAAATTCAGGGCCCCCAAAAAAGATCCGGCCCTGCACCGATTTTAACGCCCGACAACAGGTTTCCTCACAGGGTCTAACTCGTTCACCGCTCCAAATTTCAGCTCGATATCATGAAAATTAAGACCTATACTTCGCCCAACCCAAAAATGTCATCCACAATTGACTTTTTCAGGGCCCCAAAAAATCAAAACAGTGAGAGATATCAAAAAATCGTTTTCTGTAAAAAAGTTGCATATCGCGGAGATCTTACACCTCTACATTTAACATTTTTCGACACGACCAACCGTTTCCGAGATATATCGATTCCAAGAAACGGTTAGAAATTCAGGGCCCCCAAAAAAGATCCGGCCCTGCACCGATACTAACGCCCAACAATAGCATTCGTCACAGTCACTAACTCTTTCACCGTACCAAATTTCAGCTTAATTTCTTGAAAATTGCGACCAGTACTTAGCTAAACGCAAATATGTCACACACAATGGACATATTCACGGCCCCAATAAAAGGAAACGGTGAGAGATATCAAAAAACCGTTTTGAGTAAAAACGTTGCATACCGTGGAGATCTTACACCTACACCTTTAACATTTTTCGATACGATCAACCGTTCCCGAGATATATCGATTCAAAAAAAAAGTTAGAAATACAGGGCCCCAAAAAAAGATTCGGCCCAGCACCGATTTTAACGCCCAATAATAGGATTCGTCACAGTCACTAACTCTTTCACCGTACCAAATTTCAGCTTAATATCTTGAAAATTGCGACCAGCACTTAGCTAAACGCAAAAATGTCACGCACAATGGTCATTTTCAGGGCCCCAAAAAAGAAAACGGTGGGAGATATCAAAAAATCGTTTTGAGTTAAAAAATTGCATACCGCGGAGTTCTTACACTTATACCTTTAACATTTTTCGATACAATCAACCGTTTCCGAGATATATCGATTCCAAAAAAGTTTGAAATTCAGGGCCCCCAAAAAAGATCCGGCCCTGCGCCGATTTTAACGCCCGACAACAGGTTTCCTCACAGGGTCTAACTCGTTCACCGCTCCAAATTTCAGCTTAATATCTTGAAAATTGCGACCAGTACTTAGCTAAACGCAAAAATGTCACGTACAATGGACATTTTCAGGGCCCCAAAAAAAGAAAACGGTGAGAGATATCAAAAAATAGTTTTGAGTAAAAAAGTTGCATACCGCGGAGATCTTACACCTGTACATTTAACATTTTTCGATGCGACAAACCGTTTCCGAGATATATCGATTCCAAAAAACAGTTAGAAATTCAGGGCCCCCAAAAAAGATCCGGCCCTGCAACGATTTTAACGCCCAACAATTGGATTCGTCACAGTCACTAACTCTTTCACCGTACCAAATTTCAGCTTAATATCTTGAAAATTGCGACCAGCACTTAGCTAAACGCAAAAATGTCACGCACAATGGTCATTTTCAGGGCCCCAAAAAAGAAAACGGGGGGTGATATCAAAAAATCGTTTTGAGTTAAAAAAAATAGCATACCGCGGAGTTCTTACACCTATACCTTTAACATTTTTCGATACAATCAACCGTTTCCGAGATATATCGATTCCAAAAAAAGTTTGAAATTCAGGGCCCCCAAAAAAGATCCGGCCCTGCGCCGATTTTAACGCCCGACAACAGGTTTCCTCACAGGGTCTAACTCGTTCACCGCTCCAGATTTCAGCTTAATATCTTGAAAATTGCGACCAGTACTTAGCTAAACGCAAAAATGTCACGCACAATGGACATTTTCAGGGCCCCAAAAAAAGAAAATGGTGAGAGATATCAAAAAATCGTTTTGAATAAAAATGTTGCATACCGCGGAGGTCTTACACCTATACTTTTAACATTTTTCGATACAATCAACCGTCTCCGAGATATATCGATTCCAAAAAAAAGTTTGAAATTCAGCCCCCAAAAAGATCCGGCCCTGCGCCGATTTTAACGCCCGACAACAGGTTTCCTCACAGGGTCTAACTCGTTCACCGCTCCAGATTTCAGCTTAATATCTTGAAAATTGCGACCAGTACTTAGCTAAACGCAAAAATGTCACGCACAATGGACATTTTCAGGGCCCCAAAAAAAGAAAATGGTGAGAGATATCAAAAAATCGTTTTGAGTAAAAAAGTTGCATACCGCGGAGATCTTATACCTGTACATTTAATATTTTTCGACACGACCAACCGTTTCCGAGATATATCGATTCCAAGAAACAGTTAGAAATTCAGGGCCCCCAAAAAAGATCCGGCCCTGCACCGATTTTAACGCCCAACAATAGGATTCGTCACAGTCACTAACTCTTTCACCGTACCAAAATTCATCTTAATATCTTGAAAATTGCGACCAGTACTTAGCTAAACGCAAAAATGTCACACACAATGGACATTTTCAGGGCCCCAAAAAAAGGAAACGGTGAGAGATATCAAAAAACCGTTTTGAGTAAAAAAGTTGCATACCGTGGAGATCTTACACCTATACCTTTAACATTTTTCGATACGATCAACCGTTCCCGAGATATATCGATTCCAAAAACAGTTTGAAATTCAGGGACCCCAAAAAAGATCCGGCCCTGCACCGATTTTAACGCCCAACAATAGGATTTCGTCACAGTCACTAACTCTTTCATCGTACCAAATTTCAGCTTAATATCTTGAAAATTGCGACCAGTACTTAGCTAAACGCAAAAATGTCACGCACAATGGACATTTTCAGGGCCCCAAAAAATGAAAACGGTGAGCGATATCAAAAAATCGTTTTGAGTAAAAAAGGTGCATACCGCGGAGATCTTACACCTATTCCTGTAACATTTTTCGATACAACCAACAGTTTCCGTGATAAATCGATTCAAAAAAATAGGATGAAATTCAGGGCCCCAAAAAAATGTCCGGCCCTGCACCGATTTTAACGCCCAACAATAGGGTTCGTCACAGGCCCCAACTCTTTCACCGTACCAAATTTCAGATCGATATCTTGAAAATTGCGACCTGTACTCTGCTAAAAGCAAAAACGTCACGCACATACGTACATACATACATACAGACAGACTTTTTCCAACATACCACGGCTATATGAAAGCCTATAGGATCTTTAGGTCCGGCTTTCATAACAAGTAGGAGTCTACGCAGTACGACCTGCTTTGGATGAAAAGGTGCGGCAAGATAGCGGCGAGCAAGAGGTGTAATAATCTCAAACAACAACTTCGTTGGTGGCAAGGCCTGCGGAATTGTATTTCGGACATTCGACCCGATTACGTCGAAATGTAGGAACATTATAAAATGTTATTGTAGGCAATGATGACACCATCACATGGTTATGAAAGCCGGACGTCCTCGGAAATGGAAAATATCTTACAGCTGTATATAAATTGTTTAACTTATTGAAAAGTTTAACACGGGTTATTAAAGATAATTTTCCGTAGAATTTAATTAGACCATCAGTTGAATTTTTAACATTTATTAAATACATTTGGGCCCCATTTTGTTTTCAAAAACCATAAACATTTAGTAACATTAAAAGGTGAGAGATATCAAAATATGATAAGTGGTAGAAAACTTGCTAATTACTGAGAACTTACACCTGTAGATTTAACTTTTATCTATAGGACAGACTGATACCGATACATAACGATTCGAAAAAATAGGATGAACGTCATGGCCCCAAAAATAGAAAGTATATCAAATAACCACTCGGGGTAAAAAGGTGCAAATTACTGAGATCTTACACCTGTACCTTTAACTTTTTTCGATACAACCAACCGTTTCAGAGATATACCGATTCAAACAAAAAATGAAATTCAGGGCCCCCAAAAAAGGTCCGGCCCTGCACCGATTTTAACGCCGAACAACAGGGTACCTCACAGCCAACAACTCTTTCGTCGTACCAAATTTCAGTTCGCTATCTTGAAAATTGCGACCTGTACTTTGCTAAACGCAAAAACGTCACAAATATACGTACAACTTCTCGGCCCCAAAAAAGAAAACGTTGAGAGATATGAAAAAATCGTTTTGAGTAAAAAAGTTGCATACCGCGGAGGTCTAACACCTGTATACATAACCTTTTTCCATACGACCAGCCGTTTCCGAGATATATCGATTCAAAAAAAAAAAGATGAAACCAGGGCCACAAAAAAAAAGGCCCGGCCCTGCACCGATTTTAACGCCCAACAATAGGGTTCGTCACAGAGTCTAACTCTTTCACTGCACCAAATTTCAGTTTGATATCTTGAAAATTGTGACCTGTACTTCGCTTAACCCAAAAATGTCACGCACAATGGACATTTTCGGGGCCCCAAAAAAAGAAAACGGTGAGAGATATCAAAAATCGCTTTTTGTAAAAAAAAAGTTGCATACCGCGGAGATCTTACACCTGCACATTTGACGTTTTTCGATACGACCAACCGTTTCCGGGATATATCGATTCCAAAAAAAGTTTAAAATTCAGGGCCCCCAAAAATGATCGGGTCGTGCACCGTTTTTAACGCCCGACAACAGGTTTCCTCACAGGGTCTATCTGTTTCACCGCTCCAAACTTCAGCTCGATATCTTGGAAATTGCGAATTGTACTTCGCTAAACCAAAAAATGTCACGCACACACGACATTTTCAGGGCCCCAAAAAAGGAAACCGGTGAGAGATATCAAAAATCGTTTTGAGTAAATAAGATGCATACCGCGGAGATCTTACACCTGTACATTTAACGTTTTTCGATAGGACCAACCGATTCCGAGATATATCGATCCCAAAAAAAGTTTGAATTCAGGGCCCCCCAGAAAGAACGGGCCGTGCACCGTTTTTAACGCCCGACAACAGGTTTCCTCACAGGGTCTAACACGTTCACCGCTCCAAATTTCAGCTCGATATCATGAAAATTGAGACCTATACTTCGCCCAACCCAAATATGTCACGCACAATGGACATTTTCAGGGCCCTATAAAAGAAAATGGTGAGAGTTATCAAAAAATCGTTTTGAGTAAAAAAGTTGCATACCGCGGAGATCTTACACATGTAGATTTAAAGTTTTTCGATACGACCAACCGTTTCCGAGATATATCGATTCAAAAAAAAAAGTTTGAAATTCAGGGCCCGCAAAAAAGATTCGGCCCTGCACCGATTTTAACGCCCAACAATAGGATTCGTCACAGTCACTAACTCTTTCACCGTACCAAATTTCAGCTTAATATCTTGAAAATTGCGACCAGTTCTTGGCTAAACGCAAAAATGTCACGCACAATGGACATTTTCAGGGCCCCAAAAAAAGAAAACGGTGAGAGATATCAAAAAATCGTTATGGGTAAAAACGTTGCATACCGCGGAGGTCTTACACCTGAACATTTAACATTTTTCGATACGACCAACCGTTTCCGAGATATATCGATTTCAAAAAAAAGTTTGAAATTCAGGGCCCCCAAAAAAGATCCGGCCCTGCATCGATTTTAACGCCCGAAAACAGGTTTCCTCACAGGGTCTAACTCGTTCCCCGCTCCAAATTTCAGCTCGATATCATGAAAATTAAGACCTATACTTCGCCCAACCCAAAAATGTCATCCACAATTGTCTTTTTCAGGGCCCCAAAAAATCTAAACAGTGAGAGATATCAAAAAATCGTTTTGAGTAAAAAAGTTGAATACCGCGGAGATCTTACACATGTAGATTTAAAGTTTTTTGATAAGACCAACCGTTTCCGAGATATATCGACTCCAAAAAACAGTTAGAAATTCAGGGCCCCAAAAAAAGATTCGGCCCAGCACCGATTTTAACGCCCAATAATAGGATTCGTCACAGTCACTAACTCTTTCACCGTACCAAATTTCAACTTCGTATCTTGAAAATTGCGACCAGTACTTAGCTAGACGCAAAAATGTCACGCACAATGGACATTTTCAGGGCCCTAAAAAAAGAAAACGGTGAGAGATATCAAAAAATCGTTTTGCGTAAAAAAGTTGCATACCGTGGAGATCTTACACCTGAACGTTTAACATTTTTCGATGCGACCAACCGTTTCCGAGATATATCGATTCCAAAAAACAGTTAGAAACTCAGGGCCCCCCAAAAAAGATCCGGCCCTGCAACGATTTTAACGCCCTACAATAGGATTCGTCACAGTCACTAAATCTTTCACCGTACCAAATTTCAGCTTAATATCTTGAAAATTGCGGCCAGTACTTGGCTAGACGCAAAAATGTCACGCACAATGGACATTTTCAGGGCCAGTAAAAAAGAAAACGGTGAGAGATATCAAAAAATCGTTTTGAGTAAAAAAGTTGCATACCGTGGAGGTCTTACACCTGTACATTTAACATTTTTCGATACAATCAACCGTCTCCGAGATATATCGATTCCAAAAAAAAGTTTGATATTCAGGGCCCCCAAAAAAGATCCGGCCCTGCACCGATTTTAACGCCCGACAACAGGTTTCGTCACAGGGTCTAACTCGTTCACCGTACCAAATTTCAGCTTAATATCTTGAAAATTGCGACCAGTTCTTGGCTAAACGCAAAAATGTCACGCACAATGGACATTTTCAGGGCCCCAAAAAAAGAAAACGGTGAGAGATATCAAAAAATCATTAGGGTAAAAACGTTGCATACCGCGGAGGTCTTACACCTGTACCTTTAACATTTTTCGATACGACCAACCGTTTCCGAGATATATCGATTTCAAAGAAAAGTTTGAAATTCAGGGCCCCCAAAAAAGATCCGGCCTTGCACAGATTTTAACGCCCAACAATAGGATTCGTCACAGTCACTAATTCTTTCTCCGTACCAAATTTCAGCTTAATATCTTGAAAATTGCGACCAGTTCATGGCTAAACGCAAAAATGTCACGCACAATGGACATTTTCAGGGCCCCAAAAAAAGAAAACGGTGAGAGATATCAAAAAATCGTTTTGAGTAAAAAAGTTGCATACCGCGGAGGTCTTACACTATACCTTTAACATTTTTCGATACGATCAACCGTTTCCGAGATATATCGATTCCAAAAAAAAGTTAGAAATTCAGGGCCCCCAAAAAAGATCCGGCCCTGCTCCGATTTTAACGCCCGAAAACAGGTTTCCTCACAGGGTCTAACTCGTTCACCGCTCCAAATTTCAGCTCGATATCATGAAAATTAAGACCTATACTTCGCCCAACCCAAAAATGTCATCCTCAATTGTCTTTTTCAGGGCCCCAAAAAATCTAAACAGTGAGAGATATCAAAAAATCGTTTTGAGTAAAAAAGTTGAATACCGTGGAGATCTTACACATGTAGATTTAGAGTTTTTTGATAAGACCAACCGTTTCCGAGATACATCGACTCCAAAAAACAGTTAGAAATTCAGGGCCCCAAAAAAAGATTCCGCCC
Source organism: Meconema thalassinum (assembly GCA_946902985.2). NCBI lineage: Eukaryota > Metazoa > Arthropoda > Insecta > Orthoptera > Tettigoniidae > Meconema > Meconema thalassinum. The sequence continues at coordinate 266,095,526 of OX336395.1, read as the reverse complement.
AGCACCGATTTTAACGCCCAATAATAGGATTCGTCACAGTCACTAACTCTTTCACCGTACCAAATTTCAACTTCGTATCTTGAAAATTGCGACCAGTACTTAGCTAGACGCAAAAATGTCACGCACAATGGACATATTCAGGGCCCCTAAAAAAGAAAACGGTGAGAGATATCAAAAAATCGTTTTGAGTAGAAAAGTTGCATATCGCGGAGATCTTACACCTGTACCTTTAACATTTTTCGACACGACCAACCGTTTCCGAGATATATCGATTCCAAGAAACAGTTAGAAATTCAGGGCCCCCAAAAAAGATCCGGCCCTGCACCGATTTTAACGCCCAACAAAAGCATTCGTCACAGTCACTAACTCTTTCACCGTACCAAATTTCAGCTTAATATCTTGAAAATTGCGACCAGTACTTAGCTAAACGCAAAAAAGTCACACACAATGGACATATTCAGGGCCCCAAAAAAAGGAAATGGTGAGAGATATCAAAAAACCGTTTTGAGTAAAAAAGTTGCATACCGTGGAGATCTTACACCTATACCTTTAACATTTTTCGATACGATCAACCGTTCCCGAGATATATCGATTCAAAAAAAAGTTAGAAATTCAGGGCCCCTAAAAAAGATTCGGCCCAGCACCGATTTAACGCCCAATAATAGGATTCGTCACAGTCACTAACTCTTTCACCGTACCAAATTTCAGCATCATATCTTGAAAATTGCGTCCAGTACTTAGCTAGACGCAAAAATGTCACGCACAATGGACATTTTCAGGGCCCTTAAAAAAGAAAACGGTGAGAGATATCAAAAAATCGTTTTGAGTAAAAAAGTTGCATACCGCGGAGATCTTACACCTGTACATTTAACATTTTTCGATGCGACCAACCGTTTCGCGAGATATATCGATTCCAAAAAACAGTTAGAAATTCAGGGCCCCCAAAAAAGATCCGGCCCTCCAACGATATTAACGCCCAACAATAGGATTCGTCACAGTCACTAACTCTTTCACCGTACCAAATTTCAGCTTAATATCTTGAATATTGCGACCTGTACTTCGCTAAACCCAAAAATGTCACGCACAATGGACATTTTCGGGGCCCCAAAAAAAGAAAACGTTGTGAGATATCAAAAATCGCTTTTTGTAAAAAAAAAAGTTGCATACCGCGGAGATCTTACACCTGCACATTTGACGTTTTTCGATACGACCAACCATTTCCGAGATATATCGATTCCAAAAAAAGTTTGAAATTCAGGGCCCCCAGAAATGATCGGGCCGTGTACCGTTTTTAACGCCCGACAACAGGTTTCCTCACAGGGTCTAATAGTTTCACCGCTCCAAATTTCAGCTCGATATCTTGAAAATTGCGAACTGTACTTCGCTAAACCAAAAAATGTCGCGCACACACGACATTTTCAGGGCCCCAAAAAAGGAAAACGGTGAGAGATATCAAAAATCGTTTTGAGTAAATATGATGCATACCGCGGAGATCTTACACCTGTACGTTTAACGTTTTTCGATAGGACCAACCGTTTCCGAGATATATCGTTCCGAAAAAAAGTTTGAAATTCAGGGCCCCCCAGAAAGATCGGGACGTGCACCGTTTTTAACGCCCGACAACAAGTTTCCTCACATGGTCTAACACGTTCACCGCTCCAAATTTCAGCTCGATATCATGAAAATTGAGACCTATACTTCGCCCAACCCAAAAATGTCACGCACAATGGACATTTTCAGAGCCCTAAAAAAAATGGTGAGAGTTATCAAAAAATCGTTTTGAGTAAAAATGTTGCATACCGCGGAGATCTTACACATGTAGATTTAAAGTTTTTCAATACGACCAACCGTTTCCGAGATATATCGATTCCAAAAAAAAGTTTGATATTCAGGGCCCGCAAAAAAGATTCGGCCCTGCACCGATTTTAACGCCCAACAATAGGATTCGTCACAGTCACTAATTCTTTCACCGTACTAAATTTCAGATTAATATCTTGAAAATTGCGACCAGTTCTTGGCTAAACGCAAAAATGTCACGCACAATGGACATTTTCAGGGCCCCAAAAAAAGAAAACGGTGAGAGATATCAAAAAATCGTTTTGAGTAAAAACGTTGCATACCGCGGAGGTCTTACACCTGTACGTTTAACATTTTTCGATACGACCAACCGTTTCCGAGATATATCGATTTAAAAAAAAAGTTTGAAATTCAGACCCCCCAAAAATGATCCGGCCCTGCACCGATTTTAACGCCCAACAATAGGATTCATCACAGTCACTAAATCTTTCACCGTACCAAATTTCAGCTTAATATCTTCAAAATTGCGACCAGTTCTTGGCTAAACGCAAAAATGTTCCGCACAATGGACATTTTCAGGGCCCCAAAAAAAGAAAACGGTGAGAGATATCAAAAAATCATTTTGAGTAAAAAAGCTGCATACCGCGGAGGTCTTACACCTATATCTTTAACATTTTTCTATACGATCAACCGTTTCCGAGATATATCGATTCCAAAAAAAGTTTGAAATTCAGGGCCCCCAAACTAGATCCGGCCCTGCACCGATTTTAACGCCCGACAACAGGTTTCCTCACAGGGTCTAACTCGTTCACCGCTCCAAATTTCAGCTTAATATCTTGAAAATTGCGGCCAGTACTTAGCTAAACGCAAAAATGTCACGAACAATGGACATTTTCAGGGCCCCAAAAAAAGAAAACGGTGAGAGATATCAAAAAATCGTTTTGAGTAAAAATGTTGCATACCGCGGAGGTCTTACACCTATACATTTAACATTTTTCGATACAATCAACCGTCTCCGAGATATATAGATTCCAAAAGAAAAAATGATATTCAGGGCCCCCAAAAAAGATCCGGCCCTGCACCGATTTTAACGCCCGACAACAGGTTTCCTCACAGGGTCTAAATCGTTCACCGCTCCAAATTTCAGCTCGATATCATGAAAATTAAGACCTATACTTCGCCAAACCCAAAAATGTCATCCATAATTGACTTTTTCAGGGCCCCAAAAAATCAAAACAGTGAGAGATATCAAAAAATCGTTTTGAGTAGAAAAGTTGCATATCGCGGAGATCTTACACCTGTACCTTTAACATTTTTCGACACGACCAACCGTTTCCGAGATATATCGATTCCAAGAAACAGTTAGAAATTCAGGGCCCCCAAAAAAGATCCGGCCCTGCACCGATTTTAACGCCCAACAAAAGCATTCGTCACAGTCACTAACTCTTTCACCGTACCAAATTTCAGCTTAATATCTTGAAAATTGCGACCAGTACTTAGCTAAACGCAAAAATGTCACACACAATGGACATATTCAGGGCCCCAAAAAAATTAAATGTTGAGAGATATCAAAAAACCGTTTTGAGTAAAAAAGTTGCATACCGTGGAGATCTTACACCTATACCTTTAACATTTTTCGATACGATCAACCGTTCCCGAGATATATCGATTCAAAAAAAAGTTAGAAATTCAGGGCCCCTAAAAAGGATTCGGCCCAGCACCGATTTAACGCCCAATAATAGGATTCGTCACAGTCACTAACTCTTTCACCGTACCAAATTTCAGCATCATATCTTGAAAATTGCGTCCAGTACTTAGCTAGACGCAAAAATGTCACGCACAATGGACATCTTCAGGGCCCTTAAAAAAGAAAACGGTGAGAGATATCAAAAAATCGTTTTGAGTAAAAAAGTTGCATACCGCGGAGATCTTACACCGGTACTTTTAACATTTTTCGATGCGACCAACCGTTTCGCGAGATATATCGATTCCAAAAAACAGTTAGAAATTCAGGGCCCCCAAAAAAGATCCGGCCCTCCAACGATTTTAACGCCCAACAATAGGATTCGTCACAGTCACTAACTCTTTCACCGTACCAAATTTCAGCTTAATATCTTGAAAATTGCGACCTGTACTTCGCTAAACCCAAAAATGTCACGCACAATGGACATTTTCGGGGCCCCAAAAAAAGAAAACGTTGTGAGATATCAAAAATCGCTTTTTGTAAAAAAAAAAGTTGCATACCGCGGAGATCTTACACCTGCACATTTGACGTTTTTCGATACGACCAACCATTTCCGAGATATATCGATTCCAAAAAAAGTTTGAAATTCAGGGCCCCCAGAAATGATCGGGCCGTGCACCGTTTTTAACGCCCGACAACAGGTTTCCTCACAGGGTCTAATAGTTTCACCGCTCCAAATTTCAGCTCGATATCTTAAAAATTGCGAACTGTACTTCGCTAAACCAAAAAATGTCGCGCACACACGACATTTTCAGGGCCCCAAAAAAGGAAAACGGTGAGAGATATCAAAAATCCTTTTGAGTAAATATGATGCATACCGCGGAGATCTTACACCTGTACGCTTAACGTTTTTCGATAGGACCAACCGTTTCCGAGATATATCGTTCCGAAAAAAAGTTTGAAATTCAGGGCCCCCCAGAAAGATCGGGACGTGCACCGTTTTTAACGCCCGACAACAAGTTTCCTCACATGGTCTAACACGTTCACCGCTCCAAATTTCAGCTCGATATCATGAAAATTGAGACCTATACTTCGCCCAACCCAAAAATGTCACGCACAATGGACATTTTCAGGGCCCTAAAAAAAATGGTGAGAGTTATCAAAAAATCGTTTTGAGTAAAAATGTTGCATACCGCGGAGATCTTTCACATGTAGATTTAAAGTTTTTCAATACGACCAACCGTTTCCGAGATATATCGATTCCAAAAAAAGTTTGATATTCAGGGCCCGCAAAAAAGGTTCGGCCCTGCACCGATTTTAACGCCCAACAATAGGATTTGTCACAGTCACTAATTCTTTCACCGTACTAAATTTCAGCTTAATATCTTGAAAATTGCGACCAGTTCTTGGCTAAACGCAAAAATGTCACGCACAATGGACATTTTCAGGGCCCCAAAAAAAGAAAACGGTGAGAGATATCAAAAAATCGTTTTGAGTAAAAACGTTGCATACCGCGGAGGTCTTACACCTGTACGTTTAACATTTTTCGATACGACCAACCGTTTCCGAGATATATCGATTTAAAAAAAAAGTTTGAAATTCAGACCCCCCAAAAATGATCCGGCCCTGCACCGATTTTAACGCCCAACAATAGGATTCATCACAGTCACTAAATCTTTCACCGTACCAAATTTCAGCTTAATATCTTGAAAATTGCGACCAGTTCTTGGCTAAACGCAAAAATGTCACGCACAATGGACATTTTCAGGGCCCCAAAGAAAAGAAAACGGTGAGAGATATCAAAAAATCGTTTTGAGTAAAAAAGCTGCATACCGCGGAGGTCCTACACCTATATCTTTAACATTTTTCTATACGATCAACCGTTTCCGAGATATATCGATTCCAAAAAAAGTTTGAAATTCAGGGCCCCCAAACTAGATCCGGCCCTGCACCGATTTTAACGCCCGACGACAGGTTTCCTCACAGGGTCTAGCTCGTTCACCGCTCCAAATTTCAGCTTAATATCTTGAAAATTGAGGCCAGTACTTAGCTAAACGCAAAAATGTCACGAACAATGGACATTTTCAGGGCCCCAAAAAAAGAAAACGGTGAGAGATATCAAAAAATCGTTTTGAGTAAAAATGTTGCATACCGCGGAGGTCTTACACCTATACATTTAACATTTTTCGATACAATCAACCGTCTCCGAGATATATAGATTCAAAAAAAAATTGATATTCAGGGCCCCCAAAAAAGATCCGGCCCTGCACCGATTTTAACGCCCGACAACAGGTTTCCTCACAGGGTCTAAATCGTTCACCGCTCCAAATTTCAGCTCGATATCATGAAAATTAAGACCTATACTTCGCCCAACCCAAATTTGTCTTCAACAATTGACGTTTTCAGGGCCCCAAAAAATCAAAACAGTGTGAGATATCAAAAAATCGTTTTGAGTAAAAAAGTTGCATATCGCGGAGATCTTACACCTGTACATTAAACATTTTTCGACACGACCAACCGTTTCCGAGATATATCGATTCCAAGAAACAGTTAGAAGTTCAGGGCCCCCAAAAAAGATCTGGCCCTGCACCGATTTTAACGCCCAACAACAACATTCGTCACAGTCACTAATTCTTTCACCGTACCAAATTTCAGCTTAATATATTGAAAATTGCGACCAGTACTTAGCTAAACGCAAAAATGTCACACACAATGGACATTTTCAGGGCCCCAAAAAAGGAAACGGTGAGAGATATCAAAAAACCGTTTTGAGTAAAAAAGTTGCATACCGTGGAGATCTTACACCTATACCTTTAACATTTTTCGATACGATCAACCGTTCCCGACATATATCGATTCCAAAAAAAAGTTTGAAATTCAGTGCCCCAAAAAAAGATCCGGCCCTGCACCGATTTTAACGCCCGAAAACAGGTTTCCTCGCAGGGTCTAACTCGTTCACCGCTCCAAATTTCAGCTCGATATCATGAAAATTAAGACCTATACTTCGCCCAACCCAAAAATGTCATCCACAATTGACTTCTTCAGGGCCCCAAAAAATCTAAACATTGAGAGATATCAAAAAATCGTTTTGAGTAAAAAAGTTGCATACCGCGGAGATCTTACACCTGTACATTTAACATTTTTCGATGCGACCAACCGTTTCCGAGATATATCGATTCCAAAAAACAGTTAGAAATTCAAGGCCCCCAAAAAAGATCCGGCCCTGCAACGATTTTAACGCCCAACAATAGGATTCGTCACAGTCACTAATTCTTTCAGCGTACCAAATTTCAGCTTAATATCTAGTAAATTGCGACCAGTACTTAGCTAAACGCAAAAATGTCACGCACAATGGTCATTTTCAGGGCCCCAAAAAAAGAAAACGGTGGGAGATATCAAAAAATCGTTTTGAGTAAAAAAATTGTATACCGCGGAGGTTTTACACCTATACCTTTAACATTTTTCGATACAATCAACCGTTTCCGAGATATATCGATTCCAAAAAAAGTTTGAAATTCAGAGCCCCCAAAAAAGATCCGGCCCTTCACCGATTTTAACGCCCGACAACAGGTTTCTTCACAGGGTCTAACTCGTTCACCGCTCCAAATTTCAGCTTAATATCTTGAAAATTGCGACCAGTACTTAGCTAAACGCAAAAATGTCACGCACAATGGACATTTTCAGGGCCCCAAAAAAGGAGAACGGTGAGAGATATCAAAAAATCGTTTGGAGTAAAGAGTTGCATACCGCGGAGGTCTTACACCTATACATTTAACATTTTTCGATACAATCAACCGTCTCCGAGATATATCGTTTCCAAAAAAAAGTTTGAAATTCAGGTCCCCCAAAAAAGATCCGGCCCTGCACCGATTTTAACGCCCAACAATAGGATTTCGTCACAGTCACTAACTCTTTCATCGTACTAAATTTCAGCTTAATATCCTGAAATTGCGACCAGTACGTAGCTAAACCCAAAAATGTCACGCACAATGGACATTTTCGGGGCCCCAAAAAAAGAAAACGTTGTGAGATATCAAAAATCGCTTTTTGTAAAAAAAAAAGTTGCATACCGCGGAGATCTTACACCTGCACATTTGACGTGTTTCGATACGACCAACCATTTCCGAGATATATCGATTCCAAAAAAAGTTTGAAATTCAGGGCCCCCAGAAATGATCGGGCCCTGCACCGATTTTAACGCCCAACAATAGGATTTCGTCACAGTCACTAACTCTTTCATCGTACTAAATTTCAGCTTAATATCTTGAAATTGCGACCAGTACTTAGCTAAACGCATAAATGTCACGCACAATGGACATTTTCAGGGCCCCAAAAAAAGAAAACGGTGAGCGATATCAAAAAATCGTTTTGAGTTAAAAAGTTGCATACCGCGGAGATCTTACACCTATTCGTTTAACATTTTTCGATACGACCAACCGTTTTCGAGATATATCGATTCAAAAAAATAGGATGAAATATCGGCGTCAGTTACTTTTACAATGTACGTCTTCATTTTCTTATAACGTCATTTATTTAGATAACAATGGCAACGAATTCCAGTCTTCTTACATTGGTCTGCATCGGATTTTATTATTGAATCTTATCGTCACTACAATCAGTAAGACATCTTGGTTACATTTTACGAATAATGCAAATTAATATTGAGGACGTAGTCGACCTAATGGTCAGTATCTCTCCAGAATATCCTTGAGAATCATATGGAAACACATATATATAACGAAGAAAATTAAAAATCAGGAGGGCGTGTTGCAGGATATGAATTCTTAGGAGCTACTTTTTACCGTACTTACGGCTGTGCTACTTACATACGCAACAATATTGAAAATGCACATTTGATTTCTGTGGACACCTCAGAAAATGTTCACATTATCGTGATAAAAATTGGCCACATTGTAATAACGAATGTTTACAAGCCACCTGCAGTAAACTGGCCTGCTGAAGTGATCCCCAAATCTACATCATCCTAGCATATATATCGAAGACTTCAATAGCCACCATACTATGTGGAATTACAATGAAGATGATAAGAATGGTTAATTGGGATGAATCTAACAACCTTAGTCTAGTATTTAACTCATAGGACTAAGGGCCTGGAAGAAAGATACTGACCTTTCTTGTATGTTTGTCAGAACTCTAAATGTCAAGCCCTTGCCACAGTAAAGACTGATCTTGGGGATATTCCAAGTACCCAACATCGGCCAGTTTTAGTTAAAGTAGGAATTCAAATACCTATAATCAGATCCATTCCAAAACCAAGATGGAACTTTAGAAAATCTTACTGGAGCAAGTATTCCAGTGAACTTGATAAACTTATTACGTGGATCCCCCTGTGAGTGAAAAGTATGAAAGATTTGTTGAAGTTGTCTTATCAACGGCAAAAAAAATGTGCATGCCATGAGGATTTCACAAAGTGTACGTTCCAGGTTGGAACAAAGATTGTGAAGAACTATACCAGTCTTACATAACCACCAATGATCATGAAATTGCTACTGAATTGTTACAGAGCCTAGATAAAGCTCGTCGAGATAGCTGGGTACAAAAGACAGAGAACTTAGACTTGACAAGATCAAGTAGAGAAGCGTGGATCCTGCTGAAGACATTGGGAGGATGTTCCCTAACTAACCGTGATGATCCACATGTAACACCAGATCAAATAGCCAGTAGAATTATGCCTTTGTCCAGGGCACCATCGCATAAGCAACATACAAGAAAGGTTAAGAAAGAACTGACCAACCTCAAGCAAAACACAGTCCACCCGTCAGAATATTCCAATGACTTTACACTAGCTGAGATGAATACTGCACTTAAGGATGTTAAAACAGGCAAATCACCAGGGTTTGATGGCATTCATCCTGAATTCCTTGTCAATTGTGGGAACAAGACTCGTAAATGGCTTGCTGTTTTCTTTTCTGATATTATGATCACTGGAAAACTACCAAACGCTTTCAAGAAAACGAAAGTCATAGCTGCATTGAAACCAGGTAAGCCAAAGTATAAACCAGATAGCTATCGACGGATAGCTCTTCTAAGCTGTTGCTACAAACTTCTGGAAAGACTCATCCTTAACCGAATTGGTTCGAATATTCATGAAGTAACACCTTTGAACAGGCAGGCTTTAGACCAAGTAGAAGCTGCACAGATCAAGTACTAAGGCTCACCACTCATTTAGAAGCAGGGTTTCAACAACCAACTTAAAACATATGTTGCTTTTGTTGACCTTACAGCAGCCAATGACATGGTGTGGAAGGATTGATTACTCTACAAACTGATGCGTATCATACCATGTCAATCTATGAACAAGCGTACAAGCAATATGCTGTCTGAAAGATATTTCCAAGTGGTTGTTGGGACCAAAATAAGTAAGCAAATGAAACTGAACAAATACTCCCACAAGGATCCGTTTTTTGTTCCAGTGCTCTTTAACTTGCACACATCAGACCTCTCTATAACGCAATCGAGAAAATTCATTTATGCGGATGACCTGGCATTGACAACTCAACAAAGAACTCTTACGAAGAGCGAACAGATTCTTTCCTCAGATCTAAGCATTATGAATGAATACTTCAGAAATGGAGACTATCACCGAATCCTAGTAAGACTGAAGTTCGTTGTTTTCACTTAAACAACAAAGCTGAATGTCATGTTTAATGAGAAAGTCCTCCATCATCAAAATGTTTCGAAATATTTAGGCGTTACTCTCGATAGGACTTTGTCCTTCAAGAAGCACTTGCAGAACACTGTAGCAAAACTTAGATCACGCAATGACATCTTGCAGAAGTTATGTGGAATCACTTGGCGAGCTACTGCAACAACATTACGATGTTCTGCTTTAGGACTTGTCTATTCAGCTGCTGAATACTGTGCACCGGTGTGGCTTAACCGTCCACGTGTGAAGCAGATTGATGTCCAGTTGAATTCGGAGATGAGGATAATATCAGCTTGCATCAGGACCACTCCCCTGTACTGGCTTTCACCACTAAGTCACATTGCACCACCTGAATTGCATAGACAAAACTCTCTCCTGAGGAATATCAAATGATACTCTCCACTTCAGAGCTTCCTATTCATTCTGGCATACCAACAGTAAAGATAAGGCGCCTGAAATCCCACCGACCACCAATCCTAACAGCGGAATCTCTACAATTAAATAATTTTCAGATTGACAACAAATGGTGTGAGGAATGAAATAATTTATTCCATGAGAAATATAGAAACTTCTTTGATCCTGACAATAAACCAGCTGGCATGGAACTACCATGTCATGCATGGAAATCGCTCAACAGAATTCGAACGAGACATGGGGTCTCCACAGGCAGCTTATACAAGTGGAATAAGGCTTCCTCACCTCAGTGCGACTGTGGATTTGAAAGACAGACATATTGTGCAGGACTGCAGCCTTCGGGCCCATAATGGGAACCTGAAAGACATGCATGATGCAACGGAGCCTGTTCTTGATTGGATTTCAAATTTAAATATTACTTTGTAAATCTGAACATTTTATCTGTGGATATGTCTCCTCACCAAATTGATATTAATATTTATTGTTCTTTTAAATGCTAATGTACACTATATGTTTAATGTGTTCCTTAGCTTGTAATTATTTAGATGTGGCATACAATACGATAAATAAGTATACCGTCGTATCACTATTTTGGCATGTTCTTGGTCATCCATTAGTTCTCTATCCCGGGCGAACCCCCAAATTGTGGGATTTTAGGGAGATTTTTTTAAAATCAAGTACTACACAACAGCTGAACTGCAATACCAATGAATAAAATACAACATCTACTCCGCAAACGTTTCTCTCTTGTTTCTTCTTTGTTTTATTGTCCTCGCTGTCTTCTTGAAACACATGGATATATCCATAAAAGCTATGACTCCAAATACTCCAACATGACTCCACACAATATATGAGTAATTTTAAAATACCTTTCTGTTAGTGATTGTAATGAATGATGCTCTAATAATCATTTCATTAGTTAGATCTGTGGAACTTGAAAGTTTTATTGGCTATTTTCAGATAATTCAATAGAATTAATAGCGCAGCGCAATACATTTATACCAATGATTTCAGGGTAATGTGTCGAAATACTTCGAATCCACTTGAGGGGAACATTTACGCCTTATGTAATCTTGGAGGACATTCGACTCCAACTGTTTCTGGAAAAAGAAGCAAAATCAAATACACGAAGACCAACCTGCTTATCGACAGCGGCGAGAAGCCTTGCACAAGTTGCATACGTGAAGCCAAGTTTACTTGGAAAGGACAATTGAAGCCGCACATGTTAAAGCATACTGTTGATAAGCCTTATTCATGCAGCATTTGTAAAGCAAAATTCGCTTTGAAAGGAAATTTGAAGTCGCACATGTTAACTCATACTGGTGAGAAGCCTAATTCATGTAGCATGTGTGAAGCTAAGTTTGCTCGTAAAGATGTGTTGAAGTCGCACATGTTAACGCACACCGGTGATAAGCCTTATTCGTGCAGCATATGTGAAGCAAAGTTTACCTGGAGAGGACAATTGAAGCCGCACATGGTTATGCATACTGGAGTTAAGCCGTATTCATGCAGCATATGTGAAACTAAGTTTGTTGGGAAGGGAAGTTTGAAGTCTCACATGTCAAGGCATACTGGTGATAAGCCGTATTCATGCAGCATATGTGAAGCCAAGTTTGTGGGGAAGGAATATTTGAAGTCTCATATGTTAAGGCATACTGGTCACAAGCCTTATTCATGCAGCATATGTGAAGCAAAATTTGCTTGGAAAGAGAAATTGAAGCTGCACTTGTTAACGCATACTGGTGAGAGGCCTAATTCATGTAGCACGTGTGAAGCTAAGTTTGCTCGTAAAGATCAGTTGAAGTCTCACATGTTAACGCATACTGGTGATAAGCCACATTCATGCAGCATATGTAAAGCTAAGTTTGCTTGGAGAGGGCAATTGAAGCCGCACATGGTAAAGCATACTGGTGTTAAGCCCTATTCATGCAGCATATGTGAAGCTAAGTTTGTTCGGAAGGGATGTTTGAACTCTCATATGTTAAGGCATAATAGTGATAAGCCCTATTCATGCAGCATATGTGAAGCTAAATTTGTTGGGAAGAAATATTTGAAGTCTCATATGTTAAGGCATACTGGTGACAAGCCATATTCATGCCGCATATGTGATGTAATGTTTGCTTGGAAAGGTAAATTGAAATCGCACATGTTAACGCATACAGTTGAGAAGCCTTATTCATGTAGCATGTGTGAAGCTAATTTTGCTCGTGAAGATCTGTTCAAGTCTCACATATTAACGCATACTGGTGATAAGCCTTCTTCATGTAACGTACAGGAAGCCAAGTTTGCTCGGAAAGAATAATTGTAGCCGCACATATTATTGCATTCTGGAGAGATTCCTTATTCGTGTAGCATTTGGGAAGCGAGGTTTACTTCGGGAGGACATTTGTAGTCTCATATGTTAGTGCATACTTTTGACATGCCTTTTTCATGCAGATTATGTGAAATCACGTTTGCTCGGAAAGAATAATTGAAGTATAACATGTTAACGCATACTGGTGAAATACCTTACTGATGCGGCATATGTGAGGCAGTGTTTGTCTGGAAACAAAATCGCACCTGTTAACGCTTACCGGCCAGAAGCCTTAGACATGCACTATTATGTTTAGCCAAGTTTTCACGGACGAATTTTTTAAAGTCTCACATGTACACGCATACCTGCGAATAACCATATTCATTTAGCATATGTGAAGGCATGTTTACTCAAACATGGTATTTGAAATCTCACCTGTTTACGTATACCGGCGAGAAGCCAAACTGATGTAGCACATGCGAGGCCAAATTTGCTTGTGAGGGGCTTACGAAGATTCGCATGATGGCAAGGACGCATACTTATAATGCCATGCCAAGAAATATTTCCCTGCTAACGAATTTGATGAAACAGATGTGAATGGGAGTTTCCTCCGTTACGGTGAATGGCCATTTCATCACGTTTTGACATTTAAACGGGTCAAGTTAATGCATACTATATCAATATAACAAACGGATAGCAAATAATTATAATATGCTCACATATAACATATTTAATTGGCACCTGTTTAATACAATTGTAGTCTAACGTATGGTAGACCACTGGCGTTTGAAATGTGCAAATTGCACACTTTGTAGGCAAACTCTTTGTTAGAGTCGTTTCTTAATTCTAGAACTTAAGAAGGTTCATTCTGGTTCCGTTTTGGTAAAATAATTAGTATAAACTCGTTAAATTTTCCGCCTGATCAATACTTATATTAAATATGATCACTGTGTGGTCATTAGTGGGACATGCTTCGAGGCCCAATTATTATTTTTGGCCCTTTATCTGATCATATGAAAGACGCTTTAGATCTCTAAGCTTGGTGCTTTTTTTTAGCTTAGGTAGCCTCGCTCGCTTCATTTTTTTTGGTACTGTTTATACTTATTCGTTTATCAATACGGAACCAGAATGAACCTTTTAAATTCCAAAGTCAATGAAGCGAGTGTGGCTAACCTAGCTAAAGAGCACGATACAAATTTAAATATCTAAAGATTCTTTCATATCGGCTGATAAAGGGCCAACACTTATAATTAGGCCTCCAAACATGTCCCACTAATGAATGACCACACAGTGATTATATTTAATTTAAGGATTCATCAGGCGGACCCTTTTACCTGTTTATACTAATGGTCGTTTATTTTGCGAAGTTATACTAATTACTCTTTTAGGAGACACTTGTGTCTGGAATATTCAAGAAAGGCCAACCTTACACTTCTTATTTCAAAAGACCAAAATTCGAAATAATAATGAAATTAATCACGGACGATTCATTGCCAATGAAGATCAAATTGAGATTCGTGGACCGGAAGTGTGCTGTGCATAAGCTTCGGTGCCATTTTAACACGTGTAGGTCCTACATTGGAAATCAATATTTATCAGAGAGTAGGTAGAATCAAAAACTTATTCACTTTTTACGGCTAGAAGCCATGTTCATGTAGCATATGCGACTGCAAATAGGTCACAGAGGACTATTTAAGAGTCTCATTTGAATATTTAAATCATTTTTTAATTACAGTAAGAGCACTCAGACTCTAGAGGTTTAGTTTAGCAATAACCTTAAATTAAGCTACGCACTTTAACATTTGTTCCTAAAGTTGAAAAATCTAGAAGACTCGTAAAAGATCAGACTGGGTGTTTTGCTCTTGTTCTTCGGTCGTTTGGGCCACCTATAGACCATGGTGCTTGTGCTTGAGCTGTTGTTTGCCACTTCTGATGTTTTTGGTGGATTGTTTGGCGACTGCTTTTTTGCTGAATCCTTGAGCTTTTCTATTGGACCAGTAATCTCTCATTTTCTTGCTCAACTGTATCTTAGGTACCTCGGACCATTTCCTGGACGCGTTGTGGTGAACTTCTCTAATGGATGTGAGGAAAGGCCTGGATTCAACTGTCAAGACGGTAGCGATTCTTGTCATTTATTGTGTCTTGCTGAATATTACGTTCAGTACGATCATTCTCAATGTGTATGATTCACAAGGATTCAGTTGCTTTACCCTTCTTGGCTACCTTAAAGATTTTATAAGACAGTCTGTGGTGGTCCATTCTGTACAGGTGGCCGTAGAAAGCCAGACGTGTCCTGATGGCATCGGTGAGGTTTGCCTGGTGTTTGTGGAGTCGCAATTTGGTTTGTACCATCATCTATCTGGAAAGATTCTTGGTCCCAGTATTTTCCGCAAGAATTTCCTTTCCTGTACCTCGAGGGCCCTACAGAGCTCTCCTTAGTTAGAAGCAGGCACTCAGCTGCGTAGAGGATTGATTGACTACTGCATTATAATGTCTTATTTTGACATTCATACACAGATGTTTACAGGTGTACAGATCCTCTTTAGTTCGAGAGCCTTAATCTCACTGAGATCTTCTGAGATCCATTTTCCAAGGTATTTTACTGCTTTCACTCTCTTGATATGGTTAGTTTCACTGACTCTCATGGTTTTAGGGGCTTCTTGAATATTGGTAATGAACTTTCCCTTTCCGATGTTGATGAACAGACCCGTTTTCGCCGCTATTGAATAAAGTGTTTGGTGTTGTGTGGTGGCCTCTTGCATGTCGTTTGCCAGCAAGGTCAGATCGTCAGCGAAGGCAAGGCGGGTGAACCTTAACTTATCTGCTTTGGTACTGTACCATTATACTCATATTGCTATGATGTATAGTGCAGTTTGAAGTATATGTTGAAGATCGGCGCGATCCACGGGTTGCTAACCGAAGATGGAGTCGGCCGCTCGATTACGGTACTTGCCGAGGATCGACGTGCACGCACGAAGCCAGGTGCATATGATTACAAGATGGCGACCATCGACCCAGTTTATTGATCGGTCACTAGGACTAAATTTTTATCAGCAATAAGAAGAAAGAGAATAACATGCAAGATTTGCAACATTATACGAGACCATGGAACAGAGCATAATGTGTATTTTGTTATTTATACATGTTTAGTATCTGTTGGAGATATTATAAATTATGATTTACATCAACCAATGAGAAAGCAGTTCGATTACTGTCACGCCTGAAGGGGGGGGGGGGGGGTAGCGTGAGGCAAGGTGGATGGACACAAAGTCAGCTCTGGGCAGATAACATTACGGAGTGCTTGAGAGCATGTCTCATCGTGAAGCTTGTGAACGCGTTTCGTGATTATAATGTAACGCGAGGTTTATGTCTAACACTTCAAAGTATATGCAGAGCCAGTGTCGAAGGACTCTGTTCGTTTTCACGAGATGCAAGCTATACCGCTACAAGGGTAAAGCACTATTAGAAACTGTAATATTTCAATACAGCAAGCTGCTTGTCAACACAGCGAACTTTGGTTCTGAAAGCAGTCTCCGTTTCCATTGCGTTGATGCCGAGTGCACAGCAATGGTATTGAACTCTAGACACTATTCCTCATCGCGAACAGACATATTCTTAATTAAGATGTCAAGAGGAATAATTTTAGTGCTGTTCATTTCTTTTATAATGGCAGGCTAAATAACGCAGCAACATGAACGCTACTAGACCGGCATTGTATCGAACATTTCAATGAACTATCGCCATGGCCCCAGTGATGACTGATTCTGATTGTGTGACCACTTGTGTCTACCTCATTAGAAATCATGAATGCTATTCGCATGGGCAGTCATTCGTCTTTCGTTCATTAATATTTCGGCCCGTTATGAAGAAAGCGACCCTACAGAGAAACGAACTGGGTGCTGGAAGATGTTGGAGACGTGAAGTAGCGATTCCTGACTATTTACCCAGGATGGGTAATAGCCTTCTGAACCGGGAAGAACGTGCGGTCTGGAGAAGGTATACCCTGGTTCGATTCCCGATGACCTGGGGAATGCTAGTTTCAGCTACATATGGAGAAGGTGTGATATGCAGTGCATATCAATGCTCGCTCTTGGAAATTCATCGATCAACAAGGTACAGCCTACACAACTTCATCTCTCGTAGCTAAGTGTAGATATTTCAATGTTAATTTACGCCATTATTTTTTTTAATGTTTATGTTTTTGAGTAGTATGTCGGACTGTGGAATTCAGGCTTGACGTTTTTAATCATGACTGATTTCACATTCGACAGGTTTTAGACTTCCATAAGAAGTGCAACCCATTTTCAGCTTGTAATTAAGTATGTTTAAGTAGATTTCATCTTAAATTCAGTAATATTTCATGAAGCTTTCTTAGGGTAGTGAAGAGGACATCGATAGTCATTTTGTGATTCAGTGTAGTTTATCAACGTGGTGAGCTCTTTATTATGTCAATTTATGACATTTTTCGCATCGTTAGACTGTGTTTTTGTTGAGCTACATTTTCCTACTGCATTTTCGAACTTTATACATCCGAGTGTTTGGTTTATGAATAGAAGACTGATTTTGATAGCAAGTTTTTGAGTTTTGTGAAGTTTATTTTATACTTTTATAGAGGAGTTTGATTTCTCGCTTTTATTAGTAACCATTCTTTATGTTGGTGAAGAACAGAGGCTGGTAATGTTTTCTAACCAGACAATTGTGCTAATTGTTATGATTACCATGTCCGGTGGTGTATTGGCATTACTTTGTTTCTCGAATTCATCCGTGCAGGGGTGTACCGAACATTGGCTTGATCAACTTTCTCTTTATTTGTATTTAACTTGTTTCATGTTAGCCTCTCGCGTGAAGGCATAGTTGATATCCTTGGTCGAAGGAATTTATCAGTGTTTTTGACCATCGTCATTTGACTTTAATATATCTTTGAAACATCATTCACTTTTTTAAGCAGCGTATATCCCAAATTTAATAAATGTATAAATACATTCTGATTAAGGAGAGTCGATGCTATTACAATCTCTCATAGCATAGGTATTAATTCTAAAAGGATATTTTATTATTGAGAAAATCCAACCAACATCATTGAAAACTAATGTAAACTATGTATAAATTTAAACAACGATGTAGTAACAACAATTATCAGCTGAGAATGACATTCGTCATTAAGCAATGAAGGTGATCCAGTTACGTTAAAATATGTAAGATTATAATAAATTAATTCTGAATAGAGTACTCAGGGGAGTACATTTGTATAAGAATAGAGCCGCGTGAAGGCAGTGAAAGAATGAAATAAACATTACGGTATTTCATGGAAACTAACCCATGATAATTGTGATAGTGTAGTCAAATATAAGTTGACTTATTTTCAAGTCTAATTCAGCGTTGTACTACAAGCATTTTGTTGTTGCTTAGAAGCATGCTAACTTCAAAGTAAAACATTAAAACATGTACTAAATGATGTCAACCTTAATATTCTGGTTTTATTCACCATGCTGATTAGGGTTTTTCAGTTATCCTGATCAGTTATTTTGGTGAATGCAATAATTATTAAAGTGATAGATTACCTCTATTAAGCTTTGTCATCTGGTTGACAAAGGACCAATTTAAAAATTTTCGAATCAGTTAAAGGAAACTAATGATCTTATTCTAATGGAAGAATGTTAAACTGAGGCTTGCGAAATAAAAGGAAACACATTTGGAGTGTGCCATTGTATATAGATAAATTTTCCAATGTAGATTTTGTACATAAATGATAGTGCTAATTGTAGGATTAATAATGACCTAATCACACGTGGAATTAATTTCAATAAGGCTTTTGAGGCATTGCTTGTGACATAGTAGGGTATTATCTTAAAGAGTGTTAATTTTTTTTTGGAGATTACAGTGTGTCTATTGATGACTAGAAGTTGTATTCAGGTCACTGTGATTTTAGCTTCCGGTTGAAGCTGTAATTGTTTTTCATTTCTTGTAACTTTTTTATAGCACTTTCTGCTATTTGGACTTTGTGAATAAATTTTGAAGAATTTTATTTTAATTCTTTTAGAGTGGCGTTTTGTAGATGCGATAGGAGGTCACGTTAAGGAAACCATCGCAGGCATTTCAGTATAATTCCACGCTTTAGAGATTTTGATTTTTTTCTCATTCTTGTGTTCTACCGAGCTAGATTTTTCTTTTGTTGCTATGGTTTTTCTTAACGTTCCCTCAGTTTGGTAATCCTTGTGCCCCATTATCCTCGTCTCATGTTAAGTGGAATCTGGGGGTTTTTAGTCGGGGTTTCCAGGTTCTGCAATCCAGCTACCAACGAGGGATATCAACAAGCTGACGGTAGGTATTCGGGGACATAGAGATTTGGCGCACCAGCGATTCGGGGCTCGAATTAACTGAAATACCCTGTAGTAATTCAGTAATTCATGTCCGAGATGGATAGGAACTCGAGAAAACTCGAATACCAGATTCGAGGCCAGCCATAAGACGCCATTTCATGTTCTTTTCGAATCTTGTGTTCGAACACGTGGGAGGTGTATCGTGTTAGCCAACTCTGATGCCATTACAGCGATCATTGCGAATTCGTTGAATGAATGTCAAGAGAATAATGGTATACCGACATTTTTAGCACAAAATGTTGGAATTCACTTGTGAACAAAGCGTTTATGAGATTACTCAATCTGGATGACAGGCATGTAGAAACGCAACCATTATTAGACTTTGATTATTTTTTTTGTGGTGCTACACTAATTTGTAATAGATTGACGATTCGAGCATGAGCAGTGAAAGACATGTTACGGAACCTTTACTGACGTGTTCAATCGAATGGAGGCATTTGATGCAATTCAAGTTTGAGCTGCATTCGAATAGTTTGACTTAGTTGAATCCGACTGATAGGGATTTCTCACCTCATCGTAATAATAGGATGTTTCATTCATTTAAATACCTGTTAGATTAGGATATTTGAGGTAACATCGCAGATATAAAGTATCACACATTTCACTGTAGGAATTTCCACATGGGTGTAGGTTTTAACATTAATTAAGTTTAGTATAGCTGTAAGGATTAATGCTATACACTAAGAAAGCTTCAATTATGGCAGTAAATTTTCATTGAGATGTTCATTCTTTGCTTAGGTTTAAGTAGTGTTCATGTTTTTGTGTTTACTTGTGTGAATTATATTACTACATATGATGTCTGATAAAGGAGAAGAGGAGGTCACAGACCTTAAGACATTGTATAAGATGCTTCAAAATAAGCTGGTCTCAATACACGAAGCATCGGAAGCCCGAAGTAGAGGGGTAATTCAGGACGTAGTCACTGAAAGCCTACGTAATGAAATCTCTGGTATACAGGGTACTTTGAAGAACGTACAAGACAGTTCTAAACACGTACTGGTTAAAATTAAAGATGTAGAAATTACAATGGATGATGTACAATCAGATGTTCAATTAATGATAGCGGATTTAGACACAGTCCAAATAGGGCAACGTAAACAAGAGTCCACTACTAATAAAATACAATCCACCATTGACAAAATCCAATCTAATGTCACTGAAATTCAATCAAGCCAGGATAATCTTGAATCTAGTGTCACAAAAATCCAATCTAATGTGACTGAAATTCAATCAAGCCAGGATAATCTTGAAGCTAGTGTCACTAAAATCCAATCAAGCCAGGGTAATCTTGAATCTAGTGTCACTAAAATCCAATCAAGCCAGGATAATCTTGAATATAATGTCACTAAAATTCAATCCATTATTGAAGGAATGCAGTCCACAGTAGATAAATTAGACTCTAAAATGGTTCGGATTGAGTCAACCCAAAGTAATATGCAGGCGACTCAAGGTCAAATGCAGACGACCCAGATTAACATACAAGCTAAAGTAGACATTGTTGAATCTAATCAGAAACTGCTACAAGCCCAATTAAATGAAGCAGAACAAAATCATAGGGATTTCCAAATGGAAATTAGATTAGAATTGTCCACCCATAAAAGGGACGCTAAAGCAAACTTAGATGCCCTCCAATTACAAGTGTCTAATGGAACCATCCATACCCAATCTACTTTAGAGCAGTTAAGGAATGAATTGTGTCTTTTACAAACGCAAGTTAAAGATCATAACCAACTTATAAAGGATGATTTTGACATTGACATAAAAGATATAATATCAGATAATGTAACTATTCTTAGACAAGAAATGGTTAAAATTAACGATGACTACTTCAAAGATTTTAAGTTGGAAGTTAATCGAAAAATTGTAGAGGGAGAAGTTAGAGCAAGTAAGGAGATATCTGATGTACGGGAAGACGTAATTAAAAGATTGAATGTGTTTCAGAATTCTCAAACTAATAGCCAGACCAGTATTGAGGAAAGGTTTAAGTCGGTTGAAGTTAAGGTCGATCAAGCCAAATTAGAAGTAAACGAAGTCAGAGAGAAAAAGACATCTGAAATAAATGAGATTCGTAATCAACTCGAACGTATAACTTTGGAAGGCAGTATAAATGTAGATAGTTTACGGGAACAGTTGAGGGCGCATTGGAATGAGGATTTTCTAGCTACAATTGAACGGACGAACGTTAGAACGCAGGACAGGGAAGTCAATTTTCCGCAACCAGCTCCTATAGCAGAGAGTAGTCCCCAGTCTAATGCAGCACATAAGCCCAATGTAACGCAATCGTATATTTCGCCGATAGCAAGTGCAAGTACAGGGGCGTACACACATAAGACGCCAGATGGGACATCGCATGTCACCATTATAAGGAATTATGAAGACAAACCGAGACGCGTTAATAACCTTGACGGGAATACTCCCATTGAATTTATCAGGAGTGTGAGGGATTTTTTTTTATAGAGACACATGTTCCGAAAGAGAGAGAACTGAGAGTGGTAGAGCGCTTCTTATCAGATGCCCCACTTCAGTGGTATCATGCATTCCGCTATACATTCGACAATTTTGACGAGTTCGCGGAAGCATTCATAAATCGATTCTGGAGCATAGAAGTACAAAGTAACGTGCGCTCAGAAATGTACTCTCGCAAGTACTCAAGTAACTTACTGGTCCAACGAGCTATTCTGAGTACTTTGCAACACAGCTCTCTAAACTCAGATTTTTACAACCACCATTGACTCAAGCTCAGTTAATAGAAGCCATATCTCGACAACTTCCGGTAGAAGTCCGAAAGAACGTAATATCAT
Source organism: Meconema thalassinum (assembly GCA_946902985.2). NCBI lineage: Eukaryota > Metazoa > Arthropoda > Insecta > Orthoptera > Tettigoniidae > Meconema > Meconema thalassinum. The sequence goes on along the minus strand of OX336395.1, from coordinate 266,073,490 downwards.
CTGGCGTATCCGATTTGAAAACCATGGATGAGTTTTTAAGAAGGCTTGACCATGTAAGTGCTCTTACGACACCTCCAGTGGCCCGGAATAACAGAAATGAACCTAGAACTGTTAGCACAATAGTCATGGATAGGACACAACAGACTGACAAAGTCAGGCAAGAAGAGAGGAATTATAATCGAACAGGAAATAGTCGTAACAACAATTACTATCAGAGAGACAATCGGCAAGATAACAGGTACGCTGAATACAGGGAACAGCCTTGGCAGCGTAGATATGAAGAGCGCAATTTCTATAGTAGAAATAATGGAAATTATGAAAGGAATAGAGATAGAGGAAACCCATACAATTCCAATGACAGACAATATCGAGGATATGGGAGGTATAAAAATTATAGGAATGAGGAATTCGAACGTAATCGTGATAAAGGGCTCAGAGGGGAGCAAGAACAGTCTAAAGGAAACAGACGAAGAGATTCAAGAGAGAGAAATAAAAATCAGGAAATCGAGAACAGGCCTGGTACAAGTCGTCAGGGGAGTAGAGAAAGAAACCCTGACGAAGAGAGAAAAAAACTCCGATTTCCAAACGCAAGTAAAGACTCAGATTTTAACACCTCCATTAGAAATCACGATTCACGAAACATTTAACGTATCAGACGAAGATCTTCTGTTTGAAGAAGAGACTGGAACAAAGGGAAGACCCATTGAGTTACCCGTGATTCTAGTTCAGATCGGGGAACAGACATGTAGAGCCCTAGTTGACACTGGAGCGATGATCTCCATTATAAGTGAGGATTGTTTTGAGAGGCTCAAGAAGGAGGATTCATTTGTAATTTTACCTGCTTCTCCTATGAAAGTCAAAGGGATATTTAAGGATAAATCTATGAAATGTAAAATACAAATTTTGATGAAATTTGAAATTAATGGGAAGATATATGAGAATATATTCATCGTGGTGAAGAATATTAACTTCGATCTAATTATAAGGATGGACTTCATCACTAAAGCAAGGGCAATAATAGATATGGACAATAGATTGATCAAGTTTCAGGAAGACGCTACAGAAAAGGTAGCAATTGAAGAAAAGGAACTTCCTAGACAGGAAATCCTAGAACACCTCATCAATGAAATCGAGCAAGAGAGGGAGCGTTACGCACTCAAAGCCGAGGGATTTGAGGAAAGTCTATAAGAAATTAACATGAGAATAATGATCCATTATAAGTGTATGAAGGTTATAAGATATACATAAAAGCAAGTTTTCTTCATTTATGTAAAGATATCAAGAGGAACATGTACCATTATACTCATATTGTTATGATGTATAGTGCAGTTTGAAGTATATGTTGAAGATCGGCGCGATCCACGATTTGCTAACCGAAGATGGAGTCGGCCGCTCGATTACGGTACTTGCCGAGGATCGACGTGCACGCACGAAGCCAGGTGCATATGATTACAACATGGCGACCATCAACCCAGTTTATTGATCGGTCACTAGGACTAAATTTTTATCAGCAATAAGAAGAAAGAGAATAACATGCAAGATTTGCAACATTATACGAGACCATGGAACAGAGCATAATGTGTATTTTGTAATTTATACATGTTTAGTATCTGTTGGAGATATTATAAATTATGATTTACATCCACCAATGAGAAAGCAGTTCGATTACTGTCACGCCTGAAGGGGGGGGGGTGTAGCGTGAGGCCAGGTGGATGGACACACAGTCAGCTCTGGGCAGATAACATTACGGAGTGCTTGAGAGCATGTCTCATCGTGAAGCTTGTGAACGCGTTTCGTGATTATAATGTAACGCGATGTTTATGTCTAACACTTCAAAGTATATGCAGAGCCAGTGTCGAAGGACTCTGTTCGTTTTCACGAGATGCAAGCTATACCGCTACAAGGGTAAAGCACTATTAGAAACTGTAATATTTCAATACAGCAAGCTGCTTGTCAACACAGAGAACTTTGGTTCTGAAAGCAGTCTCCGTTTTCATTGCGTTGATGCCGAGTGCACAGCAATGGTATTGAACTCTAGACACTATCTCTCATCGCGAACATACATATTCTTAATTAAGATGTCAAGAGGAATAATTTTAGTGCTGTTCATTTCTTTTATAATGGCAGGCTAAATAACGCAGCAACATGAACGCTACTAGACCGGCATTGTATCGAACATTTCAATGAACTATCGCCATGGCCCCAGTGATGACTGATTCTGATTGTGTGACCACTTGTGTCTACCTCATTAGAAATCATGAATGCTATTCGCATGGGCAGTCATTCGTCTTTCGTTCATTAATATTTCGGCCCGTTATGAAGAAAGTGACCCTACAGAGAAACGAACTGTGTGCTGGGAGATGTTGGAGACGTGAAGTAGCGATTCCTGACTATTTACCCAGGATGGGTAATAGCCTTCTGAACCTGGAAGAACGTGCGGTCTGGAGAAGGTATACCCTGGTTCGATTCCCGATGACCTGGGGAATGCTAGTTTCAGCTACATATGGAGAAGGTGTGATATGCAGTGCATATCAATGCTCGCTCTTGGAAATTCATCGATCAACAAGGTACAGCCTACACAACTTCATCTCTCGTAGCTAAGTGTAGATATTTCAATGTTAATTTACGCCATTATTTTTTTAATGTTTATGTTTTTGAGTAGTATGTCGGACTGTGGAATTCAGGCTTGACGTTTTTAATCATGACTGATTTCACATTAGACAGGTTTTAGACTTCCGTAAGAAGTGCAACCCATTTTCAGCTTGTAATTAAGTATGTTTAAGTAGATTTCATCTTAAATTCAGTAATATTTCATGAAGCTTTCATAGGGTAGTGAAGAGGACATCGATAGTCATTTTGTGATTCAGTGTAGTTTATCAACGTGGTGAGCTCTTTATTATGTCAATTTGTGACATTTTTCGCATCGTTAGACTGTGTTTTTGTTGAGCTACATTTTCCTACTGCATTTTCGAACTTTATACATCCGAGTGTTTGGTTTATGAATAGAAGACTGATATTGATAGCAAGTTTTTGAGTTTTGTGAAGTTTATTTTATACTTTTATAGAGGAGTTTGATTTCTCGCTTTTATTAGTAACCATTCTTTGTGTTGGTGAAGAACAGAGGCTGGTAATGTTTTCTAACCAGACAATTGTGCTAATTGTTATGATTACCATGTCCGGTGGTGTAGAGGCATTACTTTGTTTCTCGAATTCATCCGTGCAGGGGTGTACCGAACATTGGCTTGATCAACTTTCTATTTATTTGTAATTAGGTTGTTTCATGTTACCCTCTCGCGTGAAGGCATAGTTGATATCCTTGGTCGAAGGAATTTATCAGTGTTTTTGACCATCGTCATTTGACTTTAATATATCTGTGAAACATCATTCACTTTTTTAAGCAGCGTATATCCCAAATTTAATAAATGTATAAATACATTCTGATTAAGGAGAGTCGATGCTATTGCAATCTCTCATAGCATAGGTATTAATTCTAAAAGAATATTTTATTGTTGAGAAAATCCAACCAACATCATTGAAAACTAATGTAAACTATGTATAAATTTAAACAACGATGTAGTAACAACAATTATCAGCTGAGAATGGAATTCGTCATTAAGCAATGAAGGTGATCCAGTTACGTTAAAATATGTATAATTAAAATAAATTAATTCTGAATAGAGTACTCAGGGGAGTACTTTTGTATAAGAATAGAGCCGCGTGAAGGCAGTGAAAGAATGAAATAAACATTAAGGTATTTCAAGGAAACTAACCCATGATAATTGTGACTGTGTAGTCAAATATAAGTTGACTTATTTTCAAGTCTAATTCAGCGTTGTACTACAAGCATTTTGTTGTTGCTTAGAAGCATGCTAACTTCAAAGTAAAACATTAAAACATGTACTAAATGATGTCAACCTTAATATTCTGGTTTTAAGCACCATGCTGACGAGGGTTTTTCAGTTATCCTGATCAGTTATTTTGGTGATTGCTATAATTATTAAAGTGATAGATTACCTCTATTAAGCTTTGTCATCTGGTTGACAAAGGACCAATTTAAATATTTTCGAATCAGTTAAAGGAAACTAATGATCTTATTCTAATGGAAGAATGTTAAACTGAGGCTTGCGAAATAAAGGGAAAAACATTTGGAGTGTGCCATTGTATATAGATAAATTTTCCAATGTAGATTTTGTACATAAATGATAGTGCTAATTGTAGGATTAATAATGACCTACTCACACGTGGAATTAATTTCAATAAGGCTTCTGAGGCATTGCTTGTGCCAGAGTAGAGCTTTAATTTTTTTTTGAGAATACAGTGTGTCTATTGATGACTAGAAGTTGTATTCAGGTCACTGTGATTTGAGCTTCCGGTTGAAGCTGTAATTGTTTTTCATTTCTTGTAACTTTTTATAGCACTTTCTGCTATTTGGACTTTGTGAATAAATTTTGAAGAATTTTATTTTAATTCTTTTAGAGTGGTATTTTATAGATGCGATAGGAGGTCACGTTAAGGAAACCATCGCAGGCATTTCAGTATAATTCCACGCTTTAGAGATTTTGATTTTTTTCTCATTCTTGTGTTCTACCGAGCTAGATTTTTCTTTTGTTGCTATGGTTTTTCTTAACGTTCCCTCAGTTAGGTAATCCTTGTGCCCCTTTATCCTCGTCTCTTTTTGAGTGGAATCTGGGGGTTTTTAGTCGGGGTTTCCAGGTTCTACAATCCAGCTTCCAACGAGGGATATCAACAAGCTGACGGTAGGTATTCGGGGACAGTACCCATCCTTAATCCGGTCTCGACTGGTAGGTTTCTGGTCCATTCCCTGACATTTTTTCTCCAGATCACAGTTAAATGATATGCAAGATATATCATCTCCTTGTGTCGCCCCTGTTTTGAATGGGAAACTCTCCGAGAGCTGTCCTCTAAACTTTTACTCAGGAAGTAGTATTGCCAAGTGTGGCTTGCACCAACCTCATGAGTATGTCGTTAAGTAACAGTTCTCCTAGGATTACGAAGAGAGTGGTTTTATCCACAGAGTCATATGCCTTCTGGACGTCAACGAAGGTGACTATCCACTTTCTGGCTCGTTTCTTGCTGTGTTGGAGGATGGTCTTAAGCTTTTGTGTTTGTTCAGTACAAGACCTTGATGATCTGAAACCAACTTCATATAACCCTATCTTTGTCTAATTGTCTCGTTACATGCCGTTCTAAGATCTTGGAAAATATCTTATTAATGACTACTAAGAGTGATATACTTATGTAGTTTGCACGATCTGTTTTGTTCCCTTTCTTGTGGATTGGGTGAATTACGGCTGACGTCCAGTCATCTGGAAGCCTCTCACAAGTCCATATGTCCAGGATCACAGTGTAGATACGCCGGCTATTTTTCCGGCTAGTTTTAGCATTTCTGCTTCAATCCCATCTTCCCCAGACGCTTTGTTGTTCGTGAGGAGTTTTTTGTTGAAGGAAGGATGTAATGTGTGTGAGGCTTAGTGGGTTTCATAACAAGGAGTCGTTCAGCAGGTTCTTGGGCATTTATGAGTGTCTGGAAGTTGTCAGGTAGGGTTTTAGTAGATTCAATATCGTTGAGGCACAGTGATCCGTCTGCTCTCTGGATATGTAAGGTAGGGTGGGCAAACGAGGTCGTTTGCTGTTTGAGGTTTGCTGGAGTTGTTCCTCTGAAAATTCTCTTCTGCTTGCTTGATCAGGTCATTGTTGTGCTTCTTATTTGCCCCTCTAATGATGCTGGACTGGTTTTCCCTTGCGTAATAAAGTCGTGCAAATTGGCTTCATTCTTATTCTGGGTCCTTTTGACCCACGCCAGTCGTCTGGCCTCTATTGTCTCATCGCATTTGCTGGACCACCATGGGAACTTATTTGTCTTATGCCATCTAGGGATTGTCTCCTGGGCTGTTTCTATTATGGCATTTCTAAAAGAGGCCCACCTTGTAGTGGTATTATTCGTATTGGTATGATAGTTCAGTTTTTCTTGGCAGATTGTGCTGTCATTTTTAAGTTCAGTGGTATCAAATCTTGGGATCTTCTTGCTCTTCACTGGCATACCATTGGTCTTTTTTGGCGGCTTCAGGTTCGTCGTAACCAGGGATAGGTTGCTCCACTTAGCACCTTGACATTCATGATGTCACAGTTGTGTTGTCTGTCTATTGCAATGCGGTCAATCTGGATCTCACCGAACATGCTGTTTGGGCTGCGGCACGTCATGGCCTTCCTGGGTAAATGTTTGAAGGCCGTGGACATCAAGAGTTGTCCATACTTTGCGCACAGGCTGATTAAGCGTTCCCCATTCTTGTTGGTTATTTTATGAGCAGGGTATCGTCCTACAATTTTCCGGTATATATGTTCTTTCCCAATTTGGGCGTTGAAATCTCCTAGCAGTATATACGTGTAGTGATGTGGCATCTTATTTAGGGTTTCTTCAATGGTATCCCAGTACTGGTCTTTGTTCTCAGGGTTTTTCCTGTTAGAGTCGTTAGAAGGAGCATGGAAGTCAACCAGGGAGTATCCCCCATTGCTGCATTTGACGGTTAGTACTGAGTTCCTGTCGTTAAATTAAAAGAAGCCAGGAACACTTTTAATCCAACTGTGGTGAACTGCGAAACCAGTCCCCAGGAAGGGTACATTGTCCAAAACTCTCTTACATGGCTTGCCGTTATATTATATATATCCTCTATCCTCCATAGTCTCTTCATCTGGGAACTTAGTCTCTTGTGGAGCTGCTATACGGATGTCCTTGTCATTCAGGACTTCAAGGTTGTGTTTAAGCCTCCCGGTCTTTACCTACGAGTTTATATTGATCGTAGCTAAATATGTGAAGTTCCTTTTATGTTCCAACTCAGTCATACGAAGGTATAGTTGTAGGCTCCCCAGAAACCGATGGCCTACATACCCCGTTATGAGCGGGGATGGGTAGGTTACCACCTGGGGTACAATCATTATTAGTTTTGTACTTCATGTTTAACAGTTTATCACACAAGTGTGTAGGATTGGTTTCCCGAAAGTAACGGGTTGTTGACTATTAAGATTGTAAGCCTTGAAGCCCCCTGTACGAATCGGCTCACCGACCCTGCTTCCCACTGGGATTGGTTACCCAACCTTCCACTGGGTTGCTCAGCCTAACAGGGGTACCTCTTGTAGGTTATGCGCTGGAGTTGGATTGAAAGAGGCTATCATATTTAAGGATAAAATTGTGAATATTTCTTCTGAATTAATAAAATGTGTATCTCATAAACTATGTTACAAATATATAACACTTTGCAGGATTATCATACACCGCTCAGTCATAATTATGCAACAAACTAATTCTATAATATGATTGTAGTCATGCATTATTATACCATCAACCTTTCAATTCTCTTTGTACAGTTGGACTTCGTTTACATGATAAGTACCCCACAATTTAAAATATTTACATTAAAGTCCTTTTGGGCTGTATGTAATATTTACGTCTACAACATACACCAAAATAGATGATACACATTTTCAGGATTACTTGTACATATTCTCAATCTAAATGTATTTAGTTTTTTTTTTAGGGGAAAAATATTCTTTTAAGTGGGAAGTATGCTTCATACACAGAATATTTGTGCGTATGCTGTTCATGTCAGTACAATTCATAATCATGAAAAATATCGTTGATATATCTTGCATAGTATTTGATTTATCATGTAAACGCTGTGTGAAAACAAAGTTTTCGGGAAACAAGTTTCAAACTTTCCAAAGGGTAGAATTTAAAGAGACAACTTAAGTGCAAGCAGCTAACACTTATGGGCATATCTCTGTAAGTTTTCAAGATATTTGCATTTTGTTTTCACCAAATGAAAGATACAAGATTAGTCTTTCAAATAACGTATTAATAAAAGTTAACATTTTTTGAACCTGAATGGTGGGCCTCCCCCTTTAATTATATTTTGAAAGAAATGCTAAAAACGCTTGTTTTTAAAATGGAACTTAATGAAATTCAATTTTGATAGCTTTTTTTTAATTCATTAGCTTAATTTTTTGGTTAGCAGATTTTTGAACTCCTAAAAATACAAGATGTTTATATTTGACCCTGTATGGATCTACACTAGCGGTCGTTTTGATACATTTATGCCACAAAGGATGTGGTCTTACTGTTGGTGTGCATGACTTGCCAGTCAAAACTGAAGTAGATATTTTGATTTTTATTTGACCACGTATGGGTCAACACTAGCACTCGAAGTGATAGATTTAGTGAAATACATACGACAAAAGACTTGGCCTTACTATTGATTCCCATGACTTTCCAGTTTAGTATGTATTATCACGCCGCCAACACGTAAGAGGCGTTTGGTTAAAACACAAAATATTCAAAAGTGGAATAATAAAATTAAAAAGCAGAAAGTAGTAAGAACCTGCGACGAACTTGGAACGGGTCGGCAACGAGATGAAGACGTTGTAATCAATAAACGGTCAACAACTACAAATCAAATTACTTCAAAGAAACGCATACATAGCCAACAGAAGACGAAGACAGACGATACTCTCATCGGTTCGCTCAAACAATGCATGATCATCAGGCGTTAGACCACTTTCTCTGTAGTATGTAGCTCACTAAATCTATCACTAAGAGCACTAGTGTTCACCCATACAAGGTCAAATCAAAGTCGAAATATCTACTTCCGTTTTGACTGAGAATTCATATACACAAAGAGTTAGTCCACGTCCTTTGTCGTATGTAGTTCACTAAATTGATTCAAATTTTAGCATTTTTTTCTTTTTCTTTTCTATGTCCTAAAATCTTAATTCCCAAGTCATGTGTTCAACATTAAGTTCCCAGCCTGAAGGGTAGGAAGCCATATTCTTGTACATCATAGAACTTTATTGACATATGGAATGTTGATCACATTTTAGTGTATCGTATTTTCAAGAATCGCCTACGTTGTGTACATAATCTACCCATAAACCGAATATCTTGAGAATTTTTCATATTATGAATTACAGAACCTGCACACATAAATAATAATGCCTTAAATAAAGCATGTGTTAATAGATGAAAAATGCTAATTTAGGGAATCTTATAGCCAAGATTCTTATTATTAACCCCAATTGTCCAAATATTTGACTGGTGAGAAACGAATTCATTAGGGTTGATTCATTTGTTGATTTAAGGTTTGTAAAGTGTTTTTGGTTGAGCAGCGAGCTTAGCTGCCACCCCGGAGGTCCGAGATTCAATTCCCGGCTCTGCCTCGAAATTTGAAAAGTGGTATGAGGACTGGAGTGGGATCTTCTCAGCCTTGGGTGGCCCAAATGAGTAGAGGGGGTTCGATTCACACCTCAGCCATCCTCGAAGTGGTTTTCCGCCGTTACATACTTCGTCTACGGGCTAATGACGGGATGGTACTGAGACCGTATTTTGTACTTAGTTGGATATAGGTTAAGTTGGCAATAACACTGATGGCAGCACTGCGAAATTCCTTTGGAATGCAGGTGCACGGTAGTACTGTGGCGAGGTCAGGAGCTGTCAGCAACCCGCCGTACATGCCGACGACCACATGTTGGATATTTTAATATGTGTATTGAATACAAGATGGACACAGAACCACTGTCGTTATTTTGAACATCGTGGTAGAGCAATATACACAATGCAGTATGAAACGAAGAATGGGAAACGCATCCTGTGGATAAAGGAATATAACTGAGAACTTTTATATGAGTATAAATGCATACAGTATTATTACATGTGATTATCGAACTCGGTAATGATACATGTATCGATAGTTGCTATCGATCAGAGAACAAGGTGCATTGTGGATCACCTGAAGGCAGTATGATTTGCGAGAGCAAACGTAGAGTTGATTAGTGAACACAACTTCAGAGAGGAGGGTCGTAGAGCTCTCTGGTCTAAGACTTGTTCGTGCGTTGCCGTGAAGACGTGTTGGTTCGGTAATCGTGGAGTTGAACCGATATATACGAGTTACAGTATAACGTGATAGGATTTTCGTCTGATCTTATTATAGTTTCAGACGGTGTTAACCTTCAATTCGAGCACAGCGAACTTGCAGTCACGTATGACAACTTCTTATTAAGCCAATGGTACAACATCGTGTTCTACATTGCGGTACAGAATAAACAGCTTTAGCCATGATTGTCATAGATGGTATAAAGAGAGAGAGATATTGCTACGATATGAAGATGCAGAATATGGGCTAAACACAGATAAGAAATGTAACACATAGCAGCGTTGAATACTCAGGATTATTACTTGATTCCAATATGAGCAACTATAGTATGAGACTTTATGAGAGAAGATTGAAGAGACTGTGAAAGTCTGAGGGGGCGTGGTGGCTCAGCGGTCTAGCTGTGTGCCTCTCACCAAGGCGGTCCGGGTTCGATTCCCGGTCAATGCATGTGAGATTTTCGAAGTGAAATGCCATGTCCTGTGGTTCGGATTCCACGTAAAAAGGAGGTCCCGTGGCTCATAATCACAAGATTCAAGGTCACGTAAAACTACAATCTTCCTTATTGAAAGTCTGAATGACGATTTGTACTGCTACATAATGAAACTGGCTTGGCTTACTACATCAATGTTGTCGTGTTCTCTAGCAAGTGAAAGAACTGTGAACTTTGTCAAATGAACATCTGTTAGCTTCGTCTCGTTTCGCGAACGGTAATCGGGTCTACTTGATATCCAGTCGTTTCGTGATCGGTACAGCTGAGCAGATATGGTTCGATCCCAGGCAGGAGTATGTGTTATAACATTCTCACTTCATTCAACTAGAACTTCAACAAGGTAGCTGGAAGTATTATTTTAGTAGACAGTATGAATTTGTCATGCTTTTGAATGTTCCTTTTCACCAATTTTGATTAGAGTCGTTAAGAATTACAGACGAGGGCTAGGGCGATTCTTTAATCATTTCTGTCCGAGCATGTAATTCTCTTTGTAGTTCAATTTAGTAGTTATTGTAGTGTTACTTTGAACATTACCTTGCTTTCATTAAGATGTAATTTGGGAATAAGATAGAAGAATATAGTTTGTAGGGAAGACAACATGAAAAAAATTATAGGGAGAAGACGACGTTAAAATTATATAAGAATAATTCTAACTCAAGCAGATGTCCCATAATCCGTTGTATACGTGAATACGACTTTGAACAAATTCTCTGGACTTATTGAATTTGACTTCGAATATATTTTTGAAAGCTCATGCAAGTTATTAGATAGAAATTCAGGTCTACATTTTTGGCAGATTGAGCATAGTCATGGAACATAGTGATTTCTAGTATGATTCTTTGCGATCGTGCGAATTTATTTCTGGTAATCCAGATTTTTTTAAAATTCTTTTAATTTTGACTCCCTTTGTGAGCTCGTTCAGTTTTTAAATTTTTGTGGATTCTTGTGGGAAACTCCAACTTGGTTTAGCGTTCAAATCTAATGGTTAATTTGTACCTTCTCAAGATAGGCTCTTTCCCATGCTGTAGTTTTGACGTGTTTTCCTTTGAGGAGGATCTCCAGTGGAATTATTTTCAATTATGTGAAAACTGAATCGTTCTTTTCACAATGGTCGGTTGAGATATACGAAAGAAATACTTTGTTTAAGAAAATGTAATTAGTAACGATATGTAATGTAAAGAGAGAAATGTTTAAAATATATGTAAGTCATAATCGAGGTGACAGACTTCGAATTCTCACACAGTTATTTGGACTCGTGAATACAATATTTTATCATTGTTCTGATCAAGATTATTCTCGACCCTTTAACTTTTGGCTAATTTGAAGCAACATATTTATCCATGATTGTATAAAAACTTGTGTAATATTCGTAATGTTTGGAATTTATTAAGAGCTGTTTAGCGATGATATGGTAATAATGGAATTTTGTATGCGTATTTGGATTGAAATTTAGGAGATATTTGACACATGTGGATAGTCAATATCAATTTTTCCAGCACTGAATTAGCTTTAGAGCTATTGCTGAGTGCACTACGGTGTATTATTTTGAACGTGAAATTGAGTCACGATTTTAGCTAGTGGAAAGCTAATGTACAATTTTGAATCCAACATTTAAGAAACCAAGTATTGTAACAACATCGTTAATATTTGTTAAGTTTTAGTAACAATATTGTTTTTAGAATAGAGTTTAATTGGAAAGACTGTAATACTAATACCTATATAATCTTGAGCTATTTATAACTAAAATATTGAGTGATAGAAATCTAATATCTGTGAGAAAGTGAAATGAAATATAATCAATATAATTAACAATACGACGTCCGATTAGCTTTATTGTTTGTCATTTAGGACGGCACGGACTTGAAAATTGAAACCAAATAAACTTATATGAATACATGAAATTAACGTGATGAATAATTCTAGGCGCAACTAAATCTCAGAAATAAAATGTAATTATATAAAATATGTATATATTAATTGCTACGATTGAATAGAATATTTTTATAAATATATCAAAAAGGGTTTACGATAATATGAGAATATTTTGTATGTAAAATTTTTTTTTCGAACTTCGTTCATGATGATGAGACGATAGGCAGTTTGTGTGGCCTAATTAAGGCGATTGTTTCTTAAACATTTTTCATGCCTCGGCAGAGGCATAAGGTTATAAACTTTTGTTCAGTGGAGTTTTCACTTCACGACGCTGCGGTTTCAGTTAATAAACTTTTGTTAAATTTTAAAATTCATACTAATGACTTAGTGATTTCTATTCGAATTAGAATGTGCTTCGAGAACCAGTGGGCCATTAGCTAGGATGCTTTTTAACGCGCCAGAGATTAGATTAATTTAATTATCTTTAGAGTCTTGGTAGCTCACTATGGGCTATTTTTTATTTTTTATAGACCACTGGCATCTTCTTATCACATTCTTTTTAATTTTGTGGTATTCCTATCCATGGTCTATCCTTGGTGGTGGTGTCTTGGGGGTTATTTTCAGCCGGGGCTTCCAGATTCTACGATCCTGCTTTTTCTTTTGGATTTCATCAGGTAAGACCACGTGGATACGGGTGCAGTACTGTACCCGTATCCACGTGGTCTTACCTGTTGGAATCCGATGGATGAGCTGGATCGTAGAATCTGGAAATACCCGGCTAAAATAACCGCCAAAACTCTACCAACTAGGATCAACCAGGGATACGGATACCTCACTATAAAAGAATGTGATAAGGAGATGTCAGTGGTCGACGAAATGAAAACGAAAATCAGCTCAAAATGAACTAAACTCTTAAACTTAAATTAATCTCGGGCGTAAGACTAATCATTCAACAAAATAACCCACTGGTCCTCGTAGCACATCCTGGTTTTAATATAAATCACCACGTCATCCGAAGAAAATTCAAAATGGATCAACAGTTTATTTTCTAAATAACTGCTGCGTTGTAGAAATCCTCCCCACTCAACAAAAATATGAATGCTTTTACATAAGCACAAGATAGTCAAATGTGACGTTAGCCTGCAATTTGGCTATAATATTATGCTGCTTAAATGGAACAGCATTATAAACGAAGTTCAAATAAATATTTTTGAATTTTACAATAACACATAAATTTAAATTTTATAAATACAGAAACCCTAATAAATTTGTATTAATTTATATACATTTATACATTTAATTCGATATTCGAATTACTCCTACATTATTCATTATTATTACTCCAATGACAAGTGTTCTATATAATCTGGTATAGTCCTTTTCAATCATTTTTCGACGAACAATGAAGTTAATCGAACGTTGTATATTTTCAGTAAATTATCACAATTCATTTTACATTATTCACAAAATGTTTAAATTATCATCGCTTAAACTTTCACTTATTATTTTTGCAATGTTATACAATTATTATTACACATCTTTCCAATTGTAACTTTCCACTAAAACATGTTTTATTATTAGCAAAGCATTTAAGATTAGTGGTTACAATGCATAACTTGGTTTCAAATGTTGGATTTAATACTTTACTAGCCTTCTAGTAATTAAACTCGTGACTGAAATTCACGTTCAAAAATACACATTAATTTGCTCAGTAATAGCTCATTAGCTTATTAAATACTGGAAATCTGATATTGACCATCCATCGATGTCTAATATCTACCTCAATATAACTCAATTCTCGCAAACATTAATTGCTTTACACGTACGTTAGCTCTCAATAGCTATAAATAATCACCAAACATTTTATGATCCAAAGAGCTTTTATACAACAATCGAAAAATACTCTGTTTCATAATAGACATACGTTAGAGTATCATGAACAATTTTGATCAGAACTGTGTTAAATAATATGTATTCTCATGTTCAAATAGTAATGTTTGTGATTTTCCAAAATTGTCATTTCGTTTCATGACGAATAATTTTATATATAGATTTTCTTTCTTTCAATAATATTTCATCTCATTTCATTGTACTCTTATATTTCATATCTATTTCTTTCAAAGAATATAGGGTAACCACTATAAAAAAAACAATTCAGTTTTCGTCTAATCCAAAATTCGAAATGGAGATCCTCCTCTAAGGAAACACGTTAGAAACTACGCCATGGAAAAGAGCCTGTCTTAAGAAGGTACAAATAATCCATTAGAATCGAACGCTTAACCACGTTGGAGTATTCCAAAAGAAAAAAAAAGAAAAAAACTGAACGAACTAGAAAAAGTGATCATATTCCATAAGAAATTCAAAACATTGGATCGCAAAAGCCTAATCCAGAAATCGTAATTATTCACACTAGAAATCACTATAATTGCAAGACTATATCGAACTCGATGTAAAATAGACTAACACATCTATCAAACAATGCTGCATGTATTGCTAAAATATTCTGTTCCGTTGATTAAATATTCACAAGTATATATTTTAAATAATGTTCAAGTATACGTGTGATATCGGTCATCTTCTTGCTAACGACTATTCTTATATAATTTTATCGTAGTCTTGGCCCAGTCTCTTCTTAAATCGTGTCTTCTCAACCGATTATAATGCTCTATTAAATGCCAAAGTAAAATTTAGAAAAAGAAAAAGTAATGCTTTAAAATTAACATCACAATTAATATTAATGTTAACTACAAATAAAATACATGCTCGGACAGAAGTGATAAAAGTATCAAGTCTAGCCCTCGAATGCATTTTCTATCTACAGAATAAAAATGGTGAAAGAAGAACATTCTAAAGTATGGCTGATTCATACTGGCTACTAATATTCAATGTTTCCAGTTACCTTGTTCGTAGTCATCTCGATGAAAATGGAAAAGAATGTTTGAAGAACACATTCCTGGTAGGGACTGAACCCTTGTCCTTCACGTTGCTTATTCCTCGTACCGCCTGGAACTGCGTAGAATCGAACCCGTTACCGACCGGCTCGACACAACAGCTGTCCGCGTTATAAAGTTCATCGCCCCGACAAGTATAAGGTTTGCTCGATAGCCTAGTTGAAAATGCCGTTGATTGTTCATATTGTAGAATCATATTTCCAATATCTCAAGACTGCCTTCAGGCTCTTTTTATACAACATTCAGTTATTGAAATCCATAGTTGAGCTTGATAATCATCCCAAATGCTCAATTCTGCTAAGATGCTGCATTCCCGTTATCCATTTAGTATCCCTTCATTATCACTGTAGTGTATCGATGTGTATTTCCACACAATATAATATCAGTGTCCATTGCTGCAGTATATATTGACCGTACTATAATGTTGAAAAGTATTATAATGGCAGTAGGATATAAGCAGTCTACATGAAAAACTATGTTCGCATTCATAGCACTCAAATCAAACACAATGAGCTATTCGTTCTTTCCATACGTTCCGACACTCGCGCCTTGCTGTAGCAAGTCAAGACTAAATGTAGTGTACCGGACTATGTTCACTTCGCACAAGTTCAAATATCACTTGATCTACATACTTCCAATTATGCCTGCGTACACGTTCATGGCTGATTCTAGAGAAGTATTGCCCACGAATAAATACCTCTTTCGGGCGAGATATTTCAGACTTACTGTCGGTCTACCCACAATGCTCCTGGGTTCAAACGATATGATAGTCGATATATACAAATAGTGATTGCGATAATCACCTGGTATTCTGAAATATGCATTTATAAAGTCAAAATCATTCTCAAGTATCTTCTACATGAAAAATAATGTATTTGCCATTAGTCGATCCCTTCTATGATCTCTCTATTACTTCATAGCAGCTTATATTGCAGTCGTGTTTGCACGGCATCCATGTTGCAAGCAATAACCGTACCTCAGACAAAAACACGTGTTCGAGATATGTAATGCGGGTTGCTGGTATCGCTCCTAAGCGAGCGTCATGAAGTCTCCGTTGCTGCTTGTAGTTGAAATGTTGCCATAAAAATGTCATCTGTGGCCTTTCTAATATGACCAGGTTCCAAGTCAATGCAAAA
The DNA here is from genome assembly GCA_946902985.2 of Meconema thalassinum. NCBI lineage: Eukaryota > Metazoa > Arthropoda > Insecta > Orthoptera > Tettigoniidae > Meconema > Meconema thalassinum. The sequence continues at coordinate 266,057,100 of OX336395.1, read as the reverse complement.
ATACTGGCTCAGTACAGCTCCCAAAATTTGGATGATTCATGATGAAAATGATGTTAATTTTCGAGCCCATGATTCAGTTTAACCCTTTATAGGTCCTTGGGATACTATCTTCCAACCATGTATTTATAGAACGGTGTTAGGGAGAGAATCTTCCCACCCCTTTCATTTCAAGCTGTTCCACATGCATCCACATGCTAGATGCAGAGAAATATTGAAAACCCGTTAATTTGATGTATACTGTCATCAGAAACCAAAGGTGGTCTCCACAGTGCACGTGCTCGCCAGTTCCGTTGTGTTGAGTGAATGAAATGCATTGAATTACAGAAGAAGGTGTTTTTATTGAAGATAAGAGATTTGTAAACGTTGGTATATAACTGAAATACAATGTTAATAATGGTTTTGGTCACTTGAGTAAATATATTTCAGCTAGAATGGAAATAATTATCCTGCTCAGGGTGTTTGCCATAGAATAGAAAATTTTTAAAATTAATTTTCCGTGTATTTAGTAAATGCTATTTTGAAATTATTGAATTATATTCGAACGTACTAACTTTTAAATTCCAAAATCACTTTTATATTTTTTGTGCAGTTTTCGCCAAAGATCATATAGGTCACTGACCTTGTGTTGCGTGGGAGTTACTTTTTTAATTATAGAGCATGATGGGTGTTTTTATATATTATATCCTGTTAAATAAACCTCATTATTGAGTGATAAACACAGTATCATCATAATTTGGATGTGGGAGATTATTATCCCATTGCTCATTTAAGAAAACATACTGTCGGGTATGGGCAGTGGGATAATAATTTCCCACCCCATATTTCATAATAAAGAATCCACACCCAAAGAATTGTTGCATATTCCTACTCATCTATCACCCCCCCCCCCCTAAAAAGGTGCAAAAAAAACCAAATATTTTATACCCCCAGTCTTTTGCCCTATAAAGGGTTAACATTGGATTATAAATCTTGGAAGTTGGCTCAGGCAAGCTTTGTTAGCGAACGCAGGCAGTGGGAGAATCCCATCATGTAATCAGAGACGCCCCAGAATATGCTCGATCATTGAAAAGTGCCTAGTTACAATAAAATACCGCGAAATCTTACCAGTTAATTGTTATAAAATATATCGTTGGATATATGCTTACAACCAATGAGAGGAGGGTTTATGGAAGCAGATATGGATTTTTACCTAGTTAATGTGATTAACTATGCCATTCAAGCCCTATGTAACAATTATTTACCTCAGCGCATACAGAATCATTTTATTGCAGTAAGACTTCAACATCGGCAAGTTCACGTTACATCAATAAGTAAGTAAAGTGATTATTGTATGAACATTGTGTTTATTTTTGTGTATGAACACTATGAGACTACAGACAATCATAAAGTGGAATTAGGTAATAACACTTTAAGTATGTGTGGGATGAAGGATTAAAACTAATACGCGATTGGGATATGTCGAGACAGGGTTGCGAATAGCAACAAGGAACAACGTTAAGGAACAACGAGGATATGCATAACATCTAGAATGATATAATGCCCAGACGACATGGTACATTATCTACCCTTCCATCCAGTACATTTAATGTACTTTCATGTACATTAGTTCTCGACTATGTGCAGATATAATTTTTCATTGACCAAACCAATTGAACATTAACATCTACGATAGTGATTCAACATACAACTTACAAATTTATTTGTAACGATGATGCTATTAAAAATATATTGCTCGATAGTGACGGAGGACTTTCGAGTGATGTTGGCTATTGAAAAATCATCAACGGGAGATAGAAGATACTAGGTCCGATGATTGTTCGAGATGGAATCCATGTTTGAGGAACGATGTTCGATGCCCGGAGGAGACGGATATGCCGGGATGGAAATCTTTCCATTCTCGAGGTCGCAGTTCTTATCCGATGGTGTGGAACGGGTTTGATTTCAACAAATCATAACTGGATGATGATCCAGCTGGGTATTTTCTAATACCTGATAATGAACTTCAATTTTCCACGAGACTAAGGTAGAAATTTTTTCATTATTTTATAATTTGAGTATTTTTGACGGCATTTGTGAACAACAATTCTCCATACTTGATTCAAGTATTTCCACTTCGATGTATATCAGGTTTTATTCTTCAAGATTGTATAGGATGATAGACTTTTATCATCTATACTTGGAAAAGTTTTTATTGTTCAGTTTCTGAACTGAAGTCAGCTGGTTGAGAAATGTATTTTCCATTGGGAAAATCTTTAAAGAAGTTATTATTCGACGCTTGCGATTTTTATTCAAGACTTCCGATATTTTGTCTTTGATATTTTCAGTAAATTCATTTTGTTTAAAATGAACTTGGGCACTCTTTCTGTAAGAATGATTCATACACACATCAAAAAAAGTTTTGCATCACCTCGGTTCCAAGAGTTCCGGAACCTTTAAAAACAAAGGGAATAGAGATCAACACAAACAACATTTCAGCTCGTTTTATTGCTCATGAGACCCACACATTGCATGTTGTACCATCATACAGCTAGACTTTCAGCATTTGTGGTCCAGATTGCAGTACACACCACTACCTCTAATACCCAGTAGCACGTCCTCTTGCATTGATGCATGCCTGTATTCGTCGTGGCATACTATCCACAAGTTCATCAAGACACTGTTGGTCCAAATTGTCCCACTCCTCAACGACAATTCGGCGTAAATCTCTCAGAGTGGTTGGTGGGTCAAGACGTCCATAAACAGCCCTTTTCAACATATCCCAGGCATGTTCGATAGGGTTCATGTCTGGCGAACATGCTGGCCACTGTAGTCGAGCGATGTCGTTATCTTGAAGGAACGCATTCACAAGATGTGCACGATGAGGTCGAGAATTGTCGTCCATGAAGACAAATGCCTCTCCAATATTCTGCCGATATGGGTGCACTATGGGTCGGAGGATGTCATTCAGGTATCGTAAAGCCGTTTCGGAGCCTTCCATGACCACCAGTGGCGTACGTCGGCCCCACATAATGCCACCCCAAAACATCAGGGAACCACCACCTTGCTGCACTCGCTGGACAGTGTGTCTAAGACGTTCAGCCTGACCAGGGTGCCTCCAAACACGTCTCCGACGATTGTCTGGTTGAAGGCATATGCGACACTCATCGGTGAAGAGAACGTGATGCCAATTCTGTGGGGTCCATTCAGCATGTTGTTGGGCCCATCTGTACCGCGCTGCATGGTGTCGGGGTTGCAAAGCTGGACCTCGCCATGGACGTCGGGAGTGAAGTTGCGCATCATGCATCCTATTGCGCACAGTTTGAGTTGAAACACGACGTCCTGTGGCTGAACGAAACGCATTATTCAACATGGTGGCATTGCTGTCAGGGTTCCTCCGAGCGGCAATCCGTAAGTAGCGGTCATCCACTACAGTAGTAGCCCTTGGGCGGCCTGAGCGAGGCCTGTCATCGACAGTTCCTGTATCTCTGTACCTCCTCCATGTCCGAACAACATCGCTTTGGTTCACTCTGAGACGCCTGGAAACTTCCCTTGTTGAGAGCCCTTCTTGACACAAAGTAACAATGCGGACGCGATCGAACTGCGGTATTGACTTTCTAGGCATGGTAGAACTACAGACAACATGAGCAGCGTACCTTCGTCCTGGTGGAATGACTGGAACTGATCGGCTGTCGTACCCCCTCCGTCTAATAGGCCCTGCTCATGCATGGTTGTTTACATCTTTGAGCAGTTTTAGTGACATCTATGAACAGTCAAAGGGACTGTATCTTTGATACAATATACACAGTCAACGTCTATATGCCGGAGATCTGGGAACCGAGGTGATGCAAAACTTTTTTTGATGTGTGTAGTTAGGAGAAGAAATCTACGCGTGATATAATGTGGAATACCACCCGATATTATAGACAATTCGTCGATCTAGCAAGTTACATTCGTTGGGATTACGACGTGAAGTTAAACATTTATGAATATTCTTGGTGTTTGCTCTTCATTAAATATAAATTATGTGAGATATATATTTTCAAAGATAATTCATCCGACCATAGGAAAGTTAGATAAAATCTCATCTGGTCGTGATCGATCCTTACTGAGCGATGAAATAACTCGAGGTGTTATTAATGCACAAATGTAACACTACGTTATTTGTCAATGTAGTATTGCAGCCGAGTATATGTGTAGGAATGACCAGTGTGCAGGAACATGTGTATTTTTATTAAATGTCTAGAGTCATGGTATTTTATGTCTTAGTAACTTCGTTTAGTAAACATTTATTGATCCATCAATATAATCGTTTGAGAACGATCAGTGTAATTGTAGAACAGATATTGCTGTTCATTTATAAGCAGTGGATTGTAACATCAATAAGATCAATGCTAGAAGGTAGTTATGCCAGTACTGTGGAACAATTGTTGGGAACAATTGAGTTGATGACATGTGAGTTTTGTAGTAGAGATATACGGAGGTTTTTGTCGTATATAGTTGTTTGGAATACGAGGTTGACACCGTATTCATTGTCACGAAGTACTGTTGTTTGAATAATAGAAGCATTGTTGTATTGTAGTAGAGTTATGGAAGATTCCTAATGTGATTAGATCTGCGACACGAAAGTCGTCAATAGGCGGAACGTCGTAGGGAAAAGTTATAATATTCTTGTTTTCTAATCTATTATTAAATTATATTAAACTGGAATTGTAACAACAATGAACTAATCTTAAATGATCGGTCATTTGTATACCGATAACGACTATTAACCTGATATGAGATAAAGTGGTTTAGCATTTGTAAATAGAAAGTTATAGTAGAAGAAAACTATAAGGAAGTGGCGTTAATAATTATATTAGCACGGTCATATCGCTTAAGAGTGATTCTTTGAAGCGATAGCCACATGTAAATAGTGTATAAATATTTCCATTTGTTTATATTAAGGGTTTTGAATTTTTGCAATTATTAATATTTTTAAATGTTTTCGAAATAGATAATAGCTAGAAAGAGCTTTGATATGAGTGTTTGATTTTTGTTATGAATATTGTGTATGAAGGCTTCGTCGGTCATGAAAGACGGTAGCAAGTGTTAGTAAGATTGATTTTGAGTATGAATGGGTTTAAATGAGAATTATCTTAAATAGAGCCGTTTTTGTAAAAAGTTATTGTTTGAAATACGAGATGCTTCAGCGCGTTTCATTTCTCGCATTGTATACTCTAAGACCAGAGTCCACAGCAGGTGGCAAACAAGTAAGTCCCGTTCATAGCAAGGACGGGAAACAAATGGGCCGAGTCCTCACAGCTGTGTGTGTGAGTGGCTGACGACCAGGTTATTGCCAATATATAATAACCTGTTCAACTATGCAGACAGGAACGCGACAGAGAATGTCAATAATTTTAAATGGAATGCCCGTCTGAATGGAGAACCAGGAGAATGTTTTGATCTGTTTTAAAATTTGTAGACGGCAGAACCTTTTCTATTTTTTCAACTGATTATGTTAGTATGAGTGTGGGAAGTTTTATTAAGCTTCAGTGGCGTAAATGGATATTTATTATAGGGTGTTATTTTGTTTTGTGATTGTTATCTAGTTATATTAATAAATTTATATTTTATACGTCTTGTTCGGTGTTCCTTAATTATTCTATAAATGGAGATGTGTTATGGAACAGCCTAAATAGATAGGATTTCTCTTTCTATCCAACAAAGCCCCGAGAAGAAAAGGTAAGTTTGTATTCTACCGTATAAAAGCTAGTTTGTTTTATCCATAACATGATTCAAGCCCACTGTGTATAATATTGGAAAGCTCGCTGGCGATATTATGATAAGATAATTTAGCCGGGTCTTTGACTATTTTAAAATCCAGCTGTGCTTTGGATGTCCAGCGAGTACCTCCTTGATTTTTACGGGTAAAGTACTGTACCACTATTTTCTGTATTTATAGATAACATGGATTTATAAGAAGCGATCATTACACTCTAATGTGGAGATTTCAACGTCCAGTTGCAAATTACAGCCAGCATGACGTGAACTTAGGGGAAATAGCTTATGCAACCCTGTTTTGCAGAAGCAATACGCCTCTAGTCCGTCTACAGTGACCCTGATCGCATATGTTTTCGAAGGATGAACTTGTTCACAAGATGGATGCGGTACAGCCACGATATAAAACCTGCGGATATTGACTTTTACAGAGGTCACAGAGAGGATCTACGACATGGGATCATAATGAATTACATTTAGGAGTATTCTGAAGACATTAACGGAGATATATAATCCTTTATAACGGTTAATATGTGTTCATCGCACTAATGGCATGCAGCTTCAATTTTTATCGATCGAAACGCGATGCATCATGGGAAGTATACGTAGAGATGACCAGAACACTTTGTAGAATAGCTCACTCGCGTCTTGAAACTTTTGGTATATCAAGTCTGAATCTGTATATTGACATAGTGTGATTTTACGAGTACGGTACGGGAGTGGTGTTAAACTGCTTTCAAGGCAGACACAGCCGAGAAGATGCGGGTCGTTCACTTAACCCGGTGTCTGCCTGATACGTGCATAATAGTGTCGCGAATGAACTTAGTGCTTTTGCTGAACTTCCAGTAAGTATGAAACTATAACCTGTGGACATATAATATAATTGGGATTTCTACAAAACACGCTGCCATGTCATACGTAACTGAGTTGAGGGGAACTATCAACGAGTCATTTCTACGTGCAGTAATGACTTGCTAAATATTCGGAAGGAATGCAACACAGAACAGAATTGAGAATCTAATTGTGACCAATGCTTGAATCATGGATAACATAAGGAGACGTTTGTACAAGACGAGACTGAAGGATTCTTTACCTATGATACTGAGATAATTACTTCTACTACATAATGAATCCACAAGAAGACTATTTCTTCGCTTTACGCCCATCCAGGCATGTACGTGAGACAGTCCTTGAGTCATGAACAGCTCTTCGGACATAGGAGGAGAAGGGTTCGACCGCTAAGTTCCAGACCACGCCATAACCTCTCGACACCCAGGATGACGGTTCGATTCTAGGAACAATGTGTGTTCTGACACGAATTTATCTTCTTCAAGACATCATAAGGTAGCTGCGAGATTATTTTTTTAGTAGACAGTATGAATCATGTCATATCTTTGGATTGCCTTTTTCACCATATTTCTTTAGTATTTTGAACAGGGACTTAAAGATTAAACTTGACCATTCTGTGGTTTTTGTCCGATAGTCCATGTTAGGTTTTGATTCGATTACGATTGCACCTACAGAGTTAATTCTTGTGTAGATAGTTACTTGTATAATTTTGCAATGTAGATATAAATTTTTTGGAATAAGATACGAGCATTATAATTAGTGGAGAAGAAAACAACAGTCAAGAAGATGCGTTATTAGGAGGAAGACTACGATATCTTTGTAAAAGAATATGTAGTAGGAAAAAGAATATTTACAACGAAATTATGAACATTTTACAACATTTCTTTTGCTTCGTGGATTACAGAACAGAATTATTTCGTCATTTTATACAGTATTGCATTTCAAATGACTGTATTATTCCACGTGAAGCTAGATACTTGAATTGAAATCTAGTACCGTTTTTGAAGTCAATCTTTGCAACATTTTTGATTTAGGCAATTATAGCCAATCTTCGAATAATAGTCAACTGAGTAGAGATTTTTTATTGGGTTAGAGTAAATTCTGTTTTCTTTTTTGATGGTTCGATTTGGTTTATTCTTTTCTGATTACGCGCAATTCTAATGGTTTCATGTTAACCTCTTAATGTTAGGCAGTTTTCCATGGTGTAGAGTTGCATGGTTTTCTTGAGAGGCGGACCCATTTTGAATTTATTTTGCGAATCTGAATTAAATCTCGATAGTAATTGAAATATAATCTCTTATAAATCTTTGTCATTGTTGAAATTCATAGTTGAAATGAATTATTATGGAGAATTGAATCTCGATATCACGTAGAGTATATTCTGTCAGAATAAATATGACATTGTTGAAATTCATGAATGAAATGAATTAAGCTGGAGAATAATGGAGCTATTATGATAGTTTTTCCGAGAGTGGATTAACACTATGATAAATATGTTAATTGTGAAACATGATAGTTCTTGATAATTTGTTTGTTTCTGAGTCTTCAGTCTTTTGACTGGTTTGATGCAGCTTTCCATGCCTTCCTGTCCTGAGCTAATCGTTTCATCTCTACATAGCTACCACACCCTACATCCAAGGCAATCTAACATATTCTAACCTTGGTCTACCCATACAGTTCTTGCCATCAACCCTTCCTTCCATAACTAAGCTTGCTATTCCTGTGTGTCTTAGTATGTGTCCTACTAACCTATTTCTTCTCCTCATTAGCAGCCGCCAGAAACATCTCTCCCCTCCCACTCGTCTTAATACCTCTTCGTATGTAACCCTATCTACCCATCTGATCTTCATCATTCAAATGCTTCAATTCTCCTCTTTTCTGCTGCACCAATAGTACAAGTTTCACTTCCATAGAGACGTTCCAGACAAAGGCTTTCAAAAACGACTTCCTAATACTGTACCTAAATCTATATTTGATATCAACAGACTACTTTCTTGTAGAATTGCTTTCCTTGCCTGAACCAACCTACTTTTTATATCCTCTTTGCTTCGTCGATCACTGGTTATTTTGCTTCCTAAGTAACATAAGTCTCCTACTTCATTCAGCTTTTCACCTGCCAATTTGATATCCATAGAGGTTTCTGATTAATTTCGGCTGCATTCCAGTATTTTTGCTTTACATTTATTAATTTTCATTATGTATTCTTTCCGTAAGACGGAGTCCATACCATTCAAAAACTCATTCAAATTCTTAGGCGTTTCGGCCAAGATGACGATGTCATCAGCAACTCTCAGAGTTGAAATTATTTCTCCTTGAATCTTCACTCCCACTTAATATTTGTCTCCAATTTCCTTCATGGCTTGTTCAATGTAAAGATTGAAAAGTATGGGTGATAAGTTGCAGCCTTGCCTTACACCTTTCTGAATACCAGCTTCTCTCTCATGTCCTGCTGCTCGAATGATAATTTATTGAAATTTATATAACTTTAATTTAGGTGTGTAAAAATTACATACAGCTATTGAACGCTATTTTTCGTATTGAATGAAACAATACAGGTATTAATAAAGTTGCTTAAGCATAATTCGATATCAGTGTATATCTGGAAATAGTATGAAATTTGTATGAGGAATCTCAAATGTGGAGAGATTGGCATTTTTGTGATGGTATTTTGTGGATTACGCGAGCTGATAAGCAGTTGTTGAATTATAATTATCAGTATTATTCGGGGATAGAGCTCGATCATTGAAGCCACAATGCTGGTACGTAAGAATTACCCGATTAAAATGTTTATTGCAGGGAAATTTATTTATCTTGAAATAGAATGTTAAACTTAACGAATATCCAGTGTGAAACGATATTTGGAAACAATATGATAATATTATAATTCAAATGGAGCTAAAATTTAAAATTTTCTTAAAGTGGCAATACGTTTGATGAACTTCATTGATTGCCAAATATGACCGTTTATGATTACAAAATAATGTTATATGAATGATGTCAACGGACAACAAGAATCATAGCGCGATTCGGTGAAATGATACTACTGTATATTATTGTATATATTCGTATTTAATATTTTCTTAGGGTATATGTGTATTTATCATGCGACATTATGAAATAATATGTCGATAATTTCTCTGAACAGAATATTGCACATAGATGCAATAACTTGTCATATTCGTCAATCGTGTGACGAAACATTTATTATTTTGTCGTAGAGTTGTTAGACGTTTGATCTACAACCAACTTCGTTTCAGTTAATAAACTGTGTTATACATGTTAAATATTCAATGATTTAGTGATTTATATTAAGAACAGGATGTGTTAGGAGATCCAGTGGGACAATATTTCCAACGTCAGCCACGTGCCTGAGATTAATTTTAGTGTTTTTCGAGTTCACTTTGAGTTAGTTTTTCTTTGTTCTTATAACACTAGGATATTCATAACGCATTCTATTTACTTGAAGTGTCCTTATCCCAGGTTGATCCATGTTGGTAGAATTTTGGGGGATATTTCAGCCGGGTACTTCCAGATTTTACGATCCAGCAGTACCATCGGATTTCATCAGGTAAGACCATGTGGATACGGGTACAGTACTGCGCCCAATTAAACATGGACAGTACTTGTCGAATCTGATTGAAATGCTGCATCATGGACCCTGAAAGTCCCCGTCTAGAAATACCCTCGAGATCCTACCAAAAGGTACTACATGTGAGGAAAACTCTCCTATAGAGATTTCGTTATGAAAAAAGAAACAATGAAGAAAATAAAGTAGCTCAGACGATTAAAATCGAGAATTATAAATAATAAAATCACAAGGCAATGAGACTTATCTGGGAATAACAGACAACACTGGTCTTAATAACACAATTTTACACAAATTATTATAAATCGCAAGGTAAACTTTCCAGAAAACAAACAACACTAGATTTATTGAATCGTTGACTGATACTAGAAATATTTAATTCCCGTGCCAATAGAATCAAAATGATTTATACTACACGTCACGAGCTACGTCGCGATAAGGTTTCACGCTTGCAATGTAAAAATACAAAAAATTAATTTGAAAATACCACAAATGCACGTGGATATTAGCGTTCTGTTAAGAATAAACAACACTCATATTAAAATGTATACATACATTTCCATGGCATGGCAATCATGGTGCTTGTAACTATATAAATATTCATACAAAAATCGTGAATCGGTTATTTAAGATATCGCGTATACGTGGACATATTCCAATACTATTAACACACAATTCTCATAATCACACTTCATGAATCGTTCTTAGCATCAAAATAATTCTAATCCTTTCACAATCGGTATCAATATCACTAATTTTAACATACTGAGATCATCACCAATAGTCATTATAATACATTCTCTTTCATAAAAGCAGTAAATCTAAGTCATCATCTGGCCTATTTGATCGAGCAATTAAGCTAAGTTCAAACGTATCTTACGATTTCGTGTCAAATAGTAAGTAATGATAATAAAAAGTACTACCTTCAGCTCTATTTACTAATTCTTCCAAATACTATCATGTTTAACATGATTCAAAATTAATCATAGCATATCTAAATTTTCACTACCATATATGATCATGTATTTCTTGAAGCATAATAATTTCTCATCATATTCTCCACAAATTTTTCATGTCCTAAATCACGACCAAATTCCTTGAAATATAATCACATAATCAACATTCTTTTTTATATCTTATAAATACAATATGTATATTCTTCATTAATTTCAATACCACTTGTATATCAGTTACAGCTTCATTATACCTTCAAATATGCTTTAAATAGACATGCTGCAAATTCTTATGTTATTCAACAATTTTATACTTCAGTTAGATTTAATTTTGTTTAATGCATGTTTTATTATGATTTCATTGTTTTTCATGGCTATAATGTATAATAATAATTTTCAATATTATTTAATAACTAGCAGAGTGCCCATTCTTCGAACGGTCTTCGGTGTTAATAACCAGACGTTTTCAATTGAGCTACTATTGCAATAGTTAGGGGCTTGGAACCTGTTTGTAGACAAAGAAAAATGATTAGTGCTCTGAAACTAAAGTTACCTAACGTGTGTTTCCTGACGTGAAAATAAACTTGAAGACCTCGTAGACGAATCGCAATACACGTCATATACTAACTGACGCTAACCTTTGTGTCAGGTGCCCAAACACAGGAAGATCTCTTTTATAAATTATAAAGGCTTGTGGTGCATGAAAATTCAGGTTTTTTAGCCCCTAATGGCCCAAATTCCTAAAAGCAACAAAAGATAGTCTACTATTTCAAATCAGGAAATATTGAAAATAATGTTGGTGTTTGGAGATATAATAGAACTTCTGTACGACATGTCGCACGTGTAAGTCGTGTGAAAAATATCTGGGGTACTCCTTGAACCCCTTAAGCGCATTGACGAATTTTACAGTTTTAGTTGGTTCCTTGGTAACCATATAGCCATTTGCAAACTTTCACGGAAATGTGATAAATGGAGTGGCAATAGTTCTTGCAGAAATAGATGGAAAGTTGGATGTCACCTCTTGAGATACTGTTGTCATGGTTACTGGCTTGCATTCCTCATTAATTTATTAAATGAAGTTGGTTTTCTGGGAATATCTAAGAAACTGTTGGTTATAGAGCCTTAAAATATAGTTTTCGGGGACACTTTACGGCTCTTTAGGGGCCTCGATTTTTGTTTCTGACACCAAGGGGTTGAAACTGAGCTTTGTCTCGTCGTTGTACGCCATAATAATGATAATAATAATAGTATAACAATATAGGGATAGGGATATAATAGACCCTCCGTAGCATACCCGCACGAGTAAATCGCGTGAAAAAATTCTAGAGTACCACTTGACCCCCTTAAGCGCATTATATGTATTGATGAATATTTCAGCTTTATTTGGATCCGTTATAACCTGATAGCCGTTTGCAAATCTTCACAGTAATGTAATAAATGGAATCGCGTTGCGTCTTAAAGCAATAGATGGACTTCTGAGATTGTGTTGCCATGGTTACCGGCTTGCATTCTTTCATAGTTTTTTTATTTTTACTATCGAATTTGGCCAACTATGGACTGCAAGGAAATCAAGACTTATTGGCTTTCTTTCTCTTCTCTTCCCAGAACTTCTTCATCTGTCACTTCTTTGTTTTCTCTCCTCCTCGGATATGATCCGTTTGGGCCTCCTGCTTGGTGGTTACTCTTGAAATGATTTTACTCCGTCAACTCGACTGCGGAACTCTCTTCTATCGTAGGCCATCAGTGGAGTAATTCCAACTTCCTCTGCATCCCTCTTCACCTCATCTACCCATTTAGGTGTAACCTTTAATCCCATGATGTAGCTAAAGATCCTTATGGTCAGCCTGCCTTCGTCCATTCGTAGTAAATGTCCGTAGAACTTTAGCCTCCGCTTCTTCATTACGTCTGTGATATTTTCAGTACACTCATGGAATTCGTAAATACTTGACGTTATTATGTACGCTGGTGTACGAACAAGTCCAAAGTGCTTTACGCAAATGTTGTTGAGGTTGGTATGAGGAATAAGCAAACAAAATAAACAATGTTGGTTCCCATTGAAAAACGCCACATGACCATCAAATTACCATCCAAACGTTCTTCAAATAAACCACAACATATAGCAAATTCTTTCCCCCTCAATATCACGTAACATTCATTCTTAACATTTCATTATACAAAGCTTAATTCTTGAGATAGTATACAGTCTCAAATTACGTGGTCCACCCTGTACATGAGCCAAATGCTTAACCATTTTGAAACTCAAGATTAAATGAGATGTCCAGAGTTATCCAACATTGGGCGTGGCTAGAACTTGGATGGATAACCAGTACAACCTAAGAGCTGAAACCCCTTATATGTATATATATATATATATATATATATATATATATATATATATATATCAATGTAACGTGATAGTTTGTCTGTGGGTATGTCTGTGGGTTTGTCTCCTATGCGTTCATATACCATTCGTCCGATTGCGATGAAACTTTGGTGAGATGTTGAGTACACTCCAAGGAAGGTTTCTGACTTAGTAAATTCATTTTACAATAGGTAGCGCACGCGTAGATTCAACAAATGAGCGACGAAGCGCGAAGCATTTCAACAATGTCCCGTATGTGTTCATATACCATTCGTCCGATAGCGACGAAACTTGGGTGAGATGTTGTGTACACTTACGTGAAGGTTTCAAAATTAGTGAATACATTTCACAGTAGATAGCGCACGAGTAGATTCAACAAATGAGCGACGACACGCAAAGCGTTTCAACAAAGTCCCATATGCATTTATATACCACTCGTCCGATAGCTATGAGACTTGCGTAAAATGTTGTGTACACTGCAGGGAAATTTTCTGGCTCAGTACATCCACTTTACAATAGGCAGCGCACGAGTAGATTCAACAAATGAGCTACGACGCGCGAAGCATTTCAACAAAGTCACGTTTGCGTTCATATACCATTCGTCCGATAGCGATGAAACTAGGCTGAGATTTTGTGTGCACTCCAGGGAAGGTTTCTAGCTTAGTAAATCCCTTTAAAAATAGGTAGAGCACGAGTAGAATCAACAAATGAGCGACGACGCGCGAAGCGTTTCAACAAAGTCCCATATAATTTCATATACCATTCATCCGATAGCGATGAAACTTGGGTGAGATGTTGTGTACACTCCAGGGAAGGTTTCTGGCTTAGTACATACATTTTACAATAGGTAGCGCACCAGTAGATTCAACAAATGAGCGATGACACGCGAAGCGTTTCAACAAAGTCCCGTATAAAGTCATATACCATTCGTCTGATAGTGATAAATGTTTGGGGAATTGATGTGTACACTCCAGGAAAGGTTTCTGGCTAAGTAAATCCATTTTACAATACGAAGCGCACGTTTCTGTTCAACAAATGAGTGACTACGCGCGAAGCGTTTCGACAACGTCCCGTGTACGTTCACGTACCATTCATCCGATTGCGATGAAACTTGGGTGAGATGTTGTGTACACTCCAGGGAAGGTTTCTGGCTGAGTACATCCATATTACAATATGTAGCGCAAGAGTAGAATCAACAAATGAGCGACGACACGCGAAGCGTTTCAACCAAGTCCCGTATGCATACATGTACCATTCGTCCGTAGCTATGAAACTTGGGTGAGATGTTGTGTACACGTCATGGAAAATTTCTGGCTTAGTAAATCCCCTATACAATATGCAGCGCACAAGTTGATTCAACAAATGAGGGACGACGCGCGAAGCGTTTCAACAAAGTCCCGTATAAGGGCATATACCATTCTGCCGTTAGCGGTGAAACTTGGGTGAAATATGGTGGACACTCCAAGGAAGGTTTCTGGCTTAGTAAATACATTTCACAGTAGGTAGCACACGAGTAGATTCGACAAATGAACGACGACAGGCGGAGCGTTTCAATACAGTCCCCTATGTCTTCATATCCCATTAGTCCGATAGCGATGAAACTTGGTTGAGATGTTGTGGGCACTTACGTGACGGTTTCTAACTTAGTAAATACATTTTACAGTAGGTAGCGCACGAGGAGATTCAACAAATGAGTGACGGAGCGCGAATCGTTTAAACAAAATGAGGTATGCGTTCATATACTATTCATCCGATTGCGATGAAACATTGATCAGTTATTGTGTACCCGCCAGGGAAGGGGACTTAGTAAATCCATTTCACAATAAGTAGCGCAAGAGTAGATGCAACAAATGGGTGACGACGCGCGAAGCGTTTCAACAAAATCCCCTATTGCGTTCATATAACATTCTTCGATTGCGATGAAACCTTGATGAGTTATTGTGTACACGCCAGGGAAGGGCTTCGACTTAGTAATACATTTCTCAATTGGTAGTGCACGAGTAGATTCAACAAATGAGTGACAGCGCACGAATCGTTTAAACAAAAACCCCTATACGTGCATATACCATTCATCCGATTGCGATGAATCATTGATGAGTTATTGTGTACACGCCAGGGAAGGGTTTCGACTTAGTAAATCCATTTCACAATAGGTAGCGTACGAGTAGATTCAACAAATGAGTGACAGCGATGAAACTTTTGAAAGTTGGTGTGCACGCTCCCACGAATGGTTCTAAATTAGAAAATCCATTTTACGATAGCTTAGAGGCAGTTAACATGTTGTGTATCCAAAAGCACTTCAAGAAACAGCATTTCAACGCCAACACTTTCTGTGATTGGCATTGCAACGCATTCCGGGTACAGCTTGTATATATATATATATATATATATATATATATATATATATATATAAGGTGTGTTTCAAAAGTAACGAGCCGGAGGCTGGAATGCGCAAACCGGTGACGACATCGGCTAATCGTGGCATGTGTAACGAGGTGTGGTTCCGACCAGAGCGTGGAAGGTCACAGCCCGTCGCTAGAGGGCACGCGTGCACGTCACGTGACGATACAAAGCGAGCAGCAGCATGCATCAATCGTCCAACGCTGCCAGTCGCATGGCAAATAGTGACATGGATGCGTCAAACGAAGAGCAAAGAGGTGTTGTTCGGTTTCTGACAGCGGAAGGAGTAGGGGGAACGGACATTCATCGCCGAATGTCACAAGTGTACGGCGAACATTGCATGTCTCTTGCAAGGGTCAAGGCGTGGCACAAGCGCTTCAGGGAAGGACGGGTGTCGTTAGCCGATGATGCCCGATCTGGGGCACCCCCCCCCCCCCTGCATTACCGATGACAACGTCCAGCTGGTTGATGCACTTATTACCCAGGACCGCCGAGTGACAGTGAACGTTATAGCCGCCGTGGTCGGATTGATCGTCGGAAGTGGGCACACCATCATGAAGGAACGACTGCACTTGCGCAAAGTGTGTGCCCAATGGGCGCCCCACTGTCTTCAACCACACCAGGAACCATGTCGAATGGCCCACTGCCTTGGTCTTCTGCAGCGCTATGCGAGGGAAGGGAATGGGTTCCTGGCACGAGTGGTGGCCGGAGATGAGTCATGGTGTCATCACTTCGAACCAGAATCCAAACGACAAAGCCTCCAGTGGAAGCATCCAGGGTCACCAGCACCCAAAAAAGGCAAGGCCATCCTCACGATCGCAGGAGAGGTAATGCTGACGTTCTTCTTTGACCAAGATGTCCCCCTTCTGATCCTCTTCTTGCCGCACGGGACAACAGTGAATGCCCAGCGTTACTCGCAAACCTTGTCCACCCTACGCCAAGCGATCAAAACAAAATGACCAGGCAATCTCACCCGTGGGGTCATTCTGCTCCACGACAATGCACGACCTCATACGGCCAACACAGTCGCGGCACTCCTGCATAAATTCAAATGGGAGGTTCTCGGCCACCCTCCATACGGACCAGACCCCTCTCCCAGTGATTACGCCATGTTTGGTCCCCTGAAAAGGGTTCTGCGGGGCCAACGATTCACCTCTGACGCCGAGGTCCAGCTGTACGTGCGGAACTGATTCACATCGCAGCCCAGGGAATTTTATGAGACAGCTATTCACCGCCTCGTGTCACAGTGAGAAAAGTGCCTCAACAGCCAGGGCAAATACTTCAAACATACAGGTACTGGTTTCTGTATTTATGCCTCCGGTTCGTTACTTTTTGAACGCACCTTATATATATATATATATATATTGAGCTCTTCTTTTCTCTCTCTTAAATTTTAAGTCACAGCCGTGGCTCTTGGCCCATTAACAAATATGGGTCTACTAATATATGTGTTGGGAGTTAGCAGGTTCTGGGAGACTTCATTTGAGGTTATTGTAAAGTATATATAAGGAGCGGATGTCAATGAAGATGCAAAATAAGGAAATTGGGCTGAAAAACTGGGACACAAATAAGGGATTCGATAGTTCAGAAACTAAGATGAGATGCATCAAGATATGTGGGATATAAAAGATTATCTAAAATATCCAATTTTACGTACATTCTGGAAGGATATTGAACACTACCTCTCAAAATGTGTGAACTAAAATGTGCTAAATGAGATATTATTAATACATGCCTACCTCTTCCTGTTTTCTTCATCCCCAGTCTATGTGATGTGCGTTAAATTCTCCCCCAATTGTATGTGATCCAAAGGTTTTGCAGTGTGAGAAAGAGAGGATCATACGCGTCGATTATCATGCACGTTTAGAGGGCAGTTTATGTTGGTAACATTGAGGTGAGCAAGGCAAATTGAGAAGTATAGGTACGTGGAACTTGGATGGGAAAAGGGAGAACAGTATATTGGAGGCCGAAGCGGATTAAAGTTAGGATACCACCACAATGAACGCTATCGATATTTTCAACGTTGGCCATGTTTCCAGAATAAGAATGAAGTTCATTGATCAGTTGGAAAAGTAGGCCTACCAATTTTCATTGAGCATACTCCTTCAATTCCATTCAATAATTACCTAAGTTCATTCGGATTCTGTGGAGGGGGTTATTTCTGGGATTGCCATAGATCAGAAGGACAATGGACAAACAAAAATTATATAGGCTATTTATACTTTTTCATTTAAAATATTTTGACACTGGGCATTGTAGCCAAGAAGATTTATGATTTGTGATGGCACGTGGCGTACCCGTGGTTAGTAGCAGAATATGAAGTTTAAACACCCAAGTCTGGGATGTGAACTCTGAAAACAGAACGTCCAATCTGTAAACAGTTTCTGATCCAGATCTAGTCTGTTGCAAATCAAGGTAATGAAAGACAGATGAAAGGTAACTTATTCTTTTATTACGTCAGTGCACATTAACAATTAGTGTGTAAGATATAATTTTACCTGTGTAATGTATTTGTGAAACAAGTAATTTCTGTGCAGGATGATACTGATATCACTGATGATATTAAAATTGAAGAGCTTTCTGTACCTGAGATTGTTCCGAGCCTCAAAATAGAAACACCATCTCGAATGAGAGGTGGAGATTTGGAAGAGGTAAGTACCTTATTGTGTTACTACTTGTTCCAACTCGTAAAATACCTCATTGTCATTTTCTTCTCATCAGAAGAATGGTGTATTCAGACCTTACCCTTGACAGATGGAAGGTGTCGGCCACTAGGTTGTGTCATCATCATCATCATCATCATCATTTCCCCTTATCCAGCTCCTGCCGGGTCGGGGTATTTATGGCACTTCTCCACTTTCCTCTTTCCTTCCACAATTCTTCTTCCACGATCTTGTCCCAGTCCAGATTCCTTTTTCTCACGCTGTTCTTCACTGAATCGATCCACCTTGTTCTAGGTCTTCCCCTTGCACTCTTACCCTTGCACTTGGCCTCCAGCACCTGTCTTGGTATTCTATTTTCCTCCATCCTGTTTACATGTCCAAACCACCTTAGTTTATTCTTCTCAATTCTCTCATTTAGTTTTCCCATCCCAACTTCCTTCCTAACATCTTCATTCCTCACTCTGTCTTTCCTTGTCTTAGCTATCATACTTCTTAGGAATTTCATTTCACTGGCTTGGATTCTACTCTCTTGCCTGCTCGTCAGGGTCCAAGTCTCAGCTGCATAAGTTAATTGTGGTGTTTGAAGCCATATTTTCAGTGTTGCCTTAGTAAACAAGAGTTTAGTGCTTTTCAGTCGGTCAACACGAATGTACCCAAAAGAGATGGGTTATGCCCTAATCCTGAAATAAATTACATGAGATTAATAAACACTAGGATGACCAGTTTCGATCGTCAAGCGATCATCATCAGATCCATTACACTTAGGCTACAAAATCTATGTTTGAAATACATTTTTTGTTGAACCAAATTGACTTGTCTAAATTCATGAGTTTAAGCCTGAGTGATTTGAATTTCTTGGCTTCACGATTTGCCTGACTAGCCGTGAACATTGTGGTGTTTGAAGCCATATTTCCAGTGTTGCCTTAGTTAGTAAACAAGAGTTTAGTGCTGTTCAGTCGGTCAACACGAATGTACCCAAAAGAGATGGGTTATGCCCTAATCCTGAA
This sequence comes from Meconema thalassinum, assembly GCA_946902985.2. Lineage (NCBI taxonomy): Eukaryota > Metazoa > Arthropoda > Insecta > Orthoptera > Tettigoniidae > Meconema > Meconema thalassinum. The sequence continues at coordinate 266,037,544 of OX336395.1, read as the reverse complement.
ATAAATTACATGAGATTAATAAACACTAGGATGACCAGTTTCGATCGTCAAGCGATCATCATCAGATCCATTACACTTAGGCTACAAAATCTATGTTTGAAATACATTTTTTGTTGAACCAAATTGACTTGTCTAAATTCATGAGTTTAAGCCTGAGTGATTTGAATTTCTTGGCTTCACGATTTGCCTGACTAGCCGTGAACATTGTGGTGTTTGAAGCCATATTTTCAGTGTTGCCTTAGTTAGTAAACAAGAGTTTAGTGCTGTTCAGTCGGTCAACACGAATGTACCCAAAAGAGATGGGTTATGCCCTAATCCTGAAATAAATTACATGAGATTAATAAACACTAGGATGACCAGTTTCGATCGTCAAGCGATCATCATCAGATCCATTACACTTAGGCTACAAAATCTATGTTTGAAATACATTTTTTGTTGAACCAAATTGACTTGTCTAAATTCATGAGTTTAAGCCTGAGTGATTTGAATTTCTTGGCTTCACGATTTGCCTGACTAGCCGTGAACATTGTGGTGTTTGAAGCCATTTTTTTTTTTTTTTTTTGTAGATTTTGTAGCCTAAGTGTAATGGATCTGATGATGATCGCTTGACGATCGAAACTGGTCATCCTAGTGTTTATTAATCTCATGTAATTTATTTCAGGATTAGGGCATAACCCATCTCTTTTGGGTACATTCGTGTTGACCGACTGAAAAGCACTAAACTCTTGCATAAGTTAATATGGGTGCATAGTACATTTTATACATTACCTCCTTGCTTTTCCTTGGTACTTCCTTATCCCAAACAAGTTTTCTTACACTTTGATAGAATGCATTGCTCTGCTGTACCCTCCTGCCAATCTCCATGTCCAACCTACCAGTTTGCATCAATTCACTTCCTAGGTATTTGAACGTGTCCACAATTTCCAAACTCTGACTTCCAATTTTCACAGTGCCCTTTCCTTGTCTTTCCCCTCTTGTCATCACCATGGTCTTGCTTTTCTCTATACTGATTTTCAGGCCATACTTCTGAATATTTTCGTTCAGTGCATCTAGTTGTTTTTGCACTTCTTCGGTGTTCCTTCCCCAGACCACAATATCGTCTGCAAATAATAGTAACTTCATTTCTTTATGTCCATATGCTTCTTTTGTTTCCTTTACAATTTCATCCATTACCATTATGAATAAAAGAGGTGACAGCACACTCCTCTGTCTTAGTCCAGTCTTGTTCCTAAACCAATCTGTCTTTCCAACTGGGGTCAGTACCCTGCTAACACAGTTGCTGTACATTGCTTGCACCATTTCCAACATTTCTCTTCCCAGTCTCTTCTTAACCATGGTTTCCCATACCTTCTCTCTGGGGACACTATCATATGCCTTTTCTAGATCTATGAAAGTCATGATCAAATCCTCTCCATATTCCCAGTTCTTTTCCATCACCTGCCTCAAGCTAAAGATTGGGTCCACTGTGGATCTTCCACTCCTGAAGCCATACTGTTCCTCTTGCAACTCTCCTTCCACCTTTCTTCTCATTCTTCTTTCTAATATCCTTTCCAGTATTTTTACTATCTGTGATATGAGGGTGATCCCTCTATAGTTATCACACACTTTCTTGTCCCCTTTCTTAAACACTGGTATTATTAGCCCTTTCTCCCAGTCTTCTGGTACACATTTCCGTTTCCACACACACTTTAGCAGTCGATACAGCCATTGCATACCAACAGGTCCAGGTGTATTGTACATAAAGTACAAGCCGTGTTGATGGATGGTTTGGCATTATGATGCCTGATAAATGTTGGACTCAAACCGATTACCTCCCTCTATGTATGCTGTTGCCTAACACACTTAGCTAATGGAGGATAGGTCTTAATTCTCCTAGGCAATGGGTATATTATGTGAAACCAGCATATCCTTAGCACAACCACGTTGTATTAGTTTCCCGGTTTGAAGTTGGTATTTAAAAGGTCTGGTATACCAAATGATGCAGGGTCAACCAACTTACCTTATTCTAAACAGGGGACTGGTACGAGATCCCTACGTAATCTTCCCCCATTAACGCAGTCGACCAAAATTTTGAATGGTTACAGGCAGACACACTTTTTCATTTGAGACTGTTTTGCCTCCAGTCTAGTCTGCAAGCGTCTGTTTGCCAAGTAGTTGCTTCCATGATCCTCCATTAGTAGTTGGCATCGCAGTCTCTTTTGCTTCTACACCTCTCACTTTGGAATCGTTCATCACTGAATATAACCAGGTTTACCTCTAGTTCTCTTACCCACTATAGCCTCAGTCATTAACCTCCTAGGTAATCTCTCCACCCCCATTCTCTTCACATAACCCCACCATCTGAGTCTGCTCATACGAACAGCTTCAACTAGCGCGATCATTTCGAACTTGGCCTTTATCTGTTCATTACGAGCACCTTCCTGCCATTGCTTCCGTCTATTTGTCCTAGCAGGCATTCGTGCTACCCTATAATCAGTTACCTCTAGCTTAAGTATCACATATCCTGAATCTACCCAGCTCTCACTTCCATACAGCAAAGTCTCTCTTCACACTGAGTGATGTAGGGAGAGTTTAATCGCTATAACTTCTTTCTTGCATAATACTGTAGATCACTACTGAGATCTCACTGTATTGGCATTTATACACCTAGATTATATTTACTTCCCCAACTACCATCCTGAGAGAATATACAGCCCAAGCACATTAAATGTTCCACCTGCTTCAATTACTTCCTCCTGCCAAGAACCCATCCTACCATCAAGTCTCACTGCAGCTTGATTATCGACATAAATATTTTTGAATAGGCGTACTTAGAATGCATTGTATTTTGTTTCTAGTTTAACGTATTCAGGCATGGCACAGACATTGATAATATAACACATCTGGTATAAACTGTGCCCGAAATCCAAGTAGCGAATTGGCTACGCCAACGAGGGAGCTGTGTGCGTAACAGTTGTGACGTCCATCATACTGGGGAGGATCGCTGGACAGGAAGACATATCGAGCCTGGAGGCGAGTCTGCTAAGTGACAAGGACACGAGGGAAATTATGTTATGACGTGAAGATCAGGAAGCCAATCACCAAACACTTGATTTTTTATGATTTCAAATGATCTTATCGTCTTCGTCGTTATGCTTTGGGTCTAACGTTATGCGTTACGGAGACGGCGACCGCGTGACGTCATCACGTTGTTCGGTGCATATGCACCGAGTTTGAGTTTACTGCTGGGGTCTGCCGTTATGCGATACGGAGACGGCGAGTGCGTGACGTCAGACAGGGTGACTCCTAAAGAAGTGTGCAAGATGTCAGACAGGAATACTGGGTGACTCCTAAAGAGATGTACACGATGTCAGATAAGAATACAGGGTGACCCTTAAGGAGGTGTTCCAGATGTCAGACAAGAATACAGGATGACTCCAAAAGACATATACAAGACGTCAGATAAGAATTCAGGGTGACTCCTAAAGAGGTGTACACGATGTCAGACAGGAATACAGGGTGACTCCTAAAGAGATGTACACGATGTCAGATTAGAATACAGGGTGACCCTTAACGAGGTGTACAATATGTCAGACAAGAATACAGGGTGACTCCTAAAGAGATATACATCAAGTCAGATTAGAATACAGGGTGACTCCTAAAGTGGTGTACACGATGTCAGACAGGAATACAGGGTGACTCCTAAAGAGGTGAACAAGATGTCACACAAGAATACTGGGTGACTCCTAAAGAGATATACAAGACGTCATATAAGAATACAGGGTGACTCCTAATGAGGCGTACAAGATGCCAGATAAGAATACAGGGTGCCTCCTTACGAGGTGTGCAGGATGTCAGAGCAAAATACAGGGTGACACTTAACGAGGTGTACAGTATGTTAGATTCAATTCATATACAGGGTGACCCTTAAAGAGGTTTGCAAGATATCAGATTCAAATAATGGGTGACCCTTAAAGAGTTGAAAAAGATGTCAGACTCAAATACAGGGTGACCCTTTAAGAGGTGCCCGCGCGGGAAGCCTAAGTTAATAGGTAATGGAGTCTGTTGAGAAGCCCTCCTGAGCCTTTCTAACATGTGTGGCATTTGTAGCATGCGTCATTTGAAATGATATAAAGTCTAGTCTCTCAGACTGACTGTATCCTTTTTAACTGAGCATACCAAAAGTAAACTAAACTGAGAGATGAACATTATAGATTAACTCATAAAATCTTACTTGAGATCTCAGTTAGAAGCCCCTCATTTTCAGATATAGGCTCCTGAGTGGCTACCTTCATGCGGTGTTCAGTGGCTTTCTCTACTGCCTTTCAAATGATGTCTGTGAACCCATGAAATCTAGTAGGAGAACTAGGCGAATTCGTTATAGCGCAGAGCATGTCACCCCCTGCCTTCCCCTTATCAATTGACCTGAGGCCATACACAACCGTTCACATATTTTGAGGTGGAAAACTTGGTATCTTTTTCCACAACGTTCACATGAATGAACTATGAGGCAAGCGAGGCCCTTACGAAATGCTGCCTCTTCAGAGACTGTCACACAATCAATATTTTTTACAAAATTTGCACTGCACAAACGATTTTACAGCAGCACACAAGAGCTGAATATCTATAACCTGGTATCCTACTAAAATGTTTTCACTATTTGCATCAGTAAAGCCACTACCTGAATCATACTCCTTATATACCTAAACATTTTCAGAAGCTGCCAGATTTTTATAACACGAACTTACAGGAGAACTAATTGAACGTTCCTCACTGTTGTTTGAGGTTATGGGAGTGGTGGGCAAATACTCACTGCTCGCAATAGGGACAGCGTCAGCCTATTCTGTCTGCAAGCATGACTTCTTATTTCTAAATTGATTCCCTCATAACTTACTTCTGCCGAACTTCTTTATCCTGGGCATGTTGAAATCAATCACTTGGAATAGGCCTAACCGTAACAATATCTCACAACATGCACCAAACTAATCAAACATAAACAATCACAGCGGCATCACACGTTGTTGACAGCAGCACTAATCGCTTAGCAACGAATTGCCTTCAAAACGAGGGTATGATCATTAATACACCTAAATTTCCTCGAAAGTTAGAAGGGGGTGTGGCACTTTAAGACGTCAGAGGCCATGATAAATACAAATTATGGATAGGGCGTACTTGGAATGCGATTTTGCCGAAATAAAAACTGTTGTCATGTCGTACACATATCAAAGAACATCAAAATACTTTAAAACGAATTTCGCAATTTTTGCGAAAATCGAGGTACGTACTCCCCTTAATCAATGATTGCGCAGTGTTTTGTGTAAACATTCTTGTAGAATATTGTTTTTCTGGCATATATGTGGTCGATCTAGTGATGTAAAATCCCTTTACATACTTACTGCTAGAAATTTCAATATAAATATTATTTCTCTACTGCCTCACCATTAATGTCTGTGAACCCATGAAATCTAGCTCTGTTCTCCAGATTTGCTATCACTCTTAGATTTACTAGACCTATAAAGAAGTGATGGCTTTGATAAGTTTCAATATTAGGGAAGACTTGCATAATCCAGTAAGATATGATGGAGATTATGAAAGTAGTTCAACTGCTGTGTCCTAACTTTTAGTGCAGATGTGCTGTACATTGTTTGTTAATTATTGTGTAGAAGCTGAAGATGATAGCAAAGAAGTTAATGATTCTTTCTTGTATCTAGGATATACAAGAAGAAATTCCGGTTGAAGTGATTGACGGAAGTAGAAATCATCTAAATGAGTAAGTTAACAACATTAAACGGAAAAGCTTTCTGTCATTTTTATGTATGCATACTAAAAATGTTGGATATGAACAAGGTTTGTTGGCAAAATCAGATATCCTTTTTTCATATCTGTCATTGCAAACTTTTATTTATATTTTTGTCTGTCTTGAGTTGATATTGATATTCACTTTTGATAATTAGCAGCCCCAAAGCTATCCATTCTCATTCAGAGTTCTCAATGTTGGAGGTACCGATACATAAGAAAAGTGTGTTACTCTCTAAATTGTATCCAGTAGGAATATTAATCAGAAGATGACCGCTGTACCTAAAACCACTTCCTATTTGTAGCACGGATCTGAACATAATTGTGGTGTAAGTTTTTAAAGGAATATCCACTACTTAGGACGTCCCCTATTGTGTTCCTGTCACCAGGTATTTGTTCTAAGTTCCAAAATTTTCAATGTAAAAAAGTTCCTCCAAACTGGACGGTGCCACATGTAGCAACCATATCAAAGGCCAATATTACGACTAATTTTTTAGTCAGGTAGAATTTGCTTTGTGAGGTTGAAATTATATCTTACATGCGGTAATGCTGCAAGGGTGATTTATGGTTTTCGTGATTAGTGTTTTTGTTTTTAATATAAGATTATTGGAGTGTTTTCTGTGAGACCCATGATGTGATAGCGTTTAGTATGTAACATAAATACGCCATCCTACATCTTAGTCCGACTGAGGTTCGTCCTGTCTCTTCTGTGTTGTTGAAGAGGTGTCTTGTTCTTAAAGGAGATTACTCATTAGGCAGACGGTTGATGTTGATGTTCTGTTGAAAGACTCAGTTGGTCTATCACGGTGAACCAGCCGGACAAATCAGCCTTTTTTATGGACCAATACTGTTGTATTGTATAACTAGCACTGAATTTGTAGTGAAGTGTACAATTTGTAAGTGCACCTTGAATGTGTTTAGTCCATTATATGTACGTTAATTATATTTGGATTACAACCAATGGCCATAGCGGGGAATTGTAATTCAACGCCCGTAGGCTCCCATCAAGTTCAATTTTAAGTAGTTCCCTCTTTGCCTACCACAGATGCCACAGTAACTGACACCTAGTGGCGACTTTCGGAATTTGATAGAGCGTTTCTAACCAAATTAAATACAAATTTAGCTACGCACTACCAATTGTAGTGGTAGGTTCATTTATATGCCATGAATCCATGACTTGGGCCCGCTGGCTTTATTTCCCCTCCGAAGGAAGGCATACTGGGGGATTTTAATGCTCTTAAAAAATCCAATTACTTCGGTCAGGTTTCAACACGCGATCTTGGGCATAGCAATTCAGCATGCAACCGTCTACGCCACAGAGTCCGCTATGTGTTCCTTTAACCCACCTAACTTTACATCGCATCTAAGAAGGCAACATTGGACCAATGGCATTTTTTGAGGAATTAGTGACACTGCTGTTACAATGAGCTTGTGTGTGGTTCACTAAAACTAACAAACCACGCATTGTTTCTGCATAAAATTTGATTTATAAAATAATACATTCTTCAAGCTATGTTGCTCAATTTTTGTAATTTTATTAATGCAGCAATTGGCTATTTATTTTATTTTCAGGGCGGGTCAGGGAAGGGATTTTGCAATGAAATCGGCCGTGGACCTATTAAAAGTAACCGTCCCAGCATTTGCCTGGTGGTGAAACTGGGAAACCACGAAAACCATTTTCAGAACGACAGAGGTGGTATTAGAACCCACGCTATCCCGATGCCAGAGATGCACGAGGTACCGCGATAGCGCTCTCGGCCACCGTGGCCGGTAAATGATGCTCAATTTTAGAGTCACCAATTGAAAGTGTGCATGAAACAGCCATCATGTTATGTATTTTAACCGATTACTCACCACATGAAGATGTCTTCCTGTTTAAATTTGGAATAAGATTAAATCCATATGGTACATATTTGACATAAGTGAGTTCTTCGTCTTTAGTTTCAATGGCAGCTAACACCAATGGATATATTCCCCAATTTGGATTTCAGCTCCATTTGTGTGGAGTATTTGAAAAATAATTATGTTACACGTGAGGTTAGTGATATACAGAAGCCTATGGAGAATAAATGTCAAAAATTATTCTCTTTCCATAATCTGCCCAATCGTGTCATAACTAGTTTTAAATGTACTCTGCCAGGATGGTGATAAAGACACTTGCGTGCTACGATAGAATTTTGAAAGTGAGAATGGTGAATCCTATTCACATCTAATATATAAAAGTGAAAGTCTGTATGAGGGTATGTATGTATGTATGTATATATATTTGTTCCGTATAGAAATCTACACCGTTCCACCAATCTCAACCAAATTTTGCATATACATTGTTTAGGACCCAGAAGAAACCGCTGGCTACATGAATTAGCATGTAGCAAATTTGCACTCGAGCAATGTCTAATAAAGTCAGAAAATTAACTTAAGAAGGAACTTCAAGGCCAGCCATCTCCATGGCAACACTAGCACAAGACGGGTCCACCAAGTTTCCATCTATCTCAGTTAGAGGCCATGCCACTCTATTTTCTCAACGCGAACAGTACCTCAATAAGTGATCACCCGGTTTCCACCTGTCTCTGTAAGGGGCCATGCGACTCCATTTTCTCCATGACTACAGTGGCTCAAGACGTAAACACCAGGCCATGGGCCTCCATTTTCTACCCAAACCACGATATGAACATTAGAAATCTGAACGCCATAAAAATCTGAATACGTATTTTAAAAAAATTATTAACAGTCGTCGATGTAGGGAATTCAAGTAAAAAAAAACAACACATACATCGGCTAACCCCGCACGCAGCCTAACGTAACAACGGCTCTAGACATCATCACGAATCTTAGTATTAAGATTAAATGAGCATAAATGATTCTGTTATTGTTGATTGATTTAGAGACTTGGCGACATCATGGCCATGTAGCCCCATGAACTTAAGTGTGTATGAATTTTTTATGATAACCTGTGTTACTGTGATGGCTGTAGTAGTGTGTGTATTTGTAATTCAGGTGAGGATTAAAATGGAGGTTGCTATTGCCTTCAGCTAGAAACTATCCTGGTATTTGTTTCGAGTAGAAGTGGGAAACCACGGAAAACATCTTCCAAGTTTTGCCGCGGGAGGCGCAGTGTACTCCGTTCCAACTCTCAGACCAGAATTAAAATTTCTTGGCAGAGCCGGATTTAAACTCGGGCCTACAAGGTGACGGCCGAGAATGTTAGCCGCTAATCCATGAGGTCGTCTAAATGTGACTTTTTGGCTCTAATTTCATACTCTTGATGGCGTTGCTGTTACGGAAGATTTTGAATCATTACCTTATGACGGAAGGTATTGTATTGTAGTGTTATAATCTTCGTTAAGGTGTGTAATATGGTGACGTTTATGTTGTATTAATGCTGCATTGTTTTAATTGTTGACCGTGCTAACTTGTACCGGCTATATTTTGTATTACAAATCAGGAATACATTAACTGTGATAAGACTGGACTAAGACTAACAGAATCAGAATAACTTGTAGCAACCAAAATGAAACAGTAACCTAAGATGATTAACCACGCCATGAACACGTCCTCTTTTCTACTTAAGACGTTGGGTTCAGTTTGGAGGTACTACGGCTGGTCCCTCATCACTCAATGAGTCAAAAAGATGACTTTAAGAGAAAATGATTTGTAAAGAACATTCATTACCTCCTTCACTGCCCTCAACAGATACCTACAGGTAACTAACGTCACCAGTAATTTTCATAGTAATCATTAGAAGCAATGACCAGGCTCCTTTTGTACTTAAACATTGGTACTTTCAAATTACTAAGTAAATAATATCGTATGTTTTCCGTACATCGAAATACTACATCTATACTAATATATAAAAATGAGATTGTATGAGTCTGTGTGTCTGTGTATTACTCGATCACCAAAGAACTACAGGTCCGATTTACATGAAGTTTTACATGGAAGTAGCTGATTTACCTGGTTAATATATAGGCTGTTTTCGATTTCAATACTTTGCACTATTTAAAGATGGCGACCATTTTAGTGACGTCACTACACCCTTTGGTTTCAAACATTCATATTTCAATTTCAAGTAAAAAGAGAACGCTATGAAAAGCAAACTTTTGATGGCTTATACTATGTTTAAAATTTAAATTTCTATCCGAATGGTCCTTATCACTTTTCATGTATCTCGAACTGTTAGCGAGTAAAACCTAATTTTGGGCTATAAAACACGGTCAATGCCAAGCGGTGTAGCTGCACAAAATGTTCCATCCTTAACTCTCCCTCCGCGCAGCACCTCGCCTATCCCCTGTTTTAACTGTCACATTCACAATTCAATTTATTTATGACCAGTAGCGAAGCACGGGTACTTAAGCTAGTAAATTATACAAATAAGCTCGTGATCGAGAGTATCCTTGTTTGTCTGTAATAAAACAGCATATTCAAGACGAAATCTGGAGATATTGTGAAACTTATGACATGACGGACTGAAAAAGGAATGAAAAGCAGATCCCTTTGGTTTGGTATCCTTAGGATTTGTGTCTGTTATAATATCTATGCTCGATTTCCTGGATGAGATTATCATGGGATTCTGTGGCTAAGTTTCTCCAGAAATATTTAGGTGCACCAGGTCATCTATAATGTTCTTATACTTCTTCTGCGCGAATGGGTCTCCTAGGACCACGCGGAATCAACACTTCTTGGCCTTGATGTTTGCCCAATAACACTTCATGCGCAACGATTGATCGATTCTTCGTTGCTGCGGCCAGACGTGTCTGGTAGGTCTTCTCTCTTCTGCCTCAAAACCCCGTGTATGAGTAATTTTCCTAATTTCCTCTCGATCCTTGAGATTGGGAAAACCTAATTCAGCCAAGTCCTTTTCCGCCTGTTTGTACCAATTGGACCTTGTTGCCATTTTCTGCAAAAACGTATAGATTTTATTCGTTAACCTAGTGGGTCCATTCTGTCCAAATGTCCCATGAATTGGATCCTTCTCAGACGGATTGTGTCTGTGATTTTAGTAATTTTTAAATATATGTCAGCATTAGGTTTCGGAAGGTGAATTCCATCTTTGATTCTTGGTCCCAAAATTGTTCGCATGATTTTGCGTTCCTTAATCTCCAATTGATTTCTCAGTGTTTTATGTTGTAGATTAAGTGTCTCGGCTGCATAAAGGGCTGCAGGCAAGATTAATGTTTTATATTGTTGATTTTCACAATTCCAAGAGGCATTTTTTTGTTATAAACTTGTTTTGTCAAATGGAAAGCAGTTTCCATTTTCTGTAGTCTTGCTTCTATAGATTTTCTTTCGTTGCCAGTTTCATTGATCCATTCACCTAAATACTTGAAGTCTTTCACTCGGGAGACCTGACAATTACCGATGTGGAGTGTATTCGGTGCAGTTTTAATATCCGTCATAAATTTTGTTTTGTCAAAAGAAATCCGTAAGCCAATATTTGCTGCTTGTTCTTGCAGTAAGTTAATTAAGTTGCTTCTGGACATCAGAAATGCTTGGAGCAATTAACACTATGTCATCCGCAAATGCCAAACAGTCTAGTGTTATCCCTTTGAGTTTTGGTCCTAGTCTATGGGATGGTGCACCAGCTCGTCTCCATTCTCGGACGACTTTTTCAACTGCACAATTAAACAACAATGGAGATAATCCATCTCCTTGACGCACTCCTGTATCAATTGAAAATTCTGCGCTCAGTCCTCCCATAAATTTAACCCTTGAACTTGTATTCAAGAGGGGTATCTTTGATGATTGATGTTGTCTTGCGATCTAATCCAAATTCTGAGAGTACAGCAACGAGGGAGTCACGGTCAATGCTGTCATAAGCCTTTGCAATGTCAACAAAAGTAATGACATAATTTTTGTTTGACATTTTTCGGAAGTAAGACATTGAGTTTTTCAAATTGATAATTTGCTCTGTACACGATCGGCCTTTCCGGAACCCACCTTGGTATTCTCCTATCTGCGGATCCAGTTGAAGATAGGCACGGTTCAAAAGGGCTTTGGACAAAATTTTCTAAGTTACCGAGAGTAATGAGATCCCTTGGTAATTGTTTGGATTCGTTTTGCTACCTTTCTTGTATACTGGATGGTTGATTGCCATCTTCCAATCTGAAGGAATTTTTTCAGTTTGCCAGATTCCATCAATAATTTTTTGAGTTTGATGGTGAGGTTTTCACCTACATTTTTCCATAGTTCTGCAACGATCTGGTCCTCTCCCGACGCTTTGTTGTTTTTTATTGATTGGATTATTTCCCGAATTTCCTGTAGGTCCGGTGGTTCCTAGTCAGGATTCCGTAGAGTATGACAAAATAGAAATGTTTCCTGAGGATTCTCACAATTGAGTAGTTTACCAAAATAATCTGCAAAAAGTGTACAATTTTCAGATTTGGAGTGGGCAATGTTCCCACGGCCGTTTTGAAACTGTAGAGAAGGTGGGGAATATTTAGTTAATTTCTGCTTGAATGTTCTATAGTAATTTCTAAAATGATGTTTCTTGAAGTCCTCTTCTATATCTTTTAATTTAGAGTTTTCGTGTTTTTTATTAATCACTCATAGCGATTTTGTTTCCGTACCCTGGTTAGAGGTGAGTAGGTAATATTGGCTGAAGCTGGGACAGGGGCTAATGGGCAAGATGGCCGCCGCGCGCAACCAGCCCTATGTTAATCTTATGGAGGGGTCAGTCATAGCTGGGCCAGGGGCTAATGGGCAAAATGGCCGCCACGCCCTGAGGCCGTAAATGACGTCACAGGGAGAGGTCGGCCGTGTAGTTGCTAAATGGAATATTTATTATTATTATTATTATTATTATTATTATTATTATTCTTATTATTATTATTATTATTATTATTATTATTATTACGTAATTATTGATTGATCATGTACAATCAAGACCAGCCTTATATTGTCCACTTTTGGTGTAGTTGCTAGCATTTTAGCTGTTTCCTTAGAGGTGTGGGTTTCATTCCCGCCTCAACCAAGAAATTTTATTCTGGGCTGAGAGCTGAAATGGGGTACACTCAGCCTCATGAGGTGAAAGTAAGAAAACGTGGGTTTCATTCATACCTCAGCCATTCCGCCTAATCCAACTTTACCTAACCTACCCTAACCTAACTTAACCTAACCTAACTTCGCCTAACCTAACCTAACCTAACCTAACAAACATTATTTAACCTAACCTAACCTAACCTAATCTAGCCTAACTTCAAAGTGAGAGCAAATATGAGAGCAAATCTGAGAGCACACATAATAAACTAAGTTATAACCTAACCTAACCTAACCTAACATCACCTAACCTAACCTAACCTAACATAACCTAACTTCAATGTGGGAGCAAATATGGGAGCAAAATTTAAGAGCAAAAAGTGAGAGCAAAAAAGTGGGAGCAAAAAGTGGGAGCAAAAAGGTGGGAGCATAATGTGGGAGCAAAAAAGAGGGAGCAAAAAGTGGGAGCAAAAAAGTGGGAGCAAAAAGGTGGGAACAAAAAAGTGTTAGCAAAAAAGTGGGAGCAAAACAGTGGGGAGCAAGAAGTGTGAGCAAAGAAGTAAGAGCAAATGGGAGAGCACAAATAATAAACTTAGTTATAACCTAACCTAATCTAACCTAACCTAACCTAACCCACAGAAACCTCATTTAAGTACTTTAGATTCAACATTTTAACATTTTAGATTTTTGATTTTTCATTTTACATTTTGTTAGGTTTTACATTTTACATTTTTGATTTTTTTGTATTTTAGATTTTAGTTTTTTTAGATGTTACATTTTCAATTTAAGATTTTTTTTATTTTAGATTTTACATTTTACATTTTCCGAAATGAGTAAACTACAAGGTCACATACCTAAACTCACCAAACCTAACTTTACCAAACCTAACTTAAGCTAATCCAAAGGCTAATGCACATACACAAAGTAAATAAGGGCACATGCAACTATCCTTATGCTAGTTTTATAGGCTACTGTACAACATGATCACTACCCCAACCGGGGTATTTTTATTTCATTTTGTTCTTTACTCATTTGTCAATTTTCCAATTTCCCATTTTCAGTTTTTTTTAATGTCAGTTTTAAGTTTTTCAATTTCATAATATGGAGACATGGATTTTGCATTTTGTTGTTTACACATTTGCCAATTTTCCAATTTCCCGTTTTCGTTTTTTTAATGACAGTTTTAGGTTTTTCAATTTCATAATATGGAAACATGGATTTTGCATTTTGTTGTGTACACATTTATTAATTTCACAATTTCCCATTTAGAGTTTTTAAAATGTCAGTTTAAAGTTTTTCAATATCATGATATAGAAACATGGATTTTCCAAGTTGTTGTTATACACTTGTCAATTTACCAAATTCCCATTTACAGTTTTTAAAATTTCAGTTTAATGTTTTTTCTATTTTGTCAATATGGAAACATGGATTTTCCAATTTGTGTTTTACATGTTCATTTTGCATTAGGAGTGGAGAGAGGTGCGTAGTAATTAAAAATGTACAAGCAGTGTCCATACAATATTTTTTATTTTAAATACATGTACACTATTTACACATAATACATTTTTATATATATTCTTTTTTTTTTTGTTATAAATTGTACAGTTGTTAGACTACTTTCGATTTTTGCAAAAAATGAAAGTAGACTTATGAGATCACTACAGGGCGAAAAAAGTGTGTCTGTCTGTGTGTGTGTATGTGTGTGAGTATGTGTGTGTGTGTGTGTGTGTGTGTGTGTGTGTGTGTACTCTGAATGTCTGTTCCCCCCCCCCCCCTATCAATTCGAACACGGTGAGCGCAAATTGAACGAAATTTGGTACTAAGGTAGCACTAGTAAAGGACACCTCAGTGTCATGTTTTATATCGCCGCCATCTTGACGGAAACGTAATGGCGGCCACACAAATGTTCAAAGCTTAAATCAAATTACGACTAACCTAATCATCCGATCTCTACCAAATTTTGCAACAACATACCTTTATGGGGGCAGCATTCTTTGACCAAACTAATAGGTCATCAGCCTAATAGTTTGTGGATGGCGGCCATCTTTGTGTGAAAATCGATTGTCCTTATTTATTCGAACACGGTGAAACCGAATGGAACGAAATTTGGTACAGAGGTAGTACTAGCAAAGGGCACCCCAGTGTCATGTTTTATATCGCCGCCATCTTGACGGAAACGTAATGGCGGCCACACAAATGTTCAAAGCTTAAATCAAATTACGACTAACCTAATCATCCGATCTCTACCAAATTTTGCAACAACATATCTTCATGAAGGGAGCATCCTTTGACAAATCTAATAGGTCGTTAGCCTAATAGTTTGCGGATGGCGGCCATCTTTGTGTCAAAATCGATTACCCCTATTAATTCGAACACGGTGAAACCGAATGGAATGAAATTTGGTACAGAGGTAGCACTAGCAAAGGGCACCCCTGTGTCATGTTTTATATCGCCGCCATCTTGACGGAAACGTAATGGCGGCCACCCAAATGTTCAAAGCTTAAATCAAATTAGGACTAACTTAATCATCCGATCTCTACCAAATTTTGCAACAACATACCTTTATGGAGGAAGCATCCTTTGACAAATCTAATAGGTCATTAGCCTAATATTTTGCGAATGGCGGCCATCTTTGTGTCAAAATCGATTACCCCTATTAATTCGAACACGGTGAAACCGAATGGAATGAAATTTGGTACAGAGGTAGCACTAGCAAAGGGCACCCCTGTGTCATGTTTTATATCGCCGCCATCTTGACGGAAACGTAATGGCGGCCACCCAAATGTTCAAAGCTTAAATCAAATTACGACTAACCTAATCATCCGATCTCTACCAAATTTTGCAACAACATACCTTTATGGAGGAAGCATCGTTTGACAAATCTAATAGGTCATTAGCCTAATAGTTTGCGGATGGCGGCTATCTTTGTGTCAAAATCGATTACCCCTATTAATTCGAACACGGTGAAACCGAATGGAATGAAATTTGGCACAGAGGTAGCACTAGCAAAGGGCACCCCAGTGGCATGTTCTATATTGCCGCCATATTGACGGAAACGTAATGGCGGCCACCCAAATATTCAAAGCTTAAATCAAATTATGACTTACCTAATCATCCGATCTCTAGCAAATTTAGCAACAACATACCTTTATGGAGGAAGCATCCATTGACAAATCTAATAGGTCATTAGCCTAATAGTTTGCGGATGGCGGCCATCTTTGTGTCAAAATCGATTACCCCTATTAATTCGAACACGGTGAAACCGAATGGAATGAAGTTTGGTACAGAGGTAGCTCTAGAAAAGGCCACCTCAGTGTCATGTTTTATATCACCGCCATCTTGACGGAAACGAATTCGCGGCCACCCAAATGTTAAAGGCTATAATGTAATTACGACCAACCTAATAATCTAGTCTCTACCATATTTTGCAACAACAAATCTTTATGTGGGAAGCATATTCTGACCAAACTGCTAGATCATCAGCCCGATAGTTTGCAGATGGTGACCAATTATGTGTGCAAATCGATTCCCCCTATCAATTCAAACACGGTGAAACCGAACTGAACGAAATTTGGTACAGAGGTAGCACTAGCAAAAGGCACCTCAGTGTCATTTTTATATCGCCGCCATCTTGACGGAAACGAAATGACGGCCACCCAAATGTTAAAAGCTTTAATCAAATTTCGACCATCCTAATAATTTGATCTCTACCGGATTTTGCAACAACATGCCTTTTTGTGGAAAGCATCTTATGACTACAAGGTCATCAGCCCAATAGTTTGCAAATAGCAGCCATGTATGTGTGCAAATCCATTCCCCAGATCAAACCGAATTGAATGAATTTTTTTACAGAGGTAGCACTAGCAAAGGGCACTTCATATTCATGTTTAATATCCCTATAGCACGTTGTATTTCAACAAGCTACTACAACCAACATTCAATTATACTCCTTGAAAAGGACAAAGAGTTATAACAATACCCATGCATTTAGGAGAAAGTAGGCTATATGTTCTTTACTGAACACGAAATCAGGCCCTATTTTTGGAAACAGACTTGAGTAGTTTCTTGGAAACACAATATACAAAGTTAACTACGGAAATGGAAGAATCTGAGCTAAAAGGCAGTAATTGGGCTTTGTTAGCAGTGGAAGGAGTACGATTGAAAATAAATAAGTACAATCCTTTGCGTGGTAGAACATATATTCCATTACCAGCAGCTATACAAGCAAGAAAAGCCTGCATTAATCCTCAAAACTTAAAAGGATGAAAAGTGTTTTATGTTTGCCATTTTAGCAAAACTGGTTAAAACGAAAGCTGAACGCGTTAGTAAATACAAGGCCCTGGAAAACAAGTATGATTTTTCAGTGATATCGTTTCCTACGTCATTAGCTGTCATTCCCAAATTTGAGAAAGCCAACGACATATCCATAAATGTATTTGGACTGGAAAAAGACAATAAATTGTTTCCTCTAAAGGTTGTGGATCAAGAGCTGCAAGACCATCGTGACCTCCTTCTGCTAAGCTCATCATCCGGCCAGAACCACTACGTCTTTATCAAAGATTTTGATAAACTAGTTGAACATCAGATTACTCACCATGGACATAAGATATATACGTGTAAACGGTGTTTTACTCACTTCGATAATCGATATGGTCAACAAGGAATGGAAAAATTGAAAGAACATAGAGCTTTGTGTGTCCAGCATGACATTGCTAGGGTTGAAATACCTATTAAAAACCCCATTGTCAAATTCTTAAATGTTGAAAAAATGCTGAGAATTCCTTACGTTATCTATGCAGATTTTGAAAGTATACTCTTACCACATCAAACATGTTTACCCAATCCTGAAGCAAGTTATACAGTGCCATACCAGAGTCATGTTCCTATGAGCTTTGGTATATACGTTAAACCCTCACCTGATGTGGAACACACAAAGACAAACCTTCCAAGCCAACCTGTTATTTATCGTGGACCTGACGCTGCAGAAAAGTTTATGGACTGTTTGATCTCAATAGCTAATGAAATTGATCGACTTTACAGCTTAAATGTTCCAAAGGCCTTAACTCAGGATCAAGAATCAGAGTTCCAATGTTCTGAAACCTGTTATTTGTGTCAAAAACCATTTACCAAAGAGGACTGGAAAGTTCGAGACCACTGCCACATTACAGGGGAGTACCGTGGAAGTGCTCACAATAACTGTAATTTGAGGTGTAAAACACGTAACCCCGTTCTGTGTTTCTACATTATATGAGTGGCTACGACGCAAATTTCATTGTAACGCAATTGGGATGAACTACTGATAGAGTGGATGTTATCGCTAACTCCAAAGAAAAGTACATTTCCTTTACCAAATATGTAGGAAATGTTAAGCTTCGATTTGTGGACACGTTTCGGTTAATGCCAAGTAGTTTGGAAAACTTAGTTTCCAACTTAACATCATACCCTGAAACAGACAAGTACTTTGGAAAAGAAAATGCAATGCTCATGACTCGTAAAGGGGTATTTTGTTATGACTACATTGACTCATGGGAAAAGTTAAGTGAAACGTGTTTACCTCCAAAAGAGGCATTCTTTAACAAATTAAGTCAAGAAGATGTTAGTCAAGAAGAATATGAACATGCCAAAAATGTCTGGAATCAGTTCAACATTAAAACTCTAGGGGAATATAGTGACCTCTACCTATCATCAGATGTACTCCTTCTTGCCGACAGCTTTGAAACGTTTAGAAACAAAACACTAGAAACACACCGAGTGGATGCTGCACACTTTTTTGCTTCGCCTGGTTTAAGTTTCGAGGCAATGCTCGTTTACACAGGCCTTGAACTGGAATTGCTACAGGATTACGATCAGATTCTTCTAATCGAGTCTGGAATACGTGGAGGCATATGCCAGGTATCTCATCGGTATGCTGAAGCTAACAATAAATACATGGAAACCTATGATTCTGAGAAACCATCGCAGTTTATTACCTATGATGATGCCAACAACCAATACGGGTGGGCTATGTGCCACTCCCTTCCTTATGGTGGATTTCAGTGGGTTTCTCCAGATACTGTTGATCTAGAAAAACTAAAGAAAGACGATCCTGTGGGATACATTCTAGACGTTGATGTCGATTACCCATCTGACCTTCACGATCTACACAACGATTTACCTTTCCTACCAGAGTGTACACAACCTAAGGATTCGTCTCTGAAAAAACTACTTCCTCATCTTGGAAATCGAAGGCGATATGTTGTTCACTACATGGCATTAAAACAGGCTTTAGATCATGGAATAAAATTGATAAAAATTCATCGTGTGTTAAATTTTAAACAAAGACCTTGGTTAAAGGCATACGTTGAGTTTAATAACAACCTTCGAAAACAAGCCAAAAATGATTTTGAGAAAAATCTGTACAAATTATTCAACAATGCCATTTTTTGGGAAAACAATGGAAAATATCCGTAAAAGAATAGACATACGTCTTGTGACTGACAGCAAAAAGGCAGAAAAACTAATAGCTAAACCAACATTCATCGACAGAACAATTTATGGTCCTAACTTAGCTGCTTTCCACATGGCTAAACGTAACATTGTATTCAATAAGCCTATATATATTGGAATGTGTATACTGGATATTTCAAAAACTGTAATGTATTCCCACCACTATGATGTCCTGCTACCCTATTATGGAATGAACAATCTTAAACTCATGTATATGGATACCGACTCGTTCATTTATTTGGTTAACACCCCAGATGTATATCAAGACAAGTTGGATTTCCTAGAACACCAGGACACATCAGATTATCCTACTAATCACATATGTTACTCTACATCAAACAAGAAAACGTTGGGGAAATTTAAAGACGAGGCTTGTGGACAAATTTTAAAAGCATTTGTTGGACTTAGAGCTAAAATGTACGCTTTAGACATAAATGGTAAAGAAATCAAAAAGATTAAAGGTATTAGCAAAGGTGTTGTCAACAATTGTATAAGCTTTCAAGATTATAAGGATTGTGTCATGAAAAACAATGTAAAAAGAATACCAATGAACATTTTCGCTTCTAAACAACATGACATATCTATATATATAAAGCACAAAGTTTGTCTGTCTGTCTGTCTGTCTGTCTGTTATGTATACAAATCTACACCGTTTCACCGATCTGAACCAAAATTTGTATACTTACCCTTTGGAACCCTGCGGGTAACCCCGTCAACATTAAATTTCGGACAGACCACCCCATGCCCTGCATTTAGGCCCTTTTGCACAAATCTACACCGTTTCACCGATCTGAACCAAAAGTTGTATATTTAACCTTTGGAACCCTGCGAGTAACACTGTCCACTTGAAATTTCGGACAGACCACCCCATTCCCTGCATTTAGGCCCTTTGGTCCAAATCCACACCGTTTCACCGATCTCAACCAAAATTTGTATATTTACCCTTTGGAACCCTGCGAGTACCACTGACCACTTAAAATTTCGGACAGACCACCCCATTCCCTGCATTTAGGCCCTTTGGTCCAAATCTACACCGTTTCACCGATCAGAACCAAAATTCGTATTCTTACCCTTTGGTGCCCTGCGAGTAACACTGTCTGCTTGAAATTGCGGACAGACCACTCCATTCCCTGCATTTAGGCCCTTTGGCCCAAATCTATACCGTTTGACCGATCTCAACCAAAATTTGTATATTTACCCTATGGAACACTGCGACTAACACTGTCTGCTTGAAATTTCGGACAGACCACGCCATTCCCTGCATTTAGGCCCTTTGGTCCAAATCTACACCGTTTCACCGATCAGAACCAAAATTCGTATTCATACCCTTTGGTGCCCTGCGAGTAACACTGTCTGCTTGAAATTGCGGACAGACCACTCCATTCCCTGCATTTAGGCCCTTTGGCCCAAATCTATACCGTTTCACCGATCTCAACCAAAATTTGTATATTTACCCTATGGAACACTGCGACTAACACTGTCTGCTTGAAATTTCGGACAGACCACGCCATTCCCTGCATTTAGGCCCTTTTTGCACAAATCTACACCGTTTCACCGATCTGAACCAAAATGTGTATACTTGCCCTTTGGAACCCTGCGAGTAACACTGTCTGCTTGAAATTGCGGACAGACCACTCCATTCCCTGCATTTAGGCCCTTTGGCCCAAACCTACACCGTTCCACCTATCTCAACCAAAATTTGTATATTTACCCTTTGGAACACTGCGACTAACACTGTCTGCTTGAAATTGCAGAGAGGCTACTCCATCCCATGCATTTAGGCCCTTTGGCACAAATCTACACCGTTTCACCGATCTGAACCAAACTTTGTATACTTACCCTTTGGAACCCTGCGAGTAACACTGTCCACTTAAAATTTCGGACAGACCACCCCATTCCCTGCATTTAGGCACTTTGGCACAAATCTACACCGTTTCACCGATCAGAACCAATATTCGTAAACTTACCCTTTGGTACCCAGCGAGTAACACTGTCTGCTTGAAATTGCGGACAGACCACTCCATTCCCTGCATTTAGGCCCTTTGTCCCAAATCTACACCGTTTCACCTATCTCAACCAAAATTTGTATATTTACCCTTTGGAACACTGCGACTAACACTGTCTGCTTGAAATTGCGGCGAGGCCACTCCATCCCTTGCATTTAGGCTGTTTGGCACAAATCTACACCGTTTCACCGATCTGACCCCAATTTTATATACTTACCCGTAGAATCCGACAAGTAACACTGTTCACTTTAAATTCCCTGCTTTTTGGCCCTTTGGCAGAAAACTACACCATTTCACGGATCTCAACCAGATTTTACATAATTACCCTTTGGAACTCGACGAGTAACACTGTCCACTCGAAATTTCGGACAGACCACACCATTCCACGCATTTAGGCCCTTTGGCACAAATCTACATCGTTCACCGATCGAAAACAAAATGTGTATACTTACCCTTTGGAACCCGATGAGTAACACTGTCCACTTTAAAATTTGGACAGGCCACTCCATTCCCTGCATTTTGGCCCTTGGCACAAAACTACACCGTTTCACCGATCTCAACCAGATTTTACATAATTACCGTGTGGAACTCGACGAGTAACACTGTCCACTCGAAATTTCGGACAGACCACTCCATTTCCCGCATTAAGGCCCTTTGGTACAAATCTACATCGTTCACCGATCGAAAACAAAGTGTGTATACTTACCCTTTGGAACCCGATGCGTAACACTGTCCACTTGAAATTTCTGACATACCACTCCATTCCCTGCATGTAGCTCAGGAATTCCTCTGGTTGCCAGCTTCCTAACTCACCAGTCATGAGCCCTTGAGGGTGTACCAGAAGTGGTGGGTCTACACACACCCTGCCTCTTTGAGGGCCTTGAGCAGAAGACAGGAGATATTATGAAAAGGAAAAGAAGGCAGACCCCTCGAAGAATGAGGGTATCAGGAAAGATGAGACAAAGCCAATTAAGGCGGGAAATTGAAAGACTCCCTAGCCCTCGGATACCCTAATACAGTCTGGGTCGGAAGAGAACATGAGTTGACCAAGGGAGGCCGACAGGAAAGAGAACTGAAATGAGTCCGGCACTAGGAAGTAGAAGCGATGCCAGACTCAGCTGTGGTTCCGTGGTCGCCAACCCACGTCCCACAAGTTGTGAGACCCTGAGGGGGGAGGTCAGTTGTGAGAATAGCTTGCTGATTCATCGTGAGGTGACTTGAGAGTATTTCCAGAGCCCGCCGTGTTATCTCCTGCTGTCTATGCTGATGCCAGCACAGGGCCGTTGCGAAACAGTGAGTGATTCCCGGTCAATCTGTATAGGACGGGGAACCCCGAACGTGTGTCATCATATTTCGTCATCATCTGCGATCATCTCAGGTTCGTGCAGCTTGGACCTATATTCTTTGTCTTTGCCGAGCAGTACGCTCTTTCACTAGACGCATCCAGTACAGGCCTAAGCCAGAAAATAAGGTTGAGACTTTGGAAGACATCGAAGCTAGACACCTGAATTACCTATATCAGTTTTAAAATAACACCATTTTCGTTTAGTAGTCATTTTTTCATTACCTTATTATTATCATCATAAGTGCAAATGACCTAGATGTTACGCGCATCATACCAATAATCACCGCCGCATAAAGTCTTTCTCGACTGTGATTTTTAAAATATTTATTTTTGGTTGGTTGGTTCTTAAGTTTAGGGGCTGCGACAACGCGGTCATGTAGTCCCGTGTACTTTGGGTGTGTGTAGAATCTGTCTGATAACCGGTGTTAATTGTGATGACTGTATTAGTGTGTGTTATCTGTTTTTTAATTTAAGTACAAACTGCAACTTAGAATTCTTCAAATAGTTCGTACTTTTGCCGCCATTCGCCACCGTCAACGACTACTAGGCCAAGTTCGGAACTTAGCTACTAGACGCCACTGCAGTCGGCTCTTGGCAACGGACGTAGACATCTATGAGCGTTGTTTACCTATCCAATTTAGCTTCACACGGGTGTAATTAGTGGAAGGTTCAATAACATGCCATAAATCTGACATGGGACCGCCGGCTTTACTTCCCCTCCGAAGAAAGGCATACTGACTGATTTTTAACGCTCTTAAAATATCCGACGGCTTCGGCCGGGTTTGAACCCGCTATCTTGGGCATAGAAGCTCAGCATGCTACCAAATACGCCACCGAAGCCGCCATGTAGTTATTTTTATTACAGTACATTGTGTACATTATACGTTGAAGTGTCAATTCAATACCGGTAGTAGTTTCCCTTATCATCCTCATCATAAGAGCAAATGACCAACAGTAGATGTTACGCCCATTACACCATTAATCACCACACACAATAAGTCTTCCTCGCCTGTGAATTTTGAAATATGTATTTCTATTACGGTAGTTTGTAAGTTTGACATGTCAATTCAACAGTAGTTTTTATTATCATCCTTATCAAAAGGGCAAATGACCTAGATATTACTCCCTCATTGTCTTTGGGGGCAAATGACTTAGATTTTAAGTCCATTATATTTCTAAGGAGTCCTTAAAACATTATCATCATTCCACCGGGCGAAGCCGGGTACTACTGCTAGTCATCTATAAGACTAAACAAAATTGCTTTGTGTGCTGGTGATGATAAAAGAGTGATTGATGCTGATGGTATAGGTACACATGCCTATGGTTATTACTCAATCATTGACCATGCTTAAAGAGTTAAGTTATGAATATCAAAATCTTCTGCCTGCAACTAGCAAATACATAAAACAATTTAGGAAATAAAACAATAACAAAACAAAAATAAAAAATGGTAATCATAATCAAAAAATAAATATAAATAGAAAACAAAATAAAAACAACTGTACAATTTATAACAAAAAAATATATATATAAAAATGTATTATGTGTAAATAGTGTACATGTATTTAAAATAAAAAATATTGTATGGACACTGCTTGTACATTTTTAATCACTACCCACCTCTCTCCACTCCTAATGCAAAATGAACATGTAAAACCCAAATTGGAAAATTCATGTTTCCATATTGACAAAATAGAAAAAAACATTAAACTGAAATTTTAAAAACTGTGAATGGGAATTTGGTAAATTGACAAATTTATAACAACAACTTGGAAAATCCATGTTTCTATATCATGATATTGAAAAACTTTAAACTGACATTTAAAAAACTCTAAATGGGAAATTGTGAAATTAATAAATGTGTAAACAACAAAATGCAAAATCCATTTTTCCATATTATGAAATTGAAAAACCTAAAACTGTCATTAAAAAAAACGAAAATGGGAAATTGGAAAATTGGCAAATGTGTAAACAACAAAATGCAAAATCCATGTCTCCATATTATGAAATTGAAAAACTTAAAACTGACATTAAAAAAACTGAAAATGGGAAATTGGAAAATTGACAAATGAGTAAACAACAAAATGAAATAAAAATACCCCGGTTGGGGTAGTGATCATGCTGTACAGTAGCCTATAAAACTAGCATAAGGATAGTTGCATGTGCCCTTATTTACTTTGTGTATGTGCATTAGCCTTTGGATTAGCTTAAGTTAGGTTTGGTAAAGTTAGGTTTGGTGAGGTTAGGTATGTGACCTTGTAGTTTACTCTTTTCGGAAAATGTAAAATGTAACATCTAAAATGAAAAAAAACTTAAATTGAAAATGTAACATCTAAAAAAACAAAAAATCTAAAATACAAAAAAATCAAAAATGTAAAATAAAAACTCTAAAAAAATATAAAATGAAAAATCAAAAATCTAAAATGTTAAAATGTAAAATGTAAAATGTTAAAATGTTGAATCGAAAATATTTAAATGAGGTTTCTGTGGGTTAGGTTAGGTTGGGTTAGGTTAGATTAGATTAGGTTATAACTAAGTTTATTATTTGTGCTTTGCTCTTACTTCTTTGCTCACACTTTTTTCTCCCCACTGTTTTGCTCCCACTTTTTTGCTCCCTCTTTTTTGCTACCACCTTTTTGCTCCCACTTTTTTGCTCCCACTTTTTGCTCCCTCTTTTATGCTCCCACATTATGCTCCCACCTATTTGCTCCCACTTTTTGCTCCCACATTTTTGCTCTCACTTTTTGCTCTCACTTTTTGCTCCCATATTTGCTCCCATATTTGCTCCCACTTTGAGGTTAGGTTATGTTAGGTTAGGTTAGGTGAAGTTAGGTTAGGTTAGGTTAGGTTATAACTTAGTTTATTATGTGTGCTCCCACATTTGCTCTCATATTTGCTCTCACTTTGAAGTTAGGCTAGGTTAGGTTAGGTTAGGTTAGGTTAATTAATGTTTGTTAGGTTAGGTTAGGTTAGGTTAGGCGAAGTTAGGTTAGGTTAAGTTAGGTTAGGGTAGGTTAGGTAAAGTTGGTTTAGGCGGAATGGCTGAGGTATGAATGAAACCCACGTTTTCTTACTTTCACCTCATGAGGCTGAGTGTACCCCGTTCCAGCTCTCAGCCCAGAATAAAATTTCTTGGTTGAGGCGGGAATGAAACCCACACCTCTAAGGATACAGCTAAAATGCTAGCAACTGCACCAAAAGTGGACAATATAAGGCTGGTCTTGATTGTACAATATCAATCAATAATTACGTATTAATAATAATAATAATAATAATAATAATAATAATAATATTAATAATAATAAATATTCCATTTAGCAACTACAAGGCCGACCTCTCCCTGTGACGTCATTTACGGTCTCAGGGCGTGGCGGCCATTTTGCCCATTAGCCCCTGGCCCAGCTATGACTGACCCCTCCAAAAGAACAACATAGGGCTGGTTGCGCGCGGCGGCCATCTTACCCATTAGCCCCTGTCCCAGCTTCGGCCTATATTACCAACTGAGGTGCAATTTTTTCAGCCGTTTTTAGGAGTTCAGCCTGAAGTTGCTGCCAATTCTGTGGGGTTAACTTTTGTGTCTCTTGTATGAATTCCATACTATTTTGTATAAGATGGATATCATATTGACGGGGTGGTAATTTTGGAGCGAATTTCCTCCTTTCTGGGATAATGTGCAAAGGAGATTTTGTGGGTTAATGGTCAGAGTCCAGATCTAATCCTTTGAGAACTTTTAAGTTTCATGATTTCCGTCGTGTTGGAACGAGAGATCTGTACAGGGTCCAACTGAAATTCATCCCATAGTGAATTTGGTGAAATCCAAGTTTTAGTTTTTGATGATTTTTTCTTGACAAATGTTGATTTAAAAATAATTCATGGTTCCTGCATATCTCTATTATTCTCATGCCATTCCTGTTAGTTTGCTTATGACCTGACCACTGACCAACCCAGTATTTATACTCTTTTTCTTTGCCAATCTGGGCATTGAAATCACCCATTAAGATCTTAACATGGTTTATTGGGATTCTCTGAAGAACATCGTCTAACAAGTTCCAGAATTCGTCTACTTTATGAACGTCCTGTCTATTGGTAATATTGGTTGGTGCATGTCCATTAACTAGCGTGTAGATCTTATTAGCTGATTTAACTGTCATGGTGGAAAGTCGACCTGAGAAGGATTTAAAGTCCACAATAGAATCAAGTACTGTCTTGTCTACTATAAATCCAGTACCGAATTGAGGACAATTTGGCATAGCTCTTACACCAGGCTTTCCCTTATATATTCTGTACCCTTCCGAGTCAAAAGGGTGCTCAATGTTCTTATACATTTTATGTAATTGCCAAAACTATAAGCCTCATGAATTTGAGTAGTTTAGGTGAAATGTTAAGGTGAATTCGGGGAACAAGTGTAGAAAGTTTTAAACGTTTTAAGTTGCTATACACAAAACAAAAGTTTGGTGCTTTTCAGTCGGTCAACACGAATGTACTCAAAAGAGTTCGGTTATGCCCTAATTCACAAATAAATTACTTGAGATTAATAAATACACTAGGATGACCAGTTTCAATCGTCAAGCGATCATCATCAGATCCATTACACTTAGGCTATAACATCTATGTAACCTCAGAATTACAAAAAAATACAAAGCAGATTACTTAAATTATGTAGTTGATTGTTAGTGGGGTTCAAAGGGGGAAATTAGGGTTTATTCACCGTCTGTTCGTGCATGTATTTATGTATGCGCAACACTGTTACGTGCAAACCAGACTATTTTCAAGCACGAAGCACTTAAGCTATTGTGGGTAGAGCTGCTCCATAAAAATGTCACTGATTCACGTGGTGAATTATTTCCGGGTTGAAAATGTGCATTGTTTCAGAATAGATACAGTTTTCAACATTGAAGAAATTGCTTGAGGTTGAAATTCTCGGGCATGAGCAGAGTTAACCCATTAAACGGAGTTAAGTGAATTTCACAAAATGTCAATCACAGACGTCTGACGATTATATTCGAAGAACTTTCGAGAAGGATTTGCCTAGATTAAATGGAGTACATAGTTAGTCCCGCGATTTGCCCAATTACTGGCATTTAACAGAGTAAAATTGAAAATTCCCACGATGTCCAGTTTTGAATTTGACAAGGTAGAGATGAAAAAAGTGAATCCCTCGTTACACCCGACCAATACTGCAGTTATAATTTCAGATTTAGCACGAGCGCCCACGATGGCGATTTTTTGGTCAAACATCACGTAATGATACTCTGTCATCACAATATGAGCTGTAGCCGGCTAGTTAAAAATTCAATAGTTCAGAATACTTGCAAGTATTAAAATAGCTCCATAGCTAAGTTAAAATAATGAGAGATCTATCTTTGCATTTCGGCATGCGTTGTAGTCCGTGTCACTTACATGACCGTCACTAAATGTCGGGCGTAACTACTGACCCTCGGAGAGTGGTCTGGTAGGTATGCTGGTGGCAGTAAGACGACTGACAAGCTATATAGCTCCCGAGTTGTGAGCAAGCATGGTGGGGTACGGAAGGGAAAGGAGGTGACGTAACACGTACCAATAGGTACACAATACAAATAATTCAAATTCACCAATTTCTTTCTTGACGCCAAGTCTAAGGAACGTAAAAGCGTGTGGACTGCAATCTGTTTGGAACTAGTTGAATTAACTCTCCGACGGGCACGCCTCATTGTGTGCAACAGTTTGTTCTTTTAAATTCATGGTACGGAAAATGAAAATGTATGTTTTATCTTATCCCAAATATACGCTTAATATCTCGCCAACAGTTTAACAAAGAGTTAACGAGCGTTACAATATATTTAGAATACTTTTTGTACGTGAATAGCTCACGTGTACTGCATTTGGGTTGAGATTGTATTATACACAGTTGACGCAAGTTACAACACATTTAGAATGGTTTCTGCATGTGAAAACCCACATGTACCACACTTGATGGTTGTGGTCGTATTCTTTGCACGTCCCCATGGAACACACTTTCCTCTCATCTTTCCCACTTCTCCCAATATGGTTGACTGGTTGTTGGCATCTATACACTTTCAGGAAGGCAGATACGTCGGCTGGAGGTGACGGTATGTTAGCTCGTACTCTCAGGTGATTCTCGAGCAGACTCATAGCTAACGTATGCAGACATTTTATCCTCCTTGTAGCTGTTTCTGGTTTATTGGCTAACAGCAACTCCTGGGCATTCATTCCTGCAATATCCAGAAATCGATGAAGGAAAGCAAATGGCCAACGCTTAGTTACTCTTGCAACTGTATAGGAGCCGAACATTTGGTCCACAGTCTCCACTCCACCTTTCGTGTCGTTGTAATCTATAATTACGATAGGTTTATCGGCATCATTGTCAATATCAGGAGCATCATGAATTGTGGAAAGTTGAAAGACTGCCTTGTTCTTCTTTGGCACAAAAGAAACTAGTGACATATCTTTCTGAAATACGAACACTGATGATCTCTCTGATCGTTTCTTAGCAGGCAAGAATTCTCTTAGGAATCTCCTTCTTATTTTTATTTAGAGTTCCAATTGTAGTCAGCTTTTCTGCATCAAGTATTGTGCTAGTAGAACACTGGTATAATAGTTGTCAGTTGTGATCATCCTGTTAGTGTTCTCTACTGGAATGACAAGTCTCTTCACAATTTAACTAGGGGTATTGGATCTAATGTACTGTCCTCTTTGCTGACCGCAATATATACTCAAAATTGCAAGTATAAAATGTTTTGGAACAGCAAAGAGCATACATCTTGAGTCCATACTTAGCAGGTTTGTTTGGCATGTACTGAACAAACCCACACCGGCCTCTAAATGACTGTAGCATCTCATCTACGACGGAAAACTCACTAACGGTATAATTCTGTTTACAGTTTTCAATGAAAGCTTCCACTGTTTCACGAATAGCTGCTAGTTTATCCATTGGTTTTATGTTGTTTCTGGTGCCTTTGTAGTCAAATCTCAAAGAACCTAAGAGGATCAAGAACCTTTTTTAGCTAAATGCTGTACGTAATAATTGAATTCCACTTCCATCTTCGGCCCACATCTCCAGAACATTT
Organism: Meconema thalassinum; assembly: GCA_946902985.2. Classification (NCBI taxonomy): domain Eukaryota; kingdom Metazoa; phylum Arthropoda; class Insecta; order Orthoptera; family Tettigoniidae; genus Meconema; species Meconema thalassinum. The sequence continues at coordinate 266,007,890 of OX336395.1, read as the reverse complement.
GTATGATGACCTTTTTTGTTCCTATTAGGTAAAGTTCACCAAACAAACCTAACACTTCTGTTCGTATTTGATCCTGACAGTCTCTTTCTATTGGGTATCCCACGTTTATTCTCTTAGTATTGTACCCATTTGTTGGGCACGGAGGTTCGAACCTATGACATTTAAATTCAGAAAGAGAAAATATTCATAAGATATTCACAGTCATATGGACTAAGAGTGAGGCCTCATGGAGCAACTCATACAGTGACTCAACGCAGTTTATGTCCGCTATCATGATACATTACATACAAGCCGTGTCTGACTCACGGAGAGCGCGTAGTAACGCAGTATCAGCGAGTGATGTCATGCAGATGGAAAGTTTTCGAGCAGAGAGAGAAGGAGAATTCACATACGAATGCCAAGTCATCATTAAATTGGCAACCCTGGAGTGCCTTATAACGCCGCAGTATGGTGAAATAATTGATTTTTAGGGAAACCATGCAAAATTGTTAAAATATTTTGGCATCAACTAGAATAATCCTGGAATTTAGGAATTAACAAAGAGTAAAATTTAGTAATTTAGGCACAGGAGAAAAGTGCTTACGAAGCTCGACCTCATTTAAGGCGTAGCCTTTGAGCAGTCCATGGGGGGAGAGAAAGAAACCTGACACCCACGTATCGCAGGAGCCTTTTTGATTTCATTTAAATAAGTGAACGACCGATTTTCGGAAAATAAGATGAGAATTTAACGTTCGGATCGTGAGGAACATAAGGGTTATTTTTTCGAAGACGTGCGACGCCTGCTTCAAAAGATAGCTCCAAGAAGGAGGACAAATTGATCTATTTTTGCAAGTTCTCAATATATAGCCGAGCTTCCAGTCAGAATTCATTCAGTCTTCAGAGTCCTGTAGGACATGGTGCTGGGTCACCGAAGTATTCAACCAGCCAAGGGCGTAGAGGCGCTACGCGCCGTTCGAAGCACATCAGGCCGTCATGCTACTCATAGGAGTGCATGTAATGTGCATCGCCGAAGTATAAGCATACATTACTAGTTAAAATCCGAAGTTCAATTAGTCAGTCTACACGGGACTCGACTTCATTTAGAAAGACAGTTATCGAACATGAGACCTCTGGGAGAGGGTCATGTAAGTGCAAAGAAGAATTAAGTCTACAATCACGCCAGTTCGACATCACGCACAGTAGATAGGGCAGCAGATACCTATAAGTAAAAAGTCGTGAGTATACTGACGTCGCAAGTCCACAAAGTAGGTCCGGAAAATATCGCACTTTAGCTAAACGAAGTCACTAAGTGCTAGGTCGGATAGTAGGAGCTCAATGGTCTTTTATTGTAAGCCATACAGACTTAGGGCCGTGGAGCGAAATTAAAAGTGAAACACGCGCTCTAAAGTATAAGTATACGCGCTATAAAAGTAAAGGGAGTGAATTTTAAGGATAGCCAAGTCGAACTCTGTTACGCTAAGAAAACCGTTCGAGAACTATCAAATTCAGAACCGAATTCGTCAGAATCAGAACAATACCGTTAAGTTATAAAGCCAGTGAGTTTAAATGGTAAAGATATACAGAACTTTGACACCGAGATCGAGATTCGAGGTATAGGAGTTGTCGCAGAATTAGGACGTAGGAACCGAAGAGGAAATCGCGATCCAGACACGTGACGGAAGCCACCGCTCGTAGCTGAGATATGGCCATAAACAATTACATAAATTGTAATCCGTTGTAATAAAATAAGTGTTAAAAAGGACCTAAAACGCAATTTGTTTTTCTAAACACGTGTGAAGATTTTTAGTTATAAAGGTTAAAACGTGTGGAGATAGGATAGTGTATTGTGTTTTAAAGGGTAATTTAAAAAGTTGTCAAGTGTTCCCAGAGTGGGATTTATCATGTGTATAAATATGTTGTGTCAAGTTGAAACTACGTGTGTTGTGGAAGAAGGGGTTAAGTGTCACCGTATCGACGAAAATATGTATTAATTACGACAAAATGTTGGTGAACTCCTTCACATCGGGGACATGGGTTCCAGACGGGGTGAGTACCAAATGAATTAAATATATTGAGCCATTGTGTGCCCTATTTGGAAATGTACCATTGTGAAATGATTATATGTAAAGTGTTGACAATGAATATGTCTATAAAAATTAGTTTCTTGGAAAAAAAATGGCCGTAAAAATAAGGCCCAGATAACGAATTAAATGTAATGAGAAGTGATACCCATCTGCGTTTAAGCAGGTTATAGTAAATGAAGGAATGGAACCAAATTAATGTTGAAAGAAATTAATAAAGTGATTAGAAATCAGTGACAAATTATATGCAAATTAAATGCATTAAATGTTGAACGCAACTTAAGCTTATGAGCTATTGAATAATTAAAAGCGAAAGATAACTTAATAAAAGTTAAAGTAATCTAATATATAAAAGTGAAAGTCTGTATGTGGGTATGTATGTGGATCTGTTCCGTATACAAATCTACACCGTTCAACCAATCTCAACCAAATTTTGCATACACATAGTTTAGGACCCAGAAGGAACCGCTGGCTACATGAATTTACGATAGTCTTTCTCATTCTTCTGATTTCGACCCTTTTGCACTCCAGCACATGCTAATCAAATCATAAAATATACTCATGAAGGAATGGCAAGGCGGATAGTTTCCATGGCAACATAGCTCAAGTCGAGACACGGCCGACTGGATGACATTTGCGCTCTGCACTACCGGTATAGAAAATGAAGATCTTTACTTGAAATCACGTTAGTTACTCAACTTCTCACACAGCACTGTCAACCGAGTTTAGCATAACAAAGACTTGACACTATCTTCTACTATATGTTTGTCAAATACCACTCACTCACTCATTCATTCATCACGAAATCTCAGAAACCATCAAACGGATTGGAATGAAATTTGGTATGCAGCTTCCCCAAGGGCCGCAAATGCCCACTAAGAGAGGATTTTTGGATATTCTGGTTCTAAAGGGGTGTTAACGGGGTAGACCTGCATTTCATTGAACAGCAATATCTCCCGATTGGTTTCATTGGGGGATGTGATACTCGGCACATAAACTCATCATTAAAAATAAGAAGACACGAGTCGGAGGGTTTTTCGATGTGGTGTATATTATGAGATGAAAGGGGTGAAAAGTGGGGATCGAAAGATTCCTAACGGAGCGTGTATCTCTTAAACGACATAGGCGAGGAGTTTGAAACTCAGCGGGAAAAAATCAGCATAAAAATAAGTAAATATGTGTTTGACCGTTTCATCATAAATCCAATTTAAGGGGCCCATGGGGTGGGGTGAAATTCTGGAGGGGGGGGGGAGAAACAGGAAAGAAAGTGTCTTAACTGATTGACTGACTCACTCACTCATCAAACTCAGGGGGGAAAAACTGCTTTAAAGTAAGTAAATAGCTGTTCGACAGTTTTTTCATAAATCAAATTTAAGGGGTTCATGGGGAGGGGTGAAATTCTGAAAAAAGAAAATTGAAAGAAAATGTCCTGACTCACTCACTCACTCACTCACTCACTCATCATCGCCCAGCCAAAATGATTGAAGTTAGAAACATGACAGTTTGGGGATATGTTCATTGTATTTCAAAACAGTCTACTAAGGGAGGATTTTCGGATATTCAGGTTCTAAAGGGGTCTTAATGGGGTTAAACCTGCATTTCATTGAATAATAATATCTCCCGATTGGTTTCATTGGGGGATGTGATACACGGCATATAAACTCATCATTAAAAAGTAAGACACGTGTCTGAGGGTTTTTCGATGTGGAGTATATTATGAGGTGAAAGGGGTGAAAAGTAGGGATTGAAAGATTCCTAACGGAGCGTGTATGTCTTAAACGACATAGGCGAGGAGTTTGAAACTCAGCGGAAAAAAATCAGCATAAAAATAAGTAAATATGTGTTTGACCGTTTTTTTTTCATAAATCCAATTTAAGAGGCCCATGGGGAGGGGTGAAATTCTGGGGGGGGGGGGCAGGAAAGAAAATGTCCTAACTGATTGACTGACTGACTCACTCATCAAACTCAGGGGGAAAAACTGCTTTAAAGTAAGTAAATAGCTGTTCGACAGTTTTTTTATCAATCAAATTGAAGGGGTTCATCGGGAGGGGTGAAATTCTGAAGGGAAAAAATGAAAGAAAATGTCCTGACTCATTCACTCACTCATCATCGCCCAGCCAAAAATATTGAAGTTGGAAACATGGCATTTTGGGGATATGTTCGTTGTATGTCAAAACCATACACTAAGGGAGGATCTTTGGATATTGAGGCTCTAAAGGGGTCTTAAGGGGGTTAAACCTGAATTTCATTGAATAACAATATCTCACGAGTCGTTTCATTTGTGGATGTGATACTCGGCATATAAACTAATCATTAAAAATACGCAGACATGTGTCTAAGGGTTTTTCGATGTGGTGTATTATTATGAGGTGAAAGGGGTGAAAAGTGGGGTTTGAAGGATTCCTAACGGAGCGTGTAGGCCTATCTCTTAAACGACATAGGCGAGAAATTTGAAACGCAGCGAAAAATCATCAGCTAAAAAGATAAGTAAATCGGTGTTCGACCGTTTTTTCATAAATTAATTTAAGGGGCCAATGGAGTGGGGTGACTTTTATTTTATACTAGCTGAAGTACCCGTGCTTCGCTACGCGTCATAAATAAATTAAAATATGAAGGTGACAGTTAAAACAGGGGATAGGCGAAGTGCTGCGCAGAGGGAGATTAAGGATGGAACATTTTGTCCAACTACACCGCTCGGCGTTGACCGTGTTTTATAGCACAAATTTAGGTTTTACTCGCTAACGGTTGGAGATAACTTTCGGATAGAAAATGTAATTTTTAACCTCGTATATACCATCAAATGTTTGCTATTTCTTAGCGTTCTTAGCAAGAAAGAAAAGGAGAGGAGCCAAACGGAGGAAGGAAGATATGGATGATCCAGAGTATGGAGCTGGAAAGTTCTAAACCACAAAAAGCACATGTTCTTTTCTAACTTAACTTTGAAGTTAAATATCTGGAAACATTATTTTTTTTTGGTGTGGGGTGCTCATCTTGGAAACTACGAAAGATACAAGGGTAAAACTAATACCACTTTTGAAACTAACACTGATCTCCATGTTAAACACAAATTCATTATAAACTAATTCATACTTTGCTCATAAAAAATTCATGTGCAAGAAAAAAATTAGTTTTTTTTACTTACATGAAAAAAGTAAAATATAAAATAAAATGGATGAACTAATTTTGTTTAAAATGCATTTAACACAGAGATAAAGGCAACTGTTACAACAATATCAAATTTCACTGCCCTATCTGCAATACTTTGGAAGATGAGCTCCCCCAAGTTTTACTAAATTAACATTGTTCGTATAGGGAGTACTTGGTCCCCTTAAGTGATTAAATAATCAATGAACCTAGGACGGTTAAAATCTTATAATTGAAAGTAAATGCAAATGACCTTAGCAGCACAAGTACAGGCGTAAGGCCTTAGTGAAATAAAAGGTAATAATAATAATAATAGACCACCGAGATAATGAAATGGAAATAATATAATAAAGAAATAATGTGAAAGTAAGTTCGTTACCCTAGCCAAGATATCTGAGCCGAATTAAGCAATATTTGAGCATCCAAGTAATGGATTATTGTCACCAAAATGGGCTAGACCAAAGGTAAGCTTAGGGCTTTATAAATCGTGAATTAACGTGCAAAAAGGGTGAATCATTATAGTCCATGGGCAAATTTGTCGGTTGACCAAAGTAGGTCTTATATTGTATCGGAATGAAAGAGTAAATGCTCAGTGTTGAATTGTGTAATACTCACGTAGCCAGGAGAACATGAATGAAAAAGGTATCGGAAGTCTGTCCAGATGTTTATTGTATTAGGCGGATGGCCGGGGACAGGGTGAAATTGATTCCCTCCCGTGCGCCAGGCCGACCTCAGTGGCCTGACGAGTCATGGTGTTCTCGGGTTGGTTAACTTTATGTATTGAGTTCCTATCACAGCAGAAATAAAAGTGTAGCCATTGCGAGCTAGATAATACGTATATTTCAAACCCTGATAGCAGAGAATGATTTCCCCTTGGAATGCACGAATATATATGAATAATTAGACTGGGTGCAGTCTGTAATGAGAGAATAGATAGAAAACGTTTGGATTCTCAATAAAGGATGTGGTCTTTGGGAAGTGTTTAAATGCATATGGTTAGTTGAATAGTGGGCCAGATCATGTTGCAACAGAAGGGAGGCCACGTTTGTTTACAAGATGGTTCATTGCTCCACTCAGACCGAGGGGAAGACTTAATGAAGGGTCGCGCCGCAGAGCCGACCAAGCCATAAAGAAGTCACTGTTAAAAGAATAACGGAAGGGGGGAACCTTGCGGTTTGGTTTAAAGAAACAAAGTATAGCAGAAATCTTGACTGCTCATAATTATTAGTATGCGAGGATTGATCATCCCGGGGCAATAATAAGAATAATAATGATAATGATAAATATAAAGAATAATAATAATAAACGCATTTTTTTGAAAATGCCAGATTTGGTTCCATAATCTTAAGAAATGAATACGGGTAAGGAAAATCTCTAGAAATGGGACTTTGTGAAGTGCGGGCTTCATAAACATCCTGTTCTTTGGGACACAATGGCTTCAATAATAAAAATGGCTGCATTATAATAAATATTGTTTGTAAAGCAGTGTTGCTAAATGAATGGTACTCATTTGAAGTGTTATTATATGTTGTTGAAGGATAATTTGTGTTAAGAATATGTGGAGAAGAGAGATTAATAAGATAAATATAAATATAGAGAATTATAATTTCCAGTTATAGCCAAATGAGGGCATTATGTTGTAAACGGTAAATATCCTGAGTTCGAGCCCGACCAGGCGAAAACTCTGTGGAAGTGATTGAAAGACCCCTATTTAGGGGATATAAGATTAAAATATTCAAGATTGAAATGTCAATATAATGAAATGGATCATGAAGGAATCCATTAAAGTGAAGCAAGATAATTAATGGTCATTATTTTAATTATGTTTGAGGGTAATTTTTACTATGATATCTATGTTGTGATTTTATGTTTTGAAGTTTTTGAGTAAATTAAAGATTTAGTTTAAAGTAATTGGTGTTATAGTCTTTTATAGCTTGTCCTTCCTATAGTTCACATTCTGAATACAGGATCAAACAGTGGGATGAATGGTACACGCCCTGAACTGAGTTAAAGCCGGATGATGACCTGTATTTTTGTTTTCTAAACGGGCGCTGTATCGATGTATTTATTTGTAAAAACCACAATGTTATCAATCATGTCAAAATCTATGATTGAACTTCTGTAAAGCTAATATTTCGTACATCGCGTCCTTTGAACATAATTTCACATCTGGTAACTCTTTTATGATGTTCTTACTGCTGGTTTTCAAACTATTTAAATGGGCATCGTTTTCCACTTGCACTGGCCTTCATTTGTGAGAAAATAATTATTCGAACTGACTGGGTCATCTGTTACTTCGCTATCACCATCACTTGAAGACACATACTGCTCAGATTCACTATTATGTTAACTGACTCGATAATCTCATCTTCACGCGAATCGTCGTCATCATCTTCTATACACTGGGCCAGTTGGTCATCTGTATCTGCATCTTCAAGGATAAGCGACTCAATTAGATCCTGCGATATGCTACGTCATGGATCGGACTTGTTTGAAACAACGCATCTCTTGTAACTGCACGCAATAACAATGAATCGTCAATAAATAAGGACCAAAACAATCACCTATGATAAACACATTCTCATACATTAAAACGGCACAAAAGAACTTTCATGACTGGGTGCGCGTGAACAGAGTGCAACGTTAGAAGCACCTATTCAGACAACTGCCCTGCTGGCATTGGTTAAAACAATAGAAGATGAAGGAACTGTGGACATATGGAGCACAATCTCTCAAGCTGTACATATTATGATGCACGCGTCTTCCCGCCGAAAGTCAACAAATGAACTACCAAACTAGTGTTGATGCTGCACTTTATTAGAGCGTGCGACCGCCAGTGGGTAAATAAGCATTCTTCGGTAGCTGTTGACAACGAGTTCCCACGCCAGCCGCACAGGACGAGAGAGTTCAGAAAGGCGCCGCAAGGTGGCACACAAAGAAGAAGCTTGAAGTTTCCGTTAAACAGGGGAAAAGACGTATCGTTCTCTCTAACATACTAAAACAAGGAATGAACAACGGCACAATAGGAGAGCAAAATCATACAGAAATCTCTGCTGGTCGTTTTCACGAAATAAGAAGAGAAGAAGGACGGAAATGTTAAAGAGATCCCAGCATGGGTGCGAAATGCGCCCAAGCGTATATTCCATGAGTATACCACACCGCTCAAAGTTTCTAAACAGTGGTCAAGTCAAGTTAGATGTAGGCAACTTTGCTTAAACAAAATCGTAGGAATAAGGAGAGCTGTATTAAGAGTAGAGAGTAAAAAGAATAAGAAGAAAACTTTTGTGGCATAATTATTCTTAAAACGCTGGTGATAATGCTGATTGGAGTAAATTGTTTGACAGTTTGAAAATTATTGGCATTAAGTCCAGGGATGGTAGATTGTCTGCAACCATAGTTATTAGATTCGATGGACATGAAAGTGAGACTGGTATTTAGAAACATGTTAAGTAAGGATGAATCTTATCACTAGTAGTCTTTAATCTATACATTTAGAAAGTAACGAATGAACGAGAATGAAATTTAAAGTAGAATTAGAGGACCAAGGTAAAGTAATTTCGACTCAGTGATTTACTGGCGACATTGCCATCATAGCCTATTCACCAGAGGATTTGAATGAGTTACTAAACATTGTGTACTGGATGCTGAGGAAAGTATTCATTATAAAATAATTTTATGGAGAGCAGAATAAAAGGAATTCAGCAGGAAGATATAAAACTATTGGTAAAGGTTGGCGGTTGAAACGCTAAAGGACGTTGGCGACTCCAAATTCGGCACAATATGCACAAAGCAAATGAGATACAATGTTTGAGTTGACATCTGTTGACATGAAATATAGGTCTAGGTAATAACAAGTCATTTCTGAAGCCTTTGTCTGGAGCATAGCGCTAAACGGATAGTAAACTTGGACTGTTTGTGCTCTAGCAAAGAGGAACATAGAAATATTTCAATATGGTGTAGGAGAGTAGTGAAGAATGAAATGGTAGGTAAAGTACCAGATAAAGGGTATTAGGACTAGTAAAGAAAGAAAGTTGACGACAATATTGAGCCCGAGTGAGCTCATGGCTCGGTGATATTTAATGGAATTAATAAGGAACATGTCATGCCATTGCAACTGAACGCGCCCTGTAGCAGAGCGAGACATGCAGGAAATATGGGAGATGTTTTGACTTTGGACACTCACCTGAATAAATAATTCTGAGCACCAACTAATGCATTTTTGCAGCTTCAAAGTCTCAGAACATGCCATTACGTAGATCTGTTTAAAGGAAACATTACGATGTTTACCGATTTTTCATGTAAAGTAAAAGGTATTAACACCGCATAATAGCGGCAGGAAATGGACCGTCAACGACTGAACTTTTGACCTGCACGAGGCAGAGATACCGAAGCACACTGCTTTTTCTGTTCCGTGGCCGTCCATAGCTGACGTGCCGTCTATTGTCCGTCCACAGTGACGAAGAAGTATCACAAGTCCGCCAAGTGGCGAAGAACATTTGTTAACTGAACCCGACAAGTGTCGTGAACAGTATTTATTTAGCACAAAAGTGTGCAGTGCATCGCTGCAAGATCTTCTGTGACAATAGGTAACTTTCGTCCACGAGACGATAACTGTAGTATTTCGCCCACGAGGTGTGAACATCTACGACAAACGCAGTGTAAATGCGAATTACTTACCAGCATTATAACCGGTGATAGTTTATCTACATGCACATGCCAAATGCGGAATCGAATTCCGCTGAGGTGAACTGGGCTCCGTGATCAGATAACTAATATTCTTGTCTTCCAGCTTTCCGATAAACAGAATTCTCCAATCTGCTCACTACATTTCTTGTATTTGCTTTTTGCATGGGGTCCATCGTAACAAATTTGGAGAAGATATCCACTGTTACTAACAAGAACTGGTTCCCTTGGTAACCCTTAGGACAGGGGCCAAAAATATCCGCCGCCATCAGCTCATGTGGTCTAGAAGGTATCATAGGCCTTGGTTAATCTTTTAACAACTCAGATGTGAATTTCCCTCTTAGACATTCATCGCATGATCTTAATATCTTCCTAATGGTGGATCTCATGTTGGTCCATGTGAATCTCTCTTTCAGAGTACTGAGAGTCTTGTCTAAACCACCGTGTCCTATTGAGTGGTGTGCTAGCCATACTATCTTCGAAACCTAGATAGGGGGCCCAACTATGCGTGGCTTTGTATGCTCGGCGTCAATATACTTGCATACTAGATCTCCGCTCAAAACACACTGGCGCGATCGTCTCTGGGTTGCGATATAATCCTCATCAACTATATCCATGAAACCTTTTAAGAACCTGTACAGTTTCCTGATTGGAGCGTATCTCTTCTGTGATACACTGATTCGGGCTAATCTCCTAACGGTTTCTAGATCTTCTTGCTCCAATTGTACATGTTTAATCTGCACATTTTTAATAGGGTTTCTTGATAATGTATCAGCCAGCAAGTTATCTTTCCCTGGCTGGTGGACAATAGTAGCGTTAAACTGCTGAGTGAAAAGGGCCCATCGTCTTAACCTGTCACTCGACATTTCAGTTTGAAGCATAAACTGCAACGCCTTGTGGTCGGTCACGATAATGATCTGATGACCAATCAGTATCTTCTTCCAAGCCTGTAGAGCTGTAACAAAGGCTAACGCCTCCAGTTCTGTTGTAAAATAGTTCTCCTCATGTCGTTTCAACTTTCTACCAGTGAAAGCGGTATAGTGCCTTCTTCCATCCTCATCCTTCTGGTACAGAACAGCACTTATACCTACGCGGGAGGCATCGGATTCGATATAAAATATACGGTCGAAATCCGGGTATTCCAACTTGACATTTTGCCTCAACATCTCCTTCGCGTTTCCAAAGGCCTCGTCGGCGGCACTCGCCCACTTCCAACGATTGTTCTTATTCAGTAACTCATGAAGAGGTGCCATGATCTCAGAGTATTTCGGACAGTGACTGCTAATAAACTGGCAAGCTCCCACAAACTCGCGTACTTGCTTGACCTTGGTGGGCTTAGGGAATCTAGTTATAGCCTCTACTTTCTCAAGGTTTGGGTGGTAACCTTCCTGATCGATGGTGTGACCAAGGAAATTAATCCGTTCGTGCATAAAGCGGCATTTACCAAAGTTCACTTTGATATTCGCAACCCCCAAGTTCTCGAAAAGTTTACTTAAATGCACCATGTGTTCCTTAACATCAGGAGATATGATCAAATCGTCGATGTAACATATCACATTATTCTTGACCTCATCAGTGAGCTTACCATCAAGGGCTCTGATTAGCGCTGGACCGCTATTTACTATACCAAAAGGTAGCCTTTGAAATACCCATGAAGTTTGGTCGAAGAGAAAACCGGTGTACTGTTTACTCTCCTCCTCCAACTCAATTTGGTAAAACGACGCTGTTAAGTCCAAAACGGAAAAGCAGGCCTTTCCTTTGAATTTCCTTAAGAGATCACGAATTTTCGGGGGCCTGTCTGCCTCAGGAAGAATTTTCAAGTTGATCGAACGTGCATCGAGACATAGGCGTAACTGTCCATTATGCTTTTTCACTACAGTGATGGGGTTGATATATGAAGACACCTGTTTCCTAATAATGCCATCTGCTTCCATCTTTTTGATTAACCCTCTTACTTCTTCATAATATTTCTCTGGAATGGGGTATATCCGCTTCTGATAAGGGGTTTCATCAGTCAATCTAATCTTTTACTTGTAATCCTTGATTAACCCAGATTTGTCGTCAAAAACATCCTTAAATTCCATAATTAATTCTTCAAATTCCTCTTGAATCTCATCAAACCCTTCGGCTTTGAGGATAGGCTTCTCTCTAGCATTCTCTACCTCCTCAATAACATTAGTTAGAATATCTTCCCTATAATCCGTATCTGGACTGTTATTCATTTCCTGTTTTTCTAACTCTTCTGTGTTATTAATCCCCTCGCTAAATTTAATGATCCTAATCTTCATATCAATAATGGCTCCCACCTTCATGGTAAAATCGATCCCAAGCACTATGCCAAAATTTATCTTGTCCACCACGATGAAAATATGTTCATAAGCACGTGCATTTATTTCAAAGTTCAACAAAACTTGAATCTTACACTTCACAGTTTTATCTTGAAAGATGCTACGCACTTTCACAGCAGATGCGGGCAAAGCCGTCATCTTGTCACTACCCAATAATCTCTGGTAACACTCGTGAGATATTATAGACATAATAGCTCCCGTGTCCATCAATGACTTGCATGTCTGATCATCGATAGTTATGCATATCATTGGCAATTCATATGGCCTTTCCTCTCTTATGATCTCGTCTTCCAACAATAAGTCCTCATCCGTCACTTCATATACTTCATTTATCAAAATCTGGTGTATTGTGGTGGTATTTCTCTCTCCCTCTAGTTCTGTTTCGAAAATGGAGTTTTTTTTTTGTCCCTGAGCCTCATTCTCACGGATTCCTTGCTGGCTAGTACCGGGTTTAGGATGCACGCTCAAGTTTGAATTACTTCCGTTTCCGCCTTCCTTTTCTCTTAGTTCCTTCAAGAATCGCTTTCCTTCTTGATGGTGTTCGTCGTAGTTCTGTTAGATCATAACCTCATTTCTTTGTGGTCTATCGTGGTTCTGATTCTGATAATTGCGATTGTTTCGACCATTATAATTATTGTTATTCCGATAATTATTATTGTTGTGGAAGAAACCGCTTCTTCGATTCTCCTGATAGTTTCCACGTCCTTGCTGTTGTTGATAGGGACGGCCACCACGGAATCTCCTATACCTTGGTTCAGGTCGCCTATCTCTGAAATAGGTATTTCTATCTGGACCTACGTTTCCCTTCTCCTGTTCTTTAGGGCTTTCTGTTTGCCGTGTCTGATCTATGTATGCAGTGTTTATATCTTTATAGTCTTGACGTTGGTTTCTCGCTACGACATTGGGCGTTGGACTAGGATAATCCAATTTCCGAAGAAGTTCGTCCATGCCGGCCAAATCGCTGATTTCCGACGAAATTATCAGTCTTCTCACTTCAACTGGCAACATCCTGGCAATGGCATCTATCAGTTGTGCCGTAGATAGTGGGGGTTGCAAAAACCGTAGCCGGGCAAGTTGCGTTGTAAAGAAATCGGCGTAACGCGTCGCTAATGTATCCGAATACTTCCTGGAGTATACTTCTGCGCGTAAACTGTTCTGCGCTTCTATGGACCAATAACGCTTCATTAGGGCTTCAGCAAACTCTTCGAAGTCCACAAATGTGTACCTGAAGGCGCAAAACCATTCAAGGGGGCCCTCTCCCATATAGCGTTCCACTATCTTCATCTCCCGTTCTCTAGGAATGTGCGCCTCCGCAAAATAGTCACGGATATTCCTGATATACTCAATTAGGGTGTAAGAATTGAGGTTGGTAAATTTACGAGGTTTGTCCTCAAAATTACGGATTACCGTCACGTTTCTCTGTTGAGAATCTTGGAAACTGGGACGATAGTCCCTCCTTTCTCTTTCGGGTTCTCTACTTCTATCTTCAAGTCCCTCATGGTGTCTTAACATCCTTTCTTCTGGCCTCACTTCTCTATCTCCTGTTTCCATACTGAGTTTTCTACGACAATCTCCATAGTCCTCCATTTCTATCTTCTCCCTTTCTTCTATCTCCGCAATCAACTCTTTCACTTGCTTCTCTATTTCTTTCTTCATATCCTCCTTATAAACTTCCAGATCTGCCACGTCTCCTAAGCTCAGATTTTTCAATTTCCTACTAATGTATTCCTCAATATTAGTGGATTTTCCTTCCTTAATCTCATTCACGACGGTGACTACTGTATCTATCCTTTCGTCTAAAGGTTTACTACGATTTTCTAACGTTTCTTTTAACGCCTGATTTTAATCGACCGATTGATTCTTGTCGTCAACCTGTCTCTGTAATAGTTGATCAATACGCTTCCCTAGATCTGACCTAACAGACATTACATCACGATTGATTTGTAATTGCGTACTGGCAAGCTTACTCTCAACTTTACCTTATATGAGCTTAATATGTTCTGCGCTCGACTTATCCCATTCGTCTTTCCAAATGACTACGTTAGCCTTCTACATTTCGGTTATATCAAGTTCAATGTCCTCCTTCAAAATTTTACTGTGGTATATCACCTGACTACGCAGAGTATCAACATTTGTTTTCAACTCAGCTAAAGAAACAATGGTCTTTAGAGAATCGTCAACAAATTGCGATCTCAAAGCACCTATACCTTCTGAACATTGTGTTTTAGATTCTTCTACTTCCTTCCTGATCTTATTAATGTTCCCTTGGACCTTATTTACATCAACAAACATAGAATTAACCTCAGACTGTACTTTACCGATATCATTTTGTACACTAGTTATTTCTGTCTGGACATTATTAACATCTATTTGCATGTTATTCACGTTCTCTTGAACCTTATCTACCTTTGTTTGAACATGGGACACATCTGATCTTACATTGGCAACTTCTGATTTCACAAGCACAACATCATTCTGAACATGGGCAACGTTAGACTTCACAAGAGACACATCATCTTTGACCAAAGTAACATCATCTTTGACCAGGGCAACATCAGAATGCACACCCTCTACTTTAGATTGTACACTTTCAACATTGGATTTCACCAGAGAAACATCATCCTTTAATTCAGCGGAGCTGGTCTGCAATCCCTGTAAATAATTTTCCATACCCTGAATATCACCTTTGAAACTCTCACTCACCTTGACTACAATCGTGTCAAGATCTACCTCTTTAATCTGATTTTCAACACTATCCAATTTCTTATTCATGTTCTCCATCATCTCTCCCATCATCTTACGGACATCCTCTGCCGCCATCGTTGCCATTACAACAATCTCAATAATAAAAAGTGCTATAGGAATATAAACAAATAGAGCAATATAGCAACACTTTAGAGCATCCTTTCAATCCATGTATTTGGGCATCTTATCGTCTCGCCTTAACATTAACTTAATGCTAAATTACCATACAATCTGTTTCCAAAATCCCAGTACCTAAACGCTCGCGTGTGATTTAGTTTAAATATACTACCATAAAGAACACTTACATTTATCACCATTAAACAAGTTAGCTTGATATTAGCATGGCTGTCAATAACCATGAGCCGGTAAAATGAAAATAGATTCAGATCATAGGTCATTTCAATAAATATAACCTATTACTCCTTTCTCAGGCTAGCCTCCGTGGCTTAGGCGGCAGCACGCCGGCCTCTTACCGCTGGGTCCATGGTTCAAATCCCGGTCACTCCATGTGAGATCTGTGCTGGACAAAACGGAGGCAGACAGGTTTTTCTCCGGGAACTCCGGTTTTCCCTGTCAAAATTTCATTCCAGCAACACTCTCCACTATCATTTCATTTCATCTGTCATTCATTTAATCCTTGCCCCAGAGCAGTGCGTCAGGCCTCGGCAGCCGGCACAGTTCATATCCTCGCCGCTAGATGGGGGCTTCATTCATTCCATTCCTGACCCGGTCGGAGACTGGAAGCAGGCTGTGGATTTTCATTTTCACTCCTTTCTCAGGCTATCCATTAGATCTGATCTTTCGTTTGAGTGCAATTTTATTAAAAACAAATCAAATATTACCTCTATAATTACACTCTAGCTCATCGCAGATGATATGGTTAATTAATCCCATAAACTTAACAATTACGCTGTCTTCTGGTTAGCTTCTAAATGGCCTCACGAAGCTATTTTCGTGGCACCAAAGTCTAGGGTGCCATCTTTCCACTGTTCCCGTATATTCAAGAGGCGGTCTGTTGGATATCCGAAGCAACAGCTGGATTCGTAGACCCTAACTGCGCCGGCGCAAAATACTAGTCAAGGATCTACTTCCAACTAGACCCTCGCGAATATACGTGGAGGAAATTGCGATACAAATGTGAATTACATGAAAAATGCACTTAGCTCGAAGTAGAACACCTACCTTTATTCTCGGGGATCTCGTGGTCAGCCTCTGGACCTATAATGGGTTTCACAGTTGCATCTCCTTATATCTAAAATAAATCATGACGAAGCGGCTTCTAATAAAACTAAACGATTTAATAACAAAAGAGGTAAACTATGGCTAAACATTCATACAATAAAATAAAAACACACTCCCATTCTCTCATCTTTACACTCACGCCACTGATAGAACTGCGTTCTATTAACGCTATGATAAAATTTGGGGTAGCTTGTGTCCATAAATCAAGCTCTATAACAATTACACACCCCTGTGTATTTACATTCCTCTGGCACGTTCCAATGAACATCTGGGCGCTAAGAGCGGCGCGACCATCGCCACGCGTCTGATAACATAACATAACCCGTTACATTCCCAGTGCTAGCTGGATTAAAAAGGTGCAAGCCGTGCGGTTCGCAACAACTCTCTCCATTTGTGCGACCTAGCCGTGGCCTTGGCTGGAAACGAGTTTTACAGAAGCCCTCGCTATTCCCGCCTGGCCCACAAATGCACTCTCCATAACAATAAAAGCTGTGTTAAAATAAAACAGATTCACGTCAGACAAATACGTGAACTGTACGCACATCCTTCACGCTATTAACATAAAACTTCTATACACAGTTCCATTCACACTCTCGCTTTGTGACGTCCCAATGGAGTTCATTTCATTCACACTGGACAAGAAACAAACCACATCCAGTCACACACTCATTCCCACTCTAACCTCTACGTTAAACAAACCATAAACTTCCTATGCCTAACATGTTATACACTCGATTGGCAAGTAATGAAAGAAAACACTGAACGAATTTGCAATGACGCTTATAGCATCAGCTATAGTCCTTTAAAATAATTAGCGTCTCTATACACTTCAGCCTGAGTTCCGATCTAACAGTTATGTCAAATACAGTAACTGAGATCCTTAAAATCTTCTACATCTCCAGAAATAACCACCACCAGTCTCTCCTCTCTGATCTGGTGTCACAATAGTTTAAATACATTCGACCACTCAAGGTGAAATATATGTCGTTACATATTTGGGTTTAATAATCTCGATAAGAGTATAACATAACAGATGTCATTATCTATTTCCCGTTTCAATTTCAACCGTGACCCTACAGGTCTTCTCTAATCCAAAGTCGCGTATACAAAATAAGGAGTACTCTCTACTCACACCTTTATGCCTTGTTAAACTTAGTCATGCCCACGCAATGACTGTACTATAAAATGCGGAAAACGCCTTCGCAAAACCCTCGTATGCCAACTACACACGGAATACATACACATAAAACCCACTATCAAAGGGTTATCACCTTCACTTCTTTCAACTGGCATTCCTAAAAAAGGGAATAATTCACCAGCGTTGTCACAACAATCGCTGGTGTCATGAACAATAACAACAATTGCTAAATCATTAATTTATACATCATAACGACCTTTGGATTTTACGATACTAACCTCCCCACCTATTACTCTCGAACCGCTACTCTGATAAATATAAACTGTCGTGCATACATTTAATAAAAAATACTGCATCTCATCTTCATACTTCTGGGTTCGGTTTTATCGAAGAAGGAATATTATGTCTACAACGTGACATGATATTACTCCTCGTAAATATTTAATCACAACATTAATATGAGTGTGTCCAACAAGAATCGATCACGACGAGGATATCAAACGATAATTACCCTAACGTCGGATGATAATAAATCTTCCGAGAAGATTCTAGCTTCAAATAAATTTTAAATGACTGAAAGTTCATAGCTTTCCTCAATAAAACATACAATTAGTCATATTCGTATTCTCTCCATTCAGAACGAATGTCTATGAGTTCTGACGATAATAATCGTGTCCACGTTGTCCACGTTAAATGTTTCTTTTCCACAAGATGTCATGATATTTCACAATATATCACTACCAAGATCTTCTTCACTTGACGTTTCTTCCCGACGGATAAAATGCCCAAATTAAACTAATACAAATTAATTTAATGAGTAACATAGACGAAAATGTATATCACCTGAATTCAGAATGAATTCAAAAACGTCTAAAATAAATTACTGTTCCTTAAAGGAAATGACAAAAGTTTGTTCCTCGAACAAGACAAATAATCTCAGTTCAGAAACTGGATTCCTTACAAACGAAGCTAAAAGCGTCGCAAGACGATCACTACAATAAATTTCGAAGAATAAAATGGCTATACATGGAGTACATAAATATAGTGTCGAAATATGGGTAAAGAATTTGCTCAGAAAATGTCACTACAAGCTCTAACTACAAGGATAGTGAACACTGCTACCTGGTCTCCAAGTCTAGAAGATCAAGATAGAGTATTACAAAATACTCGGTTGTTACATCACCGAAAGATCTGGGCTGGATCCTAGCTCGTCTCCAAGAACTCGTGACCCCAGGAAAGGAACGAATTCCCCTACTGGAAAAAACAAGCTCCGACCGGGATCGAACTGCGGGCCTCCAATCATCATCTTCTTTGTGACCGGGATAACCCTGGACCTCTTGATAATCTTGATATTTCTTCTTTCTCCGTCACAGCACTGTTTAATCATAACAGCGAGTAGCGTCGAAAGTTCTGCTTTCCTCTTCGGAAGGCATTCGAAAAGAATGTCATGGACCTCCCTCGCATAACGAACATTCATGTAGATGGAATATGAACATCGTTCTGTAGTCGCTGATGTTAATATTGAGCTCATGTTTGACAAGAATGCACTAGAATAGAGTTGTACGTCAAGTCTCATGATCGCTCATTAAGTAGACATTCATGAACAGTCTCCTCTAACGAAGTTCCATCGCTGACTAAACTGCTTCTATCTGCCTATACTCCTGGCGCACATAATAATTTAATCCATAATAATCTTCATAATGGTAGACTGAATATTGCTCTTCACTATGGAATACTTCTCCATCCTATGTGTGTTGTAATACAGTTCCTCAATAGCAATGCTAACATACACCCGTACTCACTTGTGGCTGGTGCTTGCGCTGCAGTCGCTCGAACAAAAGTGTCTTATCGCGCTGGAAAGAAACACTTTTCTCGCGCTTCACAAAACTGCTTATAACTGCTGAAATATTTCTCTCAAACTTCTGAAAGTTCGTAATACACAATATCTGATAGCAAGCTACAATTTGTAGTTGAAATAATGTCACTAAAGTGGATCAGACTGAAGTGATTGCGGCATATAAGTTCATCGCAACTTCACTTAGTTTCAAGGCGCGGTAATCTCCTAACTCTACCCTCGCTTATGCCTCGTCTCCACGAGTCACCTTCTACTAGCTCGGTGAAACACTCGGAAATCCTCTCTCTTCCAGTAACACACGTCTGACCTCTCAGACATTCAGATAATAATAATAATAATAATAATAATAATAATAATATCGTATGGCCTCGGGTGCCTGGTGCAAGCTTTGTTAATTGACACCCAGAGGGTAGCTTGCATGTCGAATTTCGTCGCTCCTTTGAACGCTATGAAAGTCAAGGAGGTTAGATATCTAAACTCCTTGACGCTACAGCGCTTTCAAGTAGAGAATGGAGGAACTTTGTGTTGGCGGAAAATCCCGAGATTAATTTTGCCATTGAACACGGCCTACTGAATTCAAATGGGTTCTTTAACATGCCAACAACGTATGACATGAGTGTCGTGATTTTTGTCGCCTTCAAAAATCACTTACCACGACCAGGGGCGAACCTGCAATCTTGGGGTTGATAGTCCGACACTATAACCACTCACCCACCGTGGCAAGCATTCAGATAATAATGAGCCTCGATGCTAGGCATCTCCCCTCCAAGTCTACCGATTCTGGCTGCCTTTTTGAGTTCCCTCTCAAATTCGCTCGGGGTCTAGCAAATCGCTTATTCCTTCCAATAGCGATCTGCTATTGACTTATAAAATATTTCCAATATTTTATTATCATATTCTTCTCTTTACCAATATATAATTTCACTCTCTAGGGGCTTAAATGAATTAAATATCCATAAAAATTTAGTTGCTCGAACTCCTGTCTTCTCTAAAACTTCTTCCTATTGGCTGTAAGCTAGTATCCAATGGGATAATATATAACAATATTTCATCAATTCCTGGGAATATTCGCTGTTGCTAGGTCGATTCTAAGCTTCTGGAAACTTCCATTGCGCAATACAATCATGTGACGGAATTTCCCTCCTGCTCAACGTCGCTTCACGACTGGTTTCTGCCTAGTTCCAGCCATCATATTCCTTGGTTGAATTTTATCATGGGCTTCGAAAAAATGCATTATTCCCATTTTCATCCCTTATAATTCGTTTTACGGGGGCAGTACCTCGAGCACAACAAGGAGGGATCCGACGCGACTGCAGATACAGTGGGGGATATAGGAGAAACCGTGACCCCAGGTATCGACACGATCGAGACTGGCATGGAAGCGCGCAAGATAGCCTCGAGTATATTCGACAGCTTCGAACGCCCAGAGAAGAGGCGGCCGAATGCCGAGGGAAGAAAGTCGAGTTCCAGAGGAGGGACCGATCCTGATGATCCCGGTACCTCCACAGGGAAAAAGAACGCCAAAATTGAAGTAGAGTCGTCATTGCATGATACCAGAGTAACTGCCTCTATATTACTCTCGGAACCAGTGCAAGAGGACCTCTTAGAAGAACGACGAACGACTATGAACTAACCCGACTACCCTTGATACCAGCACTGTTTAACGAATGTCCTGTAATCATCCTAATTGACACTGGAGCCATGATCAGTGTAATCTCAACTGATGTTTACGCTAAACTGAAAGCGAAGTCTGATGTAACGGAACTGACTGTGTCACCCCTGCGAGTAAGAGGAGTCATTTCTGACCGCACAGTCAAGTGCAAGATACAGGTAGTATGTAATCTCAACATAGCGAACCAAGAGTACCTGCACCAATTCATTGTTTTCAAGGACTGCAGATACGAAGCGATCCTAGGAGCCGATTTCATGCGCCTACATGACGGCATAATAGACATGGGACGGAACACAGTAGAGTTTTCCCGGAATGAGCCCATTGTCATGAACCTGTTCGAGGACGAAACTGTGTCGAATCCAGATGTTTACGCGATCGACGACTGGGTCTCTAAACAGAAAGCACCGGAAGAGGTAAAACCCGCCGATGCGCAACCTCTATCTGAAGCTGCCAAGAGAGGATTGAGTGACTTACTCCAGGAATACAAGGAAATTTTTGGAACAACACCCGGCGAGATTCCCGATTTCGAGTACGATTTAGTTCTACTAGATGACTCGCCGTTCCAGAAGAAGATATACCCGGTCGCAGAAAAGCACCACGCCGAAGTAGCAAGAAAGCTGAAGGAAATGGAAGATGCAGGGACCATTAAGAAAGCACCGACATATTATCTTAATCCAATCACACCTGTGGTGAAGGTCGATGGAACCTTAAGACTATGTCTCGACGCAAGGGCCTTAAATGAAAGCTAGGCGCCAGAACACGACCGACCGCTGAAAATAAGGGGTATTCTGCGTAAATTCAAAGGGAAGGGGTATCTGACTTCCCTGGAATTGGTACAATCGTATTACCATATCTGATTGTCTGACCACACGCAGAAATACACAGGGTTTCTTTTCGACCAGACCACTTATGTCTTCAAAAAACTACCTTTCGGAGTGAAGAACGCAGGAGCCGCTTTAATCCGTGCTTTGGATGCAAAGTTAACCCCTGAGGTCAAGGAGAAAGTAGTATGTTATGTCGATCATATAATCATAGCGTCCGAGACTGAAGAGGAACCCCTGGGAACTCTTCATCTCGTCTTCGAGAATCTGAGAAAGGCAAATTTTAAAGTCAAGTATGTCAAGTGCCATTTTTTAAAGTCAGAAATAAAATTTGTAGGCCACATTATCAGCGGTGTAGGTTACCGACCGAACCTGGCGAAAATCTAAGCAATCGCCGCATTTCCTACTCCAACTAATGTGAAACATGTGAGACAGTTTCTGGGCATACTTCAGTTATTTACTGCACACTGTCCTAAATACTCAGAGACAGTAGCACCACTGCAGAACCTAATAAAGAAGAAGAGCAGGTGGGCATGGGATGAGGTCTGTGATGAAGCATTTCTTAAGGCAAAGAAAATGCTGGCCGAATCCATCACTTTGGAATACCCTTACTACACTAGGAACTTCATCCTAGAGACGGACGCATCCGCAATAGGGATTGGTGCAATTTTATTGCAAGAAGTCGAACTCAATGATCGTAATTATATCGCTTTTCTGAGCAGACGATTGAGACCACTTGAGTCGCATTATTTCACGACTGAGATAGGATCCTTAGCCATAGTTTACGCCCTGGAATACTGGCGCAAACTTCTTTCGGACACAAGATCGTGGTGAGGACCGACCATCACGCGCTGACCTTCATTACCCGATCAAGACTGGTGAGTGACAGGATAACCAGGTGGGCCTTATTTCTCCAACTTTTCGATTTAGTAATCGAACATCGCCAAGGTAAAGAGAATGTGTTGGCTGACATTCTCAGCCGTAATCCTGACCCTATCATCAACGCCATTGACATCGAGGGAGACTGCGAAGAACACCTCCGCAGGTTACGTTATCTACCCGAAGGTCAGAGCTTTTGGAGACAACTACACCATGGTAGGAGGATTAACAATCTATTGTCTGGGAATGGGAACCATGAAACCCTCAACCCAGCTATTGTCCAAGAGATCGAGATCTCTGCTCGGCAGACCACATGTAAGAAGAGGAAACTGGAATGCTATAAGCTTGATGCCCAAGCTATTGCATGGAATGATGACCAGCCATCCAAGTCTCTGTTATACCATTATATTATGGAATCTACAATAATGGTGAAAGCAATGTGAGTTTGTTTCTAATCTCTTTGTTCGGGTTGATCTGTGGTGGAGTAAAATGTAGAATAGTTAACCGCACTCGTGACACCAGTCAGGTAGGGCTGCAGATAGTTTAATCTGTTTTATTTTAAGGGAGTTAGACACCACGTGTGTTGGTGCATTGTGATGGTGATCGCAGGGCATTACGCTCTAATTTTCATGATAGGCAAGACCACAAGTCATTTGGACTTGCTTTGGCCAGCCCTTAACACGGGCTAACTTAGACTTTGAGCGTTGACCTCTTTGTCACATTTTTATTTTGTGAACCCCTGTCAGCGAATCTCCAATTCACATCCCTGTACATTTTATTTTGGGCTTTATTAAGGCCGTATCAGTTCATGACCAACTGTAGTCATGCCCCTTTTTGAATGTGTTTAATTTACGCTTTATTGTGTGCTTTGATGCCACACCAGTTCAAGTTTGAACTTATTTGGGAATTTCTATAATGATGCCAGCCACGCATCAAACCCCAGATTCACCCCGTATCATTTTAGACATCCTAGTAGCATGTAGGATTGTCGCCTGTTAAACTATTTTGTTTGTGTCAGGTGTTGTGACACATGAAAGTTACTTGAACGCCCAAATGTAAATATTGTAGGAGTGGAGTATCTTCCACGAACTCCAAAGCCAACTATTCCAAGTGGAATATCTGTAAAATATGATCTTTGCAATTTCTTAACATTGCCTATGATTTTTAATCATATTTTTACGTGGTAACTTAGCCATGTACCATTGGTGGCTACCTTGTATAATTTACGAACCAGTGTTAACTACTGATGACTTCTATAATATGAATTTAACACCTGTGGAGTGTAACATCCCCAGACGCGATGAGGTTAGAGCGTGCTTTGACACGCCAAGGTTGAATGTGTACCATATTGAATCCGCACACTCACTGCGAGACAACTGTTTGACCAGTAGACTGTACGCGCATGCGCACGTACCTATTTTGTGTGTGGAATGTATTGATTGATCTCTAGATCAAGGTTGTGAAGTATTTAATGCAGTCATCTGTTTGCTTACGTCACTGGACGTGAATGTACCTTTTTAACGCTTCAGAAAGCTATTATATGAAGAGAATCTATTGTCTGTTATATTAGGTTTTTGACACCGTATTTGTAGGCTCCTATGTTTGTAGAGCGTTTTGCCGCTCTGTCGTACAGATGTTAGATCTGCGACCATTTTCCAGGATTTGTACCTGAAGAACTGTGTAGGAGAGCTTCAGGCCCCTTCAGTGTAATTGTGAAAACCGAGTCTAGTAACTCTTGTTGTTATTGTTCCTGCCATGTGTGAGCCGATGTTGGTATTACGTGATGATCTTTGTAGACTTCACCATAGTTAAGCCTAGGTGTTCATAGAGGATGAGCCAGTATTCTAAACCTACGACAATAATAATAATGCTTCTAATAATCACAAGAACTAATTATATTAATTAAAACGACCATAATTATAGTAAAATTACTGTGACTTGCAATTTTTATGCGAACTAGCCGACTCTTTGAATCAATCACATTTCCATCGGGAGATGACTTGTAGACTTTCTTTTACACATTCTTGAGACGACAGACTTGTCGCGGACCATTAGTTCTCAACTAGTGGCACTCGACCCTCATGTAATGTAAGTCGTGATGTTTATCACGCAGTTACCAACCTAATTAAACCCTAGATGACCCAAGAATACAAACAGTGTTCTTGCGTGTACGCAGGTGATGAATAAGAAGCTTTTTAAACGCTGTGGCTCATTTATTGATTTATGTATGTAAATTTGTATGCTTAGCTGTTGTACCTATTAGTTAGTAAGAGTGTCTTTTCTGTTTTTTTCAACTGGTTGTCACAGCTTTTGCTTTAATTGTTTGTTTGCTACGGTAGTAAGTCACCGTATACTTTGTTGTAATTGTTAGGATTTAGCTAGAGTTTAACTTGTTTAAAAATAAATGAGGGAGTGGTACCATCATAAATTCTTTAATGATTATTGCTTTTAACTTAGCTTATTGGGTCCTTTCACTGATTTCTAAGCGTCTGCCCAGATCGCCCCGGGATGCTGCGTCTTCGTGCGCATTGACCTATAGGAAGTACATCCAGTCATTTTTCCTTTCTTATGCGTCTTGACGGTGAGTTGTCTGGGAAGTCTTTTCGGTTAGTGGCAACCCAAACAATTCGCCTGTCGGGCTCAATATATAGCTTTGTATGGCGCATATCGAGGTAATAAGAATAGCAAACTTACACTTGTTTTGGAGGACAAGAACTCCAAGCGATAACCAATGTAGAATATTGTAAATGAGCTGCTTCGGATGCAGGGTGCGGTAGTTATGTGGATATGGAATGATTAGCTCAGGAATGGGCTACAAGAAGGGTGGCGTAAAACCTTTTTGAAGGCTGATGATTCAAATAAATATATCAATGAATTTCTGTCACACAGCATATATACCGCCTATGTGAAAACTCACCTCAACGTTGCACGAGCATGTACGAATTTACATAAACAATCTAATCGGTTTGTACATGAAATGAAATCTCTTACACAATTCCACCACTTTAAAAATGTAGTGCCGTGTTTGACAAACATTTGAGAAACTTGTCCAGATATTTTAAAATTTTGAACGTCAGCTGGTGTTCAGTTGCCCCGATTCCATCAAATAATTATTATAGCCTCGCACAGCCATTCTTTTAAAGCGACACAATGTGGGAGAAAAATAAGTTATACCCGCCGAGGAAGAGTGAATCAGGACACAATATCTGTAATCATTCAATAATTTCTGTTATTGAACTGATTAAAAACTAGGCTGACTTTTGGGATATAATATGAGTATGTGGAAATAATTACCCTTTGCCCATTATAAGCAATTATTTTGAAATTGATATGAATTTCACACACAGGGTGGTTCACCAGCCCCTTGATTTGGGTAGGGGTAGGCAATCGAACTAACGCGTATATAATAGTCATCCTAAAAA
This sequence comes from Meconema thalassinum, assembly GCA_946902985.2. Lineage (NCBI taxonomy): Eukaryota > Metazoa > Arthropoda > Insecta > Orthoptera > Tettigoniidae > Meconema > Meconema thalassinum. The sequence continues at coordinate 265,981,881 of OX336395.1, read as the reverse complement.
AAATACTACCTGCTGTTTACGGCCTTAGTACAACTTTACCGTAGAGTTCATGCTCGCGAATGTGGTAGAAATCATTAGCGGTAGTGTTATTTCAATAACCTCAACTATAATGCATGTTTTAATCAATCACAGCTCCGAATAAGAACACCTTACCTTTGTACAGGTGCCATGGGGGCTATAAGTAGATTCAATCCGTGCCAGTAATTCACTATAAATATCAGTAGATAAAGTGGCTAATTCATGCATTTCTGGTTTTGCGTCAGGTAAGCTGCCTCGTGGCTGGTACATGTTTTTTCGTTTAATGCCGATTACAGTGGATGTACTATGGCCACCTACGTACCTGTTCCAACCAGTGATTTTATTTGGTCCGGAAAGGACCATTTCTATCCGATGGAACGTAGCCAGGTTGGACGACGACATAATAATCTGTAGAACGAAAGCAAGTTACTCTGTATATTCAGGGTATCAAACGTTCGAAAGGGATAATCAGACTCACTCAGGCCACCGCACGTATCCCGTCTAAGACCTCTGTTACCTCATTCCTCATTCTTACGTTCGACAAACTTAAAACATTAATTGATCTACTAGTGAGGAAACCCGTATCGTATTGAGTTCATGCCATTGTTAACATGACTTTTCTTTCTAAAGATATGATAAGAGAGAATTTGAAATTCTCAGAAACGAAATTTACTAACTGAATAAGCATCAGCTGAATGAATTTTCAGGTAGGATTATTTTATACAAAATAAAGTGTGTTGGCATATTTGTGGAATTGATTTTCAAATCTTTACCATCTACTCGAGACAAATCTATAAGTCATCCGGGAAGTGGTTTTCCATGGCATCCCATTTCTACTCCAGATAAAATGCTGGGATGCTTCGAAATTTAAGACCACTGCCACCTCCTTAGCACTCCTGCTTTCGGTTACAAATACACAAACTATTACGGACACCTTTATAACATTGGTTAATAGACAAATTTAAACACACACTAGAACACAAGAATGTATTGATCATGATTTCCAAGCCCCTAAAGTTTAAAAAGAAACCTCAAATATTGACGCAGCTGAGAACAGCTAAATGATCCAAGCATGCCTACAATTTTATATCCGGAAATTCTGGCTCTATAGTCTACCTGATCATCTAGTAGGTGGGTTTCTTGAAGAGCAATGAGATCAATTTGATGTTCTTTGGATAATGTACTTAGGTACTCACATTTATCTTTGGATATACCTTCAATGTTCAGTTGTAGGACACGAGCGCAAGGCCCAATGCATTTTGAGTTCTGTGTGCTTTAGCTCTTAAAAGAACCTTTTGGAAAATGCTGTGGATCATAAAAACAGGGAGAGATACGAGACCTAGTTCGGTTACCGCTTGTGTAGACTTTATGCCGTCCTGCCCTTGCAGTCCATTGCCCAGGGTACACCATCTTGGAGGTTGTCTACACTTCGTACCCCACAAAACTAAATAGTAATGTGTTGTTGAACCACTCTGCTCGTGCGGGATTTTAGGGAGATATTTATTTATTTAATATAACCAATACTACACAACAGCTGAACTGCAACACTCATGGATACAACACAACATCTACTCCGCAAACGTTTCCCTCTTGTTTCTTCTTTTTATTGCCCTCATTGCCTTCTTGAAACACTCCCGTATTCGGCCATCCTACTGGTCATCTGGAACTACCACGCCATACATGGAAATCGCTCTACAGGTTTCGAACGAGACATGGGGTCTGCACAGGCAGATTATACAAGTGGAATAAGGCTTCCTCACCTCAGTGCGACTGTGGATTTGCTGCCTTCGAGCCCATAATGGGAACCGGAGAGACTTGCATGATGCAACGCAGCCTTCTCTTGATTGCATTTCAAATTTAAATATTACTTCGTAAATCTGGACATTTTATCTGTTTATACATGTATGTCTTCTCAACAAAATTGATATTAATATTTATTGTCCTTTTAAATGGTAATGTACACTATATGTTTAATGTGTTCCTCATCTAGTAATTATTTAGATGTAGCATGCCATATGCTAAATAAATATATCGTCGTATCACTATTTGGCATGTTCTTGGATGTCCATTAGTTCTCTCTCCCGGGCGAGAGTTTTTTTTTGTAAAACCAAATACTACAAAAGTGCTGAACTGCATTACTCATGAATAAAACACAACATATACTCCGTCAACGTTTCTCTCTTGTTTCTTCTTTTTTATTGTCCTCACTGTCTTCTTGAAACACATGGATATATCCATAAAAGCTATGACTCCAAATACTCCAACATGACTCCGCAGAATATATGAGTAATTTTAAAATATCTTTCTGTTAGTGATTTAATGAATGATGCTCTAATTATATATCATTCCATTAGTTAGATCTGTGGAACTTTAAAGTTTAATTCGCTATTTTCAGATAACTCAATAGAATTAATAGCGCAGTGCAATACATTTATACCAATGATTTCAGGGTAATATGTCCAAATACTTCGAATCCTGTTGTGGGGAACATTTACGCATTATGTAATACTGGAGGACATTCGACTCGAACTGTATCTGGAAAAGGGAACAAAATCAATCAACTCATGAAGCCTTGCTCGCGTTGCATATGCGAAGCCAAGTTTGTTGGTACCGGCAAGAAAGCATACTCATGTAGCACATGTGGCGACAAAGTTGTCTTGAAAGCAAATTCAATTGAGGATGTTTTAACTCATAGCGACCAGAAGTTAATCTCATGTGACATATGCAAAAAGAAATTTGCATTCGTGGTGCTTTTGAAGAAACATAAGTTGACTCATACTGTCGAGGGACAAAGTTCATGTAGCATATATGAAGCTAAGGTTACTCCCAAAGGACAATTGAAGCCGCACATGTTAACGCATTCTGGCGAAATTACTTACTCATGTTGCATATGTGAAGCCAAGTTTTCTCGTAAAGAACTATTAAAGTCTCACATGTTAACGCATACTGGTGAGAAGCCTTACTCATGCAGCATATGTTAAGCCAAGTTTGCCGGGAAAAGACAATTGATAGCGCACATGGTAGTGCATACTGGTGAGAAGCCTTATTCATGCAGCATCTGTCAAGCAAATTTTGCTCGGCCAGTATATTTAAAGACCCACATGGTTACTCATACTGGTGATAAGCCTTATTCATGCAGCATATGTGAAGCCAAGTTTGCTCAGGGAAGAAACCTGAAGAGCCACATACGCATAATGTTGATAGGCAGATCATGCAGTATATCTTAAGCGAAACTTGCCTTGTAAGGGCAATTGAAATCGCAGATGGTAATGCATCCTGATGAGAAGCGTTATTCGCGTAGCTTATGTGAAGCCAAGTTTTCTTTGGGCGGAAACTTGAAGAGTCACATGGTTACGCATACTGGTGATAAGCCTTATTCATGGAGAATATGTGATGCTAAGTTTGCTCGGAAAGGACATTTGAACTCATATGTTAGCACATACTGGTGAGAAGACTTATTCATGCAGCATATGTCAAGGCATTTTTCCCTGGAAGGAACAATTGAGAACGCACTTTTTAATGCATACTGGTGAGAAGCCTTATCCATGCAACATAGGTACAACCACGTTTGCTAGGAAAGTATAATTGAAGCCACACATGTTCACGCATGCCGGCCAGATGCCTTACTCATGCACTGTATGTGTAGCCATATTTTCACGGAAAGATCAATTGAAGCCGCACATTTTACAGCATACTGTTCAGAAGTGCTAATCATGTAGTTCTTGTGAAGCCAAGTTTGCTCCGGGAGAACAATTGAAGTCTCACATGTTAATGCATACTGGTAATAAACCCTCTTCATGTAGCATATGTGAAGCCAAGTTTTCCCGGAAAGAACAATATTGAAACCACACATGGTATTGCTTACTGGTTAGAAGCCTTATTCATGTAGCATTTCTGAGGCAACGTTTACACAGGGAAGACATTTTTTTTGTAGTCTCATATGTTACTGCATACTTGTGACGAACATATTCATGCAGCATATGTGAAACCAAGTTTGCTCGGAAAAAAATATTGAAGTCTTACATGTTAACACATACTGGTATTTTTTTGACTCATGCGATATATGTGAGGCAGTGTTTGTCCGGAAACAACATTTAAAATCGCACCTCTTAACGCATACCGGCCAGAAGCCTTAGACATGCACTATTAAGTTTTCAAGGACGAATTGTCAAGTCCCAAATGTTCACGCATACTGGCAAATAACCATATTCATTTAGCATATGTGAAGGCATCTTACTCAAACAGGGCATATGAAATCTCACCTGTTTAGGCATACCGGCGAGAAGCCAAACTGATGTAGCACATGCGAGGCCAAATTTGCTTGTAGGGGGCTTACGAAGACTCGCATGTTATCGCATGACGGTAAGGACGTATACATATAAAGCCATGCGAAGAAATATTTCCCAGAAAAGGGATTTGATAAAACATGTGAAGGAGAGTTTGCTCCGGTAGGGCGAATGGCCCATAACTCATTTCTTTACGTTTTAACATTTAAACGGGTCAAGTTAATACATGCTATACCAATGTAACGAACGGATAGCACATAATTATAATATGTTTACATATAACATATTTAATTGGCACCAGATTAATACAATTGTAGTCTAAAGTATGTTAGACCACTGGTGTTTGAAATGTGCAAATAGCACACTTTTTAGGCAAATTGTTTGTTAGAGTCGTTTCGTAGTTTTAGAACTTACAAGGTTGAGTGTGGATCCGTTTTGGTAAACTAATTTGTATAAATACGTTAAATCTTCCGCCTGATCAATACTTAAATTAAATATGATGACTGTGTGGTCATTAGTGGGACATTTTTTGAGGCCTAATTATTAGTTTTGGCCCTTTATCTGCCGATATGAAGGACTCTTTAGATCTCTAAATTTGTACGGTGCTTTTTTTAGCTAAGTTAGCCTGGCTCGCTTCATTGATTTTAGAACTTTTTATACTAATTAGTTTATCAACACGGAACCAGAATGAACCTTTTAATTTCTAAAGTCGATGAAGCGAGTGAGGCCAACTTAGCTAAAAAGCACGATACAAATTTAAATATCCAAAAGCTTCTTTCATATCGGCTGATGAAGGGGCCAAAACTTATAACTAGGCCTAGAAACATGTCCCGCTAATGATCACACAGTGATCATATTTAATAAAAGGATTGATCAGGCGGAACCTTTTTACCTGTTTATATTAATAGTCGTTTCTTTTTCGAAGTTGTAATAATTACTCTTTTAGAAGACACTTGTATCTGGAATATTCAAGAAAAGCCAACCCTCTACTTCTTATTTCGTAAGTTGAATGCCTAGAAACAAAAACAAAATTCGAAATAATAATCACGGACGATTCATTGCCAATGAAGATCAAATGCAGATTCGTGGACCGGAAGTGTGCTGTGCATAAGCTTCGTTACCATTTTAAATCGTGGAGGCCCTATGTGGGAAATCAATACTTATAAGAGAGTTGGATGAATAAAAACAAGTAGTTCTGTGAAGAACTATATAGCCTATTTTCATATATCCTATTTATGTTAATTGCCTCTATCAACATACATCATTTCAGTTCGATTGCTGTAATAGATTCGTAGATATTGAGAACCGACTAAATATTGCGGATGGTCGCCATGTTGGATTTTAATATATGTAGGTCATAGAGTTATGAACTATTACATGAAGATTATTGTGTACGAGTAGTATTCAAACTTCAGTCACATGATTAGGACACAAGAAGTAAAAACGAGATTTTAAATTTCCCACAGATGCCATCTTGTGGTTATGGAAACAATTGAAATAAATTAGATGCCAGTAGATTAACAATTGTATAAGGATTTACTGTACCAAGTGTCAATATACTCTGGTTAAATTGCGAGAAACGACCATGTGAATATTTATATTTCGCGTCGCCGCCATGTTGGATTTGTGATCACCAGGAAATTGAAAGTCCTATAGTTGAACGTATGTTCATTGCCCCTATGAACATTAAAAAAAATTGATTGCTGTAATAGATTCGTAGATATTTGAATTTATCATAAAGAAATGCCGCTGAGGCTAAACAGCCCCTTTATGTAGCGTGTACAGTGTTCTGGCTTGAAATTTCGCAATAAGAAACTAAACCTAGCTTAACAACTAACAAAACAAAATATAGAATGCACTTATTGTGAAACAAACAAATTAGCAAACATGTTATACAAGATGAATAATGCAAATTAGAATATAATAATTAAACAAATAACCTATTCATAATGTTGAATTTTGGGCTTATGCCGTGTTTTATTATACTAAAATTCGACGCGTTTCGAAAGAAACCATGTCTTTCATCGTCAGGAATAATCTGGAATACGACAATGTTGCTAAGAGAAAGCAACGAAGAACATATAGAAGGTGCCCAAAGACGGACGCCATTATAGCCCCATGTTAGTGACAACGGAAAGCAGCAGGGAATTACTTTCTCAGGGTTCTGATAATAGGTAGCCAGGATTCACTGAGATTGTAGCCGGTGTCGCGGATGAAATTATCTGGCTGTTTACGTATTTCAACCGCCTCCCTGATGATTCTGGGACGATATTGCCTTATACGGGCAAGAACATCCACTCCTTGGAACATGACAACATGGCCAGGTGTTAAAGCATGATCGGCAACAGCTGATTTATCAGGTTGAATGAGCCTGATACATCTATTATGTTCCTTAATGCGAGTGCATATTGTTCTCGAAGTCTGCCCGATGTAAACCTTGCCACAAGTACAGGGAACTCTGTAGATACCCGGTTGTTGCAATTTAGGCAAACTGTCCTTAGTTGGTCGCAGGAGTTGCCTAATCTTAACAGAAGTTCCAAATACAGTCCGTATGTTGTACCGACGTAGGATTTTAGCAATACGATCCGTTGTGTTATGTATGTACGGAAGGTAAGCAGTTCCTCTTACATCTCTTTTCTCAACTGACGTCCTATTATTATTTGTTGGTTTCAGAACCGTAGAAATCAAAGACTTGCTATAACCGTTGCTTTCAAAGGTGGTTCGCAGGGTGTTAATTTCTTCTTGTAAAGAAGACACTTCACAAATCCTCCTAGCCCTGGTAGTTAGAGTTGTAAAGATACCATGTTTCTGGGCAGGGTGATGGTGAGAACTTGCGTGGGGATATCTATTGGTGTGTGTTGGCTTACGAAAAACTCTGTGTCCTAAAGATCCATCCTCTTTCTTGGTGACGAGAACATCTAAAAAAGGTATTTTGCCGTCAGATTCCTTTTCCATGGTGAAACAAATAGAAGGGTGCTGGAGATTAAGGTGATCCAGGAAATGGCTAAGATTTTCCTCACCTTCCGTCCAAACAACGAACGTGTCATCCACATAACGCCACCAGATCTTCGGTTTGAAAGGAGCCGACGACAAAGCTTTCTCTTCAAAGTTCTCCGTGAAGAAATTAGCCACAACAGGAGAGAGAGGACTACCCATGGCCACACCATCAGTCTGCTCATAAAAATTCCCATTCCATAGAAAGTAGGAGGAGGTCATGCAGTGATAAAAAAAAGTCTTGTGATGTCTTCAGGAAAAAAGCCATTAATGAGTGACATAACACCATCAATAGGTACTCTCGTAAACAGAGACACCACGTCGAGACTCACTAGAATATCACCCGGCTGAAGTGATATAGCTTTTAACTTTTCCACGAAGTGTGTGGAATCCTTAATGTACGAAGGCGTGTTACCCAGAAGCGGCTGAAGTAGTCTACCTAAGTATTTGGAAAGGGAATAGGTAGGAGAACCAATCGTACTAACAATAGGTCTAAGAGGAACATCTTCCTTATGTATTTTAGGAAGACCATAGAGTCTCGGAGGAATAGCATCCCCTGGAAGGAGAGTCTTCGCTGTATCCGCTGGAATAGATGATTGCTTGATCAATTTGACGGTGACATTTGAGTAGCGAGTAGTAGGATCACGACTATTAATCCTATATACAGGATCTGATAACAAAGACGAGATCTTGGAATCATAATCAACCTTATCCAATACCACTGTCGCGTTACCCTTGTCAGCGGGGAGAACGATAATATCAGAATTGTCCCTTAGATCTTTAAGTGCCCGGCTTTCGCCTTGTTTTAAGTTGGTGTTAGGTGGCTTAGCGGTCTTGAGAACTCGGGAACATTCTTGCCTGGCTTCCTCGGCCTCTTCAGGTGTGAGGTGATGTACCGAGGATTCTACGGATGTAATAAGTTCTTCAATAGGAATTCTTCTAGGCGCTACAGCAAAATTGAGACCTTTAGCGACAACTGCCTGTTGGGTATCACTTAGGGGCTTGCTGGACAAATTTACGACAACCTTGTTAGTATCAAGTCTAATGGCTTGAGATTTCTGCAACTGACATAACCTATCATATTTGGAAATATGTCTGTCCCTCACCTGATCTAGGACGCTGTTAGCTTGCACTGAAGAAATACGATCAAAGATCTTCCATAATTCCTCACTTACGAAGTTTGAGAGGCGTAGATGTAGCTGTAGTAACTCCCTCGAAATAAAATCCAACTGCTTACGAGTATGCTGTAACCTCTATATCAATAACGCCTTGTTTGCACGACGATAGATTCTCGTTGCCTTAGGTGTTCTGAAGGAATGCTTCAACATAACAAAACTCGGTAGAATATCATGATCCCGGCATCTTAGGAGAAAAGCGAGTGAAGAGATTAGACACACCTTCTTGCATCGTAACCTACTAAATCTAGACATCAGTCGGAAAATATCCTCCCCTTAGAGGTTTCTAATATTGTCATTTAGACTTTCACGGCCCGTGTTACTATTCATAATGTTGAATTTTGGGCTTATGCCGTGTTTTATTATACTAAAATTCGACGCGTTTCGAAAGAAACCATGTCTTTCATCGTCAGGAATAATCTGGAATACGACAATGTTGCTAAGAGAAAGCAACGAAGAACATATAGAAGGTGCCCAAAGATGGACGCCATTATAGCCCCATGTTAGTGACAACGGAAAGCAGCAGTGAATTACTTTCTCAGGGTTCTGATAATAGGTAGCCAGGATTCACTGAGATTGTAGCCGGTGTCGCGGTTGAAATTATCTGGGTGTTTACGTATTTCAACCGCCTCCCTGATGATTCTGGGACGATATTGCTTTATACGGGCAAGAACATCCACTCCTTGGAACATGACATCATGGCCAGGTGTTAAAGCATGATCGGCAACAGCTGATTTATCAGGTTGAATGAGCCTGATACATCTATTATGTTCCTTAATGCGAGTGCATATTGTTCTCGAATTCTGCCCGATGTAAACCTTGCCACAAGTACAGGGAACTCTGTAGATACCCGGTTGTTGCAATTTAGGCAAACTGTCCTTAGTTGGTCGCAGGAGTTGCCTAATCTTAACAGAAGTTCCAAATACAGTCCGTATGTTGTACCGACGTAGGATTTTAGCAATACGATCCGTTGTGTTATGTATGTACGGAAGGTAAGCAGTTCCTCTTACATCTCTTTTCTCAACTGACGTCCTATTATTATTTGTTGGTTTCAGAACCGTAGAAATCAAAGCCTTGCTATAACCGTTGCTCTCAAAGGTGGTTCGCAGGGTGTTAATTTCTTCCTGTAAAGAAGACACTTCACAAATCCTCCAAGCCCTGTTTCTGGGCAGGGTGATGGTGAGAACTTGCGTGGAGATATCTATTGGTGTGTGTTGGCTTACGAAAAACGCTGTGTCCTAAAGATCCATCCTCTTTCTTGGTGACGAGAACATCTAAAAAAGGTATTTTGCCGTCAGATTCCTTTTCCATGGTGAAACAAATAGAAGGGTGCTGGAGATTAAGGTGATCCAGGAAATGGCTAAGATTTTCCTCACCTTCCGTCCAAACAACGAACGTGTCATCCACATAACGCCACCAGATCTTCGGTTTGAAAGGAGCCGACGACAAAGCTTTCTCTTCAAAGTTCTCCATGAAGAAATTAGCCACAACAGGAGAGAGAGGACTACCCATGGCCACACCATCAGTCTGCTCATAAAAATTCCCATTCCATAGAAAGTAGGAGGAGGTCATGCAGTGATAAAAAAAAGTCTTGTGATGTCTTCAGGAAAAAAGCCATTAATGAGTGACATAACACCATCAATAGGTACTCTCGTAAACAGAGACACCACGTCGAGACTCACTAGAATATCACCCGGCTGAAGTGATATAGCTTTTAACTTTTCCACGAAGTGTGTGGAATCCTTAATGTACGAAGGCGTGTTACCCAGAAGCGGCTGAAGTAGTCTACCTAAGTATTTGGAAAGGGAATAGGTAGGAGAACCAATCGTACTAACAATAGGTCTAAGAGGAACATCTTCCTTATGTATTTTAGGAAGACCATAGAGTCTCGGAGGAATAGCATCCCCTGGAAGGAGAGTCTTCGCTGTATCCGCTGGAATAGATGATTGCTTGATCAATTTGACGGTGACATTTGAGTAGCGAGTAGTAGGATCACGACTATTAATCCTATATACAGGATCTGATAACAAAGACGAGATCTTGGAATCATAATCAACCTTATCCAATACCACTGTCGCGTTACCCTTGTCAGCGGGGAGAACGATAATATCAGAATTGTCCCTTAGATCTTTAAGTGCCCGGCTTTCGCCTTGTTTTAAGTTGGTGTTAGGTGGCTTAGCGGTCTTGAGAACTCGGGAACATTCTTGCCTGGCTTCCTCGGCCTCTTCAGGTGTGAGGTGATGTACCGAGGATTCTACGGATGTAATAAGTTCTTCAATAGGAATTCTTCTAGGCGCTACAGCAAAATTGTGACCTTTAGCGACAACTGCCTGTTGGGTATCACTTAGGGGCTTGCTGGACAAATTTACGACAACCTTGTTAGTATCAAGTCTAATGGCTTGAGATTTCTGCAACTGACATAACCTATCATATTTGGAAATATGTCTGTCCCTCACCTGATCTAGGACGCTGTTAGCTTGCACTGAAGAAATACGATCAAAGATCTTCCATAATTCCTCACTTACGAAGTTTGAGAGGCGTAGATGTAGCTGTAGTAACTCCCTCGAAATAAAATCCAACTGCTTACGAGTATGCTGTAACCTCTCTATCAATAACGCCTTGCTTGCACGACGATAGATTCTCGTTGCCTTAGGTGTTCTGAAGGAATGCTTCAACATAACAAAACTCGGTAGAATATCATGATCCCGGCATCTTAGGAGAAAAGCGAGTGAAGAGATTAGACACACCTTCTTGCGTCGTAACCTACTAAATCTAGACATCAGTCGGAAAATATCCTCCCCATAGAGGTTTCTAATATTGTCATTTAGACTTTCACGGCCCGTGTTACTATTCATAATGTTGAATTTTGGGCTTATGCCGTGTTTTATTATACTAAAATTCGACGCGTTTCGAAAGAAACCATGTCTTTCATCGTCAGGAATAATCTGGAATACGACAATGTTGCTAAGAGAAAGCAACGAAGAACATATAGAAGGTGCCCAAAGATGGACGCCATTACAGCCCCATGTTAGTGACAACGGAAAGCAGCAGTGAATTACTTTCTCAGGGTTCTGATAATAGGTAGCCAGGATTCACTGAGATTGTAGCCGGTGTCGCGGTTGAAAGTATCTGGGTGTTTACGTATTTCAACCGCCTCCCTGATGATTCTGGGACGATATTGCTTTATACGGGCAAGAACATCCACTCCTTGGAACATGACATCATGGCCAGGTGTTAAAGCATGATCGGCAACAGCTGATTTATCAGGTTGAATGAGCCTAATACATCTATTATGTTCCTTAATGCGAGTGCATATTGTTCTCGAAGTCTGCCCGATGCAAACCTTGCCACAAGTACAGGGAACTCTGTAGATACCCGGTTGTAGCAATTTAGGCAAACTGTCCTTAGTTGGTCGCAGGAGTTGCCTAATCTTAACAGAAGTTCCAAATACAGTCCGTATGTTGTACCGACGTAGGGAGGCGGTTGAAATACGTAAACACCCAGATAATTTCAACCGCGACACCGGCTACAATCTCAGTGAATCCTGGCTACCTATTATCAGAACCCTGAGAAAGTAATTCACTGCTGCTTTCCGTTGTCACTAACATGGGGCTATAATGGCGTCCATCTTTGGGCACCTTCTATATGTTCTTCGTTGCTTTCTCTTAGCAACATTGTCGTATTCCAGATTATTCCTGACGATGAAAGACATGGTTTCCTTCGAAACGCGTCGAATTTTAGTATAATAAAACACGGCATAAGCCCAAAATTCAACATTATGAATAGTAACACGGGCCGTGAAAGTCTAAATGACAATATTAGAAACCTCTATGGGGAGGATATTTTCCGACTGATGTCTAGATTTAGTAGGTTACGACGCAAGAAGGTGTGTCTAATCTCTTCACTCGCTTTTCTCCTAAGATGCCGGGATCATGATATTCTACCGAGTTTTGTTATGTTGAAGCATTCCTTCAGAACACCTAAGGCAACGAGAATCTATCGTCGTGCAAGCAAGGCGTTATTGATAGAGAGGTTACAGCATACTCGTAAGCAGTTGGATTTTATTTCGAGGGAGTTACTACAGCTACATCTACGCCTCTCAAACTTCGTAAGTGAGGAATTATGGAAGATATTTGATCGTATTTCTTCAGTGCAAGCTAACAGCGTTCTAGATCAGGTGAGGGACAGACATATTTCCAAATATGATAGGTTATGTCAGTTGCAGAAATCTCAAGCCATTAGACTTGATACTAACAAGGTTGTCGTAAATTTGTCCAGCAAGCCCCTAAGTGATACCCAACAGGCAGTTCTCGCTAAAGGTCTCAATTTTGCTGTAGCGCCTAGAAGAATTCATATTGAAGAACTTATTACATCAGTAGAATCCTCGGTACATCACCTCACACCTGAAGAGGCCGAGGAAGCCAGGCAAGAATGTTCCCGAGTTCTCAAGACCGCTAAGCCACCTAACACCAACTTAAAACAAGGCGAAAGCCGGGCACTTAAAGATCTAAGGGACAATTCTGATATTATCGTTCTCCCCGCTGACAAGGATAACGCGACAGTGGTATTGGATAAGGTTGATTATGATTCCATGATCTCGTCTTTGTTATCAGATCCTGTATATAGGATTAATAGTCGTGATCCTACTACTCGCTACTCAAATGTCACCGTCAAATTGATCAAGCAATCATCTATTCCAGCGGATACAGCGAAGACTCTCCTTCCAGGGGATGCTATTCCTCCGAGACTCTATGGTCTTCCTAAAATACATAAGGAAGATGTTCCTCTTAGACCTATTGTTAGTACGATTGGTTCTCCTACCTATTCCCTTTCCAAATACTTAGGTAGACTACTTCAGCCGCTTCTGGGTAACACGCCTTCGTACATTAAGGATTCCACACACTTCGTGGAAAAGTTAAAAGCTATAACACTTCAGCCGGGTGATATTCTAGTGAGTCTCGACGTGGTGTCTCTGTTTACGAGAGTACCTATTGATGGTGTTATGTCACTCATTAATGGCTTTTTTCCTGAAGACATCACAAGACTTTTTTATCACTGCATGACCTCCTCCTACTTTCTATGGAATGGGAATTTTTATGAGCAGACTGATGGTGTGGCCATGGGTAGTCCTCTCTCTCCTGTTGTGGCTAATTTCTTCATGGAGAACTTTGAAGAGAAAGCTTTGTCGTCGGCTCCTTTCAAACCGAAGATCTGGTGGCGTTATGTGGATGACACGTTCGTTGTTTGGACGGAAGTTGAGGAAAATCTTAGCCATTTCCTGGATCACCTTAATCTCCAGCACCCTTCTATTTGTTTCACCATGGAAAAGGAATCTGACGGCAAAATACCTTTTTTAGATGTTCTCGTCACCAAGAAAGAGGATGGATCTTTAGGACACAGCGTTTTTCGTAAGCCAACACACACCAATAGATATCTCCACGCAAGTTCTCACCATCACCCTGCCCAGAAACATGGTATCTTTACAACTCTAACTACCAGGGCTTGGAGGATTTGTGAAGTGTCTTCTTTACAGGAAGAAATTAACACCCTGCGAATCACCTTTGAGAGCAACGGTTATAGCAAGGCTTTGATTTCTACGGTTCTGAAACCAACAAATAATAATAGGACGTCAGTTGAGAAAAGAGATGTAAGAGGAACTGCTTACCTTCCGTACATACATAACACAACGGATCGTATTGCTAAAATCCTACGTCGGTACAACATACGGACTGTATTTGGAACTTCTGTTAAGATTAGGCAACTCCTGCGACCAACTAAGGACAGTTTGCCTAAATTGCAACAACCGGGTATCTACAGAGTTCCCTGTACTTGTGGCAAGGTTTACATCGGGCAGACTTCGAGAACAATATGCACTCGCATTAAGGAACATAATAGATGTATCAGGCTCATTCAACCTGATAAATCAGCTGTTGCCGATCATGCTTTAACACCTGGCCATGATGTCATGTTCCAAGGAGTGGATGTTCTTGCCCGTATAAAGCAATATCGTCCCAGAATCATCAGGGAGGCGGTTGAAATACGTAAACACCCAGATAATTTCAACCGCGACACCGGCTACAATCTCAGTGAATCCTGGCTACCTATTATCAGAACCCTGAGAAAGTAATTCACTGCTGCTTTCCGTTGTCACTAACATGGGGCTATAATGGCGTCCATCTTTGGGCACCTTCTATATGTTCTTCGTTGCTTTCTCTTAGCAACATTGTCGTATTCCAGATTATTCCTGACGATGAAAGACATGGTTTCTTTCGAAACGCGTCGAATTTTAGTATAATAAAACACGGCATAAGCCCAAAATTCAACATTATGAATAGTAACACGGGCCGTGAAAGTCTAAATGACAAACAAATAACCTACTTAATGTATTATGAAATCTATTGAATAAAAAATAATTATAGTATGTTAATAAAGGACTACATTCTTTATGTGAATTATGTTATGATCTATTATTGAAACAAGTACATGAGTGACATGATTACTCGAACTACTATCAATGCCACGGAAGTTGTGTCTTGGATACTTAAAACATTATAAAAAGCTGAATGGCACGGATAGATTTCAAAAAATGTGTATGAACTACTGTATTTACGGTATATTACGTGGTTTACGAATTCAACAACTGAGGTGTTCGTATTCCTTCAGGAATCGTGACATTAGGTATTTCTTGAGTTGTGTAGTGTTAACAGAGTTTGTAAATGAGTGAAGGTGGAATGTATTAAAGAGCCGTGAAGCTGTGCAAAGGAATGATATATTTTACTTAGTTGTACGGTGGACGGGAATCTGTAGAGTACAATCAGTAAATCTATTTTCTCTGTTGTGGACGGAGTTCATTGGTTTAAACACATTATAGAGATAACCAGGGGTTTTTGTACACAATATTTTCTGGGTTAGGATAGCAATTGACAGCTGCCTACGTTCACGAAGTTTCAACCACTGCATTTGCACATAATAAGGTGTAATGTGTGCATCACGCCTGACGTCTAAAATGTAACGAACGGATGCATTTTGAACTCTCTGTAATTTTATGTTAAGTGTTTCTGATAAATCGTTATACACTACTGATCCTTATTCGATCATAGGGAGTATCAAAGTTTGGATTAAGAGCTTGAGCATTTTTGACGGCGTGTAAGGGATATTCCGCTTCAAGATATGCGTTGATGATATAGCTTTCCTTATTACAGCTGTGGTATGCTCTCTCCAAGACAAGGTTCTATCGAAAATTACTCCTAGGTTGTTTACAGAGTTGCTGTAGGGGATATCATTGTCTAGTAATTTTATCGGTGGGAGCGAGTTAAGATCGACAGAGATAAGAAGTTTAGTGTAGCCAATGAATATAAGTTGGGTTTTAGAATTATATAACTGTAGGTTATGGTTTAGGGTCCACTGATGGAGGTGAGCGATGTCTTCGTTGAAAAGTTCTATATGGTGAGGTGTATCAGAGGGACTGAAATGGAAGTAGGCCTGTACGTCATCAGCGTACAGATGACAGAGACTGTTTCTGAATACACTGGACATATCATTTATATAAAGCGAGAAGCACAGTGGCCCAAGAACTGACCCTTGGGGTACACCACTTCTTACTAATTGCCAATTGGATGAGGAGCCATCGATGAAGAGCACCCTCTGTTGCCGACCTGCTTGGTACGATTCAAACCAGGACAATGCATTCCGCGATAAGCCAATGGAGTGCAGCTTCGCAAGGAGCAACTCATGGCTTACGCAATCAAAGGCCTTACTGAGATCAAAGAGGCATAGGATTGTAAGCTGTCGTTGGTCAATTGTTGAGTGTATGTCGTCCGTTATTTTTAAGAGCGTGGTAGTTGTGCAGTGATCTTTCTTAAATCCAGAGTGATGAGGATTTAGGGTGTGAAATTTGGTTCTTTCTAGAACTTTACTTACAGCAAAAAGTATGCTGATGGGCCTGAAATCACTGCAAGACGCAGGTATTCTCTTCTTAGGCACCGGGAGTATATTCGCACACTTCCAGAGCGTCGGATATACTCCGTTTTGTAAACAGAAGTTGAACAAGTGTAAAATGGCAGGCAGGAATATATCGAGACAATATTTGAGAGAAGGGAGATTGGAATGTTGTCCGGACCTTTGGCTTTAGTACGAATAGACCTGATCGCTTTCACTAATTGTTCTGGGTATATGTACTTGAAGTAGAAGTGTTCATGATTTGGCGGCGGAAGAAGTCTATAATGCTCTGCGGTCTGGAATATTCTTGTTGTGTTGCTGTTGGGAACTACGTGTAAGTAATGATCACTCAGCTCGGAGGGGGAAACTGGCATTTGGTTATCAGATGGGGAGCTGGCACCTATTCCAAGGGATTTTTCAGCTCTCCAGGAAGCTGCAACATTTTCACAGCGTCTGAAGAGGTTAAATGTGTACTTTATTTTAGCATTTCTTATGGCTTGTTTTGTGTTATTCCGTAGAATTCTGAATTTTTCATAGACGTCTGGAAGTTTTGTCTTCAAAGATTCCTTGCAGGCTCTGTCGTGAGTCTTTATCAAGTCTTTAATTGTTCTGTTAAACCATGGAGTTGAATGGTGTTTAACGTTTACTATCTTCTGAGGGGCATGTTTGTCATACAGAAAGTGGATGTTTTGGTTAAAGAGACTGACCTTTTCGTCTACATTGTTTGTTTTATAAAACTGCTCCCAAGGGAGTAATTCTGCATTCGCACTAAAGTCACTTGAACTAAATTTACTGAAATCACGCACTAGGTATGTCTTGGGTTTTGATTTAGGAGCAGATAAGGAAAATACAGCGTATAAGAGGTCATGAGCTGAGAATCCAGGAGCAGGCTCCTGTCCATAATCCATAGAAGATCATTGCAGTTGGAAGATATTATATCAAGAATGCTATCGCAGGTAGCGGTGTGGAAGGTTTCAGTGAATGGCAAACATTCAAGGTTGCAGGTATTCAACATTTCACGAATACTTTCCGTTTCAAACGCACCACTGCCAAATCTAGCATTTATGTCTCCAACAACGAAAATATATTTGTAATTCAATAAATGTGTGTACATATCGTTCAAGAAGCCAGCTTTTGGTGGACGGTATACACAAGAAAAGAGTATCTTTAAGTCTGGCAGGATCATTTCAAGTATCAAATATTCCGGTTTCTTACTGTATTCACCCGGGGATTGGCTGAGGATGTTGCATTTTATAGTGTCCTTGACATAAACGGCAACGCCACCTGAACCTTTGAGAAGTCTATCATTACGAAAGACGTTGTATCCACTGAGATAAAGTGGAGCATCTCCTATTGAGGGCTTAAGAAATGTATCACTGACTGCTATTATGTCAAAAGAACTGTTACCAAAAGTATGACGGAATTCAGAAATGTGGGAGGAGTCAACTAGAGATTGTGCGTTGATGTGTGCCACTTTAAGCCTGTTAGAGTTTCTCAAGCTAATGTTTGATAGTAGTTCAGCCAATACATGTTGATCATGGGACATAAAAGCAACGAATACACTCTTAATTACAGGATTAAGGACATATAGACACAATATATACTATTAACTGTTTTGCAAACCTGAGATCACTATTGTGAAAATAATAAAACAAACGATAAAATGACCTATCAAAAACAATGAATAGCCTAATATACGCTATAAATAAAAGAAAGTCTAGTGAGATATCAAGTATACAGTACTAGATTAATTTTGAAGTTGATATTAATACCTACAATGCTAGACAAAGAGAAAAGAGAAAGAAAATAATTAATTCTATGCTAGAGCAATGAATCTAATTATAATTAATTCATAACATAAATTTCAGTAAGGAAGAAAGAAAAGTATTTTGATCTTCCTTATTTCCAAGTAGCCTCCCCAGGTTCCATATTTATGCTGAAGAGTTGAAGAGTTGAGTTACCATCAGCTGCACGGTTCTCCAAGGGTCCTTACTTCAAGGGTGTTGGGTACCGCTTCTTCAACGCCTCGAGGTCTCGAGCTGTTGTCAGTCTATGTTTTGTATCACCCACACGTACCATGATAACACCATCAATGCTCCACGTGTAATTTGCGCCAAAATGGTCGACAGTCTGTTTTAGTAGGTCAGTGCGAGTCTTCGTTAAATCTTCCCGCACCGTTATGCCGGTGTTCTTCAGAAATTTCTTCGATTTGAAGAAAGCATTACGATCAGCATAGGACACGAATTTTACAATAATAGGTCTGCTTTTATTACTTCCTCGGAAGCCTACACGATGGGACCTATCAATCCTGGATAGCTCGAGTGGGACGTTAATTTTCCTGGCGACATCTAGGGTAGAATCTGTCTTACCCCACTACTGCACAGTTTTAGTCCTAGAGGCTTGAAATTTATTTTTCGGGTAGAGGGGGTCAGGGCCATTCATTTATGTCAAACAATGTTTTTTTGTAAAAGTCCTAGTTTCAAAATTATAAAAATTTCAAAATTGGACTGTTTTCATAAAAACATAAAAAATAAGAAAATTTTATTATAAATAATAAAAGACATAGAGACTGTTCGTTTGAGCCATGGCACAACATTCTATCATGTTTGGTTTTCAAACTATCGTCTATTTTCAAAAACAAAAATTTTCAAAATATTTTTCAAAAATATAACGAGTGGTCTAGAGGAAAGAGGACGTCAGCTCGAGTCCAACGACACCTAATTTGTCAAAATCGGACCAGGCGTTCGAGAGATAATAATTATTTTAACATGTACAGTCGGGTACAAATAAAATGGGTGAGGCAGAACTCCTATTGCTCCCCTACTTACGTCTAAATTAACGCCGCGACCTCCGTTCCTTATACCTTCTTCAACAAATACTCTCAACGTCCACTCCAGCTTACCTGCATTCTCAGTTTCACCGCCTCTCATACGAGCATAGTTTTGGAACACTGTCAAAAAACGACACTATCATGCTGATACCCATGCTCCGCACAGTACGCTATATCAACTCCATCGTTGTTGCTACTGCACGACTGTGGAACAATCTGCCTCGCTCTGTCAGAGGAGCAACCCCGTCCAGCTTCAAGCGGCGCGGCCAGCAGTACATAATCACTAAGTAAATGGAAGTTGAACTCTACAAACACATTAAAGAAATGAATTCTTATGTCGTATTACAGATATTCTCACACTTTCTTATTTACTCTCTATTTAGACATCTAAATAACCTTCATCCAATCAAAATACACTGCATAATTAATCTTACTGATAAGTTAGTAATGACTAAGGGCTCGGATGTTCAAGACCTAAATACCGGTATAACCCGAATATGCAAGCAAAAACGTCAAAAATGACGAAATATGACTAAAATATGTCAAAATATAACCTGAAAATGACTGATTTATATATGGCTGTTTTTTTAATTACAAATCCCAGCGACGATCCCTTCGATTTTAAATTGTTAACTGAATTCTTTATTCCTATTTTCTTATTAGTTTTCTGAATATACATGTTTAAGTAGTTATTTACAGTATATTTTCCAAGACTCATAAAACATGATCACTAAATTGATGTTGTCGACTGGCATTCCTGCTGTGCTTTGCCGTGTTACAATGCTGCTGTGCATTAAACCTTCTTTTCAGCCAAGACTTTCACTTAACACAACTTGCAAAACAGAACTGAACCATCTGTACAAATATATTATTCTCCAAATTCCTTATTAAAGCTTCTTAACTTAACAATAGTAGAAGTATTTTCCTTAGGCATAATAGGTGCGATTCACCGTAAACTGACGCTTGTTCAAGTAAAAGAAAATGTTATTAACTACAGTTTTCATTCTATTATTTAAACTAGTTTCCATGATGGTTCCGTATTGACGTACTAAATAGTTTCAACAACAAATTGTATATCCGCCTTAGTCAATACATAAACGAAAATAAATTATAATTACACTTGCTCCTGGTACATGTTTCGGGGATTAATTGCTTTTATCCCCTTCATCAGCCAAGACAAATATCCGAAGAAAGATATAAGATAGCGTAGCACTCAAAAAATAAATAGCTATTTAACTTAATATGGTGCACCATAAAAGTAGGTCACAGGAAATTGTTGAGCAAAACTAAAAACATATATGTAACAGCGATGATATTCAGCCATCAAAACACAGAGAATCAGTGGACAGTTAACTCGTAAATCCGCTCCAAAACACTGGTCGAAGCTTGAATTGGCAAAAATCACAATACTTCACCATATGGACATAACCAATGAAGATGCCTTATGCTCAACAGGTCCAAAATCAAATGCCTGCATACGAATTAGACGAGCGTGGAAGGAACAACTTCAAATAGCAATGAGGTTAGCTCAATGCATAACCTGAAAGAAGCAAAGGAAAAACAAACACCATAATAAAAGGGACCAAGGGGAAATTTATAGACTGAAATAATTATGAAAAACTATAAAAATTAATTTATAATGATATAGAACGAATGCAAACTTAATAATATTCGGAGAACTTTCTTCAGGTTTTTCATAATAATTTCTTCTATGAAAAGGCAAGTCCTTAAACTGGTGACGTGAGGCCATCCAGATTCCCATCAATAAAAAAACATGTGTGCTTCTTTAATTAAAACTTGCAAGAAGCTGTTGTTTATGTTACCTTCTTATCTGTGCGCTGACACTTCACACCCTCGTCGATGAAAGTTTAGTGACTTAATGACTTTAATTACCCTGGCTATCTCGCCTGCGCGGTATCCGAGGCCCGAGCTCGGTTGGCTGGCGGAAGGCACAAGCAGCTGGTCCCGCTCCTGAAAAAGAATCTCCAAGAATAAGAAGTATGAGAACAGGATAGTAACACCTTTGAAACCCTGCGAAGTTTGACTTTGTGAATTCCGGTGCTGATAAAGTTTCTTTTTAAAAGTGATGACTTATTTTATTACAAAGATAATATCCTGCAAGTCAGTGATCATGTTTAAACTACCTCGGGCTAGGTTTTATTCAAATTTGAATATAATTGAACAGCCTTTGCCATTCTATTGTACACCCTCTTGAAGTTGACGTTTGACTGAATAGATATGATATGGCAACTCTTCAGTCAGTCAACACAAAGCTCTTCTAAATAAGTTGAAGACTTGAGGACCTCATGTGCTATAGAGTTCTAAACTTGGGTATCCACAGTGTTGAATCTGTCACAATGCGTACCACACTGGTGCAATGCACATCTCTACAATCAATGCAACCTTTGTGTCTGAATATTATCAATGTTTAGGTATTTATCTTAGATGAGGTGTAAAATGACCGAACATACCTTCAAATTAATTCTTTTATGATTCAGGTTGACGTCAAAAGTACTGGAACGAACCGCATGAAAACTTGTATTTCAATAGAATGAAGGCTACCCCTCAAATAAAATTAGGCTACAGATCATTTAACTATTAGAGTTGAGGGGGTTTGACAGGAATTCAACCTTTTTCGTGGTTGATTTGTTTTCCTGCACCATGATCAGCTCTCAGATGTCTCTCTTCATGATCTATGCCCATTGATGCCTACCTTTTGTTTCTTCCTGTCTGCTGGTGACTAAGAAGCCTTACATTATCGATTTTCTGAGGTGTTCTCACACAACAAATCCCAACTTGTTTTACACTCTCTTACATTGCTATTATTGAAGCATTTACAGCTTTCTCTAATGTAGACCAAGATCGTGGGTTCAAACCGAGCCAAATACGTCAGATTTTTTAAAGAGTATTAAATATCCCTCAGTATGCCTTCCTTCGGAGGGGAAGTAAAGCCGGCGGCCCCATGTCATAGATTTATGGCATGTTAAAGAACCTTCCACTAACTTCAATTATGTGAAGCTAAATTTGTAGGTTTGAATTGATTAATGCTTTATTAAGTTCCAAAGTCCTTCGCCAGGTGCCAGTTGCGGTGGCCTCTTGTATCCAAGTTCACGGTTAGGTGTAGTTGACGGTAGCATTTGGTACCAAAAAAAGGAACTACTTGAAATTGTCTGCAGTCCTTACCTGAATTAGAGATCACACACACTACTACAGCCATCACAATTAACAACGGTTATCAGAAAGATTCTACACACACCCAAAGTACACGAGGCTACAGGACCGCGTTGTCGCAGCCCCTAAACTGAGGAACCAACCAACCTACGGTAGACTTGTTTCAAGGCGTCGTTCCCTCAACATGGTATTTAGTGACCAATTTATTTATATTTTGTGTGTTACTATGCAGGCAATTTTGGGAAGCTCTGGTTTAGAAAGGTCGACTTTGTAGTATCAATATAGAAACACTTACGTAAGCTGAAGAATGATCCAATTATGCATTGTGATTTATTCTGAAGTTTTCACGTAGTTTAATTGTAGCCAAATGTTACTGGTGTTCATAACTTTACAAAGACTATTACTGATATTTATAATAATAATCTTATGGGTTATATGTCCCTTATAACTACTCCGGCCTTCAGAGACGCCGGGGGGGGGGGGGGCGGAATTTTGCCCCGAATGGAATCTTTAACGTGCCAGTATGTCTGCTGACTCGGCTCCCTCTAATTTTCGCAGAAAAAGGAAGGAAGCTTGTAGTTAAACGTGTGAGTTAACCTCGTGATCATGAGCCATGGGACCTCCATTGTGACGTGGAATCCGAACACCGGGACGTGATATTTCACTACGAAAATCTCACATGCATTGAAGAGCAAGCAGCTTGACCACTGCATCACCACGCCCAAATCATGTTGCGGAAAACAACTCACTCATTTAATTACTGTCCAAGTCAGCTGTTTTCATGTAACAAAACAATGTAGGTAATATTTTAAACATAAGAGAGGCTAATAAGAAGCCAACCAATCCCACAACATTAGAAAATCTAGTAATGATGCAACCAGTATCGAGTATTAAAATGTTTGAACGACTCAAAAAAGCCGATTTGTTGTTAAGTATGTAACTAGTAACTACCTCATCATGAAATATGTATTTAGATATTTTTAACATTTCCATGTCGATGTCCCCTTATTGAGAAATCTTTAACGGGAAGCCACAGTGCATTGGAGAAGGGTGCGGCGGTAAAGCGAAAAGATCAAACGTTACTAAAAGGAAGAGACAGTGTTCGGAGTCCCAGAATATGCGGATTTAACTAGCATAATGCGGGGAGGTGTCAAGTGGGCTGACAGTGAAGTGAGTCAAGAATCAGCTTAAGTTATAATGAAATGAAGCAGAAAGATTGTGAGGGCCGCCTGTTGACGTTGGTTACGCACCAAGGGATGTTGAATGCGCAGAAAGCTTTGGGTAGAGGTAGTGAGTAATCGAATGAGAGGAGAGTTTTGGGTGTTTGACATTTCAGCAGGGGGCCTCAAGTTCAGAATGATTCAAGATCGGCACCGGCGTTTTCCGTGCACTTACATGACTGTGGTATGCTGACCGGAGCACTGATGGCACGTTGGTAGCTGTGCAAGGTTAGAACACTGACGAAAGTGATGGTCGAGCCAGGAATTATAGGGGCAAATGAGGGGCTGGTGGCATTGATATGTCGAGTGGCTGTTATACTAAAAAATAAGCTGCAGCTCAAGGCCATGGAGGGAGGCGGCGGATGTGGGGTTTTGGAAGCACCATGCAATGATGAAAGTCGAGGAAATATACATCCGAGTGAAAGAGTCGATCCACCTCCACCTTTGTGACCAACCGGTTCGGTACCATCCAGGCGGGTCCAGTCAAGTTCAAAATGCGGAAGGGATTATTATACAGAACCCAATCCCGGAGAAGTTTGTTAATAACAACCTCCTCAGAAAGGTCAGGATCCCTTTCCCGCACAACTCAAGAGGAGAGGGATTGCCGGGGTGAAGGAGGGGGAGAGGCGGGAGTTTGGTGGGGCACGATGGGGTGTTTCTTAACTGAGGGTGTGGAGAAATAATAGACACAACTTCGTTGTCTGTCTTGAAGATGACCCCTTTCGAAATGAAGACCAAGAGAAAACGGGAATGCATGGGAATAATGGATTCCAAGGCACCAGAAATCTTCTGGTGGCTAAGATGCTGAATGCCAGAGATAAGGAAACTATGCTTTATAGGGGAGTGTGCAGCACTAGTGGGATGCGGGTTTGGTGAATGCGGAGGTAGGCGAAGCTTGTCCACAGTCCAGGAAGGAACGGGAGAGGTAATAGTGGGATTTATCCTTCTCCATACCATCCTGGACCCGGAGGCTAGAAGACAGGCGCTCCTTGGGGTCGACGTGTTTAATGACGGAACACTGGCCTGAAGAACTAAGGTAGCCGGGGAAAGCATCGAGGCGAAGTTGGCCATAAGATACAGTGGTGTATGTTGAGGTACAAAACGAAGGGAAGGGTTGAATGGACCAGTTCAAAAGGGACCGCACTATTCAGGATACAAGCAAAGTGAAGAAGTGTGCGCAAGGGAACATAATGACTTTAGGATCCAGATCTCACGCGGGAAATACATACCCAGACAATAGGGTGTTAAAATACACCACGGTGAGGTGAGGATAAATACCAAGGAAAAGTGGGAGAGTTCAAGAAGGATCGCTCAATGGACAAAATAACATGACACAAAAGTTCGGTAGCCAAAACAACGAAGCGACAGTATCCCAAAGAACGCGAGTACAACACATGAGAACCAAAGCCATTCAGCCTTGGCAAAACGCTGAGAAACAATTAACCGAGTACCGGTAGGCGATGGTAAAAGAAAAAGTAGCCTACATCACTCACACAACGAATGAAGGAAACAAAGTCATTAGATTTGGAAGTTGTAAGGCGAAGGCAGATAGGAGCACCTTGGCCCCAAGCAGAGTTCAAACTCAAAACTTCTAGATGGTAAGCATGGCTCCAAGGCTAGGGCTGGCAGACTCGTACTTCTCATGATGACATAAAAGATAACGTAGAACTTAGAAGGCGGACCCGCTGAATTCTCGTGATTGGGCAGAATTGTTCCAACAGTAATGACATCAAAGATGGGGAGAGAACGATTAATGACACTTTAAATTCAATTCCTATTATAACCGCAAGGATTACATATTCCACCAGCACAGCCGGGTGAGTGTACAGCATACTAAATTTTAAGTATGGGCGATTTGAAATTTGTACCTTGGCAGCCCCGCAGTATCCTTTCAACCCTTCCACCTATTTTCCTGCTCATATCCCATCCCTTTGCTTTTTTAATATTATATAGCCTATGCTGTATTAATTCTAATTTCTCTACAAATGTCATTTGTTTTTTATTCTTTCTTTTCTCTTTTATCATATTAAATTTTGGACCATTGCTTTTTAGGTGGAAGTTACGCGAGTTAGATTGGTTTCCTTCATGCGATTCTCTTTCATAAGTATCAGCTGAGGACCAACTTAGATTCCATGGTTTTGGAACACTAGTTGCAAGTAAGTCCATTTTCTTTTACTCCAGTAGCATTGCATGAGGAAAACAATTAGGTAGACACAAATAAAAAGAAAAACTGCAGTAACACACTTTAAAGAAAACGTTTAAAGTTTTATCTTAAATCTTACATACTACCTATTCTCTTGGCCCCATGTAAAAGAACTAAGTTTAATGGATGAGCGTAACAATGTACAAATAATGCCATGGGACAATGCTGTCTGATAATTGCTTGAAGACCATTGTCGCTACCCGACATTACAGTAGCTCCAGCATAAGTCTAGTTAGATAGGTATTGAGGTTTTAAGGGGAGGACTATTTTCTTGTCTATTTTATATTTTTCCAGATCGAAAATTATGTGTATATTGCCGAACCCTGTGCACTTATATCTAATGATACATCGACGAAACCTACAAATATTTCTCAACTCTCGAGTTACAGACATATCGCAAAATTATTACACTTAATTAAGAGCTTTGATGGACACGTCAGTAGTCTCATCTGCCTGAATGGCCACAAATTCACATGACGAAAGCTCTTCTGCAATCCTTTCCCTCATTGCATTAGTGACGGATTGCAATAAATTATTTTGGATGTCTGGAGACGTAGCTTCAAAAACAGAGCTGCCTTCAAGCTGCCTTCTTTCATAAATGATTCTTCTATTGTTGCCAGCAAATCGAGGGTTTCTAAATGATTGCCCTTATTAACAGTTTCGTGGTCATCTCTGTGGCCTCTAAAGGCAAGTTCTTGCCGCCCGAGATGGCACACCATCTATTAGGCGACCCACTATTCGCATATTTCAAGTTACATTTTGACTATATTTCACAGCTACTAATTGTGTTGTTTCCACTAAACAATGCTCAATTCTGTCAGTACCGCTGTCGGTACTTTGTGTGCTGAGAACCACATAACCATATATATTTCGAATGGCAACTACTTTTAAATTTTCTTGTAACTTTGCCATCTTTTTGGGACAAATCCAACTGAGGACGATTTATTTTAGATTTTAGTTTCAACTTTTGTTCAAATGTTAATGATGATAGTGATACTATGAAGAAATCTTACAGAATCAAAAGTTACACTGTTCATGTCAACTAATAGCTCATCACTTTCCATGGTTAAAATAACTAGAAACTAAGGCACGGTAAATACAGATTCATGAAACGTTCACCACATCGCCAAAGAAAAGACATGTCAAGTCAAGTTCTAAGGCAGTACCATCCCCAAGCGCCCATGGGATGGTGTCAGGGACTAGTGCTCCTAGAGGTGCTCCTTTTATCCTTTTGTGAATAATAAATGAATTGGTTGAAAATAAACTCGATCGCCTCGTTAGATATGAAGGAGATAGAGCTTGTGATTTTAAGTAGGTTGAAATTTATATGTTGGTTGATTTAGATAAATATATTTTTAGGTATTTTAGAACTTGAGATGACGCCTAATTTGCCTGTTGAGCTGCAAATGCTGACTTTGGGTCTGCTGCTAGGACTGATGACCATCAGATTCGCAGCGGCAATAGATGATATTTGTTCGTTCGCTCGTCAGGCTTGGTGCAGCAGCTTAAGTTGGTAATAATAATAATAATAAAAGTGGTAGTTAACAAGTAGTTACGTGAAAAACTATACAGCCTATTTTCATATATACTACTTATGTTAACTGCCACTATCAACATACAGAATTTCAGTTTGATTGCTGTAATAGATTCGTAGATATTGAGAACCGACTAAATATTTCGGATGGTCGCCATGTTAGATTTTATATATGTAGGTCCTAGAGTTATGTACTGTTACATGAAAATTATTGTGTGCGTGTAGCATTCAAACTTCAATCGCATGATTAGGACACAAGAAGTAAAAAAAGAGATTTTAAAATTTCGCTCAGCAGCCATCTTGTGGTTATGGAAACAATTGAAATAATTTAGATGCCAGTGGATTAACATTCGTATAAGGATTTACTGAACCAAGTTTCACTGCACTAGGATGGTTAAATTGCGAGAAACGTCCACGTGAATATTTATACTTCGCGTCGCCGCCATGTTGGATTTGTGATCACCAGGTTATTTAATGTCCTATAGGTGAACTTAAGTTCATTGCCCCAATGAACATTAGAAAAAATTACTTTGATTGCTATAATTGATTCGTAGATATTCAGAGCCGTCTAAATATTTCAGATGGTCGCCATGTTGGATTGTTAAATGTATAGGGCATAGAGTCATGTACCATTAAAGGAAAAATATTGCGTAGGTTCATTATTCAAACTTTCACTTCGATGTTTACGACACAAGAAATAAAAACTTAATTTTAAAATTCGCACAGCCGCCATCTTGAGGTTATGTAAACAATTGAACTAAATTAGATCCCAGTGCATTAGAATTTGTATAAACATTTCGTGTACCAGATTTCATTGCGTTTGGAACATTAAATCGCGAGAAAGTACTATTTTAAATTTTCAAATTCGCTTGGCCGCCATGTTCGTTTTGTAGTTAACCGGTTTTTGAAAGTCTTATGGATGAATTTCCAGTAGTGCCCTTTATCTCCGTACATAATTTCAGGGTGATACCGCTAATAGTTTCAGAGATATAGAATGCCGGTGAAATATTTCGCACATCCGCCATCTTGTGGTTATGTACACAATTGAACCAAGTTAGATGTCGGTGCATTACAATGTGTATAAACATATACTGTACCCAGTTGTATTGCGTTTGGTTAGTTAAATCGCGAGAAACGTCTATTTAAAAGTCGCAAATTCGCGTGGCCGCCATGTTGGATTTGTAGTTACCAGTTTTTCTAAAGTCACATAGGTGAACTTCTAGTAGATTCCTTTATCACCGTAATAAATTCCAGGGTGATATCGGGAACAGTTTCGGAGATATTGAATGCTGGTGAAATATTTCGCACAGCCGCCATGTTGGATTGGTGAGACGTAACAAAATTTGAAGGGCACGGTCGGGGTCGCCTGGAATAGTGCTACGAACGTACCGAGTTTCATTGAAATCGCTCCAGCCGTTTAGAATTTATTAGGGGGACACACACACACACCTCACACACACACACACACACACACACACACAAACACACACACGCACACACGCACACACACACACGGACAAAAGGTGATCTCATAAGCCTATTTTTTCAAAATTGAAAATAGGCTAAAAATGGTTTGAAATTTTAGTTAATTAGTTATATGGAGTGAGAAAGTCCTCAAGTAGGCTGGTTTTGGAAGTATGACAATTTATAGACCTTGAGTAGGTTGTGGGTTTTGAAATTAATAATAATTATAGCCTCAGAGGAGTATATTAATGGTTTAAGTATTTGTATGAAATGTGTTAATGGAAAGTGCAGTGAATGGCTGTATTTGAACGTGTTGCCTCGGCTGGTAACTTTGCTAGGCTGTGATTGGTAGAAGACATGCCTACTATGTTCACGGCAGGCAGTGTGGAGAGGCATGGAGGGGATGGCGGCGCGCGCACGATCTTGCACGCTTTAATAAGAAGGCAAGGGAGACATCCTCAAAGTGTCTATCTGCCTCGTTGTTCGTACACAGGCAGTGTGGAGAGGCATGGAGGGGATGGCGGCGCGCGCACGATCTTGCACGCTTTAATAAGAAGGCAAGGGAGACATCCTCAAAGTGTCTATCTGCCACGTTGTTCGTACGCAGGCAGTGTGGAGAGGCATGGAGGGGATGGCGGCGCGCGCACGATCTTGCACGCTTTAATAAGAAGGCAAGGGAGACATCCTCAAAGTGTCTATCTGCCTCGTTGTTCGTACGCAGGATGCAAGCGCTAAATCTTTTAAATCATGAACATTACTATTATGGCTTAAGAACTAGGAAGAAAACAACATTACAATAAATAATAATATAACCTGTAATTTGTTACATAAATTTGGATAGACAGTGTCTACCTTGTCTATCCTGACGCTATGCTACTGTTCTACTCCTCAATATACGTTATATCATATCAGACAGGTAGACGAGAGGTTTGGCTGCCACCAGTGTAAGCAATTGTGGTTTCGCTTCCAGCCTTTTGGCAGGGATATATGATACGCAATCCCTTAATCCAGTAGTAAAAGAATACAAATGACTTCAAATAAACAGCTGTTTCCATCACCTTACAAACGTATACACCATGTTGTAAACAGATCAAGAAAGGAGCACAGCAGACAAGAATGTAATAAAGCCATCGCTAATACAAACTACAAAAGTACAAAATAATTACCCGTTGTTCAATGGAATATGACACTGAAGGTAATCGGTATGGATTAACACTCCGTTAGGCTCGCGGGTTTGGCCCCATGCTACCACTTCTCAATGATTGTTCATTATTTCAACTTTATATTCACTGCCTATATGGTAGTTCTTATTTTCAACAATTAATACCAGTGTTTCATCACTAACAAAAAGATTATAACATTCAAATTCGGAATTAGTTGACCTTACAACACCAGGTTGTTTTGTCAGAATATTATGGGGCCATATCTGAGTAACCATTCATGGTTCCTTGTTCCACTTCGCGCCATCCGTGCCTAAAACGAAAACAAATGTAATCCGTTCTTGTTGTTGATTCCTTACAGGCTTTGCAACATCAAGGCCATGTAGCCCTGTATACCTGGGTGTGTGTAGAATTTGTATGGCAACTTGTATACACCGGATATGCAGGATACACCATGCCAGTAAGTTCAAGACTTGGTGAACAAGAAATATGTCACATTACGAGACGAATATGGACAGGTAGAAATGCGGAGAAACGCCAAGGATGGGAAGGAGATAGTGAAGCAGCCTGCACAAGGAAATGATGTCTGTAGTAGTGTGAATTTGTAATTGAGATAGGATTTGGGTAGCAAGCGGCCGTGGCCTTCAGTTAGGTACCATCCTTGCATTTTCCTAGAGTAGAAGTGGAGAAACCACAGGAAACCACTTCTAGGATGGCTGAGGTAGGACTCGAACCAGCCTCTTTTCAATTTTGCTTCACGAGGATAAGTGTGCCCCGTTCCAGCCCTCAGACCAGAATTACATTGCTTGGAACAGTCGGGAATTGAACCCGGGCCTCCACGGTGACAGCCAAGAATGCTAGCCACTGTGCAAACGGGCAGACATAATAATAATAATGGCCAACTTACCAATAAAATATGAACGGCCATCCAAATCTTCGCTTCCAATACCGCCTCCTGGTCAATTTCATGGGCAATATTCGAGGCTTCAGATCTTGTTTCAACTTTGTCTTCAGTATCAGAGTCACCATTTTCTTTGAATTTATTATTAACTTCCAGCCGAAGGGGCCATAATCAGGTTTTCGTTTTCGTAAGTCGTATATCTCTTTAGTTATATTTACTAAGGCAACGTACCAAACCAATAATCACTCTAACAACACACCTACAACTCACTGATAGCTCACTGACAGAATGTTACGTCATTGTGTGCGCTGGGGCTACCAGTCCCATATGATACAGCAGCTGATAAATGTTACTCGTGTGGAGTTATTTTTAGTCTCATCATTTCACAACTCTGCAAAAATGCTTACTAATGTGTAGTATAAGGTGTCCCAAGACAATAAGATCATAACATGAACTGTTGGCTTGATATTAAAACTCAAACAAACCATGGGTCTGTGAGACCCATGCGCGACTAACAAAGTTTTAAAGAATTCTGAAGGAATATAAAGAGGACAAAATAGGTTCTTATGTTGCACTTATTCTTCTTTCCGATGTTTTACAGATATAAGAACCACAAAATATTTTCATAAAAATTGTGAATTTAGGGTGAAAAATATTTGGTGGAAAAATTCACTTTCCTCTTTTTTTTGATGTTTTAGGTTCTCAGCGTATTGAAATATCATAGGAAGTTTGTTTGGAGCAAAATTTCAAATCTGTCTCCGAAATAAAATTTAGTGAAGTTTTTTCAACTACGGCAAACATACTTTTTTTTTTCATTAATCTATTTTTGGTATCCTTGACAGCCATTTCTTTAAATTTTACTTTTATGAAAATGCGGTAAGTTACATTATCTCAGAAAATACTGCATACTTGGTAATTTAACAGTATCTCTATACGCAAATGTGCAAAAATATGACGCAGATTAATGGCTGCAGTGTTATTTATGCATTGCGTCAAGAACAACGCTCTTTTTAAACAACCATTTATTCTAGGTTGGATTGTAAACCATGAAATTATCGTCAGGTGTATTTAGTAACAAATCATTACCTTCAATAGTTAGGTCATAAATGTACTTTTTGCCTAATATGATGTGTTTTAGAATTGATTAATTGTAATGTTGGTAACAGTTAATGGTATTTCCTTTTCGGTATCTTGACTATTTTATCTTATAAAGTTTAATTTTGATAACAATTGATTCAGTAGTTCGTGTGGTAGGATCATATTAAGAAACTGAAATGTTCAGTTAACGCCATCAACTCATTGTCCCAATAGGGAATTGGCATCACACAGTAGAGCCACTCACATCTAAACCTGTAAGAAAGAATATTGTTGAAGTAAGCATGCCACTTCTAATAATTTTGTTGTTGCTGATTAATTTAGTGGATTTGTGAAATCGTGTAATTAGGGATGCCTGATAACTTGTGTTATTGTTACTGATAGGATTTGGAAGAGGGTGGCTGTGACTTTCATTTGGGAAACATCTGGGCATTTGCCTTGGGAGGTTGTGGGAAATTACGACAAATGTTTCCTAGAATGGCGAGATGGGAATCGAACCCATCTCTACTTGGCTTTGCGCCACAAAAACTACTATACTCTCAGACCAAAATTAAAAGCCTTGGCAGTGCTAAGAATGGAGTAAAATCTGTATTGATGGAACTCTTGTGTGTGACATCAAATTACTATGTAGGCTATACATAACTAGTTCTCAATGAGTAGTCTATGGTAATGATTGCCCTGTGGGATTCTGTTTTCCACACAGAAATAATTCATTTGTTTTGTTATTGTGTTATGGTGCACGTTACTGTGATTATCACCCACATATTTATGTTTCATGATTTCCCAACGTGGTTCCTGTTCAACACTAATTGCTGTGCATTTGGCTTATGGACAGGAAGTGGGGAAAATGCAGAGTTTGGAGAAGAAGGCTTTTGAAATTAACAAAATCGGCAGAGTTCAATAATTACCTATCACGGTTTATAAGCGAGACATTGTAATAGGTGATTATCTCATCGCGCATCGTGCTGGTCGGCTGGAACTTTCGACTAATCTGTTCTTGGAGTCAATGCGTAATGAAACTGGCAAGGGACATTTTGTTAATAAAGAAACAATGTTTTAAGAGACTTTCCCAAATAGGGCAAGAGATTTAGCACTCTGTGGTAACTATATCTGAATGTTGCGAGTAGTTCCCCCCCCCCCCTCCCCAAATATCAGAAAGGAAGTATTCTGTCTAGTACTTGATCAATGTTCCATCGAAACGTGCGGAGCAACAACTTAACCAACAATCAGAACTTGTTCTTGTCCGGAGACACTCAAAGATTCAGCAATTTGACTCAAATTAACTAACCCAGCTTGAATATGATCAGTAGGATAAAGAACATAAGTTTGCAGGTATCTAAAATATAGAAAACCAACCTGGTGTTTTGGAGAGATATCGGAGTGTTTAAGTAAACTACACTACGTTATTCTTTGTCACGATGCGTCAAAACATTCATTGAGAATACAATAGAAAAACCCCTTGTAGGAAACGAGACCTTGCATCCAGGCTAGATAATGGGGCAACGAGGAAAACATTTTAATGGATTAGGATGTAATATGTATCATATCTTCAATACACCAAGGCTGGAATTAACGGGTTCAAGTTATTCTCAATAGCTCGAGTGCGCCTAAAAGTTTTTTTTTTTTAGCTTACGCGTGGCGAGAATAAAGATTGGTCCTTAATTGTTGAAGATATACAGGATACACCATGCCAGTAACTACAAGATATATGTCACATTGCAAGACGAATATAGACAGGATGAAATTCGGAGAAAAGCCAAGCATGGGAAGGAGATAATGAAGCAGCCTGCACAAGGTAATTCCTTCCAGTTTAGTTAAGACAATGTTAGTGGTTGCAGCTGCACGAGAACTACCAGCTAAGTTCTTAATCTGTTCCAATACAAACAAAAGAAGTTTTGAATAACACTTGTTTTCCATTATGCAGAGCAGGGTGAGGTTTATACAAAAGAGACGGCATTCTGACAAATTCTGCACAATTTATTCATGTGTGAAGAGAAGATTAAAACCTGCTTAACAGGTGTTGTAATCTTGCCATCCTGTGACGTTTCAATACGGAACAAGGCCACCACGGGCCTCCAGCAGGGCATACCTCAGAACATGTTGTACAAGTCCTCTTGAAGCAGGCGATCCCACTCTTCGACGGCGGCCAACAAGATCTCTTGGTGAGTTACGGGAGCGCGTGGGCCCTGAGCAACAGCACGTTTCAGCATATCTCAGACATGTTCGAAACAGTTCATCGCAGGCCATTCCATTCGTGCGGACTCCTGGAGGAAGTTTTGTACAACCACCGCTCAATGCGACAAGTACATGCAAAACTTTCATTATTGTGTAAATAACGACATTATAGGGAATTCCACGACAAATGGTGCGATAATAGTGATATGAAATATTGGGAATTTATTACTGATGATGATGATAATTGTTGTTTTAAGGGGCCTAACATCTAGGTTATCGGCCCATGGGAATTTATTACGCACCCAACGTGATTTTATTTATTACGCACCCAACGTGATTTTATTGTGAAATGATGATGAGTTCATTTTAGGGCTTGGGACATCTTAGTCGTCAGCTCCAATGGTGGCAGGGGCGTATAAGAGGGGAGAGCTGTGTGGTATCCAGCCCCCCCCTCCCCCCAAAGTAAACAACAAAAATTAAGGAAAGTGTTGTTTGGTGAAAGCATAAAATAATAATTGTAAATTTGTTTGTACCTTAATCTTAACTTATTGGCTAAGTTATAACCATTATTAAGATTGAAATTTGACTACCTCGTGGTATAGTGGCTAGCATTCTTATCTGCTAACCCGGAGGTCCGAATTTGATACTCGGCTCTGCCAAGAGATTGCAATTCTGGTCTGAGGACTGGAACGTGGTATTATTAGATTTGTGAGGAAAAACTGACAATTCCACAGTACGGTACTTTTGAGAAATAAATTATCATTTTGTGAAAAGAAATAAAATGTTTACCTTTCTGCTTAATACATTGACAAATATTTAGATATTTTCCATTCATACTCCAAAGTCCATAACAGAAAGTTCATTAGGTATAGAATGTTATTTTGTGTTGTATTTTACAACTTTTGTGTATTGTCACTAACTCTAGACTATATAAACTTAGAATTCTACAAATAACTTGTATCTTAAATAATTACAAAAAGTTATAAGCTCTAAGATATTGGTTGATATTTCTGGGTATTTTGCGGTGACAATCTCCTGAGAATATTAACGATTTTCCAGGATAGTCAGCCCTCCCCAGGAAAAAAAAATGTATATACTCTCTTGAATGGCGGTAATGTAAAAATATCGCATATCAATGGCATTAGGTGCGTTATAATTATCACAAGATTGAAGCTAACGTTGAAGGAGTAGCTATTCCATTAAAACGACACCTAATACTAGGAGAATGTGATGGTATTTGAGGCTTGTAAACTGAAACCTAATGTATCTAGGATTTATATAATTGCGCCGAATGATAAAAAAGAGCATGTTGTAATCTGGTGGAAATAATTTCAAATTATCATCTTGCTAACACTATTTACTTTCAATTATATGATAATTGATGACTACGAGTTGCAATTATGTTGAGAATGACGTAATCCAATAAAGACGAATAAACCATTGTTGAAGAGTATAGATGCTGTTGAAACATGATGTGTTGTTACTTTCTTATGAGAGCATTATTTTGAGAAAGGGACTTGCATGGACATTTAATTTAGGTAAGGAGGGTTAGCTGGTTTTACATGTAAATATGGGAATGGTGATAGGTGAAATTTAGTAAGGTTAGTTTCATTATTTTTCTTTATTGAGTCGAGTTGATAATAGCATTCAGGATCGGGCCTTAACGACCAACTGATATGCAATAACACAATAAGTTTTGTAGCCAAGCTCCGCCTGTCACAAGTCAGAACAAAGGGCGAGTGATAGAGGAGTAACACCTCTTTAAAAAAAATTGGGCCAGCTGACTCGGCTGGTAGTACCTTGTAAGGGTCCCTTGCCAGGGTTACGGTGAAGACCTCAACGGCAGCTACAGTGGGGAGGATATTCTCTGGTACAGTATAGATGGCGGAAGAGGCATCCCAGTGCTGAGGATAATTTGAGTAAGAGGTATATGCACCAGTAGGGGCATAGATCGGATAGATGACGTCTGTTCTCCATGTTAGAGGCGATTATCGACAGCGTCTGTACCTCAGTTTAGGGGCGGCTGAACATAAATCAGAGAAAGAACGGGAAACCACTCTGATTATCTTTTTCCCCAGGATGTCATTATGGATAGAGTTAATCAAGCAATGGCCCCTAGTCCCGGTCAGCCCTTGAGTGGGCAGTCGGTGCTCTGAATCTCCCGGTCTAAGGAAATGACATCCTACATGAGATTAGCAACATGGAATGTGAGGAGTTTATTCATGGGTGGAAAACTTGATAATACAACTAAAGAAATAACACGATAAAAGATTGATATTCTTGGAATAAGTGAATTACCATGAAACAGGAAGTGGTATATGTAACAGGCATGATGGGAATTTGTATTACTCTGGCAGTCCTGAAACTGATAAACATCACCGTAATGGTGTAGCAATATTTGTGAGGTCAGACATTGTGAAATATGTGATCAATTTTGTTCCAGTATCAGACCGAATTATGCTCTTACAACTGCATGGTCACCCTTTTCAGGTCAACATAATACATAATAATCATAATTATGTTATCGGTTTTACGTCCCTTTTAACTACTCTGGCTTTTAGAGACGCCGGTGTGCCGGAAGGGGAACAAAATACAGTTCTCCGCTCCAACAGCAGATAAACAAGTAGTTCCGTGAAGAACTATACAGCCTATTTTCATATATCCTACTTATGTTAATTGCCACTATCATTATACGAAATTTCAGTTTGATTGCTGTAATAGATTCGTAGATATTGAGAATCGACTAAATATTTCAGATGGTCACCATGTTGGATTTTATATATTTAGGTCCTAGAGTTATGTACTGTTACATGAAGATTATTGTGTACGTGTAGCATTCAAACTTCAATCGCATGATTAGGACACAAGAAGTAACAAGGAGATTTTAAAATTTCGCTCAGCTGCCAGCTTGTGATTATGGAAACAATTGGAATAAATTAGATGCCAGTGGATTAACACTCGTATAAGGATTTACTGTACCAAGATTCACTGCACTCGAATGGTTAAATTACGAGAAACGTCCATGTAAATATTTATACTTCGCGTCCCCGCCATGTTGGATTTGTGATCATCAGGTTATTTAATGTCCTATAGGTGAACTTAAGTTCATAGCCCCTATGAACATTAAAAAATGCAGTTTGATTCCTATGATAGATTCGTAGATATTCAGAGCCGTCTAAATATTTCGGATGGTCGCCATGATGGATTGTTAAATGTATGGGCCATAGAGGCATGTACCATTAAAGGAAACTTATTGCGTAGGTTCAGTATTCAAACTTTCACTTTGATCGCATGACTACGACACAAGAAATAAAAATTTAATTTTAAAATTCACACAGCCGCCATCTTGAGGTTATGTTAACAATTGAACTAAATTAGATACCTGTGCATTACAATGTGTATAAACATTTCCTGAACCAGATTTAATTGCGTTTGGAACATTAAATCACGAGAAAAGTCTATTTAAAATGTTCTAATTCGCTTTGCCGCCATGTTCGTTTTGTAGATAAACAGTTTTTGAAAGTCTTATAGATAAACTTCCAGTAGTGCCCTTTATCTCCGTACAAAATTTCCGGGTGATACCGCTAATAGTTTCAGAGATATAGAATGCCGGTGAAATATTTCGCACATCCGCCATCTTGTGGTTATGTAAACAATTAAACCAAGTTGGATGTCGATGCATTACAATGTGTATAAACATATACTGTACCAAGTTTTATTGCGCTTGGTAGGTCAAATCGCGAGAAACGTATATTTAAAAGTCGCATATTCGCGTGGCCGCCATGTTGGTTTTGTTGTTACTAGTTTTTCAAAAGTCACATAGGTGAACTTCTAGTAGTTCCCTTTATCACCGTAAAAATTTCAGGGTGATATCGGGAATAGTTTTTGAGATATTGAATGCTGGTGAAATATTTCACACAGCCGCCATGTTGGATTGGTGAGAACAAAATTTCAAGGGCACGGTCGGGGTCTTCCGGAATAGTGCTATGAACTTACCGAGTTTTATTGAAATCGCTCCAGCCGTTTATAAGTTATTAGGGACACACACACACACCCCTCACACACACACGGACAAAAGGTGATCTCATAAGCCTATTTTTTCAAAATTGAAAATAGGCTAAAAATATGATAATGAGATGGCAATCTTCTACCAAGACTTGCAAAACATCCTGAAAGTCACAAAAAGTGATAATGTAACAATCATATTGAGAGATTTCAATGCAAAGATCGGAAGACGACTACGTGCTGACATATAGGGGAATCCAATGATTATTTTGTCAATGAAATGGTTATTATTACGAACACATGGTACCTACTTCCAAACCACAGGTTATACACTTGGATCTCACAAGCTGATAATGTGAATAACACTCGGAAAAGAAATCAGATTTATTATATCCTCATCAATAAGAGAATCAGAAACTTTATTAAAAAGGTTAGAACATATCCAGGGGCAGATTGTAGGCTCTGATCATAACTATTTAGTCGCTAATTAAACATTTTGCATAAAACCAAACATTCAAGCAGAATAGATCAGAGGAAAATGAACTGCAAAATAAAACATCAACTTCCTAATGATCTTAATAAAGAATTAGAACAACTACTAATGAGCAGTCAAGAGGTAGAAAATCAATGGAATAAAATAATAACCACTATACAGACAGTAAGTAAAAAACATCTGCAGCCAGACACTAGGACAAAGAAGAAGAAATGGATGACAGAGCACTTTTGGATTTGATGGAAGATTGAAGGAAAGTTAAATCCAATAGGGACCAATACAGACATATTCATTCTCAAATTAGAAGAAAAATTAGAAAAATTAACAGGACTGGATGATTGAAAATTGTAAAATAAGAGAGAAACTTGAGGGAAAACATGATACTCTTAATATGCATAAAGCCATCAAGGAAGTAACTGGGAATTTCAGACGAAAGATGCCCCTCATCTTAGAAAATAAGTTAGGTAAACCTATTCTAAATCATCTTGATGAAGTCAAAGCATGGGAAAAATATGTTGAAGACCACTTTTTTGATAACCAAGCACCAGTCAATGTCAATATTGAATACACACATGGGCCAACAATTTTGAAATCGGAAGTAACTCGTGCAATAAAACAAAAGTTGGAAAAGCTTTGGGCTCTGATGAAAATTCAGCTGACGTTATCAAACTTATAAATGAATAAACAAATTGATAAGATAATAGACCTCTTTTATAACATATATGTTTAATACCACAAGACTGGCTATTATCTACCTTCATTCCTCTACCAAAACAATCAACTTCAAAAAGTTGCAATAAATATCGTCTCATAACCCTTCTGAGTCACTTGCTGAAAGCCTTCTTGAGAATTATACATGATCGAATAAGAAAGAAATGTGACGAGCAGATATGAGATACCCACTTTGGATTTCGAAATTGTTTTGGAACTCGTGATGCTCTTTTTGGACTAACAACTTAACTTAAAGAATGCTAGGACCAACAGAAAGATGTATACGCTTGTTTCATAGATTATGAAAAAGCATTTGATAGAGTTATACATGCTGAGCTCATAAAAATAATTCAACGAATTGGAATCGAAGGTAACGATATAAGAATCATAGAAAAATTATACTGGCATCAAAAAGCTGTGATTAAGATTGATGATGATACATCACATTCTTTGGCCATCAGACGAGGAGTACGACAAGGCTGTATTTTATCCCCATTAATGTTCAACATCTATTCGGGAGCTGATTTTCGGGCATCAGAAGATACAGAAGTGCGAATCAAGGTCAATGGGGAATTAATACGCACCCTTAGATATGCTGATGACACAGTACTTTTTGCCAGTAGTATTGAAAGTCTACAACTGTACATTGATAAGCTTACTGTAATATAGTTGGAGAAGAAATGGGTCTGACGATCAACACCAAGAAAACCAAACTTATGGTTTTCAGTCGAAGAAGAGATAAAGTAATTCTGACTCTGAAAAGACAACAAATCCAACAAGTTGATAAATTTAAGTACCTTGGTTGTTGGTTGCCACAGGATATGAATCCAGACCTTGAAATTAAGACCCGTGTAGAAATGGCAAGATCAACTTTTAAGAAAATGAGACTTTAATTGTGCAATGATGCCTTAAATTTAAAACTAAGACAGCATATTTTAAAATGTTTTGTTTGGTCCATTTTGCTTTATGGAGTGGAAGCCTGAACTATGAAATCATCCATCATTAAGAGGCTCGAAGCTCTGGAAATGTGCTTTCATAGAAGTATGTTGAAAGTCTCTTGGATAATGTCTCTACTGACGAAGTACTGCAGAGGGCACATTCTCAACGATTGCTACTGACCACCATCAAATGGAGGAAAATTGCATACCTGGGTCAGGTATTACATGGTGAAAAATATACAATGTTACATCTCATTTTAAAAGGCAAAATTTATGGGCAACGAGGAGCGAGAAGGAAAAGGACGCCTTATCTTCTAAACCTTCAAGATTGGACTGGAACAAGATCTATTGAGCAGCTCTACCACTCTGCTGAAGATAGACAAACACTATCCACATTGATCGGCAACGTCCGGGAGACTGGGCAGGGCACATAGAAGAAGAGGATGATTTTATGCGTCATCTAGGTACGGTAGTTATGCTTTATTTTTGTATGGATAGGACTTTCATAAGGGAGACTGGTCGATTTACTGGCACGTTATAGATCCCCCTCCGAGCAAAATTTCGGCACCCCGGCGTCTCTAAAAGCCGCGGTAGTTAACAGGGACAAATCCAAAATATTATCTTCTAGGGAAATCATACGATGTTATCATAGAATGTTTATTTTTAGGCAGTAATTATTAGCTGGAGACCAGCGAGATTAACACCATTTTCTCAATGTTAAAATAGAGCAAGTCTTCTGGACCTTGACTGGTTTCTTCTTTTCCTTTTGTTTCCTTGAAGCATGCAACTTCTGGTAGATCTATACGTTTCAACCCAAACACAACACGCCCTGGAATTATAAATCTCTGGCTAACAGACGAAAAATTGCAATTTTTGTGTTTGTCTTTCAAGTATTCAATAACCTTTTGTGTAGTCCGTATTAAATATCACAGTTTAATTTACGTGCCCCACTTCCCTCAACTCGACCTGAGTTTATTACATTTTACTGCCCAAGAAGTAGAACTGGACAGAATAAACATTCCCCAATAATAAGTGCTATTCAATTATACAATGAACATTCAATAGCAAACAACCTAGACTTATTTAGTTACACATATAGCTCCTTTGTTTCTGCCTGCTGTCGGATCACATGAACTCGTACATTCCACCTACCAATTTCCTGATCAGAGTTATAATATATTTTCGTATTTAGTTCTAGAATTAATTTACATTACAATCTCAACATTATGCCTGTCAATTATATTATAATTTGATAGAATTGTGTAACCAAATGTACATGTGTTTCTTTTTATTACGCATAAGTTGGAAGCACAATAAACCGAATAAAATAAATAACAGTCTCAGCCCACGGGACTAAAAATGCATGGTAGTGTGTGTGCTCGGGACATGTTGACCTTGGCAAACACTAAGTCATCCCCAGACAAATGCGAGTTTTATCCAACCTACGGACATAGATCAGTCCACATTTTACACAGAAGAGACCTTTCAAGCGACTATGAAACAACATGCATACCACGTGTATCAATATCCAGTACATTAGGCCACTAGAACAAACATGTTTCTTTAAATTATTTCACTAAGCAAAGTACTTGGTGCAGTTTCCTTATGCGTGTGAAATTAATTATGTACCTTCAAAACACATTTCTATTCTAATTTCCTTCTACATATTTTAATAGTGGACACGTATTAAGCACATGGCACTTTAAAGTGCTTTTTTGTATAAAGGCCCTCTTGCACTTCTCACACACATATTCCTTCTTACCAATATGAACTAATATGTGTCTATTCAAATTACATTTTTGTCCGAACGACCTACCACATACTTCGCAAGCGTGGGGTCTGTCTCCAGTATGTACTAACATATGTCGCATCAATTCACAGATTTGCCCAAAGCTTTTATTGCACGTTTTACAAGCATGTGCCCTTTTGTCAGCTTCCACATATTTGATCACTGGGCACGTTTTAAGCACATGGTACTTTAAAGTGCTTTTTTCCGTAAAGGCCCTCTTGCACTTATCACACACATATTCATTCGTACCACCATGAACTCCTTTCATATGTTTCGTCATATTACTCTTCTGTTGGATGGACCTACCACATACTTCACAATCGTGCGGTTTGTCGCAATTATGAACTAACATATGTCTCTTCAATTCACAGATTTGCCTAAAACCTTTATTGCACGTTTCACAAGTATGTGACCTTTCGTCAGAATGGTATAACAAATGTTTCTTCAAATCAGGTCTACACATAAATGCACTTCCACATGTTTCACAAGCGTATGCTCGAGACCAGTAAGGACAACCATATTTTGTTCCTTCAATTTACCTTCGTGTTCAAAGACCTCTTCACATGATTCACATGCGTATACTTTCTGTACACTATGAAACAACATTTGGGGTGTCAAATTGTTCCGGTACATTTTTAGGATAGAATGATCCGATATGAAGAAATATGTTTTCCTGAAAATAATCAAATACTTAAATTAACGGCAAGACGACATAGTGATGTGTACAGGAGTAATTTTGGCCACGAACTCGGATATCAAACGATGCTAATTCGAGTAGAACTTTTAATTAGTTTTAATGCTTTTACTTCAGCAGGTCTGAGGCAATATCTTTTTAAGAAAACAAAAAAGGAATTTACAAGAGACCTGAAAGGAACTGCGAAGATTCCACCTGCAAAACTGGTCGAATCAACTGTTTCGATGAAACAAGTTTTTCAAGTAATTTCTAAACTTAAGTTGGCTTTTTGATTGTTTTTGTGTAGTACAACTGGGTTCCACTCACAAATGTTATTTTGAAGAAACGCATACAACGAAGTCAACGCATTAAATAATAACTGTGGGCAATGTCCCTCTTAACTATTACCTGAAGTGCAAACACAATCTTACAAATAGTATAACACAATTTTCATTCGCCAAATCAATACTTTACTTTACTTAAAATACTATAGGTACTGTCCCCGTTTACCCGGATAGTAGGCTGTCAGATATCCGCCCCCTCAATCGGATTGCCAAAAATCAACCGCACCGGCTCATCTACACCAATGAAAATGGCACTGACAGATACTACCGAGATTTGAGCACAGAAGTTAACAAGAAATATTGTGGAACACACCAAAATAGACGGGGGTTCATACTTACCTCTACTTACCTCTTAAAAATATCTCGGGGATTGGGTTGACAACAGGATCTCTAAAGTATGCTCCCACAATAACCTTCACTATGACATTTAAAAATGAACCAGAACGAAGGCAAGAACTTTGAACTGTACAAAAGCTTTATTTCAAATAAAGGGTATGACTTTAAAAAACTCAAAAAAAATGGCTATCAGTAGCCCATGTCAATCTGACTATGTCCTCCTATAGGACTTGCAAAGTCAGCATACAACATGTTAGCTCCCCCGAGCTCAAAATAACGTAACATTTAGAACACATTTGCACTGGAAAAAGGAAGTCAGGACGAGACACATGTATAGAGCATTTGGTTTCTTTCAATAAACATGACACTTTTATTTATAGGCGCAAGGCCACAATGCAGACGACCTCGTCCGCTGATAACCAGTTGTCTGGCCAGCTGCCATCTACCCTTCAACCTGACGTACACCTGTCAAATGGGCTCACTTGTCAAGCCACGTTGCGTAAGAATCCAGCACTCTCTCAAAAGTTTTAAATGTCCGCAAGACATCACAAATATTGTTACGCAAATCTTTCAAATGCTTTACTCACATACCACTGGATTATTCTGACAATCCCTAAACTTGTTAAATTATCATTCAAATGTTTAATAAGCATTGTTTAGAGTATAAAACAAACTCTTAAATGTTTATAACAAAAACTCATAAATGTTTATAACAATTAAAAATTGTTCATAATGTTGTCGAAGACAATTACAAAAATTTTAAACACGCCTCTAACATTACTTTCGTTCCACATTATTGTCAAAGATATTTACATTATTTATTTACAATATTAATATTTAAATTATTCAAATTATTAATTTGAGAAATACATTAACCACATGTTCATCCGGTTGGTAATTTCATAA
This sequence comes from Meconema thalassinum, assembly GCA_946902985.2. NCBI lineage: Eukaryota > Metazoa > Arthropoda > Insecta > Orthoptera > Tettigoniidae > Meconema > Meconema thalassinum. The sequence goes on along the minus strand of OX336395.1, from coordinate 265,937,522 downwards.
TCGTGTCAATATAATCGACCAATGAAGGTTAGTTATACATATTAATGTCACATTCTGGTTTAATAAATGTTTAATAATTATAATTATTTGTGACGGTAATCTTCATTCAAAATCTTATCTCAAATTCTTTCAATACTCTTGTTAATTATAACAGTAAATTCACTTGATTAATTTTCAAAGGACAAATACAATACACTCCTGCGGTAAATACGTCGCTTATAAAAATAATGCACAAAACTGCATTAAAGATAGGCCCAAAATTCATCATATATTAATATATACGGCATCAAAATCTTCCACAGAATCTTACAAAAACCTCCACTAACAAATTCTTTAACATCATTAATTACTGTGGGAACCTCCTTCATTTACTTCAAAGGCATTATACATCAGCGACTTTCAACACGTTCGCTGCACTGGCGATTATACATTCATAGGTCCACTTCAAAAATTCTTATAATCATTAATTGTTTCAAAACTGTTGTCATTTAACCTTCGTGGATTTCATTCATGAATCGAAATGAAGTAAAAATTTGCCAATCACAAACAAATTTAATAGTGAATACGCTTATATACGCCTCTCTGGTCTATCAAAATTTAAGATTATCATCTTCAAAGTATTGTAGTATAAAAAATACTATCATCAAACAAAGTGCGACTAAACTGCAAAATAGTCGAATAGAATCCAATTAGACTGTGGAATGCAAACATTATTATCCAAATCTCTAATTGAGAAAAAACTCCTAACAAAAGTTCAAGACTTTAATGCATTCAATAATTCATAATTAAAGTTCATCTTTCACAAAATTGTCTATGATGCAATGGTCGTTCATAACTGACGATAAATGTCTGTGTTGCAATCAATTTCAAATAACGACTAGTATTTCCAAGATCGTCGACAACGTAAGAGATTTTAACGCTCTAAAATCATTTAAATGTTCTTCCTTCTTGATGATGACAGAAAATTGGTCAAAGTAATTAAACTGGGGTAGAAATTACTTGAATAAAGAGACACGCTGTCTGAAATTAAATCTGCCATGAAAATCATTAACTTATAGTCAAATCGTGACTACCAAAAATAAGCAAATTATTGAAATATCTAAATATCAGTCTCAACTGATCCAAAATCATTTAACTATGCCCATGACATAACAATGTCTTAATAAATCGTCGAAAAAGGCATAACTCATAAAGGTGTACTGAGAATAGGAATCTCAAACAAGAATATAGGGCAAAATACATGAGGACAGAAAATATGGGAAAATGGTTGCTCAGGTATTGCTAGAAAAATCAAATACAATAAACGTTCACGACTACCTTATCTGCCGATTGAAGTTCCAGAGGAAAATTCCTCAAAGAAGACTGCTGATGGATCCATTTCACCAAGTTAAAGCTGAGCTCCATCCTCGAAACAGGAAACAGCACCCTCGGAGAATCGAACCGCTTCCTCCTCCGGAAATTGCACTGCTCCGTGAAGACAAAAGCCATCCTTCCGGCAAAATTCTTCTTTGTGAGTCGGGACTACCCTGACCTCTCTTGAAAAATCCCTGAAGATCTTGTAGAAAATCGCCATGAAGTTTTTGTAGTAATTTCCATTGAAATATTCATATTCAGTGAGTATGAAATCGTTTCCATTGCTGTTTGATAGTATTCAGCGTTGAGCCACGAAACATGGGTGTAGATGGTTGTTCACCACATGTCCGCTTGTATGGAATAGCAATTAGCGAAGTTCCATGTTGCTATCTTACTCCAACGATGTATGTCCCAATTGCATTAAAGTCCTTTAGCCTTCCATCCTCTCTTCGGTTATGGTAATAGAAGAACAAACTGCCTTATTAAACTGCTCCATAATACTGTAGCGTTGTGTCACAAAAGCAATCTGAAGTCTCCCTGTTATACTAGCAGTGTCAGCCGTAGCGTAGGATCTGGCGATACAAAGTGCTTCTCAGGTAGCGAGAAAATCACTTTTGTCAGTCGTCTAAAATTGCTAATATCTTCTAAAATAACTCCTTGAAATTGTTCAAATTTCCTACACTGCTTAATGTAGCACTGCTCAATATAATTAGCTTATAGGCAACCGCTAACTGTTCATAGCTAATCTTGTAGACGCGTTATAATGTGCGTTTTAACTTCACCTAGTTTTACTCACAGTAAACTTGCACTGCTTGTCTGCTCGAATCACGTTTAATGCGGTGGCTTCACCACGCGTTATAAAGACGACTCTTTCTACTAATATCACTCGACGTCTCAGCAAAACGACTATATAATCACTAAAGATCTGACGATTTGAGATATGCGATATGAGATCTGACGATTGAGACTCTTCTCTTCTGCGCAAGGCCTTTTATAAACTTCATAAGGGGCGTATCCATCCCTTCCATAGCGAGTTACTGCGTCATCGCTCGAAGTTCCAACTTCGTCAATACGTGACGGATTTTCAAAATTCAAAAACTGAAAATAAATTTCACCAAAATTCCAGATCAATGCCTCTACTGCAAATGGATTTCCACAATTCTGCATTCCAAAAAGTATTAAAAATATCATAGTTTCAGCAATCTCCGTCTTCCTTCAAACAATCGTTGATTGGTTCGAGTCTCCCCTCCAATAGCATAATTTCTTCCTCAGCACAATTCCACGTTTCCTGCGACTGCGTCGTAAATCTCGGATCTTTCTCGAATAAATGCTGACGTCATTGAGAATCTCAGCTCAAGCAGCCTGCTGGTATAACGTCTGCGTCATCCGTGCTTACGTCATGACTACCCACGTCATAACTATGACAGCCATAACTTTCTTCATAATTTCCAAAATAGCCACCGTGGTCTCAACATAATTCAATTACGGGGGCAGTACATGTTTCGGAAACTTGATATATTTCCTTCTTCAGCCCATATGTTGGTGTGAAACATCTCATGACATCGATATCCTAACCAAAAGAAAAATATAGTTCATACTTTTTCTCTCGTTCTTCTTTTGTTGAGGCTGTGTGATTAGACATATTCATGTCAACCATGGAATAAGCACTTATTATTTGAAGTGATGAATGAGTTAGGTGGAAACGTTAAATATTTATTCCTTGAAAGGATGATTGGGTGTGGCGTCAAGAAATTTTGATCAAGTCAGGATATAAGTAGGAATTCATCTATTACGGCGGGGGTTGAGGAGGCAGTTTTCTTTTTTTTGTTATTTAAATGATCTGCTAATGTATCAAATAATACGTTAGTCTCAAAGTTAATCTCGTTCAGATTATTGCATTTATTAGATCTCTGATAAGTGTTGATATGAATATTTTCCAAAACATGCATATATCTACCTTTCGATACGTAATGCAAAATGTTTCTTCCATATGTACCGCCATGGCTGAGAACTTCCTGTGCTTTATGGCCGAAACATGCTCAGCATAACGAGTGCGTATGCTCCTACCTGTTTGTCCCGCGTAGTTTAATTTGCAAAAATTACATCTGTGCTCATAAATTCCCGATTTTAAATGTTTGTCAATGCTGTTAACTTTATTTGTATTGAAAAAATTGTTGAAGTTTGAATTATTTGTTTTAAAGGCGATGTTCATATTGTGTTTCTTGAGGATATTGGTTACTGTGTACACACTTCGATCCACGTAGGTAAAGGTAGCAAAAGTCTTCTTAGCTGTGTCCTCTCTAAGTAATTTAGTTAAGGGTCAATTTTTTTACTTGTAAATTAATCTGCTTACATAATAATTGTGGTTATAACCATTGAGTTCAGCTATTTGATATATAATATCAATTTCTTGTTTCCATTCATGATCAGAAGAAGAGATACGTAACGCTCTATTAATAAGGCTTATGAATGTTGCATTCTTATGGCCGCCTGGATGGTTAATATCATGTCGTATAACTGTACTCGTTTGCGTTCGTTATCTGTATACTTTATAATGCATACGATTGTTTTTTCTATTCACAGTTACATCCAGGAAATTAATTTTGTTATCTACTTCTGATTCTAAAGTGAATTTAATATTTCTGTCTATTTTGTTCAAATTATCTAATATTTTTCATAATGTTGAATTTTGGGCTTATGCCGTGTTTTATTATACTAATATTCGACGCGTTTCGAAAGAAACCATGTCTTTCATCGTCAGGAATAATTATTCCAGATTATTCCTGACGATGAAAGACATGGTTTCTTTCGAAACGCGTCGAATATTAGTATAATAAAACACGGCATAAGCCCAAAATTCAACATTATGAATAATAACACGGGCCGTGAAAGTCTAAATGACAATATCTAATATTTGTTCTGGTTATTGGTAATGATGAATATATCATCTACATATATTCCACAGAAAATGATGCCATTAATTTGGTTAATAATCTTCTCCTGTTCAATGTGGTCAAGGTAAATGTTGGCTAAAACACCTGACAATGGAGAACCCATTGCAAGGCCTTCAGATTGTTTAAACATTTTCTTGTTGAACAAAAAAATGTTGTTGTCTGTGACAAAGGTTAAGATTGAAATGAACTCCTCGATTTCAAAGAGGAACGAGCAATTCATTAAGTTATTTCTGGAACGAGTGCGATTCATAACACAATCTTACGAAAGATGAGAATATTAACATCAGAAATGATGTTGAACATAGGAAATCACCTTACTGCGGATAGTTTATATCAACATTCTATGAAATAGAAGAATACTAAAGAGCTGTAATAAATCTTACTTTGGACATAGACAAAATAAATCATGGATTAGGCTTATATTCGGAATTTAACGTAACTATACGTGCACATGACAGAATATCTCCATCCAAATGCGGAATCACGTACAATTGACAGAAAGAGAGAAACACAACATGTTTTTTTTCCGCCTGGTCTGAGTGACGCAAGAGTAGACATTACGAACGAATTGAGACACCCACTTGAGTACCTTCAGCAATTCATTAAGTTATTCGGGAGCTATAGCCCTGACAAAGTTTCGTATAACAGACAGCGTAACGGTCCACGCGCCTCTCTTATTTGACGCTGCAAATGGATCACGCCAAGTTCATCGCCTGATGATGTTCCATACAGAGAACTTGAATTCTATGCTCGTACTTGAAGATCTACAATTTGGGTAACCAAGTGACCTGGAGAACAATGTGTTACCAATCCAAAGGGGTGCTATGTGATCCAAATTTGATTTATGTTCGTTCATTAACACAATGGTTACGGTCTACATACATATGAATGTGCCATTTCTGCAAGCATTTGCGGACCATCCGTTTGATATTACGAACTCACCTCTGATTATTAAAATAAATAAAGACACAATCAAACAGAAGGTAATGGTTCAGTCCTCCACAGTTGGCAAACCGTATCCTAAGTTGTTCAGTTTAAGGCGGATTAATGAGACCTCACGTCAGTAAATAAGATAAACAACGTCCACGACCTGCAACTGTTTCATCCTACATACGAGAGAAATCATGTGTTCTGTAGCTTCAAGAATTGTCAAATATAATGTCACGACATTTCTAGCATGAACAACACTAGCATTAATGGCATGCGGTGTCCTACACATTTTGGAATATCTCAATTAGTAATGTATTTTTAAATCTAGCTTCTTTTGACTGTTTTTTTTAATCAAGGGTCTACATTATATCTCTTATATGCTCTCAGAAGTGGGCAATATAATTTTACATTTATTGTGATTTCTACCTTGTCTGATACAATATAATTTTTTAGTTTTACCTGACACTTAATGCAGTCATCAACAGTAAAATTAGCTTGTTAGATGCACAATTTAGGTTTCCATTTTGGGTTTTATACCATTTTGTATCTCCTCTGACATGGCTGAACGTTTGTATATATAATTGGTAAGTCATAGACTAAAATAATTACGTTCGAGTTTTGCGGCCTTACACGAACGACACCAGAACGTATACCATAATCCTTCAAGATGCTCAGTATATTTTCCGATGGTACTTAATCGTAAGACTTCTTTAATTATTATTATTATTTTCATTGATATGTTTTAGGGCTGGATGTCTATGTGGGATCAGCGTGAACGAAGAAAACCGCAAGCCATGGATATCATGGCTGCAAATGTGTTCGCAATCGAAGCCTATGCATTTTAGTTCAGTGGAGAGATCTACAGTATTTGCTACAGGAATATCTTACTCACTATAATTGAAAGTTAGTACACTTATCACTCACGATGTAAGACGAACCCGCAGTGTTATTCCATTTTTTTCTTCTTCTAGCGTCCTCGAGAGTCATTTTACACTTTAACAAGATGTTCAGTAAAGAACATATAGCCTACTTTCTCCTAAATGTATGAGTATAGTTATAACTCGTTGTTATTATCAAAGAGTATAATAGAACTATTCTTTGTTGAAGACCTTAGAAACGATTTACCTCTACCAAACGCCACAACCTAGATAAAAACTGCTACCATCATTGAAGAAAGAAAGATAAGAAGTATATCAAGAATGTTATGGATCTGGAGACATAATCGACCGGACTGGCGGCGTGGCTCAGCGGTAACGTTCTCGCTTGCTGGGCCCTAGGTTGCAGGTTCGTATCCTGGCGCAGTCAGCTGGCATTTGAGGGTGCACAAATGCGAGGGAGCCGTGTCAGTACATTTACTGGCACGTTAAAGATCCCCTTCGGGCCAAAATTCCAGCACCCCGGTGTCTCTAAAATCAGCAGTAGTTAAAAGGGATGTAAAACCAATAACATTATTATTATTATTATTACGACCTGCCGTGGGCAACATCCAACTTTGAGTTGAGGCATGTCTTTACACGTCTGGTTGTGCATGGCTTTCACAACCCTAATTGAATTAACAAATCTTTCCATGACCCTACAGAGACGTGTGTATACAAACTATGTGGATATTTTCGATAATATAATCCTAACAGAGCGAGTGCATTCTAGCGGCCAGAAGAAGAAACTTTTCAATAAAATCTGGAAGTTACCTTTTTGGCAGCTAGATGTCTCGAGTAAATCTGCTGGCAAATTATGTTTTAATTAAATATATATTTTACACCATAATGTGCACAATATAACGCTTAATAACATTTTCAAGTAACGCAAAATAGGCTGTTTCAAACCCTTTAAAATAAAAAGTTAAAATGTATCGTAGTATCATCTTGTCATTCTTCAAATTCGATGCGCATAGAATGATAATGGTATAGTAATCAATGGATCCCCACGTAGACTAGTCGTGACATCTATTGGTGAAATATCGAACAATATAATCCTAACAGAGCGAGTGCATTCTAGCGGCCAGAAGAAGAAACTTTTCAATAAAATCTGGAAGTTACCTTTTTGGCAGCTAGATGTCCCGAGTAATTCTGCTGGCGAATTATGTTTTAATTAAATATATATTTTACACCATAATGTGCACAATATAACGCTTAATTTTAAAACATCTGAGTCATTACAAAACAATAAACATATAACATTTCAAGCAAAAAACCTAGCTCTGATCGGGTTTGAACCATAGGCATTTGAGTGATAGGCTAACGCTCTACCACTGAGCTAATTGTGTCAACGAATATCGTTCTATTTAAAATGACTTACATAGAACTTGTTAACAAATAATGATTTATACTAAACGATTTCATCACTGGAGTATATTATTTATATATAAAGCATTTCATACAAAGTTTTTTTTTTTTCAGTACGCTATATTGCATGCAATACTCAAATTAGTGAAATATAAGTCCGGCACAAGATATCCACTGCCATCTTGTCTTATTACTGAATCAGTTCAGCTTTTTAAAATCACGTCTGCACTATAGTATTACAAAATAAACTTTTAATTTCGAACGTGCCTCTTCCTTTAGAACAGTTAAAATGATTCTCGGCTCGATAATCGGAACTGGTGGGTCCCATGATATGGATTATAAAGTTTGCATAATTCGCACGGCCGCCATCCTGAAATGGTATGGCGGACGACCTTGTAATTTGGTCACAAGACGCATCCTATACGAAGATATGTTGTTACCAAATTTGGTAGAGATCGGATGATTTGGTTAGTCGTTATTTGATTTTACGTTTTGAACGTTTGAGTGGCCGCCATTCAGTTTTAGTAAAGATGGCGGCGATATAAAACATGACACTGAGGTGTCCTTTGCTAGTGCTACCTTTGTACCAAATTTCGTTCAATTTGCATTCACCGTGTTCGAATTGATAGGGGGGGACAGACATTCAGAGTACACACACTCACACACACAGACACACACACACACACATACACACACACACAGACTCACACACACACATACACACACACAGACAGACACACTTTTTTCGCCCTGTGTTGATCTCATAAGTCTACTTTCATTTTTTGCAAAAATCGAAAGTAGGCTAAAAATCGGTGTTACCAAAATTTTAGAGTAAAAATCGAAAAAAAAAACTAATTTGCTAAATTCGAACATCTTCAAAATAGATATTTTACATGAGCGAGTGTGGCCAAAGCGATTACTAAGGCAACAAGGCCTTAAAAATGGCCCATTACTATGAATTACATCAAACGTTGTATAATCATAAAAATATTAATAATATGTTCGCAACACGCCTGAGGATTTGAATGAGTTTTTGAATGGTATGGACTCTGTCTTGCGGAAATAATTCATGATGAAAATTAATAAATGTAAAACAAAAATATTGGAATGCAGCCGTAATAAATCGGAAACCTCTATGAACCTCAAATTGGCAGGCGAAAAACTAAAGGAAGTAGGAGTCTTCTATTACTTAAGAGGCAAAATAACCAGTGATGGACGAAACAAAGAGGATATAAAAAGTAGGTTGGCTCAGGCAAGGAAAGCATTTCTACAGAAAAGGAATGTGTTGACATCGAATAGAGATTTAGGTATTAGTCATTTTTGAAAGTCTTTGTCTGGAACGTGGCTCTCTATGGAAGTGAGACTTGGACTGATGATGCAGCAGAAAAGAGGAGAGTTAAAGCGTTTGAAATGTGGTGTTCAGGAGAATTATGAAGATCAGATGGGTAGATAGGGTTACAAACGAAAAGATATTAAGACGAGTGGGAGAGGAGAGATGTTTTTGGCGACTGCTAATGAAGAGAAGAGATAGGTTGGTATGACACATAATTAGACAACCAGGAATAGCAAGCTTAGTTATGGAAGGAAGGGTCAAGAACAAGAACTGTAGGGGTAGACCAAGGTTAGAATATGTTCAACAGATTGCCTTGGATGTAGGGTGTGGTAGCTATGTAGAGATGAAACGATTACCTCAGGACAGGGAGGCAGGGAAGGCTTCATCAAACCAGTAAGAAGATTGAAGACTCAAACAACAACAACAACTAATTATATGCTAGAACAGAAGTCCAGTTAGCATTTCCCAATGGTGTTTGTTTCTACATCCTCGCTTTCAATATCCTTCTCAGAATCCCCAGTCGTTTTTCCTATCCAAGCATTGAAATCCCCCATCCGCACCTCATTGCTTCTGTATCTTCACCTCTATTTACACTTTACCTCCTCATACCACTCAGTCCTATCGTCTATCCTAGGATTGAAATTCTCCCTCACTATCATTATTGTTAACTCTCACTACTACATCACTCAATGCGTCATAAAATGTGTCTCATTTGTCCCGATCCGCCCCTTAAGGTCGAGCGTACCTCGAAACAAGTCAGACCAGAGTTCCTGAGATTTTCAAATCACATTTGCATACCTTACAGAAACAATGTTACATTCTCTGGATTTCATGCCATAAAGCCCTACTCCTCACTTTGCCCTAGCTCGTTTCCCTACCTGACAGGCACGCACTGTAATCTCGTACTTCCTTCTCTATATCTCCCTTTATCACAATTTCAGTAATATCCAGAATATCCCATCCTACATTACATGCTGGTTCTATTAGTTGAACTTTATTCCCTAAGAAAAGAAAAAGAAATATATTATAAATAATTAATTACCTACTTAATCAGAAATAACGTTTCAGAACTAAGCTGAAAAACTCTGCAATTGATAAATCTCATTCCATGATAAGGTACAAATTGCACACCTTCTCAAATTTGCAACAACATACCTTCAGGAATAGTTTCGCTTGCGCAAAACACACAGAAAGAAGATCATCATGTGGTAAGTAGTGACACATATTTCCTGAGGAACACAATAAATATATATCGCGGATGTAGCAGCTTTGCTATCAGGAACGAAGATGTGCTCCAAAGATTAGATTTGCTGAGGAAACTCATTCTTTCGGAAAGGCACCTCATACTTGAATATCCCCACTAGCGGTGGCCTAACACCCAGGAAACTTAGACCCCCATTTACTGATCTTAACCATTTATAGGCAGAAGATTATTGAAGATATTTTATTTATATATCAATTTCATTTTAACTATTTTAGCCTAATTGTCTTTGTTGTTAGTTTTAATTTTTGTTTTCTTTAACAATTGAATGCTTTAATTTATATTAATAATTTTAATTTTATATTATTTTTATAGTCTCATAATTAAGATTTTAATTGTTATGGGCGTATTTATTTATTATTTTTACAAGCATGTTTGTTTTTAATTCTAATTCTTATTAACATATTTTCTTTCTTTCACTCTTTAATTGTAATTACTGTATTATTATTTAATCTTTGACAATAAAAATGCCCTTTTAGTAGGAAGTACATATACAGACCACTGACCTACAAAGGTTCAAGAGCAAACTGCTACGTGAAACAGAGAAACCAATATGAAATTGTAAGAGTTACAGTAATCAGCGAAACCATTGTGTTCGCTCCTTTTAAGGCTGATTAGTATTCTTTTGCTTGGTCATCATTTCCCATTTTAACAACTGCCACTCTCATAGATGCTGGAGTGCCAGAACTTGAAGGGGTGTTGAATGTGACCCCTTGCATTTAAGCGTCCTCAAATGCCAGGTGACAACGCCAGATTATATCTGGCAGCCTTAAGCACAGAGAGCGAGAGCATTACCTCTTTGCCCGGCTAGTAAAATATTGTTACAGAATAAAGGAGCGAAATAAATATACATGCTAAGAAAACAGCACTAAGGCCATAGCAAGCAAACAAGACTGAAGAATTTACCACAAGTGTCAAACATTCAAGAGAGAAACAATAAGGGTAGTTGCATAGACCAAAACAAATCTCTACCAATACTATATGAACACTAGTTTTTCTACCCTGTATTGCTCGGGTCACTGAATACACCAGTTAATGCAGACTTAACTCTTCATTGAAATCATATTCCAAATCAACTTGTTTTAGGGATCGCTAAAAGTAAGCATTGTAGCATCCCCCGTGTATCTACCCTCAGATATTACACTAAAATATGGTAGCATTGATTTCATAATCGCTGATGACATTGGAGTGAAATATCATTAGCTTTTTGTTATTCAATTACATTTTGGGGTCCAAGATACAGTGAGTTTCCTTATACATCAATACCAGAAGTTAAAATTACAGTTCAATACTTCACTGTCAAAGCTGTATTTCGTCTCATGAAAACTGGGAAAGCACCTGCGCCAGATCAGCTACCTGCAAAAGAACTTCACTTAGGAGCGGACACGTAGCTAAAATAATTTTTCCAAAGCACAATTGACTGCGGCCATATACTCACTAATTGGTTGTACAGTACCACGATTCCCATTTGCAAGGTTAAGGGTGACCCAGCTGAATATGAAAGCCACCGGAGTATGCAGCTTCTATCAGAAACAATCAATAGTTTAAAGCGAATGCTTGACAACAGATTGGACAATATTATCCAGCTCTCAATCTATCGATATCGACTTGTTAAAGAGTGAGGGAAGTTAGAGTCCATCATTGCTGTACGCTAACCTACCAAAGAGCATCATAAATAAAGTATGTTCCTGCATGTGGCTTTATTCGTGTTTAAGAAAGGTTATGATGTGGTTCCAGGAACTCACAGGTGTCCTTTGAGGTGAAAAAATGCCCATAAGTCTAAATTCATGAAGCTACTGAATGGTACCGAGTGTCGAGCTAGAGAAGTGCAGAGCACTCACAGTATCCCACTGAGGAATAAATGTTGCAAAGAACATGGAGATTATCTCCTCTCAAGCATATCAACAATACAATCATCAGAGAATTAACTGTTTCGCAAAAAGAAAATAGAAAGGAAGAAAGGAGACTTCGTTGGTAGGGACACACCTAAGAAAAAACACATGATTCCGATGTCAAATTATTCTATCATCTTGGTGTTCAAGGCTACAGGCAACAAGGAAGTCCTAATAGACGATTAGACACCATTAACGCTGAACTCAGACGCATAATAATGTAAATGTTAGTGGTCTTACGTCGTTTTTAAATATTGTGGCCTTTAGAGACGCTCGGGTGCCGGAATTTATCCCCAAAGGAAATATTTAACATGCCACTAAATCTACTGACACGACTCCCTCGCATTTGCGCACCCTGGAAAACACCAACTGCCTTGAATTATGAGTTAAAAACATTTCTTTCTGAGGAAATGGAACAAAACATCATGTAACATAAAAAATAGGTAATTGATAATTACACATAGGAATAGTAAATTCGAAATAATCCGTAATACGTTCGAAATTGTATTTCTCCTGAGTAAAAAACACACACTTAGAAATTATGTACATGATATTTATCTCGAGGTGCAGGTTCAGTACACTGGACTGTATTGAAACACACTGGATATGATACTCATATAACAGATACCACTGCTACAAGTTTAGTCTCCACCAGCAATTGAGAGAGTTTGTCTCATGTCAGGAGTGTGACAACTTTATGGCGTTATCTATAATCCTGGGGACCAGCAAGAATAATAGGATGATTATGAATAATTTGTGGGCATCTAAATAGAAATTATGACACACCTAGTAACAACTACGAAAATCTTATAGATACAATAAGAGAGATAGCTAATAGAATAACCAAGACTTGTTCCTATCCAACAGTTCCTGTTAGTAACATATAGTAGATACAAGACAGGGTTAACAACTTACTCTTTTGAATGAGTTCCACTTGACTGACCATTCTCATCCAGGATCACCTTTTTCACAATCTAAAAAAATAGAAATGATGAATTTCTTGAGAATAATCTCAATGATAATAATTTTAATAACTCTTTACAACTATCACAATAATAAACAAAATCATTTCGGAGCAATTCATTTCATGAAATTACTCGGTGATTTTTGGGCATAGATGAGAGTTAAACATGGAAAAAAATAACATCATCATCCAAAGCATGATTTCCCTAGATCTCAAAATTGTAATGCCCCTTTAGCCATCATCTCCTTATTATAAAAAATAAGAAACGCTAAATTGTTACCAAGAAATCCAATGCTAGTCGAATAGTTCATTATCGTACTAGTTTCAGGCATACGGATGCCCTTCTTCAGGAATATTTAATATTACATTTCAAAAACATGAATACGAGTATTAATGCCATATACTAAACTTTATTATATGACTTGACTTACTGTCGACCAAAGTATTATGTGCACTCGAGTTTGAAGGTTGTTAGTGAAGTAACCAATAGACCTACATAAAATCCAATTACATCATCATTTTCGTCGTTCTATTGTACGTTAGCTCATGTAGGTTTGGAATTTTTAATTTATATTTTAATATTTTTTGTCAGAGTTGGAGCACAAAAAGTGCACGTTTTTAAGCGTGTTTCAACCATGCGTCACATTTAAGAATTATTATCTCAAAAACCCGTCATTAGATCGAATCCAAATTTTAACAAAATATACAATGGAATGTTGTATAACTGGTTTATTAATTTCAAAATTTTAAATGTCCAAGAAAAAACGTTGTTATCATTTTTGTAAGGTAACTTTTTCTCGGCTCGGGGTGGTTGGAAAATGTAGTTCTTGGTAGCGATGTAATCCTTATACAACAAAAAGTTATGCTGTATGACTGAAATACGTAAATTAACTCACTTATTTTGTATCGGTATGTATTTGTAGGCGGAAATAACACATCATTCACATGCTACCCACTCCCGGAAAAGCTGTACAGGGTTGCCGAAATGGAGCCCATCACGCATCATGGCGTGCCCCGCTCGGAAGTGATGGGCTCCGTCACAGCAACGCTGTACAGCTTTTCCTGGAGCGGGTAGCTGGTGAACGATGTGAGTAGGGGAGTGAGGCCGATTCCAACGAGTGTCATGGCCGCCGCGTTAGTCCAAGCCAATATCTCGTGAATCCATGGTCGGATTTTAACAAATGACGTGTCATTGGACTCGGGCTGACGTCCTCTTTGCTGTGGACTACTCGTTATATTTTTGAAATTTTTTTGAAAATTTTTGTTTTCAAAAGTTGGTGATAGTTTGAAAACCAAAGATGATAGAACGTTATGCCATGGCCCAAACGAATGGTCTTTATGACCTTTATTTTCTATAGTATAACTTTTTTATTTTTTTAGTTTTTTTTTTAAACACACGAATTTTGAAAATCCTATATTTTGGAAAATAGGAAGTTTACAAGAAGGTTTGTTTGACGTAAATTAATGGTCCCTATGCCCCCTACCCCCAAAATAAATTTCAAGTCTCTAGAGGAAAAATTTGTGTTTTGTAAGTAGTGGGGTAAAACGGGAGCTACTACACTTAGGAAGTTGTGAGCCCCTGCGACCTTGGAATGGAAGGAGTGATGCTAGGAGGGCGTGCTTGGATTCGTTTTTTTCGTCTCGTCGTGCTCTTTACGGGAATGTAGGTGTCGAAAAGGTGAAATGCTGGAAACACGTTTTTTGGGGGGAAAAACGTGATTTTAAACTTATTGCTATATATCGCGAACCAATCATGCTAGAGGCATGAACGAGGGGTCCAAGGACTCGGGCCGACGTCCTCTCTGCTATGGACCACTCGTTATATTTAAAAAAATGGAAACTCGATTTTGGGGTAAACACATGTTTTTTGTGATTTTTGCCGATATCTCACGGACCCATAACCGTAGAGACGTGTACGAGGTGTCCTAGGACTCGGGCTAACGCCCCCTTTCAAATGTGATAGATATATTTTTCCAAAAAATAATTCACAAAGGGCCTAACGCCGTACATGTTGAAAAAAAAATTCATTACCGTTACCTGTTTATAATGTTTATAAAGCGTGGTGGTTGAGAGAGACGATACGGCTGGGTGTGTGTGTGTTTCAACGAACCTGTCGCTGAACACGGTGGCTGTGTTCAATAGAGCAATCGATATTTCGACGGGTCGGTTTATGACAGAGCGAGGGTGCGTTTTTTCACACATTTTACCTTTAACGTGTAAACGGTAATGAGAACTTGGTTCTATGTTGGTCGAAGCGAGTAGAGAAAACCAACTTGCAGAGGAGCAGGAGGTGAATGTCATTTGAGCTTATTGGAAGGCGCCGATCTGACTTGACAACAGGTGACGCTTGAAGGTGAAATAATCTGACCATTGTGGTGGCAGGGAAGAGCGAAAGGCATGTGAACATGTGTGAAACCACATGCACGCTAAACCAGTGACATCCTGTCTTGCTTCGTACGTGACAAAATGCAAGTTCAGGTGAAATTTGATCTACCACAGGTGTTCGCTTGGGACGTTTGCTGTCCACGTGCGCGATAACTGTTAACAAGTTACATCCTGTTTTGCTTCGTACGTGACAAAATGCAAGTTGACGTGAAATTTGATCTGCCACAGGTGTTCACCTTGGACGTTAGCTGTCCACGTGCCTGATAACAGAATGTTCAAAGCGTGGGAATCGCTGAATCAGTAAAAAGTATGATGCAACTTGTTGGGAATGATGTCACAACCAGTAGATAGGCAAGAGCTGCAAACAGCAGTGGTGGGAGGTGGAGGGGGGGGGGGGAGAGTGGGAGGGGTAATGTATGAGAGAACACAGGTGGAAAGAGAAAGAAATATGTGGAGCTGAGGACTGTACACATAGAGCTATAGGTAGTGTACAACATGTGTGAATAAATAAATTAAAAATTGCACAGGTTCACACAACATGTAATTTATTGATCCAAGAATTAAACGTAGAGTTAAACCCTAACCATTTGACATAGAGTTTATTTCCTTTTTGTTTCATCACTTTTTCCACAAGATAATGCTGAGGAAATGCTGTTATCTGAAGTTCATGGAGATAAAATCTACCTTTTATGGGTTGACGGTTGAGGTCCTCGAGTAAATAGGTGACTGGAGTGTCCAAGGTGACTCGACGAATTCGAAATAGTTCAGTCCCCCACTGAGGCGTGTAGCCCTTATTGAAGGCAGACATAAATTTGCTCACAAAAACAAAATCCCCAAATTTCAGTCGGTGACGTTTAGGATCGGCTGTTTTTATGGGGTTAAACAGTTTATCCAATCGCTGAATATTTTTGGTCACGAGGCGTGGCTTGGTCCCAATCGTTCTATGTTTGGTGCCATTGTAACATGATACTAGCTCTGGTAACATGTCCAACCAGCGATACGTGCCCTGAGCGGTAAACGCTTTCCACATATGGGTTTTCAATGTTAGGTTGAACCGCTCGACCACACTGGCTTTGAGGTTGCTGTACGTGGTGTAATGGTGAATATCCTTAGATTTGAGAAAACTGGAGAAATCCTTGTTGAAAAATTCTTTCCCCTGGTCAGTTTGTAGCAGCTGAGGTTGACGTTTGGAGTGTTCAATAATATGTTGAAAGGCCTTGGTAACTAGTGGACCAGACTTGCAACGCACAGGTTCAACAAAGGCCATTTTGGAATAGACATCAATGACGGTCAACATATAGCGTACACCGTAATTAACGCTACCATAAGGTATAATTTCAACCAAGTCAGCCTGCCAAAGTTCATCCACACCTCGTGAAATCACCTTGAGTCGCGGATAGTGACGCCTAGCTGGGCGATGCAACTCGTGAGCAATACCCATTTTAATGGGTGAGGGCTTAAACAATAATTTTGGCATTTCGAAGTTCTTGTTCAATTTCTTGAATTTCCCAATCGTGACCGGTGTGGCCAGCTTGACGTGAGGCATGCAACAACTGTAGCCGCTGGACGAGATTATTGGGATTGTGCCAGTAGGTAACATCCACAAGGGGTTTTAATGGTTTAAATGTCACTCCCGAAGCGGACGCTTTACGACGAGTACTTTGACTGGTGGGAAACATTTTTGCAATGATGGTTTTATATTTTTGAGATATATTGGCATTCACTTGTTGCGTGGGATCATACTGTCTTTTGTGAGCATGGGTATCCAATAAAATGGATTTATATTTGTCAAGGTCCTCTGACGTATAATCATGGGAAGAGAGGGTCCGAGAAAAGAGCAGCTTTAACAGTCCTGGCGTTAATTTATAGTTGATATTTTTAATGACAGCTTTAGTACGAGCAAATTTAATGGATGAATCGCCAATTTTAAAACTATCATCCTCATAGCGAACACCATACGTGGTATCTGTGTTTCCAATAAATAGATCAGTGAAATAGGGTTCCAATGTTGATCCATAATATTTTATTAAAATGGTTTTCAGTTGTGCTTTATGTTGAGGGGTGGCCAAGAGTTGTGAAAACGGAGACGCTCTGGAAGGGCAAGGTGTATCGACCATGGCCAAGGATTTCTTTTTTCTCAAAAACTCTGCAAGGGGTGCGGCCTTTTTTTTTTGAGGCGTAAACACTTGTTCCTCCACTTCCTCAACTTCACTAACACTAGTCAAATCTTCCTGTTCCTCTTCCTCTTCCTCAGGGTCCTCGTGCAGCGTCTGCGTGGCTTGTGAAACGGTGGGTAGCGTTTCAGATGGCTTGAAAGAGGGTTTCAACATGGCTTTTAGTGGAGGTGCTAAATGTTGCTGAATAAACAAAGCATGATTGGCACGTGATTGTTTCAATTGACGAAACTTTTGGCGAATAGTATTTTTTGCTCTAATAATATGCTTTTTCAATTGACTCTCTGCTAACGCCATGGTGGCTTGACAAATGACTTGATGGGGAATGAGACAGGGCCTTAAATAGCAATAAAATGATCAAACCCTAAGCGATACCGTCCTTGGTTGAGTTCACTTTGTTTGTCAATCACTAAACAGGCATGACGTTGAGTGTTCCAGCACTTGGCACACAATTCTGTAAACATTTGAAAGGTCATATCCGGATTCACATGTTCATTATAAATGTGACGACTGTTCCTCTCGTCCTGGCGAAATAAAACAATGACATTGGCATTGTCACGAATCAACTGTTTGGACATTTTTGAATACGTTTGTCCAAGATAGAAGCAATCGATATGTTTGTGACGACCCATGCTGAAATAGCTTTGAATGATGCCTTGACGTTCAGTGGATACATCATCGAAAATCATGAGTGAATCAGGCTTTACCTCATCCGGTGAAATCACATTTTCTTGCATGGAAAATGTAAAATAACCCATATTCTCTTTTTGTAATCCAGACATGACTTGATCCAGAAACACGTAGAGGGGTAGGTAGAGAGATTTTGCAAAAATATAAATATTTTGAAAACGCAGACCATTGGGCGCTGTGATGAGCGTTAGCAAAAGATTTGTCTTTCCACAGCCGGAAGGCCCCACAATGATGCAGCGAATGGAAGATGGAAACAGTGAACCATGGCGTTGTTCACGTGATGAGGGACAGAGATGGGAAACAATGTCCCCCACGGGGAATGACTCTTGCTGCTTAATAATCTTCATTTCAACTAAGGCTTAGACAGGCTAGCAGGCTGTCTATATACAGGACACCGAGCCTTGTCATAGAAACAGTAGACTGGTACTACAGGTTGACGATGGATGTCTTTGGACGTGCGTTGATGGCCAAAGCTAAGTCTGTCCCCATACATGATCCTAAACAAGAAACAGATCCTGCTAATAAACACTATGTGGATAGGTCACTAGTGCCACGCACAAAACAGGGAGATTATGACTTTAAGGGAAAGCGGTTAACCCATGTAAAACATCCTCAAGTGTCTACAGACGTTACTACGAAAAAGTATGTGGATAACAAAGTGTATGAGTTTTATGACAAAGTGCCTCAGCTTACGGTGAATGGCTATAGCGCTAATCACCATCGGATTATTCACGTGGAAGACCCGCAAGACGAAGACGATGTTTGTACCAAGCGTTACATGACCCATGAAATGAAAAGGTTTTATAAATTTATACCATCTGTATTTTTAGTGTATCTGACAAATGAAAAACCTGTGAATGACAGAAACCATTTACCGCTAGTCCATGATCAGCACTTGACCTATGTGCTTGCTTCGGGTTTAAGCCACTATCGATTACACTATGATGGAACCATTCACATCAAATATGCCATACCTGATGAGAACCATTTACAAATAAAGATAAATGGTCATAGAATGTTGGTCCATAACCATGAAATGGTCAATGCTGGTGACGAATTATCATTTCACCTCATGTTGACATGGGATGAAAAGCAAGCGGGAAAAACCATAAACGATTTCCCACTTTATGTGGAATTGGAATATACAGTCATGAAATAACCATCTGACGTTAGTTGTGATTTAAACTTTCTTGTGAAAGGTTGTTCGTCATTATCATGGTGAAACAAAGGTATGCGGTGAGAAAGACTAAAAAAAGGACTTTGTCCTTGGCAAAGCCTGGGCTTAAGACATTCGTGGACAAGCCCTTGCGAAAGAAAAAAAAGAAAAAATAATGTATTGACCATAAGGAAAGCCTTTCGAGCAGCACAGAGACATGTTATTCCAAAACGTCAGCGACAAGTTTCAAACCAAGGGCGAGTGATTCCCGTCCCCAAACGAGCGGGATTTTTACCTGCATTATTTGCTGGTTTGGCTGCTCTGGGTTCACTTTTGGGCGGTGCCAGTGCAGTGGAGAAAACCATTAAAGCCGCGCAGCAGGGAAAGCAAAAAATCAAAGAAAGTCAGCGACACAATGAAACGATGGAAGCGATTGCCATGGGGGCTAGAAATGCCAATTTAAAGCCAGCCTTTTATCAACAAGGATTTGGGATTTCACCATTTCGAAATATTAAAACAAAAAATAACCTCAGCCATAGCAAGACATGCCCTGACGCATCAACAAGTGGAAAGCTATGCTAAACAAATAAAGCTTTCTCATTTTCGAGGTGTGTTTATGCGAAACCAATTACCCCCACGACCCTGGAAACAGGAATGTGCTGTTGTCAATTTGGATGATCACCGAGGACCAGGGACGCATTATGTAGCTTATGTCAAAGAGGGATCCACTGTATGGTACTTTGACAGTTTTGGGAATTTGCCTCCGCCCATGGAACTAGTGACCTATTTTGGAAACAGGATCAAGATATATTATAATGTGAAACGAGAGCAAACGTTTAACAGCCAACAGTGTGGACGTTTGTGTTTAATTTTTTTATATAAGACGCAGCATAAGCAAAAACGCCACCAGTATGTCGGCAGAAAGTAAAACGTTTACACTGCATGGACGTGGACCTGAAGTCAGCCTAGACTTTTACCCGCCTATCGAATTGAGTGAAAAACTCTATGGTTTAGGACTTGTTTCTCTTGAAACGTACAATCGAATATACAACATACGTGAAAATGTGAACAACAAGTTTTACTATGATGATTCTGTGCTCACCCTGAACTCTGGTGGATACACGATCGATGACATTTATCAATATGGTTTAAAGTCATTTCTCGACGGAACGCACAAGTTTGAACTTGTAGGCAATACCAACACTCATCGCTGCAGTATTTTCTCTACCTTCAACATTGACTTTAAAACACACCCCGATTCCATTGGCCCATTACTAGGATTTAAACCACGTTAAAACAAAAAACATGAATCAGACCATGAAGTGAAATTCATTGAGGACCATCATGTGTCGGTGAC
Organism: Meconema thalassinum; assembly: GCA_946902985.2. Lineage (NCBI taxonomy): Eukaryota > Metazoa > Arthropoda > Insecta > Orthoptera > Tettigoniidae > Meconema > Meconema thalassinum. Next base: position 265,916,791 of record OX336395.1, on the reverse strand, counting down.
GTGTAATATTATTAGCCAAGTGTACACCAATCAAGAACCATCGCATTCGCTATATGACTTTATTGTGACATCGCCCAATGGGTATATTATTCGTGAAAACCCTCCAGTGGTGCTTTTTCATGCTGTGGCTGTCGATAGTATTAGTAATATAACATTAAGACTGATCAATAGAGATCAACAACTCATTGATCTAGATTCTACCACACAGTGACTTAAAAGTTGGTGCTAAACCACTATGAAGTTTGTGTATAAAGCAACAACACCGTCTAGGAATGGTGTTAGTTGTTTGCCACGTGAATACACGTTAACATCTCAAGGCAAGCAGATTTTACAGCATTTGGGTTACCACGTCAACCCTCATAATGAATTCTATCCTAGAGATAGCGAACCACATCGAGGAGCAACCAGGAGTGGTAAGAATTGATCTCCACTCCTATCAAGCTCAAACACCTAGACTCAATAACAATGATGAAATTCAATTTATTATCAACAACCAAGATATTTACACCCTACCGCATGAAAGTGTCATTCAGATTGAAGGTCGGCTCACCAAAGCCGATGGCTCTACACCCACCACATCCAAGTTGGCCAACCATGGTTTGGCCTTATTGTTTTCTGTAGTGCGGTATGTCATTAACGATATCGTGGTGGATAGCACTCGAAATGTGGGCATTTCCAGTGTCATGAAACTATACCCCTCTTATAGTGAGGAAGAAGGTAAAACACTTTGCATGGCAGGTTGGTGTCCTGACTCGACCAATGACTGGATGGTACACACTGATGGAACCTTTACTGGATATTTACCTCTTAAACTGATTCAAGGCTTTGCTGAAGATCACCAACACATTGTGGTCAACGCAAGGCAAGTGCTTTATCTAGTGAGAGACAGGAGTGATAATAATGCACTCAAGGGAGCCGACAATGCCCCCATCGATTCAAAAGTTCAACTACAACGCTTGCTATGGAAAGTGCCTCATGTGACCCTTAACGATAGCAAAAAACTGGACATACTCAAGATGGTAATGAGAGATATGCCTCTACCCATGGAATTTAGAAGCTGGGCACTCCATGAGTATCCGCTATTGCCCACTACCAACACACACAGTTGGTCTGTAAAAACAGCTCGCTATACAGAGAGACCTCTCTACCTGATCGTGGGTTTTCAAACGAATCGCAAGTATCAACAAACCAAAGATGTCTCGCAATTTGATCACCTGCAATTGAGAAATGCACGTCTTTTCCTCAACGGAGCTGTGTTTCCCTATGAAGGACTGGATTTGGATTTTTCAAAAAATAAGTTTGGCCCTCTGTACGACTTGTTTTCTAAATTTCGATGGTCGTATTATCAAAAAGAGAACGACCCCATGCTACTACCCCAAGCGTTTAAGGCAAGAGCACCACTGATTGTCTTTGACTGTTCTTACCTGGAAGAGTCTGTCAAGCCATCCAATATCGATATTCGACTAGATTTTGAAACGCATGACAATGTACCAGCCAATACGACGGCCTACTGTTTGATTATTCATCACAAACAAGTCAACTATTATCCACTGTCCAACCAAGTGACGAGTGTATAAATAACAGCTCAACCCACGTCAAGCCGCTCAGTCATGTCTTGCTTTAAAGCCTCAAGAGACGTTACATCCATGAACTTAAACTCTGAGGAACAACGTTTCAAGACTTTTGCCACGTGGCCGGTGCCTTTCATAAACCCTCAAGCCTTGGCGGCCGCTGGATTCTACTATTTAAAAACAAGAGATGACGTGAAATGTGCCTTTTGTCCCATCATCATAGACCAATGGCAGGAGGGCGATGAACCCATGCAGGAACAACAGCGCTGGTCACCCACCTGCCCCTACCTGTGTAGAATGGAAGTGGGAAATATATCCTGTCATTCAAGCTATCCCTCACTTGTGTCTCTGGGTGATGAAAAGAAAACAAGTTACGATACGTGTGGACCGTATGGTATCCACGGTGCTTCGGTGAGCAGCTCACCATCAAAAACACCTATTTTAGAGACATTGGGACATCATCGATGTTATGGACGTTACAAACACAAGAGACTATATTGTTGTATCAGTTGCTATCGTCCTTATCCTAAAATGAGGAAAGCCTGTAAGACGTGTTATGATAATAAAATGATGTAATTCTTAAATTCTTATTTTTGCATGCCCCCTGTCCTACCCTAACCTCAATTTGAAACTAGCATGGAAGGTAAGCCCATGCCATGATCACACGTGATCGTCAGTCAGTCGTCAGTTGAACTTGGTCCAGGCAAGCGTCAACATGTTGCGCACACTCATTGTGGATTGCCAAGGGTTTAAAATTGGTGACAACAAATTTATATTTAAACAAGTGGCCATGATCGATTGTACCACGTTTTGGATATCGCAAGCTACCCATTTGCTATTTAAACCACCCCATGCTTTTGATTTGTTGTGTGAAAAAGACCGTAAACAAACCCAGTGGATTGAAAATCATAGGCAACTAGACTGGAATCAGGGAACCATTTCCTATAAATATTTGGACGTGGTCATGAAAGCACACTTGTCCTCGGCCAATGTGGTATTTGTGAAAGGTACTGAAAAACGTCAATGGTTGCAACCATTTTTGGCGTCTTACTGCCAATGTATCGACCTCATGGAGTTGGGCTGCCCCTCCCTGCAAACGCTCATGGATACTTGTTCCTGTGGCAACATTACCCATACAGCCCTATCGCATGCGTGGCATCTCTTTGATTGGTTAACCACTCATGCCTGCTGGGAGTTGTTGAACAAAATTATAACTCAAGATTTACCTGTGAATGACGTCAGTGAGATTTCTACAAGCGACGTGTAAACATCTACAGCACGTGATACCATGGAGAAAGGCAATGCTACGGACAAAGCCATCGGCAAGTTTTTTGTGTGCAAAAAGAAACTAGACAGTTTTACCAAAGAGGAACTCTTGGCGCTCCCCAAGTCGTTCATTTATTATGTGGCCGCCAACGCGGTCAAAGAAATCTGGCAACATGTACCAAAATCATGGACTCAAGACCCTGTGTTGAGTGAATTGCAACCCTGTACGGATTACGATCACCATAAGCAAGTGGCCATGGCAAAAATACCGTCTATGCGTCAGTGTGCGACTTGCCAGCTAGTGAAACTGTATCACGGTCATAAAAATCCATGTAAAGACTTTGTTGAATCATACCACGAGTGTTATGGCGAGAAAAATCAACAACAACAACAAACACAAACATCGTCCACAGAGGAGGAGGAGGACCAAACCTTTTTACCATCAATGGAAAAGGATATGCCAGACCTGTACTGGCAATGGCGTCATTGACAAAGTGATTCAATACTTACCTTTCGAAATCCATCTTCCAGGTTATCGTTTTTGCGGCCCTGGAACTCGTCTCGAAAAATGTTTACAACGTGGTGATGTACCCATTAATCTTTTGGATCAAGCATGCAAGGAACATGACCTTTCTTATCGCCATAGTCATCCTGGTTTAAGACATGTGGCAGATAAATTGTTATTGAAGAAAGCTAAACAACGTTTCACATCCAGTGATGCCTCAGTGGGAGAAAGGATGGCAGCCCTAATTGTCATGAGTGCTATGAAAGGAAAGTTGATGATGCATGGACATAAACATTGAGGAGTGAGGAATTGGGATTTGTTTGTATTCTAAATTTATTTTGTCAATTCACTATGATTATGAAATAAAAACAAAGGTTTACCAGAGCACAATGATTTGTTATTTTTAATTTTAAGAAATCGTGATGTTGATGGCTGATTTTTTCATTTTACACATTTCACACATGATGAATTCCACACACTGTCATTTGCCAATTTGCAAATTACAGTTTTTAAAAATGTTCGTTTCAAGTTTTGCGTTTTTGATGATATGGATTTTTCCAGTTTGCTGATGACACTTTTTAAACAATGTCTGTTTGAAGTTTTTGAATTTTCATATTTTACACATGGCCATTTCCAGTTTTTAAAAATGTCCGTTTTAAGTTTTGCGTTTTTGGTGATATGGAAACATGGATTTTCCATTTTGCTGTTTTCACATTTTTCCATTTGGTGTATGTCGAAAGTTGAGATTTGATAATGATGTTGATGCAAGTGCATGACCATGGCGATGCTGCAGTGAGTTTATGGGTGTTTGGAGAAACGTCGAGGTCTACGACTACTGCAGGTAAGACTGTTTTTACAAAAATAATGTCTATTGTCTGGCATATTTCAATGAAAAAACGAAACTATTGAAAACAAAATGAGTATATAAGTGACCATTTACCCCCTCCCCACCCACCCACCCTACCTCACCGTGTTTGCTCTGGTCAATCATACACACCAGTTTTCTCTCTCCATTCATACATTCACACCTGTCTTTGGGAACAAACACAACCACTTTATTTATTCCCAAAAGCACATTCTCGACATGCACACTCATCCCAAAAGAACTTATTAGTTTATCATTTACATTATGAAAAATAATTAAATACTAGTTATTAAAGTTGCTAAAAATCTTACTTATTTCATATTTACAAAAAAAAAACTCAACTTTGTACAGCTTTAAAATAATCACACTATTAACCAATCAAAAAATTTAAAAAAATAAGTTTGCATAAAACTTTTCAAAGAGCAAATGGTCCAAGTGGTTTGCCACTATTTACAAAATCTACTATTTACAATGACAGAAACCAATATTTACAAAATACTAAATCTACAAGTTAGATAAAGCTATGTCCCATAAACGATTATACAGTGAAATCACACCTCCTCCTCCTTGCGATCATAACCCCAGGGCAAGCTGGTGAGCAGGTCATCAGCCCACACACGTTTGTTATCCATGGAGGCGAGAGTGCGTTTTCTCTGTTCCAGAAGATACAAATGATGGTTGCTGGATTGTATCCTGCACTGTGTATGAGACATAGCTTTGCCAGTGCATAAAACCGCTAGGTAATCGTCTACACGTAGCGATGTTACCACTGCTCTACCTACACCTTTTGCTCTTTTGGCTTCCTTACAATCGAGTGTGCGGTAAGCATACATTTTCGAAGCCAAACCTACGAATCCCGTCATAATGGAATCACCGCATTCATCTTTTAAAACGCCCATTTTCTTCTTGTTCTTTATGGGCAGCTGAAACAGGTTGTCAGCACTATAGCAAGAGGTGTCGAACCAGTCACTATGTTGCTTCATGACGTCATAGGGGTTGCAGTGGCGAATGTGGTAAATGAATGAGTCCGTGTCCATATACAAAAGAGAGACGTCCTCAAAATGGCGTTCGCAAACTCATAGTGGAATCGATACATGACCGATTTAGAAAAGTCTAAAAAGACTTGACCCAAGTAAATGGGTTTATCCATGGTCACGCTGGTCTTACTCATTTCAATAGTAGCCAAATCCTCATCGATAATTTTGATCGATTTGAAATTTGGCTTGGCAATGTACCGCCGGGCACCCCACTGCCCATCCCAGACATTCACCAATTTAATGTCACGGTATTTGCGGACATTCTCCATAGACTTGCCATAGATGCAGTTGTTCATTAATTTAAAAAAATTAATTTCAAACTGCTGTGTTGCCATTTGTCGGTGCTCTGTGTTGAGTCGCATGTATGGCTCAAGCCATGCTTTTTGAGCAAAAGAAATACCCCTGTGGATTTTCTTTAACACCAAGCCTTGGGCGAGGCATTGCACCAACATTTGGATATGTAGCACATACCGATTTTTGTTGTATAGTGTGCCCATGAGTTTTTCAGTTTTCACTTTACTGTCAGGGGGAACCATTTGCTCAAGGCAGAATGGGAAATCGGCATGTTCATCATACAAGGATGAGGGATATTCAATATCCACTTCTAGCACATATCCACGGCCTGTTTCTTGGCTAGCCATGTTCACATCAAATTCTGACACTTGTTTGTCTGTCAGCCAAGCAAACTTCCCATAGGGCAAAGGCTGATCATGGCGTAACCGTACAAATTATTCACGTCATAGTACATTAAGTACGATTCTGGTTTGTCTGGTGAATAATCAGACATGTAGACATTGTTCGCTTCGGCATGGCGCTGGTTAAGTGATACAAAGCCGCCACGAATGCCCTTTTCAAAAAATAGAACCATGTCTACGTCAGTGAGTAAATCCAATTCCACTTGAGTGTATTTTAAAGCGGCATCAAACGAGAGCCCAGGACTCGTATAATAGTGAGCCGGGTCAAGACCGTAAATGTGTTGACACAAGTTACGGAATTTTTCAAACACATCAGTGAGCAGCAATACATCCAGTTTTAGGTAATGCATAGCATATTCACTTAGCGTCTTCATGCCAAACATTCGCCAAACTTGACATGCATGTGCATAGTCTTCATCGGAAACGGTACTGCGTGTTAGTTTCGAGTAAAATTTCTCTTGTGGTGGTAGTTTTCTTTGCTTTAACACATCCCAGCTGTTGCAGAAATCATACGGGAATATACCTTTCCAAATGCACAATTGAAATTGCTCAGGATCATTAAAATGCATTCTAGTATTTTTTAATTCCTCCTCATTCAAGCCATTCACAAGGCTGTCTAGCGAGGATGCCATAAACTTAAAGGAATCCAAAAATCGAATGCTAAAGTCGCTCAACCTCCATGTCAGGGCTGTAAAACGCTCATGGTTTTGGGGAATAATGGTAAACGAGCCCTTGTTGACAGGGCCCAATTCACGAATCAAAAACTGAATGTCATAATTCGCCAGATTGTGGAAAAAGACACTGATGAAGCGAGGAGCTGGAAAGTTCAAGTTACATTTACTATGCGCAGCTCCACGAAACTCCCCCGTAAAGTGCGAGTGATCACGAACGGTGTCTTCAGCACTGATCAGTGGCTTTTCGCAAATATGACATGTCGTGGCATGCTCATACTGCTGCTGTTGTTCTGGAGATAGGCTCATGGGTACTGGGTGGTCCAGTAATTCCCGTACATGGTCGGCCAACTTCACAAGTTCATCCAAGAACCATTTGGCACAATCTGGCCCCTCACGATATTTTTAAACGGATTGTGTGGGGTCATGGGCACACACCACATTAAATCCTATGGAAAAAGGTTAATTTTTTTGAATGGGTGTGGTTGAGCTGATGGTGGGATCTGGTTCACATCCCGCCATGGGTGTGGTGAGTGCTTCGAAATCTGCGTATACCACATAGGGAACAGTGTCACGCTTGTGAATGTCCTTAAACTTTAACACAGCCTTGTCCCCTTGTGGCAATATCAATCTCACCGCTTCCTGAGAAACGCAATCTACCCTATGACGTTCTAAGAGCATGGAGGTTTTAAAATATTGCAAGCATCGATCACAAATATGTTTCTTATGTTGATCTTTGGACATTTGACTGTTTAGCAATCTACTTAAGCTTTTAATCAGGCAATAGTGATTCACTTCTCCTACAGATAAATATAAAAGATGAATGTGATGTCGTTTCGGTTCTTTTGTGGCATAAAGAGGACCCACAATCACATTACCATTAAGGCCATAGACCATGAACGAAAAGTCCTGGTTATCTTGTTCAAACCTATGGATCTCGGTTAAGTCCATAGGGAACGACACTCGAGTTAAATTTAAAGTTTGTTTTAATTCATTAAACTTGGCCTTGTACTTTCCCGGCCAACAACCATCATGTTGTACCGGCTGCAAAAAGGCAGCCACAGACCACAGAAAGCAATCATTGTCACGATTCTTAATATTGACCACAGCATTTTTCGAAGCTATTGCTGGCGGTGTTTTAATATAGCTAGACCCAGCATTTAACGGGTTGAAATGACAAATGTTGATTTGTAGATGGTGAATTTTGTCTAAGGCTAGACCACTCGGTCCTTGTTGCAGTTTATCAAATTTTGATAGCAAGGCATTCACCACGTGGGTTTCATACCACTGTTCCAAATTATGGGCTATGAATAGCTCTTGCATTTTACTGCAAATATAAAATGTCTCTTTATGCTCTACGTCCTTCTTTTTATATATGAAATCGCACACCAGTTCTGTATTCACTTTTAAAGCCGTATGCAACCTTTGTGCTGTACAAATTTCAATTTTAAAAATTTCAAAACAAGATTCTAAAAATTCTTTGGGAATCAAACTTTTTCTAACATTGACCACGCGGCCAGAGCACACACGCGATTTGAAACAAGACTCAAGGGGCTCCCAAGTTAACGTATCCGCAGCAGTAAAAGACATTATTTTGAAAGAACACTCTCACCTGAGTTTTCAGCTGTAGACTGCTGGACAATGGCCCAAAAACACACGCGTTCCAGGTTATCACAGTGGTCAAGCGTTTTCCAACACTCTAAAAAGAAATAAAATAAACCACCATAAGTATATCCATTCCATATAGTTTATGAATTTCATAAACAAAACAAAATCAAACAGGTTATATATTAATAAAACAAATCTCACCTTGACGTGTAACGCTTTGCTTTATTCCCGTCTCGTGGGTTAGTGTGGAAATGGTTTCCTTTTCTAGTTGTCCGTTTTTCTCTCTTTTCCAATCTCTTTCCCACAGACACACGACAGGTAGGCTATACACGTTATCTGCCAACAAATAAATAAATAAAATCGTTAATTACCTAATCAATAAATAATTGCATGTAAATATATATATATATAAATCAATAAATATATAAATGAATAAATATATACCTACCCCACAACAAGGTCAAGTATTTTCCACCAAAACCAAAACTGTTAAACAAGACCAGGGGTTTCATGCAACGCAATGTGTTCAAAGGTAGTCACCTAAGTGAGAGTGGAAATGATAACGACATGTCTTTATATATGCTACGTTGCATGTATAATCTTTTTTTTTCCATGCTTTGAACATTCTGTTATCAGGCACGTGGACAGCTAACGTCCAAGGTGAACACCTGTGGCAGATCAAATTTCACGTCAACTTGCATTTTGTCACGTACGAAGCAAAACAGGATGTAACTTGTTAACAGTTATCGCGCACGTGGACAGCAAACGTCCCAAGCGAACACCTGTGGTAGATCAAATTTCACCTGAACTTGCATTTTGTCACGTACGAAGCAAGACAGGATGTCACTGGTTTAGCGTGCATGTGGTTTCACACATGTTCACATGCCTTTCGCTCTTCCCTGCCACCACAATGGTCAGATTATTTCACCTTCAAGCGTCACCTGTTGTCAAGTCAGATCGGCGCCTTCCAATAAGCTCAAATGACATTCACCTCCTGCTCCTCTGCAAGTTGGTTTTCTCTACTCGCTTCGACCAACATAGAACCAAGTTCTCATTACCGTTTACACGTTAAAGGTAAAATGTGTGAAAAAACGCACCCTCGCTCTGTCATAAACCGACCCGTCGAAATATCGATTGCTCTATTGAACACAGCCACCGTGTTCAGTGACAGGTTCGTTGAAACACACACACACCCAGCCGTATCGTCTCTCTCAACCACCACGCTTTATAAACATTATAAACAGGTAACGGTAATGAATTTTTTTTCAACATGTACGGCGTTAGGCCCTTTGTGAATTATTTTTTGGAAAAATATATCTATCACATTTGAAAGGGGGCGTTAGCCCGAGTCCTAGGACACCTCGTACACGTCTCTACGGTTATGGGTCCGTGAGATATCGGCAAAAATCACAAAAAACATGTGTTTACCCCAAAATCGAGTTTCCATTTTTTTTTTAATATAACGAGTGGTCCATAGCAGAGAGGACGTCAGCCCGAGTCCTTGGACCCCTCGTTCATGCCTCTAGCATGATTGGTTCGCGATATATAGCAAAAAGTTTAAAATCACGTTTTTTCCCCCAAAAAACCGTGTTTCCAGCATTTCACCTTTTCGACACCTACATTTCCGTAAAGAGCACGACGAGACGAAAAAAACGAATCCAAGCACGCCCTCCTAGCATCACTCCTTCCATTCCAAGGTCGCAGGGGCTCACAACTTCCTAAGTGTAGTAGCTCCCGTGTTACCCCACTACTTACAAAACACAATTTTTTCCTCTAGAGACTTGAAATTTATTTTGGCGGTAGGGGGCATAGGGACCATTAATTTACGTCAAACAAACCTTTTTGTAAACTTCCTAGTTTCCGAAATAAAGGATTTTCAAAATTTGAGTGTTTTCAAAAAAACATAAAAAATAAAAAAGTTTTACTATAGAAAATAAAGGTCATAAAGACCATTCGTTTGGGCCATGGCATAACGTTCTATCATCTTTGATTTTCAAACTAGTATCACCAACTTTTGAAAACAAAAATTTTCAAAAAAATTTCAAAAATATAACGAGTAGTCCACAGCAAAGAGGACGTCAGCCCGAGTCCAATGACACGTCATTTGTTAAAATCCGACCATGGGTTCACGAGATATTGGCTTGGTCTAACGCGGCGGCCATGACACTCGTTGGAATCGGCCTCACTCCCCTACTGATGTGTTATTTCCGCCTACAAATACAAACCGATATAAAATAAGTGAGTTAATTTACGTATTTCACAGTCATACAGCGTAGCTTTTTGATGTATAAGGATTACATCGCGTCCAAGAACTACATTTTCTAACCACCCCGAGCCGAGAAAAAGTTATCTTACACAAATGATAACAACTTTGTTTCTTGGACACGCAAAATTTTGAAATTAATAAACCAGTTATATAACATTCCAATGTATATTGTGTTAAAATTTGGATTTGATCTGATGACGGGTTTTTGAGATAATAATTCTTATATGTGACGCATGGTTGAAACACGCTTAAAAACGTGCACTTTTGGTGCTCCAACTCTGACAAAAAATATTAAAATATAAATTAAAAATTCCAAACCGACATGAGCTAACGTAAAATAGAACGACGAAAATGATGATGTTATTGGATTTTATGTAGGTCTATTGGTTACTTCACAAACAACCTACAAACTCGAGTACACATAATACTTTAGTCGACAGTAGTTCCTATTGTCCCTCGTGGAACATAGGGCTTGAATGAAGCATCTCCGTCTGGTCCTGTTTGCTGACAACCTCTTCACCTCGCTCCAGGTCTTGCCCTCCTCTAGAGCCTTTTCAAGCCAAACGTCGTCGTCTTAGGATCCGTCCAGTTTCTCTTCATTGATATTTCTTTAATAAGTTGTCTTAAGGTGTGCCAGTTATTAGCCCGCAGCACCCGATCTAGGTGGAGGGGCTGCCACCTGCGCCTCCAAACTTGCGGTTTTCTCCCTTAGCCTTTGAAGATCCCTCTTCACCACAAGGCAGTGATTTTCCTCATTGTTTACCCCAAGAGGGAGAGTTGCCTCCTCCGTCAACTTAGCCGTACCAAAGGTCTCCTTCTCCGCCTCCGTTGCCGTTAACGACTTCACCAGAACCCCGTTAGCCATTACTTTTCAGGGTCCCTGTAAGGCTTTTACAGTTACCGTAGCGGTCCCGGAGGCACAATGTCCCCACTGTACTTCACCATTACAGGCTATCCCCTACTTCCTAATGTTTCCCGTCCCCCTCGACGTGCACGAGGGGATGGACTTCTATGGGACAACCTTTATTATATACCTTAAAAATTAAATAATATTGTATATTGGAAAAATTAAATTAATAACTAAGATTGCAACAAAAGTATTGATTAACACGTAGCATGGGAAGAACAATCAATCCCGTTCCTTTCATATCCCCTCCTTTTCTTGAAGATTGATTAAAATATGTGTAGTGGAGTTATTACAAGTTTCTTTCAAAATATGCGCCTTCTCTTTCAGATTTTTGATGGTCATTGTTACAGTATATTCTGGGCTTTAAGGAAACCCTCAATTGACCGCAGTATCTTAGGAGGTTCTTGATAATGATAGTCGATCATTTCTTGGTAGGACTATCACTTTTCTTTAACCACTCAACCTATCAATTTAGAATTTTATAAACTGTGTATCATTTTTACGACTTTCGTTCATTAATTCCAAAATCAGAACCTATTTAGTATTCCATTTCTTACTGCCCAGGTGATGATGAACATCGATGGCAATAAATCAAAAAATATCTAAAAGTGGGGATACATAAGGTGGTCTCTCTATTAATTCCCATGGGCCTATCCAATACCCAACAATATGAATTTTCATTTTCTGTCTATTTTATTTTAATTCCTGGTCGAGACGACTAAAAGAGATTGCTGTAGATGTAGTGAGGAATGTCCAGTGTGACGTAAGTTAATAAATCATTCCTTATCTCCACGTTGGAAGACCTTTTATATTAAAGAACGGTTGAGTTATGAATGAAATTATATTTCATCAGTGGTGTACAAAATATGCAGGCAAATATGCCCTAAAAACTAGCTAAATATGATCTAAAAACTATGGAATATGACCTAAATATCTATGAAATATGCCATTAAATTTTGGGATAGGTAGTGTATCACTAATATACAGTAAACGTCTTAAGTGCCAAAACAATTTTCCAGTGTATCGGACATGTGATATTTCGATTTTACAAGTGACTTTCATAATGAACTATGTGTATTTGCAATATATTTTATGCCCATAAGTGTTCATAATGTGTATACCTGGCTGGTGAAGAACAACATTGTTGTTCGAAACACGTACCAGTACTAAACAGTGCTAATAATATTACAAGTATTGAATGGACGGAAATAAGAGTAAGTTATTTAGTGGAATTTAAATTCAATACGACAATTATTGATAAAAATAATTTCCTTGTTTGCTAATTGCTTCTGAGCTAAATATAACTACTGGAGTGACATCCTGTTGAAAGGCGAAAGCACACTATCGTCATGTTCCGTGACCTCATGCGTACAGTGTCGCAATCCAACTTGTCCAGAAATATGTGCTAAAAGACGTCCGTAGAGGAGCGCCTTCTTGGAATCAGATCTTCTAAACCTGCTATCTGCCTGTTCCGGGAAAAGAAAGACAAATATATCTACTACAATATTCGGAAATTCTGTGTTTGAAACTCGACGCAGATAACACGTACCTTGTTAACGACGCCTCAATTTTAAAAGAATAGTGAAATTATAACCAAATATGTCCTTATATCACTAAAATATGACCAAATATGACCAAAACAATAGAAATGGCCGGAATATGCATTTATAGGCAACATCAAATTCCTTTAAACGTGGTCAGGGACCCGTCATTCTAACTTATTTTTCAGTTTTAGGGTAAAATGAGCTCAGGAAAAAAAAAATTTTCCACAACATCCGAACGTTATTCATCAGTAATATTCAAATAAGAAGGAGCCAAATATTTTTGGAAACCCAGCACCTATCCTGACAACATTTTGTCCCATAAACATTTAACCAATTCTCAAGATATTTACATAATAAGATAATTATATATGCTCAGGAAGATAAACGGAATTAAAAAACCTTCATCTTCTTGATGGCATAAAATATGAGATACTGTCTGCAAGTTTCTAACAGTTATTTCACTGTAATAAGATCATGTAAATCCTAGAGATAAGTTCATAACTAAATAATTCACACATTTCAAGGGGCAAGAGTAATAGTCTAATAATATATTTTACACACAAAGCTTATTTACGCTTAAAGTTCTAACATATGTTCCACTATATTCAGAATAATGTGATTTTGAATTAAACAACACTTTATACAGACTTCTAAATAATGAATGATGCATTCTACGTAAATGGAGCAAATGAACTCTACATTCTACCCCTTAAAACAATCATCACCATCATCATCATAATACTATGTGAATGTTGCAACGTGATGGCATATTTGTCGCATTAACCATTTTCCGAGACAAAATCGGGAATATACCCTATTGTGTTTGGCCAGGACTTCAAAAATCAGTTGATGTTTCCTTCTTTGCTCAACCACTGCATCTCGTGTTACATATCGTCCCCCCTCTGGCAAACTAGCGAAAGTGAAAATTCTTCATTTTACAGGAGAGCTAAAACAAGTTTCATCTACTTGTATAAAATCCAGTTATTTTCTTTTTCGGTCACTTTTACTACTCAGAAGACTCATTAACCAACATGTTTATGGGGTGTATTGATGTTAGCTCTTGTCTTAATTTCAAGGGCATAAATGGCAGTTTCGTTACTTTGCCAGAGTGATTTTATCTTATTATCTCTAGTATTACTGTTCCAAAGTATCGAATCTGCAATAAAATTACAAAAGGAACAATTATTTGAATTAATTTTTAACTTTTATTTAAAGGAAAAAAGTCTAAACTCCAATAATTTTCGTCACAAATTGAACACAATTAAAAATAACAAATAAATTAATACGTAAATTAGCATACCACAATCTACTCAAAATATGATTCCTCTGAAACATTAGGTTCGGGTAGTGTATTTCTCACTGTTTCTGATGACGGAAGGGTTTCATAAAATGCATGATAAGCCTTTGGAATTTTCAGGTCATAGCAAAGTTTTTTCAGATTCTTCAATTTTGCACCGGAGATGCAGAATCTTTCAGGGTAATGTTTCATTACTTGAGAGTCTAATGGTCGACCTCTTCGATTCATGAGAACGAACCTACTAAACATAGCATCTTCATAAGCAGTCTTTATCTGAACTGTACCTGGTTCGTCCTTTGTGTAACGAAACCAAACAGCTTTCCGGAAAGGCAAAGATTCTTACCTTCAACTGATATGAAACTGTTCTTTTTCGGGTTGAAATCTATAAAGTCAGTGTGCACCAATTATGAAACACTCTATGGTAATGGATTCTTGCGTGCATTTCGTATCTTTTGAACCTATCCTTCAGGATTGTACACTGGGAGGCTCTTTGCAGACATATATATGTTTTGATGAATAGAATCACATTCCATTTAACTGAGCCCTGGCTCAAAATAAATGTGATCAATCTGCTGGAGCTTTTGGTGTTTCTTGATTGTTTCTAGACACATGCAAACCAAGCTCACATTTTTTTGTTGTCCTCTGTAGCTATCTGACATCATCATTGCATTCTCAATACCACGATGAGCCATAAGATATGAGTAAATGCTGCTTGAGATTTCCATACTCCCATTCTTTCCTTCAGTCTCATACCAAACGAAACTATCTACTGAGGCATCACCTAAATTGTAAGTTGTTAAGTTATAGACAGCTAGCTTCCTTACAGTACATAGAAAAATGGACCTTGAGCTCCTTTTTGGGTGCTTAACACAGCTTGCAAATCAAATTCGAAAGCCAACACAGTTTTGTCGCTTTTTGCCTTTTCTTTGCCAATATCTCTCAAATTACGGGCCGCATCTTTTCTTTCCAGGTACTTTTTCCATGCTTCTTTTTCATTTACATTAATTTCACAAATCTTCTGTTTTTCTTCATACTTAGAGAAAATTCTGCAGAGGTCTCTTCTAGGGACATGAAATGTAAGTTTTTATTCACTGAAAACTCTACTGCACTTACTTTTCAATATTTGCACAACTCCTCCCTGAATCATGTCATTTCACTTTGTAAAGCTCGTACATTTTCGTAATGACAATAGTGTGATTCTACACTGGGAAAATACAAAATTTGTTCTCTAATGATCCTAATATCTTCTACCTTAAGCTGATTCTTTGGTTCATGTTTCCTTCTCATCTCAGGAAGTAAAATTCATTGTTCATTTGTATTGCGTAGAGCTCCTCTTACTAAACCCTCTGGGATATTTAATGTATCTAGGAAAAATTTACGGCAGACCGAAACCTTTTCATTACCTTTGGTAAAGGTAGTATAACATCTCCTTGAAGAACCATCAGTAGTTTTTCTTCATTTGTTCTGCTGAGATACATGGTGAACGATAAATTGGTGTTGTTCGGAAACTGTAAGTAAATTTCGAAAGTCTTTATAGATGTTTTCCCGTTCTTCAACAGGAAAGTTATTTGCACATGTGTGATTTTTCTTATTCAAACATCTTGGGATTTTTAAAGATCTTGGTGCTATCTGTTTCCCTTTAACAGCCTCATAATTTTCTCCCTTCAGACGCCGAACTCTCTGAATATTTCTCTTCCACTTTTTTGGATCGGTCTTCTTACGTTCCTTTGGTAATGATCGCACCGGAGTTAGTGGGCTTGGATCATTATGCAGTTCATTAGGGTTGTTATCAGCTTGAGAACTTTCGTCTGGAGAAGTACATCGATCAAACACTGTATGGACGGGTACCGGAGGCTTCAAAACCTCTTACCTTATATTACTGTCAAGTGAATGGATTAATGATGATTTCAGACGTCCAATTTCCTGATCATTAATACATAATTTAGCATACCACAATCTACTCAAAATCTGATTCTTCTGAAACATTAGGTTCGGGGAGTGTATTTCTCACATTCGTTATTTTGCTGCAGTAAACATCGTTGTATATTATTGTGATGACTACGGCAAACTAACCAAAATGCAGATTCGCTACTTTACCATTGTCAAAATCCCATTGTATGCAGTTTCGTAAATAAAGAAGAGCTAATTGTTGCCAAACGGAACGAGCTACAGATACAATACTTTGCCAGACTATAGATCTTATATTAATAGTAATTCTCTGATATAGATTGCAGATTCGCTATTTTTGCACTTTCGCTAGTTTGCCAGAGGTGGGACGATATCTTGCTGTACAATTAAGTTTTGAAGAACAGAGATGAGCTATGATATCGAGTCATATTTTAGTGAACACATAATAAAATGATGTTAGCCACACACGTGTCTTTCACTTACATAATAAAAAGCTACCCGAGCATCGCCTCCAGGCTTGATCAGCCCAAGACCTGCCGTTAATTTTACCCACTCATTCCTTTTAGGCAGAGAAATGGAGGAGAGGGAATTTTTACACACAAATGTATGTTTATGTGCAAACCAATTCCTCTCTCACAGGTTGAAACATTCTTCAAGGAGAGTAACTGTTTTAGCTGTAATGCCCAGGTCATGTATATTGCTTCTCAGCCTCTTAGAATTGATGCCCATGACTAGTTATTGCCAATTTCAAATAATAGCTCGTACTCTTAAGGAACAGATCAGAATTTTCTCATCCAGTATGCTGGAAAATCTTATCTAGTCATCCCTCTTAAAGCTGAATCTTCCCTTTGCAGTCATACTGGTGCGAGATTTAAACCCATTATAGCCTTGTTTTGAGTGATTGATATGTGTGGATATAATACGTCAATTCATGCATGTAGGTCACCACCACTAACAAAAAACAAGTCTGAATTAAAATCTTGCTCCTATCTCCCACTGCTGACGACGAGAGAAGCTAAGTTTCAGCTCGTAAAAGAATCACCTACCCGATATTGTCCATACATATCCTTCCTCCACATTCATGACTGGCTGGCCGAGTCACCTATCTCCTTACTTTTCTTATACAATTTTTGGAGCAATGAACAAAAAATCAGATGTAAGAGGACTATAAACCAAGTTGACATGAGATAACCAGTTTAAAGAGTGTACAAGCCAGGAAGTTACACCCTTCAAGGAGGCTTAGCTCTTGCCAGCTTAATTTTATGCAAAAAATTACATTTCTACAAATACTCTGGTTATTGGGATATTGACACCAAAAGAGCAGCTGCAGCAATATGTTAAGAACCATCCGCGTAGTTGCATACAGATAATAGTGGATAAAATAACAGGGGGTGAAATTTGAATTCTCACCTCCTTACTTCTCCTCTTCAAAGCACCCTATTCTCGCCCTGAAATAAATATTTTTACCCCTGGAAGAGTTAAAACACAATCCAGGGCCCTATGGAAAAAGGCTTCGAATTCCACAACTGGACCATTCTAATTCTTGTTTTAAATAATTTATTCAAATCATGTATTACTGCAGAGGAGAAAATAACTGAAATACAGGTTGACAATAAAATGTACCTACATCTCTCAAATCTTCGCTCTTTGATGTAGATGGTGATTCGCTTTTGATGTCTTCAACAATGGAAGTAGTCACATTCTCGTCAATGGTAATATCCTCATTCTCCTCATTTTCTTGCTTAAGATATGCTTCCTACACAAAAGGAACCATGGATACAGCTTGTTAAAATGCACCACAGAGGCCACAGGAAAAGTTAATAGTAAAAACGTATGTATTTTAACATTTACCATGTTTCACATAAGTTACTTAAGATTATTTCAAAACTTACTGCATAATTTTTAAAATCAGAAATAACCCAGAGAATTGCAGTTCTGAAGCACAAATTTCACAGCATGAAGATGTGCTCATTGTCTATACCTAAATCAATGTTACGTGATAGTTTGTGGGTCGGTGGGTATGTCTCCCATGCGTCCATATACCATTCATACGATTGCGCTGAATTGGGTGAGATATTGAGTACACTCCAAGGAAGGATTCTGGCTTAGTAAATCCACTATACAATTTGTAGCGCACGAGTAAATAAATAAAAAATAGCGACGACGCACGAAGCATTTGAACAAAGACCCGTATGCGTTCATATACCATCCGTCAGATAGCGATGAAAATTGGGTGAGATGTTGAGTACACTCCAGGGAAGGTTTCAACAAAGTCCCGTATGCGTTCAGTTAACATTCCTCCGATAGCGACGAAATTTGGGTGAGATGATGAGTACACTCCAGGGAAGGTTTCAGGCTTAGTAAATCCATTTTACAATAGGCAGCGCACGAGTAGAGTCAACAAGTGAACGACGGCACGCGAATCGTTTCAACAAAGTCCCGTACGCATTCATATACCATTTGTCAGCGATGAAACTTAGCTGAGGTGTTGTGTACAATCCCGGGAAGGTTTCTGGCTTAGTAAATCCATTTTTCAATAGGTAGCGCACGAGTAGATTCAACAACTGAGCGAAGGCACGTGAATTGTTTCAACAAAGTCCCGTATGCATTCATATACTATTCATCCAATTGCGATGACACTTGGGTGAGATGTTGTGCACACTGCAGGGAAGGTTTCTGACTTAGAAAATCCATTGTACAATATGTAGCGCACGGGTAGATTCAACAAATGAGAGTCGGCGAGCGAATCGTATAAATAAAATCCCCTGTCTGTCTGTCTGTTAGGTAGTCAGCCCGAAGGCTGGTTGGATCCTCAAAAAGCACCGCCGTTACGTTATGTGAGTAGATACCCACAAAAACCCAAGGCAGCGCTATTTTGAGGCGTTCTAGGCAAGAAGAGGAGTGAGGTAGTTTGACATTGCTTTCCTCACTGAGTCAGAACAGTAGTCTTAACCCTATGAGTAGAACCTTTCACAGCATTCACAGGCACTGACTGTGCCCCGAATATGGGATCATATACCATTCACCGATTGCGATGAAACTTGAGCGAGTTATTGTGTACACTGCAGGGAACGTATATGATTTGGTATATCCATTGTACAATTAATAGGTAGCGCACGAGTTGATTCAACAAATGGGTGACGGCGCGGGATTCGTTTAAAAAAATCCCGTGTGTGTTCATATGCCACTCATCCGATTGCGTTGGAACTTTGATGCGTTGTTGTGTACAAGCCAGGGAAGGTTTTCGACTTAATAAATCCATTTTACAATAGGTAGCACACGAGTAGATGTAACAAATGAGTGACGACGCGCGAAGCGTTTCAACAAAGTTCATATACCATTCACCCGATTGCGATGCAGCTTTGTTGAGGTGTTGTGCTCGTTCCCACGAATGTTTCTAAATAAGGAAAACCATTTTACGATAGCTTAGAGACAGTTAACGGAAATTGAACAAAATATTGTGTATCCAAAAGCTTTTCAAGAAACAAAATTACAACGCAAACACTTATTTTGTTTAGCATTGCGAGGCAGCTTGTATAACTTATATATTTGGGCCTTATGTTTTAAGGCTTGGAATACTAAACATGGCAATAGCAGGAAAGATCAAAAGGTCTGCTACTTATGATGTTCGAGTCCAAATTTAAATCCAATACAGCCATGTCCCTACCCTGTTACAGCAGCTATTCACTCTCACTTTATTAAACAAATGGAGGTCGATTTAGGGACTTCAATGCAAAATTACCAGGTGTAATTTATAAATTTAAGTGATAATTTAGCATAGCCCTTACCAATATTTTCTAAAACATTCACTGAGAATAGGCATTTCTTCATCTATTCTAGAGAATTGAGAGAGAAGTTAATTGATCATGACTCAGAGAAAATTAGTAACCTTGTTCTCCGTATCCTGGGTTTGCTTACACTCCCTTAGAAATATACAAAAAATACATAGAATCTAGATCACTAAAATAACTTTATAACATACCTAACAACTGTATATTTTGCACAAAAAAAATATTTTAAGTGTGTGATGAAGTAGGCTACGATATAATTACTGTCATTATCAATTTTTAACATAACAGAGTTGCATATTGTGTTGCTTGCATTATCCGTGTTTGAACCTGGGTTGCCTAGCCATCCAAACATGGATTTGTTATAAGATTTAGTAACAAAATACTACATTTTTTAACATTGAGTACCAAAACAAAAAATTACATTGATATAAAAACTGCCTATCTTTATTGAATATAGATTTAGGAATTAGGAAGTTATTTTTGAAAGCCTCTGTCCGGAGCGTGGCGCTCTATGGAAGTGAAACTTGGACTATTGGTGCAGCAGAAAGGAGAAGAATTGCAGTGTTTGAAATGTGCTGCTACAGAAGATTGATGAATCAGATGGGTACATGGGGTTACAAACGAAGAGGTAATAAGATTAGTGGGAGAGGAAAGATATTTCTGGCAACTGCTGATGAGGAGAAGAGATAGTTTGGTAGGACACTTACTAAGACACCCAGGAATAGCAAGGGTAGTTAAGGAAGGAAAGGTCGAGAAAATAATTATAGGACTAGACCAGGGTTAGAATATGTTAAACAGATTGCCTCGGATGTAGGGTGTGGTAGCTATGTAGAGATGACACGATTAGCTCAGGACCGGAAGGCAGGGAGTGCTGCATCAAACCAGTCAAAAGACTGAAGGCTCAAAAAACAACAATATATTAGTGAAATCCTAGAAAATAATGCCACAAATAGGATATTGTGTCAAGATTCACCTGTTCGTCTAGTTCTTCTATAATAGTGAAACTTTCATCCTTGTCCATTGCATCTATAAACACATTATCAGGTTGTTCGGCCTTCACCTCCACCAAACTATCAGTCTGGGGCTGCTCAAAAAACTCCTGGAAAGTTATAAGCAAATACTGTGTATCACTAAATGTAGAATAGAGATGAAAATGATATAAGAGTAAACTTATCATCTGAAATATGATTATTTGCTGAGGCCATTATCTATAAACAAATAAGGATATTAGTAATTGTGAAGTACCATATTAAAAAGGGAGAGTTCAGTTTGATTGATATTGTAGGTATTTAGGGATTACTATTGCACAGAGAAATAAGGGGAAGAGTTAACAAGGCAGACAAATCTCTGGACATGATTTTGTGGGTGAGTAAATGGGAGAGGGCTTATCCATCTCAAGGAAGACCTCAGCTGGAGTTGCAGGTGTATGGGATCAATATCAATGAGATTTGATAAACAAGTTGGAAAGCGTGCCAATGAAGGTCACCTGGTAAGTACAGGGGGCAAATAGTGTGCATGAAATTACTCAGGATAAGGTTTGGAAAAGATCGGGGATGGGAGATTCTAAAAGAAGCTTGGAGGTGCGTTCTTAGGTTATAAGGGTGATAATCCATGGGAAGATGTGTGTGACAAATTTGGAATGGTGGTGTTATAAATATGAGCTGACTTGATCCCTCTTGTTAAGCAAATCTAAGTCAAAAGAATAATAAGCGGGCAAGTATTCCTTTGTGGTGAGAGGGGAAATAGAATGAAACCGTTTGCCAGAGGACATTTTCAGCCTGTGCCTCAAAGTGTTCAGAGGATCAGGAAGGATTAGCATTCAGTTATTTCAAAATTGTTATTTTTTATTTGTTTCCGTAGCAAAATTACATTATTAAAATTATATTTGAGTACGGTACACGTTTTTAATTGTGCTATTATTGTAGTTTTGCCACCAGGGACTATGTCCTCATTTGCAGATTGCTCTAGCTATCTTTTCAGCTATCTACAAAATTAGCTCCAAATTATTATTATTATTATTATTATTATTATTAACAACAACAACATAGGGTCTCAGGAATCAACCTGGGAGGAGTCCTTGTGGCTCTGGGCAAATGGGAGTGAAATGCGTCGTTGCATGTCACGTGCAACTCAAACATATTGGATTCAGCAAGAGAATCCAACTTAGCTTCTTTCACTCCAACTCCAGCACGTAACCTACCCGAGGTGTCCCCTGTTAAGCCGAGCAACCCAGTGGAAGGTTGGGTAACCACTCCCAGCGGGAAGCTGGGTCGGCGAGCCGATCAGTGCTGGAGGCTCCAAGGCTCACAACCTTGGTAGTACTTTGGCCGGTGTGAAATATCACCGACCCCAATTACAGTTTTTCAACTGTCTCAAGAAAGCATGGAGGAGAATTCAGCAAAAGCTACTACCCCAGGTGGTAACCAATCCACCATCGCTTTCAGCGATGCATGCAGGCCTTCGGATTCTGGGGAGCCAGCACCAAAATGCTTGGAGGTATCGGAGACTCCACTAAAGATCAAACACAAACATCGGAACTTCTTTGCTACCGTTAATATGAACTCCCTTTTGAAAACTGGTAAACTTAAGCATCTCACTGATACTCTCTCCCAACATCAAATTCTTATTACGGCAGAACAAGAAACAAGATTTACAGATGAACATCCTTTTGAGTCTCAGGGGTACAGAATATTTAAAGGCAAAGTTGGTAAACGTGTTGCAAAGAACATCCCTCACCTTGGCACGGGATTCATTGTAAATAGAAGAATTTTGGACTCGGTTGTAGATTCCAGTTCTCCTAACAGCCGAGTAGCAATCCTCACTTTCCGATGCACGAACAAAATGTATACTATGGTTAATGTGCATGCGCCAATTAATGAGGCAAACAAAAAAGACAGAGAAGGAACAGATGAATTTTGGGAAGAACTGGAGGATATAATGGCTAAAATTCCGGACAAACATATGATTATCTTGCTTGGTGATTTCAATGCTCAACTTGGCCGTGAAAGAAAATTCCGAAACATTGTAGGAAGTTACCCAGCTCATTACAGAACCAACCGCATTGGAGAGAGACTTTTGGAGCTCTGTAAGGCGTTCAACCTTGTTATGAAATCTACTGCTTTCAAACATCTGCCAAGAAAGCAGAAAGCGTGGACTTCTCCAAATCCAAAACTTGGTGAATTCCAAATCGATCATGTCGCTATTTCACGCAAGGCACACCGAGAGATCCAGAATGTAAAAGTCTTGAGAAGTGTAAATCTGTATTCTGATCATTACCTTTCCAAAATCAAGGTTAAACTTCTTCCAAGAAATACCAGGAGGGTCTGCCGAAGAGAGATCAACAGATTTGACACAGAGAAGCTACACCTGAATCACGAGTTTACTGAGAAGCTTGAAACTTTGGATCCACAGAATTGGGAACAACTACGAGATGGCATGGTGAGAACAGCTAAAGAGATAGTCCCGCTAACAATAAGACGGAAACATCTCTGGTGGACCAGTGAATGTGAAGCAGCAATAAGGCAGAGACAACTAGCATGGCAGAGATGGAACTCTAAGAAGAATTCAGATAACTGGGAGAGTTTTCTGTTAGTGAGGAAACATGCTGCTAAAACCATACGTGGGGTAAAACGTGAATACTACAAAAGTCAATTGTAAAAGATTCAACAAGATTTCAAGAAGAACAACACTCGAGATTTCTACAGAACCTTCAGACAGAATCTCACTAAATACACTCCACCTAGCCTACATTTCAAAGATCCTGAGGGAAAAACTGCCTATAATGACAAGGACAACTGCACTATCCTGGCAAATTATTTTGAGTCTCTCCTTAACTGTGAAAGCACAGGATCCTCATTCTCATTTGAAGACAATCCAAATACAAACCCGGACTCTACACCACCAACCAAAGAAGAAATTATGCAGATCATTCAGTCACTTAAAAACAATAAGGCACCAGGCGAGGATTCAATAATCGCCGAATTATGGAAGCATGCTGGCTACGTAGCTATCGATGAACTAACAGAAATAATTAGTGAGATATGGAAAAAGGAGGAACTCCCTATTGATTGGACATCAGCTCTGCTTCACCCTCTTCACAAAAAAGGTGATAGAACGAATGTGAACAATTACCGTGGCATCTCCCTCCTTGCAATAACATACAAAATCCTTTCAAAAGCCCTTCAAACTAGAGCAGAGGAACAGTTGGATCCACAATTAGGGGAATATCAAGGGGGATTTTGAACCTTAAATCTATCCTTTCATATCTGAAGCTTAGAAACAAACAGTTTGCAGTGACCTTCATTGACTTCAAAAAGGCTTATGACTCTATCGATCGACCCACCCTATTTGAAATACTGAAAGAACTGGAACTGGACAACAAAACAAGAGCAATCATTCAGAAAACCGTAACCAACACAGCGTCCAAAGTGAAATTCAGGGGAGAAATTTCAGAGCCCTTCGAAATCAAGACTGGTGTAAGACAAGGAGATGGACTATCTCCTTTGCTCTTCAACTGTGTGCTCGAAAAAGTCATCCGGCAGTGGCGAAAAGTAATGAACATTAACAAGTCTGAAAAAGGAGTCAGATTGGGCTACAAAAAACAGAACCTGATAGTTGACTGCCTAGCATTCGCAGATGTCCTCGCAATTTTTTCAGATTCCCTCGATGCAGCCGCAGCGCAAATTTATGAACTCCAGATTCAAGCAGCAAAAGCGGGCCTTAAGATCTCCTTTGAAAAAACAGAATTCATCACTAATATCAAGCTAGCGCCAAAATAGCTGGACGTAGGACAGGGGAAAATCAAGCAAACGAAAGCGTTCAAATATTTGGGTGAGTGGATAGACCCCAATCTCTCCGAGAAAGCAGCTTTCGAGTCACGAATCAGGAAAATGGAAATGGCATACAATCTAACAAAGGCCATTTACAACAAGAAATCCATATCAACAAATGCCAAGTTAAGACACTACCAAACAGTCATCCGTCCAGAGGCTTTGTATGCTGCAGAGTGCCTTGCAATGCATCGCAAGGGACTAACAGAGAAGCTGGAAGTGAAAGAAAGAAAAATTCTAAGAAAAATCTTGGGTCCGGTAAAAGAAAATGGGGAATATAGGAGAAGGCACAACCACGAACTTTACACCCACGTGGAAAAAATAACTGATGCCATGAGGAAACGGAGAATTACCTTTTACTGTCATATAACAAGAATGAACCCAGCATGATTGACAAATAGAATTTTCACCTACTTCCTCAAAAAGAAAACCTAGGGAGCTTGGTTCATTGAGGTGGACAAAGATTTACAAGAAGTGGGAATAACTGGCAACGATATTTGGGAACGTGCCACACTTAAACAAAAACTAACAGCACACCGATGTTTTCAAGAAAAGCCAAAGCTTCCAACTGGCAAGAAGTGGACTGCAGAAAAGAAACAACAGCATCGAGAACTAATGCGAAAGTACTGGGAGGACGTTAAAGCTCGATGCAACAAGAAACAGTTGAAATAACGTGGTCCTTAGATGGCCGAATCGAAAGAAGAAGAAGAAAGAAGAATTAACAACATAAAAAGCAAGACAATTATCGTTAGTATTACAGTAGGTCGTATAAAGTTTCATCAACTTTTGAAAGATCTGTCAAGTTCATAAGTAAGTTTACAATGTTACACAATATCCGGAGCTAAAATTTTACTTACCATCGTAGATAAATTAACAGGTCCGCAGTTTATGAACGAAAGTTCCTCCATATTTCTGAGGAATCTAGAAAATATAATAAGTATAAATCATTGGTTGTCAGGGCATAACCCTCGAAATACAGTGTAATTAGAACTGTAGAGGTTGTATTTGTTACTGAGGGTGATATTAACTGGACTTAGATTGTGATTCTCCAAAATATTGACCTGTCAAACACAAGTACAACATCACTAGAATTAAGGAAACAGGGTAATCGATCATATTGTCATTTTATACTTTTCAGTTGGTCAATGCGCTTTTGATCAATTAAATTACGCAGGGTAGCTAAGTTATATATAGGACACACGTTTCTGAAAAAAATTACATTTAATAATATTATTCACTGATAAATTGTGAAATCACAAATCCCGCATTATACACACAAATAATACCACCTTAATATAAATGTACAGTTTTGAAGCCATTCTTTCAGTGTTGCCAACACAAACTGTCAGTTGTAACTCTTCAGTCGGTCAACAGGAATTTGCCCAATGACTGGGTCGGGTACAATGTACAGTATCTCTACATACCTCGAAACAGAGACCCCGATTCTAGGCTGTAATGCAAACCACTGGATGGATTTTGATGCAGTTTTCACCATTCTACAAAGGATTTCTCGATAAAGGTTTCCGTAGAAAAACATTCATTTCGACCCAAGGAAGTCGAGCAGTCGATTTCATGGAATCAAGTTGAAAATAAAACCTGTCGTCCGTGGCGCCTATTAAACTTACGCTGGGTAAACAGTTAAAAATACCTATGTACTGCGAGTTTAGAATTGTTCAGCATGAAAAGTTCTATAAAAAGTCCACGACAGCATATCTCCATCTTTAATACATCGCCCATCGTGTTTTTACGTTGTAATTTCCTCCAACAATCTCCATTCAGTGGAAATTTAAATTACTAGGTTTGGAGCGAGTATACGAGCTAGCGAACATCGTGTCGAGTTAACATTTCAGAGAAGAGTATATGTGTTTGGAGTTTCGCTTTCACCTCGACTTTTCTGAATTGGGTCCGGGACCTGCCGTGGGTAAGCCTTTTAAGCTTACGCAAAGTAAACCATCAAAGATACCGGGCAAAGCCGGGACGGGTTGCTAGTATAATATATAATTAACACTGCTGGAAAACAATACATGTATAAGTTATGATCACTATTATAATGGGGCAATTTTAGGATTACGCGTTTGGACATTCAAGTAGTCATCTTCAGACCCTGATCACTGTGATGAGGAGGAGGCGAGGCAAGCGATAGGGTAACAGTTGTACGACTCTAATTTTATCTTCACTTAATTTTTTATATTGTGTTGTTAATATTATTTATAGTTGGTGGAATGCTGATCTTCTATGCCCAAGATCGTGCGTTCAAACCCGGCCGAAGACGTCGGATTTCTTAAGAGCGTTAAAAATCCCTTCCTTCAGAGGGGAAGTAAAGCCAGCGGGCCCGTATCATAGATTTATGGCATATGAAAGGACCATTCGCTAACTACAATCGTGTGAAGCTAAAATTTGTAAGTTAGATTTGATAAACGCTCTATTAGTGCCAAAGTTCGCCGCTAGGTGCCGGTCTAGTAGCAAAGTTCGCGGCTACGTGTCGTTGACGTTATCATTTGGTAGCAAAAGTAGGAACTACTTAAAATTATCATCTGCAGTCCTTACTTTAATTTACAGATAACACACACTAATACATCCAACACAATTAACACCAGTTATCAGACAGATTCTACACACACTCAAATACACGGGGGCTACATGATCGTGTTGTCGCAACTCCTAAACTGAGACACCAACCATCAAATAGCATGTGAGGGTGCCTAAATCTGAGGGAGCCATGTCAGTAGATTTACTGGCACGTTAAGGATACCCTTCGGGGCAAAATTCTGGCAACCTGGCGTCTTTAAGAGCTGTAGTAGTTAACAGAGACGTAAAGCCAATAACGCTATTACCAAGAATACTCAGTCATATAATGAAAGCCTCTCAGTGCATTTGCTATGTGAGCAATAACTGAAACTATGTTGCATGTTGTAAGAACAGTTCCTTAGTCATTTAATGTGGCCAGGTACTGTGGAGATATAATTACCTGACCCTGGCGGTATTCGAATCTATGGCTTCCGGCTTTGTAAGCCTCTGCGCTGACCAGTGAGGTATTTATGCATTACACGTCGTTGGATACAACTGGTCATAGGCTGCTTGTGAGAGATATTCCGTAACTGCTATTACCCCAAGGCTTACAAACTACAGAGGTTGCCTCAATTTTCACTCACCAATCAGCGCTCTTAAGGCGGATGACGTCACAAGATACCAAACGCGCCATGTGGGGACCGTAACGAAACTGTCAACATCAGCTGTTGAGTACGCAAAGAACAGTTTATTCTCATAAAGGTATTGGTAAATGGGTGATAAAATAACTGAATGTAGCCTACTTACATTTTATGTTGTGATCTTCTTGAATTTCTTGGAAATTCGCCTAGACTCGGTAGTAGTATCGTGGGTGCTAGTGACTTCCAATAACCACTTATTATGCAAGATAGAATTGGAATGTTTCAATCTGATGAAGAAAATTGTTATCACAGCTGCCTCAACCCCACCAAACGGTACGTCAGGAACTTCTCTCCGACACAAAATCTGTCGTTCTTCTTAGAACGTTCTTGCCTCGTTAAAATCCGTATTTTCCGTGAAATGTGACGAATTTTGCTGAAATGTGCCGGAACTGGTTTAGCCATCTTTCTGAGGGATCGGTCATACCACCGTATGACAAGTGTTTAATCCAGGTTGGTAATGCATAATCGTGTTGAGATAGCATTCCATAGGTTAAGTTCCCAAGTTGTGGAAATTTATCTTGGAACTTGTGGGCTACATAACCTGCAACATAAGCCTTGCCATCTTCCTCACTTTGTTCCATGATATTGGCAATGAAGGACTCTGGTTGCACATTGCTCCCTAAGGTTGGTTCTGGAAGCACGTTACTTGATTCAGACACTATGCCAGCTTTGTTTAGTGCTTTAGCAACTACATATTCTTCTGAATCTGGATCAGCAATGTTTGTTTGCTTTTGAACAACTCCTGGATTTTTTCATAAAATAATCATCCTCAGTATGTAAATGCAGTCAAGGGGAGAATGATGATCGTAGAAGCCACCACGGGTTCGCAATTGTGAAAAGAGGTTTTCCAGTACATCTTGATTTAGCCTATGTGTGAGAATGTACTTTGTATTATGCCTACGGGCCATATCTTCGTACAGAAGTCGAAGGGATTTTATTGAAATGATGACTGATTTCTGTAATATCTGCAAAGATTTTTACCAATGCAAAGAGAATTACTCATGAAATTTTCCATCATGTCCAATATCAAAATACCATGCATGGGCGTATATAAGGGGAGGGGGGGGGGGCTGAGGGGGCTCCAGATCCACCCCGAAAAAAGCCAACTTGGTACAACATACAATGTATTTCACAGTAGTCTACTTTTAAGAAATAATTATCAATTTGTAAAAGAAAATAAGTGTTTACCTTTCTGCTTAATAAATTGAAAAGTAGCCCATTTAGATATTTTCCATTCATACTCCATAGGCTATAATAGAAAATTCATTAAGTACTCACAATTTTCCACGATAGCCACCCCCCACCGGGTGAGTTAGCCGTGGTCGTTACGGCATGACTGCTGGCAGTCGCTCACATCCGGGAGGCAAGGAGGTTCGAATCCCCCAGCCGGCAACCTTGAAGATGGTCTTCTGTGGTTTCCCATCTTCCTTCCAGGCAAATGCCGGTGTTGGTCCCTAACTATAGGCCACAGCCGCTACCTTCCAACTCCTCGTCCTTACATTCCAACTTCCCTCCTCAACGGTACTTGTAGCTCACCCATTGGGTGTCCGTCTCGACGCAGCTACTAAACTGCCGAGCCGAACATGTCCTCAGACACTCCCGGCACTAAAAGCCATACGGTACACTAAAAAAAACTCGAAAAAATTGTAGCCTATATACGCCCCTGACACCATGTACGAAATATGTCAAAAATATTAACAGCTTTAAAATCATCCTAACTTAGCAGGTCATCAAAACTTAAGAGTAGGCCAGCTAGGCTCACTTACCATTTAGTCTTAGATTCCTTGGAAATCTCGGCTTTATATTAAGTAATTCGGCCCTGTAGTGTAATTCGAAGTCTTCACTCCTAAAGTGGAGGGAACATATCCTACTTGTTTGAGGGTTGCAATGATCTCTTCGCTTACATGCAGCAATCTACTGATTGCGAAGGCATGCGTCTTTAGGCATCGTGAAAAACGACACGTCATTTCCAACTTTATAATAACTGTGTCAAACTGCCACATCACATCTTTGGCCTGGCATGATTATAAACAAAAGGACTTAGAACACGTGTTTAAACCACTGCAATCCATACAATATAATGTGTGGGAAAGTTGACAATCCTTGCATATCTCGCGCCTCACGCGCTACCTATTACCCTGCCTCGTGTGTTGCACCGCGCCTACTTCAAAACAAACTTATTTCCCATTTTCAGTAGGACGGTATCGACCTAAGAAGAGGTTTTTCATCTACAACCAGCAATAAGAGACAAAGGGCGAACTTGTACAACCGTCATCATAAATCACACACCACACCAGTGTATCCCGGACGCGTATTTCTTAAACCTCCTGGACTACAGCATACGCCGTATTTTAAGACTTCTGATTGGCGGATATTTAACTGTTTGAGAATATTGATAGTTCAAAGTCGCCATCGCTGTAACGCCCTCGTTTGTAATCCAGGAGCATTTTTTCAGCCGCTTATGCTGTAACAGTAGTTCAGAGTCGTCCAATTCATCTGCTTTGCGTTTAGGTGTAAAAAATTCATAAAAAAAAGTTGAAACATGTGCTAATTAAAACTGTAGTTCCTGGAATGACTGTGTATGTTTTAATATCATTTTAAGAGTTGTTTAGTGAGAGCATTTTAACACTAATAAGCCCCCAGGTGAGCGATTATAACCTATATTAGTATTTCTTGCACAATTTGTATGCAATAAAACGTTAATAATAGTATTTCGCAAAATGTGCATTGAATGTGTAGTTTTCTGGGAGTTACAAGGGAATGTTAGGCATTATATAATTGCATAATTAGTAGGCAGGCAATGAACAGAAATTAAAGTTCCGACTTGGTAGGTCTCTTGGCGATTTAAGACATAGGCTAGTATTATTGTCGTTTAAATGTGTAAGTATGTAACTTATATAGACTAATATAATAAAACAAGGATATATATATATATATATATATATATATATTTCCACATTTCATATAAGGGTCTCAAATCCCTATCATTGGCTAATTTTTATTTGAATAGGTTTTTGTTATTGGCACAGGACAACCACTTTGACTCGTGACGGACTGTTATACGATGCCAGGTCTAGTAATATCAATGAAGTGAAAAAGTTAGTTTTGAAGTCGAGAGTTTAAAGTTCTTTCAAACAGTAGCCTACAAGTGAGGTAAGAAATCACACGGGGTAACTCTAATAAATGAAATGGTATAGCTTAGGCTATGTGCAAGTGGCAACTTTCAGATCGTTGACGTAGTTGTACTAGGTTACACAGTATAGTCCAAGGTTTGAACGTAGCTTATCTAAGAAAAGAGAGAGGCATGGTATTAATAACATAAAATTTTAAGTGTGTTTCTGTTTTAAGTAGCTTAATTGTATTTTTTTAAGAGTTATTGCAGCCAAGTGGCCATACAATATTTTTTTAAATACATTTGATTGTTTGAGATGTATCTACAGGTTCATTCATATAAAGTAAGAACGGAGAGCGGCGGTTTTGTCATTCGTCGCTGAAGCCGGCTTGGCCGAGCTTGTGACGCGCCACGGCCCCCTGCTGTAGTATTGAAAGAGCGCGCATAGCACAAACTTGACCTTGCAATAAGCGAGCAGGTGTTGTCAGTCACCAGTCTGAACCTCAGCTGCTAACATGTTGAGACAGTTATCATTGCAACATCGTATTTTTGTATGTAAATTTTATTCTAATTACGATTCGGCTCGGCGGGTACGTGATGCATTTGTTCAGCAATTTCCTAATGAAGTGCCACCTTCACTAGCACAGATTCACGTAATTGTAAATAAATTTGACACTACTGGTTCAGTGCTCAATAAAAAACACAAAATATAAAATCAGAAAAAATACAGTGGCATGACTCGCTCACGTCAGCCAAAATGTGGTTACCAAATACAATGCCAGTATAATCCAGGAAGGACGACACTTCCAGCAACTTTTATAAGATAATATTTCATAGAGGATTGTACACACGCTTAAAGCAGGGGGCCACGGCTCGCCACAAGCTCGGTCAAGGCCACCACACTAGCGGATAACAAACCCGCCGCTTGGCGATCTTACTTTATATGAAAAACCCTGTATGTCTTTACTCTTCAGAACTAAGTTCCATTAGTGATCTTGTAATGTTCTTGCATAAGAGGATGTGGTATTTGTCGGACTTTTCGTTGCACTGTATGCACAAGCATTTCTCCGAGATGCTGTGGTATGATGTTATGCGGCATGTCTTGTGATGGAAGCCATGGACCGTCAGCCTGATGACTGCGCTTCTCATCTGCTGGTTAGCTTTTGCCCAGCTTCGGTCGATCATGGCGCTCATGCCGTAGAATTCTTCCTCTACTTTTTCCTTCTTTTGCTGCCTTTCTGTTAGGAGATTGCTGTATGCTTTCGTGGTTGGTAGTAGTAGTGTATATTTTAGTTCCTCTATCAGGAAAGATTCTCTTGCCAGTAAATATGTATACCTGGAGGGTGTATATTTTGAGATGCATAGTGCTTTCTTTAGATACAGTGCTTTTACATTCTCTATTGTTCTTAGATCTCTTGTTTTCAAGTAGTCCCATATTATTTGAAGTCCATATGTCAGGATTGGTACTATTTTGACTCTGAAAATCTTCATTGCGGTGTCTAATGATAGTGATTGAATTTTTCATATGTCCCTCATTGCAGCGATGGCGGTTATTGTCTTTTGTTTTATGTGTTTGTTGAAGGAGTTTCCTGATGTTTGGAAGGTGATTCCTATATATGTGTATTCGTTTACTATTTCTATTTGCTGTTGTAGTTTGTCTGGCTAAGAGAGAAGGTGATTTCCATGGAGGCTTGGCCTGCTAGGGTCATTACATGCCAAGTGAGGTTTGTGCCAGGGCCGCACATACAGAAGGGGAAACATGGTGTATTCTACAGTGAGGTACTTCTCTCTGAAACGGAACCTGCCGTTGTACTTGTGGTCACCCGAGCCGCACCTACAGAAGGGAAAACGTGGCGTATTCTACAGTGAGATACTTCTCTATAAAACGGAACCTGCCGTTGTACTTGTGGTCATGTGTATTTGTGTTTATTATCATTTTTTGATACTCGTGAGCTTTATTGTTTAGTTCTGGTGAAATATTCTCAATTCAATATAATTG
The DNA here is from genome assembly GCA_946902985.2 of Meconema thalassinum. NCBI lineage: Eukaryota > Metazoa > Arthropoda > Insecta > Orthoptera > Tettigoniidae > Meconema > Meconema thalassinum. The sequence goes on along the minus strand of OX336395.1, from coordinate 265,883,711 downwards.
TGGTAGCAGTGCCTAACCAAAATACCTGTAGTAATGGTCCGGAAAATATCTGGAGAAAAAGTAGTAATAGATGTTTCCTCCTCCGCCGTCTGTGACCCACCCAGCCTTCCCAAATAGGATCACAACATATATAGCCAACAGCCGTGACCGCTATTAGTCCAAATCAATCATCATCGGTTGCGGTAGTTGAGTAATCAGGTCTCTTCGTTCGGTCTGCTGGTCTGTCATTAAAACAGTACTGCCAACCTTGCCCTTATGGCACTATATAAAACAAAGGAGCGCTCAGTTCATTCTCTAGTGCGCATATTCGTGTGCGGCACTCTGTTCATTTGATAGTGTGCTGAATTGAATCACTTATTCACTATGGATTGTCGAGTTGCCAGATAACAATCAGTAACTTCAATCGCCGGTTCTATGATCAACCTGAGAAGTTGCTGAAGCTATTGCAACACCACATTTTAGTACCAAAAACACTACCGTGCACGAAATGCCATCGTGAAGCGGAAGTTAGGAGAATAAAACATAACCTATCTGTAACCTACAATGAGAGGGAAGTCGAGGCCGCACCCACACCCAACCATTCTAACCTTCGTTTTGTCCAATCCAATGTTTTTGACAATGGTTACAGCCCAATGCGCCCAGATCATTAGTTTTGTGTCAACCGTGCCCCGCTAGCTGCGTGCGGCTGCACCTACACCCAACCATTCTAACCTTCGTTTTGTCCAATCCAATGTTTTTGACGATGGTTACAGCCTAATGCGCCCAGATCATTAGTTTTGTGTCAACCTTGCCCCTAGCTGCGTGCGGCTAAGGCCGCACCTACACCGACCATTCTAACCTTCGTTTTGTCCAATCCAATGGTTTTTTACAATAGTTACAGCCTAACGCGCCCAGATCAATAGTTTTGAGTCAACCTTGCCCCGCTAGCTGCGTGCGGCCGCACCTACACCCAACCATTCTAACCTTCGTTTTGTCTAATCCAATGGTTTCAGCCTAACGCCTCCAGATCGATGGTTTTTGATTGCGGTATAGTGATGTTGGCACCATTGCCTCATACAATCTATATTTACAAATACATTAATACACAAAAGCCCAAGTATTTCTTTTATCACATAATTACGTTACGTGTTGTATTTTGTATCGGACATGTTAGCAACTACTGACGTCAATGTGAGCGCCTTGTTGTAAGACCTCGCTGCGGCAGTTACTGCTCGCGTCTAAGCTCTGTGAATTTGCGGCATAAAGGGCAGAGGCTGGCGAGAATTGACAAGCCTCTCGACAGGCCGCCGTGTTACCTGACATTCTCGACTATTCCAATACTGTTAACATAGGGTCTTTTCTGAAACCACTGTGGCGTTGGGAATGAGTGAGTGAGTCGCCGACGAATGTATTTGCTTCTATTACTACGCAAGGACCGAGAAACCTCAACACTCGTCACCACCACTACTCATAGTCTGCGATGCACATTACTCTCAGGTCCATGCAGCTTAGACCCGAGCAGTACACATACTAACAAATCTGACGAACATGGCTCCGGTTGTTAAATAAAACACATATTTACGTGATTTAACACTTATATTGGGTGCAGTCGGTGCAAAAGTGATCAATGTTGGACGTTAAAATTGATAATGTCCCCCGAAAAGATAAAATAAGGTATGAAAATTATATATTGTCGGAATGGAAGCGAAAATCAAAAATGTGATACGTCGTTCATAATTAATATAATTTTTAGCTAGATTATGTATTAGAGTAGGTTGGTCTAGTGTGAGATCCCAACTTAACCTATATGAATGAGACAGGCTTAATAACATGTCTGCCTTTACATAGCCCTGATTTATTGGAACAGGGTTAAACTGTTGATCTCATTGTATTTCATTTCGTTTCACAGGGCATGACCCTCTTCAAGAAAGGCAGCAGATTATATACCACAGTTGTCCAGTAGTGGGACCGGAAAGCCTACAGGCTGGAAGTGTCTGAACTCTTATCCGAGCAGTGGAATCAGGCAAAGGTAACTTAATGATGAAACTTTTATCTATTAATTTTACACCAGTTTTTTATAGGCTATATAGGTAGGCTATAGTGCGTCTCTACCTTAAAAGACAGTATGCATTAAATGGAGCGCGCCGATGCCAGATCTACTGCATATACAAAGTTCTGCAAGGGCGGGCACATGATGTAATATAACTCATATACAGGCGTGCTTTTACGGAAAACTCGGGAAATTTCCAAAATATTTGTTTGTTTTATATAACTGTAACTCATACCTTGCAGCGAACAACGCTGCGATATTTAGATATGATACGCCGAACCTCAGGGCGCGAGTTTAATGCACACATTATAACAATTTATATTTTTCAATTATTCATGAATATGATAATATTATAATATGTTATTCCCGGGATGAACAAAGGCAAACCACGGATACCACTTAGAGGATGGCTGAGGTAGGAATCGAACCCGCCTCTTCTCAGTTTTGTCTCATGAAGTTTAGTACACCCGTTCCAGCCCTCAGACCAGAATTAAATTTCTTGGCGGAGCCGGTATTTAAACCTGGGCCTCCATGGTGACGGCCAGGAATGCTAGCCACTACGGTACGCAACGAGGCGGACAATTTATAAAGAACTCAAGGACCACTTCATTTCACAATTTGACTTCACACCATCAGTCGGGGAGATACTGGCCTGAGTAAACAAACTTACGCAGCGTCAGCGCTGGGCGGGAGGAATAAGTGCGATAACTTATGAATGCTATCTGATATCGAGCTCGGGTTTGTATTAAAAACTTTTTCACATAATAATGAACATTTCTTCTCGCTTAGTCACCAACGTAAGGTCAATAGCAAAAAAGTTTGTCGCTACGTGACTTTCCTGTGATACCATCTCAGATTTTTCAAGTAACATTTAAGATAAAAATTCATAACTTCCTTACAATGAAAATAATTACTGCCCTGAGAAATAGAGTATCTTCTACCAACATCAAGCAATCTAAAAATAAATTCTTGATCTGTTGCGATCATTAGTTCATTATCTATGGCGTGATAAATTTTATATCTGCAAAAATATAGATTCAAGCTAAAATATCGTAATTGTGAAAATTGGGCCATGTGTTAATTATTTATGGCTTTTATTTTTACATCATCATAAAGAGCGGAAAATTCTCTATAAGACCACGCAAACAGTTTCTTAGATTTGTCACTTTCAATTATTGGGAAATGGCAACATCGCCGGGGTGGAAGAGGACGAAGCTAATTGCAGGACATAGGAGTGCGAGTGAAAGGCAACTACTACATTTAATTCCATACTGTCTTTTAAGGTTGAGACGCTCTATAGATCAGAATACGCTTTAAAGGGAAATCTATTATACCAGTCTTCAGGATGATGTACTGGGTGCTACGAACTTAACCTATGTGAAAGGGACAGACTGGACAAAAGCGCATAAAGAGTGTGCTACTAAGGCATTTCATATGCCGAGTGTGAACTGTGTTTGCGAATTGTGTGAAGAAAGGTGTGATAGATATCATGTACTAACTTGCCCTGAATGACTCGAATCACTACGGTACGGTATTAAATTTCTGTACTCCTCTGTATTGTATCTATGTACATTGTGCGCATTTCTCTTAGTATTAATATGAGACAGGCTTAATAAGTTTACTTCCATTCTTCGTACCGTTCTAGCCCTGTTCCAATAAACCAGGGCTACTGTATGTAAAGGCAGAAGAGACAGGCATTAGGAGTATTCGACATCATATTGGTCCAAATTGACTGATATTCCTATTTGACTAGTAAGTTAAATGCACCAATAGTCGTCATGTTAAGACTGATTTAGTCAAGAAAATATATATATCTTATACCTTTTGGTAATTTAAATCAACACGACCACTGTACCTAACCTCAAACTCTACTCAAACACTAGAAAACTCTCAATGTCGAAAGTATTCCTTTTTTGGAAAAATTATGTATTAAAAGAAAGATAGGTTTTTGTGTTGGTAATCGTCACGATGTATTTAGATTTTTCCAATATTCGTCACCCGTTTGCACCAATTGCCGTCACATCGTTCGTTGTCCTTATCTGCTGTTTATAATGCATTTCTGTCAATATTGTTGGGTAAGGCACCGATTTATTGACATGGAGGCTAACATTTACGAATAATGCAGTACCAGTAATTATTTAAAAAAGGGAAAGACAAAAAATGGGCATCAGCAATCGTGAATGGCGGGTAGACATACAGGCATGAAAAGATCGTAATTCTGCTCTAAACACATTTATTATAATTTATTTATATATTTCTTAAAGTGCATTAGAAATACAACAGAAATAATATTAATAATAATTCAAATTCGAACACTATAACCACAAGAACGTTTATTGATGTAGGCTTCCCCGACTGTTGTTCAAGAGCAAATGTCATTTTCCGGGCTGTTATGCCGTGATCTTTTAAATTTTTTTGCCGGAAGATGGGAGACGTAGTCACATAAAAAGTGAGACCAGACCATGGCATAATATAACGTCTGCGTTGAACAATCGCCGAGGGTCTGACAAGATAGACTGCAAGTCGTTTTCCACCAGATAGCTGTAGGTTTTAATTTGATGTTCTGTAACTGCAGCACGGTTTACTGTCAAATTTTAAGGGGTTCATAAAGACAGGCTTGGATTTCTTTATAGGAAAGATTCACACCATTTTCTCCCCGGCCGCCCATCTTTGAAAGGAGAGTCCCTCTTCAATTCTTTTGTGAGGCACCGGACGCTATTTTGCAAATCGTCCTTTGTTACGGTGAACTCCGCTTTTCCTAGTGAGAGTACCCATTGAACTAACAACCTTTGTATAAAAGGAACGTGGGCCCATCTTCCTCTCTCTAGTTTTTCCTTTAATTTTGTCCGAGAGGGCGTTTCTCGGAACACCATTCCTCTCCGCGGCCATTGTAATACACATGCCGTCCTCCTCAACGACCTTAATAGCAGCTTCCATTTGCTGAATATCGTATGCTTTTTGACATATTGCTTGAATGCAAAGATTTAGTCTTAGAATATATTTTTCATCTCAATTTAAAAAGAAACCTCTTTAGCACAGCAAAAAACCCTAGGCCAAGATCTACTGATAATTATTATTATTATTATCTTGATTGGTCACATTGGACCACTTGAGTCGTTCCACAATCACTTCTTCTTTGAAGGTAGTACTGCTTGGTTCTTGCGCTCTTTCCAGTACTTTTTCATTCTTTCAGATCGGGATTTTCTCAACTCATCTACTGATAATAATAATAATAATAATGTTATTTGTTTCACGTCCCTTTTAACTACTGCTACTTTTAGAGACCCCAGGGTGCCGGAACTTTGCCTCTAAAGGGATATATAACGTGTCACTAAATCTACTGACACGGCTCCCTCGCATTTGCGCACCATCAAATTCCAGATGGCTGCGCCAGGATTCGATCCTGCAACAGCAGGCGAGAACGTTACCACTGAGCCACGCAGCCAGCGTAGACCTACGTCCGTCAAAGAGACAGATCTACTTAATAACGGCACACTGTAAATGTTTATTGGTTCTGAAACGTTAACACGAACTTTAACATTATCATGCACTAGTATTCGTCACGCATGTGCTCTAAAGATCGTCAGCCATGACGACTATTGGACACGATGATCAAACGACAATTTAATTAATGCAGGGTGCATGAGGGCGACATTATAAGTATATTGCCGCTGTTAATTAGGTCTTACAAGTAGAAATGACAGTGTGCCAGTTTTCATCACAAATGACGAGCATTGGTAAAATGCGATTTTTTCATCCAGTGTTCGTCACCAGCATTTCTTACCAAACTCGGAACGTGAGCAGGAAATAGCAAAACGCATATGTTACAGAAACAATTACCAACTATATCACACACTTGTCATCATCTTGCATAATTTCCAGCCACTGGCCGGGTCTGTTTGGAACACAAGCCTCTCCAACGTCTTCTGTCTTCCCACCATCTCTCAGCCTCCACCTTTGTCCTGTCTTCTCCTCTCTTCTTCACGCTTTACTCCACCCCCTTCAGCCACCTGTCTCTCGGTCTCTTTCCTTCCCACTTCGTCTCGTGTATCCTCCTGGGTATCCTCTTCTCCTCCATTCGTTTTACATGTCCATACCATCCAAGTCTAGATTTCTCTATACCATCCTGTAATGGTTCCTCCTTCATTAATTCTCTGGTCCTTTCATTTCTTATTCTGTCCATCTTTGTAGCTCCAATACTGCTTCTCAAGAACCTCATCTCACTGGCCTGTATTTTGCTCTTCTCCCTTCCTTTCATAACCCAGGTCTCCGAGGCATACGTCAGGATAGGGACATAGTACGTCTGATATATGATCTTTTTGCTGTTCTGAGGGACAGCGTTGCTCCATAATATGCTTCTCACACTCCTCCGGAATGCTTCCGCCTGTCTTCCCCGCTCATTTCTCTATAGTTTCTTCCATTATCTTGTATCAGGCTTCCCAGATACTTGAAACTCTCCACTTTCTTCAGCTGTTCCCCACCAATTGTTATTCCCGTTGTGGTTCTTTCCTTCTTCCTTGTTGTGATCACCATCTCACTCTTATTTATGCTAAATTTCATCCCATATCCTTGCATTATTCCATCCCACACGTCCAACTGTTTCTGTACCTCCTCCTCCTTGTTTCCCCAAATCATCTGCAAACACCATTGCTTTCATCTTTCCTTCTCCAATTACTTGTTCCACTCGGGTCATTATGTCATCCATCACCACAATGAAAAGTAACGGTGACAGTGCACTTCCTTGTTTCAGGCCGTTTCTCTGTTCCAACCAATCCGATCTCTCTCCTCCCACTTTCACACAGCTCATGCTTCCCTTGTACATCTCCTTTATCCTCCTTATAGTCCATTTTTCTACTCCTCTATCCTCCAGGGACTTCCATACTTTGTTTCTGCATACACTGTCGTATGCTTTCTCAATGTCCAGGAAGGCCATCAGTAGATCTGTTCCATACTCATAGTGCTGTTCTTGTAACTGCCTTACAGCAAAAATCAAATCCACTGTGGACCTTCCTGCTCTGAAGCCATGTTGTTCTTCCCTCATCCCTCCCTCTATCCTTGCCCTAATTCTCCTTTCCAAAACTTTCTCAAACATCTTTGCACAATGTCTCATCAGTGTTATTCCCCGATAGTTTCTGCATTCTGTTCTACTACCTTTCTTGAAGATCGGGACAATTATTCCCTTTTTCCAGTCCTCTGGGGTCTTCCTTTCCTTCCATCACTCGGTACAACCATTGTATCCCCACCTCTCCTGCTGCTCTCACCATCTCCACACTTAACTCATCCACACCCAGTGCCTTCCCTCCTTTCCATGTTAAGTCCTTTTCTGTTTGCAGTCCATCTTCCTCTTCCCCGATTTCTTCCTCCTCGCCGTGGTTTCCATTTGGGTTCAGAAGTTCTTCAAAATATTCTTTCCACATTTTCTTCAGTTCTTCCCTTTTTTCTGTCTCTTGTCCCCTTTTGTTCACCATTCTAACATGATCCGTAGGATCCTTCCGCCTCTTAGTTTTTACCATCCCATACAGGACCTTTTTTGTACCTTCACTATCCTCCATCATCTTTGTCCACTCTTCCATCCACTTTCTTCTCTCCTCAGCCACTACTCTCTTTGCCTCCTTCTTTCTTTCCTGGTACTCTTCCCTTGTCTCTACCATCCTATTTTGATACCACCTCCTAAAGGCTCTATTCTTTTCCCTTACTATTTCTTTTGTCTTCTCATTCCACCAAGGTGTTTCCTTCCACCTCTTCTTACTACTTGTCCTTCCACATACTGCTTCTGCTGCACCTACTAGTGTCTTCTTAAATCTAGCCCATTCCTCTTCCACCACTCTTTCTTCATATGTTGGAATTCCTTCCTTTACCATTTTGAGGTACTCGACCCTTCTGTCTCTTTCTTTCAGTTTCCATATCCTTATACGTCTTGCCTGGTTCTCAGTCCCTTTCTTCTCCTTAGTCCCTCTCAGGTTCATTACCAGCAATCGATGGTCGCTATCCAAGTTCTCCGATGGTATAACCTTGATGTCCGTGATGTTTTTATTTAATTCTTCTTCATACAGTATATAGTCGACCACCGACTTCCTGGTCAAGTCATCACTGTACCATGTGATTGTGTGGCTCTCTCTTTTCTTGAACCAGGAGTTCCCAACTAGCAGGCTGTTTGTTCTTTTGACAGAAGTCCAACAGTCTCTTTCCTTCCTCATTTCTTCTGCCCCAACCCTCTGGTCCAAGCACACTCTCATACCCTTGTCTTTATATTCCTACATGGGCATTCAGATCCCCCATAACAATCATGTTCCTTCCTCCCAGCTGCTTCTGCAATTCCTCTTCAGAGGCATAGCCTACTTGTGGAGCATACACTTGCACTATTTCTATGGTCCCTACCCTCAGTGCTACATTCACTTTCATTCTCTTCACTTCTTCTTTTAAACCATCTCGTACGACTACTCCCACTCCATTCCTCTTTCCCTCTTCATTCCCACTCCAGTACAGTCTATAGCCTTTTCTCAGCTCTCTGCTCCCTTCCCCTTTCCACTTTGTTTCTGCCAATCCCAATAAATCCAACTTCCTTCTTTCCATCATATCCACTATCTCCTCCACCTTCCGCGTCAGCGTTCTTATTTTTATAGTTCCAAATCTTAGTCTATGAACACAGCTAGGTTTTCGTCCATTGTATCCGTCGTGTCTGAGGCCTGTTCCCTTCTTGAAAGCAAAAGTCTTATCCACTACTGGCTTGCTGGGCCTATCGTAGCTTCACCAGAGCCCCGTTAGCCGTCACTTTTCAGGGTTCCTGTAGGACCTTCACCTTCACAGCTACCGTAACGGTCCCGGGGCACTGGATTACTTCTGTGTTACGGTTGTTCAGATGTGACAACCTCTAATGGGTAGATAGGTTAGCGAAATTCTTAAAGGTGCCCTCCAATAGACAATTTCAGACACCCTGGGCGATATTACGTATTGAAATTATGAACCCTGGTCTCTACTGAACCTCATATATGTGCTCAAGTTCGTAAATATGTGTTTTTATTTCTTGCTATCTTCATTATTATTATTTTCAGGTGATATAAGGCCAGTATTGCCTTTGGGGGAAAGGAAGAGGACCACTGAGATGCTTATGATTTTTACACATTCAGTTACATTTTGAGCCAGGGGCTACTTTTCATATCAAGCAGCTACTCTATTGTCCTCGTGGGGCTCAGTTCACTCTCTTCCAGCACTTACATTAATCTTTAATCTCAGTTAGGGCTAGGGGAGATGAAATTTCTGAGAGGGAAGAATGTCCCTTCATTGCAGGGTTGCTGTACATAGGATATTGACTTGTTCTTAAAAGTGGAGGATACGATCCATGGGTCACCGATTCGAACCATCCTTAGTACGTGTGTCGGGCATGACCAGGCGTATATCAAGTGCAAGTAGTGAGGTGCGCTTCTCAGCTGTTTCCGAGAAATGAATTACTGTAATTGCAATTGCAGTGCGGTATCTATGTTCGTTGTACGCTAGCAAGAAGCCAACGAGTGCGTGGTGCAGCCGTAAGAGTCCTGCTTCGTAAGTGTGGGATCACTGGATCGAATCCCACTGGTGAGCTTTTGCAGTGTGTTGTGGTTTTTTTTTGTGGTTGTTGTAAACATTGGCAATTCTTACAAATGTAGGTGTCCTGAACATTGTTTATTTTGCAGTCAATTGTAATAACGTTTTACGTGAGCGGAAAAAGGGATTCTGAAATCATCGTATGGGGGTCAAAGTTTGTCACATTACATAATGTACAGTATTGGCATTATACACGGTCAGGTGTGTTCTATTATATGTACCGGTATACATTTATACGTCACTCGGGAAGGTATTTTCAACCATCACAACAGTCATTATTGGTCTGACCACAACCCACATGTCACCCGTGAACGTGGCTTTCAGGCACGCTTTGGTCCAGGCTTTTCCGTTCATTGCATGTCTGTGAACCATCAGACCACTCTGTACCCCGCAAGCAGTGACTCATGCCATGCATATTGGTTGGAAATTGCCAATGGTTACCAAAAAAAAAAAAGAAGAAAAAAACACACTCTGCAACGGCTCACCGGTGGGATACGATCCCATGCTTACGAAGCAGGGCTCTTACCGCTGCACCACGCGCTCGTCGGATTCTTGCTAGCGTTCAACGCACATAGACGCCGCACTGCAATTGTAATTAATTTCTCGGAAACGGATGAGAAGCGCACCTTACTACTTGCACCTGGTATACGCCTGGTCATGTCCTTCACATGTACTAAAGATGGTTCGAATCGGTGACCCAGGCATCGTATCCTCCCCTTGTAAGCTAGTGAATATGTTGTTTCTACAGTGCTAGTCTGACCTGGTGGCCCCCAGTACTGCATAGTACTGCAAGTTGCTCCCACTTGATGTGTTCTGTCACAGTAGCTGCAACATGTGGCATGGTATCATATTATGTGTGTTCCAAGCATACCCATAAACTGTTGTATACTGAAATTAATACCTCATGGCGCTAAACCTCAGCTGTGCACACAGTGAATCTCGTATGCAGGTAAGTCCTCGTGCTTCATCATAATTGATAAAAGAGGAACGTTCGCGTCAGCTCTTGGTGTGAGTTAAGATCTCAAGTGACAAAATATCACTCTCTAAACTTGGTGTGGCTACAGCTGGTGACAAGAGGTTTTGTTTCGCTCCCAGTAGCACAGCAGCAGCGCCCCCACCACTACCTTCCCCTCCAAGCCCTTAAGTCCATGCAGGTCTGTGCCATTAGGTATTAATTGCTCTCTACTACGGAAGAACGAAGATTGGTTCTATCTGCATTCGCTGACCCATGAAGGCGCAACCTGGTAGCCAGTTTAGTAGGCTGAAGTTTTGGCAACTTGATAGTATGCATTTGCATAGCATAGAAGACTCTTGAAATTTCACCCTCTTCACCCTTCCAGTTATATACCCCTCGATGATACGGGCCACCAAATCAGACAACCACTGAACTACAGTGAGAGATCTCATATTTCATTTTCTTTCAGGTTCTGGAGCCCCTGCTGCTGGCAAAGAAATGGAAAGTTTTACGAGTATCGAGTTGCAATAGAGAAGAACAAGTGCCTTAATACAATATGCAATCCATACGTACTCCAATACGTCTTTCATTTGTCTAAGGAATGACACTGAAATTATATTTCAAAATTGTGTGCGTGTTCTATATTTGTGTACATACATTTGATGGAAAGGACCATTAGGAAGAACATTATACTCGGAAACGAGTTACAGCCAACAGTGAAATAACATGCAATGGAATTAACTTACCAGTAGCCCTACGTTTGAGAAAGTAATGTTATAAAAAGTGTGCATGAATGTACTGCACACTGTTATTGGAATATTTCCTTTATTTTTTGTGCGAATTATCCTTGACTTGGTGTGTTAACCATGTGTAAAACGAGTGGGCAATATGGACTAATCTCAAATATTTTGTTGATTGTGATTTTTAAAAAAAATTAGAGAATAAATGTGTGCTTTTTCATCTCCTGTTTGTTTTACTACCCATTCTCCTTTGCATCATCATCATCATCTTGTACAGTTTCCAGCCCCAGGCTGGGTCTGTTTGGAACATAAGCCTCGCCACTTAGTTCTTTCTTCCCACCACCTCTCCGCTGTCACTCTGGTCCAGTCCTCGCCTCTCTTCTTGACACATTCCTCCACTCCTTTCAGCCATCTATCTCTTGGTCTTCCCCTTGGTCGTTTCTTCTGCATCTGCATCTCATGTATCCTCTTGGGAATCTTCTTCTCATCCATTCTCTTTAAGTGTCCATACCACCTCAGTCTTGATGTCTCAATCCTACCTTGCAGGGGCTCCTCTTTCACCATTTCCCTGACCTTTTCATTCCTCACCCTGTCTCTTCTTGTTACTCCGATCCTACTTCGCAAGAACTTTATTTCACCTGCCTGTATTCTGCTTATGTCTCTTTTCTTCATTGTCCACGTTTCTGAAGCATAGGTAAGTATCGGGATATAGTAGCTTCTGTATAACACTTCCTTGCTTTTTTGTGGGACATCTTTATTCCACACTAAGCTCCTAATGCTTCTCAGAAATGCTTCTGCCTGTCTGCCACGTTCCGTAATCTCTTTGTCATTTCTCCCATTTTCCTCCACTATACTTCCCAAGTACTTGAGTCTTTCCACCTTCTTCAGCTGTCCACCTCCAAGTGTTATCCCACTCATTGGTCTGTCCTTTTTCCTGGTCGTTAACAGGATCTCACATTTACTGATGTTGAACTTCCATCCGTACTCTGCCACTGTTTCTTCCCAAGCCTTCAGTTGCTCCTGAATTTCCTCCTCCTTGTTTCCCCAGACCATGAGATCATCTGCAAACACCATTGCTTTCATCTTATCTTCTCCTATCTTTCCTGCTATCCGTGTCATTACCTCGTCCATAATCACAATAAAGAGAAGGGGTGACAGCGCACTACCCTGTTTCAGGCCACTCATTTGTCTGAACCAGTCTGTTCTTTCCCCTCCAACTTTCACACAACTCACACTGCCACAATATATCTCGTTCACTCTGCCTACAGTCTCTTTTTCCACTCCCATGTTTTCCATTGCTTTCCAAACCTTCTCCCTACACACACTATCATAGGCCTTTTCGATGTCCAGGAAGACCATCAGCTGATCCTCTCCAAATTCGTTCCTGGAGCTGTATCACTGAAAATATGAGATCCACTGTTGATCTCCCAGGTCTGAATCCATACTGCATTTCTCTCAATTTTCTCTCCACTTTGGCTCGTATTCTACTTTCTAATATCTTTTCATATATCTTGGCACAATGTGGTATGAGTGTGACTCCCCTGTAATTTCTGCACTCCTTTCTGCTTCCGTTCTTAAATATTGGGACAATTAATCCTTTCTTCCAATCTTCTGGGGTCTTTTTCTCCTTCCATATCACCCTCATCACACGGTACAGCCATTGTTTCCCAACCTCTCCTGCTGCCTTCACCATTTCAACACTCACTTCATCCACACCTGGTGCCCTTCCTCCTTTCATCTTGTCTATAGCCATTTCCAGTTCTCTCCAAGTCAGGTCTTTTTCCATTCCGGTGTTGTCTTCTCCATCTTCTAATACATTGTCTTCCTCCCTATGACCATTTGGATTCAACAAATCCTCAAAGTACTCTTTCCACACTGTCTTGAGTGCCTCATTGTTGTGTACCTCATTTCCGTTTTTGTCCATCATTACCACATCCTCTCGCAGACCTCTTCTTTTACTTTTGACCATCCCATAAAGTACTTTCTTATTTCCTCTGCTGTCTTCCTCCATCATCTCTGTCCACTTTACCATCCACTTCTTCCTCTCCTCTGCGACAATCTTCTTTGCTTCTTTCTTCTTTATCTTATAATCTTCCCTTGTCAGATCAGTTCTTTCCTGGAACCACACTCTGAAAGCCTGGTTCTTCCTTCCCACAGCTTCTTTTACTCTCTCATTCCACCATGGTGTCTCTTTACACCGCTTTCTGTTGCTTGTTCTTCCACATACTGCCACTGCAGCTTCCACCATTGTGTTTTTGAATTGCTTCCATTCCTCTTCCCCTGTTTTAGGATTGTCTGTTGGCATCCTTTCCCTTACTATCTTCTGGAATTCTTCCTCGACTTCCTTTTCCTTGATTTTCCATACTTTGATTCTCCTTTCCTGGTACTCTGTCCTCTTGCTATCCTTAACAACTCCCAGGTTCATTACAAGTATTCTGTGGTCGCTATCTAAGTCCTCTGATGGTATTACCTTTATATCTCTGACACTTCTCTTAATTTCCCAGTCGTACAGCATGTAATCTACCAAAGATTTCTTTGTTAAATCACTGCAATGAAAATTGTGGTTTAGGGGGACCGGCGAGGGGTGGGGTGGCAGCTGGTATAATAGGCGAAAAGTAAGGTTATGGCAATATACAGGGTGGCCACACAGTCCCGTTACCCCCCCCCCCTCTTATAAGCAATAGAAACCCCTATGCTATGCCCAAGAGAGCGGGTTCAAACCCGGCCGAAGCCGTTGGATTTTTTAAGAGCGTTAAAAATCCCTCAGTATGCCTTCCTTCGGAGAGGAAGTAAAGCCGGTGGTCCCATGTCATAGATTTATGGCATGTTAAAGAACCTTCCACTAATTACACCTGTGTGAAGCTAAATTGTATAGGTTAAGAATGTAAACAACGCTCTTAGGCTCCTACGTTCGTTGCCAAGTGCCGACTGCGGTGGCGTCTAGTAGCTAAGTTCTGAACTAGGCCTAGTAGTCGTTGACGGCAAAAGTAGGAACTAATTTAAAAATTCAAAGTTGCAGTCCTTACTTGAATTAAAAAACAGATACACACACTAATACAGTCATCACAATTAACACCGGTTATCAGACATATTCTACACACACCCAAAGTACACGGGGCTATATGACCGCGTTGTCGCAGCCCCTAAACCGAGGAACCAGCCCTACTTTGCCGGGCCCTATGCAACACACCTGCATCCAATATTACTGATGCAGCATGCACGCGAGCTATTAGGTCTTGTACATCCATGGGTGGAGTACTATAAACTTGATCCTTGAAGTGTGCCCACAAATAAAAATGTAGTGGATAAAGATCCGCGGAACGTGGCGGCCAGAATATTGGACCTCCACGACCAATCCATTTCCCTGAACATGCTTCATTTAAACAGTTACGCACAGTCATTCCAAAGTGTGGCCGTGCAACACCATGCTGAAACCATAGCTGTCGCCGAACACCAAGTGGAACGTACGATAGAGGGGGTTAATAAACTTGTCTGGCAATAGGTAAGGACCTAAAAGCACTCCTCCCACGATTCCAACCCACAGGTTTATACCAAATCGTGCCTGAAAGCCACGTTCACGGGTGACATGTCGGTTGTGGTCAGACCAATAATGACTGTTGTGATGGTTGAAAATACCTTCCCGAGTGAAGCTACATTCATCACTCCATAGCACATTCTTGATGAAATATTCGTTATCTTTTACTTATTGCAAATGCAATTCATATAACTGTACTCGTTGAATGTGGTCCTCTGGCCGCTGGTGTTGAGTTAACGTGTAAAGATATGGATTCAGTTCTTCGTCGTGCAACACGTCAACAACCAGTGTTGGAGATACCTGGAACTGCCTTGCAATATCACTGGTACTTCGCCGAGGTGATTGGTGAACGGTTTCAAGAATTGCGTCCTCCGTATGTGGAGTAGGCTACGTCTAGTCCTTGGACGACCTCTGTCCACTGCTTGTGGGCGAAGATTACCGGTTTCCCACAGGCGATGCTCAAGGCGACGAAAAACATTCTTATCGGGATGGCGCCTTTGAGGTTAACGTGCCGCATACTCACGAGCAGCACCCATTACTAAAAGCATATCGACGTATTCACCATTTGTGAACTCCCATCATGAAGCCACCCTACATGAACTTGACAGGATCAGTTATGGTTGTGCAATGCGTGGTTAGTACTCATGCATGCCGTTTAATGGATCACACCGTGCGTTCTTTTTTCCGCTATCGTTTTACGGACTAAGCGAGGATCCCCCCATTACCGCCATTGATGGCAGTGTCCTGGAGCTTGAGACTCTTGTGTCGGGGATAC